>CM024711.1:9738872-11148039 GCA_014182895.1 Angophora floribunda | reverse complement strand
CGATGATTGTATTATTAATCTCCTTGAGAATACGTCCAGATGCTAGGAAATCCAAGACTGCTTCAGTGACTGAGGAGCCTACTTTGTCCCAGTTCTTTTTAAAGAAGTCTGCGTTGTAGCCATCAGGGCCAGGAGCTTTGTTTCTAGCAATGGAGAACATGGCATCCCGCACTTCAGATGGGAGAGAAAATTAACCTGATCTTCCCGAAGTGGGGATCGGATGAAATCAGAAAGTTCCTATATAGATGGCCTTAGAGCCACATTGACTGGGGCAAGTAAGTCCTGGAAATAAGAGACAAAGACCTGTTGAACTTCCTCCATTTTTGTAGTCATATGGCTCGATTTGTCCCTAACCGATATGATACGGTTGCGAAGGTGCCGATGATTTCTTGAGTGATGGAAGAATTTGGTGTTTCGATCACCTTCCTTGAGCCAACGGATCCGGACTTTTGTCTAAAGAAGGACTCTTCAAGAGAACGGAGATCAGAGTAGGCCTTGAGATGAGAGCTTTCTCTGTCCGCCAGAGAGCTATTTCCAGGATCTTGGTGAAGTGCTTCTTGAGTATTCACCAACGCCCTCTTGGCTGCAGTCACCCACATAGAAATATCAGAGAAGTGTTCTCTATTTAGGGATTTGAGCCGAGCTTTTAAAGCTTTAAGTCTTGCATAGAGAGTGAACATAGGGGTCCCTGTAACTTGCATCTCCCATGCCTGACTGACCAGCAATGGGAGATCTGGATGAGAGAGCCAAAAGTTAAAAAACTTGAAAGGAATCCGACGAGCAGAAGGGGCAAGTATTATGACAACCATGGGGGAGTGGTCTGATATACCCGGAGCCAAAAAGGACGCTTCAGAGAAGGAAAATTCCATACACCATTGATTATTAACCACGACTCGGTCTATTTTCCGTTGCTTCCTACGGCTGCCCGAGGAGGTGGACCAGGTAAATCTGAAGCCCACATAGCGAAGATCAATCAATTCAGCTTGATCTAGGCAATTCTTGAGCTCATCGAAGGCAGGGATCCATATGTTCGGGCTGCCCACACGGTCAGAGGAATCCTTGATGGCATTGAAGTCCCCCGCCACCATCCAAGGGCTATCCTTTAGGGCCAAACTCAGATCAATAATCTTTGTTCCACAGGGGTCTCCTAGTCACAAATGTATGCTCCCCATATACCACGAGAGAGAGTCAAGCTAAGGTGGAGTTCAAAGACTTTAGTTCTCCATGAATAAGTTGATCAGTATGGAATAAAGCATTAAAGCTTACCAAAAGCGGGTTCCAGCCAACCCAGATGCGCCCTCGAGGGGAGTATTCATAGTTTGCAATCCACTCCGAACTAGGGATTATGCCAGAGGAGACATTATCAAAATTTGCAATAGAAACTTTGGTTTCCAAAATACCGACACAGCAAATATTATTGAGGCGAACAAACTGTCTCACTTCAGTTTGTTTAATAGGATTCATAAGCCCCCTGATATTCCAACAACCAAAAAACATGTGAGTTGACTAGTCAAAAGAATAGGAGGGTTACCTCATTTTGGGGCGCCTACCCCGAGCTACAGTCCTGGTCTTGGCAGCCAGTGATCCAGAAGAGGGCCGTGACCCACTAGCTTGCTTCATGGATTTTGTCGGGACAGGCGGGGTTGCCACTTGTTCGACTCTTACCTCCGTGAGTTGCAAGCCAGAAGTTTTGTCCTCTAGAAGAGGGACAACTGAGGTTAACGACATGGTTTGGTCCATCAGTGGAATGGGCTCTTCATCAAGGTCATCTGCCGAGCCAAAGGAATTCGGGGAAGATGGTTCCACCTCAGCTTCAGACTGGTTTGCAGGGGAGGCTCCACTGTCCTGCAAGATCTTGAAAGAGGTTGCTGAGGGTCTTGAGGGGGAAGGGCGAATGGGCGCTAGGCGCACAGAACCAGGACCGACACATGGCTGGCGGTTCTTTCTTAGGAAATTTCTTGTAGGTTCTTGCTGCCATTGTAAAGCGGGGTGACTTCTTCTGGTTGGTGCTAGAATCTGCTTTGAAACTCACCACCGGGGGCTGAAGGGTCATTCTTGTGATCTTGGTTATTGGCGGTTAGGCTCAGCTGCGGATTCTGCGAGACTTTGAAGCTTGGGAGATGTAGGCGGGCGAAGGGCACTGTAGGAGGGAGACCGGCGGCGGGGGCTGGCCGGTTCAGTGCGGCGGCCGCTCTTTGTCTTACGGTGACATCTTTGCCCGGCCTTCTTCCAGTCTTCTGCCGTTACGCCTTCCAAAAGTACGTTGTCAAGGGCGCCTAAAAAGCGAGAATCAGGGGTGAGGCCAGCTGAAAATGCTGGTATGGAGGAGGAGCTGGTCCCTTTAGAAGGTAGTCTAGCCTGCTCTGTTTCCTTGTGCAGGGGATCTACTGTAGGGGCCTTAGGAGCAGGTTCAGTGCATCTATGACCGAAGATACCACAACTGGGACAAGAGATGGGTTTCCATTCGTATTCAACATCTATAATGCGAGTAGTATCATTGAGACAGACCTTGATGGTGTCATGGCAGGGAGAGGAAGCAGAAAGTTCGACACACACTCGGGCAAAAGATATCACTTTCAATTGTTTGGTACGTTGATCAACGTAAAGCGGTCTCCCTATGGCACTTGCTATTTTACTCAGACCCGTGGCTGACCATAAGTCATAGGAAGGTTTTTCAACCTTATCCATACCGGAACCGACGAGTGTTCTCCTTTTTCAACTCCATCATGGGCAGCCATTCTTTGGAGGATGAGGGGCACGCGTGCCACAGTTAATGGGCCTCCCTCAAGTATTTCCCTTCTAAATTCATTGTCAGCAATGTGGAAGAAATAAAACCCTTGATCATTTGCCTTGACTTCAAGAAGTCTTGGACCCCATAAGTGTTTGAGAGCCGATTCAACTAATCGGAAGGGAAGTCTTTTCCCTACAAAATAGCCGACCAAGCATTGGTGCCAAATAGGGTCGGCTGCGTCTAAATCTTCCTCAATACAATGCACAACGTTTTCCCCTTCTGATCGAGGGGGAAAAAAGGACAGGGAGTACCCTTGCATTGCGGATCTAGCTACATTCGCCCAAGAGCGGGTAGCTTGGGGTGGATTTCCTTCATGCAGAGGTCTTGAATCCTGCCCTTGGTTTGTAATTGCAAAGCTCTGATTAAGGGACTGACCTATTTTCACAACGCCAGAGGATGATGGTTCTACCCTACTATTCTGGATGCAGTTACCCTCTGCAGAGAGAGGGGCAGGATTCTTGCCCTTATTAGCCCTGATTTGCGAGGGATTACGGCCACCCGGGGCCCTACTTCGACTCCGACTTCTCACATAATCCATCCCCGACACCAATTTCTGACTATCCGACCTCCTTTCCATCCTAAGCTAGCTAAATCAGAGCAACCAGCAGCCTAGCAACCCTATCATGGCCAGCAATTCCGAGGAGGAAAGCTTACCAGAGCTTGTGTGGACGAGGGGGCCGGCTGCAGCTTAATGCTTCCTCAAAATCGTTCGGTTGGCGGAGTTGAAATCCGAATCCAGATGGCGCCGCTGAGGGGTTTGAGCCAACGAGATTGAACTTGATACAGCTTTTGGCCGTGATTTTTTTAGCACCAATATCTAGTGACTTACTGTTATTATCAGACAACAATTCAGTCACACAACCAAAGGACAAAGTGAACCAAAGCACCAAAAGGGAAAGAGAACTCTTTGCCATCAAAGGATGAAGCATCAATTTGCGATATATGATCAACATGTTGAACAATAACATCCAGATCCCTCCATACAATCTCAAATCGATCAATGATGAAGACAAATTCGTCATAACAGGTGGTGATCATGGAGAGTGAGGTGTTCTATAGATAGGAAATTCTATCAATCGACGAGGAATATAACATGAGAAATCTCGGCTAAAAATTGCTAGAGAGGAATCGACAAATTCGAAGCCAAGTAACAGACGACAATTCGAGATAACAATTTGAAGCTCTCGGCAAAAGGCAAATACAGAACAATCGTATGATTGAGTCTCAATGAATTGATTGTGTCCTACCTTGGGAAGATCCGATCTGAACGATTACCTGCTAATAAATTAAGACACTGAAAGACTTGGAGAATCTCACGAAGACAAAGCTAAGGCGACGAATAGATTCGGTGACAAAATTGCTCGATGGAGCTATTCAGCTGCCATTGGCTTCGACCGTGGGCATGGACACTGGATTATCTCGGTCTGGGCGTGTGTTCTTGCTTCACCCGGTTCCTCAGCTCTCACGCACGCACCAAGCGAGGGAGAAAGAGCACAAGAGAAGTTTCGATCGGTGGTGATGAGTGCCTGTGCTCTGCTCCGTCACAGCCGCGGTAGTGGTGATTGGCAAGGGGAATTTGAGGGTGGCTGTCACCCATCGGAGATGGGAGAGACGATCGATCGATGGTGATGGAGCTAAAAGGAAGAGGCGATAGCTCCGACTAGCTAGCCAGAGGAATGGAATGGAATGGGCTGGACCGAGTCTTCGTAATGCTACCGACCGAAGGAATTTGTTTTCCGGTGGTGATCTGGACTTAGCATCAGAAAGGAGATTCTAGATCAAAACTAGTTTAGGTGCAGCCAGGTACATGGTCAAACAACACCAGATAAGACATGTCTATTCCTCTGTTGAGACTTTGTCTGACAGATCTGCAGCAGATGTCAACATCTACCAAATGCGAACAGGGAAGAAGCGAGAGCTAGATATAACGAAAGATAAAGTTTTGCCTGGCGGAGAGGGCTATCCTTTGGGAAGGAAGCTCCCGATGGTCTTCCCATCCACCTCGCGCGTAGAAAAGTGAATGAGACGCTTGCCATTTTCTGAGCAGCACTCGACCCAACAACGCCAGAGCCATCAACATCAAATCCATACGAGCATGAGAAGCCCGTCACTAGAAGAGTTCCTATCGTCGGGTCACAGAGATCCAATCAAAAAGGATTCAACCGATATCAACAAAAAGGCGCGAGCCATGAAAAAGAAATCCAGTACCACGGGGAGCGCATGGATGAAATTGCTATATATGGTGTCGAGAGGACGAGTGTTGTAATCAGCAGGAGTACAGATCGCCAGCCGCTAGATTGGTAGTCTGCACCACATTAAAAACATGAAACCAGGCACAATGTACTCGCATCGATCAACTGAATCGTCGAATCTAACTCGAGAACCTGAATGACCAAAGCTGGAGGACGAATCTAAAGCATGAACAAACAAATAGTCCAGCAAGAATCACGCGCAAGGAAACGTAATGGCTCCAAGCGCAACGCATTATTAGTGTATGGCAATGCAGCGACAAGGAAGCGCTCAAATAGCCAATTCACCATAAATCCAAGCATATCGAACCAATTGCACAGGCTAGGAGACCCAGAATAACGAACCAACGCAACACCTACCACACGCGCGCAGAAGAGAGCGACGAGAATCCTGGAAGCAGAGCGAGGGCGTAAAACTCACCAGATCTGAAATCTTGATGAGGCCGTCGAGGCGGGAGTCGTGCTTGACGTTGAGGCAGTGGAACTGGACGTGGGGGGTCTCCGCCATGAGCTTCTCGCAGAGGCGGGAGCCCATGAAGCCGCCGGCGCCGATCATGGAGATCGTCATCGGCTCCATCGGCCTCCCGTCCAGATCTATCCTCGCGACGCCGCTCGCCATTGGTTTTCCCCCGGACGGATCGATCGATTCGATCGCCCTCTCGAACTGGAAGCTCGAAGGAAATATATATATATTTTTTTACGGTGGTTAATTTTTATCCATCCATCATTTTTTTTATTGCCCATTTATTTATTTTTACACGTATCACAAAAAATAAAAAAAATGCTGTTCGATTTGTCCGCGAAATTCCAGGTGAGATTAGTTATATACGAGCTTCATACATTTATACATTTTACGAGTATGATTAATTTTGTTATCGGAAGTAGTAATGGATCACGTTCTTCGTTGCATCCTCAATCACATTCTTCATGTTGTGTATTTTACCATCTATTTATTTCCATGATTTAATGATTTAGATATTACGAAATAGCATAATCTTGACCATTATGTAATAATATATATAATTCAAATCAGTCACACGACATCGCATATAACTTTTATGGTCAATTTGATTATATAATTATTTCATTTGTTAAGTAAGGGTGTCATCAAACCGAAATTGAAATCGAACCAAAATTTTATGCATTTTTTGTTCGGTTCGAATAAACGAAAAATATCCATTCTTTTTTTCCAAATTGGATTTGGGTCGGGTCGGAATTGCACTTTATCGGTTCGGTCCAGTTCGGTTTTCCTAAAAATCCAAACCAAATTGAACCGTTGATACCCTTAATAGTAAGCATGTAAAAGCATTTCAAATGATTTTTAATTACTAGAGCACCACATAAATTTCTTAAAATTTGCAGCATATAGTATTAAATACTAAAAAATTTAGAATCCAAAGCTAAGGTACAATTAAACAAGACAAGAAGTATAGCAAAATGGTACCGTCACATTTACTTACATGCAAATAATATCTTTACTTTCTTAAACTTTCAAATATCAATTTCTTGTGTACACGCAACGCTGCGATATTTACTGGCACATAAAGATTTTAACCCCTTTTAGAAGGTAAGACAATAAATAATAGATAATTATTTGCATTCATATTTAGAAGATAAGATGTTAATTGGTAACCTGTGAATCATCCTCATTATCTCAAGTAACGATGTCGTTCATCTATGGTTATGTATGAGCATAGTGTACCCTACATATATGCATGGGATGTCTATATATATTTTGGCAAAAGTTCGAGATGGAATGCTCATTGGATTTGCTCAATTAATAATACAAATAAAAATTTCTTTTTGGAATGGATCTTTAATTAAATGATTTTTTAACAAAGGGGAAAAAAAGAAGAAAAACTAAGGCGAGGAACTAGCCCAAAAATAGAAAGGGAGGGATTTCACCCGCCCGCCCACTGGGCCACAAAAGGAAAAAAAAAGTAGAAATTGAAAAATACTAAAAAAAAGACATACTCACAACCCTTATATACACACAAATACTATCAATCGCTCTCACACATTCATACATTTTACCCTAATACAAATAACTTGGAAATGACTCAGAATCTTTTTCGCAAAACCTGTGCTTTACCTCCCGTAGCACCCCATGCCAAAGACTCATGAGCCAGACATGACCTCTTCTAATATATAGAAGCAAATTGTGTGTTGAGCCGCCCTTTATCCTCCCAAAAATTCTCGCCAAAGGTGCATTGCACCAGGCCCGCTGTACCACAGACTTGCATCATCCTCATATAGTGAAGCTGGATCCATTAATTGATTCTTTTCAATCTCAAACTTCAAAGCATCCTCTAGTTGACAGGATTGTATCACATAACCCAACTTTTTCACGGATACACCCTCTACTCTAATATTAAGGCTAAATTGTAGATAACTCCGCCAAATTGACCAAAGTTGATTGCTCCCTCCAATGCTCCCCACAGCTTATATGGTGTGAAAAGTTGAAACCACACGTGATCCATATCAAATAGACCGAGAGTCCCTGATAGCTCGGCCTTTGGTCGTTAATAAATGGCACGATATTGAAAGATGCTTCCTTTTTTCCATCTTCTACACTGAAGACAACACAAAGATACAATCCTACGAGCTTGTCATACAAGTCTTGCGAAGCCATGAAAGATATAGTACTGTCTTCAACAAGGACGAACTTTTCTGGCATCTCTCTTCCGGGGCAAACCTTCTGATAACGAGGCTCAAGGCTAGAATAGTGATGCTTTTGTTATATAGGTAAATCGTTAGAAGTATCCAAGTTTGTAATTAGTTCAAGAAGAAGAGTTTGATTTGTGCATATTCCTAGTAATTCCACTAAAGCTAGAGTTTTACAATAATTAGAAATATTGATCCTTGCTTATGGTAGAAATCATTCCCTCGCAAGTGCTAGCCATCCCTAATATTAGATTGAATCACCCTGAACTTGGTTCATACAATACAAGTGTACTGTATAGGAAGTGAAAAATTGATGGGAAATGGAACAGCATATCCAAGAAATTAATCAACCTCGTCAAACCCTGTCGTCTACTGTTCATTGTTATGTGTTCACTTTAAATATCACCGATTCTTCAATACAAACTGTCCTAATGGAACTCCAACTTGCAACAAACTTAACATTATTAAAATAAATAAAAGAAAAAACTTCCACTTGCGCTCAGACTAATGGAAAATTGGAAAGGAAAATCCATTGCGTGCCCTCTCCACAGACCAGCTTCATCCAACCACTTGCACCTTTTTTGTCTGGTCTGACTTTATATAAAAGGAGAATCTCAAATCTGATACTCTCTATCAATGAAATTAAATCAAACTGTCCAAGTAATCCACATGTGGCTGGCAAGGCATGTAGTGCGAAGGGCCCCTATCATAATTGTGACAGCCCGAGCGACGGTGCGCGGGGAGGAGGGATGGCGGTTCGTCCGCGCCTCGGTCCTCGGACGTGCGCAAGGGAGGAGGGGATATGTCTCTTGTCCCACATCGCCTAGGGAGGGAGTCCTGGACTAGCTTATAAGCATATGGGTTCTCTATTTGTACATACGCGTTTTAAAACCGTGCGGGCCTCGGCCCAAAACGGACAATATGTCTGATGGCGAACCCAGGATGTTACAGGTGGTATCAGAGCCGACTCCCGACCGCGTGTGGGGCCACAGCGAGGGCGTTGTGCCCGAAGGGGGGGAGAATGTGACAGCCCGAGTGACGGTGCGCGGGGAGGAGGGATGGCGGTTTGTCCGCGCCTCGGTCCTTGGACGTGCGCAAGGGAGGAGGGGATATGTCTCTTGTCCCACATCGCCTAGGGAGGGAGTCCTGGACTAGCTTATAAGCATATGGGTTCTCTATTTGTACATACGCGTTTTAAAACCGTGCGGGCCTTGGCCCAAAGCGGACAATATGTGTACAGTGGCGAACCCAGGATGTTACAATAATAGCAACAGACACCTAAGAGTGAAAAGGGTCTCATGTTGAATTATTGAATCATTATCATTTTGTAGTTTTATCTTGACCCGTGGAGTTGATCTAGTACTATTAATGGTGTTGGTTATGATCAATCGTAACATCAAGAACTATGTGTCCATTGTTCGTTATATTTCTAAGATTTCGACCTTACTTTTCAATACAGGATTTATGAGCATCATGTCTCTGTCATTGCATCAATTTGAGATTTTGTTAAGCTTTATATACATTTGTAGAATCACTTTCTGTTAAATTTGTTTGTTTGTCTAGAATTTTCAGCTTCTGCATTACATGCGCCTAACGTACACTCCATATCAACACACATGCAGATATACATACGCATAGAGAGAGAGGGAGGGAGGGAGGGAGGGAGGGAGGGAGGGAGCGAGGGGGGACATATCAACACACATGCAGATACCCATGCGTATAGAGAGAGGGAGGGAGGGAGAGAGGGAGGGGGGAGAGAGATATACCTCCATTGAGAAGTCAAACATGTCCAATCCTTTTATCTTTGTGCCCATTTCACTACCTTGTAAATCTTCTGTTTCACTTGAACTTTCTTCCTTTATGTTCGTTGGATTATCTTCATTCGAAGTCTCATAGAGTAAAGCTGGATCTAGCAATTGATCGTCTTGAAGAAAAATCTCCAAATCATTCTCTAGTGGCTTGCATATTAGTCAGAATCCACACTTTTTCACAATTATTGTGCAAGCTGGATGATAATGAAGATCAGTTAATCTAATGCTAATGTGGAAATGACTGGAGTCATTTGGACCGAAATGATCTACCATCCACAACTCCTTTGATTGCACATACTCATGCCACACATGATCCGAATCACGTGGCCGCACATACCTGCTGTGTTTTGTGCCTTTGCAATTAACAACTCCTAAAATCTCAAATGAGAACAACGAAGATCCTCTCGCTTGAAATACAACACAGAAAACTACTCCTAGGATCTTTTTATACAGGTCCTTTAAAGCCACGAAAGATATATAACCCTCTTTATTGGGGAGCAACCACTTTGGCATCTCTCCTCCAGGTAGAATGACTTGACAATTTGTTTGGCGATGAAAATTCTGTCATAGATGTAGACCGTTAGATAGTTTTTCGAAATTGGAACATAAAAAGAGGAGTTTCAATGAGTAAAGTGGTAGTCCTAGAATTTTAGATATAGTTAGCAATAGCAATACAAATATTTTCTTTGTACTTAATTGGTGGTAACAGGACATGTGCTGTCGAAGATTTTGTAACCGATGAACATGTACTATTGAAGTTTTTCATTGGGTGATCTTTGTAATTCAACGGCGAACTAGAACTCTATAAATAAAGAGAATATCCTTTGCATTGTCTTGTAGCTACCTCCACCACATATACATGCAAAATCACTTTCTATGTGTTTGCTTTTTTTTTTTTTTAATTAGCCCACCATTCCGGGATTTTTAGCCTTTTGCAATACACAAACACTCAAAGCAGCCAACGCGTACATGACTCCATATCAATCAGAGAGAGAGAGAGAGAGAGTAACCTCATGCTTGAACAAATCATTCATGGGGAACCCATTACGCACCAGTCCATGACTTGGACATAACTACACAAACACTCAATGCAGCCAACACGTACACGACTCCATATTAATCACACAGAGAGAGAGAGAAACCTCAAGCTTGAACAAATCATTCATGGGGAACCCATTATGCACCGGTCCATGACTTGAATATAACTCAACGTCCTTAATGTCACATACGTTGGAGGGAACTCTAATTAGGGATTTGCAGTTATTTGCCTCTAGTCTTCTCAATTTCTCAGGAATCTTGGAGATCTCTTGTAGTTGTTGACAATACGAAACCTCCAATTTTTTCAAGTTATAGAGTTTCTCACATGTAGGAAGGTTAGTAAAATTGTTTTCCATTAAATCTTAACACTTTTAAGCGGGGAAAACAAGAAGGATTTTCTAGAAACTCTTTTTTTGATAGATGGCACCCTTGAAGGTTCAACCACGATAACATGGGAAATCCCATCTTTCTATGGGGTTCACTCAAATCCTCCTCCTCTTTTGGAAACTTGATTAGTTGTGAGCAGCCACCAAGTTGCAGGATTTCAAGATTTTGCAACCTGTAAATGCTAGACGGAAGGATTGCTAGTTTCTTGCTATCTTATAAATAAATACGCTTTAAAGAGACAAGATTTCCTATGGACCAAGGAAGTTCCTTGATTCCACTATTGTCTGCAAAAACTTCTACCAAGGCTTCATTTTTAACCGGGAAATCAGGGAAACCTTGCAAGTTAGAGCACCCACTTAAATTCAAACACCTTAACTTGCTGAGATATGCAATTGATTCGTGGACACACTCCAAATTTTTGCATCTTTCAAGGGACAATATCTCCAGATTTGGAGCACAAGAGAGGTCCGGGATACATACCAGCCATTGGCATTCAGTCAATTTAATGAACTTCAATTTATTAAAGTCCTGCAAGAACAATAAAACTAACTTGCATAGACATTCCAGACGACCAAAGAACAAAGTGAGATAGATATTCATATCAAAAGCTAGCTCTAATTTTTTTTTTAAAGAAAAACACTTGATCATAATTCAAGCCACATGTCATCAGAATTCACTTGATCATGTGGTGTAAATAGAGCACTCCCTCACTTTATAAATATGAGTTTAATATGTAATCTTGTAAATTTGCCAATGCTCGTAATTTCACCATGCACTAGAATGGCATGGCCATTTCCACTACGTATACGTGCAGAAATAATAGTTGTAATTCAAAGAGAGAGAGTGTGTGTAACCTCAAGTGGGAGCACATGAGCCGTGGTCAATCCTTTGCCAATTAATTCATCACATAAATTGAAGCTAACATCTGGAATCTTATGTGGAGACTCACAACCACCCCCCTAGATCCCACAGAGGTGGTGGAAGTCGGGAATCTCTTCTATTCATTACTTATTAGGAAGTGGCGGTTGGTTGATCGTTTTTCAAAATAAGGCATATTTTGTACGCCTAGATTGTCATAAATATACAAAAGAAGAAGAAGGAGTAATAATAGAGTCCAAGCCGTCTTATTTAGTTTTTTGTTTTGAGCTACACATACGTTGGTGTAGTATAAGAGCTCAAAGTGTACTATATCATAATACATACAACCACCACATTTATACCTTTCATTTGTATACATAAATAAAAAATGTAGATGCATCGATAGACTTTGATATATTGATCTAATGGATCCCCTGTGCGATTCATTAAACCCCGAAGGTGCACATCCATGGAATATGTGATGGGTCTTTTTGCGCTTTCTTTTGATTAAATTTTAACTACTTTATTCCCATTCAATGATTTGTCATTCCATAATGATTTGGATATTCTCAATATGGTAAATTCTTGATGAACTCTCCGAAACTATAGCACATCGTTTTGAATGATGAAAATAATATTAAATGATAGGAGTTTAAGGAATAAGATTTGAAAATTTATATCTAAAATTGTGTTTGAAGGTGTATCTCTCAAAAGATGAAGATGGTGAGTTTTTTCACAAGACAAGTGAAGAATGTCAATTAAACTTTATAAATTGAGACAAACCTAATCAATACTTTCACTTGTGCAAACCAAAAGGTAAGATATTATAGTTCTAGTAGTAGCAACACGCAAAAGCATGCCCCTATCAAATTCATTTTGCATTTTTCGAAATTCGATGAGACCTTAGCAACTTAATCTTTCGAATTCTCAATTTCTCTGAGGATGTATGCACAATTGGTCGGACACAGGATAAGTACTTGTGCACGTGTTTAATATTCTGCATTCTGCATTTGATTTCTTGTTGATGATTAATGTTTGTATTTGTTCTAGCTAGTTGATTTCACATTTTATCAAATGAGCCCTAAATCTTATTTAAGTGAGTTACCAATATTTATTTTATTGTTTCAAAATTATTAAGGTTATAATGGTTTAGCAACATTTGTTTGCCGGCCTTACCGAAATGTTAAATTTACCATCTTTTATAAAACTACCAACTCTCGTTTAAATCCTTTTACCGACGTTTATTTCATTTTTGGAATTACCAACCATTTTTTCTGTACTGAATTTTTTTGTTTAAGTTATCAATGTGTTAAATTTACGATTCTTTATAGAAAATAACCAATTTTTATTTGAATCGTTACTAATATTTTTTCTAGTGTTCTGAAATTATCAACTGCTTTAATAATCTATGAATGTTTATTTGCCAGCTTACCAACTTGTCTAAGTTACTATCTCTTCTAGAAAATTGTCAACTGCTAATTGAGTCCACTTACCAACGTTTATTAGGTTGTTTGCAAAAATTAAATTTGTTTCTATAATTTACCGATATTTATTTGATGAAGTTATCGACCAGTTGAACTAATTCCTATATTAAATTACCTACTATTTCCTAAATAACCAACTAATCCAATAATTACTGACCGAAAAAAAACTAATCCAATAATTTACCAACAATTATATGCAGAGCTAATTTAAGAACTCTTACATGAAAATACCAACAGATATTTGAGTTAGTTATCAATGTTTATTTGATTGCTTCAAAGGTATTAACCATGCCAATAATTTACCGACATTTGTGGCAACTTACCAACTGAAAAGGTTTAATAACTCATATCCAAAATTATCAACTCTTATTTGAGTTAATTAACATTGTTTAAGAAGTACCCCCTGTTTCAATGGTTTACCACAGCACGTTAACATTACCACTCTTCTATGAAATTAACAATTCTGCTGAATATTACTAGCATCATTACAATTACCATCATTCGTGGTGATTAAGTCACGCACTCCTATTTGAGTCACTTAACTTTTATTTGATTGTTTCAAAAGTACCAACTATTCACATAATTTACCATGTTTGCTTGGGGAACATTCCAACTTATTTAAGTTACAATCAAATAAACATTGGTAAATGGACCCAAATAAAAATCGGCAAATTTTGTAATAGTTGGTAACTTGTAACATGTTGATAAAATCTGCAAGTTAAATGTTAGTAAATTATTAAATCAGTAAGCGATTTCGAAAACGTCATTAACTGAATCAAATAAGAGTTAGAAAAAGTAACACTAGATGGTAACCTAACCCATGATGAGTTGGTAAATCACTCAAATTAATATTAGTAATATGGAAGCTCCTTGAGGTTCAAACCACCTACTTAAGTTCAATATCTCTAAATTTGGCACCTCTGAAAGGTCAAGAACACAAATCAGTGACTTACAGTGGCTAAAATTCAGAAACTTCAAATTCCTAAAATGCTGCGAATTAAAAAGAACAGCTAAACAAGATTTAGATAAATTCAATTTGTATGCACCGAAAAAGAAAACCGTCAAAACTAAAGCATTTTCGACGTACCATTAAGCTCCCTATACATTTCTTAATTTGGCTGCCACGTACATCAAAGCAAACAAGTTTCTTTAGATCATCACTAAACTTCAAAGTGGATAGATGACATCCATGCCATTCAAGCCACCTTAAATCATTAGGAAGACATATGGGACCTCCGCTAATTCGTGCATTCGAAAGTATGAGCAATTTCACTCTCATGTGCGTGAAAGCACTGGGATTGATGTGTAGCTTTGCCGGTGTCTGCAATTGCAGCACTATGCCTTTAACATCATTGGTTCCCTATAAAGGAAAAGAAAATAATCATTTATAACCAACGGCAATTCGGTAATAGCATGTAAATTAAAGACAATAAGATTATCGGTGGTTTGATGAGAAGTTCTCACCGTAGCCGTCGATAGTACTTCATTAACATCATCGTAACACCACAATCTACTACGTTTACCAGGGTCATTTGGACACTCCCTTTTAACAACATCTTGACCCATTTGCTGAATCAAGTCATGCATTTGTACTATGCAGTCATGCTCAATTGTTACTAAGAATCTCTATATTAGAGTCTGAATCCCAATTGATGTGTGTAAGCCACAGCTATCAAGAACTTTGGTTACATATTCCCTTACCCTCCCCTTAAAGAAGCAAGTAATGTCAAGAAAGATGTCCTTCTCATTGTCCTCTAGTGCATCAAAACTTATCTTGAGGACACTGTTTATATCTTTATTAGGACTTTCAGCAAGTTTTTTCAATATACTCTCCCATAGGTCTCTGCTTCTACCACATAAAAGGTCACCCAAGACCACAAATGCTAAGGGAAGGCCTTTAGCATAGCCCAAAACATTATCTTTGTGATCCCTGCTTATGTCTTTTGTCTGGTTTCCCTGAAAAGCATGTGAACTGAAAAGTTCAAAGGCTTCACCTCGATCTAATGGTTTAACTTCATATACCTGATCTATCCCATGAGAATTCAGTACATGTTTATCTCTTGTCGTAATGATGATCCTACTCCCTTTTCCAAACCATTCACATTCTCTAGCTAATGCATTTAACTGGTTACCATGATCCACGTCATCAAGCACAAGCAGAATCTTCCCGCAGCAAAGTCTATCTCGTATCATATTAGCGCCTCCATCCACACTTAAGACCACTAAACTTTCTTTCCATAATATCTCGGATAACTGTTTTTCCTGCAAATGAACTAGGCCATCAGGTCTATTGGAAGTTTCTCTAACATTTGGAAGAAAGCTGCAACCATCAAACTGACTAGCAATACTATTATAGACATCATTAGCGATCATGGTCTTCCCTAAACCTCCAGTTCCCCATATTCTTGTCATCCGAACATCATCCGAGCCCATACTCAACAACGACATTACTTCTTCTAACCGGCAATGTACACCGACGGGATACTTGACAACACTCAAGGGTACTCGCCTTACTATAGTCTAAATCTCTTTGACAATCCTCTCGATAAACTCAGTCTCATTTCTGCCAAAACAAAGCAGCAAAAAGAACGCGAATAAGTGGAGACATACAATCCATTGAACTAACTAAAACTAACACAAAGTAAACAATCACTCTTCGACTGTCCAAAAAATTACTCTAGTCCAACGCACTAATAGATGCCATCATGTATCAGTAAAATTAGAGAATTCCAAATTCTTTTACAGGGTCGAGGAGGATTACTGTGATTGCCCATGGTCATAATGCCAACCGGACAAATTGGCGGCTTCAAATAGGGCTTCCCTCCATTTCTTCACCCTCTCAGAATCCTGTCCCAATTTCTTCTCATGCCCGGTCAATGCATCGCCATTACTCCCTCTCAGCCCTCGAATATCCCCGGGCTCCACTTTGTAGAACACGGGCAGCACCCGCTGGTTCTTGAGCCTCCTACACTCCATTACCTTCACCAGCTCGTCCAAGCACCACCTAGACGAAGCGTAGTTCTTGGAGAAGACAAGCACGGCAATCCACGACTGCTCGATGGCCTTCATCAACGCCTGCGAGATCTCGTCCCCGCGCCTCAAGTCCTCACTGTCGATGTATGCGTTGATGCCGCCATGAATCAGACAGCTGTGGAGGTCAGTGATGAAGCCGTAGCGGACGTCCTCGCCTCTGAAGTTAATGAAAACGTCGAACGGCCATTTTGCAAGAAGAAGAAGAAGAAGAAGAGGACGACGACGACGACATTGGAAGAAAGAATCTGAGCTGGGTTTGGATTCGCGTCGAGCAATGAGCGATGCTTTATCGGAAAGTTGGCCAAGAAAACGATGCTGACCGAGAAACATCGAACGTCGCACCGTGTCAAGAAAAGCGCCCTTTTCATTTTTCTTTTATTTTTTCACCAATGGACGAGAAGTTTTCTTTCGTTCATTTTTACTTTAAAATTATTTGTTTTGTGGCTTACAAAAAACCGGAAAGCGACTTTATTTCGAAGGTATGCAAAACGAACCGCCTGAATTGAAAATCGCTTAGTTTGGACTGAACCAACCGGTTAAGTTCGGTTTGATCCAGTTCTTGAGAGTGTTCATCGATTCGTTTCGCAATTCTTAAGAATGGAAATTGGACTGGAATAGATCGAGTACATATGCTTTTTTACTTTTTTAAAAGAATTTGGGCGTCATGACTTTTCACTTATCATCACTTCTATTAATATTTTGAGATTTATTACTCTCTCATTATGTACAAACACTTTTTAATGGTAAAAAAAAAAGTGATCGGTACCATTAGATTGGATTAGAAATCGATCACCCCTACTTTATTTTATTTGCCAAAGTTCACTATTATTCAGAGCATATAAAAAACATTAGCTATGAATTTATGTTTCACAATAAAAAAAATTATCATCCTCAACCCAAATCCGATATATTCCATTCCAATATTTCATCTTCTATGAGTGGCGATATATCTTTCACATTATTGATCTTAACTTTTCCTGTATGCAGCACATAGGAAATTGTTTAGATTTCGTGCTTATTCAACTCATTGTGTCCCCAGAAAAATGAATCATGAATTAGATATTATAAAGCGTACTGGATACAATTTTGTTTTTTCCCCATTAATTGATTTTCATATCTTTAAGTACCATCTTTTGTTTAAAAATGGAATGGGGGAGCCATGCGCATGTTTACATTATTCAACTCACCGTATCCCCAGAAAATTCTCTTTTCTATTTTATTTTATTATTATCTATAAAAAAAGGAGATATGTTAAGGGGTTAATTTATGCACTTTGTCTGTCATTTACACATGATACATATGGAAGATTCAAGCTTGGAAAATACAAGTAGCGTTGCTTGAAATCAAGGCTTTACCTTTTCCATTCATTTTGACAGCGACCCACTTTGAACAATTTTTTTATCAAAAAGAAATTTCCATTCATTACCAAATTAATACATGAAAGTGAATCTCCAAAGTCATAGTAACAAAGCAAACTCATAGAGTTCCAAATTAAACAAAAAACTAGAAATTAAAGCATTTCATCAACGCATGCTTGGCAAAGATAATCACAGGCCCGTCCTTTAACAATAGATCTGAAATTGGATCCAAGCAACACTTTGAACAATGTAAAAAGCCGTGATTTCAACCGAATATTTTTTTATTAATTCCTTTGGAGAGCTTTCTGAAAACAAGCCCCAAATGCTAGTTTCACTTATCTGGCCGCAAAATAATTAACACAATCAATTTCTTTTGCAGGACTTAAATAAAATTTGGGCATTTCTAACTAAGTAATGAAACACCGGGCCTATTTACCTCCGAACATCCAGCTCCTGCAGTTTTGGATTTGTTCGCCCGAATCAGCGTGTGTCCAAGTGATTTTTAGCTAGGTACCCAGAAATCTCAACAGTAAAATTATTAACCATTCGATTTACCTCGCATGCCCTGTTCGCCGGAGTACTGTGGCAAATCTGGAAGCAACGCAATGCAGCCGTCTTCCAAGCTCGGGCACTTAATCCGCGAGCAACCATAGCACACGCCCAATCCATGAATCAATTGCAGGAAAGATGGCACTAGCAACAACCAAACAGAGCCCAGAACAAAGCATTAGAAAAGCAGATCTGGACAGTGCCGCCGTGCAATGAACAGAAGCTCAACGTCGACTGCTCATGGAACTGTCAAACGCTTACCGGATCCATCGCCGGCATCTGTAGGAACAGAGCTGGGTTGCTCGTCGACGGGTTTGCTCGGTCGGTCCACGCCCCATCTACTCAAATCGTCGAAATCCTTGCTGTGCAATGTGCTCTACTGTGGCTGAAGGAAAAGAACTCAAACCAAACTGATCTGAGTGAACACACCCCTGATCTGCGGACGTGCGTATCAACAGACAACATTTCAGTTTGCAAGTGGGTAATGGGCCATGAGGCTCCTTCATGGGCGGCCCACTCCCTCATCCTGGACTGTCGAGCTCTCTTGAACAGTATGGAGTGGGTTTACCTACAATACAACCCACGAGAAGCAAACCAGGCCGTGGATTGGATCGCAAAGGCCCATCAAGAAAGTATCCTCCCAGCGAATTGGGTTACGCAACCACCTAATCCGTTGTGGTCTATTTTATGTATGGATTTTCCCATGTCACAAACTTCCTTTATGAATTCGTAAAGCATGCTCCTATTTTCGATAAAAAAGAAGAAGAAGTGCTATTAACAGCTAGATGATTTTGTTCTTTTTCCCTATAAATAGAATAACTCAATGCCTTGGGTAATTATGCAAAATCCCTCTTGCATACACCTTGTAGTCAAATTCTCGAGAGATCAATGGGAGAGCATTTCTTGGTAAAAGAGTGCATCGTGTTTATAAATGAATGTTGACTCAATTGCAAACCAATCTTTGTACAAGGCTTCCTGTATAGTTGATTAGGCATAACTCTCTAACATCTCTGGAAATGGAGTTGGCACTCATTTTGACCAAACCGCTATAAAATGGTACAACATTCCTCTCTTGCTACTCCTTTTTATTTACAAGCATATAATGTGTGTAACAAATTGCTTGACTTATATTTGTGCATGAATACTTGATACTATGGAGCACATTCTATATTAGGGCAAAAAATGGCTCGTGTTTACTTGAATTTTTAGAGCTAAATATCATGGCATCATATGTTGATAAATTTAGAGAGTTTGTGATACATTTTCATCACAATACATAATTAAATATTAGTATGATCAACAAGTGTTAGAGGAGGAATATGATACATTTACATGCCAATTGCAAAGAGGCACATGCATCCCGTCACCCTTTTCCCCACATTTGATTAAAGCAATAGTTGTCAGGCAATTTTCTAAGCTTTTATAATGAATAAGGATTACGCTTTCCTTCCATAGCATGAGCATGAAAATAGATCAAGCTTTATGTTCAGTTGAAAATAATGCAGTTGGTTTTAATGTATAAATTCAAAAAAATGAGAAATTTCCAAGAAGAACACCTTTAAATGATTAATTGGTACGCCAATAGCATATTTTCAATTACTGTGGAGTGAATTATCTTTCACTTGGGTAGGGCCATTTTCTTTGGATGCTTTTTCGGAATTCACTTGCTTTGTGGTGTTGTTTCCAATCAAACCAAAGTGCAAGTCATTTTTAAAAGACTTGGATGTTTCATGCGAAAGTTCATAAAAAAGACTTTATTTTGGTGTGAAAGAATACATTCAGATCATTTAGTGCAAAAGAGGATTTCCGGGTATGGACTTTAAGCAAGACTGGCACTTCAAAAGCTTAAAGCTTCCACTAACGTTGAATGTTCCATGTGTTTTGATGATATCTCTCCTCTTTTTTTTCTGTCGTTTTTGCTTAGTCAAAAGCGCAATAGAGTATTTGCTCATCACTTTCGTGCTGGCTTCTTCCACGCAACTTCGCTTTGGAAAGAAAAATTATGAAAGTTGATTTTGACCGGTAGGTGGCGGCACCACCCGGTTCCTTCTTCACGCTTGCATCTAAGGGGAATCCAAAGCTTGAGTCCAGTGGCTCATTTCCATTTCATTTTCTATTCCCCTATTCTTTTTGCTATTAATAGAAACGGCTTGATGGTTATTATTTGGAAAAATTCTAGATAAGGACATGCAATAAGGCTATTTTATAAAAAATGGACCTGAAATGGATATTATTTTAAATAATCACTTAAAGTAGCTAAATTAGTTTCGCATAGAAGCCTGAACTCACCAATCGGCTTAATGTCTACTAGCCCAACATTCATGTGATTTTTCCATCAGCCAAAATATGAGTACTTTTGTCCAAGAAAAATTGGAGAAATAATTAGAAGCCCCCTAAAAAAGAAAACCAAACACTTCTTCCTTCGTTTCTTTACATATTCTTCCTCCTCTTCCGGTCTTTGTTTCTTTTGAGAGAAGAAAACAAAGCTTGGGCAAGACCCACCTCTCGTTAGTCAAATATTCATACATAAGACAAGGGTCTTGATTCTTCATTATCTTTTCTGAAGTTTGTGATTTATTTTGATCTCCACTTACGTTTAACTAAGGACAATTTTATTCAAATTAGTGCAGCCAATCCTTCATTCATCCAAGAGAAAGCAATTGCATTTTCTTGAAGCAATATGTCGATAAGGTAGGGCATGTAGTAGAATATCACACAAATAGGAGCAACGACAATGGTAGGAGAAATTTTTGTTTTTTAAGTATTGTTTTTCTTGTTTTGTTAGATTTGTTGATGCATTATGTCTCCTTTCGTCCAAATTAATGCATATCAGTTGCATCTTCTGCATATTTTTAAATTGGATCGGCTGCCGTCATGGTCCTACATGTTGGCAATGGTCCCTATTTTGCAAATTAGTTAATGCTTGCATTTTGTTTTATTTTTATACCGTATGTTTTGTCATTAATGACCCAAACTCGTGAGCATGACATGGAATTTAAGTGTTTTTTTAATGGTTTTTGAGTTATAGCACGTTGACCATGCCAAGGATAAGATCCCTCACCTTAGCAGCATAAATTGTTGGTTTTTGATGATGTTCCCTCATAAACATAATGATTGAACTTATTGACCATACCAAAGATAAGAGCCCTCAGTTACGAATGCATCTATTTCATAAATAAAGAAGTAGAATAGCATAATTTGATTATTATGTCCAGAATTATGATGTCCTAGCACACTAACTCGAGCATCATTTAAAATGAAAAACAACCAATAAGAAGAGCTGGCAACTATATGGAGACTATGAAGATATTTTGCTCATAAGACGTCTGGGCTGTCCAAGAAGAAATATGGAACTGCCGCTTTCTCACAGTCAATGATCCTCCACTTTTTTACTCAAGTTTCTTCCATCTCCCAAGCAACCATGTCATGACATTTCACTTCTGCTTCCTATATCCACATGTCTAAGGTCTATGTAGGCTATTTGCACTTTTATTTTTTTGAATAAGCTTCTCCAAGTGGTTTATGCTTGGTTGGTTGGTCATCCGGTACAACTTGTAAGTTCTCAAGAGTGCAGGTATGGCTCAGAGAAGGGTTGATGATTTCTTTTCTCTGCGAAGAAATCTGGGAGAGAGCAAAGTTCATTTTTAATAAGAGGGATGGCATGCGTGAGTAATAACTAAGCAGTGTGAAAGAGATTCTAATTCTAAGCTCCCTTTACCATATAGAAGCTACAAAGAGAGAATGCATATCAAAGTACAACACAGGACTGAACATGCCCTCTCTTCATAAGCTATAGACATCATTGATGTTAACATATATAAGTATAAGTGATCAGAACAATTGAGCGCACACAAAGAACGTCCATGAGAGCCATTGAGATTTGAAGAATCATATACAATACTAGACTAGTTGCCTCTGTTGGCTTGCTCATGCATCCTTTCCTAAGCTCATAACTCATCCTTTCTCCTAAAATCCCTCCCTTCAGCAGTTATGGCTTCTTCTATTCCTAATATCCCTCGCTCGGTAGCTCTTCCCCAGCCTTAAATCATGTTTTCTAGAAGGCAAAAAGGAGGTAATTACTTGCTACTTCAATTTCTCATATTTGCTCAACGATTCTCGTCACGCAACTTCAATGTTCTGTTCTTCGAATAAGTCCTCTGCGGTTCTAGCCAGATCTGGTGGCGATAGTGGTTGCTGCGCTCCAACGGCAATGACGGTGGCAACAAAATTTAAATTTAATAATGACACAATATTTACATTCTCGAAATAGAAATTCATTTGATAACGATACAAAATTTTTCCCTTTCAGGTGATGGTGACGGATGGTGAATGGTGGTCGGCAGTGGCGAGCAGCAACCGACGAACGAAGGCCGACAATCGATGAACGGCGACCTTCGACTGGCGGCGGTGGGCAGTGGGCGGCCGATTAGTAGCAAGGGTGAGTAATGAGAAAAGTTTTTATTTTTCATTTTTATTTCATAAATAAAGAAGTAGAAAACTTTTAGTTTTCATTTCTGTTTCAAATTTATTTTTAAACTAAAAATTTATTCTAAAGATAGAAAAATGAAATTATATTATTAAACAGATTTTTATTCTAAATTTTCTCTTAGAATAAAATTTTTTTTAATTAAAAATAAAATGGTCCTGTGCGTCATGAGTGGCGAACATGAAATGACACATCCTTGTAACTTTCCCCGTCCTTTTCCCCATTTGGCCCATATCTGCGGTAGCTATCACTATTCTCTTTTTCCCATTTTTCAGCTGAGTAAAGTCGTCTCTTGCGGTCATGACAGCAATGCCTTCTCTTTTATTCATTCCGTGCTGGAAGCAACACCAGGCTGGAGTAGCATCATGGCCATTAATAGGCCATCATTGCATTCGCTCTCACCACCCTTGAACAGTGGCCAAGCGCCCATAATTCTCATCCAATCTGATTTCATCAAATTCGAGATACATCTAATATTTATATAATTTAGTTTGATTTGACGTCCAAACCACATCTATTACACCATTCTTACATTCTAATAGTTATCAATAAGGAACTATGTGTCGTAAAAGAATTGCACAATCATTTGATTTTTAATATAAAGGGACATTTTGTGAGATTATATGACTTGTTAAAGGTGATTAATTATAATTAAAGGCTTTAGGAATATTTTGTTACTTTATATAGATAAATTGTGATTTTACAATACATGATTGGGACATTAAATATGTCCAACTATAGTCTAGCTATAGAATAATCATAAATAATTTAAATGTTTGAGAATCAAATATTTTTTAATCCAAAAGTTCAAAAGTATAGAGTGAAAAGCACGGAGAAGAAACTCGAAAGCATTTGGGCATGTTAAAAGGTAAACCTCCATAATTGTTCTCCACCTTATTAATTGTAAACCCACCAACTTTATTGACTATAAATTGGAAGCTACACTGAAGTTGTATGTACGCCTTTCAACTTAAATTAAAACCCATGAGTCATGCCATACAAATGTCCCTATAGTAAACATCCTTTTCTCCTTTTCTAATGTAACACACTGGTTCTCCTTTTGTAAATTTCTGAGGGAAGATGATCTAGTGGAGAAAGCATTTCACCTTAAGAATGTAATAAAGGCTTTCACATTCGAGAACCGCAAGGCTTGTGTGAATTTGCCTAGAAGAAGTATTTAAACTAGAGAGAGAGAGGGGAGGGGGAGGGAGGGGGCTGACCTGCTAAGTGTGAAGTGAGTTCAAAGACAGTAATGAGTACCAGCAATACATCAGGAGATAAGTACCAGGTGTTCTTGAGTTTTAGAGGGCCTGATACTCGTCGTGGATTCACCAATAGCCTCTATCATGCCTTGGATGAAGCTGGGATTCATGTTTTCAAGGATGATGAAGAGCTTCGAGCAGGTGAAAAAATTAGTGGCAACCTTAAGCAAGCGATTGATGATTCCAAGCTCTACATACCCATCTTTTCCAAAAACTACGCTTCAAGTCACTGGTGCCTCCGTGAGCTTGCAGAGATGGTGGAGAACACCTTTAAATCTAAAGAAGATGGGAAAGAGAAGATCATATTGCCCATCTTCTATAACGTGAAAGCCGATGATGTGAAGCTAAAAACCCCCTTGTACAGCGAGGCCATATCAAATTTGGAGCAAAAGATGGAGGATAGGAAGAAGAAGTTCAGCTTCGAGGATGTAGAGATGTGGCGGAAGGCTCTCAAAGAAGTTGGTAGCATTAAGGGATGGGAGTTGGAGAAATATTCAGGGTAACATTCTAATTGTGAAAATTATTTTGTACAATCGAGCGATGGTTCTTATATAAATTTTTAGTTATATTCCAACTCTAATTTTCCTAAACCTAAACAGAAATTTTGAAATTCTTCTTTTATTTTTTTTTAAATCATGAGATTTCCAAAAAAAATTTCTAACCCAATAGGGTTGTTATTATTTCATTTATCACTTAATATTCATCGTATAAGAATTTGGTTTTGCTTCATTTTTTATACTAATTTGATCCATGTATGTATTAAGATTCCTATTGTATGCTGGAGAACTTTATCAAGGAACTATTGCCTTTGCAAAGTATTTTTCCACGTCAAAAGAAATAAGTAAATTTAATATTACAGTAATTCATCAAACGTTTGTATTTTGATTCTTCTATTTGATATAAAGATTGAACATTCCTCGTCCTCTATTACTTTTGCTTAAACTTGTAATGGATGTCTAAGTTTGTAATTCATGATGTTCCCAAAGCTTTGGGGGGTAACATTGAATTTTTATATATCCTAAACTTGAACACCTACCCAGCTGCTTAGTAGATGGTTGGTCAACATGCATATTTGTCATCTTTTCTCAATTGAAATTGTTCGACTTTATGGCAGCTACGAGGATCTTAGCAAGTTGGTTGTTAACGAGGTTGTGGTTAGGCTTAAGACAAGACAGCAACAATTGCCCAAAAATTTAGTTGGAATGGAGGATCATATAGCAGGCATTAAAATTTTATTAGACATTGACTCATGTGATGTGCAGATGGTTGGAATCTGCGGGATGGCCGGCATCGGTAAAACAATACTCGCCAAAATCATCTTCAACCAATTATGTCCTTACTTTGGGAGAAACTGTAGCTTTATTGATGATGTGAGGGAAAGGATGAAAACTAAGGGCTTAGTCAAGCTACAAAAACAATTATTGTCCGACATCTCTCATTCTATAGTGGCTCGAAACATTGGTAACATTGATAATGGGATCAATATGATTGGAGAAACAATTTGCAACAAGAAGGTGCTAATTGTATTGGATGATGTCAATGAGGACAAACAAATCCAAAAACAAATCCAAAAACTAATTGGATTTTATATAATTCTTTGTATCAAGTGATCTTATTGAATTGGGTTTTGGCATCTATTAATAACGGGGTACTAGGATACTTGTTACCATTGATTAGGGACAAGAGCATTTTGAATATCAATATATCTAAGTATAAATTCAAGAAGTATGATATAAAATGGAGATTTTGAGTATTCAAGAAGTATGAAATGGAGAGATTGAGCGATGAAGATGCACTTCAACTTTTTAGTAGGCATGCCTTCGATGATGACTCTCCTCCGGATAGATACAATGCTCTTTCAAAAGATATTGTATCCACTATAGATGGACTACCTTTAGCTCTTGAAGCAATAGGGTTATCACTTTTTGGTCAGGAAAATAAAAAAATATGGGAACAGAAGCTAGTGAAGCTAAGGAATTCACCTCATAAGGATGTCCTTGGAAAGCTACGGATTAGCTATGATGACTTGGAGCCGGATCAACAGCAAGTATTTCTCAATTTGGCATGTTTTATCATCGATAAGAATAAGACTAACTTGATGTATGTGTGGGAAGATTGTGGGGTTGGTCCTGAGGATGCCATTGATATCCTTAGTAAGAGGTGCATGATAGAGGTTTTACATGATGAGAGATTTTGGATGCATGATCAATTTAGAGATTTTGGAGTGGTCATTGCTAAACAAGAATGTACCAAGTTGCGGGATAGAGACGACATCATTCGCCATTTAAGATCAACAGAGGTAATATATGGCCAAATTTGAATAGAAAATTGCTTATCCTCCTTAATTGAGGATTCACATTTTTGAATGAGCTACTCTTCTATTTCATTTTTTCTTCTCTTCTGGGAAATAAAATTGTGGGATATTGACAAATTCCTTCTCATGCTCCTTCATGTCATTGGCAGAACAAGGGAAGCGTTCAAGCACTCTGTTTACCAGGGGGGCATTCGCCTCAACCTCCTATAATTGTCACTTCGGAGGAAATTAAACGGTTCCCACGATTACGGTTTCTTTGGTTTTATGATGTTATCTTCCTAGGCGACTTTATGGGCTGTCTTCCCGAGTTGAAATGGATTAGTTTGCAAAAACCCTCCTTGTCCAGATGCGTATCATCATCGGTTTGAGGCGACCAATTTGTTGCATCTAGAAAACGTGGTTGTGGTGAATCTTTCTTGGCTTGATGTCCCAGAAGATGTGCTTGAGAACCTAATCAAGGTATGCCAGTTACCCTCTTAGTCTAATTTTCTCATTCAATGTAGGAAAATTTTTGATGGATTTATAATCTAATTTTCTCATTTAGTGAGAGGATCATATGATATATGATACAAATTGCTAGCTTGGATCCATATTTATTTCTTGTCTGTCTTGACAATTGATTGGCTTTTGTAGGTGGGAAGGAAATTGAAGGTTCTCACTCTTGAGCATAATAGATTGATATGTGGGACACCAACCTTTCCTGAGTACTCAGTTTTAGAGAAGTTGACTATTTTTGAATGTCCGTTTTTGAAGGAAATTGACTGCTCTATTGAGAAACTGAGATGCCTAACTGACTTGATCATTGATTCATGTTTGGCACTTAAAAAATTGCCTAAACAAATTGGAGAGCTACATAAGCTTCACCTCTCTATTTGGAATTGTCCTAGCTTGAGTGAACTCCCCAACTCAGTTTCGAAATTAGTACATAAGTACCAGGTGTTCCCAAGTTTTAGAGGGTTTGATACTCATCATACATTCACTAGTAGGCTCTACCATGCCTTAAATGATGCCAAGATTCATGTTTTCATCGATGACGACGAGTTTTGACTAGGTGAAAGAATTCGTGGCAATCTTTTGCAAGCAATGGATGATTCCAAGCTCTACATACCCATCTTCTCCAAAAACTACGCTTCAAGTCACTAGTGCCTTCGCACTTGTGAAGATGGTGGAGAACACCTCTAAATCTAAAGAAGATGGGAAAGAGAAGGCCATATTGCCCATCTTGTATGACGTGAAACACAATGATGTGAATCTAAAAACTGCCTTGTACAGTGAAGTCATATCAAATTTGGAGCAACAGATGGACAATCAAAAGAAAAGGTTCAGCTCAGAGGATATAGAGATATGGCGGCAAACTCTCAAAGAAGTTGGTGGCATTGAGGGATGGGAGCTCAAAAAATATCCAAGGTAACAATCTAACCATGATTGTGAAAATTATTTTCTACAATCGGGCGATGGTTCTTATAAAAATTTGTTAATTATATTCCAACAATAATTTCACTAAATTTAAACAGAAATTTTGAAATTCTTCTTTTATTTTTTTTACATCACAAGATTTCCAATTTTTTTTACCCAATAGGGTAATTATTATTTCATTTTTCACATAATTTCCATCGTATAAGAATTTGGCTTTGCTTCATCTTTTTTATACTAATTTGATCCTTGTATGTATTAAGATTCCTATTGTATGCTGGAGAACTTGATTGAGGAACTGTTGCCTTTGCAAAGTTCTTTTACACGTGGAAAGAAAGAAATAAATCTAATATTATAGTAATTCATCAAACGTTTGTATTTTGATTCTTCTACTTTCTTTACCAGAAATTTTGATTCTTCTATTTGATATAAAGATTGAACATTACTCTTCCTCTATAACTTTTACTTAAACTTGTAATGGATGCCTAAGTTTGTAATTCATGATGTTCCTGAAGCTTTGGGGGTAACATTGAATTTTTATATATTCTAACCTTGATCGCGTTCCCACCCGGTTACCTAGTAGAAGGTTGGTCAACAAGCAAATTTGTCACCTTTTCTTCAATGTCCAACTTTGTGGCAGCTGTGAGGATCTCATCAAGTCGATTGTTAATGAGGTTATGATTAGACTCAAGATAAGACAAAGACAAGTGACTAAAGATTTAGTTGGAATGGAGGATCAAATAGCAGCCATAAACAATTTATTAGACATCAACTCTGGTGGTGTGAAGCTAATTGGAATCTATGGGATGGGCGGCATTGGTAAAACAACACTTGCCAAGATTATCTTCAACCAACTATGTCCTCGCTTTGGGAGATACTGCAGCTTTCTTGACGACGTGAGGGAAACAGCAAAAACCAAGGGTTTAGAGAAGTTGCAAAAAAACCTATTGTTCGATGTCACTAGAGTGGAACCTTACATTGCACACGTTGATCATGGGACCAATAGGATTGAACAAACAATTTGCAGCAAGAAGGTGCTAATTGTATTGGATGATGTTGATAAGACCTGCCAGATCCAAAAACTAATTGAAGATGAAAATTTCTATCCTGGTACTAGAATACTTGTTACTACTAGGGACAAAATCGTTCTGATTGGTGACAAGTATAACTTTGTGCCTTATGAAATGATGGGGTTGAGCCACAAAGACGCACTTATACTTTTTAGTAGGCATGCCTTCAATGACGAATCTCCTCTAGCTGGTTACCGTAGTCTTTCAATGGGCATCGTCGACACTACATATAGACTACCTTTAGCTCTTCAAGCAATAGGTTCATCACTTTTTCAGAAAAAGAGGGAAATATGGGTAGAGTGCCTACAGAGGCTAAAGGAAGCACCTCATGAGGATGTCTTGGCAGTGCTAAGGATAAGCTATGATGCCTTAGACCCGAATGAAAAAGAGATATTCCTTGATATTGCATGCTTTTTAGTTGGTGAGAATAAGACTAATCCAACGTATGTGTGGGAGGATTGTGGCTTTTACCCAAAGAGTGCCATCGAGGTCCTTATTAACAAATGCATGATAAAGGAGTTAGACGATAATAGCCTTTGGATGCACGATCAGCTTAGAGATCTTGGAAGGAATATTGCCAAAAATGAGGGAACTCGATTGTGGGATAAGGACGACATCATTCACAAATTAAAATCAACAGAGGTAAAGTATGACCAAATTTGAATAGAAATTTGCTTAAACCTCTTCTTAATTTGATGTTTCACGTTTTTGAATTGGGAGCTACTCTTCTACCACGTTTTTTCTTTTCTTCTACGAAATAAAATAGTGGGATATTGACAAATTCCTCTTTCTGCTCCTTTGTGTCATTGGCAGACCAAGAGAAGCGTTCAAGCACTCCGTTTGAAATCGAGGAGTATGTCGAAACATCCTACAATTATCACTTCGAAGCAAATGAAGCGATTCCAATGTATGCGGTTTCTTTGGTTGGATGATGTAATCTGCCGAAGGTGACTTTGCAGGCTGTCTTTCCGAGCTGAAATGGATCATTTGGATTATTTTATTCCTCCTACCCTCCTGTGTCAATGTTTTGAGGCCGATTTGTTGCATCTAGAAAATGTGGTTGTGGTGAATCTTTATGGGGTTGATATCACAAAAGACGTGTTCGACAGCCTAATCAAGGTATGCCAATTTCCCTCTTAGTCTAATTTTCTCTTTCTAGTGAAGGACAAAATTAGATGGATTTAAAATCTAATTTTCTCATTGGAAGCCTAAATCCACATTTATCTCCAAATTGGTAGCCTAAATCCATAATTATTTTTGTCTATCCTGATATTTCATTGGCTTTTGTAGGGGGAAGGAAATTGAAGGTTCTCACTCTTTGTTATAATAGGTTGGTACATAGGACACCAACTTTCCTCGGGACTTCGGTTTAGAGAAGTTGACTATTTCTAATTTTCTTTCTTTGAAGGAAATTCGATCTGCTCTATTGGGGAACTGTGGAAGCTGATTGACTTGAGTTTTGAGTTATGTGTCGAACTTGAAGAAATTTGCCTGAACAAATTGGAGAATTACAAAACTGCAGCACCTCTCTCTTAGGAGTTGCATAGCTTGATTGAACTCCCAGACTCAATTTTGAAATTAACGTGTCATTAACAAAGTTGGATGTATCGGGGCACAAGAATTACAAGATTACCGGATTCCATTGATAGACTATCAATGCTGTCATTGTCAATGCATCATTCACATCGATTGAAAAACTGCCCAGTACAATGAGCAAGTTTTTGCCTCCAAACACTACATTTGGAATTGTCATAGGATACAAGAGCTGCCAAGCTCCCCAAAAGTTTGACCACTCTACGGTGGACATCTACTTCGTTGGTGACTGTCCCTAATCTCTCATACCTTACTAATCTAGTTGAACTGGCCCTATCTGAGGGCTCTGAATATGTTGCCGAATTAGATATAATTCAAACTTGCGACTTGCAGTGGATTGGGAGTTTATCCAAACTAAGCAAACTGCAATTTTGCTTTTCAAATGTCTGCGTTTCAACTATAGAGTTGGGTTCCCTTTCTCTGCTGAAAGAACTTACTCTATATGGACCACACTTGCAAACTTTTGAACAACTTCCATCAAACTCTTTAGAAAAAGTGACTGTCAAACGGAATGATTTCAAGACATTAGCCATTCCATCAATTTTGACGAAACGGAAAGAAGCCGAGTGGGATGATTCCTATGAGCAATTTGAAGATCAAATTATCGGTGCCATTAAATCAATGAAGAGGCTACGTATTGAGGACTGCAAGTCTTCTGAGGGGTTGCTTTGTCTGTCGGAGGAGCCAAGGCGCAATGAGCTACAAGCTCCCAAGTTGACTTATGGTTGGAGAGGAGTGTTCCTCATCCCAAGCTCCCTAAAGATGCTTCGAGAATTCCATCTGTCCAAGTGTCCAGACGTACGGGATATTCAAGTCGTTACTACGTTGGAATCTTTGGAAGAATTTTCTGTTAGTCAGTGCATTTCATTAAAAAGGTTACGCGGTTTGTCAAAAGTGAAGAACTTGAAGCAGTGACATATTGAATGGTGCGGGAATTTGCAGGTTGTTGAGGGCATTTACGAATTGAAGTTTTTGCATAAATTGAAAATTCATGAGTGCAGATCAATGAAGAGGATCTTTGATGCATCGCGCTTAAAAATACCAAAGGAGTGCAGCATAGAAATATCGTAGTGGGAGAACTCGACACTGATAATTGTTGGGGAGTCTACAGAGAGAAAATTATGAATGGAACAAGACAAGCATTGGACTTTGAATTGAAACAACGGACTCGGAAACAGAAACGGAGAATCCTCTACAGAAAATGGTGGGCCTTCTTTCTATTCAAAGATCATCGTTGTTTCTTCCGCTTTACTTGCTTTCTAATTCTGCTTTATTCTAGGGAAGAGAGACAATTAACTGATTCTAAAACGTGCAAACAAGGAGAATCTTATTAAAATTCCCCTTCTTAATGGGAATATCCATATGCTGTGTGTGTGTCCACTTCGGTTGCTAGGTTAGGGATCTTACATCCCTCACCATCTATAACAAAAGGCCTTTCTTAAGATAAATTCAGGCCCAAGAGGCCTCCTTTCAACTCACTTTATCGTTTCCTTTTGCAGGAAAGAAAGTGGGATTGTCTTTCATGAACGATGGATAGAGCAAGAAAATCCTGAATTGAATTGGAATTACGGTTCTTTATCACGTTGTCTCGTTCCTCTCTCCTGCTGCTCAAGCAAATCACTGTTGCCCGTTCCTCGTCACTACTCACTCACACCTCGCAAGCTTCAGTCCTTCATTCGCTGTGTCAGTCACCATCGTCTCTTCTTTCCCAGGTTCCATCATCTGCAAGCTTCAAGTTCCATGTCTGTGAGCTTCGTGTCCTTCTCCAGTGCCACTTTTCACTCTAGTGCACATTTTCTTCTTCAGTGCTAGTCAGCTGGAGGAATTTGGTGCATTCATTGACTCCATCAGTGGCGGGAATCATGGCCCTGGACTCAAGCTCTGGATCACTAACTAATCGCTGAAGAACAGGTAAGAGTGGTGTGGCAGTTGGTGTTTAGTTTAATGTAATCATGCGGTTTATCTTTGCGTAGTTAAGCATGAGCTTGAGCTCTAGCTCTAGCTGTGGCTCTAGCTTCATATGGTAATAGTTGTATAAGGGTCTGCTTTGTTGTAGTTGTTTGACTATATGAATGCCTAGTCTAGTTATGTTGCTAAGCCCGATTGTTAGTTGGGTTATTACAAGAATTACATGCATTTGGTGAGCTGACTTAAGATTAGAAAGCTTCGAAATTCAGGAAACGGATTTGACAGAGAATGGCGATGTAAATGTTAGCAGTCAATCATCTGAGGATTGAACCATTCCCATGAATGTTATTGCAGAGCACGCAAAACTTTCTGCACAGGATGTTAAGCATTTTCTCATGAAGAGTTTTTTCTGCAAGTATACTCTGAGGTTTGAATAATGGTCGCTTTAATGAGTATCCACTGTCTCTTTATTACCTGTGAGGAGCTCTCAATGATTGAAAATAAAGGAAACAATGCTTCTCTTCTTTGTTCATCATACCTAATTAAATGGGATATCCAGCTCTTTTTTGAGGTCTGCTGCATGTGATTGAAAGGGCTTGAAGTTTGTGGGTTGGTTGCAATGAATGTTCCTAAACTGTGGCGACTCACTTTAATGAGTATCCACTTTTTGATACATTCCTACTTTCTCATGTCTAAGATGAGTCCTGAGAAATAAGTTAAATTGACGGTACACCTATAAGAACAGAATAAGTCGCTCAAACTTCTTGGTTGTTGTCTGCCACATGGATCACTGTGAGGAGTCCCAGTAATTTCTCAGGGTGCTGTGTAACTTCTGTAGCTTTCTGCCTTAATGTTTAAGGTGTGATTCTTTATCGCTTGATTGGACAAGATCTTGTCCATTTTTTTTTTTGGTAAGGTAACAAGATCTTGTCCATTGTCTGTTGCATTCAGCAATAAAAGAAACCATTGGGAATACGATTGATTATCATCTTTAGACCTTTCAAGCCATTGTTCAGTCGAAGCTATCTTTACAATCAGGAAGCTTGAATGTAGAGTTAGTATCGAATACCAACATTCGATATTGCAGAAAGCATGGCTTGCCATGCCAGTATCTGTTTCGCACAATGTCTCACTGTGCTCAGCTAAATCTAGATTCCACAGAACAGGGACATCGAATGGAAGTATACTGGCTATTTGGCTCCTTTTCCTTCTTACCAGTAACAGCAAATCTCTTAGTCCGTTAGGGAGAGAGGCTGCAAAATCCAAGTCCGAGGGGAGCTAACTGAAAAATATCAACAAGGACTGCAGTATAAACATTTGCAACATCCCCATATCAATAAGCTCAACATGCTTTGCAATCAGATTACCACAATCCATTCAATAACCAGTAGATATATCAAAATTTGGCTGCTAAACAGCACGTACTCAAAGCCCCAAATATGACGTTCTCCGAGCTACTGAATCTTACTTGTGACAGAAAACATAGATTGACACATTTCAAGGCGCTTTTGCTAAATCTACCCCACCAATGCCGCTCCATAAAAGAAAATGCCAAGTGCACGATTGAAGATACCTACTCTTACGGACCACGCGCCCCCTCCGGCTTCCTTTCGTAAAAGGCTTCGAGCTTCTGAAGAGCGAAGGGTTCCTTATTTCTAAAATCAGGGCTTAAGAGGCTTTGGGGCCAACAGAATTTGGGCCCAAACTTTTCTTCTTCCCTGAATTTTAGCTTATGATATCCATAATAATAAGAGTTTCAAGTGTTTTGTCAGGTCACTGCTCTATGGAACAAGAATGGCCCAAGTACCAAAACTTAGTACGAGGAGACACTTTAAGTGCCATTTTTTTTTAAAAATTGGATTACTTAAGTGTCAACTCCGACAAAGGCCGCTAGAAATCCGACGTGGCTTATTTTAATAATATAACTCGCTTACGTGGCTCGCCGGAAGCTGAGTCAACAAAAACTCAACCAAAACGACATTGTTTTTATGCCAACGTGATATTTAAAAAATATATTAAATAATAATAATAATAATAAAACTTTAAAAATTTTATTATTATAAAATTTATTAATTAAAAAAAAGGAGGAAGGGGAGGATCAAGTGAGGGCTGTGCAGCCCTCGCCCGAACCCTCCCCTACCTTTTTTTTAAATAATTCTTTTTTTAATTTTTTTCTGGTATGACTTTTTTTGCCACATGGACACTTTTTAAAAAAAAAATTGCCACGTGGATATTTATTTTGAAAAAATTGCTCCATTAGCACATAAAATCGCCAAAAATGACACATGGCAATTTGGCTAGATTTTATCGCCGTTAGCACTTAATTGATCATTTTTGTTCTAATTTTGGTACTTAAGTATACATTTCTAAACTTTTGGCACTTAAGTGTCCCATCGTGCCAAGTTTTGGCATTCCAAGGGTCCGCACGTCCTGCTCCCGCTATCATAACTTTTGAGTTCTTTAATAAGGGCATGTCCACGCGATGTTAATGTATTTATAGATATTTGTACTAATGTCAATCTAGATCTTGTTCCTTAGTTTTAAGGGTTGATAAAATTAACGACGTTTTGTGTTTTGTGTTCTCTACACAATAAGATCAATATAAATAAAGACATTAGAGGTGAAGACAACCAAAAAGGGTTCCACTGTTCATCACCCTCTCTACTCTCTGAGCTCCCCACACACTCTACTCTGAGCCTGGTTGCTCGTTGCTGACACCTCCTTGCTCCGGCGAAAGCCAAGTTCGGGCGAGAGGTTGAACAGGAGCCGCCTCTGTTCTCCACCTTGCTCTGGGTCGGCCTATTGCCGGCATTTGCTAACTCCGGTGGAAACCTTAGTCTGGGTAAGAGGTCATTCTCATTTGGGCGTGAAGTGAGTAACAACTGGTCACCTATTATTGCCCTCTGCTTCGGTAAGGTCTTCAGCTCCTACGATTGTTCTTGCAATGGGGATTGCTAGATCTGGTTAGCTGGGTCATTGGGTCTTGCTATAATATGGATAAGGCTGTTGTTGTTGCGAAATCCCAATTGGGATTGGGTGACGGTCACCATCGCAGCCGAAGTAGGGCTCATACTAATCGATATGCTGATGGAGAGTTGAGGAGAGGCAGGAATTCAGGCCAAAACTCTACTGTTGTGGGTAATGACAACAGAATTGAAATTCCTTTCTCTGGTATGGATAATGCTGGTTCCATCAAAGACCAGAATCCCATCCCAGCTGAGCAAAGGCAGGGATTATTGCCCTAACGTGCTGGAGAATCTGATGTAGCCGCTCACTCTTGGGCTAATGTAGCCAAGGCTGTTGTGCAAGGGTATTCCCTTTCTTTCATTGATCCCTGCACTAATGGGAATAATGAAGTCCATTGTTCGGAGGAGGATCTTAATGCTGCTGATCCTATCTGGCGTAATTGCTTAGTTGGCTATTTTGTTGGGAAGAAATTCCCATTTAAATTAGTCGAGACGGCCCTCAAACACCTTTGGGGCCAACGTTTGTTAAAGGTCAAAGCAAATGACCAAGGTTTCTATTTTTTTCATATTTCTGATCCTGAGTTTAGGCGAAGGGTAATTGAGGGTGGTCCGTTGACAGTGGCACGTGTGCCCTTAATTCTCCAACAATGGCACCCCATGCTTGAATTGAAACAAGGTGATCATTCTACAATTCCAGTTTGGATCAGGCTTAAGAATCTCCCCTATGGGTTGTGGTTAGCCAAGGGGATTAGCAAGGTAGCTAGTGTCGTTAGACATCCGCTCTATGTAGACCAGCGCACGGAGTACCTAAAAATGATATCTTTTGCTAGGGTTTGTGTTGAACTAGCAGCCTCTAAACCCAGCTGTGATTCTATTATGGTCTTCATAAATGGGCAACCTCATATTGTGAATGTTGAATATGAATGGAAGCCTGCATCTTGCCATATTTGCGGTACCCTTGGTCATAGGTGCCCTTCTCAAGCCCCCTGCCCAGCTGAGTTTGAACCAGCAAACTAAGCCCCTGTACAGGCTTCACAACTCCTTGCTGGACAAGGATAAGGATAAGGACAAAGCCCCCTTCTCAATGCTGCATCTTTACCAGCTAGGGGGACTAGACCAGCCCTTGTAGAGGAGTTGCAACGTGCCGGTAGCAAGCATAACCGCCGGGCTGGAAACAAGAACAAATAGATTGCTACTATCACCTTGGAAGCTACTCCTCCATCCTCTTTCGACTCAGATGATGACCTAGATGAGGAATATGTTGCTAATGTCACCTTGGAAGCTGCTAGTTCTGCTCTTGCTCGCCCAAACCAGCAGACTGATGTTGCTCATAACCTTTTAGGCTCAGTGGCTATTGTTTCTAACATTGTTGGTGCAGCTACTGCTTCAGATGCTGCTACTGCAGTCTATGCTGCTGCTGCTGCTTTGGGAGGTCCATAAGCTAGTGCGAGTGCTGTTGTTGGTGCAGACGTTGCTGCTGATATTGCTGTCACGGGTCCTGCTGCGGGTGCTACTATTGGTGTTGCTGGTGTTGGCGCAGCTGCTGTTAATGGTGAGGATGCTACTGCTGCTAGTTGTGCTGTTGTTGCTACTAATGTAGGTCTCCTAGTGACTGCTGCAACTGTCTGTACTCCTGGTGCTGGTGAGGCTGCCGTTGTTGGTCTCAGTCTGGAAATAAAAATGTGTTGTTGTCTGTACTTCTTTAGCACTTGCTGGAGCTGAGGCTGGCGGGTCTGGCCATGTGGTAGGCCTTGCTGCTAAACTTCTTATAACCGTTGCTGCTATTAGACCAACAGAGGAAACTGCTGGTGCTGTTTGTCCAAGTCAGGAATAAAGTCCTGTTCCTTCCCCTCCTGAGCATGTTTTCTCTGACCAGAAGCTCACTGAGGTAAGAATTGAGCAAGCTAGCATACTAGGGCCTACCTCTGGTTCTCCGTCCTGCAAGAACAAAACATTTGAGCAGGTTAATAGGTCTGGACCTTCATCGGGGAAAGCTTCAAAACCAGCAGCCGCCAGAAGGCGTTCAAAAAGAAAGTAGTCCGCCTTTCTTTCCTTTTGTATATACTTGTCTATGTCTTTTGGATTTTAGAATGTTAGGGGTCTCATAAATCCTATTAAGCAAGTGGAGGTTAGACAGTTTGTGTGCCTCAATAATCTATGTTGTATTGGTCTTTTGGAAACTAAAGTCCCTTTTGCTAGATTTCCCATTCTCTCTTCTGGCTTACTCCCTGGTTGAACGTGGGTCTCTAATTATGAGTCCTCTCCTAGAGGGCAAATCTGGGTTGGATGGAACCCACTTTTGGTTTGTTTTACTACTCGGTCTAGTACTGACTAGTTTATTCATGGTGATGCAAAATTTTTGAGCTCAGGGATTACTCTGTCTTTAATGGTGGTTTATGGGGAACATACCTTTGTTGCTTGAAGACCCCTTTGGAGTGAACTTATCAGGATGAGCTCTTTTCTAAAAGAAAGTCCTTGGATGGTTGCTGGTGACTTCAATGCCATCTGGGATTCTTCGAACCGCATGGGAAGCCCGAATATCCGATGTCCCGCTTTCGATGACTTTAAGGATTGCTTGGACCAAGCTAAACTATTTGACCTTCGATATATAGGCTTCCGGTTTACATGGTCCACTTCCTCTGGCCCTCGCAAGAAACAACGGAAAATTGATCGAGTTCTGGTTAACAATTGTTGGTGCTCCTCTTTCTCCTTCTCCGAAGCATCCTTAATGGCCCCGGGCCTATCAGACCATACTCCGATGATTGTGAGAATTCTTACACCTAGTTCCTGATGAACTCCTTTTAAATTCTTCAACTTGTGGATGAGCCACCCAAACTTCCACATGCTAGTATCTCAGTCTTGGGAGGCCCAGGTGTCAGGTTCTCCTATGTACAAACTCTATGCTAGACTCAAGCTATTAAAGGGTTGGCTAAAGTGTCTCAACAGAGATGCTTACTCGGATATTTTTATGCGGGTAGCTACGGCTAAAATTGTCCTATTATCTACTCAAGAGGCTCTTCACCTAGACCCTCAAAGTAGTTCATTGACGGCTGAGGAACATTCTCAACTCAAGGAATATTATGAACTTCGCTCTCTTGAGGAATCGTTCTTTGGACAAAAGTCTAGAATTCGCTAGCTTAAGGAAGGGGATCATAATACCAAGTTCTTCCATCAATCAGTCAACCACCGGCACCTCTGTAATCGTATTATCTCTGTCATTGATAACTCAGGACAAATGGTATCAGAAATAAAGGAAGTTCAGTGTTACGCCCCGACTCTCGAGCTCGCGGCAACCCCATTTCACTTGAGGTCTATTTGTACGACGTCCCAGGTACTGTCGTCGACCAATTCATTTTATCTTGTAATTAAGCACATGTGGAAACGAACAACTCCCAAACCAAACAACGGGGATAGCAACAACGGCGGCGGCGAGAGGAAAGACAACCAGTATTTTATATATCGAAGGTTAAAGCATACCAGCAAATACATACACGCCTTACTACAGGCGACAAGCTAAGGCCTACTCAAAAAGGGATTGGCCTAGCTAACCTAACCTTGTACAAGTGGGGGAAGGCTCGTCAAAAAGGAAATAGGCTACAGCTGCCTACTCACGGGCCTCAGAGGGATCGCTCTCTTCGATCCTCGACGCATCATCTAGGGCCCGAAAATGTTAACCACGACGGGTTGAGATAAACTCAGCAAGTTAAAGTCCTAAGCCCCGGTTAGGAACTTCGCTCGCCTCGGGAGTTTAACATACAACCTAATCCAGCAATTAGCACAATGCAAAGAGAAACAAAAGCATGGGACAGTTCAATAAGTAGACACAACCACAGGCGATCCTACCTGGCCTTGGCACACGTGACTGCAAAACCGTCATTTAATTCATCACGACAATAAGAGCATGCGAATAATCGAGCATCTCACACAACTTTCTCATGTCTCACACCCACACATGCTCCGATTATTACGACCCTCCTCCCGGGCCACGGCACAACCTTATGGTTGGCGGTTCAAGCTAAACCAGCTTCGTCCCTCTTTACCTCGAGGCAAGGCGACGTCAAGGGCTCACTCCCAAGACGGCATTCCCGAAGGAGCACAAGACCCGCCCACTACCGCAGTCCCGCTACTGACAGAGGCCCGGGACCCGCCTCCATACCGCGGTCCCACATAGAACCCCTCCCTGTCAGGCATCCGACCGAAGTCAGGCGACCCACTGGCCACGGCACAACCCCATAAGGATTGGCGGTCTTCCGGCAACGCCGGGTTCTCATCTTAATGTGACCATGCAACACATCATCAATCAATTCGTTCTTTTCTTTGCTCTGTCGTGAATGCACATCACTCATGCTCATGCGACATACCATTTCTGATAACCCACGCAATATGTCATGCAATCTCACTCGACAATTCCAAAATCCAATTTCCAATCAGCATTCAATCACACATTTCATCAATATTCACAAGTATAATTAACAATCGGCACTTCAATAAATCATAACAACCAAGAACACATCAAAATAAGCCAAAAATTAGCTTCTGCATGAACAGTGCCGTGAACAGTAATCCGTGAACAGTAATCTATGAACAGTAATTAGTCCGAAATTAAATAAATAAATAAAAATAATTAAACTTAACCATGGTTAACAAATTAACCTAACCATGGTCAAATTAACCTAACCATAGTTAAATTCTAACCTTGGTTACTCTAATTAATTAACCTTAGTTACTTTAATACTAACTATGGTCAATTAACTAACCCTAGTCAGAATTAATTAACCAGAATAATTAACCAATCAACCTTAATTAATCACAAGCACACAAATACACTAATTAACCCTTAAGCAAGATTAACCCCTAAACAAGGATTAGGAAGTTAACTTACTTGGATCGGAAATCCGGCGACACCGGCGCGTAGAGGGGAACGAGGGCTACGAGGGGTAAGCTCGGGGATGGCAACGGATGACGAACGGTGGCCGAAACGGGCCAAAACAGCCCTCGGAACACTGTTCACGCGGAACTGACCAGCAGAGGGAAAAAGGCCGAAACGGGCGGTCCGGGGCGACCGGGGGTGACCGGGGGTGCGCGGCTGGCTTCCTAACTCCCAAGACTACACTTTGGGCGGTTGCGGCAGCTTCGGTGGTGGCGGCAAGGCTGTTTTTGGGCTGGAAAACAGCATGGACAACAAGAAACAGCAGAAATGGAAAAGAAAAGGAAGAGAAAAAGGGAGAGAGAGTGAGGGCTGGTTGCTGCACGAATTTTGGGGGAGAAAGAGGAGAGAGAAGAGGCTGCTGAAGGCTTGGATAAGGCCAAGGCAAGTGGGCTTGCCACTTGCTGAAGAGCCAATCAAAAACAAGCACAAAACAATCATAAACAAAGCTCACTTGGGCACAAAAGCAAAAGACCAAAAGAGAGAAGCCCATGGGCTGAGGAGGGAGAGGAGAATGGGCCAGCTTGGGCCCCCTTTGGGCTGGGCTGGATGGGCGCAAGGCCCATTGGGCCGCCGGTCTTGGGCCGGCCCACCCGCGAGCCCGAAACCCGGTCCAATTTTCCTTTTTCCGATGCTTCTGTGTCCAACGGAAAATCCCAAAATAAATGAGGCGACGTCCAAGTATTTAGTTCTGATATCATCGAGAAATCGGTTCTAAAATCGGATTAAAAATCGTACTAAATGGAGTCAATTTTCAGGATGTTACATTCAGAGGGTATTTGTGTCTTATTACCAAGACCTCATTGCCCCGGCTAGTATGACTTTGATGCCTTCTATACAGGAGCTATCTGATGTCATCCATTCCCCTCTCAAGGAAAAAACATATTACATTTCTATCCCAACCTTTTCTCCCGTCAAAAATTCACAATGCTATGTTCTCAATGGCTGGAAATAAGGCCCCCGAACCTGATGGCTATAATGTTGATTTCTTTAAGAAGAATTAGGCCAGGGTTGGCCCTTTAGTTACCGAAGTTGTTATGAATTTCCTTATTTCCGGTTCTTTGCTTAAGGAAGTTAACAATACTATCATTGCCCTGGTGCCAAAAATCCCCAATGCGACATTGGTGTCGGATTTTTGTCCTATTGCCTACTGTAATACCATCTACAAGTGTATCACCAAGATACTCTCTACTAGAATTGCCACGGTTCTCCCTTACCTAATCAGTTTGGTTCAAACTGCTTTTGTAAAAGGTAGGAGAATTAGTGACAATATTCTCCTTGCCCAAGAACTCTTCAGCGGGTTTCATAATAAGCCTTATATCCTGAAGTGTGCCATCAAGGTGGATTTCCGAAAAGCCTATGATACCCTCGATTGGGACTTTCTAGAGAAGACTCTTCAAGCATTTGGATTTCCCACCCATCTCACTAAGCTTATCATGGTATGCGTCCGTACCCCAAAATTTTCTATCTCCATAAATAGCGAACTCCATGGTTTCTTTGCTAGTGGATGTGGTATAAGGCAAGGTGACCCTATGTCACCATACCTTTTTCACCTTGATCATGGAAGTCTTCACTGGGATTCTTGACTCTCATACTCGTTGCCCAGAATTCCGATACCACTGGCGATGTAAGGCTACACGTCTATTCCACATATTCTTTGCAGATGATGTGTTCCTCTTTAGTGAAGCAAAACCTGCTTCTATTTCCTGTCTCCAAGACGGACTTACTTTATTCTCTACCTAGAGTGGATTAGTCCCTAACACCAGTAAAAGTGAAGTCTTTATTTTAGGAGGTTCTGAGACCACTAATGAGCAGATTGTACAAGCACTTGGCTTCAATCGTGGTTCCCTTCCTATGCGTTACTTGGGTGTACCCATCATCACATCAAGACTAAGCAAAGTGGACTGCAACGCCCTAGTTTGTCGTCTCACTGCCAGAGTCCAGTCTTGGACCCACCGCTTCCTCTCTTTCGTAGGTCAACTACAGCTTATTAAGTCGGTACTACATGCCATCCAAGCCTATTGGGCCTCCATTTTTTGGCTTCCATCGGCGGTAGTGGACAAGATAGAGCAAACATGAAGACAATTCCTTTGGAAAGACCCAACTATGGGTCCGGGAGGTGCAAAGGTGTCTTGGGTTGATGTTTGCCTTCCTCGTCAGGAAGGAGGCCTTGGTATAAGAAGAATCAGGGATAGCAACAAGGCAGCCATGGCTAAACACATATGGTTGCATTCACTGATAAATAATCGTTATGGTGCAAATGGATTCATGCAACATACTTAAAAAGGAAGAACTTTTGGGATGCCTCCACTCCTACCCATTGTTCTTGGGCTTGGCGAAAGGTCCTTACTCTAAGGGAAGACTTCCTACCCCACTTCAGGTGGAAGATAGGAGATGGTGAATTAACATCGCTTTGGTTTGATCCATGGCTTCACGTGGGTCCTTTTAACTCCATATTCTCAAACAGTTACATCTATCAATCGGATCTTACTAGACATGCGACAGTGAAGGACTTATATTCCCCAGAAGGAACTCAATTACTCCAAGAGTTGGCCTTGTGGCAAATATCGATTCTCCATCTCTCAATCGGCCAAGACACCTTCACTTGGTTAGAGAGCTCCTCTGGAACCTTTTCAACAGCTTTGGCATGGGCTACAATTAGGCGCAAATGCAACTCGGTCCACTGGTCCTCTTTTTTTTGGGATAAGGTGTTGACCCCTAGACATCAATTTCTCCTCTGGCTTATTACCAAAAATTGTCTCCCCACTTAGATCTATCTCATGTCCTATGGCAGAATTCCTAATTCAGTATGCGCCTTGTGCAACGCTGCTCCGGACTCAATCAATCACCTCTTTTTTGACTACTATACCTCCAATGCTCTGGCTAATTTTTGGGCCGCCAGGTGTAATCTCCCTTGGAGCAACTCCACTTGGGCAGATAATCTTATTTGGGCTATTAATTTTTTGTCTGGGAAAGGATTTCACTGAGAGATAGCACTCTTTTCCTTCAGCTCTCTATGCTATATTATCTGGAAAACCAGAAATGACATCCTTTTCAATGGCCATAACCTATGCATTCCCTCCATGAAGAAATACCTCTATAAGGCAGTCGAGGACAAAGCTCTAGCTTTCAAATCAGTTGAAGACAACCCTAGAAACAGAAGGATGCAACATAGTTGGGGGATAGACCCTCAGATTTTTGGAGTGGAGCCGCCTATTACTTAGTATAGGATGGCATAGGTCCTCTTAGTTCTTTGGGGTTCTTTCCTATTTGTATATTTTGGTGACTGTGGTACCCCTCTACTCCAGTGACAGTTTGTCCAGATGAGTGTTTGTTGGTACCGTAGCTTTCCCGCTCTTGTTGTATAGTTTCTCTGGTTGTCTTATATAAAAATCTTACCTTACCAAAAAAAAAAGGATCAATATAAATATGAATATCTATAAATTAACTAATGTCATTTCTGGATATCCTAGTGAAATTGATTAAACATAAAATAAGAGAATTATCAATCTGATTCAACTCAAAATGAGGTTCTACTTTACTTAAATTGAATTATCGTAATAGTTGTAAAGTTAAAAAAAATGTAATAAAAAGAGAGCATATTTGCTATTGATTTAGGAAAATGATTGAAATGAAAAGATATTCCAATATCCTGATAATAATGTAATCATGAAAACTTATTATTGCACTAAAGGGGTGATTTGATTCGTTGAAAAGTTGAGGGATTAGATTGAACAAATTACAAATTTAGGGACTACATTGAGTAAATAGAATAGTTTAATGACCATATTGAAAAAGCATATGTCTAGATATGACATTGTACATTAGCATCATTTCCCCTTTTAGCATCTATCGAACAACGCCCTATCAAAACAAATGATTGGATAATGAAATAGACAATGCTATAAACACACATGTTCTAGTGGCTGAGTGACTTAGGCTTTACTCCATTGATCTAACTTCCACCATTTGTAAATTTCAAACAAACTAAACATGACATAACGGAATTGGTCTCTCCATTTCAATACCGTATTTTCACCATTTGAAAAGGGAGATCGCTTGTGCGTTCACGCACATAGGTAGTGCGGTTTTAACACTTTACAAACTTAGCTATAACATGACCTTAGTATTTTCCTGAGAAACTGAGAAGTTTTGCTGATGATTTTCTATAAATGGGATGAGAAGTCCTAGCAACAAATATTGTCCTTCTTTCTAGAATTCAAAGAGCTTTTAATTTTGAAGCTCGATCCCCTGAAAACTGAGCTCTTTTGGCAAGCTATGATGCTGATGAGTAGTATTAGAAGAGGAAAACTTCAGGTTAGATTGAGAGACATCTTCCTATGCTGGAAGTCTTAGTTAATCGAGGCTGTAATCTATAGCCTGATTAGTTTTTGGAGTCTAACCAGAGTAAGATGGTCGAGCTGGTTGAGAGTAAAGACTAGGTTCTTTTGTGGAAAGGAAATCTTTAGAAAGCACAGAGATCTAAGGTGTCTTTGGATGATGTTTGCACTCCAAAATGTGAATGTGTTTTAGGCTTGAAAAAACTGGAAACACGGAATAAAGCTTGCTTTCTCGGGAATCGGTAGAAGTTGTTGCTAAAAGTAGGGTCCTTTTGTTGCCGAAACAGACTTCTATTTGGTCTGTTGCTCCTAAAAGTAACTAACCTATACTTGGAGGAAGCTGCTAAAAGTTAGTCCATTCTTAAGTGACATACCCGAAAAGCCATTGGCAATGGACAGGACAGTTCATGTGTGGTGTGATCATGGCAACCTTATGGCATTTCTAGAGGATGTTTATCCTCAAAGGGTGATTCATGACGCTGCTCTAGATATATCAACTCTTTGGTAGCTACCGTTACTAGTTAGAGATGAGCGGTCTTGCCTTCCACCAAGATCGGATCTATTGGTGCAAAAACAAGTCAGCGTTATGCAGGACGCTTTAGCACTGTCATGTTGCTGACGATCAGAGTAATTTTCACTGGCAATGCATCTGGTTGTGTTACTTGGATTGATGCTTGGAACCTGGTTAGATAAAGAAGGCCAAAGGTTGTATGTCATAAAATGATTTGGGTTAACTACTGAGTTCTGTTTCAGCCCTTGATTAGCAATCTTGAATAGGCTGCACACTCTTGGGAGGATGAAAAAATGGGACTTCTGTAGTTGATCGGTGTGACTTGTGCTCAGCTGCTCTTGAATCTAGACAACATTTGCTTTTTGAGTGTGCTTTCCCAAGGACAATCAGGTGCTCCTTTCTGGAACTGATGGATATGAGGAGGCCTGTTGGAGCCTAGTACATGGAATGTGCTTTGATTGTTGCAATCTGATAGAGTGATGCGCATGGTAATGTGTCACCAAGAAAGTTCATATCCTAGCTATGTTACAGGAGAGGAATATTTGTTTGTCTGTTGTGGATAAAGAAATGTGTGGGAAATGACATATTATGACGTGGGTTCAGGAGTTGCTTTTCAATGGAAAAGTAGCCCCCTGCCCGATTACATCAAGCCTAAAAAAGTCCTCTGGACTTGACATAATTTTTGAGCTCGTCTGATTCGGTTTGGGCTAGGCCTCACATTTGATTAACTTAGGGTGCGTTTGGTAACATTTCTACTCCTAGGAACAGTTTCGTTTGAGAAATAGTTCTTTTCTATTTCTACTCCTTGGAATAATTTCTGAGTAAAATAGGGCATTTGGTAACTACACAAATTTTTTATTCTCGAAATAGAAAATGAATAAAAATGCGTTTGGAATCGACAAAAAAAATTTATTTCTTTTTTCCCTGATGGAGGCGGCGATCGGCGGGGCCGGGCGGTGGGCGGCCACCGGCGACCGGCGGCGGCGGCGGCAACCAGCCACCGACGGGTGGGGAAGCCAGCTATCGATTGCTGGTGGCCGGTGGCTGCTGCCGCCGTCGGTGTGGATCACCGCCCGCCGCCACCGCTGCCGGTCGCCACCACCGCCGGCCGCCGCCGGTCGCCGATCGCGCCTGCCAGAGAAGGCCAATGAGAGGTTGACGACTGGCGGTCGGCTAGTCACATGAGGGCGGCGACCAGCGACCGGTGGCCGGCAACCAATGCCCGACGACTGGCGGCGGCGGCGGCCAGCGACCGACGTCCTGTGGCCAGCGACCGACGTCCGATGGCGACGGCTGACGTCCGGTGGCGACCGGCGGTGGTGGCGGCAGGCAGCGGTGGGCAGGTAGCAGCATGCTATAGGCGGTGAGTAGTCTCCAAGAAATAGTTTCTAGAAATTATTCCCAGGAGTAAGAAGCTACTTTTTTTTACTTCTTATTTCTATTCCCAGGAACAACTTTCTATTCCCGAGAATAGAAAAATCAGTTTGCGTTACCAAACGCATTTCTGTTCTTTTTCTATTCCAGGGAACAAAAGAACAGAAAAATAGAGAAATAGAAGTGTTGCCAAACGGAGCCTTAAATGATAAGAGGAAAAGATGCGAAAGTTTTAGTCATCCTTAATCTTCACGAAACCATTGGAAATCGATACAGCATCAGCAATAAAGCCATCAAAGATTGGAGGAGAGCCTCCCAATTTGAGCTGTCACCACCTTGCCCTGATGCTGCTGCTCTCATCGCTTCGAAAGGCAAAGCTGAACTTTTTTTTTCGCGCGGGGGGTTTGGGAGTTCTATTGAAAAAGATTCCAACCTCTGTCCTTGCTTAATTGATCAAACTCGAACACAATCGGTAATTGCTTATGGGCTCAAGCTTGCAGTGGTGTTGTTGCTTCAAATTCTCTTTAAGAAGAAAATTTAACTTTTCTCATCTATAATTTTTCAACAATTGCATGTAGGAGCCATGTGGCAACCACACACGAGCCATCGTGCTAAATGGCCACAAAAACATTTTCGGGGTTTCTGATGGAAGGTCCAATTGGAGCGAACATATCATAGTTCAACAATTTGATTGCAAATAAAGGAAAATTTAAAGGCCACGGTACACAAATTTAAAGGCCCAGATACAAACTCGAGCTCCTTCACCAATGGAGGCCACGTGCCTAGTCCCAACCTTCATTGAAAGTCAGAGAGAGAACCGAGGGGGGTTTGTTTGAGCTAGGCGCGGAGGTTCAGCACGAGGAGCGACGGGGTGAAGAACAAGAGGACCATCACCGGCAGTGATGGGCAGCCTTAAACATCGAGAGATTATGGAGATTACTACCTTGTTCTTTAGCTAGGCGACGATTTGTATTATCTGCCACCAACATCAACAAACCCTAAACGACACATGGCCTAATGTCCATGTCCAACGACCCAATTATATAACGATAATATAGAGTTAATGGTGCACATGAGCCAAAGCAAATGACAGCGATGCCGCACCACCTTTCTCCATCTCTTACTCTTTAATCATACTGATTGCCCAACTTCGAAAGGGCAATTATATTTTCATCCCCGAATGATATAATGCGGTTCCTCAATCCTTAATTGAAAAAACGCTTTCAAAAGAAAAGACGTTATGCAGTAGAAATGAGAAATACAAGGATAATAGGATCCGCAAATATGGGTACAGACGCAAACATGCTTTTATGTGCAAATTCCAAACATGAAAAAGAAAAAGAAAAGAAGAACGATCTCTTGTAATTCTTCCATCAATTCAAAGGAATAAGATGTGTTGCAAAAGAATGAAATGTATATATCAATCTAGAAAATTCTAAAATCTGGCAAATATTTTCTAGGATGACAATTAGGTTTATTTCCTTTATTTATTGTATTTTAGAAATTTTATTGAGATTTTAGGTGATTCATTTCAACTTTTAGTAATTATCTAGTTAGATATTTTTGCACCATGAGAATTATGTAACATGATTTTTGTTAGTTGAGGGCGCATCTATTTTACGGGAAGTTGATGATTTGAAAACATTTTTTTCTAAAAATGATTATTTGTATCATTTAAAATAATTATTCAACAGAAAATTATTTTTGTTATTAACAAAGCTCTATACATTTTCGTAGATAACAAACATATTTTTCTTTGATTCTTAATTTTTTGTAAAACAGGCCCCTAAAATTTTGTTCGATAATATGTCCTTCTATCCGCATCAATCACATTCGAACTATTTTTCTTTTAATATTATAAACTAAACTCATTTGTAGGAGACATAGTCGTTGTCACAGAGAGAGATTTTAAGAGACGGAAAGCACAAAGCTAATACTCCTCCATCCCACAATCCAAAAGCAATCATCGTCTTCAAACACCAATAGCTTGTGGCTCATCTTCATCATCACCTTCTTCACCACCGCCTTCACACTAACCCTAATCATCACCACTACCACCAAACACACCCCCCCAACCGCCACAAGCACTGCCGCAAGCTCTGCCTCCTCTTTAGTCCCGCTTTCACTTTCCATATCTGCCGCCATTGCACTGCCACTACCAACTCCACCCATATGACATCCACTGAGCTTGCCATCACAACTGATCTTAATATTAATCGATATCTTAAGAAAATAAAAGATACTTTTTTATGCATTTATTCCTAAATGCCTAATGCTGGTCATATTGAATATCTTTTAGTTTGGTTTCACTTTTCTTAGAACCAAATTCCTTATTTAAAAAAAAAGAAAAACAAGCTATCAATTCAAATGCACAAAACAAGAAAATGAATCGGCGATCAAATTTATGTGGTTCAGTGGTGCGACCTACATCCATGAAAAGAGTAGCACAGGATTGCACTTACAATATAATTGAGATTATCACTACACCAGCATTCTCAATGTTTCTTTATGATGTCTTGAATTTTGACATATCTTGGGATATATAAAATGGTTATTTTATCAATGAGCTATTAGTTAGATTTACTTTGAACTGATCACTCATGAATTAACCAACTTATTAGGAAAGGTCATTAAGGATTAAAATACACCTAATTAGAAAATTTAATTAGAAATAGACCGCTCAACCATAAGGATCAAAAAGAGACAATACAACGCTATCGCAAGCTAATTAGTGAATGTAAATAAATTGATTCAGTAGAGGTACCTAGTCGGATTTTGGGTGATTATGCATGATTGCGCTACTAACTACGAATAATGGTAAACCGATCTCCTTTTGACCTCGTATTTAGGATAAGTAATCGATCCCTCACGATTACATAACAACCGAGAGTTGCCCATGAATTGAATAGACACAAACATGAATTGAAAATTTATCAACAATGGGTCAAATGCACAAAAACCCCTAAAAGCCACCGGATAGTTTAGGTTGTACTAAAGTCACATTTGATCGATTTTAACCAAGAATTTTAATCTGATTTCGAGTATCAAACTTTCAAGGATTTCAAGATCAACCCATTGGACATCACCTCCTTAATCCACCTATTTACCAATAAGCATACATTTTTGGAGAAGGGATTAGTGGGCCCACAATTTGAAGCCCTAGAATGAGCCGACAGTTCACCCAAGTTGGGCTAACCAAGCTCAAGTTGGGCCGAAGCAAGCCCACTCAAGTTGAGCCAAGCCCATCCAAGCCCAAGAAAGCCTATTCAAGCCCATTTCCCACTAAATTAAGCCCAAATTGAATTTATACAAGCCCGTACAAAATTCTAGCCTAATGTACATGTATAGTATTTTATACTATGCTTGTTAAAATTATCATTTTGACCTTTTCTAGAAGACTTGGCATTTAACGAGAATTGATGGGTAATGAGACAAAAGGGGAAAATGCTTGGTTGTGGTAAAATGAGGGAAAAGCTTGTCTTTCACATTGAATATAGCTTGTTAAGGAAGCTTTGACAAGGAAATATCTCACTTGGCCCCTCCCTCTCTCTCTCTCTCTCTCTCTCTCTCTCTCTCTCTCTCCCCCCCCCCCGTTGGTTTGGCCATTTCCACCGCCCCTCCATCTCTCTCATTTTCTCTCTTTTCTTCCTCATTTCCCTCTTGTTTCCCCCTTGCTACCACCCCTTGCCACTGTGTACCATCGCCTCACGTTGCTCAAGCCGCTATGCACCATTGTCGCCATCATTGAGCCGTCGATGTTTATTGCCTTGCCTAACCAACTCACCGAACCACCACCACTGATGCCTCTTACTCTCACAGACATCACCACCATTGGAAGCTGCCTCCATCACCCTTCGCTCATCTTGCCGCTTTCAAGCCGAGCCATCATTGTCTCATCACTGCTCACGTCATCACCGCCGTTTCCCCACATTGTCGACATTAACTGGTGAGTTAGCCTCCTAATCCCTTGATTATGGTGTTAATTTTAATTAGGGATAGCATTAGTTTATAGTCAATCATGTTTAATGCTAATTAATGATAGTTTAGTCGATAAGCTATTGCAATAAGTGATAGGCAAAATGATAAGCTATCACGATAGGTGATAGGTAGAAGTGATAGGTTATCAAAAAAAAAAAAGCGATAAGTTATCATCAAAGGAGTGATAAGCTACCAAAAAACAATGATAAGCTTATTACCAAGTGGGTGATAAGCTATTGGAAAATAAGTGATAAGTTATCATCAAAAGGGTGATAAGCTATCGGAAATTGAATGATATGCTATCGCTAATTAGGCGATAAGCTATCGAGGAATATTGATGAGGTATATTCATTTAAGTGATAGGTTGTGATTGAAAGTGATATTTGCTTGAGAATTGTGGTAGTTTTATGCATGTCTTGTATGGTTTAGAGCATGAAATGCCATGTGAAATGAATTGTCTATTAAAAGGAATGAGGTTGCTATTTTAAAGAAGAATTTTATGGCTGTATGAGGGATGATTAGCGAATTATTGGGTTTAGGTGCCATGTTTTATTTGTTAAATAGGGCAAGGATGTTTTAAAAAGGAATTGTGCAAAGTTTGATGGCTTAATTGTGTGTACATGATCATATGTGAATATTTTACTACATTTTTATCTGTGAAAGATGCAGCAGTTCGTTATTGTGAGCATAAACCACATATGCATTGGCTAAACGATGAAAAATGAAATTGGCATGAGTAGTTAGTGTACTCGTGTGGTCACTTAAAAGAACCCGTCACCCAACAAGATTTTGGGAATGATGCCCAATTTTTATTGGATACTCGGCGGGGGTCGAGTCGTGGTTGAGGTTGAGCCGATGCTCCTTATGGAATTCCATCTATGGCGGGGGTCCTAGATAATGTCATATCCGATGGGGTGGGACAATGCCCGATCACTAACTCTTGTGTTGGCCATGGCCATAAACGATCGTAATAGTTGGACCATGCGTGAATACATATGTTTTGCTTGTTGTAATGTCTATAGCATGTGATAATTGATATTATGCAAGGTGTGTGCCAAGGCGAAGTAAGAATGCCTACTAGTTTATTTGATGGCTTATTGATTTGTATTGAGTAGAGTTGCCTGATCATTTATATGGTGAGGGCAAAGCGAGGGTTGCTTTGCTATTGATTTGTCATTGATATATTGGTGCATGTTTAGCTTGCATTCAAGGCAAGTTAGCTTCCTAATCGAGGCTTAAGTCATTAATTTACTGAGATTTTATTTCACTAGTTATTGTCAAATGCTTTTCAGACCCTTAGAGTGGAGAATAGGCATGTGTAGTTTAGGGACCTTGTGGACCAAGACCTCTAGATAATGCCGCACCCGATTCCCGATTCAAACCAAGTGTATGAACATTTTGTAACTATTGTTTGGGTAGAGGAGTGGTTGTTAATTCTGGTATCCCATCGATTCAAGGCCTAGTTCATTCAGGATGGAGATAAAATCTTCAGTCTGCTAAGGGTTTTCGATAGACTGCTTGGCAAGGGTTCAAGTGAAGAGGTTTGGGATCCGATGGACATTGACCCCCTAACAGTGCTGTCGAGGATCTAGAGACTGATTTGGACTTAGAGTCTGACCCCGAGACTCTTCTTGGTTACCATGGGTGGGTGTAGGCACCGGATGCTCCTTTTTTTGGCTAGCCCCGTGTTTTGGAAGGAGTATATTGACCTTAGCCCATTTGAAAGGCTTATAAATATACTTCCTATGGTTAATCTGTAAATAAGCAAAATTGGTTGTTTTTGAATTTTCTGACTATCTCCATTGTTATGTTTGCTAGGTGATTGTATATTGCTTCTGCATGTGTTTATCCGAAAGATAAAATGATTGGGTTGGTGGTGCGCCCTAGTTGTCCCATGCTCGACGGTTGGGGCGTGATATCCCTATCGATTTTGATATTAGAGCCTAGTCAACAACTTGAGTGGTAAGGCACGATGGGCTTTGGGGTGAGTTAGCTTGGAAAGACATTTTTGTGTTTGTGTTTGTTTATAGGATCCTATTCATAGTTTCTAATTCCTTGTTGAAATGGAAAAGCAGGTATTTATGAGAATCTTGCAAGGTGAGCAATCTTGATAAGAGAGCTCCTAGAAGAAGAGAAGTGCCAAGTCAAGCTTAAGTTGCTACTGCTACAGCCACTGCTGCTGTCACTACTGCCACCGATGCTGTCGCACCTACTAAAGTCTCATTGGCTGGAAATGGGAATTGCGATAGGCCAATGCATAAGTTGGTCGAGCAATTTTTGAAGTTGAAGCTACCAAAGTTCACTGAGGTGGGTGATCCTAAGGCTACAACTCTCTGGATCAAGGAGCTAGAGAAAACCTTTGAATTGCTAAGGTGCTCTGAGGAGGATAAGATAACGCTGGTTGTCTACTAACCCCAAGAAAGGGTTTTCCCCAAAGGTACAGCCCCGGTGTAGGGTACCTTCGTTGAAGCTTTTAATGGAAAGTATTTCTTGGAGTATACATGAGAACAAAAGATGCTGGAGTCAACAACTTCGTCAAAACCATATATCAGTTGATCAGTATAAGGCGAAGTTCACCAAGCTGTCAAAGTACGCACCAAGATTGGTTGAGGACCCGATGGACAAAGCAAGGAGGTTTAGGGATGGTCTAAAATCAGAGATCAAGAACCAGCTATATGAGAGGGCCCAGATGATCAAAAAGAACATTGCAGGATGAGCAGTTGCATCTGTATTGTGGTTTGTGTCTCATAAGTATAATCATTGAATTGGGAAGAACCCAATGATGGGAGGAAAACATTCCATTTTGCCCAATAGAAAGAATGGCATGGGAAAACTAGCATATAACTTGAACGGTGTATGCCGATTTTGTGGTAGGAAGCATGGAACAACCCCGTGTCCTGCTAGGACGAGAGCCTACTATAGATGTGGTCAGCATAGCCACCAAGTGAAGAACTACCCATGCAAGCCTATTAGAATGCAAGCACCATCGCTTTAGGTAGGACAGCTTGCATAGAACGCCTCACAGAACAATCTAAACTAGCCCCAAGTGCAAGGAAGGGTGTATGCCATCACTAGAAGGAGTTGGAGGATTGATTTGCTATAATTATAGATACGATATCCTTGCACGACCATGCTGCTTATGCGTTATTTAATCCAAGAACTTCGAACCCCTTTATTGCTGAGTAGTTTGTTAAGTTGGTGGAGTTAAGACCAAGACCGTTGGAAGTGGTTCTTATTATTTCCCCCTTGTTAAAGGATAAAATATAATTTACAGTAGGTTGTTTAGGTGGTTAGTTAGCTATAGGTGATCAAGAGGAAAATATAGATTTAACTATATTAGTGATACATGATTTTGATGTTATCATTGGAATGGATTGGCTCACCAAACAACAAGTTACGATGAATTGTTATCATAGAGTAATCTAGTTTAACTCATTAAGGGGTGTTAGTTATGAGTTCATTAGAAATTAAGGAAGATCCTCAATCCCTTTGATTTCGTCACTTGAGTTGACTTTACTGTTGGATGATGATTGTTAAGGTTATTTGGTGGTCGTGATTAATACATTAGTTGAGGAGCTAAATGTAACATCCTGAAATTCGAGCCTTTTGAAGGATGAATGAACGTTAATTTCACCAATGCATTATTGGTTGATCTCACTCGGAATTGATCAGTCATGAGATACTAACCTTGAGGAGAAAGGTTAATGAGGACAAAACTTGTGCGATTAAAGAACTTGACCTGGGAAAACGACTCGATCGTGAGACTTCCGTAAGGATGATCCTGCAGTCATGCAGGCCGATTCTAAGGACGAATAGGAGTCGATTCGCGGGCAGAAATAATGAGACGACGGGTGATTCCATCTACTATTATCGAAATCGCGAAAGGCCCTATGTCGATCCTTGATAATCGTGTACTTTGAAATAAGAATCGATCCTTCGCAATTTCATGCAGTCAAGGACGTCCATGTGTTGAGAAGTCTTGAACGTGAATTTGCACGAGTTGGTTACGCGTGAATCCTCAAAGCCGCTTGTCAGTCTGAGCAGTACCAAAATGGCATTCAGGCGAAATTGATATGGCATGAGAATCCAATATTGGACTTCGAATTTTTGGGAATGTCCGAGACAGATTTTTGGATGATGCTTCTTCGATAGTCGATAGTGTTAGATGAGTCGAATATTTGGAAAAAGGATTTACGGACCGAGGAAACAAGCCTACAAGGATGTGGGCCGAGCAAGATTAGTGTGTGCCTCACGTCCAAGGTGGGACAGCCACCATGGAAGGCTCGAGGCAAGTGAGTGAGCCCGTTAGACCAAACTGACCCTTTACCCTTCCAAGCCCGATGTCTAAACCTGAGCTAATTCGAGCCCAAGAAATTCCCGAGCCCATTCCTATTCATTTTTTAACCCGTTTCCTAGCCCTACCTTTCATTTTTAGCCTAAGGGCAGTTTGAGAAATGTGCAAGGTGGAAATGACCAAAATGCCATTGGATATTTTGAAGAAAAGTCAAAAGGAAGAGAAAGAAGATGATGTCATGTTTTTGGGACCTTGAGCCAAGCCATTAATGGCCTTAATTGAGGCCTATCTTCAGCCTCACTTCACTCTCTCTCTCCTCTTCATCTTCTCCAAAATCGCACACACTTCTCTCCCTAGTTTCCCTTCCTTCCTGAAATTTTAGTTTCTAACCTTTCACCGAAATCTGAGTTGTTCATTGCCTTCCCATTGAAATCTCGTCTCGTGCCACCCACCATCGTGTTCAAAAGAGAATTTCAGTTCAAACAGCGTCGGCCGATCACCGGAAGAAGCTGCCAGTTGACCCGTATTCTGGCTGAAAGCCAGCTGTTGCCGGACCGTCACTGTTCCGCTTGCAGTAGCTTTGTTCCACCTTTTCACTTGTTTTCCTTCCTTTCTGACCCAATCTCCACCCATACCAGCTATTAGTAGTTCCCTCTCGACCCCCAAGTGCCACCGGTCGCTAGCCCGTCGCTCGCTGGAGCTCCGGGCAGCCCGTTTTCCTCCAGTCAGCCACTTTCCTCCCGTGCAATCAGTTTTTCAGAGTTGCAGAGGGATTTCGAGTTTGTTGCTGCTGTTTTGAGTCCCGGGACCACCTTGAATCGTCGTGGTAGAGGTTCCCGAGTATCGGGTTCATCGTCGTCGCTGCGTCCATGTCGCCGGCCCGCTTAACGAGTGAGTTTAGCCCTTAATCCCTATTTAGTGCCTAAACTTGCTTAGGGTTGATTAGTTAGTGTTAATTTTGGTTTAAGGGATTTAATTAAGTTGTATTAGCCCTAAGATAGGTGGTTAGATAGATGATTAAGATTAGATTAGCTTAATTTTGCTTATTAAGCTAAATTGTGCTTAATTTGTGATTAATTGTGTTTATGTCATTGATTAAGAATGTTTAGCTTTAATTAAATTGATTAATTGTTTTAATTAATATTTTTTTTAATTTCTAGATTAAATGTTTTAATTAATTGAATTTCGGAAAAATCACTGTTCATAATTACTATTCACGAGCACTGTTCATGCAGAAGCTTAATTTAGTCTTATTTTGATGTGCTCTTGATTATTGTGATTAATTGAAGTGCCGATTGTTAATTATACTCGTGAATATTGATGAATTGCGTGATCGAGTGTCGATTGAATTGAATTTTGGAAATTGTCGAGTGAGATCGCATGACATATTGCGTGGGTTATTTGAAATGACATGTCGCATGAGCATGAACGATGTTGCATTCACGATAGAGCAAAGATATAAATGAATTGCTTGATGATGTGTTGCATAATCACATTAAGAGAGGGAACCCGGCGTTGCCGAAAGACCGCCAATCCTTATGGGGTTGTGTCATGGCCATTTGGTCGTCTTGACTTTAGTCAGTTGCTTGACGGGGGACATGTTGCGGGACTGTGGTAGTGGGTAGGTCCTATATTCTTGTCAGTTGCAGGACTGCGATAGTGGGTGGGTCCTGTGCTCCTTCAGGAATGCCGTCAGAGGGAAGGGATGACCCCTGACATCGCCATGCCTCGAGGTAAAAATGACGAAGCTAGTTTTGCTAAGAATTGCCAACCATAAGGTTGTGCCGTAGCCCAGGAGGGGGCGTAATAATCGGAGCATGTGTGAGTGTGAGACAGAAGAAAGTTGTGTGAGATGCTCTGATTATTCGCATGTTCTTAATGTCGTGATGATTTATGGTATGCACGCATGAGTTGACAGTCGTGCAGAGTGTGGCAATGGCCAGGTGAGATCGTTTGTAACGCGATTCGCATGTGATTGATGAATTGTTTCATCTAACGGCCATGTGCCTTGATTGCATTGTATGAGATTTGACGTGCAAGGTATGGCATACTGGGTAAGGTTGCATACGAACCGGATATTGATTGTGGGTTGCCCTGTCTGTTGTTGGCTATTATTAGGTTTTAGTTGTTTGTTGTTGGGTTGAGTGAGGGGTAATTCTGGAGAGATACCCTGGGTTGAGTTGGCGTACCAACCGGGACTTAAGGGGAGAACTCATTAAGATTTTATTTCAACCCGTTGTGGTTAACCATTTTCAGGCCCCTAGAATGACGTACCCGCAGTGGAGGATCCTGCCCCCGCTTCTCCAGTGATCAACCCGACGAAGCCTAAGTCCGATGGGTCCGAGTGACCGTGGTGTTGAACCCGAAGGTTCTTTGTGTATTGTTGAATTAGCCTAGTCCTTTTCAGTTTCGCTTAGAGGATGGATCGGCCCCTTTTTGTCGAGCTTGTAAATTGGAAAATGATCATCAGTTGGTTAATCCAAATGAAGATGTTTAAATGAGTAGTTGCTGTTGTTCTTGCTATTCATCCCTCTATCTCTATTTGATTATTTGTTTGTCTAGGGATGGTTCATCTTCTGCTTGCGCTTAACGAAAGATAAAATGAATGGCCGTCGATAGGTCCTGAGACGTCGCTTTCAATCGACCAAGAGAAGGGTTGTCGCATGCTTGGGGTTCGGGGCGTGACACTAAAGATGGAGGACATTGCTGTGGTGCAAGATTTTTTTAATGTCTTTCCAGAAGAATTGCTTGGATTGCCCCTAGAAAGGGAAATAGAATTTGTGATTGAGTTAGTCCTTAGGACAGCACTAATTTCCAAAGCACCTTATTGAATGACGTTGTTGGAATTAAAGAAATTAAAAGTGTAGATGCAAGAATTACTAGACAAATGATTCATTCATCCTAGTGCGTCGTCTTGGAAAGCGCCAATTTATTTTGTGAGGAAAAAGGATGAATTATTACATTTTTACATCGACTATCAGCAACTCAATCAAGTGATGATTAAGAACAAGTATATATTGTCAATGATAGATGATTTATTTGACTAACTTCAAGGAGTTTCGATGTTTTTCAAGATAGACCTAAGGACAAGCTATCATCAATTGAGATTGTTGACACTTGATTTTTAGTCGACGCATTAATAAAGGTAGAAAAATCGAAATTGAGATTTTTTATTGTGATAGAACTTGTTTTTCGAACAAAAGTGTCATTTTTCAATTCTGTTTGTTGGCCTAGCCTTGAAAGGCAATTTCCATTTCATATGAAAACCTAAAAAGTCAAACTATTGACTTTTGAGTTGACTTTTTGATCAATCCTTTGTTGAAAGGTCAGCCATGAGTTAAATTTTGGCTTTTTAGAGAGACATTGGAAGTAATGAAAGCACACACACTTTACTTCAGAGGACTCTACCCAAGGAAATCAAAGATTATGTGCAGTCTTCTAAATTCGACTAGCATACTATTCTTGCCACTAAAAAGGAAATTCCCTCTTTGTTGGAATAACCAAAGCTCATATCTATTCCAAATTTGACCTTCACTTTAGAAGTGAAAATTTTGGTAAAATTCAAAGATTTGTCCATAAAATCAAACTCTTAGGAAAAAGTTAACTAGGATGTGACTTTTAATCAAACATTTGGCCAAAAAATGGAAAAATACAAAAATCACAAAATCACTTCACTTCAACTTCAATTTGATTTTAGCATCAATAATTTTGCGAAAATCTATTAAGAACTTTATTTTCTGAATTTTTCGGTTTTATGTTCGAAATCGACAAAAAATAAAATTACTTTTGTTCTAATCATAATTAGGTCTAGTTTCTTTTATAATATTTGTTCTAGAAACAATTACCCATTCACTCATTTAATCAATTTCAAGATCAGACAAGCTGGAATGTGAATTGACATTTTTGCCCCTAATTAGGGATTCAGATCCATTCTACATGATTTGCAAATGAATACTTCTATTCTACTCAATTTTGTGAGTTAAATCCAAATTCAGGGTCAATTTTGAGAAATTTATTTGCTAACTAGTCAATTTGGGGAATTTAGCCCACTTGGCTTTAAAAAAATAGGGTTGTTGAACTTTAGTTCATAAAATTCAAGTTGACCCATCCATGACTAAGATTTAATTTGATAAATTGAGGTTAGATTTGAACATTGGTCTTCAATTTTATATCGATGTGAAAGTCGGGCCATCCATTTAAGGTCAATTTGATTGAAATAAGTCCCATTAAGCATGAACAATTAGGCTAATAAGTATTTTGCAATAGGTCCCTTTAGGCATGACCAATTAAGCTAACAGGTGTCTTGCAATTTTAATTGAATCCAACATAGTCCTTAAGGGAATAAATTGCATAGATTCAAGAGAAAAAAGGACTGAACCACCTCATGGGTGGTTTGAACCAGTCACACCGATATGAACCAGTTCGATTGGTTACCAGCGAAGGAAGCCAATTCAGCCCTCCTCTAGCCAATTCCTTGCCAAGATGATCACCATCACCATGTGGTGGCCCATCTCATGGTCAAGGCACCCATGCCCTTAGTTTTCAAAATTTGCGAATTTGCCCTAAAGTTTTCAATTTTTTGCAAAATCACCCCTAAAGTTCAAGAAATTTGTAAAAAGGCCATAACCTTGGGATTAAATCTCATCCATTCATTAAGATTGCATCTTAGCCATTAAAAATATTTAGTATGTGATTAATTCAATGGATGAGATTAGATCTAGGGATAGGATTGGGTTGTAGCCCTTGGATTGAACCAAGGGTTATGATTTAATCTCAAATGGGGTTATATAAAGATGTTTCCCTCCAAAAATTAAGGGAGAATCATCTTGCTGCTCATTTCTCTCTCTAAATTCTGCATTTTCTCTCGATTTCTCTCTCTTTTTCCCTCTCTTTTTCCCTCTCTTTTTCCCTCTATTTCTTTTCCTCCCTAATCACCCAAACTGCCAGTGTTCGCTGCCCTTGCTAGACCTTCGCTGGCGATGCCATTGCTATCACCACCTCCTTCAATCTTACTCTTCCTCCTCTCGATGATTTGGTGGCCAATAGCTGCCTCAGACCAGCTTTGATTGATCCACCTCCCCGATCTCCCCTGTGGCGGTGAAGACTGGTTTTATTGGACAAGTTCTATTTAACGGTGGTTCGATGCCAATTCAACGGCAATCTCCTCTCCTTCTCCGACTATAGAGTCCCCCCGACAATCCTTGAAGCTGCTGTGTTCTGGTTTTGCTTCGTTCTAGTTTGATTAGTTGAAAGAAACTTCACTAAAGGTAGGTTTCTCGAACTCGAGCTTGATGAAGTGAGATTGCATTAGGCAATCGAAGCTAGAGCTCTCAACTAGGTTTGATTCTATAAGTTCATAACTGCCATGATGTGTTTAAGACGTTAGGGAATAGATTTGGTTGATTGATTGTGGCTTGATCTTGCTCGATTAGGTGATTAGGCTTGTTCCATGATTTTCGTGCATCAGAATGACCAATCTAAGAGATGACTTTGTATCATCTTCAAAATGCATTTATTTGTGCTTGGTGTCTTCATGAGATTCGAAGATGCCTCGATGAGCTTTCCGATGAGGTATCATACTTCATTTACTACTTGAAACCTTCTCTGATAATCAAGGATGTATTCTATCATGTTGAGTGTGATCTCTGTTGTTCTGTGATATCTCGAGGTTTGTAGCTTGGTATATTTTGTGCTGATGTTTGTGGTTTGATTTTTAAGTCATTTGCTCATGAAAATCAATCATAACATGTCCATCTAGATCATATATTTTTCTTGGAATTTTCTGGGATCATTGAGTTAGGTCCATCAGCCTCTAAATCACGATGCTAATCTTTGTAATTTGCAGTTCCTGGATGCCTTACACAATTTCTCAATTTTTTTTTGAATTTTGTGTTTGGACTCGGGTTTAAGTTTTTCATGAAAGTTGCACGTAAGATGTTGGTCATTCCATATTTTTTTCTCATAATTTTTAGATGAGTATATCTAGGCCATATCCGCTAAAAATCATCATTCTATTGTGATGGTTAGTGCATTCCCAAGTCAGGGTTTTCATTTTGTCGATTTTAATGTGATTTTTCAAAAACTCATTGCAAGATGATTCCTTCTAGACATTTGCTCTATGGATGTTGTCGTGACATATTATTTTTTAGAATTTTTGAGCAATATTCACTAAGTGAAAATCTCATAAAATCGTCCTTAGGTCATCCCTACCCTGTATTAACTTGAATTTGCATTTGTGTGTAATCAGACATGTAATTGTAATTCCTTGACTATGGAGTCTTCATAAAAGTCATTCTACACCTCAATGTCATTTTAGGGAAGCTTAAATTATTCTAAATGAATGCCATTAGTTTATATAATTGCATGCCTTAGTGAAATTTATTCTGTCATTATGCATGTGCTTCATGTTTGCCTTGTTTTTTCTATTTTCATGCCATGAATTGTGATTGCATTCAAGTCTAGGTCTCTTAATAAAAAAACGTCCATGGAACCATGCCCGACATATATGATTTTTTCCTCAAATTTACCATGTCATATAGGAGCTATATGATTTTTAAGTCGTTTGCTCATGAAAATCGATCATAACATGTCCATCTAGATCATATATTTTTCTTGGAATTTATTGGGATCATTGAGTTAGGTCGATCAGCCTCTAAATTACCATGCTAATATTTGTAATTTGCAGTTCCTGAATGCCTAACACAATTTCTCAAAAAAAAAAAAATTTTGAATTTTGTGTTTGGACTCGGGTTTAAGTTTTTCATGAAAGTTGCACGTAAGATGTTGGTCATGACATATTTTTTTCTCATAATTTTTAGATGAGTATATCTAGGCCATATCCACTAAAAATCATCATTTTGTTGTGATGGTCAGTGCATTCCCAAGTCAGGGTTTTGAGTTTGTCGATTTTATTGTGATTTTTCAAAGACTCATTTCAAGATGATTCCTTCTAGACATTTGCTCTATGGATGTTGTCGTAGCATATATTTTTTTCAGAATTTTTGAACAATATTCACTAAGTGAAAATCTCATAAAATCGTCCTTAGGTCATCCCTACCCTGTATTAACCCGAATTTGCATTTGTGTGTAATCAGACATGTAATTGTAATTCCTTGACTATAGAGTCTTCATAAAAGTCATTCTACACCTCAATGTCATTTTAAGGAAGCTTAAATTATTCCAAATGAATGTCATTAATTTATATATTCATTAGTGAAATTTATTCTATCATTATGCATGTGCTTCATGTTTGCCTTACTTTTTCTATTTTCATGCCATGCATTGTGATTGCATTCAGGTCTAGGTCTCTTAATAAAAAATGTTCATGGATCCGTGCCCAACATATGTGATTTTTCCTCATTTTTACCATGTCATATAGGAGATATAGACCATGCATCTTCTTAGTGTGATTGTTGCCCTAAATGTTGTCATCTCGTATGTTCACACAAATGCTACAGATTGAACATATAATCAATCTTAATTGAGCTCGTGCCCTCTTAGAAAGTCTTAGAGAACTCTTTAAGCTTTCTAATGATGCCAAGTTTGGCCTATTTGCATGTCAATAGACTCATTTTCCATTTTTGCAAAATTACCCTGGAATTTAGAAATAAAAATTGCAAATTCGGATTACCTGCGGGACCAATTTCATGTCTGCACTTTGTTAATTTGGCGTAGATTCTTGCATGAAGATTTAGAGGTCAAGTTCTTCATGAACTTTATTTGTCATCTCTATTACTATCATGTGACAAAATTTGGGAAATTTTGGGTATCATCAACTAGAATAAATCATCATGATTTTGCATTATAACCTTGCCACCCTTTTTTGTTCTTATGCGTTGTACTTTTGCTAATACCTGATTTTTAGTCGACATGTCAATAATGGTAGACAAACCAAATTAAGGGTTTTTGATCGTGACAAAGCCCATTTTTGGAACAAAAAGTGTTATTTTTTAATTATGTTCGTTGCCTTCGTTTTAGAAAGCAATTTCCTTTTCATAACATACAAAAACCCAAAAAATCAAATGGTTGACTTTCGAGTGACTTTCTGGTCAACCCTTTGACTAAAAGTCAATCCCCGATCAAATATTGGCTTCTTACACCAAAATGTCCCTTTTAATTTTAATTTCACTTTAGAAGTGGAAATTTTGGAAAAATCCAAAGGTTTGACCATAAAATCAAACTCTTAGAGTTTGATTTTTTATTAAACCTTTTACCAAAAAAGTTGGAAAATACAATTCATTTTAACTTCAATTTGACTTTAGCATAGAGAATTTTTTGAAACTCAATTAAGAACCTTGTTTTTCGAATTTTTCGGTTTTAGGTTCAAAATTGACCAAAGATGAAATTACTTTTATTCTAGTCATAATTAGGTTTAGTTCCTTTCACAACATTTGATTTTGAGATAGTTACCCATTCATTTGTTCAAGCAATTTTGGGATTGAGCAAAGTGAAATTTGAATTGAGACTTTTGCTCATGATTAGGGGTCCGAATTGATTCTTCATGATTTGTGAGGTAACACTTCCATTCTACTCAATTTTGTGAGTTAAGTCCAAATTGGGGGTCAATTTTGGTAAATTCACTTACTAACTCATTGATTTGAAAATTTTAGCTTACTAGCCCTTAAGAAAATAGGGTTGTTGAGCTCCGGTTAAAAAAATTTGAGTTGACTCATTCATGACTAGGGTTTAATTTGGACATTGGCCTTTAATTTAATTTTGACGAAAATGTTGTGTCATTCATTAAGGGTCAATTAGGATACAATAAGTTCTCCTAGGCATGGGCAATCAAAATAATAAGTGTCTCGCAATTTTAATTAAGTTCAATTTCAATTAATTTGCAAATTGAGACCAATAATTTGGTAGAATTGTCCAATTTGAGGTCTAGAAAGTTCAATTTGGTGTACCTGTGGTATGAGCTCAATAATTTTCATAACAATTAGGCAATTAGGTTAATAAAAAAATCACGAAATTGAATTTTTATGGTTTAATTACCTTAATTTGTTTGAAATTGACCCGTTTCTCTTCAAAATTATACCATTTTATTTTCGATAAAACAAGTTTTCTTTTCAATTTGGGACTAAATTGCACAAACCATGAAAAATCGGACCAAAAGCACCCTAAGAACCAGCCGAACTGGTCGAATCAATACAAGACCGGACCGATCAATCAAACCAGTCATCAGTGGATGAGGCCGGTTCGGCTATCCTTCGGCTAGTTTTCGACTAGCAACTACTACCTTGCAGTGGCCCAGCCCAAATCCGGCTTCTCCATGTCCGTAAATTTCCTGAATTTGCAAAATGACCCTGAGGTTTAAGTGGAATTACAAAATTGCCCCTAATTAGGTCCTTAATCACACAAAAATTTATGAGACCGTTGATTGCATTAAATCTTAGCCCTTCAAATTAGCACATATTAGATGTGTTAATCATGATTAGAAATTCAAAAGAGTTAGTTAGGTACATGGATTAATCCCTAGTCGTCAAATTAATTCGACGACTAGGATTTGAGATTAGGGAGGTATATACACCATTGTTCCTCCAAAATTTTGGAAGGGGAGGCCTTTTTTTCAAATCTGCATTCCCTCTCTAGTGGAAATTCTCTTAATTTCTCTCTAAAATCCCCTCAATTCCCGTCTTGTCTCTCTCTAAAAACCAGCGGCAGTTTTGCCTCAATTGCCGCCCAATCGAGCTCTAGCGGCCTCCTCCCGATGTCTTTGTTGACAGTGCCTCCTCTGGCGGTGATCCTCCTCCTTTCCCTAACATCCTGGTGATCGACGATCCCTCCGGTGGTCCCTCGATCGAGCCGTATAGCTCGATCTCCCTCTCGGCTTTGAGAACTAGTCCAAGGTTGGACCGGTTCTGTCCAGCTGAAGATTGGCGCAGGTTTGACGCTGATCCTACCCTCTCTGGTGACGAAATCCTCCTCCGGTGTCTTGGTGTTGATCCTAACGTGGCTGGTTATCAATCCTTGCAGATTTGAGCTTGCTTGGGTGATTAGACATCGATAAAGGTTGGTTTCCTTGACATGAACTAGATGAAGCGAGATCGCAATAAGCAATCGGGGTTAGAGTTCGAGTTTAAGCTCGATTCTATGATTAATGAAGTTGCTGTGATATTTCATGATGTTCATGGACTAATTTGCTTGAATGAATACGGTGTGATTAGGCTTGATTAGTAGATTGTTCTTAATTTGTTAAGTTCGTATTCCAGACTAATACACTCGGAAAAATCTTTGCGTTTGAGCTTGAATACTTATTTGAATGACTTCGACCTTCTTCAACTTTTAATATAGACTCAATAAGCTTTCTGATAAGATATAAATCACCGTGATCCGCCTTTATTTGATGCCTGAAAACTTTCCTCAAAGTCGCCTTTGTGTTCAGTGATGATGTGTTGATGATTGCTATTCTATGATGGATCTGACCTTTACTGATTTGCAATTTTTTGCCGATTTTTGTGATTGAAATTTCAAGATGATTCCTTCCTGAAAAATGTTCACAACATGTTAATCTTGAATATATATATTTGTTGAAAATTTTAGAGATCATCATGATAGGACGAACAACCCTAACATCACTGTCACACCTACTGTTTTTCAGAGTTCCAGATTGCATGTATCGGTTTCGTGAATTTTTTATGATTTTTGTGCATATGGATGAGATTCATAACATAATTTTTTTCAAAATTTTCTGATGATCAAAACTAGGTTAAATTCTCCAAAATACGTCCTCTGTTTTGCTGGTCTGCATGTTCTGGAATCCGAAATTCTGACCTTGCTGATTTTGTTGTGATTTTTTCCGAACTCTTTTCAGATTGATCTGATCTAGACATTTGTTCATCTTGATGTAGTTCATGACATATATTTTTCTCATGATTTTTAAATGTCAATGACTAGATGAAATCAATTAAAAATCGTCATGACCCCTGTATTGCCCTGTATAAACTCAAGAATACATTTGTGTGTCATTGTACACTTGATTGTGATTGTTTGTCTATGAACATCCTATGAATGTCATTGCATGTCATAATGTCATCTTAGGGACACTTATGCCATGTTAATTGGATATCATTTCATCCTGTCATTGCATTTTTTTTATAATTAGGTTCTGTTATCATCAACTTGTCCAATGTATGCGCCATTATCATTATTTTCATATCATGCTTGATGATTGCATTAGGGCCTCGACCCCTTCTTGAAAATTGTTTGTGGTTTGATACTTGACCTATATGATTTATCTCACACTATGGCCTTGTCATATAGTAAAGTTAAACCATGCAATTTGTTCATGTGCTTGCTGCCCTGAATTGAGTCAATTTGCATGTTCATGAAAATGTCCATAATTGAATGAGTAAATGACCTTAATTGATCATGTCATCTCTTAGAGAGTCTTAAGAAACTCATTAAGCTTTCTAATGACACCGAAATCACGCCATTTTCGTGTCCTTTGGCCCATTTTTCCATTTTTACAAAGTTACTTTGTAATCTGAAAAATCCTAAAATTCGGAATACATACACAGTCATCTGCATGTCTGTATTTTTCCATTTTTAATGGAATTTTTCTGTTGTGATCTGGAACTCAGACCCTTCATGAACTTTGTTTGGCATCCTTAGGAATATTGTGTGGAAAAATTTCACGAATTTTTGACATCGTTAACACGTTCATATCCTCATAAGCTTGCATTCATTTGCTGCTGCCTGGTTCTGTCCCGACGCGTGTTGTTGCATTCTTGGATTTCTATAAATTCACTCGTAGCTCATCCTAAGGAGCTGTCTCTATGAAAAATGTTCTTCATTGAGTGTTTTATGTACTGTAATTTTCGTGAAGCTGATTGCTTAATGGGTCATGTTCAATTGCTTGTTCGTTTTATTGCCAGTTTGAATCATTTCTAAAATAGATGAATGTTGAATGTCTTATATCCTTGATAGGGCATTACTAAACCCATCATATTCGAGTGAGAGATGTTATATTTTGATACATCCATGATGGGATGTGTCCAAGAGGCACTCTTTGAAGGGCATGAGCGTCTATTTTTCAAAAGAAGTATAAAATAATAACTTCTAAAAATAACTACTAATCAATGTAATTGAGAAAAATAGAACCTCTCAATAAAAAAGAAACATTCAGAGACTCCATTATCTACTTTGAGAAATAATTGGCATTAACACTGTGGAATATGAATACTTTCCTCGTGATTGTATTCAAACCAACATGAAGTTGTATCGTCCATCGTTCGTTCGGGATTCAACGTACGTTCCTAGGGTAATTTCTTTATTATGCATCGAAGAGGTAAGCCATTTTTTCCGCCGACTATTATTCCAATAGCATAAAAGGAAAAGACGTTACGCAGTAGAAACGAGAAATACAAGGATAATAGGATCTACAAATATGGGTACTTTTATGTGCAAATTCCACAAAATAAAGAAAGAAAAAGAAAAGAAGAACCATCTCTTGTAATTCTTTCATCAATTCAAAGGAATAAGATGTTTTGCAAAAGAATGAAATGTATATATTAATCTAGAAAACTCTAAAATCTTGAAAACATTTTCTAGGATTACAGTTAAGTTTATTTCCTTTATTTTAGAAATTTTATTGATATTTTAGGTGATTCATTTCAACTTTTGGTAATTATCTAGTTAGATATTTTTGCACCATGAGAATTATGTGGCATGATTTTCGTTTGTCGAGGACGCGTCTATTTGTATCATTTAAAATAAGCACGGAGGTTCAGCACGAGGAGCGACGAGGTGAGGAACAACAGGACCATCATCGGCAGTGATGACCAACCTTAAACACCGAGCAGAATATGGAGATTACTGCATCATCTTCAACCTCCCGCCGAACGTCCGCACCCCTTTTTTCATGCAAACGTCTCCTCTCCTGAGATCTGCAATTCGGATTCAAGGACTCGAATGACGATCAACACCAAACCCAACCTCTGGCTATCGACTGTTGGCCTACATCAGCGCAGAACCAACTCCAACCGCCGGTTGCTTCCGACAACCGGCACCCATCTTCCCTGGTTTGCCATTCCGATGAGTCTTTATTTTTTCCGACGACTCGCAAAAATGAACGGACACACCATGAAATCTCATAAAAACACAAGGAAGATTACGAAAACAAACAAGGATCCACCACACATGAACAAAAACACATCAAACTGGGCTACCAAACACTGATCTGACTATGAGAGTTTCAAGATTCGTTCGGGCATTTCATCTAGGCGTGCGTGAGTGAAACAAGGGGTTCCTGACTCCAGCGGAGCTCAAACATGGGTTTAGACTTCTAAACTAGCATACCAGAGCGTACCACAAAATCGTTGGAGGTCTGACAGGGGCCGGGGCTCACGCGAACTAGTCGAACTCGAGCTCCGGCCCGGTACCCTACAAAAACAGAGCAACCGCACTCAAGAGGATCTACCTGGTTCAAAGGGGAAGCTCTAAGGCGGATGGCGACTGACAAATGGACTCCGGCAACAGTCAACCACCCCCCTCAAGCTCGCTGGCTCTCTCGTTCAAGCTTTCTCCAATGCAGAAAAACTCCCTCTCGAAGGGGAAGAAATCCAGAAAAGAAAAAAAACTTTTAGATCAAAGAACCTTACCCCAGAAATCCTGAAAATCCTCTGTGCTCTCTACTCTCGCCCCTAACCAGCAAAACCAACCTCCATTCTATCTCCTTTTCCTCTGTCTTTTCTTCCCTACGCCCTCTGCAAAAATAACCGAAAACTGATCCCCTCCTTACGCACCTCTCGCTTGCCGCCTCCGTCCTCTCTCCGCATGACAGCGCAACAAGGGAAGATTCCCTTGCTAGCGTCATGCTGCTGACGTCAAGGTGGTGGGGGTGGGGTCAGGACAAACGGCGTCGTCGAGGTCTCCTCGGCTGCGTGCGTATTCTTCGTGTGTGTACGTAAACGTGCGTAAGGGAGTGAGGACTGAGGTGAAAAAAAGAAAAAAGGGCCGGGCCAGGCTTCTCTTCTTCTTAATTGTATGATGGGCCAAGGGACTATGAAAGAAATGGGCTGAACCAAGCATGACAAGGTGGGCTAAAAATGAAAGAAGGGTCCGGAGAAGAGGGGTTTGTTGGGGAGTCGAAATTTTGTTAAAGAAGAAGGCCGGTCCACTACTCGATTTTTTCTTTTTCTTCTTCTTCTTCTTTTTTTATCAATTTTGTTTGTTTGTCTTTATATATACATTTTTGCAAAATAAATGGATATTTAAAACATATCGACAAAAATTCGGGTGCCAACAATCAATAACACCATTTTATATAATCCTAAAATAATATCGAAATTTATGACGTCACAGTCTAACCATTAGATCCTCTACTCAGGGACAGTACATGTTTCATGGGTAAAGTCAAGAGTTTTGGGGATTCCACAAATCAAATTACCGAGTGACCAATTGGACAATTGGCTGGACAAAGTCTAGGCAGCTTTGTTATCTGTTAAAGCAGAAACACCAAATCTTGTCGTTTCATGATTACTCCCACATTCTTGTTCTCTGTTTTGCAACGATCCTCTGATTTGAACTGAAAGAAGAGAAAAATGAGCCACTTTCGTAGCTAGGTGCTTGGTCAGGCAGTTGTGCATCTCAATTTACTTGGTACTTCATTGTTTATGCCTAATTCTCCTTCAGAAACAGCAATTCCTTCCTACTTTCTCACGTCTAAGATTAGCCCTCTTAAAACTGTGGCAACTCAGTTTTATCTTTTTCTCAATTGTGCCCAATTTGATCCACCATCATGTGGACCGACGAATGCTGTGGGAGAATTTTTGTAGCTTTTATGACTTCCAGAATGAATATATTTAAATGAATGCACACTCTCCTCTTAGCCGATTTGTTGGGGTGCTTACCTGTGCACTGATGCGATGAATGGTAACTTCAATGTGCTCATCACTTAAAACCATTCAAGCCTTATGTGGCCATATGAGAAATGACCAAAGCTGGGAATATGAAACTAACTCAAAGAAATGTGACTACTTAAATATTATTCATTTGTTAAATATTCGGCTACAGTTTGTCAGATCATTTTGCAAATCAATTTGGTAATTCAGTCTTTGCACTCTCAGACTACTGTAAAATAAGTTAAATTGACGGTACACCTATAAGAACAAAACAAGTCGCTCAAACTTCTTGGTTGTTGTCTGCTATCAAACCAAGAGTGTCGCCATATGGATCACTGTGAGGAGTCTCAGTAATATCTCAGGATGTTGTGTAACCTCTGTAGCCATCTGCCTTTATGTTCGAGGTGAGAGATTCTTAATTGCTTGAATGGACAAGATCTTGTCTATTGTCTGTTGCATTCAGCAACAAAAGAAACCAATTGGAAAATGATTGATTATCATCTTTTGACCATTCCCTTTCAAGCCATTGATCAGTCGAAGCTATCTTTACAATAATGAAGCTCGAATGTAGAGTTAGTATCAAACACCGACATTCAATATTGCAGAAAGCATGGCTTGCCGTGCCAATATCTTTTTAGCACAACGTCTCACTGTGCTCGGCTAAATCTAGATTCCTCAAAACAGGGACATCGAATGGAAGTATACTGGCTTATTTGCCTCCTTTTCCTTTTTAACAGTAAATCTCTTAGTCCGTTAGGAAGAGAGGCTGCAAAATCCAAGTCTGAGGGCAGCTTATCGAAAAATATCAACAAGGTTTGCAGAATAGACATTGGTAACATCCCCATATCAATAAGCTCAATATGCTTTGCAATCATATCAATAAGCAGCACGTACTCAAAGCCCCAAATATGACATTCTCTGAACTACTGAATCTTACATGCGACAGAAAACTAAGATTTACATATTTCAAGGCGCTTTTACTGAATCTACCTGTCAATGCCGCTCCATAAAACAGAATGGCAAGTGCATGAAGAAGGTTGGTTGAACGTAAGATGGAGCCTGGGAAAGAAGAGATGACAGACTGAAGCTCGTGAAGAGATGAGGATCAGGCGAGGAGTGGGCGAGAACAATTTAACTTGATAGATGTGGCGTCGTGCAGGTTCTCTGAGGAGGACTTTGAAGCTCAACGAATGCCCACGTCTCTGTTGCAGGTACCTTGTGAGAGCGATATTATACACTTCGATTTGCTTGTGACGAGAATACTCTGTGAAGAGAAAACGCTCAGTCAAGTGTTTGAAACTGAGCAAAATCAAAAGAAGAAGAAAATACATGCTTGACTTAGCTTAGTGGTTGCCGTCGAAGTCTATGAAGTGAGATGAGCACGAGACGACAATGCGATGGTGCCTTTGGACTGGTCAGGAGAGCAATCTACACTTGGTGACGTTGGCTTCTTTTCATTCAACAAAACATCCCGTGAGAAGGGGAGGACAGAGGACAAAACCAGCGCCTTGGATGATGAAAGATATACGAGAAACTAGCGAGTAGCACTAGTAAATTGGCCAGCGAAGACCAGCCAAGAGGAGTAACCCATGAAACGTGCGGTGACACAACGACTACGCTGCTGTGGCAACACGATGGAAGGCGAGGATCTGTCTGGTCAGGCAGGGAAGCGATGAGCTCATCGAGCGATGGCTCAGTCCACAGATTCGAGAGAAGACGATTGCTCAGGCCATGGAGGGTCAAAACGACGATCGTGAAGGAGGGTTTGGAAACGAATTGGCTTTGAGGCAGCGATGATTGGTTGGTACGTGAGATTAACGGAGGAACAGGTAAGAAAAAGATAGACATTCCCTGAATGTTCACCTAATAATTCACTTTCAATATGCAGCGAGATCAGCTGCCTGAACAGGTCCCACTCTTGTCGTTTCCTCTTATAGCCAAGACTGTCCTCTGCTCTGCTTTCTTTCCTTTTCCATTTCGCACGCTCTCGCTCTTTGGTTCGAGGTGAAATTCTTGGCCAATTGTTGGCTAGATGGCCCATATCTTGGCTTAGTTTCATGTCCCCAATAAGGCTAAGGCGATGAGGTTAGCTGAGGTGCAATGGTACGCACAAAATTGGGTCAACTTAAAGGAGCAAATCAATCGGGTAATATTGAGAGGCCAAGAATATTTCTTCAGAGATTCGAGGGACTCGACAGTGCCTGTCATCTTCATCGGTCCAAAATTTATTTTGATGCCAGGCCCCAGGTATCAAAATCAACATGCCTCTAATCACGAATGTGAGGAATGAATGCAAATATCGTGCGAGGTACGTGTTTTTGGTTAGGGATTGAATTCTAGCGTGATTGGCAAATTTGGTTCCTAAATTGAACTCTAAATGATGTTCTATTTTTACTTAAATTGAACTATTGTAATAGTTATAAAGACAAAAAAAAATGTAATAAAAAGATAGCATATTTGCTGTTGATTTAGGAAAATGATTGAAACCAGAAGATATTGCAAAATCCGGATAATAATGTAATCATGAAAACTTATGAATAGCACTAAAGGGATGATTTGTCTTGGTTGGAAAGTTGAGGGATCCAATTGACAAGTTAAAAATTTAGGGACTATATTAAGTATTTAGGAATAGTTCAATGACTATATTGAAAAAATAAAAAATCCAAATATGACATTGTGCATTAGCGTGATTTCCCCCTTTAACATCTTTCTTTTGGCAAGTCATGATGCTGACGAGTAGTTTTAGAAAAAGGAAACTTCAGGTTAGATTAAGAGACATCTTCCTATGCTGGAAAGCTTAGTTAATCAAGGCTGTAATCTATAGCCTCGTTAATTTTTGCAGTCAGAAGTTTGTTTTGCCAAAGGAAGATGGTCATGCTGGTTGAGAGTAAAGACTAGGTTCTTTTGTGGAAAGGAAATCTTGAGAAGCGTTCAAGAGTCCTAAGGTGTCTTTGGATGAAGTTTGCACTCCTATCTTAGTTTTAGAAAAAAATGTGAAGGTGTTTGTTTTGCCAAAAGAAGATGGTCATTGAAGTAAAGAAGGTTCTTTGGTGGAAAGGAAATCTTGAAACATGGAATGCAGTCCAAAAAAGGTGTTTTGCATTAGAAACATGGAATCTTGCATTCTCATGGAATAAAGCTTGCATTCTCAGGAATCTGTAGAGCAGGGTCCATTTGTTGTTGAAACAGACTTCTGTTTGATCTGTTACTCCCAAAAGTAACTCACTTGTACTCGAAGGAAGTTGCTAAAAGTTAGGTCCATTCTTAAGCTGACATACTTGACAAGTGATTGGCAATGGACAGACAGTTCATTTGTGGTGTGATCATGGCACCCTCATGGCATTTCTAGAGGGTGTTTATTCTCAGAGTGATCCATGATACTGCTCTAGATATATCAACTCTTTGCTAGCTGCTGTTACCAGTTGGAGATGAGTGGTTTTGCCTCCAACAAGATCAGATCTATTGGTGCAAATACAAGTCAGCGTTATATGGGACGCTTTAGCTCTGTCATATTGTTGACGATCATAGTGATGTTCACTGGAAATGCATTTGGTTGTTTTACTTGGATTGATGCTTGGAACCTGGTTAGAGAAAGAAGGCCAAAGGTTGTATGTCATAAAATGATTTGGGTTAATCCAAACACTCCTAAGTTCTGTTTCAGCCTTTGATTAGCAATCTTGAATAGGCTGCAGACTTTTGGCAGGACGAAAAAATGGGGCTTCCGTAGTTGATCGATTTGACTTGTGCTCAGCTGCTCTTGAATCTTAGACAACATTTGCTTTTTGACTGTGCTTTCCCAAAGACAATCAAGTGCTCCTTTCTAGAACTGATGGGTATGAGGAGCCCTGTTGGAGCTTGGAACATGGAATTCGTTTTGATTGTTGCAATCCGATAGAGTGATTCGCATGGTAATGTGTTGCCGCAAAAGTCTGTACCCTAGCTATGTTACAGGAAAGGAATGCTTGTTTGTCTACTGTAGATAAAGCATTGCGTGGGAAATGGCATATTATAATTTGAGTTCGCGAGTTGCTTTTCATTAAAAAGCAGCCCTGACATGATTACATCAAGCCTAAATAGTCCTCTTGGTTCGGCATAAATTATTTCGAGCTGGTCTAATTCGGTCTTGGTCAAGCTCCAAATATGACTGACTTGAACGACGAGAGAAAAAGATGTAAAGAATCTCTAGTCATTTTTAGTTTCCGTGAAACCCTTGGAAATTCAATGCATCAGTATTGATAGATCCATCAAAAGTTGAAGGAGAGCCTTTCCATTTGAGCTATCACCACCTTGCTGAGATGCTACTGTTGTAGATTTGAAAGGCGAAGCCGATCGAGGGGGCTTCTATTGGAAAAAGATTCCAACCTCTGTCCTTGCTCCATTGATCAAAGTCGAACACAACCAGTAGTTGCTTGTGGGCTCGAGCCCGCAGTGGTGTGGTTGCTCCAAATTTCCTTTAAGAAGAAAATTGAACTTTTGTTATCTTTAATTTTTCAAGAATTGCACGTAGGAACCATATGGCAGCCACACACAAGCCATTGTGATATTTAACGGTCACATAAACATTTTTTCTTCTTTTTTTAATGGAAGGTCTAATTGGAGCGAACAGAATTTTTTGCAAAAAATAAAATAAATTCAAAGTGACATTGCACAAACTTAAGAGAATTTTCATAGCTTTATTCCATAATAAGATGATAGCTTGCAAAAGAAAAGTGGGAAGCTTTTGGGATTTGTCATCTAAGCTTTGCTATCGTTATGAAACATTTCTCTCGATGCCTACGAGATAATAATATCTCACATAAATTGACGTCATTTTACTACGTGAAGGACACAAATCATTGGTCTGATTACGTCAATAATACAAAAGGCAAAGCAATAATTAAAGACATGTTCAGACTTGAACAGAACAACATGATTAAGCATTGCTTTCGTGAGAATAGAACTTGGAATTAACATGAATACTAATTTAGTGGGGCAAACGTGAAAGTTTGACTTTTGGTGGACAAACGTGATGATCAACATCGACAAATTTCAAGCTACTACCATAATGAAAACCAGCTGGGCAAAAGATAATATCTTTAAGATATCACATCTCTTTTCCGTAAGATACAAATATATACTTCTTTATAAATATACATATATATACATATATATATATATATGTTGTTTATTCTTTTATTTAAACGAACTATAAGAGAAGGGAAAATAATGGAATGGTTAATTTTTGGGAAAATCACCCAATCAATCCTAACCCTATTAAACAGTGCCACTTTACTACTAAAACCTTTATGCAAAATTCAAGACTTCTAGTTAAAATTAACCGGAATTACTATATTGAAATTCTTATAAGGTTGAGGACAAAATTGGTAAAATTCTAACGCTTATAATTGAATTGGCATTGTTAAAATGGTTTTAATACTAATTAGACAATTTTGCCATTAGTCCTTATTTCACGCTTTTTATGTGGCTCAACTACATTTTTTATTATGCAGGGAAAATATAAAAATCATTCTCAACTTCTTATTATGATTTATTCTGCGTCATATATTATTTTGAGCATGCATTTTGGGCCCTGATGTAAAAAAAAAGGTCTAAATTTTATATCTTTGAGTCTAACAAACTGTGGAAATTAGATTGTGCGAAGTGTAGATTTTTTTTAAAACCTCTTGTTGCAAAGTGTGGATAGATTTTGAAATTAGCGGATATGAAATTAGTATTCGAGGTGAAAACCGAAGATTAGTTCTAGTAGTTTTCATCAGGGAGATTGAAACATATTAACAGAATAGCTTCTTGACATCACTCAGTTGCATTGGATGGTATAATACAGAGGTAAAACATACATTATTCACGTCCTCTCTTTGCAAATACGATTCCCATGACCTTTCTCTATTAATTAAGCTCTCTTACTTATGTACCTAATTGACGATCTCGATGATTTATATTATCTTCTTTTGCTTTGCAGTAATAGTTTGGATGTTAGAATATTTACATATTAAATCACGTATTCATTTAATAATTTAAGCTTTTAAAATAGTTGACGGTAGTTTCACGCTTCCTAAACTTTTCCCTATTTTTCAATGTTGCCCCAAAATATTTGGCAATATAGTGGTACTTGTACTTTATGAATTTGATTCAATATGGTCATTCATTAAGTAGGTTAACAAAAATTGTTGATGTGGCGGTTAATACTATTAACTAGCCATTTAATACATCAACGAGGACACCTACGTAGACTCGGTGAACTAGCCAATTCAATTTAGAATAGATATGAGGACAAGTCGTGCGACCTAGATATGAAACGGAGCACCTCCATCAATGGAGGTCACATGCCTAGTCCCAACCTCCATTGGAGGTCACACGCATACGAATAGAGAGAGAGAGAGAGAGGGTTGAGCTAGGCAAGAAGGTTCGGCATGGAGAGTGATGGTGGTGAGGCACGACAAGACCACACCGAGGATGACGCCGGTAGTGATGGCCAGCCTTAAGGAGTGGCCAATGATTGCGACCGTTGAAGAACGTAGTAGAAGAATTAAAGAGAAAAAAAAGAAAAGTTCTTTTAATAAGAAGATAAAACTTAATTGAGCTAACCAATCCACATCAATGATGAATTACCCATGACATTAACTTCAATTAACGAAAGAATCACATTTTAGTCGATTTTAAAAAGGATTAATACCATGAAAAATTCTAAATTAGTACATTTATGACAAATTTATCTCAAATTAATTTTTTTAACTACAAAAAATCCTAAATCAATATATCTGTGACAAATTTATCTTGAATAATTACAAAACACTCAAAACTGATATACTTGTGACAAATTTACCCAAAACTAATTTTTTAACTATACAAAACCTAAAATTAATATACATATGTGACAAATATACCTTCCATTAAATTGGATTATTATCACAAAAAATACAAAACTAATATAACCGTGACAAAAGAATAGTAAAATCCCAAATTGGTACACTACAATTGTTACGTGTTATCCATATCTAACTCAGTAATTTGAAAGTAAAATTTAACGAAAACTAACATAAGATAAATTTGTTACAAGTATACTAGTTTGATTTTGGGTAAATTTATCACATACGTACCAATTTAGGATTTTTCATGATATTAACAATTTTAAAAATTTTAGAGATTAACTTAAATAGAAAATATTTCAATATTATATAAACACTTAGAAAAAGTTCTAGACTGCTGTAACCTTTTTCTAAGCTAGGGATAACGATTTGCATTATCTGCCACCAACATCAATAGACCCCCAAAAGACATGACATGATGTCTATGTCCAACAACAAATCCCACCATAATTCAATCAAACATAGAGTTAATGGTGCGCACGAGCCAAAGCAAATGACAGCGGTACCGCACCTCCTTTCTCCATCTCTTTACTCTTTCATTATGATGATCAAATCATGATGATCATCCGACTTCAAAAAGGCCAATTATATTTTCATTACCTAACGATATGATGCGGTCCGTCAATATCTTAATTGAAAGTGCTTTCGAAATAAATTATGCTATGCAATAGAAAAATAATAAACACAAATAACTCAATTCAAAAGTACGCAATGCGTACGGACGCAAACACGCTCACACATGCAAATTCCAAAAAGAAAGAAGAAGTAGAAAGATCTTTCATAATTCTTTCATTAATTCGAACAAATATTAATCTAAAAACCCCTAAAATCTGGTGAATATTTTCTAGGATTACAATTAAGTTTATTTGCATATATTTTCTATATTTTAGAAATTCTGTTGGTATTTAAGGTGATTCATTTCAACTTTTTAGTAACTATCTAGTTAGAGATTTTTGCACCGTGGGAACCATGTGGTATGATTTTTTTTTTCTAAGAACCGATTATTTGTATCAACTAAACATTTTTGTTGATTTTTCATTGATTCTAGGATCATTTTTAGGCAATCTATATTTCAAATTCTTCATTTCCATGAAACAAGCCCCCTAAATTTGTGTTTGCTAATTACTCCTTCTACCAGCATGAATCACATTTGAGTTATGTTTCTTTTAATGTTTTAAACTAAACTCATATGTAGCAGACAAAGTGTTGTCCATCGATAAGAGGTCAATAGGGAAGGTACGCTTCTTTTTATTTGTATCAACATCTGGTTTTTTGGAATGTACTGAACGATTTTATCTGTTTTGCTCCGTTTCTTGTTTTTCTATGGGCTAGGATTCTTTCATCTCAATGATTTCCCCAGTGTAGTCACACTAATATATACGGTGCTCGCTGCAATTCTCCGACTATGTTAAATGAAATGAACAAGTTGCTTTCACAGAGAGAGAGAGAGAGAGAGAGAGAGAGAGAGAGATGGAGATGAATAGCACAAGGCTACTACTCCTCCATCCCATAATCCAAAAGCAATCATCATCTTCAAACACCAATCGCTTGTGGCTCATCTTCATCATCACCTTCTTCAGCACCGCCTTCACTCTAACCCTAATCACCACCACCATCACCACAACCACCCCCACCCCCACCTCCACAAGCACCGCCGTGGGCTCTGCCGCCTCTTCAGTCCCACTTCCACTTTCCATATCCGCCGCCCTCCTCCACTACGCCACCACTACCACCTCCACCCACGTGACGTCCATCGAGCTTGCCACCATAACTGCCGCAGTTACCCGCTGTGCTGCTGCTGCAAGCTCCGGCTGCAACCTCCTAGTTTTTGGCCTCACCCACGAGGCCCTCTTGTACAGAGCCCTCAACTTCGATGGCCACACCATTTTCCTCGATGAGAATGAGAACCTCGTCTCGCGGTTTGAGCAGAAACACCCAGGAATCGAGGCCTATGACGTGCAGTACGAGACGAGGGTCGGCGAAATGAAAAGGCTGCTCAAGTCAGCTAGAGGCGAGTTTCGCAACGAGTGCCGGCCAGTGCAGAAGCTGCTTTTCTCGGAGTGCAAGCTTGCATTGAACAGCTTGCCCAACCACGTGTATGAATTGAGTTGGGACGTGATACTAATCGATGGGCCAAGCGGGTACCATGAGGCGGCACCGGGGAGGATGTCAACAATATTCACAGCGGCGGTGCTGACGAGGAGAAAGAAGGGTGGCGTGGCCAAGACACATGTGTTCGTGCATGACTTCGACAGGGAGGTGGAGAGAGTTTACAGCGACGAGTTCTTGTGTAGGGACAACTTGGTGGAGGTTGTTGGTAAGCTTGGGCATTTTGTTGTGGAGAGAGCGAGCGATGAGAGATTAATGACTGAGTTTTGTAGGATTTCGGCTTCGGCCAATTCATCTTCGTCTGTCAACATCAATGGCGTAATTGAGGGATAATTCAGGGATGCACGGGAGGGTTGATGATGACGAAGGTGATGATTGAGCTGGGGATTGTAACTAATAATTTTCTCATATCTTCTAGATGCCGAATAATGACCATAAGAATTAATACAGACATAAGAATCGCAACGAGCATATAAACTTCGTTGAGAAAAAATAATTGTCTCGTTCTGAATTTCAATGCAAGCTTGCTTTGGAGATCGGCATAATCGACCAGAAAAAGTAGCGACATAATAAAAGGACAAGCAACGAGCCTCTTAAAAAAGTATCGGGATGATTTTGGACAAAAAATGATACAGGGATGGTCTTGAATTTTGGGCAGAATAAACAGATAATTAGTGCCATTTCACCTTATATTTATACAAATATAATGCTTATGTGTGAAATGGACTTAACTAAACAATCAAGTGGGCAGTGAATTAGCTGTTTTACAGTTTTTGAAACTTTTTTAGTGCAAAACAATGTGTGGAGGATGGAACGATATTTGTAAATAAAATATGCTATGTATAAAAAATATCTTCAATCATTAAAAAGTGTAAAGAGAGTAATGGATAGAAGAGACTACAAATTAACTTATATTGGTTTTAGCCAGTAGGTATCAGCTCTGCCGGTAGGGAGGGGAGGGGGCTAGGGATGCATGCAAGATTCGACTTTAGTGCTCTGCAAAGAGGCAGAATAAGAGTTTGAAAGAGAGAAGTGGGATTAACAAAAAAGGAAAATTATAGTGGTTTAACCTATCCATTTAGCCTCTTCCATTATCCCAATGGCAATGGTTTGACAATGCGGAATTTGTCCAAAAAGTTATAAACGTATTGTACACTATCTAATTTAATTCTAAAATTTTCAATTTGACAAATTTAGTCATAAACTATTACACGAAATTTCAATATAGTCCATCAAGTTAATTTGGATCGGAAACCACTAACATGGTTGTCTAGTTATCACCAATCATACATTATGTGACACAGTTGATACTAACATGGACCATCAATGATCGAAATTATGTCATTTTTAGAATTTTTTTATTTTTGTTTCCCCCCTTTCTCATTGTTCACCTACTTGGAAAGACTGATAGGGTTGCTAGTGCCTCGGTGATGGCTGGTGAGGGCAAGGGCATGGCAGCCCTCACCCAAATCAAAGTAATGGCAATGACTCTTGCCTATGGCCAGCAAGGGCCACGACGTTCTCGTGCAAATTTAGGCGAGAGCTGGGGAAGAAGCTAGAAGCAAGCGGAGCTTCCTAGTATTTTGTTAAGAGCGTTGGGGAAGAAGCAAGCATTAACCATGAAAGCTCTCCAAAAGTCGGTTCAAAGTCTGACACCTCCAGTTGACTCAATGGCTTGGGACTACGTTGTCATCTGGAAGCTCCCCAACGAACCCTCTATGTACTCACTTTCGACCTTGTTTCAATTCTAAACGAATGCTCTTTGTTCTCGCTTTGCGGCTCGCATGACTCTCTACCAATTCATCTTAAATGGTAATGTTTTTCTTTCCTTTTTTTTTAAATTTTTTTGCAGGTTCATTGAATAAGTGGGTGCTTGCTTGAGTGTCTATGGCGTCAAAGAGTAAAAGCACGAAAGTTAAGAGCGAGTTAGTCTTGCAAAAAGTAAATATGAGTAAATTTTTTCTTTAAAATGATCAGTTGTAGTGTCTACAAAAGTAAAGAACAAAAAAAAAATGATAATTTACAAGGGATAAGAACATGAGAAATGCTAAAAATTTTGTATAGGACTTACTTTGATACTAAAACCTTTTTTTGTTAATTTGTGTCATAAATTTAAAAACGATGACGTGACCGTTGACATGGCCACCGATCCATGTCATTTTTTCCAGCGGCCATGCTAGATGACTGGCAACCGTGTCGGCTTTTCCGACGGCCATGTCAAAATTGGCTATCAAGTGATCAATTTTTCAAACTTATGACATTCAAGTGAGCTAAAAAAATTTTTAGCATAAAAGTGAGCATTGTAGAAAATTTTGACACTCCTAGTGTCCCAACCCCCATTTACAAAAATATTTATACATAAATTGTTTTCGATAATGCATACATTTTTCATTAATTAATTATTTCAAGCAATATAAACAATTATTTTCAAGAAAATGTTTTTTAAATTATTCATTAGTGCGAAGTAAATGGAGTCTAAGCTTAATCATTCAACTACTACGCTTTGTATGGAACTCTGTAATCACCACCCGATGACTACGAGAGCTTATGAAGCCCTTGCTTTTCACCCTTCTACTTTCTCTCACTTTTTTTTGGGTAAAAGTCACATTGCATTTTTAGAAAAGAAGAATGGAAGCAATAAGTTTGATTGAGTTTCTTGAGTCACCATCTTAGAAAAATTTATGGCGTCTTTGGTCAAGATTCATGGTAGAGTGGTGATATCGAAGCGGCCCATGTGGTCTCTTAAGATGAAGGAATAGAAAAGGAAGAAAAAAATTAACAAATTTAAAAAAATTGCAAAAATCATCTACATCGACGGTCAATCATCCAACTATGCTATGTAAGATGGCTAGTACTAACTAGACTACCATGTCAATGATGTTTTACCAATATTGTCAAGATAGAATATATTCGAACATTGTCAAAATATTCAATACTAAATTTGCTAAATTGCAAAAACTTAAGACTACATTGATAACGGCATAATAGATTTATGACTTTTTGAATAATTTTCCTGTCTAAGAACAAGGCTAAAATCCATTAATGCAATACTTGAAGCCTTTAAAAAAATTTAAGAGGAGCTATAGCTCGGTCTACAAGTAAATCAACTTCACTCTACGCTCAAGGCAATCTGTGCAATAATTACATCAACGTTCTCTTAGAGAATTATGAGTAGAATCATGATTTGTGTCTTCTTTTCCGAAGAATAAGCGAAGAAGTAAATAAAAAATAAAAAATGAGAGCGTTTTGGTCAACTCGGCCAACCTTCAACAGCCATTTTGATGCAATATACAGCCCTCGAAACTTGATCAACATGTTGAAGTCTTTTCATATAGGTCATTTAGCACCTTGTTCGACACTCCGAGATCCGAGGTTTTGTTCAGCAGGAGGAGCAGCTTCGTGGGCGGAAGAGGAGTTCTGGAATTTTGGGCCAGCCCTACGGTTTTGTTTAAAGAAGGAGATGGCGTTGCGACCAAACATTTTAAGAAAACTAGGCTGATTGGGAACTAGGTGCATGTGTGAAAGCAATGGTCATTTACAAAAGCAAAAGAAACTTGCGGTCCAGGGATTCATTTATGTGTAAGGAGGGGTTAGACTCACCACAACCTTTTTTTAGTACCACATTTTCCGATTACGTTCTTTGAAATTAATTATGAAATAATTTCTCACATTATTGACAAATCTTATGAATTTTCTGGAGATGTAATTAGTGAAATTCCTTTGTCATTTCATGCCACTGCATGACTTTGAGTGCCGTGTTTTTTTGTGTTTTGAAAATAAGCAATGACATGTAATAATATGCTTGAGTTATAATTTGTGATGTGTATGCCTGTGCAATTGACTAACGATTAGTAATTAGATGGTGTATGTTTAGTTCTGAAATTTACATAGTCATGTTATTATTTGGCCTATTTAGACAAAGGTATTTTTGTCCTTTTAATTATAGATAATAAGGATTTGGAGAGCTAGATTTTTTTAGGGAAAATAACTACAATCGTTTTGAAAGTATTCTAGAAAATCATGATATTCTTGGGGCATTGGTTCACGATCCAAGGGGCTTTAGTCTCCAACTTCGAGTTTACTCGGACTGATTGTTTTAAACAAAAAAAAAAAAAAAACCCACCTAGAGAAACTATGATATCTTTTATCTAAGTGGAATAATACCTGAAAAATCATATTTTTGTATTTTCTTCAAAGAGCAATTTAGACATTACGACCATCAATTTATTCATGAAAAAAGTAATTTTAAACCAGTAGAGTAACAACTATTTATTTAATAATTCAAGCCTAACTCCAACAATATAACAATATCAATTTTATTTAAGGGGGTTTAGAGCACTTATTTATCACTTGAACAAAATTTCTTAATATCCACTAAGAATCAGCAGTAATTGTGTGCTTAACCCTCACCGGAATTTTCTTGTAAAATAAGGTAAAGTTAGCTATTAGAATTTGATAAAATAAATCGAAAGAGAGAGTTTTGAAATGCATTACCTTGGTTGAAATGCGCAAACGAAGTATGGGAATTTTGAAAACAAAGGATTACGATGCACATCATAAGGGAAATGATGCCTAAAAATGATGGATTGGGCTTTATAGGTGCGGCACTGGGCTTCAAAAGCCCAGTTCCACACGAAATGGGTCTTGAGACAGCTTAGGCCCTAGTGCAGCCATGCACCATTTGGGCCCATTCATGCTCTAGGACAAGTGGCCTTGGTGCTCTGGGCCAGTGTTGCGACTGGGCCTGACGTGGCTTGGCCTCACATGCAGGTGGCCGTCGTTCCATCATTGGGTTGACCTCGAAACGACACATGGTGATCGGTGGCGACAGCAGGCAAACATCATCATTCTTCCTTCTTCTTTTTTCCAAATGTAATTATAAATAATATTTTCCAAAATTTTTGTCTAATTTTGGCTAGTCATAACTTTTTCTATCCAACGACACCCAAAAAAAACTCATGGTTAAATGAACGGACGAGGTCATTTGAAGGGATAAGATTGGGAACAATGGGCGTCGGTTCCGTACCTGAGTACTATCCCTTCGATCGACAAAGGACGTGTGCCTTACGTTTTTTAATTTTCTCAACCGTTGGATCTTCTATTCTTTTTCTAGAATTTTTTGCAGAAAAACACCACGAGGAGCAAGAATACCACCTCCCTGATCCATCATGATCAATCTAGCCTCGTCTTAGTCCGAGCCCCACAATCTTGCTGGCGACCGCAACACCTTCCCTTCGATCTCGAAGGCCCCTCTAAGCTCTAACAATGTCTATCTCGTCCATGAAACAAAGAGTTTTTTGTGGTTTGGTTTGCTTTCCCTTTTTTCGAAACCAAATCATATTGCCAATTATTTTTACTATTTATACATGAGATAGCCTATTCAAATAGGTTTGATTTTCATTTTGTGTGAATCTATGAATTGTTCCGAGCGTAGAAGATTGACACCTAAATTTTTGAGGTTGCGCATTTTTTACACTTGCATTTACTACATTTAGATACTTTCAACATTTTGTTAGGGGAATAACATATTTGCACATGAGACCCGGCCACAAATCCCATTTAAATTAGCCTGGTTGTGAATTGAATTCTAATTGACCCGACAAACAAAATGACCCCGCCAGCACAAGTGAAAAGGAATTCTGCTGCACGGCCGGAAAGAAAGAAGAAAGGAAGAAGGAAGGAAATAAAATCAAACACGTGCGTGGCTTTTTGTGTTAGTTCATGTTGACTGTTCCTTGTGTTTCAGTAAGCATAAACATGGAAATAGTAAAAGAATCAGGATGATGTAGTTCAATTTCCACACCAACCTTAATTCAATTCAGACCGGTCCAAGTGTAGGAAAAATAATTTTTTTAATTAATAGTTAATTTCGGCAATTAGTATAGACGTATTCATCCACCGTTTATTTCACGTAGAGTGGAATAGTTTCCCTTTAATTCATAGCATTACATCTGTTTAGTTTTCTTTATTTTCTGGTGTATACTAACTCGTCCTCGTAAGAAGTTTAAGGTTGAAATTCCAAGGGAACGTAGCGGAAATTTTCAAGAAAATCCGGATTTATATTACATATTATTTTGTCATATAAATTCTAGTTCAAATTTATTTCAGCACTTAGTTAATTTTTAGTTTAATTTTGTTTCACTATATATATATATAGTGACATACTGAATTTCAACCCATTTTGGAATATATGAAATAGTTATTTAATCAAAGTTTTGTTAGTTATATTTACTTTGAGTTGACTACTCATAAGTTAATTGATTTATTCAAAAAGGCAATTAAGGAGTGATACATGCATGACTAGTAAATTCAATTGGAGATAGACCGCTTGACCATAAAGATCAATGAGGGATGATACTACACTATTACAAGCCAATTAGCAAATAGAAATAAACTAATTCGATAAAAATATGTGATCGGATTGTGGGTGATTCCGTACGACTACGATATTGATTGCAAATGGCATTAAACCGATTTCCTTTTTGGCTTATCATTCAAGGTGAGCAATCGAACCATCATAATTACATGACAATCGAGAGTTGCCTATGATTTGAAGAGGTATAAACATGGATTGAAAAGTTATTAACCATGAGTCAAATGTGTGAAAAATAAACGTTGTCTAATAGTTTAGGCTATACTAAAGTCGCATTTGATTGAATTTAATCACAAATTTCAATCCGATTTCAAGTATTGAACTTTTAAGGATATCAATATTAAATTCTTGGACATCACCTCATTGAATTACTGATTTATCGATAAGCCCGAAAATTTGGAAAATTTGTATTTTAATGATATAATGACCAAAATGACCTTTTCTAGAAGCTTGTAAGGAAGTTTTATTTTTATTCTCCTTCCCCCTCGAGTCTCAGCCGCCCCCTCCCACGTCTCTCTCTCTCTCTATCTCTCTCTCCCCCTCATTTTTTTCCATGCATCCGCCCATCCCCTTCCTCCTCATTTTCTCTCTCCATTTCCCTTTCCTCTTTGTTTCCTTCGTTCCTTCCCCTTTAGCCGCTGCTGGTGCTGCTGTTAACATCACCTCACGCCCACTTAGCCACCGTGCGTTGCCGTCCGCATGTGGCCGCCGCCATGGAGCCATCCGTGAACCCTCACCGAGCCGCCCAAGCCACCGCCACCTCTCCCTCTCTCTTGGTTCTCACTGAACCAAACCCCTACCGCGAGACCCATTTCTGCACCGCACCCCAAGCCGTTTATGGATGTAGGCACACATTACCCGCGCCGCCGCCGTCGCGCCCATATCACCGGAATCGTAAATCGGTGAGTTAATTTTCTTATCCTTGATTAAGGTATTAAACTTTATTAAGGGTGGATTAGTTAGGATTAATTTTGGTTAGGCTTGGTTTAGCACTAATTAATTGTGTTTTGTGCTAATTGTGATTAGTGGATGATTAACTATGGCCAACCTTCAATTGTGGTTCTTTAATTATAGTTAATCTTGATTAGTATTAAATTATTTGACTAATCTTATTTAGTATTAAACCATCTCACTAACCTTGGTTTAGGGTTAAGTAGTCTAATTAACCTTGGTTAGTGGGGGTTAACAGAGTTAATCTTGTTTACTATTAATCAATTATGATTAATTATTTTTGGATATGCATCAATTATTTTTTTGAGTAATAATTAATTAAGTGGTATTGTGTGACAATTTATTTTTGGGTAATAATTAGGTAATTATTATGGATGATAATTATTTATTTATTTATGAATAACTAATCATTTTCGGATATTAATTAATTATTATTAGGTAAAAATTAATTAATCATTTTTGAGTAATGGATTTTTTTGGGAAATAAATAGATAATTATTTCAGATAATAATTAATTATTTCCTGTCGATAATTGATGAATTATTCTTGAGTAATAGTTAGTTAATTACTCTAAGGCGATATTACTAATTAATTCCTTGAAGGTGAATCAATTATAGCAGGATGTTATTATTAACATTTAAAGGGTATATGAATGTTATTTGTGTTTCTTGTTAAGATTATATGCACTTGGTTTACTGCCTATGACATGTTTCGTGAGTAAGAGTGAACGTCCTACAAGCAAATGATAAGTGTTGTCTAAGGTGTATCCTATATATTTAGTTCATGAGACCTTGATTGGGAATGCCCTATATACTTGTGAGCTAGGATAGAAAAATCTGAAAAAAAAAGGGAAAGTTCGAAAAGTTGATATATTTACCATATTCATGTGATCACGTATGAAATATTGTTGCATCGTGTGCTTGAAATTTTCGATGAGCTATTGTATGCGAGCACAAATCACGTTTGCATTGACTAAATGAAAGGATAATGAATTGAGCAAGAGTGATTGGGATGCTTGTGTGATCACATATTGAGAACCCGTCACCCCCATTTATTATGGGAGTGTCCTTCGTAGCTGTAATTAAACCCTCGTCTGATTACAAGAGTGCCTTTCGCAGCTGTGATTAAAACCCCATATGATTACGAGAGTGCCCTAAGTGGCCGTGATGAAACCCCCATGTGATTACGGGAGTGCCCTTCATGGCCATGAGTTTACCCCCATTTGATTATGGGAATGCCTTTCATGGCCGTGATGAAAGCTTGAGTATAATAGTATACTACTAACTTTTGTGTGGTAATGACCCTAAGGGAGTCTTAATAATTGAAACATGCATAAGTACATTGCGCATGGGAAAGCATGAGATGTATTTTGATTATATGTTATGCCTGTTGCTTCAAGATTGGCAAGTGATAAACTGTATCGTGCAAGTAATGTGTGCCAAAGCGAGGTAAGAATGCGTGTGGATGCATTCATTAACTGTTAATGATTGTGTAAGGGTTAGAGCCTATTCATGTTTATAGTTAAGGCAAAGCGAAAGTTGCATTGCTATTGATCTGCCATCGATAGAAAGGCCGCACATTTAAGATGCACCCGATGTGAGTAAATTTCCTAGTTGAGGCTTAGGTTATTAATTTACTAAGTTATATCTCACTTGTTGTCGTTAACCACTTTTTAGGTTTATAGTATGAAGAACCGACAAGTGATGTGGTTCAGTACCGTGTTTGTGAGGGAGTAGATTAACCTTGGCCCTTCTAGTCCTTTTTGTTGGTTTAATAGGAAGTTACTCATTGTAAAGGCTTGCACATGTAAAACTTCATAGGGTTAACAAGTAATTAAAACAAAATTATGTTTTTGGTAATGTTGCTATTATAGTGTTCCTGACTATCCTTAGTATTGTGTTGATTGAGGATTATTCAATGTTTACGCATGTGTTTAATCAAAAAATAAAATCAATGGTCAGCAATGCATCCTAGGATGTCGTAATCAAATGACCGCAAGAGAATAGGGGTTATCACGTGCTTGGGGGCTGGGGCATGACATCCTTGTCAATTTTGATATTAGAGCTTGGTCAATACCTGGAGTGATAAGATGCGATGGGTTTTGAGATAGTTAATTAGGAAAACACTTTGTGATTGTTCTTGTGTATTTGAATCTCTTGCTATGAGTGGATTGTTCATAACTTCTAATTACTTGATGGAATTGAAAAACAAGTTCTATTGGAATGTTGTAAGATGAGCAATCCTGATTCGAGAGCCCTCATAGGAAGAGCACTTGTAGGATAGATCGGTGCTAAGGAAAGGCACCAAGGGATCCTAGATTGTTTGAAATCCCAAGAATGGATTATTTGCTTATATGAACATTGCAAAAAAGAGAGAGTTGTGCTTAGCCTACCATGTGTGAGTAGGAGATGATGGGTTGTTCATTGATAATAGGCTGCCCATGTTGGGCTAAACCTAGCCCATCAATTAATTTTTTGAAATGGCCCATAAGAGAGGTAAACTACCAAGGCAATTATTTTATGGGAGAAAACTGTAAAAAAAAAGAAATGTTTGATAAATGAATAGTTTTCATGCTTGAGGACTCTCCAAAAAAGAAAAAACAAAAAAAAAATCTGTCTCAAGAATAGGGATATGCCCTACACAACAACTCTCAAGGATGCAAAAGGGGCATTTCATTCATGGCAAATAAGGTATGTCCATCTAAGTGACATACCTTTCGATTGGTATTACATATTTTCTTGGGCTGTTTCCGCATACTTCAAGTGTTATTTGATTAGTTCAAGTTTCGTTTTTCCTGGATTCCTGAATCCATTTCTATCGGTTCACATCAACATAAATCGATCAAAGAAAGAACATTGATGTTTTTAACTTTTGGGTAGAGGTACAGGGACAACTAGCGTCATCTCTCCTAATATTTATACAAATAAAATGATTGTCGTAGGATCCTTCAGAAACTTTTTCGTGCAGAACAATGTGTAGAGGATGAAATAGTGTTTGCGAACGAAATATGCAGAGTTTGCAAAGCTATTTATAGTGGTATGGCCTATCACTTGACCTCCTCCATTATCCCAGCTCTAATGGCTCAATAACAGATTAAAATCCATTAGTGCAATCTTTGGAACTTTGAAAGCTTTAACAGTAAAGCTGCCTCTCCACAATCCCAGCTTTTCCTATCAGAATCATGAGATTTTTCAATTGCAGTCCTCAAATACGCACTTACTGAACACGTGGGGCAAATCCGATGTTTGAATGACGGATGCGAAAGGCGGGTACAACGAGTGTGGGGCAAACTGTACTCGACTATTAGCAAAGTACAAATGTGGACGTTTCCTTTATTTATTATTTCCAATGACATTTTGAACTATATATTGCGAACATAAAATCACTAGCATTTAATTCTAATTAAATTTGCAAGGGAGTGATCTTGACATCTCGTAACCTACCGACATGTTCTCCAACATGTCTTGGGAAAGATTATTGCCCCATTTTTAAATCTACACGTGAATGATGTCTGTACTTGTAATTCATTAGTAATGGGCATGATTGAGAAAATTTCTTCTAACATTGAGGAATTATTTAACAAACTCAGACTAATGAGACAGAAATCGCTCGTGATGAAACACTGGAGCCTGCATTAAGGTCCCCCCAGGTTTCATAAAGTTTCTAAAATGCCTCAGCTTCTCATATCACCCTTGGTTTACCTAATAACCTTATTCAAAGAGGACAACTTCAGTTATGACGTGAGCATGAGATTGCACATCGCGTGCGATTAACTCGACGGCAAGTGCAAGAGCCAACCCCATTTCCCTAACCATATAAGCGTCCTCTGTGGTTATTATTGATCGTCTACCCATCATTATTTTCTCCATGAATACGAAGAACGCTTGCTCAACCACCAGTCATCCTATAATCTGTGTCGATTAAGAGCAGGGTAAGCGACTGATGCTGTCCGAGCGCTCGGCGGATGACTAATGTAAGACGAATTGATCTTGCAAGGAATAGCGCTCATCAGGTATTGCCACGGACAGACCCAATTGAACCAGAACGAGTGAAAATAGAACCTTACGCACTCGTAGTATGGCCTCTGATTGGGAAGCCCAAAGATGCAGTTCATCCTCACGTCCAGCACCCCGCTCTTCACGAGCTTCCAGCACAGCGGCCCGATGTGGTTGAAGTAGTTGTTTGATAGCGATAAGTTCAACAGGTTCGGCATCGAGCACACGACCTCCGGGATCGCGCCGTACAGGTAGTTCCTGGCGAAGTTGAGCTGCTCAATCTTGTCCAAGCAGCCGAACGAGCATGGGAGCTGTCCTGTCAGGTAGTTGCCCCCCACGTCGAAGACGGTGGCCTTTCTCAAGAACCCTATCTCGTAAGGAATGCAACCGGTGAGCCAGTTGTTCAGGAAGAGCACTTCAATCAGCGTGGAAGAGGCGTTGGCAATGCTCCTCGGGATTGGGCCCGTGAACTTGTTGTTGGCCAGGGTGAGGTAGAGCACCCGGGTCGAGCTGAAGTCGATTGGGATCTTTTGCATGAAGTTGTTGTTGTTGATGAAGAGCACGTCGAGGGCTTGCTTGAAGACCTGTGGCGGGACGGACCCAGTGAAGGAATTGAAACGAATGTCCAAGAACGACAAGTTGGTGATCCCAAACACCGCTGCCGGGAATGCCCCAGAGAAGTTGTTGTTGCTCACATAGAGCTCGTAGAAGTACGGTAGCTGTGCAATCTTCTGTGGGATGACACAGGAGAAGTTGGAGTTGGCGTGGAAGATTGCGAGATCTGGGAGCTGGTCGATGAAGCCCTCGAGGGTCGGCGCGCCGAGGTGGTAACCGTTGAAGTCGATGGCGGCAAGTGCAGTGGCTGTGAGATTGTCTGGCGGGTGGTCGCAGTAAAAGCCTGTGTAGTTGCAGATGTCAGGGCCGACCCAAGAGGTGGTGATGTTGCTCGGATCAGCGGTGACGGTGTTCTTGAAGCTCTGGATCACGGGGTATACGGTGGCGAGTCTTTTGTCTAAGAACATCAAATCTTGGGATGGTGGTGGACATGGAGGCATCACTTGGCAAATAATGAGATGACGATGACAAACTTGGAGGACGAAGATGGAGACGAAAATGATTTGAGAATTTGAGGGTTTGAGAAGAGAAATAGAGGGGCCACCCATTGTGAGGATGTCTGGAGGTGGAGTCAACGGAATGTGTGGCAATTCAAGCACAACATGGGACTTTATTCCCCATAGGGCTCCCTCTTCTTCTTTTTCCCTACCTTTTATTTGCTCTATTTGTTTCGCTATTATTGAATTTTGTGTTTGCTCGAGTGATATTATACTTGACGGGCTTCCTCCATTGGAAAAGGAGACTGTACTTGTTTAATCAAGTTTGAGAAAATCGAGAGAAAACAAGGTGCACGGACAATTTGATGTTCAATTTCTCGATGTCTTAGAATCGTCAGGGGGAACACATGCTCAGGACTACAAATCTCGAAGAGGTTGGTTTGTCTGTCAGAGGAGCTGGGTTACAATGGTCTACGGGTGCGTTTGGTTCAGCATTTGCAAGGGATTTTGAGTTCAATGCAAATGCTGAAAGCTCAAAGTTACTTGGGGAAATGTAATTATATTTGGTAAAAAAATTTTAAAAATAAACTTTGAGTTGAATGTACGTTTGGTAAAAAAAACTTTCACAATGGGCTTTAATGGATATAATATATGTATATGTATATTTATTTATTTTTTAAATTGACCTAAACCCTTCGCCGGACCGGGGAAGGGTTGCCTCATTTTTCAATTAAAAAAAATAACATTCAGGGGTAAAATCAGAAATATGAAGAATCAGTGAGGGTAGTTTTGAAAGGAACAATATGATTTCAGCATTTTGAAGGCTAGCTTTCAACCGAAAGCCCTTAGGTAATATCGAACCAAACGCACCCTACAAGCTCCCGAGTTGACTAATGGTTGGAGGGGAGCATCAAGCTCTCTAGAGATGCTTCAAGAATTCCGTCTGTGGGGATGCTCAGAGGTACAAGATAGTCAATTTGTTTCTATATTGGAATCATTGAAAGTATTTTATGTTAAAGGGTGCTTTTCATTAAAAAGGTTAGGTGGTTTATCAAACTTGAAGAACTTGAGACGGTTAGATATTGGATGGTGCCAGACCTTGGAGGTTGTTAAGGGCATTGATGAACTAGAGCTTTTGCATCAGCTGAGCACTTTTGGGTGCAAATCAATGGAAATGATTTTTAATGCATTGAGCTCAAAGATACCAAGAGCACAAGATAAATATAACATGTTGTGAGAAGTTACTTGACAGTGGTCCATCTCTTTATTGTGTCACTTGAAAGTCTTACAAAGAGAAGATTCTCAATGGAACAATACAATCATCGGACTTTGAAATCGAAACAACGGACTTTACAATAGAAACAGGGGGTCCTCTGCACAAAGTGGTGCACCTTCTTTCTATTCATAGATCATCACTGTTTCTTACACTTTATTTGATTTCTATTTTTGCTTTATTCTAGTGGAGAGAGACAATAAGTTGATTCTAAAATGTGCAATCAAGGACTATCTCATTCAAAATTTCCCATCTTACTAGGAATCTCCATATGATGTGTGTGTCTCGACCTCGGTGGAGAGGTTGGGGATCTTGCTTCCCTCGCCATCTATAACAAAAGGGCCTTTCTTAAGAGAAATTTAGGCTCTCGAGGCCTCAGCTCACCTTATTATTATTTTTCGATTATTCATTTTTCGAAAAATATTACTTAAATCTTGAGTTTTTCGTGAAATAAATGTACCCATGAAGTAGAGTCATTTTTTAGAAAGAGGTCTAATGTGATAAAGTAATTCTCAAATAGGGACCTCAGCTTGCTGGTTGACCAAATGTCATTGACTAACATTTTCTGAAACAATATCAATTTTATGCCAAATTTTTAATTGGGTAAAAAATTGAAGAAAATCCCGAATTCCATAAAAAAAAAGAAGTGGGATGAGGGTTCTTTTTCACGATTTCTTCTCCCTCTCTCCTGAAGCTCAAGCAAATCGCCATTGCTCAAACCTCAGCCGCTGCCCACCCGATCCTTGTCGCTACTTGCTCCTTCCTTGCAAGCTTCAGTCTATTGTTCGCGGTCGTCTCTTCTTTCCCAGGTTCCGTCATCTGCAAGCTTCAAGTCCTTCATTAGTTTCAATTTCCATGTCTCTGAGCTTCAAGTCCTTCAATGCCACTTTTCACTCCATTGCGCATTTTCAAGTCCTTCAGTGCCACTTTTCCCCAGGTTCTCTTCTTGAGCAGTTGTATATTCCATCGGTAATTTGACGGCTGTTGCATATGGTTGAAGGGACTAGAAGTTCGTGGGTTGGCTGCACAGAATGTGCCCCAAGTGACTGCTGTGAAGATGCGCACTATTAAGAGACTTAGCTAGTATTAATCAACCATAAATAAATTTATGCAGCAAGTGGTGGCTGAAGCAGCATTTCTTTTTATTATTTTTAAGGTTGATGCCAAGTTTCACAACTGGGGGTGCAAAAGATGATTACTGTTGCGACCCTCCCAAGGTGGATCTGCCGGAGCTTTAACAGATTGTCGAGCGAGAGCGAATGCAAGGAGTCACTAGTACTTGGCGTAGGTTCTCCCAAACACTTTCAGTTGTAATTTGGTTTTCTCAATTAATTATGAAAATCGTTCTTACTTTAAGAGTCGCCACTAACCATTTTATAGGGCAATTAGGAGCCAAATAAAGTGCAGTAGGTGGCTTGATTTTCATGAACTAGAGGATTTAATTACACTAATAGTCTAATTAATGCCCTTTTGGTACCTAAGCTCATTATTTTATCAAAAAACATGAATCATGCGGTCTATCCAATTTTAATCCATAAACATGGTCACTTACAAGATTGTGCGCAATCGAACTCAACAATGTCAACATAACATACCATTAGTACTTATATCCACATCCAAGTGATCAAAATGAAAATCAAAGAAATCAAGTACAATGATAATGAAATATTAAAGCATAGTAAGTAAAACCCCAATATAAGTTTGGTAAATAATATACACAGTCTTATTATCACGTCCCGTGATAGGACCCCGCGAGTGGTGTATAAAAATAAATGTGTATTGTGTCAATAAATGTAAATTTATCGATTTAAATATATAGAAGACAAGTTCAATTATGATAAGGATGAAAGCAGTAGTGAATGCTAAACTAGTGATGAAACTAGAGATAAAACACCTAAATACAATCTAATCGTTTTTTTAATCTTTTTTATAGATTTATCTTTTGATATTTTCCTTTATGCCAAGTACATTTTCATCCTTACTCATCATCTGCCGTCTTTTCTCTCTGTGTGCTCACTTCCACCGACTCAAATCATAAGCTTAAATTTCAAATAAGCAAAGGCTAAAAATCTCTAATCCTCACCGAACGCTCACAGTTATAGTCAGCAACTCCGTTCAGTGATCCGCAACGGCACGAAAGCACGTCAACTCAGTTTGCCTGCGACTCGGCCTGAAGAACATGCAAGACTAGAAACAGAGAAACAAATCAAGGAGACAAACCGAACGTAAAATCAACTCCAAAACTAAGTCGGACAGAAACAACCTGATAGGCGTGGAGGTGCGCAGGTTCTCTGAGCAGGACTTTGAAGCTTGACGAATGCCCACGTCTATGTTGCAGATACCTCGTGAGAGCGATATTGTCCACTTCGATTTGAAAAGCGGCGGAGCTGAATCCATCTGAGAGAAACTTATTTGCTTGTGGAGAGAATACTCTGTGAAGAGAAAACGCACGGTCAAGTGTTTTGAAACCGTGCAAAATCAAAAGAAGAAGAAAATACATGATTGACTCAGCTTAGTGGTTGCCGTCAAAGTATATGAAGTGAGATGAGCACGAGACGGCGATGCGATGGTGCTTTTGGACTGGTCAGGAGAGCAATCTACACTTGGTGACGTTGGCTTTTTTTCATTCAACAAAACAAAACATAGCGTCAACAGGGGAGGACAGAGGACAAAACCAGCGCCTCGGATGATGAAAGATATATGAGAAACTCGCAAGTAGCACTGGTAAATTTGGCCGGCAAAGAGCAGCCAGGAGGAGTAACCCATCAAACGCGCGGTGACACAATGACTACGCTGCCGTGGCAACACGATGGAAGGCGAGGATTTGTCTGGTCAGGCGGGGAAGCGATGAGCTCATTGAGCGATGGCTCAGTCCACAGATTCGAGAGAAGACGATTGTTCAGGCCGTGGAGGGTCAAAACGACGAATGTGAAGGGTGGGTTTCAAAACGAAATGGCTTTGATGATTGGTCGGTACGTGAGATTAACGGAGGAACAGGTAAGAAAAATGATAAAATTCCCTTCATGTTCACTTCATAATTCACTTTCAATATGCAGCGAGATCAGCTGCCTGAACAGGTCCCACTCTTGTCATTTCGTCCTATTGCCAAGACTGCCCTCTGCTCTGCTTTCTCTTCTGTTTCGCACGCTCTCGCTCTCTGGTTCGACGTGAAACTCTTGGCCAATTGTTTACTAGATGGCCCATATCTTGACTTAGTTTCGTGTCCCCAATAAGGCTAAAGCGATTAGGTTAGCTGAGGTTTGATGGTACGCACAAATATGGGTCAACTTAAAAAGAGTAAATCAATCGGGCAGTGTTGAGTGGCCTTGAATATTTCTTCAGAGATTCAAGGGACTCGTAGGTGCCTGCCATCTTGGTTGGTCCAAAATTTATTTTGATGCCAGGCCCTAGGTATCAAAATCAACACGCCTCTAATCACGAATGAGAAGTAATGAATGCAAAAATCATACGGGGTAGTTGTTTTTGGTTAGCCATCGTATTCTAGCATTGTTGGCAGATTTGGTCCCTAAATTGAACTCTAAATGAGGTTCTACCTTTACTTAAATTGAACTATTAAAATTAGATTCTGCAAAGTGTGGATTTTTTTTTTTGGAACCTCTTGCTGCAAAGTGTGGACAGATTTTGGAATTAGCAGACATGAAATAAGTACTTAAGGTGCAAATTGAAGATTGGTTTTTGTAATTTACAAGAAAATCTTTCTGCTAGTTTTCATAAAAGAGATAAAAAAAGATCATTCAATTGCATTGGATGATCTAATGTAGAGGTAAAACATACATTATTCACCTCCATTTCTCTGCAATATGATTCCCGTAAACGACCTTTCTTTATAAATTAACTTCTCTCACTTATATACCCAATCGACAATAATGATGATTTGCATTATTTTCTTTTATCTTGGGTAATAATATGGGTGGTCCCTAAACTTTTCCCTATCATGTAATGTTGTGCTGGAAAGATTTTGCAATTCCATAGTATTTTCATATTTTGAATTTGACACAATATTATCATTCCTTCAAGAAGACTAACAAAAATTGTTGATATGGCAGTTAATACCATTAACTAGACGTCTATATTTTGACGAGGACACCTACACGGACACCATTAACTAGCTGTTCAATTTAGACTAGACATGAGGTTAAGTCGTGTGACCTAGATATGAAGTTGAGCACCTCCATCAATGGAGGTCATGTGCCTCGCCCCAAACTCATTGGAATTGAGAGAGAGAGAGAGAGAGAGAGAGAGAGGGGGATCAATGGAGGTCATGTGCCTCGCCCCAAACTCCATTGGAATTGAGAGAGAGAGAGAGAGAGAGAGAGAGAGAGAGAGAGAGAGAGAGAGAGAGAGAGAGAGAGAGAGAGAGAGAGAGAGAGAGAGAGAGAGAGAGGGGGTAGAGCTAGGTGCGGAGGTTCGGCATGAGGAGCCACAGCGGCAAGGCACAACAGGACCACATGGTGATTACACCAGCAGTGGTGGCCAGCCTTAAACACTGAGCAAAATTTGGAGACGACTATTACCTTGCTCTTTGGCTCGGACATGATTTGTTTTGTCTGCCACCAACATCGACAAACCCCAAAAGATATGACATGGCCTGATGTCCATGTCCAACAACAAATCCCGCCATGATTGAACCGATCCGAGCTACCTATGACCCAATTATATAATGATAATATAGAGTTAATTGTGTGCACGAGCCAAAGCCAAATGACAATGATGCGGCACCTTTCTCCATCTCTTTGCTCTTTCATCATGATGATCATATCATGAAGATCATTGGACTTTGAAAAGCCGATTATATTTTCATCACTGAATAATATGATGCGATTCCTTAATTTCTTAAGTGAAAATGCTTTTGAAAGAAATGACATTACGGCAGAAATGGTTAAAACATGGATAACTCGATCTACAAATATGGGTGTAGATGCGAACACACTTATATGTGAAAATTCCAAAAATAGGAAGACCTCTCATAATTTTTTCATTAATTCAAATGAATAAGATATTCTGCAAAACAATGAAATGTATATATTAATCTAGAAAACTCTAAAATCCGGCGAATATTTTCTAGGATCACTATTTGGTTTATTTCCTTATATTTGTTGTATTATAGAAATTTTGTTGGGATTTTAGGTGATTCATTTCAACTTTTAGTAATTATCTAGTTAGATATTTTTGCACCACGAGAATTATATGGCATGATTTTCGTTTGTCAAGGGCACGTTTGTCTCACTGGAAGTTAATCATTTCAAAATTGATTTTTTTCTAAGAAACGATTATTTGTATAGTTTAAAATAATTAGATAAAAAAATTATTTTTATTTTTAACAAATATATTTTTGTTGATAACAAACATATTTTTCATTGATTCTTAATTTTTTGCGAAACAAGCCCCTAAATTTTTGTTCGCCAATTTGTCCTTTTACGTGCATCAATCACATTCGAGCTATAAACTCATGTGTAGGAGATAAAGTGGTGTCCATCGATAAGAGGTCAATATGGAAAGGTAGGCTTCTTTTAATTTGTATCAAAATCTATTTTTTTTTTAAGAACTAAACTATTTTATCTGTTTTGCTCCGCTTTCCTTGTTTTTCTTTGGGCAAGAATTCTTTCATCTCAATGATTTCCCCATAGTCTAGTCATACTAATCCACATTTAAACATGCACATTAGATCATTCAAATAGTGGATAGTCACTTAAAAGCATTAAACATAATAATATATAATTCACAAGAATAAAATCACTTCCAAAACATAAAAAAACATGAAATTCATATCATTATAATCAGGCTACATCAAAAAAGAAAATTATAACATAATAGAAAAAGAAATGCAAATATGAATTAAACCCAACATCTTGAATCATAAAACTAGAATTCTATCATCACTTTTTGACTTGAAAAACTCTCATAACAATGAAAAAATGATCTAAAAATAAAAACATAGCTGTCCCCCAAGCTTTCAATGTTATCCTAGGATAACATCCAAGACTCCTAACATAAGGCAATTACTTATTTTTTGCATAAAATTAGGGAATAAACTATAGAACTCCTGATTTGGCATGCACTTTCCAACACTTCAGTGGGTGGCGTCTTCCTTTCCTTCTTTTTGCCATTTTTCTTATTTTCTCCATGTCTTATCATACTACCTACATAAACAAGAAAAATTTGAGTAAAAAGAGGGAAATTCAAATATTTTCTCACAAAAATTGCATTATTTGTTGCCTAAAAGAGGTAAAATAACTCTATTTTTATAGAGTATCAATAATTTTATAATTTGATTATAGTTTTTAAAAGTTTTAGGATCTCAATTACACTTTCTAAATAAGTTTTATAACTTGTAGCACACTTATCTCAAACATCTAAAAAGAAGGAGTGCGGTTGGTATTTCCTCTCCCACTCTTTTACTTATTGAAAAACACACAAGGTCGCTGTGGGTAAACAAGTATAGAATTAGTAATCTTTAGAAACTGTAGGAAGCCCATTCTCCTTTTTGGAAGTCAAACTGCAAGATAAAAGCAAGATCCCAATAACTTTCATATCTAGATTTATTTGTACTTGAAGGCCCAATCCAACCAAGCGATTTGGGGGAATGGAAGCATTGGGCCCATCGATAATGGGCCGGAGTGGATCGACGTAGGCCCAATCGGCCCACTTCCGCGAACGACAGGGTCGGAGCTTATGAACCACAGGAGTCACAGCTGGACCCCCCTGTCGTTCTTCACTCTCCCTCACGGTCGCACGTCTCCTCCCGTTTCTCGAAGATTCCTGGGTTTCATCGAGTTCTTGCCCCCACCATCAGCGCGCTCTCGCCCCGACCCGCCGATCGCCGACAGCCATGGCCGAAGGTTTCGAGTTCGCCGATCAGGTTACTCCGTCGTTCGATGTGCGTCTCTCTCTCTCATATGTCGGACAATCGGAAGTTTCCGTGGTTCCGGTGACGGAATCTGGCAGATCTGTGCTGTTCTAGTATACGTGAGGGGACTTTTGGCTTGCCTTCTGTGTTTTCGTCTTCTCGAATTTGCAGTATTTGCGACGGTGCTGGTTTGGGTTTCAATGTTGCGCTTCTTAGCTCTCTCGGAATGCAAAAGCTAGCATTGAACGGCTTGCCCAACCTCGTGTATGAATTGAGTCGGGACGCGATACTGATCGACGGACTGAGCGGATACCACGAGGCGGCGCCGGGGAGGATGTCGGCGATATTCTCGGCGGCGGTGCTGGCGAGGAGTAAGGAGGGCGGCTTGGCGGAGACGCACGCGTTCGTGTATGACTTCGACGGGCAGGTAGGGGAGAGTTTATAGCGACGAGTTCTTGAGTAGGGTTTCTGCTTCGGCCAATTCATCTTCGTTCGTCAACATCAATGGCGTAATTCAGGTATAATTCAAGGATTGAGAGGGGGGTTGATGACGAACATGATGATTGAATTGAGGATTGTTACTAATATTTTTCTCCAATCTTTTAGATGCCCTATAATGACCATAAGAATCAATAGACAGACATAAAAAATTGGCAACAAGCATGTTAACTTTATTGAGAAAAATAAAAAATAAAAAACTTCGTTCTTAATTTGAATGCATGCTCGCTTTGGAGATCTAAACATACTAGTTTTATTCCTTTTTTCGTCAAGTTAAAAATGGCACTTTGAATTTCTTCCTGAAAATTGAAATAAGCATATAGACCAATTATATCAAATTAATCACTTGGAAATAAAAACTCTTAACTTTATCAAAGAAAATAATTAAAGGCTACTCAAACCATCCAAGTACTATTTACCGGGGAGGCCTAAGCGGTCCTTGGGCCTTCTATTTTATTATTCATTGATACTTTTCGACTGTAATTAGATTTTGGGCCTATTGTAAATTTTAATTTGGTTTAATATTGGAATTTGGTACTTTTTCGCTGTTGGCCTTTTAAAACTCGAATGGTTTTAAAGCAAATGTGGCTAAATATTTTGGGGCCGTAGTGAATTTTTGCTGATGTGGCGTAGACGTTGTTAAAATATTTTTGATGTTTATCTTTTTTCTTTATATTCAAACGTTGACTCTGTCCTTGACTTGGAATTCTTCCTCTTGCCCAAAATATGTAAATCCTAATAACGCAATTCCTAAGTACCTACTCACGACCATTCTTTCGCTGGCTATGGCCGCAGCTCAAATGCTCAAGCAGCAATGGCGATTGCAAGCTTGAGATCTACGACCTTTAGGTTCCACACACATTGGCCGCTCGAGCTCTATCCAAGCCATGAGCTTCAAGCTCGAGAAGCCATGACGGTTGTGACCTTCAAGCTTGAGTTCAAGGGATGGTGGTGGTTGTGAGCTTCGAAGTAGATCTAGCCATGGCAAATCGCAAGCTTGGAGCTCACACAGCTATGGACCTGGAGCTTCAAAGCCAGACTGGTCATAAAAGCTACAAGTTTTGAGCTCAAACTGCCATGGCCGTGATTTTGGAGCTTGAGTAGCCATGGCAGTCATGAGCTTCGAAGCCAGATTTGGCCATGGTGGCCATAAGCTTCAAGCTTGACCAGCAATGGCGACCGCAAGCTTCGAAACATGATGTAGCCATGGCTGCCGCAAGCTTCGAGTTTATATGGCCATGGCCACAAGCTTTGAAGCCAGATTTGGTGATAGCAGCCATAAGCTTCAAGCTAAAGCAGCCATTGTGTAACTGTGAACTTCGAAGCCATACGTGGCAGCCATATGTGGCAATAGTGGTTGCGGACTTCAAGCTCAAATGACCATGGCCACAAGCTTGAGTGACCAAAAAGGTTGCAAACTTTGAGCTCAAATGGCCATGGTTGCGAGCTTCGAGCTTGACCGGCCATGGTTATCAAATGGCTTCCACTCAATGTTTCAATTGTGTACGTTAGCATAAACCATCTGAAAAAAGTAGCGACTTAATAAAAAAAATGAGCGATAACCCTTTTTAAAAATACAGGTATGAATTTGGACAAAAAAAAGAGGTACAAGGATGGTCTTGAATTTTGGGCAAGACTACACGGACAATTGGTGCCATGCAAATCTAGGCGAGGGCTGAGGAAGAAGCAAGCAGAGCTTTGAAGTATTTTGCTAGATTGTTGGCGACGGAGAAAGCATCAACTGCAAGAGCTCTTCAAAGGTCTGTCAAATGCCCGACACCTCTAGTTGACTCGATGGCTTGGGACTATGTCATCCTCTGAACGCTCAACGACAATCCCTCCATTTACTCACTTTCAACCCTGTTTCGAATCTAAACAAATGCTCTTTGTTCTTACTTTACGTCTCTTATCACTCTGTACCGATTCATCCAAAATGGTATTCTTTCTCTTTTTCTTTTTTGTCCATTTTTGCATGTTCATCGAATGGGTGGGGTGGTATTGCGGTGGAGGAATGAACTTCGATGGTGTCAAAGAGTAAAAGCAAGAACAAGTTAAGGATGCATTTATTTTGTGAAATAATAAATTATTTTAAAATTATTATTTTTTTATTAAAGATGACGACTTATATCATCTATAATAATAAATAAATAAATAAATAATATTGGACTAATTATCTCAAATAATACAAATGATCAATTTAAGAAAATATTATTCTAAATCATTTATCTTTTACCAAACAAACGGAACTTTCATTTAACCATTCAACTACTATGCTTTGTAGAGACCTTTGTAATCACTACCGAATGAGGACGAGAGCTTATGAAGCCGTTGCTCTTTACCCTCTACTTTTTCTTTCTCTTTTCTAGGTGAAAGTCACTTTGCTTTTTCGGAAATGAAGAATGGAAGAAATGAGTTTGATCGAATTTCTTGAGTCACTAAACATTAGAAAAATTTATGGCGTCTTTGGTCAAGATTTACGGCAAGGGAGTAACATCGTAGCATCCCAAGCGGATTCACAAGGCAAGCACCTCAAACTCTATTCACATGAAGGAAAAGAAAAAGAAGAAAAAAATTTAAAAAATTTAAAAAAATTGCAAAATTGATCAACGTCAACCGCTGGCCATGCAACTACGCCATGCAAGATGGCCGCATTGATTGGATTGACACGTCAATAAATTTTTACCAAAATTTGAAGAACGAAGTATATTGGAAAATCGTGATAAGGCTGAGGACTAAATGTGCCATACTGACAATTTAGGACTAAATTGATTGCTGTATAATAAGTTATCACTTTTTGAACAATTTTAGTGTCTAACAACATGGCTGGAATCGACTAATGCAATACGTGAAACCTTTAGAAGCATTTACAAACGAAATTGCCTCATCAAGAGGAATTGTAGCTCACTCTGCAAGTAAATTAATTTCACCTACACTCCAAGCATTCTGTTTTGATCAACTGGGCCAACCTTCAACAACGACTTTGGTGCAATATATAGCCTTCCGACCTTGACCAACACGTTGGACTCTTTATATAGGCCATGTAGCGATTGCCGATGCTCTTGGGATCCAAGATTTTGTTTGGCAGGAGCAATAGCTACGTGTTTGGGCCGATTCCAGGATTTGTTTAAAATAAGAGATGGAGTTGCCACCAATCAATTTAAGAAAATTAAGTTGATTGGAAACTAGGTGTACGTGTGAAAGCATTGGTCATTTGCAAAAACCAAAGAAACTTGCAATCATTTGAGGGTTCATTTATGTGTGGGAAGGGGTTAGACAACGCACAATGCTCTTTCGGTACCACATTTTTCAATTATGTCCTTCAAATACAATCCGCAAATAATTACAAACATTATCGATGCAACTTATGATTTTTCTGAAGATGTAATCAAGGAAATTCTTTTGTCACTTTATGTCCCAGCATGAATATAATCTTTTGATCATAGATAATAAGGATTCTTTTAGAGCCAAAAAATGTTTTTAGGGAGAATAACTATAATCTTTTTGAAAGTATTACAGAAACTCCTGATATCCATGGGGCCTTTGCTCACAAACGGGGGACCTTAGTCTCCAACCTTTGAGTTTGCCCGGACCTTCGTGGCATTTCAATCTATGGGTTGGTTTCATGCAACAGATCTTCCAAAGCAAATATTTTAACAAACAAAAAAACTGCCTAGAGAAACTATGATAATTATTTATTGAAGTGGAATAATAGCTGCAAAATCACATTCTTATATTTTCTTCAAGGAGTAATTTAGGCATTATGACGATTCATTTATTCATGAAAAGCCTAATTTTAAACCAGTAGAGTAACAACTAATTTATATATTAATTCAAGCCTAGCTCCAACAACATAATGATATCGATTTTATTTAAGGGGGTTTAGAACAATTATCTATTGACTGAACAAATTTTTTTTTCATACCCACCTAGGATCACCGATTTTTGTGCACTTGACCTCTCAACGGAATTTTTTTTTATAAAACAACATCAAGTTAGTTATTGGAATTTGAGTGAATAAATAGAAAGAGAGAGTTTTGAAATGCATTACCTTCGGCAAAATGAGCAAACGAAATAGGAAAATTTCGAAAACAAAGGGGTATGATGCACTTAATAAGGGAAATGATGCATAACATAAAGCAAATGTGGCGAAAGGCCTAAAAATGATGGAGGCTTCATAGGTGCGAAACGGGACTTCAAAAGCTAGCTTCACATCTAGCCCTACACCATTTGGGCCCAGTCATGCGATAGGACATGTCGCCTAGGCACACTAGGCCAATGTTTAATTGGGCCTAGTAGGGCTTTAGCTCAAGTGTGGATTGTTGCCGTTCCATCATTGAGCTGACACTGGAAGCAACATTTGGCAACCGTTAGTGGTGGTGAAGGCAGGGGATGACGTCATAATTCTTTTTGTTTTTCAAAAAATTTGACCAAATTTTGATCAATTATAACTTTTCAATCCAACCTTTGGTCTGCAGAAGTAAGATGGGCTCCCATGTTTTACTTAACTCCTATTCAATTCATAAAAAAATAGTGGCGACTCTTATCAAATGAACCAATTAATAGAAACTAGGTTAACATCAATCATGCCATGAGCAAGTGTCATCTTGCAAGAGGGACCATTTGCGCTTGCTTAGTGACCCAGCAACTTCCTCTAGGATCTTGCCTTAGAAGGGTCGTGACACAGAATTTCCGTTTTTTCTCATGAAATTACAAATGATGAATAAAAAAAACAAAAGAAGAAAAAATGATTAAGCTGAATCAAACCACAAAAAAATGGTTTGGCTTGGTTTGATATTGATTATAATACAATTTAGTTTGGTTTCACTCCTCTTCAAACCATATTGTTGAAAATAAAACAAGCGATCTTATTAAATATACAAAAATAAGGAAATGAATCGGACATCAAATTTACGTGGTTCAGTCATGTGACCTACGTCTATGAGGAAATGAGCATATGATTTCATTATAAATGAAACGATACAATGGAGGTTACAATCATACTCGACTCAATCGCATACTATTGATATTTTTCATCCCTCAAATATAACTAATAACTCTATCTTTAACCCTCATAGTTTCTCTCGAAATAATATCTCAATCTCATAAAAGAATGACATGAATGTTAACACAAAATTTAATCAACCTCATTTTTTTATGTAATTTCACGAAGAAAACCTTTCCAAATCAAACCCCTAATTTTCAATTTCCTCCGTGCAGTCCTCGGAGCTCTCATTAAGAGCTCTTCCTCTTCATATTTAAAGAGAATTCACTAGAAGCAAATAAAGAAGATGAAAGGAAATAATTAGTGGCCATCGTTAAACGACCTCATTCTTGCAACTTTCTTCGTCTTGTGCCTTTCCCTTTCATCCCATATCAGCGGTAGCCCTCGTCAATCTCTCTTTTCCCTTTATTAAGCTGACCAAAGTCGTCCCTTATGGTCAAGACTAGTACGTTCTCTCTTTCTTTCCACGCTCAAAGCAACACCATGATGGGATGGCATCACGGTCATGGACAGGCCATCGTTGCATTTCCTCTAACTACTCTTGAGTAGAGGACGAGTGTCCATTATTCTCTTTTGGTCTTAGTTTGATCTGGCTCTAGCGCAAGATATATTTCAACATTTAAGGTGAAGACCAAAATAAATATTTCACAGTAAGTATATGCTTAGGTAGTGCTCAAGTGGAGCATCTTTTATGTAGTGAATACAACAAATCCAATCTCAGTAGTATGAAGGAAAATTTTCTAGTTATCTAGAGTCCATGTGTCATAATAAGAAGCGATTCTTTAGGAATATTTTGCTATTATGTATTTATATAAAACTATGATTTCATCTAGATAATTGTTTAACCATAGATATAGTTATAGAACAATTGGAAATGATTTAAAAGCTTGAACATCAGATTTTTTTTTTAATTCAAAATTTCAAGAAAGCACCTAGGAGAAACTCAAAAGAAATTGCGCGTTTGAAAAGGTACACCCCCATAATTGTCCTCCTCCTCATTTTTTCCAGAAAATGTGCACCTCCTTAATTGTCCTCCTCCTCGTTTTTTCTATAGCCATCAACTTTTTTGACTATAAATTAAAAGCTACAGTTGCTAGGAAGTTGCCTGTCCCTCAATCAAATCCCGTGAGTCATGCAATACAATAGTCCAAAATGATGTCTCTCGCTAAAAGTGGCATCAAACTTCAAGCGCTCAAACCAAGAATTTCATTGTTTATATCTTACAATCAATAGCCTTCTCTTCTTTTCAAGTGTAATGCTCTTGTTCTTCTTTTGTAAATTTTTGAAGGAGGATAATTTGGTGGAGAAGCTTTTCAAATTAAAAATGTAATAAAGTGTAATGTTATTGTTTCTAAAACATGCAAATGGCTGAAATTTGACAAATAATAGCTGCACATTCGAAATGAATCGAGGTAGATTCGGACTCTGATATATGTATATGGTTTGTCAATAGGCAAATTTGTCACCTTTTCTCAATTGAAATTGTTTGACTTGGTGGCAGCTATGGGAAATTTATAAAGTTGGTTGGTAACGAGAGATTGTGGTTAGGCTCAAGACATGACAAAGGCAAGTGATCAAGATTTAGCTGGAATGGAGTGTCAAATAGCAGCCATAAACAATTTATTAGACATTGGTTCTGGGAGTGTATGGTTCACTAGAATCTACTAGATAGGCAGCATTAGTAAAACAACATCCCCAAGGTTATCTTCAACTAGCTATATCCTCACTTTGGGAAAAACCGTAGCTTTCTTGATGACTTGAGTGAAATGCCAAAAACCAAGGGCTTACTCTAGCCACAAAAAAATTATTGTCTGATGTCTCTTATTCTAGAGTGACTTGTGACATTGATACCATCGATGGATGCTAATTGTAATGGATGATGTCAATGAGGGCAACGATATCCAAAAACTAATCAGAATGAATTTTTTTGTATCCTAGTACTAGGATACTTGTTGTCACTGGAGACAAGAATGTTTGGAATATTAGGGGACTTAAGTATAAATTCAAGGATTATGAATTGGTGGGTTGAGTGATGAAGATGCACTTAACTTTTTTGTAGGCATGCCTTCAATTAAATGTAAATAGTGAGAGAGAGAAAATGGGGAATTTGTATAGATATATTCATCGACCATTGATTTTCATATGGTGTGGGTTGGTTTAATTGTAATTCATAGCATTATGCCACTTTAGTTTTCTTTAAGAATAATTAGAAATGATTTAAAAAATTTAAAATAATTTTTTAATTGAAAAGTTCAAAAAAGCATTAAGAAGAAACTCAAAAGAAATTGGGCGTTTGAAAGGTACACCTCCATAATTGTCCTCCTCCTCATTTTTTCTAAAGCCATCGACTTTTTCGCCTATAAATTGAATGTTGCAGCTGCTGTGAAGTTGCCTGTCCTTCAATCAAATCCGTGAGTCATGCGATACAAAGGTCCAAAATGATGTCACTCGTCGAAAGTGGCATCGGACTTCGAGCGTTCAAATCAAGAATTTCATTGTTTGTATCTTACAATAAATTAGTTTGTTCTCCTTTTCAACTATAAGCTCTTGCTCTTCTTTTGTAAATTTTTTAAGAAGGGTTGATTTGGTAGAGTAGCTTTTCACATTAAGAATGTAATAAACGGCTGAAATTTGACAAACTATAGCGCACATTCGAAATGAATCGAGGCAGATCCGGGCTCTGATGCACGTAAATGGTTTGTCAATATGCAAATTTGTCACATTTTCTCAATTGAAATTGTTTGACTTTGTGGCAGTTATGGGAATCTTATGAAGTTAGTTGTTAGAGTGTTACAAATATTAGAGGACTTGAGTATAAATTCAAGGATTATGACTTGGTGGGTTGAGTGATGAAGATGCACTTAACTTTTTTGTAAGCATGCCTTCAATTAAATGTAAAAAAATGCGAAAGAGAGAAAATGGCGAATTTGTATAGATATATTCATCCACCATTGATATTCGTATAGTGTGGGTTAGTTTCGTTGTAATTCACAGCATTATGTCTCATTAGTTTTCTTTCTTTTCTGGTGTGCACTTACTCGTTCTCGCAAGAAGTTTGAATTTTAAGGTTAAAATTCCAATTGACCAAAAAAAAAAAATCCAAATGAACACAGTGCAAATTGTCATAAAAATCTGGGTTTATATTACATATTATTTTGGTGTATAGATTCTAGTTCAAATTTGTTTCAGCACATCGTACATGTTTAGTTTAATTTCATTTCAATAAAAATATATATATAAATAAAGAAGGGGGAAATGCAAGAAATAAAACAAATAAAAAGATCAACTGCATTTTCATTAAAAAAAATATACATATATCTGGGAGTGAATTTTAGGAATCATGCAAATTCATGAACAGATTTTGTTTTCTTAACATTTTATTGCACTCTAGATTGCATTAAGTAGATTTGACTTCTAGACATAATAGTTCATTTTAGTAAAGTAGTTTATATTGTAGATATTCATGAAGTATCATTTATTTACTTTCTGGTTGTGAGCCATAGTATATTTTGGAAATTTTACATTGAGTTTCTATCTATAGCTCAAGGGGTCCCAAGAACTTAATAACAAGGCCTTGAGTTCTTTATTGTCCTCCCATTTATTTGCTCAATTTGTCTTGGTATTACTGGATTTTATATGTATATGCTTGAGTGAATTTATGCATGATCGCCTACATTGCTCAACATTGAGAATGAAATGGGTAACTAAGATTGGGAAAATTGCATGAATAGTTGTTTTCATGAAAAGAGAAAATATGCCAAATTGGGTGTTAAATATATCTATATTAATCAATTCCCGAACCCACAAATCTCTAGTTTGCACAAGTAAGATGGGCTTTTGCATTTTATCTAAGTCCTAATCAGTTCATATAAAATTAGTGGTGACTTTTAATCAAATGATATAATTAATGGAAACTAAGTTGGGATCAATCATGCGAAGAGCAAGTGTCACTTTGCAAGATGGACCATTTGTGCTTACTTGGTAATCTAGCAACTTCCTTGGGGATCTCACATTGAAAGGGTTGTGATATAGAATTTGGTTTTTTCTCATGAAAATAAAAATGATGAAGAGATAAAGTAAAAGAAGAAAGAACGATTAAGCCGAATCAAGCCGAAAAAAAAAAAGGTTTGGCTTGATTTGATCTTGACTATAATATGGTTTAATTTGGCTTCACTTTTCTTCAAAACATTTATTGTTGAAAGTAAAATAAACGATCGAATAAAATACACAAAATAGGGAAGTTAATCGGATACCAAATTCATATGATTTGGTCGTGTGACTTATATCTATGAAGAAATGAGTACACAATTTCATTATAGATAAAATGATACAATAGATATTTTCAAGTCACTTATATGCTTTTGATGTTTTTCATTCCTCAAATACAACTAATTACTCTGTCTTTTAACTCTTATAATTTCTCTCAAAATAATTTTCAATCTCATACAAAAATGACATGAATATTAACATAAGATTTAATCCGCTCCATTTTGTGTAATTTCACGAAAAAAACCTTTCTGAATCAAACCCTTAAGAGGAAATTTTCAATCTCCTCTATGCAGTCCTCGAAGCTCTCGTCGCTTCGATAATAAAGAGGAAATTCACTAAAAGCAAATAAAGAAAAAGAAAGGAAACAATGAGTGGTCATCGTCAAATGACACCATTATTGCAACTTTCTTCGTCGTTTTCCTTGCCCTCTTGTCCCATCATCAATCTCTCTTTTCTCTTTCTTCAGCTGAGCTAAGCTGTCTCTTATGGTCAAGACCACCATGGTCTCCCTTTCTTTCCACGCTCCAAGCAACACCATGATGGGATGGTGTCATTGCCATGGTCAGGCCATCATTTCATTTCCTCTCCCCACTCTTGAGTAGAGGTTGAGCGTCCATAATTCTCGTCCAATCTAATTTGATCTGGCACCGGTCGGAGATAAATTTCCACATTTATATAATATGGTTTGGCTGATGGCACCATTACACCATGCTCACATTCTATTAGTTCTCAATAAGGAAATTAGTGTTGTAAAAGATTTTCTTTTTAATATAAAGACGTGTTTGTGATAGTATTTGGATGGTTAAAGGTAATTAATTATGATAAAAGATACGTCTTTAACACTAAGAGATCAAACAAATATTTCGTAGCGGGCAGTAAATATTTGCTTAGGTAGTGCTTAGATGGAGCATTTTTTTATTTTTTATTTATTTTTGGTAATGAATGCAGCAAATCCAATCTCAATATAATGAAGGAAAATCTTCTAATTATCTGGAGTCCCATATGTCATAATATGAGGGATTCTTTAAGAATATTTTGTTATTATGCATTTATATAGATAAATTGTGATTTTATCTATATAAATATGTTTAATCATAGATGTAGCTATAGAATAATTATAAACGATTTAAACGTTTGGAAATCAAATTTTATTTAATTCAAAAGTTCGAAGGCACCGAGAACAAACTCAAAAGAAATTGGGCGTGTGAAAATGTACACCTTCATAATTGTCCTACCTCTCATTTTTTTTTCTAAAGCCATCAACTTTATTGACTATAACTTAAAAGTTACAGCTATTGTGAAGTTGCCTATCCATAACTTTCAATTTAATTTGTGTGAAGTTTCCTATTCGTAACTTTCAATTTAATTCTATGAGTCACCTAGTACAAATGTCTAAATTGATATCTCTCACAAATGAAAGTGGCCGCGGACTGTTTCACGTTCAAATCTAGAATTTCATCATATATTCCCTTTTCTCCTTTTCCAATGAAATACACTTCTTCTTCTTTTGTAAATTGCCGAAGGAGGATGATCTTGTGGAGAAGCTTTTCACGTTAAGGATGCATTTATTTTGTAGAAAATGCTTTTAGAAAAAAAAATTTCTAATTTTTCAGCAAAATGATACAACATAAAATATTTTTCTAATCAATTGAAAAAAATTTCTTAAATTTAGAAAAATAATTTCCCCTTTGAAATAACTGGAAAACAATTTCCGAATATATGGTTAACAAATGATTGCTCTTATAAAGATGTATTTTTGAAATTTTGAAAATTTTATTTTATGTTTATTTAAAAATCGAATTTTTTTATATTTTCCTTAAAATTGAATTTATTTTAATTTATTTTCTTTCTTTTTCTTCCTTTCTTTCTTTTCTTCTTCTCAACCCTTCGCTGGCCGCCACCGTGGCCAACAAGCTCGCGACCTCCAACGGTGAGGCTCGAGCTCGCCCAAAGCCAGCAAGTTTATAAAGATTTGCTTTATAATATAATGGCGCATTTGCGACAATATTTGAGTGGTTAATGATAATTAATTATTATAAAATATAAGTCTTTAAGGCGAAGAGATCAAACAAATAGTAGCAAGTATATGCTTAGGTAGCGCTTAGGTGGAGCAAATCCAATCTCAATAATATGAAGGAAAATCTTTTAATTATCCATAGTTCCATGTGTCGAGAGGGATTCTTTATGAATATTTTTTTATTATGCATTTATATAAATAAATTGTGATTTTATCTATATAGATATGTTTAATGATAGATATAACTATAAAATAATTATAAATTATTTAACCGTTTGAAAATCAGATTTTATTTAATTAAAAAGTTCAAAGGCACTGACGAGAAACTCCAAAGAAACTAGGCATGTGAAAATGTACACCTTCATAATTGTCCAACATCTCATTTTTTTCTAAAGCTATCAACTATGTTGGCTATAGTTGCTGTGAAGTTGCCTATGAAGTTGCCTGTCCGTAACTTTCAATCTAATCTCGTGAGTCACACAATACAAACGTCCAAAATGATGTCTCTCACTAACGAAAGTGGCATCGGATTTTGGGCGTTCAAATCTAGAATTTTATCGTATATCCTTTTCTCCTTTCTAATGAAACACGCTTGTTCTTCTTTTGTAAATTTCCGAAGGAGGATGATCTTGTAGAGAAGCTTTTCACATGAATGTAATAAAACTCTTCCCATTAATGAATGTAATGTTATTGTTTCTAAAATGTGCAATCCAAAAGAAAAACTAAAAATTCACAAACAACAGCTGTGCATTCAAAATAAATTTGAGGCAGATTTGAGCTTTGATATATGGAAATGGTTTGTCAACATGCAAATTTGTTATATTTTCTCAATTGAAATTGTTTGACTTTGTTGCAGCAATGGAAATCTTATCTAGTCAGTTTGTTAATGAAATTGTGGTTAGGCTCAAGACAAGGTAGAGACAAATGACCGAATATTAAGTTGGAATGGAGGATTGAATAGTAGCCATGAACAATTTATTAGACATTGGTTCTAGTGGCATGCAGTTCACTAAGATCTACGGGATGGGCAGCATTGGTAAAACAACACCCCCTAAGGTTATTTTCAACTAGCTATATCCTTGCTTTTGTAAAAACTATAGCTTGCTTGATGACGTGAGGGAAAAGCCAAAAACCAAGGGCTTAGTCCAGCTGCATGAAAAATTATTGTCCGATGTCTCTTATACTAGAGTGGCTCGTGACATTGATAGCATTGGTAGATGCTAATTTTAATGGATGATATCAATGAGGGCAACCATATCCCATGCATCTTTAAGGAAAATTGTGTTATTATGCATTTATATAGATAAATTGTGGTTTTATCTATATAAATATGTTTAACCGTAGATATAGCTAGAGACTAATTATAAATGATTTAAATTTTTTAAAATCAGATTTTATTTATTTCCAAATTTCCAAGGCACCAAGAAGAAACTCGATAGTAACTGGGTGTGTAAGATGCACACCTCCATAATTGTCTTCCATCTCATTTTTCTATAGTCATCAACTTTATTGACTATAAATTGAAAGCTGCAGTTGCTGTGAAGTTGTTTATTCGTAACTTTCAATTAAATCCCGTGAGTCACGCAAAACAAACATCCAAAATGCTGTCTCTCACTGACGAAAGTGACATCGGGCTTCGGGCATTAAAATCAAGAATTTCATCATTTCTCATAGTAAACATCATTTTTTTTCCTTTTCTAATGTAATGCACTTTTTCTTCTTTTGTAAATTTTTGAAGGAGGATGATGTAGTGTGGAAGCTTTCCACGTTAAGAATGTAGTAAAAGCTCTTCCCATTAAGGAATGTAATGTTATTATTACTAAAATGTCCAATCTAAAAGAATGGCTGAAATTTGACGAACAATGAGCCACGCACTCAAAGCAACGCACTTAAAACTTTTTCGAAGGCATGCCTTGGATAACAACTCTCCTCTAGCCAATTACTACACTCTTTCAAAAGGCAGTGTCTATACCACATATGGTCTACCTTTAGATCTTGAAGCAGTAAGTCCAAAAACTAATTAGTCCAATAACATTTATTTCCACATGCCTAAAACCTTGCGGATTTATTAAAGTTGTATGTAACATGCATGATTAATTAAAAGGTAAAAACGTAATTTCGATAAATGGCATTTTGGTATCTTTTGATGATCTTGTAATATGATGCTGCATGATCTTCTAATTTACTTAAAAAGTAAGCATTAATGCTTTTTATGTATTCCAATCTTTTGAGGCAATGGCTTGAAAGCATAGGATGTGCATGCTCATAGCGTTTCCATAAGGTATTGCTAAGTTGTATGAAGTAGTGTATCGAAGATGACTATACTTATGATATCCTATTGCTATATCTTTGGAAGGATTGCTGTTTTATAGATAATTTGTGCAAAGTTGGGTTCGTAAAACCATCATGAATGCATTATGTGTATTTTGAATGCTATTCTCAAGACAATATTTTGTTCAAATTTGATCACAATGTCCTTTACTTATTACCTTAGAGAGTCTCGCTAGCCATCCTTGAATGGAGCTAACCTAATGCATGTGATGGAGCGGTGATGGAGTGATTTGCGTGTATAGATCGTTGTTAATTCACTTGAATGTTTTGGATACTACTGTTATAAATGAGATAAAATAAATGTGGACAAGTCATTCTCTCAAAGACGTATAGTATGCCAAATTAGTCAACAAGTCAAAACAACTAATAACGCCATAAAAAGACACATAAATAAAACAAGCCAAAAAATAAATAATTGTGGCTACGCTCTATCTGATCTTCATTACTTCTACCACGGCACTTCAAATTCTGAAGGATAATATTCATTACGATTTTCAATTTTTCGTGAAATATTTATTAAGAGATGAAATATGAAAATGATTTATGTTAAATCATGCTAAACAAAAAAAATGTATCGCTAACAAATGTAGTGAAAAAACAGACTTATTTGATACGTCAAGATTGTAGTTACAAATTTATGATTTTCTTGATATGTTGCATCCAAAACTAAACAATAAAATATATGCGACCATAAAATCATGGAAAATGAAGGTAGCAAAGGGAAAGTTACACATGGGCTGGCGCGATTCAAGCGAGAAAGGGGCAATAAAAGAACATCACTATGCATTGTCAGAGGGATCTTAGAAGAAACGGGTCGTGCAGATGGCCTTGAATTGCATCCTTATGATCGGAGTTAATGTCAAGTGGGTGATGGGACAAATTCTATCATCAACCACGAATTTAAGCTTGTAAATATTGATCAATATCTTAAGAAAATAAAAGATACTTTTTCGTGCATTTATTTATGAATGCCTAATGCTATTGAATATCTTTTAGTTTGATTTCACTTTCCTTCAAACCATATTCCTTGTTGAAAAAAAAAAGAAATTGAATAAAATGCACAAAACAAAAAAATGAATGGAACATTAGATTTATATACTTCAATCATGTGATTTACCTCTATGGAAAAAGCAGTATAAGATTTTATTATAGATCAAAAAATATAATGAAAGTTATAATTACATTCAAGTTATTTAAATACTCTCGATGCTTTCCAGCTTATAATTATATTTAATAATATTTAACATTTAAAATTTTCCCCTCGTGAAGAAATGACACAAATCTTAACAAAATATATAATAGGCTTCGGAGCAGAAATATTTGGTGTGATCAAGGGGAACTCTCGGCACGCTTTTCAATATACTCTGTGCAGCCTTCAGAGCTCTCTTGGCATTTAAAGTGGAAATTCAGCAGAACCAAACAAAGAAGAAGAAAGGAAACGACTGAGTGGCCAACATGAAAAGACACCATCCTTGCAACTTTCTTCGTCTTCTTCCTTTCGGCCTTTACCGGCAATGACCATCATTAATCTCGTTTTCCTTTCTTCAGCTGAGCAAAGCCGTCTTTGTGGTCGAGACCATCATGGTTTCTCTTTCTTTCTTTCGTGCTCAAAACGGCACCACGATGGATTGACATCATGGCTTATTGACAGGCCATCCCTGCATTTCCTCTCATCAATTTTTAAAAGTGGTCCAGCGTCCATAATTCTCATTCGGTCCTATTTCATCCAAGAAGCTCAAATTTGAAATATATTCTAAAATATTTAAATAATTTGGTTTGGTTTAACGTCCAAACCACTCTAACCATACTATGCTCACATTCTAACAGTCATCAATAGTAAATAAATGATTATTTGCTTTTTAATATAATGACATATTTTATGAGAATATTTGAGTTGTTAAAGGAAATTACTTATAATTAAAGGTAAGTCTTTAAGGCGAAGAGATCAAAACAAATATTTCATAATAAGCAGTAGTACTTATATGCTTAGGTAATGCTTAGGTGGAACATTTGTTGTAGAGAATGCAGCAAATCCAATCTTTATAGTATAAAGGAGATTTTTTTAATTATCAGGAGTCTCAAGTGTAAGAGTGGCAGGCAATCTTTTAGGAATATTTTGTTACCCTATATAAATAAATTGTTATTTTACAATACTAGATTGGGATTTTAAATATGCACAACTACATATATAGAGAATCAAATATTTTTAATCCAAAAGTTCAAAAGCACAAAGCAAAAAGCAAAAAGGAGAAACTCGAAAGAAATTGGGCATATAAAAGGCACACCTCCATAATTGTCCTTCGCCTTATTTTTCCTTTTTAAAGCTATCAACTTTATTGACTATAAATTGGAAACTGGAAGTGCCTTGTTTTTCCTTTTTAAAGCCATCAACTTTATTGACTATAAATTGGAAACTGCACCTGCTACGAAGTTGCCTGTATGCGTATTGGATCACAAATGGGATTTGATTCAAATATGTGAAATATCATATGGCAAACTCAGAGACCAGGTGAGAGGGCTGACCTTGCTAAGTGTGAAGCATGCTCCTATGGCGAACTTAGAGACAGGTGCGAGCACCAGCAATACTTCAAGAAGTGAGCATCAGGTCTTCCTGAGTTCTGGAGGGCTTGATAATAGTCGTAAATTCACAGATTTGCTCTGCCAAGACTTGGTAACTGCTGGGATTCGTGTTTTCTTCAATGATGAAGGGCTTCGACCAGGTGAAAGAATTAGTGACAACCTTCTGCAAGCGATCAACAATTCCAAGCTCTACATACCCATCTTCTCTAAAGATTACGCTTCAAGTCACTGGTGCCTCAACGAGCTTGCGAGGATGGTGGAGAACAGCCCTAAACATAAAGAAGATGGGAAAGAGAATGTCATTTTGCCCATCTTCTACGACGTGAAGCCCAATGACGTGAAGCTAAAATCTAAGTTGTACGAGGATGCCATCTCGAATTTGGAGCAAAACATGGAGGATCAAAAGAATAAGTTCACGCCCAAGGATATAGAGACGTGGCGGCAAGCGCTCAGAGAGGTTGGTCGCATCAAGGGATGGGAGCTAGAGAAATATCCAGGGTAACAATCTAACCATGACTGTGAAAATTATTTTGTACAATCAGGCCATTTTTTTTATTTAAGTAAACCTTCTATCACAGTAATTCATTAGATGTTTATATTTTGATTGTTCTACCCTTTATTGCCAAATTTTTTTTATCCTTCCTGCTTGATATAAGGATCAAACATTTCTCCTCTATATCCTAAACTTGATCGCATTCTCACCTGGTTGGTTACTCACCTTTTCTCAATTGAAAATGTTCAACTTTGCGGCAGCTATGTGAAACTTATCAAGGCAGTCGTTAATGAGGTTGTGGTCAGGCTCAAGACAAGACAAAGACATGTAATCGGAGATTTAGTTGGAATGGCAGATCGAATAGCACACATAAACAATTTATTAGGCATCGACTCTGGTGTTGTGCGGCTAATTGGAATCTACGGGATGGGCGGCATCGGTAAAACAACACTTGCCAAGACTATCTTCAACCAACTATGTCCTCTCTTTGGGAGATACTGCAGCTTTCTTAATGATGTGAGGGAAACAGCAAAATACCAGGGTTTAGAAAAGTTGCAAAAAAAATTATTGTTCGACGTCATTGGAGTGGAACCTCACATTGCAAACGTTGATCAGGGGACCACAAGGATTGAAAATACAATTTGCAACAAGAAGGTGCTAATTGTATTGGATGATGTTAAGGAGGCCTCTCAGATCCAAAAACTAATCGGAGAGAAAAATTTCTATCCTGGTACTAGAATACTTGTTACTACTAGGGACAAAAACATTTTGATTGGCAACAAGTATGACTTTGTGGGTTATGAAATGATGGGGTTGAGCTGCAAAGATGCACTTGAACTTTTTAGTAGGCATGCCTTCAATGACAACTCTCCTCTAGCTGGTTACCGCACTCTTTCAATGAGCATTGTCAATACTACACATGGACTACCTTTAGCTCTTCAAGCAATAGGTTCATCTCTTTTCCGGAAAAAGAGAGAAATATGGGTAGAGCACCTAAAGAAGCTAAAGGAAGCACCTCATAAGGATGTCTTGGCAACACTAAAGATTAGCTATGATGCCTTAGAGCCGTATGAACAAGAGATATTCCTCGATATTGCATGCTTTTTAGTTGGAGAGAATAAGACTAATCCAATGTACATGTGGGAGGATTGTAAGTTTTACCCAGAGAGTTCCATTAAGGTCCTTATTAACAAATGCATGATAAAGGTGTTAGATGATAATAGCTTTTGGATGCACGATCATTTCAAAGATCTTGGAAGGAAAATTGCCAAAATTGAGGGTACCCGATTGTGGGATAAAGGCGACATCATTCGCAATTTAAAATCAACAGAGGTAAAGTATGGCCAAATTTGAATAGAAATTTGCTTATAACCTCTTCTTAATTGATGTTTCACGTTTTTGATTTGGGAGCTACTCTTCTATTTCGTTTTTCTTCTCTTCTATGAAATAAAACAGTGAGATATTGACAAACTCCGGCTTCTGCTCCTCAATGTCATTGGCAGATCAAGCGAAGCGTTCAAGCACTCCGTTTGCCATCAAGGGATCCTATAACTGTCACTTCGAAGCAAATTAAACGATTCCAATGTATGCGGTTTCTTTGGTTGGATGATGTAATCTGCCGAGGCGACTTTGCGGGCTGTCTTTCCGAGCTGAAATGGATCGATTTGCATTACCCTCCTGGTCAATGTTCTGAAGCCACCGATTTGTTGCATCTAGAAAACGTGGTTGTAGCGAATTTTCATTGGCTTGATTTCACAGAAGATGCATTCGACAGCCTAATCAAGGTATGCCGGTTTCCCTCTTAGTCTAATTTTCTAATCTAAAGAAGCATAAAATTTTTATGGATTTATAATCTAATTTTCTCATTTATGGAAGGATTATACGACATATGATCCAAATTGGTAGCCTAAATCCATAATTATTTCTTGTCTATCTTGATATCTCACTGGCTTTTGTAGGGAAGGAAATTGAAGGTCCTCACTATTGTCCATAACAGGTTGGTTCATAGGACACCAACCTTTCCCGAATACTCGGTTCTAGAGAAGTTGACTATTACTGGATGTCGGTCTTTGATGGAAATCGACTGCTCTATTGGGAACTTGAGGCAGCTGACTGATCTGAGTGTTGAGTCATGTCCAGCTCTCAGAAATTTGCCTGAACAAATTGGGGAGCTACAAAATCTGCGGCACCTCTCTCTTATGAGCTGTCATAACTTGATTGAACTCCCTGACTCAATTTCACAGTTAGTGTCATTAACAAAGTTGGATGTATCATGCACGAGAATTACAAGATTACCAGATTCCATCAGTAGACTACCACTTCTATCATCTTTAGATGTATCATTCACACCAATTGCGGAAATGCCCAGTACAATGAGCAAGTTTCTTCACCTCCACAGACTGAACATGGATCCTTGTCATGGGATACGAGAGTTGCCAATGCTCCCCACAAGTTTGACTGCTCTACGGCTTAGATCTACTTCGCTTTTTACTGTCCCTAACCTCTCATACCTTGCTAATCTGGTTGAATTGCTCCTATCTGATGTGACTGAAGACACGCGCACATCAAATATAATTCAAACTTGCGACTTGCGGTGGATTGGGAGGTTATCCAGACTAAGCAAGCTGCACTTTTGCTTTTCAAATGGCTGCACACCAGCTACTGAGTTGGGTTCCCTTTCTAGGCTGAAAGAACTTACTCTATATGGACTGGACTTGCAAACTTTTGAACAACTTCCATCAAACTCCTTAGAAAAAGTGACTGTCAAACGGAATGATTTCAAGACATTAGCCTTTAAATCAATGAAGAGGCTACGTATTGAGGACTGCGAGTCTTCCGAGGGGTTGGTTTGTCTGTCGGAGGAGCCAAGGCGCAATGAGCTACAAGCTCCCGAGTTGACTTATGGTTGGAGAGGAGTGTTCCTCATCCCAAGCTCCCTAAAGATGCTTCGAGAATTCCATCTGTCCAAGTGTCCAGACGTACGAGATATTCAATTTGTTTCTACGTTGGAATCTTTGGAAGAATTTTCTGTTAGTCGGTGCATTTCATTAAAAAGGTTAGGCTGTTTGTCAAAAGTGAAGAACTTGAAGCAGTTACATATTGATTGGTGCGAGAATTTGCAGGCTGTTGATGGCATTTACGAATTGGAGTTTTTGCATAAATTGAAAATTCATGAGTGCAGATCAATGAAGAGGATCTTTGATGCGTCGCGCTTAAAAATACCAAAGGAGAGCATAGAAATATCATAGTGGGGAGTTACTCGACACTGATAATTGTTGGGGAGTCTTACAGAGAAAAAATTATGAATGGAACAAGACAAGCGTTGGACTTTGAATTGAAACAACGGACTCGGAAACAGACACGGAGAATCCTCTACAGAAAATGGTGGGCGTTCTTGCTATTCAAAGATCATCGTTGTTTCTTCTGCTTTACTTGCTTTATATTTCTGCTTTATTCTAGGGAAGAGAGACAATTAACTGATTCTAAAACGTGCAAACAAGGAGAATCTTATTAAAATTTCCATCTTAATGGGAATCTCCATATGCTTTGTGTGTGTCCAGTTCGGTTGCGAGGTTAGGGATCTTACATCCCTTCAGCATCTATGATAAAAGGCCCTTCTTAAGATAAATTCAGGCCCAAGAGATCTCATTTCAACTCACTTTATCGTTTCCTTCTTCAGGAAAGAAAGTGGGATTGTTTTTCCTGAACGATGGATAGAGCAAGAAAATCCTGAATTGAATTGGAACTGCTCCCGATCCTCATCGCTACTCACTCGCACCTCGCAAGCTTCAGTCCTTCGTTTGCTGTGTCAGTCAGCATCGTCTCTTCTTTCCCAGCTTCCGTCATCTGCAAGCTTCAAGTTCCATGTCTGTGAGCTTCATGTCCTTCTCCAGTGCCACTTTTCACTCTAGTGCACAGTTTCTTCTTCAGTGCCGCTCAGCTGGAGGAATTTGGTGCATTTATTTACTCCATTAGTGGCGGGAGTCATGGCCCTGGACTCAAGCTCACTAACTAACCGCTGAAGAACAGGTAAGATTGGTGTGGCAGTTGGTGTTTAGTTTAATGTAATCGTGTGATTTATCTTTGCATAGTTAAGCATGAGCTCTAGCTCTAGCTCTAGCTCTAGCTTCATATGGTAATAGTTGTATAAGGGTCTGCTTTCTTGGAGTTGTTTGACTATTTGAATGCCTAGTCATGTTGCTAAGCTAGATTGTTAGTTGGGGTATTACAAGAATTACATGCTTTTGGTGAGCTGACTTAAGATTAAAAAGCTTGGAAATTCGGGAAACGGATTTGATGGAGAGTGGCGATGTAAATGTTTGCAGTCGATCATCTGAGGATCAAATCATTCCCATGAATGTTATTGTAGAGCACACAAAACTTTCTGCACAGGATGTTGAGCATCTTCTCATGAAGAGTTTTTCTGCAAGTATATTCTAAGGCTTGAATAATGGTTGCTTTAATGAGTATCCACTGTCTCTTTATTACCTAGGAGGAGCTCTCACTGATTGAAAATAAAGGAAGCAATGCTTCTCTTGTTGGTTCATCATACCTAATTAAATGGGATATACTTTTTTTTTTTTTTTTTTTTTTTTTTTTGCTTTCACATTTGGGCAGTTATATTTTCCATTGGTAATTCGAGGTCTACTGCACATGATTGGAAGGGCTAGAAGTTTGTGGGTTGGTTGCACAGAATGTGCCTAAACTGTGGCAACTCGCTTTAATGAGTGTCCACTTTTTGATACATTCCTACTTTCTCATGTCTAAGATGAGTCCTGAGAAATGGCTTAAAAATGTGGCGACTTGGTTTTGTCCTTTGGATGTGGTCCTTGGAACATGTACTGCTTTCTTTTGCTCAATTGTGTACACTTTGATCCACAGCAATGTGGATTGACAAATGCTATGGGAGAATTTTTGTAGCTTTTATGACTTTCAGAATGAATATCTTAATGAATGCACACCCTCTTCGAAGCTGATTTGTGGGGGTTGCTTCCCTGTGTACTGATGCATCGAAAGATATCTTCGATGTGCCCATCGCTTAAAACCATACAAGCCTTGTGTGGCTATGTGAGAAATGACCAGTGCTGAGAATATAGAACTACCGTTATGTTATTCCCACGTTTTGTTATTAATGAACTTGACGCTCTCGGCATCGAGGTTATCGAACCACACTCTTTTCAGAGCCACAATTTTGTTATTAATGACATCACGTGTCCTGTACACGGTACTATAAGTTCCTTGGCCAATCTGTAACAGGTAGATCACGTCATTAACAAACCAGGCCACAATAGATCAGGTGCTGAAGGCTAGTCTTATACAGTAACTTCATTATTACTGATACTTTGTCATCGTTTTAGGAAGAACTATTTCAAGAAGAAATAGGTGCCTATATGCTCATCAAACTTCATGCATATCTACCAAACTCATTGTTTTTTCCTCCAAATTCAACCAAACGAAGACGATTAAACTCATACCATCAGGAGCAAAACAAAAGATGAAAATAAAAGAACAAACATAAGATGATCAACAACTACGTGATCAAGAACTAAACATACTTTGTCCAGCTTTTCAAAAGTGTCCGCCCGTCGCGGAAGCCATCCCTTGATGGCCTCTCCTGCCACCGCGGACAGCCACACCGGCCACCCGGCTGCCACCTGCTCGCCCTCTACCGCCTTCAGGACTCGACCGGCACCCGGGTAATCAGCCACCACAGCCACTTCCGCTCTCTCTCTCCTCTGCTTCTGAAGATGATCAATCTTCTTCTCAATCTGATCATCGTACAACCTGGCGGACCCGTTCACTTTTGATGTGACTAGTATAAACACCTAGAGGGGGGGTGAATAGGTGTTGAGGAAGTTTACGCGCAAATAATAACAATTTATTCTGATCCACAAACGGAAAGTAAATAGAGAGAGTTTGAGAAGATTGCAAACACTGTTTATAGTGGTTCGGCTTTAGACAAGCCTACGTCCACTCTCCGGGTGACCAGCCAATCGGCTGTATTTCACTATATGATCAACGGTGATTACACACTCTCGAGTGTTTATACTTGGTGATAATCAGTCTCACTAAGTCACTCTCTTTTGTAATACACTGAGATCACTCAAATACGCACTATGAACAACAATTGAAGAACGGAATCAGCTTTGGAATAATGTTCATCTACTCTACCCCCTAAGTCTCAACCTATCCTTAAATACTCTCCAAGCCACATTCGACCGTTGGCTCTTTCCTTGAGAGTTTTTGTCTTCCCTTTCTTGGACAGACTTTATAAGGCAAGTCTTTTTGACCGTTGAGGGTAGATTAGATCCCCTTAGATTCTGTTCGCCCATACAATCGGAATCTGGCCTTCCATAAGTGCTCTATTCTTCTTTGAAAGTTGTCCACTAATTGATCCTGTAAATCAGATTAACATAATAGAATCAACATGAATAAGGTAAGTGAAATACTCTACCGTTGGTGATCTTATCTTGTAGATACATCTTAAGTCTGACAGTCTTAAGTTCTAAGTCTGCCTAGAATTTCAGTCTGGTACGGTCAGACTTAAATTCTCAGTCTGGTATGGTCAGACTTAAATTCTCATTCTGGTAGACTCTTCCGTCTGGTACGGGCAGACTCTAAGGCACCCCAAGCTTTATCTTCTGCTACAAGCAGACTTTAAAGCCTAAGTCTTTCTGAGTTCTTTTCCTTCAAGAGTTTAGTAAGAATCTCATTCATAAAATGTTTTGTAAACATCAAAACTAGGAGTTTTCTCAACAATCTCCCCCTTTTTGATGATGACAAAACATTTCATTCATATGGCTTAATGTTCCTGCAAAATATGGTTAGATAGAGCCTACTTCCAATCAGTTTCCGCACAACCGATAAGAATAGCTCATATCAACCCCGTATAGACAATACAAAGCAAAGAACATAACCATATTTCATCAGTGTAATAAGCATATAAGAAAATATCATCAGACATTATAGTATCATGCATTAACATAATAAAGCCAACTGTGTCATGCATCCAACTATCAAATCATCAACAGTTAAAAAGTTTAGAAATCACCATCAAAAGTCAAAAGCCATATTACTCTCCCCCTTTTTGTCAACCTCAAAAAGAATTAGTCAGTTCAAACGAAAACAAACCAGAAGATGTTTTTAAGAAGTTTTCTTGTTTGGGGTCCGAACAAGGGTGAAATCCTCCATATCTGATGCAAACTTCTCAATTCTGTCAATGCATTTATTGACCGTCTTCTCAAGAGTTTCCAGTCTGTTAGTGAATGAGGTTTCCATTTCTATCTGCCGATCCTTGATCTCAGTTAGAAGTGTCAAGATCTGCTGATAATCAGCATTCCCAGATGAAGCTTCAGGTATTTGAATTTCAATATTTTTAAAGATGCTCCCCCGAATTGATGCTTCATTCTGTCCTTGTTGCCCTTCCTTTTCCCCCTCTTTATCTCCTTCTTCTGTTTCCTCTTCTTCTTGATCTTCTTCTTCTGGATCTTCTTCTGGATCTTCCGCCAATTCAGATACATCATTCTTCTCTTGTTCTGTGCTGAGAATGTTTTCTGCATTTGTTTCTGCTTCTGGTTCTGACATTCTCTGAGAAGTTTGACGCATATTTGCCAGAATTGCGGAGATGCTTTCTTCTTCTTCTTCTTCATCTACCAGTAGAAGTTGTCTTCTCCTTTTAGAACTTGGCTCACAGCGGCGGCCTAACTCTTTACCTTTTCTTTTTGCTGTCTCGCTCTAGCCAATTCCTTTTCTTTCGTCTCCAAGTCTCTGCAACGTCCTTCAATCTCATCTTATTGATCATCTTCATGTCAATAGCCATTGTGGGAAGAGTTTTAGTGCTGAATCTTCTGGGTATGTCTATTTTAAGATGCTCAAAAATCCTTGTCACTAAAGCTCCATAGGGTAGCTGTCCTTTCTCCTTCGACACCGTCCGATACATATGCAATATTATTGTGTGAGGCAGTGAGAACAGTACTCCCTTTTCAATAGCCCACATTAATTTAGCCTCAAATTTTGATACATCAGTCTTTGATGAGGCTTTTGGACGAATACAGCTGATAATAATCTTATGCAAAATAGTTCTTGCAGAAGTTAGAAGAGGATAAGTGATAGTAGCTTCCTGGCGTACTTTGTAAGAAACTTACAAACTGTTTCATAGGAGACGTCTATTGGCCTGAATGCTCCTCTTTCAACTTTTATAATGTCGCCTGAGTGTCCGTACTAACATCATAGAACTGTCATTCACACTGAATTGCATTCTATCTGGAGAGAGAAATGTCAAATTCGAGTAAAAATATACTGTTAATTCAGGATAAACAGCAGCAGAATCAGTGCAAAATTGGTCCATCTGCAATTTTTCAAAGCATTCTCGCAGATTTACCTCAGCAGCATCTAAATAATCAAAATCCACAATTCTGTGATTCATGATTCCTCGATCCATCGCCCGTTGAAGAAGGTTTTATGTTCTCTCGGATCGAAATAGTTTCCCGGTTGTGTTTCGAACTACGCAGCCTATTCCCATTCTAACTTCAAAATTTCTGTATATGTTCTCATCATCATCCTTCATACTATCTTTGCTTCTCCCTTTATCACTCACTTGTTCTGTACGAGTGGATGGTGAGTCTGTGGCATGTACTGCTTGAATGAGACGGAGTTCATTCGCATATCCTTCCTCTCTCAAGAAGAACAATTTGACATCATCTCTAACATTTCTCTGGACTAATTTCTCATATCTCCTCATTACTACATGAGGGCTTTCAGTCGGTGTGGGTAGAGTTAGTCCAGACGTACCTCTTCGTGAGAAATGTCGTTCTTCAGATTGTGATATGATGGCTCTTGGAGATTCTTCAGGATCATTTTGAGAAGAAACTCTTGGAGAATGTCCTTGAGTATCTTCGGAAGTCTGTGTGAGATCGAAATGCGTCTGTCCTCTGTCGACTCTTCTTCCTCCTTGCCCAGCAATCCTGTTTGATCTCCTTCTTGGAGATGAAGATCTTGATCTGGATACGGAGGATCTCGAGGCCATGTTCGAAGAGATTTGGTTTTGGAGAAGATTGAGATTTAGAAAGCGTTTTTCTCTGTTAGGGTTTTCAAAACGTTCTGAAGGGTTAAAAGAAATCCCGACTTTAGACGTTTTTATACCCCCCCCATTAAAAGAACAAATGAACAGTCGCAATTCAAAACAAATTAAAATGGCAGTTATTTTAAACTTAAAAATATTCAATAAACATATGCCAAAAATATACAAATCAATCATGCAGATTAAAGGCACTTACCAAAGATTGACAGATTGAATTAAGGAAATAACATACCTTCCCAAAATACCATTATTTCCTTTTTCAATAGTCTGTCCGGACGTTTCCTTTTTCTCAAACTTTGTCTTGTTCTCATAGAATTTATAAAAAGGGTTAATAATATTTAATCTCCCACATATTGAATCGAATGTACCTTTGTCCAAAGCGGCTTTGTGAAGATATCGCTAATTGATTCTTAGAATCAATAAATTCCACATATATATCTCCATTTTGCACATGGTCTCTAATAAAGTGATGTTTGATTTCAATGTGCTTTGCTCTGGAATGTAGAATTGGATTCTTGGTGAGGTTTATAGCACTCGTATTATCACATCTTATTTCAGTGTAAGCTTCTTCTTTTCCATAATCCAATAGTTGCTGTTTCATCCATAAAATCTGTGAGCAGCAACTTCCAAGAGCAACATATTCTGCCTCTGCAGTTGATAGAGCCACAGTGTTCTGCTTTTTAGAAGATCATGATACCAACATTTGTCCAAGTAACTCGGCATGTTCAGATGTACTCTTCCTGTCTACTTTACATCCCGCTAAGTCAAAGCATTCGAGTAGCCAATGAGAGTAAAGTCTATTTCTTTAGGGAACCTGGACCCGAGAGATGGATAAGTTGCTATGTACTTAATAATACGCTTTACCGTCGTAAGATGAGATTCTCTTGGATTCGCTTGAAAACGAGCACATACACACACACTGTATATAATGTCTGGTCTAGATGCAGTAAGATAGAGAAGAGACCCAATCATGCTCCTATAAGATTTCTGATCAACTTTCTTTCCTGATACATCCTGATCAAGTTTAATGGAAGTTGACATTGGAGTTTCGGTCTTCTTGCAGTTTTCCATCCCAAACTTCTTAACCAAATCTTTGGAATATTTCTCTTGATGAATGAATGTTCCTCGTTTTGATTGGTTGATCTGAAGTCCTAGGAAGAAAGTAAGTTCTCCCATCATACTCATCTCGAATTCCTCCTGCATAGACTTTGAGAAGTTCTTGAACAAACTTTCATTAGAAGAACCAAAAATAATATCATCTACATAAATTTGTACTAAAAGGATGTCCTTACCTGCTTTCTTGATAAATAAAGTTGTATCAACCATACCTTTCTTGAAGTTGTTGTCTAATAAAAACTTACTGAGTCGTTCATACCAGGCTCGAGGTGCTTGTTTCAGTCCATACAGAGCCTTTTCGATCCGAAAACATGATCGGCTTTCTTGTTTCCTCAAACCAGGTGGTTGTTCCACATAGACTTCTTCCTTGATGAACCCATTTAGAAAGGCGCTCTTTACATCCATTTGAAATAGTTTGAAATTCTGATAATAAGCATAGGCAAGTAATAGTCGATTGCTTCTAATCTTGCAACCGGAGCATAGGTTTCATCATAATCTATTCCCTCATTGGGAATAACCTTTTGCCACAAGTCTTGCCTTATTTCGGTGACTTTTCCAAGTTCATTTACTTTGTTTCGAAGACCCATTTGATACCAATAATTGTCCGTCCTTTTGGTTTAGGGACTAATTCCCATACATCATTTCTCTTGAACTGTTGAAGCTCCTCTTGCATTGCCTCTATCCAGCTTTCATTTTCCGAGCTTCATTAATACCTTTGGGTTCAATTTCAGAAATAAGTGCAACAATACCTGTGTCCTTTTTGTTCCTTGATCTGGTTTGAATCCCTTCGTTGATGTTTCCGATCACGAGCTCTTTGGGATGACTAGACTTATGCTTCCAGTTTCTGTTTAGAACTTCAGCATTATCAGAGTCTGCTGTGGTTGCAGAAATATTAGGCTGAGTTGATTCTTTTTCATGAATTCCTTCTTTGACTGTTTCCTGAGAGGATTCTGCTTTGTTGAAACATGATCTTTCGTGTACAGCATCTGGTTCTGATTCTTCATGCACTGTAACACTTTGTTTTGGAACTTCGTCTCCGAAACTTTACATTCATGGATTCTTCCACTGTCTGAGTGTTTTTATTAAACACTCTATATGCTTTGCTAGAGTTTGAATAGCCCAGAAAAATACCTTCATCTGACCTTTCTTCAAACTTACTAGGTTGACGATTAATATTCTTAAGAATATAACAAGGGCAACCAAAAACTCGAAAGTATGAAACAATAGGTTTTCTTTCTTTCAAAATCTCATAGGGAGTTTTCTCAAGTATAGGTCTAAGAAAAATTCTATTAATAATATGACAAGAAGTAGAAACCGCTTCGCCCGTAACCGAGTTGCCACCTTGCTTTCTATAAGCAATGTTCTGGCCATTTCCTGCAGAGATCTATTCTTTCTCTCCACAACTCCATTTTGTTTAGGAGTGTAGGGAGATGAAAAAGTATGCTGTATACCATTTTTATTACAAAAGTCTGAAAAGTCTTGCTTTTCAAATTCTCTCCCATGATCTGTTTTGATACTAGAAATAGAGTATCATTTTTCATTTTGAACCTTCTTTGCAAATGTTGAGAAATATGAAAATGTATCTCCTTTATTGGCAAGAAAAATACCCATGTAAATCGAGAGTAATCATCTACAATCACAAGACAAGTACTTCTTACCTCCGATGCTATAAGTTCGGTAGGTCCAAACAAATCCATGTGAAGAAGTCTGTAACACACGGTTAGTAGAAATATGCTTTATAGATTTAAAAGAACTTCTCACCTGTTTTCCGGTGTGCATGCAGAACAAAGTTCTGTTTTCTTGTAATTTAGTGAAGGTAAGCCACGAACAAGCCTTTTATTGGCAAGCTTGGTAATTTGTTTCATGCTGACATGCCCAAGTTTGCGGTGCCACATATCTGCTTCATCTTGGACTGATAATAGACATTTTGTAGTGTCTACATTTATATCCGAAGATAAATGTTCCCATGTCTTCGTCCAAAAAAGTACGTGAAGAGTCAATGCTTGTTCCAGAACATAAGTTCTCTTTGAAGTTTATTCTGAAACCTACATCACATAACTGGCTGATGCTCAGAAGATTGTAGTTTAATCCTTTGACCAAAGAAACATTGTTGATGATTAGGCTGCCAATCTTGACAGTTCACAGTCCTATGATGTTTCCTTTTGTGTTTCCTCCAAAAGAAACTGTTCCTCCCTTGATTTTCTCAAATTCAATGAACATCTTTGAATCTCCAATCATGTGTCTCGAGCATCCACTGTCCAAGTACCATTTCTTCTTTCTTTTGAAGCTTACCTGCAATGTTTACAAGTACTCATTTTTTTCTTTGGTACCCAAATTTTCTTGGGTCCATTATAGTTAGTAGTATAAGCTTTTTCTATCCAATTCTTTTGAACAGTCTCCGAGACTTTAGGACATTTGTTTTCAAAATGTTCTTTTTCTCCATAATTAGAACATTTAAGATTATTTTTACCAATAGGTTTAACAAAATTACTTTTGAAATGATTTTTGTAAGCTTGTCGAGGAGGTCTTTGTCTTATTCTTTCCTTGACTTTAGGAAAATCAATCGGGAATCATTTTCTTTATAAAAACCAAGTCCTAACTTGTCATAATAAGGAATTTGAATAGAAAGAATATGCTGAAGGGTTTTGATCCTTCGGAAAACTTTGTGGTAATATCTAAAAATTCCTTTCTGAAAGAATCATTCTCTTTTTGCAAAGAATCTTGATTTTCCTTTGCTTTCAAAAGATCCTTTTTGATAGATTCATTTTCACTCAAAAGAACCTCTCGATTTTCCTTTAATTCCAGAAATTCCTTTTTGAAATCATCCAAATTTTCCTTCAAAAAAACATTCTGTTTAATCAACTTGTAATTTTCCTTTTTTAATGTGGAGATCCTTTTCAAAGTAGTTTTTAGATTAGAACAAAGCTCATTTATATAATCTGAAACTTCTAAAGGAATATCGTAATGATTTACCTCGATTTCTCTGTTCGAGTCCGAGCCTGAATCTGTTTGAATCCGAGTCCGAATGTGCCATAAGACAAATGTTTCCATATTCGTCTTCACTATCCTCAACTTCGTATCGCTCCATGTTTAAGATTTGAGAGCCTTCTTGTATTTTTCAAATTTTCCTTTGTTCTTTTTGAGTTTGGGACAATTCTCGTTTTTAATATGTCCCTTTTTCTTACACTCAAAACAAATTACCTCTTTAGCATAATCATCATCATCATCAGACCTGCGTTGTCCAGATTGTCTGTTTTGTTTTCTGTTGTTGAATTTCCTGCCTTTTCTGTTTAGTTTCTTTACCTTTTTGATCAGCAGTGCTAGTTCCTCATCATCCAGCTCTTCCTCGGAATAACGTATCATCGAATCGGTATTAGACTTAAGAGCAATAGACTTTTTACCTCGGATTCCACTTCCTCGTTCATTTGTTCTCGCCTCATAGGACTGCAGAGTGCCTACAAGCTCATCAACCGTTAGTGGTGAAATCCGCAGAGTTTCTCGATAGATGTCTTCACATTGTTCCATTCTTTTGACAGTCCCTCTCGAAGTTTGTTGACTTTCATTGGTCCAGAACAGCTGTCCTTGATATGCCAAACCGTTTACAATTTCGTAAAAACGACCGAACATATCTCCTATTGACTCTCCCTGCTTCATCTTGAAGGACTCGTATTGACTAAGTAAAATATTTATTTTGGTCTCCTTGACACGATCAGTTCCTTCATATGTCACATGTAGTCTATCCCATACTTCCTTCGCTGTATCACAAGAAGATATACGATTATATTCATTAGGTGATAAAGCACAATATAGGAGTAAATAGCCTTTGCATCAATAGTTTGTCTCTTTGTTATCTTTTCTGGAGAGAGAGTGGCTGATGATTCTCGTTTCTTTCTCATCGCACTCTTTGAAGTCTTTTCGATGTTATCGGTGGGCTCGATTCCCCTCTCAACCACATCCCATTCCAAAGTGGATCTCTCGACCCGAGGAAAGCTTTCATTTTATTCTTCCGATATTGTAATCCTTGCCATTGAAGTATGCTGGACGAGTGTTGCTCGCCCTTCAATTAAACCGGTGCAAGAATACTAGCCATAGAGGATCTTTAACTCAGAAGTAACAAACACTTCAAAAACTTGAGCACGAGGCTCTGATACCAATTGATGTGACTAGTATAAACACCTAGAGGGGGGGTGAATAGGTGTTGAGGAAGTTTACGCGCAAATAATAACAATTTATTCTGATCCACAAACAGAAAGTAAATAGAGAGAGTTTGAGAAGATTGCAAACACTGTTTATAGTGGTTCGCCTTTAGACAAGCCTACGTCCACTCTCGGTGACCAGCCAATCGGCTGTATTTCACTATATGATCAACGGTGATTACACACTCTCGAGTGTTTATACTTGGTGATAATCAGTCTTACTAAGTCACTCTCTTTTGTAATACACTGAGATCACTCAAATACGCACTATGAACAACAATTGAAGAACGGAATCAGCTTTGGAATAATGTCCATCTACTCTACCCCCTAAGTCTCAACCTATCCTTAAATACTCTCCAAGCCACATTCGACCGTTGGCTCTTTCCTTGAGAGTTTTTGTCTTTCCTTTCTTGGACAGACTTTATAAGGCAAGTCTTTTTGACCGTTGAGGGTAGATCGATCCCCTTAGATTACGTTCGCCCATACAATCGAATCCGGGCTTCCATAAGTGCTCTATTCTTCTTTGGAAGTTATCCACTAATTGATCCCCGTAAATCATATTAACATAACAGAATCAACATGAATAAGGTAAGTGAAATACTCTATCGTTGGTGATCTTATCTTGTAGATACATCTTAAAGTCGACGAGTCTTAAGTTCGAGTCCGCCTAGAATTTCGATGCCCGGTACGGCCGACTTAAATTCTCGATCCGGTACGGTCGACTTAAATTCTCATTCCGGTAGACTCTTCCGTCCAGTGCAGACGGGCGGACTCTAAGGCACCCAAGCTTTATCTTCTCGCTACAAAGGGACTTTTAAAGCCTAAGTCTTTTCGAGTTCTTTTCCTTCAAGAGTTTAGTAAGAATCTCATTCATAAAATGTTTTGTAAACATCAAAACTAGGAGTTTTCTCTACAACTTTCTTATCGATCAACATAACATTCACATCACCCACCTTATCTCTTGCCCTGAACCCATTCTCTCTCCTGGATGAATCCAATCTTTAAGTTTTCACTTCTGATAACCGCCTACTAGACGATACTCTATCTTTGGGACTCTCTCGGCTATCATCGACTGCTGAACTCTTAGAATACATGCAACCCATGTTGCAACAATCAACAAATCACCCCAAAAAGAATTGATCTTTACAGAATTCACTCAACACCCAACACCCATCTCACAATTCCCAAGAACTCCAATCTCTTTCTATGTCCATAAAGAGAGGACTCGCCGTACGGATAAAGAACGGACGGAGCAGTCGTATTCACCCAGCAAGGAAATTACCTATCGCCAACAAAAGAGGAAGCTTCTTCTCCTTGTTTGAACATGAGCAAGAATTTATCAAAAAGAAGACGCTGAACCCATGCCGAATACCACCGAACCAACTATACCGCCACACGGAAAGACCAGCAACTTGCTGCAGGAAAAGGAACCCCTCTATATACAGATGTGAAAAGAATTTTGACTGGGAGGGGGGAGGGGCATGTACGGCGGTTTTAAAAATCCAATCTTCTGCTTAGCCAAACATGGAGCACAGGGACGGAGCTAGAAAAGTAAAGAGGCTAGGAAGGTAATTCAGTAAGTCCACCAACGGGGGAAATGAATGTGGGGGTGGATTGAATGGGTTTGGTTTGATCGTTCAACGCGCATTCATAACTGTATTATGACGGGGTGTTGTCCGTGGGTACCCATAAAAGAAAAAGAAAAGAAAAGGAAATACCAAATCCGGCTTCATTTTTGCGCAATTTCTTAAAAGCGACAGACGGCTTTGCCGTCGGGCTACTCAGTCAAACACACCCTCTCTCTCTCTCTAACTCTCTCTATCTCTAGAAACCAAAGACTCCAAGACTGTCTCCATCATCGCTCTGTTTTGCATGCGTAGTTTCTCATATGTAAAAAAGACAGAGCCCTCTGAACAGCTGGGGAAGATTTGGTTTCTTTCGGGGTTTCAAAATCAGGAGATCGAAGATCTTTCAGTTCTGGGTTACTCCGCCCTTCGCTCGTGCGATCCACAGACCCAGTAAACGATGATCTTGGGCTCTTTTTCTTGCTAAATTTTTTTAAAATTTTTCCTTCCCTTTCCTGTCGTCCTGTTTCGTGCTATAATGCCGGTGGTCTCAGTTTTGCCCCTCTCTGAAAAGAGCGTCAAGCTGATTTGGACTACCGTTATGTTATTCCTCCTAAACCTGCTGCCCATCTTCATGAAAAGTTTGAGGCAACTAATTTGTTGCATCTAGAAAATGTGGTGGTGCGGAATCTTTCTGGGGTTGATATCACAAAATATGTGTTCCAGAGCCTAATCAAGGTATGCCTGTTTCCCTATTAGTCTAATTTTCTCATTCAATGAAGGACAAAATCGGATTGATTTATGATCTAATTTTCTGATTGGTAGCCTAAATCCATATTTATCTTGTCTGTCCTGATGTTTCATTGGCTTTTGTAGGGGGCAAGGAAATTGAAGGTTCTCACTCTTTGTTATAATACATCGATACATGGGACACCAACTTTTCCTCGGAACTCAGTCTTAGAGAAGTTGACTTCTAATTTTCTTTCCTTGAAGGAAATTCATCGCTCTATTGGGAAACTAATGAAGCTGATTGACTTGAGTTTTGAGTTATTTGTCGAACTTGAAAAATTGCCTGAACAAATTGGAGAATTACATGATCTGCAGCACCTCTCTCTTAGGAGTTGCGATAGTGTGAGGGAACTCCCCAACTCAATTTTGAAATTAACGTCATTAACGAAGCTAGATGTATGGGGCATGAGAATTACGAGGTTACCGGATTCCATTGATAGACTATCAAGCTTGTCATCTATCAATGCATCATTCACATCGATTGAAAAACTGCCCAATACAATGAGCAAGCTTCTTTGCCTCCAAACACTGCATTTGAATGGTTGTAATCGGATACAAGAGCTGCCGGAGCTCCCCGAAAGTTTGACCACTCTAGAGTTGACATCTACTTCGTTGGTGAGTGTTCCTAATCTCTCATACCTTACTAATCTAGTTGAATTGGCCCTATCCAATGGCTCTAAATCTGTTGCCAAATCATATATAATTCAAACTTGCGACTTGCAATGGATTGGGTGTTTATCCAGACTGAGCAAGCTACAATTTTGCTTTTCAAATGCCTGCGTTTCAACTATAGAGTTGGGTTCCCTTTCTGAGTTGAAAGAAGTTACTCTACATGGAGTAGACGTGCCATCTTTCAAACAACTTTCACTGGAGTTGAAGGTTCTAGAGCTCTACGACACTCGAGGGAAACAAATACGGCTTCCTCCAATGGAAAAGGAGACTGTAATCGTTGCATCAAGTTCGAGAGAATCGGAACGAAGCAAGGTCTTACGGCAAATTGAAATTATTTTCATAGAAGACAATAAATCATCGGATATGTCAGGTTATCTGCGGGAGGAGCCAGGGTGCAATGAGCTACAAGCTCCCCAGTTGATTGATCATTGGAGGGGAGACTTCCGTTTCCCAAGCTCCATAAACACGCTTCGAAAACTCGTTCTGTTGGGGTGCCCAGGGGTTGAGGATATTGAATTTGTTCCTACGCTGTTGTTAATATTTTCTGTTGGAGGGTGCACTTCACTAAAAAGATTAGGCGGTTTGTCAAAGTTGGAAGTACTTGATGGAGTTGACTCTTAAGCAGTGCTGGAGCCTGCAGGTTGTCGAGGGCATTGACAAATTAGAGTTTTTGCATCAGTTGAAAATTGATCGGTGCAGATCAGTGGAGAGGATTCTAGATCCATCGAGCTCCAAAATACCAGATAAGTGCTCGATACACATAGAACGTAGTGGGGAGTTACCCAACTCTGGTCGAACTTCCTACACTTGGGAGTCTTACAGAAAGATTCTGAATGGAACTGAAATTGAACCAATGGACTCTGAAATAGAAACAAGGGATACAGTAACAAGGGATCCAGAAACAGGGGAAGTTATCGGGATGTCTTTTAAGATAATACCGCGGGGGAACCTTATATTTGGATTAGAGCAATCTGAAACAGAAACAGGGAATGCTGTGTTGCATCTTTCTTATATAGTTACAGTAGCAAATGAAGAAAGAAGGGACTCTGAAACAGAAACAGAAGCAGAAACAGAAACAGAGGAAAGGGTGCGGTGCGCCTTCTTTCTATTTATAGATCATCGCTGTTTCCTCTGCTTTACTTGCTTTCTATTTCTGCTTTATTAAAATTCCCGATCTTACTGGGAATCTCCATATGCTGTGTTTGTGTCCACTTCGGTGGCGACGTAAGGGAAGTCACATCCCTCACCATCTATAAGAGAAATTTTTAGGCCCAAGAGACCTCACCTCAACTCACCTTATCGTTTCCTTCTGCAGGAGAAGTTCGATTTTTATTATTGAACGATGGATTGAATTGGGATTAGGGTTCTTTTCCATGTTTTCTTCTTCCTCTCTCCCGCTACTCAAGCAAATCGCTGTCACCTGATCCGCATTGCTACTACTCGCTCGCTCCTCGCAAGCTTCGGTCCGTCATTCGCCATGTCGGTCGCCAACGTCTCTTCTTTCACAGGTTCCGTCAGTCCGCGAGCTTCAAGTTCGTCGTCCGCAAGCTTCAAGTCCTTCATGAACTTCGAGTTCCATGTCCGTGAACTTTGAGTCCTTCTCTGGTGCCACTTTTTACTCTCGTGCACATTTTCTTCTTCAGTGCCGCTCAGGTGGAGGAATTTAGTGCATTCATTAACTTCATCAGTGGCGGGAGTGATGGGCCTGAACTCAAGCTCTGGATCACTAGCTAATGCTGAAGAACAGGTAAGAGTGGTGTGGCAGTTGGTGTTTAGTTGAATGAAATCGAGTGATTTATCTTTGCATAGTTAGGTGAGCTCGAGCTCTAGCTTCATATGGTAATAGTTGTGTAAGGGTCTGCTTTCTTGCGACTGTTTGACTATTAGAGTGCCTAGTCTAGTTATGTTGCTATGCTTTTGTGGACTGCTCGATTGAGTGTAATCATGTACATCTTCTCGTGAAGAGTTTATTTGTAAGTATATTCTAAAGTCTGGATAATGGTCGTTTAATGAGTATTCACTGTCTCTTTATTACCTGTGAGGAGCTCTTTGATGATTGAAAATGAAGCAAACAGTGCTTCTCTTCTTGGTTCATCATGCAAAATTAAAATGGGATATCCAGGTTTTTTTTTTTTTTTTCATATTTTGGGTAGTTGTGATTTCCATTGGTAATTTGAGGTCTGCTACATATTTATGGGGATTACGGGTCAAATTTACTACATGACCAACTGGACAATTGGCTAGACAAGACTCGCATGGGTTTGTTATTTATTGAAGTGGAAACACCCAATCTTGTCACTTCATGATTACTCCCACGTTCCTGCTCTACGTTCTGCAAATATCTTCTTATTTGAATTGAAAGAAGAGAGAAAAACGAGCCACTTTGTAGCAAGGTGCTTGTTCAGGCTCTTGTGCATCTTTAATTTACTTGCTTGGTGCTTCATTGTTTTATGCCTAATTCTCCTCCAGAATCCACAATTTCTTCCGACTTTCTCATGTCTAAGATGAGTCCCAATGAATCTCTTAAAACTGTGGCAGCTCGGTTTTATCCTTTGGATACATTCATCGGAACATAATTAGAAGACCACCATGCATTTAAGCAAATACATGACTTACTAAGCACCAATCGGAAATTAGAAACAAGTGAAAGAGCGAGCGAATCCAAGCGGCAGAAGAGAGAGGTGGGTAGGTTTCCTTGGAGAGCCATCCGGGAAGCCACAGAAAGAGAACTCCGAGCAGCCGAGTGAGAGAGAGATCTGTGCGTGATTTCAGCCGTCGTCCCTGCCGCAACAAGCCCCGTTCGGCGAGCTCCAGCCGGCATCCCTAGCCGAACCAGTAAGCGTTGCCACCCTGCGACCCCTCTTCGTTACTCTGTTTTTGGGTGTGACGGGCCGGAGTTCGCAGCCGTCCGGCTTATGCGAACTCCGGCCCCCACCAACCCCCTGCTGAGTTGCTGCGTGCGTGGTGAGTCACGTGTTGTGAACGCCGCTGTCAGCTTCGACCTCGTTCGAGCTGGAACTCCTCATCCATTAGCGGAGGCCACCCGTTCGATGTAATGTCCGAGTGAGATTCGCAAAACCCCTCCTCTCGGAAGCTGCTCGCAGTTTGTTTTTGTAGCCCTTTGTGTATTTCTAGTTTGCCGCGGCCACCAGATTGTAATATATGGGCTTTGACCCAGTCAAAAAAAAATAATATAGAGAGAGAAAAAGAAGAGTTGAATGGTCAAAAAGAAAGGGGAAAAGGGGGAAGCGTCAGCTGAGAGAGAGAGGAGAACAGAAAAAAAGAAAAAAAAGAAAAAGGAAAATGATATAAAAGGAAAAGAAAGGGGGGAGCTCGAGCAGAATGGAAGGAAAAAGAAAGAGGAGAGGGAGAGAAGAAGAAAGGGAAAGAAGAGAGGGTTTTGCATGTGCGTACCACGGAAGCCTCGCAAAGCCGATTTGACTATTTTACGCAACACCCGGTGAGTACACGTGCCTCTTATTTCTCCAATTATAGCATTTTCCGGTTTAGGGGTCAAATTCGGAGTTTATAGAGATTGGTGCGGCGAAGTCTGATTTTCGAGTTGTTGAGCTGAAATTTTTTATGGAAATGATAAATTAGGATGTTGTGAAGCTATAGCATTTTGCGGAATTGAATTTGAGCTTACGGTTTGTCCGGAATAAATTTTTGAAGTTCGGTGCGCGTTCTGTCACTGTTACGAACAGTAACTTCGAGCCTGGTTTTCTGCTGTTTTTGGCGAGGTTTTGAGGCGGCTGTTATGGGGTTGTTGTAGTGCATCGAAAGGGCTTTCTAATGACTATAAGTTGGCTTGAAACCGATTTTTGTGGAGGAAGTTATGGGGCGACAAAGTTGAGTGCGTGTCCGTGTCTCGCGGATAATAATAGGTTTTCGTTTGAGACGAGCTTTCCGTTGGCACGTAGGTGTCGTGTTATCGATAAATAGGTGTAGTATAGCCAAGTAATTATTTAGGATGTCCTTTTTTTCGGTCTTTGATATTATTTTGAATTAATTGTTAGGAATTCGAGTACGTCGGCTCAAATAAGGGCTTAGTTGGTTTTTGACTCTTCCGGGTGAGTGACACTATTTCTTCCTTGTATTTTAAACTCATATTTGAAGAATATTATGAGTAATATATGCTATTAGTTGAAAAATAGCATTTTTTGATGCATAAAAATAAGATCGGGTTTTTACTACCATTTGTTGTTTAAATGAGGGAATTGTCCTTTGTTGGGATATTTGCCTGAAAGTGGTTTGCGAAACCTTATCAAAGGACCTTGGAAAGTTTCTGGTTTATGTGAAGCATTTCAATAATTATTACATGTTTGAATTGTGAAAGGAATTCTGATTTTGTTGTGGATTATTGGAGATTTGTGGTTGTTGGTTTATGCTCAATGTCTCTGTGAACTCTGAGGGGTGTGTAGGTATGCACATACTAGCTTAGGATATCCTTGTGGGCCGAGTCATCGGCTTATAGTAGGTGGAGACCTAACCAAGGGGGGAATCTTGGTGGCCTTGTCACGGGCGTTAAATGTGACAATGGTTGGACATTTGAGCCTGAGCTTGATCAATGGAGTAGACCATTGACATTTGATTTGAATTTAGTTGATGGAATTGACCATTGACTTGTGTTTTGATGAGTTTATCCAATGGGATAGACCCTTGGCATGTGTTTATGAGATTGACCAATGGACTTGACCATTGGTACCTATTTTGATGATTCTTGAAATATTCATAATATGTATATATATATTATGTTCAAAGAGGATTATATTGGTATTGTAAATGTGCATAGTGATTTCCCAATCCGCTTGGAAGAAATGTGTTACTCACTGAGCCGTGATAGCTCACTCCTCTCCTCTTCATGTTTTTCAGGTTTCTCAGCGAGCCACCAGTAAGACGTGAGCGTTCGTATCGGGGAGGACTTTTTGATTGTGGGAAAATTTTTGGTATGAGCTAGCTTGGTTAGTGAACTTATGAGGTAGCTGTTTATGATGTGTACATATCTTTTTGGTGGTTTTAGACAACTCTGATATTGTAACCATATGCCTTTTGTCATATATATATATATATATATATAAGTGGATGTATATATGTTCATATAAGGTTATATGTTGGTTTGTTGAGGCTTCGTCCTTTGTTAAAAGGATGGCCGTGTCACGCCCTGGTTCGTGTGATTTGGGGTGTGACATTTATTTGTATCAGAGCTTAAGTTTTGATCTTTCTGGGTGTAGTTGTGGGACGTGGTGAGATTGTGTGATAGATTTTAGTGCGCTAGACTCTTAGATGCTAAGTTGTCACTTGATTCTTGGATTTAGGTGATCATGCGTGACTCGGAGACACTTGCCTCACTTCGTAGAAATAGTAAAGGCAAGCAAGTTGTAATCCTCGATGCCAGAGATACGCCTCAACGTTCTCGGGGCTCGGCTTCAAAAAGGAGATTGGAAGACCGACATGATGGGAGCCCCGACTTGCAAGAAGTTAGAGAAGAAGCTCAAGGGCCCTCTCCCCCGACCGAGTTTGCACAAGCCATGATTCATTGGTATCGCCAAACGAAGGAACTAAGTGGAGATGGCGTGAGTGGCCCTTATACCTTCGCCCAATTCAGAAAGGCGAAACCACCCACCTTTGATAGAAAGGCTGACCCTCTTGCAGCTAAGAATTGGACTAGAAAGATCGAGGGGATCTTTGAAGCTGAATGTGTCCCCGAGGACAAGAAGGTTACCTTTGCCACTCGATACTTGGAGAGTGAAGCGGAGTATTGGTGGGACGGAATGAAGCCTGTCCTTGGAGATAGAAATACTGTGATAGCTTGGGAGGACTTCAAGAAGGCTTTCAATGCTCAATTCTTCCCCGTTTCATTTCAGCAAAAGATGAAGAGTGATTTTATTCACATATCTCAAGGTGACTCTACTGTCCTGGAGTATGCAGCCCGCTTTAATCAAATGAGTAGATTTGCCGGGAATGTTGTGTCTAATGAGCAGGACAAGGTAGATCATTTTTAGCAAGGGCTTCGATATGAAATTGGTTCCGCACTCACACCTATAGCATTTACAACTTATAAAGAAGTGCTTGAGCGAGCGATAAAGGTGGAACAAAAGATGTTGGAACGGGAGACCCAGGGTGTACCTCAATTAAAGAAGTTGAAGCCTACTGATTCTCAGGATAGTGGTACCGGTGGTGGTGGGAAGAGGAAAGTTTTTAACCAACCAGGGAAATCCAGAATTTCGAGTAACTCGGGCCCGTGTACTACTTGTGGGAAACGCCATGGTGGTCCTTGTTACCGCAAGAGGGGAGCATGCTTCAATTGTGGAAAAATGGGACATATGGTGCGTGATTGTCCTACACAAAGGAATTCTCCTGGGGATAGCCGAATATGCTTTGTATGTGGGCAGCCTAGGCACCTAGCGTCTACTTGTTCTATGAGAAGAACTACCCCTTCAGTTGGTAGACCTCAAGAGAGCCAGCAAAGACAAAAGACGACTGGGAAAGTCTTTGCTATGATCGAGGAGGATGCAGCTGCGTCTAATACAGTTGTTGCAGGTAATGTTTTGATTGCCTCACGATATGCCTATACATTGTTTGATCCTGGTGCTACACATTCCTTCATTTCCGTTGATTTTGCAAGGACACTTGATGTGTTGCCTGAGTTTCTTTAATATGAATTGCGTGTTGATACACCCACTGGTGATTTCTTGATTTCTGACCGTGTATTCAAGAACTGTTTGCTTCAGATTAGTGATGTCCAATTACCTGTGATTTGGTGGAGTTAAATATACGGGATTTTGATATTATTCTAGGGATGGATTGGTTATCAAAATATTATGCTACTGTTGATTGTTATTCGAAGAAAGTTATCTTTCGACCTCCAAATTAGCCCGAGTTCTCTTTTTCGGGAAGTTGTAAGAGCACTATTCCAGGATTGATTTCAGTTATACAAGCAAGGAAGCTTTTAAGGAAAGGTTGTTTTGGTTATTTGGCCTATGTAAAAGACACAAGTAAGGAAGTAGTAAAGCTGGAAAATGTTCATGTTGTTAGCGAATTCCCTGATGTGTTTCCAAAAGATTTACTTGGCTTGCCTCCTGATAGAGAGATTGAGTTCTGTATTGATTTAGTACCTGGTACAACACCTATTTCTAAAGCACCATATCGGATGGCACCTTCTGAGTTGAATGAATTGAAATTACAATTGCAAGAGCTTTTGGATAAGGGTTTCATCAAGCCTAGTGTGTCGCCGTGGGGAGCTCCTGTTTTATTTGTAAAGAAGAAGGATGGTAGTATACGGCTTTGTATTGATTACCGAGAACTTAACAAGGTGACGATCAAAAATAAATATCCTTTGCCTCGGATTGATGATTTATTTTATCAACTCTAGGGAGCTCAGGTATTTTCTAAGATCGACCTTCGTTCTGGTTATCATCAGTTAAAGATCAAAGCTGATGATGTGCCTAAGACTGCTTTTAGAACAAGGTATGGGTATTATGAATTTCTTGTTATGCCTTTTGGGTTGACGAATGCTCCTGCTGCTTTCATGGATTTAATGAACAAGGTATTCAAGCAATTTCTTGATAGATTTACTGTGGTGTTCATTGATGATATTTTGGTTTATTCAAGAAGTTTGGAGGAACATGAGCATCATTTGAGGGTTGTTTTACAAACATTGCGTGAAAAGAAGTTGTATGCTAAATTCAGTAAGTGTGACTTCTGGCTTGATCATGTAGAATTTTTGGGTCATGTAATATCAAAAGATGGTATCTCAGTTGACCCAAAGAAAGTTGAAGCAGTTGTTCAATGGAATCGCCCCACTAATGTCACAGAGGTAAGGAGTTTTCTTGGGTTAGCAGGTTATTATAGGCGATTTGTAGAGGGGTTTTCCAAAATCGCTGGTCCACTTACTTGCCTAACTCAGAAAGGAGTTAAATTTATATGGTCAGATCAGTGTGAGCAGAGTTTCCAAGAGTTGAAGAGGCGGTTGGTGTCGGCTCCTATATTAACCTTGCCTTCAGGAACATATGGTTTTACAATTTTCTGTGATGCATCTAAGGAAGGTTTGGGATGTGTTCTTATGTAGAATGGTAAAGTTGTGGCTTATGCCTCCAAACAGTTGAAAACCCACGAGAAGAACTATCCCACTCATGATCTAGAGTTGGCCGCGGTTGTGTTTGCCTTAAAAATATGGCGGCACTACTTGTACGGTGAAAAATGTGAAGTCTTTACGGATCATAAGAGTCTGAAGTATATTTTTACTCAGAAGGAACTAAACATGAGGCAAAGGAGATGGCTGGAACTTCTGAAAGATTATGACTTAACCATCAATTACCATCTAGGTAAAGCTAATGTAGTAGCTGATGCTTTGAGCTGTAAGTCTTTCGGGAATATGGCAACATTGCTCACTTCTCAGAAGCCTATTCTTGAGGATATGAGAAAGCTGGACTTGGAGGTATTGATACATCAGTTGGGTGCTCGATTAGCCAACCTTCAGGTACAACCGACATTGATTGACAGAATTAAGGCCAAACAGAATGAGGATCCTCAGTTGGAGAAGATCAAAGAAGGTGTAGAAGCAGGAAAACAAGATGACTTCAGTATCCATGTGGATGGATCGTTGAGATTTCATGGTCGACTATGTGTTCCTGATGATTCAAAATTGAAGGAGGAGATACTACGGGAAGCTCATTGCACTAAATTCTCAATTCATCCCGGAAGCACTAAGATGTACAAGGATTTGAGAGAAAATTTCTGGTGGATCAATATGAAGAAAGACATTGTGAAGTTTGTTGACCAATGCCTGATTTGTCAACAAGTAAAGGCCGAGCATCGGAAACCAGGTGGTCAATTGCACCCACTTGAAGTACTTAAATGGAAGTGGGAGCATATTACCATGGATTTTGTTATCGGTTTACCGAGGATGCCTAGTGGTAAGAATGCCATTTGGGTGATTGTCGATCGATTGACTAAATCTGCACACTTTATGTCATATTGATTCGGCCTTTTACTAGAGGATATGGTGAAGCGGTATGTTAATGAGATAGTGAGGCTTCATGGAGTCCCGGTAAGTATTGTTTCCGATAGAGATCCTAGGTTTGTGTCTAACTTTTGGAAGAGTTTACAAGGGGCGTTAGGTACTCAACTCAACTTTAGTACAGCTTTTCACCTACAAATGGATGGTCAATCATAAAGAACCATTCAGACATTGGAGGATATGCTACGATCCTGTGTTATTGACTTTGGCGGTTCATGGGATGAACACTTGCATTTGGCGGAGTTTTCTTATAATAACAGCTATCACTCTAGTATTAAGATGGCTCCTTTTGAAGCTTTATATGGTCGTAAATGTAGAACTCCCATTTGCTGGGATGATGTTTGTGAGAAGAGGTTAACTGGCCCCGAATTCATATAGCAATCAGAAGAGAAAGTTAGACTTATTCAAGAGCATCTAAAAACAGCTCAAAGCCGTCAGAAAAGCTATGCAGACCTCAAAAGGCACAAGGTAGAATTTAGTGTGGGAGACCATGTATTCCTGAAGGTTTCTCCCATGAAAGGTGTCATGAGATTTGGCACACGTGGTAAATTAAGGCCAAGGTACGTGGGACCGTTTTTGATATTAGAAAAGATTGGCGAAGTTGCTTATAAACTGGCTTTACCACCAGCACTATCTGGAGTTTATAATGTGTTCCACGTGTCTTTATTACGGAAATATGTGCCAAATCCTGATCATGTATTGGACTTTACACCGTTGAAGTTGAGAGAAAATTTGACATATGAGGAGCAACCTATTCGCATTATCGACAAGAAGGATCAAGTATTGCGACGACGCACTATTCCTTATGTGAAGATTCAATGGCAAAACCATACGGAAAGAGAGGCCACTTGGGAGCTTGAGGATGAAGCAAAATGCAAATATCTTCATTTGTTTCATGATTGAGATAAGTGTAAATTTCGAGGACGAAATTTATTTTAAGGAGGGTAGATTGTAATAATGGGCTTTGACCCAGTTAAAAAAATAAAATAATATAGAGAGAGAAAAAGAAGAGTTGAATGGTCAAAAAGAAAGGGGAAAAGGGGGAAGCGTCAGCTGAGAGAGAGAGGAGAACAGAAAAGAAAAAGGAAAATGATATAAAAGGAAAAGAAGGGGGGGAGCTCGAGTAGAATAGAAAGAAAGAAAGAGAAGAGAGGGAGAGAAGAGAGGGTTTTGCACGTGCGCGCCACGGAAGCCTCGCAAAGCCGACTCGACTATTTTATGCAACACCCGGTGAGTACACGTGCCTCTTATTTCTCCAATTGAAGCATTTTCCGGTTCAGGGCTCAAATTCGGAGTTTATGGAGATTGGTGCGGCGAAGTCCAATTTTTGAGTTATTGAGCTGAAATTTTTTATGGCAATGATAAATTAGGATGTTGTGAAGCTATAGCATTTTGCGGAATTGAATTTGAGCTTACGGTTTGTCCGGAATAAATTTTTGAAGTTCGGTGCGCGTTCTGTCACTGTTACGAACAGTAACTTCGAGCCTGGTTTTCTGCTGTTTTTGGTGAGGTTTTGAGGCGGCTGTTATGGGGTTGTTGTAGTGCATCGAAAGGGCTTTCTAATGACTATAAGTTGGCTTGAAACCGATTTTTGTGGAGGAAGTTATGGGGCGACAAAATTGAGTGCGTGTCCGTGTCTCGCAGATAATAATAGGTTTTCGTTTAAGGCGAGCTTTCCGTTGGCACGTAAGTGTCGTGTTATCGATAAATAGGTGTAGGATAGCCAAGTAATTATTTAGGATGTCCTTTTTTTCGGTCTTTGATATTATTTTGAATTAATTGTTAGGAATTCGAGTACGTCGGCTCAAATAAGGGCTTAGTTGGTTTTTGACTCTTCCAAGGTGAGTGACACTATTTCTTCCTTGTATTTTAAACTCATATTTGAAGAATATTATGGGTAATATATGCTATTAGTTGAAAAATAGCATTCTTTGATGCATAAAAATAGGATCGGGTTTTTACTACCATTTGTTGTTTAAATGAGGGAATTGTCCTTTGTTGGGACATTTGCCTGAAAGTGGTTTGCGAAACCTTATCAAAGGACCTTGGAAAGTTTCTGGTTTATGTGAAGCATTTCAATAATTATTACATGTTTGAATTGTGAAAGGAATTCTGATTTTGTTGTGGATTATTGGAGATTTGTGGTTGTTGGTTTATGCTCAATGTCTCTGTGAACTCTGAGAGGTGTGTAGGTATGCGCATACTAGCTTAGGATATCCTTGTGGGCCGAGCCACCGGCTTATAGTAGGTGGAGACCTAACCAAGGGGGGAATCCTGGTCGCCTTGTCACGGGCGTTAAATGTGACAATGGTTGGACATTTGAGCCTGAGCTTGGTCAATGGAGTAGACCATTGATATTTGATTTGAATTTAGTTGATGGAATTGACCATTGACTTGTGTTTTGATGAGTTTACCCAATGGGATAGACCCTTGGCATGTGTTTATGAGATTGACCAATGGACTTGACCATTGGTACCTATTTTGATGATTCTTGAAATATTCATAATATGTATATATATTATGTTCAAAGAGGATTATATTGGTATTGTAAATGTGCATAGTGATTTCCCGATCCACTTGGAAGAAATGTGTTACTCACTAAGCCGTGATAGCTCACTTCTCTCCTCTTCATGTTTTTCAGGTTCCTCAGCGAGCCACCAGTAGGACGTGAGCGTTCGTATCGGGGAGGACTTTTTGATTGTGGGAAAATTTTTGGTATGAGCTAGCTTGGTTAGTGAACTTATGAGCTAGCTGTTTATGATGTGTACATATCTTTTTGGTAGTTTTAGACAACTCTGATATTGTAACCATATGCCTTTTGTCATATATAAGTGGATGTATATATGTTCATATAAGGTTATATGTTGGTTTGTTGAGGCTTCGTCCTTTGTTAAAAGAATGGCCGTGACATGCCCTGGTTCGTGTGATTTGGGGTGTGACATTTATAGATTCATGGTGGTTTGGCGTTCGTGGAAGTCAGAGGTGGTTTGGTGTCGCTCGCTCTCGCCGGCGTCGCCATGGCACTCGCTCCGTCGAGAGGGGGTTTGGCTCCTTCACCAACGCGGCGAAGGTAGGAGCCGCCCAAGCGCTGGCTTCAGCAGTGAATGCACGGCCAGGAGGTCAAGCCCGCTGCGGCTGTCTCCGTCAGAACTTGCGGTAAGAGAGAGGCCAGCGGCGGTCGCCATCCGGGTCTCTAACCGGGTCGGGTGCGGGCGTGAGTCGGTTAGGGCTATTGACGATTGGGCATTGACGCATGTGGGCTGTGCGCACGGGCTTGGCAATCTTTGGGCCAGCTCATTTCTAATTTGCATGTGGGCTGGCCGTGTGGGCTTGGTAAATTTTGGCGGGGGCCGGACACTTCTTTTATTCGGTGGCGGGCTCAATTTTATGGGCTTGAGGCTGGTTTTTAGATTCGGTTGGGCTGATATACAGGCCCAACTGAGAGTGGCGGCCTACCTGGGTCGGTTCGACCCGGTTGTTTATTTTATAAGTATTATATTAATTTAATACTTAAAAATATTTTAAATAAAAAATCCAAAAAATCAAAAAATAATTTATATTTTCCAGAAAAATCAGAAAAAGGCCAAAAAATAGTTTTTGATTAATTTTCTCCACGAATGCATGGAAAATATTTAGAAAAATAAAAAAAATAAACCTTAGATTTAAACAAGATTAGATACCAAAAAGGCATTAGTGATTAATTAGTATAATCATGCCCTTGATCTTAGTTTTCTAGTTGTGCAGTAGTAAATTATTTCTCCCAATATTTTACTTAGGTTTCTAATCGACCTGCCCTAAATCGATTAGTGGTGACTTCTATTTGAAATTTGACTTACAGGTTAAAAAATTCAAATCATAAGTGTGAATTGCTGGGTTTGGGGAAGCCCGAGCTAAGCACTAAGCTCAGCGAACCATTAACCTCCGCTTTGGGAGGTTGCAACAATATCTCACTTACATGGACGTCATTTTATACGTGGAGCGAACACAATCATTGGTTTGATTACATCAATAATACCAAGTTTAGGCAAAACAATAAGGAAAGACATGTTTGGACTGGAACATGACATCGTCATTTAGCACCACTTTCGTGAGAAGAGAATTTGGAATTAACCTAGATACTAAATTAGTGGGGCAAACATGAAAGTTGACTTTGTGACTTTTGGTAGACAAATATGATGATCAACATCCACAAATTTCAAACGTAAGACATAATTATATGCTTCTTTTATTCGCGCTTCCTATGTGGCTCAACTACATTTTTCTTTATGTAATTCGAGCGTGCATTTTGCGCCATTATGTCAAGAAAGGTCTAAATTTTAGATCCGATAACAAACAATAATTAGATTGTGCCGAGAGAAAATTTTTGAAACCTCTTGTTGCAAGGTTGGAAATCTCATGGGTATGTAAATATAGATTTCAGAATTAGCAGATGTAAAATTCTTATTTGAGGTGAAAATTGAAGACCGCTTTTTTTAAATTTATAAGAAAACGTTTCTAGTAGTTCCCATAAGGTTGCAACATATTAACAAAGTAGCATCTTGACGTCACTTGGTTTAAATGATCAAATGTAGAGGTAAAACTTACATAGTTCACTTCCATTTCTCTGTAAATATGATTCCCATAAAGGACCTTTTTAAATTAACTAAGCTCTCTCACTTATGTACTTGATCGACAATCTTGATAATTTGTATTATCTTCTTTCCTTTTGAGTAATAGCATAGGTGGCTCATGAACTTTTTCTTAGCATTCAATTTTGCTTGAGAAATTTTTGTGTTTCAATCCGGTCCTTATACTTTTAATTTGACCGAATAAGGTCCGAATAAGGTCATTTCATCATGTAGACTAATGAAAATTGTCGATGTGTAAGTTAATATTACAAACTAGCCATTTAAAACGTGGACGAGGACACCAACATGGACATCGTTAACTAGCTATTCAATTTAGATGCGGGTATGAGGCGAGGTCTTGCAACCTGAATATGAACTCAAGCATCTCCATCAATGGAGGTAACATTCCTAGCCTTACATACACAGACAGAGAAAAAGGTTTGAGCTAGTCGTGGGGGTTCGGCACTCAGAGTGACGGCGATGAGGCACAACAAGATCACACCGAGGATGACGGCAGTACTGATGGCCAGCCTTAAGGAGTGGCCAATGACAGTGGTATTAGATGACCATTGAAGAAGCATTAAGAGGATGTTGACACTTAAATTTTAGCGATTCGTTTTAATATTTATTAATTGCATTGGAAAATTAGAGATTAGTTTCTAATCCCTTAACAAAAAATTTCATTGAAATTGCATTGCATATAGATATTAGGGGCATTTGCATCAGTAGCTTTAAAATTGAAAATTAAAAAAAAAAAATAATATTAAAAATTAATTAATAAAAAAAAATCGAAAAAAAAAAAGAAAAGAAAAGAAGAGAGGCCGGGCTAAGGCTGGGCCCGCTCGGCCCCCATGTGGCCCTTTCCCTTTCCTCGCATGGGCTTGGCCCATTTCCTTTTCTTCTTCTTCTCCCTTTTGTTTCGGCTCGGCCCACCCGTCTCCTCCTTCTTCTCTTCTTCCACGCGCGGCAACAGCGAGAAGTCAGCAAAAGCAAAGCAACAGCAGGAAGTCAGGAAAAAAAAGCAGCAGCAGCAAAGCAACAGCAAGAAGCGCAGAGGTAGCAGAAGCGCAGAGGCAGCAGAAGCGCAGAAGCAACAGTAGAAAGGAGAAGCAGAGCAAAAAGAAACGGAGAACCGAAAAAAAAAAGGGGAAAAAAAGAGAGAGCCGAGTGAAAGGAGGAGGGGCCGAAGAAACCAGATCGGAGAGAGAGGTTCATGGAGCAGAAACGGAGAGGGAAAACCAAACGGAGAGACAGAAAAGCTAAAAAAAAAAAACGAGCTTGAGAGGGAGAGAGGAGAGAAGAGGAAGTCGGAGGGAGAAGACCGAGAAAGGACAGGGATCCGAGGGAGAGCCAAAGAACTTCAGCTGACGCCTCGGCCGTGTGCAAGCTCCGCCCGACACCCCCTCAGTCGGCGCCCTCAAACTATACCCGGTAGGCCCTTCTTTGTGTTCTGTTTTCACCTTGCTCGTGCACACCGGGCCGGAGCTCGCGGCCGTCCGGCTCACGCGAACTCCGGCCCAGTCGGTTCCCTGTTGAGTTGGTCTGGTTCTGGTTTGCTTTGTCGAGAGTCCCCGCCCGAGTTTGAGTCTCGAACGCACTGAGAATCACTCTTTTCCGTAGCGCCCATTAGTTGTTCGATATAATGCTTAAACTAGATCTGAAAAATTTTGTTGGGAATATCCATCCTCGACGCGGCTGCTGCGTCTATGGCCGTCGCTGCCTCCTTAGTTGGTCGAGTCGGCGAGGGGGGAAGCGTCTTTGTGGCGTCGTTTTCGGCCAGCGGGGGTGTCGTGGCCTGAGTCTTGAGCTCGGGCGATTGTTCGGTTGTTTCGGCCGTGAGGGGGTGACGGCGGTGGCTGGCGTCGGTCGGACCGAACGACCGACGCCGGACGATGGCCTGGCTACCTCCCGAACGCCGGCGAAGACTTGCCGTTGCAGCGGCGTCGGCTCCGTTCCTTTTAAAAAAAAGGTTGCAGGAGTTCCGGCGAAGTTGAAGACGACGGGCGTGCATGGGAGGAGATGCAGAAACACGTGAAGAGAAGACCAGAAAGAGAAAAGAATAAAAATAAAAAGTAAAAACAGAAAAGGCTAAAAAACATACAAAATGAAGAGTAGGCTTCGCTTCGGGCTTGTTTTTCGTTTCCTGGGCCGACGGGATCTGAACCGGGTCAGCAGGGCCGGGTTTCCTGACCCGGTCCGAATTATTTTTCATATAAAAAAATCGAAAATTCAGAAAATCATAAAAAATATAAAAACATTAAAAAATCATAAAAAATCATAAAAAATTTAGGAATTTCAGAAAATTCATGGAAAATTCAGAAACCTGAAAATTCATAAAAAATATAAAAAATATAATATTTTTTTATTAAAAAAACAGAAAATATTAAAATATTGAAAATTCCAAAAAAATTCAAAAATCCCAAAAACTCCTAGTTTGTTTTAGAGTTTCCCAAAAAGCTCTAAAATAATTCTTCGACCATTTTCTCTTTAAAAAATGTCGGAAAATCATCGGCCTAAATTGTGCTTGAAAGCGAGCAAACCCTTACGCTTACCTTAGGGTTTTAAGTATCCTCGGATATAATTGCCCTTGAATGCATGCTTATGATGCGATGATTATGATTTGCCCCTTAGTTTAATTAGGATTTATTTCCGTGCTTGTGTGCAATTTATTTAATGCTTTATTTAATTGCCGATTGCTTTATTTTGATGATTGCGCATCCACATGATCACCTCATATGTCGGTGGTTAATTCTAAAATCAATCCAAACCGCCCGACAAAAGTCCTTTTGAAATGAACAAGATTAGGTACCGAAAGGGCACTAATTGGTTAATTAGTGTAATCAAGTCCCCGATCCTAGAATCTCTGGTTACATAGAAAGTGAGGCCCACTCCCATGCCTCGCTTGGTTTCTAGCCGACCCCAATAGGCTAGTGGTGACTCCTCATTTGAAGATTTTCATGAACACCCAACGTCGCGCGAGGTATGGGCTTGGGAGAGCCCATGTCTAATGAGGGTCCTAGACCCACCCTTTGGACAATACCCCTAAACCTGTTTATTTATTCATATATTCCTTTCTCCCATCCGGGACGGAAAAAATAGGTCGCGACAGCTTGGCGACGGCGACTCCGCTGGGGACTTGGTTTTGAACCTTAGAGGACTTAGGCCAGAATTAATCTTGTTCAAAAATATTTTTGTTTGGCAGCGAGGATTCCAGGTACGCCCCTAACATCAAAGGTGTTAAATGTTTTTGCTGAAACGGGAGGTATAAGGGGGAGTGTTTGCTCACCTTTGTCTTGCAGGGAGGTGTAGGAATGCATGGTTTATTTCTATGTATGAAGTATTGTTTGCTTATAAATTGTTGTGCATGTATCATTTGCATTGCACTACACCCTAGCACACACAACCCGCCGCCGGACCTGGGCCGCATAGGATCACTTAGGATGGTGTTGAGGTGGATACCACTCCGACTACAACCATGTAGTACGAGTCGCCCATCTCAATTCCGCAATTCTTCTGACGTCGAGAGCTTCCACCCCGGCTTGCAAACACGTAGCACGGGTCGACTCTTTGACAAAGCCAGAGTCATGGGAACCCTGACCTAACCGCGATCATGTTGGTTCAGTCCGGTAATCCCGTGGCTTCATTTGAGCCGTCTAAAGTAGAAATCGACCCACAATCTCATGCGTATGTCTATGTGATTGAAAAAAATATAGAAAAAGAGAAAAATCATCATCATTGGTAGGTATGATTTCTCCTTTTACTTGTTCATTTTTTATTGAAATTTTCATTTTTGAAATTTGCGGAGATCAATCGAATGCCCTTAGTGTAGGCTTCTAATTGGGAAAATTGGCAATTACTCTTCATAAGCAAACATTCAGTGTCAATTTCAAAAATCCCTAATTTAGCTTTGCACAACGGATGATTTTGTTGAAGTTGCCAATCATGGGCTTAAAATCACATCTCGTCTTCTTCCAATTATGATTATGTTTTGGGGGCACAAAAAATTGAAATCACACTTTTAATCAAATTCTTTCCCTCTCACATTTTGAGGTTGATTTTTCAAATCACATTTTGTGTATAGATTTCTCAAAATAAAAATCACCTCATTTTGACAACAGTGGAGGCACAAATCAGTTTTTCAAAATTAATGCCACATTTTGCATATGAAGCTTTTGGGATTAGAGTGGACATTCGATTGACAACTGCAAATCGATCTTTTAATGATGTCTCCTCTTATGATGAAATCTCGGCAAAATACCAGAATCCCGCAATAAGGACCATGGGGCATGTGCCGTTGTCTTAATTTCATTGTAAGAGATGACATCATTGAAAGATTATTTTCTCATTTGCCTACTGACATTATTTCCTTCTTGTAGGATGTGAGTAACATTTACTCTTAGACATCCGCTTGACTATACAAATAAGTGGACTTTCAAACTCGGACGAGAATTGATTTTTACACTCATTTATGTTGACCCGCAAGATGATATTTTGAGATGGTAAAGTTGTGATCATTCCAGGGGGAAATAAGAATTTTGGCCTTAAATGGAAAAAGAAAGCAACTCTGGACATCGTCGGCACCCTTAGCCTAGTGGTATCCGGGGAGGAATCCGCCTGGTCCGATCGGGAGTTCGAATCCCGAAAGCGGCAGTGGCCGCATAAATAAATAAAAAAAAGGGCGAAAACCAACTTTTTGTAACTTCTATTTTTGTGCCCTTCCCCCTCTCCATCGCCCTTCTCTCTCTCTCCCCTAGCTCGGTTCTGGTTTCAACCGAACCCGCCACCACTGCAGCTTGTGATTTTCATGGATGATGTTTTCAATCCCAAGTTGATCATAAATCCAAGTGACTCACTTTTTTTGGGGAATCTCGAGAAGGATAATCTAGGATGGTAAAATCGTGATCGTTCCAATGGAATCAATTTATTCCGAAACTGATTTGTTCATACATTTTTCTACAAGAGAGAACTAAACAATTTTGACATCAGTATTTGAATTAGATCACAAGCAAATACTCTCACAAGTCTTGATCTTGGAATTCAAAGAAATGAGAGTCCAACTTCGACATTTGACTCTGGGGCAACGTCTCTCCTTCCCCACCAATGATGCGTGTTGGGGCAAAATTCATCACAAAAGGATGTATCGTTCCCGAATTGAGCTCAATTAAGTAGAGAGATAACATGATTCATCTTCTTTTATCACAGGGCGATCACTGACACAAGTCATTTAAAGCATAGTAAATCACACCCGTGAAGCATGATAAAATGGAGTCAATCAATTCGACGCTAAAAAAGATGTATTGTTCTTAAATTAATCCAATTCAATGTTAGAATGCAAATAACATGTCCCATCTCTTGTAGGAAAATGTGCGCATTGACCGCGGGAGCAGTGCCTTTCACCAAAGAAGCATGTTAAAGCACAATCATCCATTTTGCTGTAAAGGATGTATTTCGTTCCTAAATGATTTCCAATTGTGTGTGGAAATAACATGCCCAATCATTTTCTTCACAGGCGATAAATGGGGCAAAGCATCCAAGAAATAATTCCCTCAAATGTTAAGACGTAAATGCTCATGCTCGAAGAACAGAAACACATGAAGGGTAAATTGTATCGATTCCAATTGCTCATTTTGATATTGTCTCTAACATGATTCCCTTGTCCTTTAACAGGGAAACATCAAATGCCTAAAAAAAAAAAGGGGCGAGTGAAGGGCAATTTGGGGTTGCCAAATATTCAAAAGGGTGATGTTAGCTCTCAAAGGATAAATGCGAGTGAGGGGTAATGATGTATCGTTTCCAATCTTTAATTCCATCGAGGTTCTTACGCTAACACATTCTTTTCCATTGTTTACAGGGTTGACACGTCCCCTCGTGGCAGGTAAGTACCCTTCTTCTCAAACTTAAAAGGAAAATGAATGGAAAATTTTCATCTCAAAAAATCTTTGGCGTTTTCTTGGAAAACAAACATAAAAATTGAAAATTGAAAAATATTTTCCACAAAGCCTCTGAGCATCCTTTTTATCTCAAAATTGTCTATTTGCTTGGTAGATCATTCATTTTGAATCAAAATTCCCCATGGAGATCAATCTACTTAGATGATTTTGACTAATTGAAATTGGGATGTTAATCGTGCCAAGCGAGAGACACTTAGGATGAGGAAAGGCAACCCATTTCCAAACACGTCCTTTAAACACTTTGAGAGTCGAGAGGAAAAAGAAAAGCCGTGTCATTTAAGGACGAGGGATTCATTCGCAGGTGGTACATGGACCAAAGTGAAAAGAGGAATTTCTTTCTGTGCCCTACACACTGCAAGTGACAATAGTCTACCCATTTGAGCCTGTAAATTTAGAGAATTTTCTACAAAATACCCATGTCAAGAACCCTGTCAAGAACCACCCCACAATGGGGCAGATTTGGAGATTTCGGTTGACATCATATGGTGAGAAGAACGAGAAAGACTGCTTTGCTCTCACTTGCATCAATCTTTTGTAGTGACTTCAGGTGGGTTCGTGTGGAAACTCGAGGTATCCCAAAATGAAGAAGAGCATTCATTTCTCTACCTAAACACTTATGCCCTTTGCTTAGCCAAGTTGAGCCTGAACATTCACTTCTAGAGCCCTTATCTCCCCCCACTAGGGCAAGGCATACGATTTATCAAGGCAATTGACATTTACATGAAAATGTGGAAAGTGTCTCGAAAGTCCAAAAGGCTAGAGAAAAAAAAATCAATGAAAACTAGGGGGCATGAAAAAGCAGTGTGCCTGGTAAAAGCAAGGCCAATGCCCGATTTCAAAAAAAATGAATGAAAAAAAAGCGAGGAAAGTTGCATAAAAAGAAAAGTGAGACTTTCTTGTGAAAGAAAAATTGTCAAAGTCAAAATGCATGCATTGAAAACTCATTGCAAATGCAAAAGCCATTAGCTGAAAGAGCAAAGCTCTCATGCCAAGATGATTAGCCAAGGGACTTTCGAGACAAAGTTAAATTTCCAAAGTCAAGTGCCTTAAAAAAATCGGATCAAATGATAATGATACCATGATGATCACCAACTCTCAAACCCCTCTTCAGAAAATTCTAAGCCTTTTGAGCCTACAACCGAGCCAACATTACAACCCCTTCCCGAAGTCTCTCCAGATTGGGATGACTCGAGTGAAAGTAAAGACTTATCAAAGAAGCTACTGCTTAAAGAAGTGAGAGCAAAGTTGTCTTATCTCATGAGGTTTCTTGACTTGTAAACTTGGTGAAGATGTTGATCGATGATTATTTCACTTCATGGCCAATGATGTTTATCTTTGTTGAAACCTTGACCAAGTCACTTCATGACCCTTCCAAAAGATCTCTCAAATTGGTTAATATGTACTTACTGCGAATGATTCTCAAAGCCTTTGACATAGGTTATGTGAGATGGCCCCAATGGTCAGCTATGCTTCCCACATTAAGGGATGGGACACAAATAGCCATTTTCTCAAGAGGATGTGAGAAGCCCTTTTTGACTAAGAGCCCTTGCTTGGCATGTTTAATGAATTCTTCTCATAAATCAGGATCACTTGAATATGGACTTTTCTTCTAAAGGAATTTGAGAATTGATGATATCTTCCAAGCTCGAGGACAATTTTGCGATAGTAAGCAGTGTCGTGTATTTACCAAATAATTGAATTAGCTCGATTTGCTCATGCAATCATCGCTTTCTCATCTTCAACGTTTCTCTGAATTGTCTCTAATGACACTTCTTTCAAGTTGATCTTGTCTGGCCCCCCCAGTAAAATAATGTATTTTTCACATGGTTCGTGATATACCCTTAAATCACTCGGTTTGTGGTCCACCCTTAAACCACATGGTTTGTGATATACCCTTAAATCACACGGTTGGTGGTCTTCCCTTAAACCACACGGTTCGTGATATACCCTTAAATCACACGGTTCGTGATATACCCTTAAATCACACGGTTAGTGGTCCACCCTTAAACCACACGGTTCATGATATGCCCTTAAATCACATGGTTAGTGGCCTACCCTTAAACCACACGGTTCGTGATATACCCTTAAATCACATGGTTTGTGGTTATCCGAAACCACACGGTTTGTGGTCAACCCTTAAACCACACGGTTGGTGGTCTTTCCTTAAACCACGGGGTTTGTGGTCTACCCTTAAACCACACGGTTGGTGGTCTTTCCTTAAACCACGGGGTTTGTGGTTATCCGAAACCACACGGTTTGTGGTCAACCCTTAAACCACACGGTTGGTGGTCTTTCCTTAAACCACGGGGTTTGTGGTTATCCGAAACCACACGGTTAGTAGTCTACCCTTAAACTACGAGGTTTGTGGTTATCCGAAACCACATGGTTCGTGGTTCACTCTTAAACCACATTTATCTTTCCTAGTCGAAACCTGTTTTTATACGGTGAGACCTCCCTTCCAGTTAAAACTAGTTACCACATAATAAGACTTTCTCATCTTGGTTTTTGAAAAAAAAAAAAAAAAAAAAAAGATCATGCATTCACATCATTATCTCATACGCAGCCCCTGATCATCATCGTTCATGGACAAAATTTAAGTGTCTCTTGTCTTTGAAAAGAACCTCCTTGAGCTCCCATTCAAAGAGGGGCAGCTGTTGACACTTAAATTTTGACGATTCATTTTAATATTTATTAATTACATTGGAAAATTAGAGATTAGTTTCTAATCCCTTAACAAAAAATTTCATTGAAATTGCATTGCATATAGATATTAGGGGCATTTGCATCAGTAGCTTTAAAATTGAAAATTCAAAAAAAAAATAATATTAAAAATTAATTAATAAAAAAAATCGAAAAAAGAAAAGAAAAGAAGAGAGGCCGGGCCAAGGCTGGGCCCGCTCGGCCCCCATGTGGCCCTTTCCCTTTCTTCGCATGGGCTTGGCCCATTTCCTTTTCTTCTTCTTCTCCCTTTTGTTTCGGCTCGGCCCACCCGTCTCCTCCTTCTTCTCTTCTTCCACGCGCGGCAACAGCGAGAAGTCAGCAAAAGCAAAGCAACAGCAGGAAGTCAGGAAAAAAAAGCAGCAGCAGCAGCAAAGCAACAGCAGGAAGCGCAGAGGCAGCAGAAGCGCAGAAGCAACAGCAGAAGCGCAGAAGCAGCAGAAGTGCAGAAGCAACAGTAGAAAGGAGAAGCAGAGCAAAAAGAAACGGAGAACCGAAAAAAAAAAGGGGAAAAAAAAGAGAGCCGAGTGAAAGGAGGAGGGGCTGAAGAAACCAGATCGGAGAGAGAGGTTCACGGAGCAGAAACGGAGAGGGAAAACCAAATGGAGAGACAGAAAAGCTATAAAAAAAACGAGCTCGAGAGGGAGAGAGGAGAGAAGAGGAAGTCGGAGGGAGAAGACCGAGAAAGGACAGGGATCCGAGGGAGAGCCAAAGAACTTCAGCTGACGCCTCGGCCGTGCGCAAGCTCCGCCCGACACCCCCTTAGTCGGCGCCCTCAAGCTATACCCGGTAGGCCCTTCTTTGTGTTCTGTTTTCACCTTGTTCGTGCACACCGGGCCGGAGCTCGCGGCCGTCCGGCTCACGCGAACTCCGGCCCTGCCGGTTCCCCGTTGAGTTGGTCTGGTTCTAGTTTGCTTTGTCGAGAGTCCACGCCCGAGTTTGAGTCTCGAATGCACTGAGAATCACTCTTTTCCGTAGCGCCCATTAGGTGTTCGATATAATGCTTAAACTAGATCTGAAAATTTTTGTTGGGAATATCCATCCTCGACGGGGCTGCTGCGTCTATGGCCGTCGCTGCCTCCTTCGTTGGTCGAGTCGGCGAGGGGGGAAGCGTCTTTGTGGCGTCGTTTTCGGCCAGCGGGGGTGTCGTGGCCTGAGTCTTGAGCTCGGGCGATTGTTCGGTTGTTTCGGCCGTGAGGGGGTGACGGCGGTGGCTGGCGTCGGTCGGACCGAACGACCGACGCCGGACGATGGCCTGGCTACCTCCCGAACGCCGGCGAAGACTTGCCGTTGCAGCGGCGTCGGCTCCGTTCCTTAAAAAAAAAAAAGGTTGCAGGAGTTCCAGCGAAGTTGAAGACGACGGGCGTGCATGGGAGGAGATGCAGAAACACGTGAAGAGAAGACCAGAAAGAGAAAAGAATAAAAATAAAAAGTAAAAACAGAAAAGGCTAAAAAACATACAAAATGAAGAGTAGGCTTCGCTTCGGGCTTGTTTTTCGTTTCCTGGGCCGACGGGATCTGAACCGGGTCAGCAGGGCCGGGTTTCCTGACCCGGTCCGAATTATTTTTCATATAAAAAAATCGAAAATTCAGAAAATCATAAAAAATATAAAAACATTAAAAAATCATAAAAAATCATAAAAAATTTAGGAATTTCAGAAAATTCATGGAAAATTCAGAAACCTGAAAATTCATAAAAAATATAAAAAATATAATATTTTTTTATTAAAAAAAAAGAAAATATTAAAATATTGAAAATTCCAAAAAAATTCAAAAATCCCAAAAACTCCTAGTTTGTTTTAGAGTTTCCCAAAAAGCTCTAAAATAATTCTTCGACCATTTTCTCTTTAAAAAATGTCGGAAAATCATCGGTCTAAAATTGTGCCCAAAACTGAGCAAACCCTTACGGCTTTACCTTAGGGTTTTAAGTATCCTCGGATATAATTGCCCTTGAATGCATGCTTATGATGCGATGATTATGATTTGCCCCTTAGTTTAATTAGGATTTATTTCCGTTTGCAATTTATTTAATGCTTTATTTAATTGCTGATTGCTATTTTGATGATTGCGTACCCACATGATCACCTCATATGTCAGTGGTTAATTCTAAAATCAATCCAAACCGCCCGACAAAAGTCCTTTTGAAATGAACAAGATTAGGTACCGAAAGGGCACTAATTGGTTAATTAGTGTAATCAAGTCCCGATCCCAGAATCTCTGGTTACGTAGAAAGTGAGGCCCACTCCCATGCGCTCGCGGTTTTGGTTTTAGCCGACCCCCCGATAGGCTAGTGGCGACTCCTCATTTGAAGATTTTCATGAACACCCAACGTCGCGCGGGGTATGGGCTTGAGAGAGCGTAATGTCTAATGAGGTCCAGACCCACCCTTTGGACAATACCCATAAACCTGTTTATTTATTCATATATTCCTTTCTCCCATCCGGGACGGAAAAAATAGGTCGCGACAGAGGAAAAAAAAGGATTTAAAAAAAAAAGCAAATTCAATTAAGCTGGCCAATCCACATCAACGATGGATGATTTTTCCAGGATTGGCATACCACAACGATAGATTACCCGTGACATTGAACTCCAATTAACGGAAGAATCACATTTTGATCGATTTTAGAAATCTTGGAGATTAATTTAAATAAAAAACATTTCACAATTATATTAAACACTAAGCGAAAATTCGAGACTATTATTACCTTTTCTTTAGCTAGGAGATGGTTTGCATAAATTGCCACAACATCAATAGACCCCGAAAAGACACGAGACGATGTCCATATCTAGCTACAAGTCTCAACATGATTGAATCAATCATAAAGTTAATGGTCTACACGAGCCAAAGCAGATGATAGCGATGCTGCTCCTTTCTCCATCCCTCGACTCTTTCATTATGGTGATCAAATCATGATAATTGTCTGATTTCAAAATGTGAATTATTTTTCGTAACTGAATGATATGACGTGTTTCCTCTATTTCTCGATAGAAAATGCTTTTCAAGTAGTAGAAATGATAAATACACGGATAACTTCGCAAATATAAGTATAAATGCAAACATGCTTACATGTGCAAATTTCAAAAAAGAAAATATCTCTTGTTATTCTTTCATTAATTCAAAGGGATAAGCTATTTTGCAAGAGAAGGAAATTTATATATAAATTTAGAAAACCCTAAAATCTTGTAAATATTTTCTAAGATTACTATTTAGTTTATTTCCTTGCATTTTCTGTATTTTAGGAATTTTGTTAGGATATTAGGTGATTCGTTTCAATTTATAGTAATTATCTAATTACGTAATTATGATTTCACTGAAAATTTACCATGAGAAATGTGATTTGATTTTCATTTGTCAAGGGTGCATTTGTTTCACGGGAAATTGATGATTTTAAAAATATTTTTTCTAAAAAACGATTATTTATATCTCTTAGAATAATCACTAAACAGAAAATTACTTTCATTGTCAATAAAGATCTATGCCTAAACATTTTTGTTTATAATGAACATTAACTACCATTTACTCTAGGATCATTTTTAGGAATATAAATTTGCAAATTCTTGATTTTGCGCAAAACAAGCCCCCCAAATTTTCCTTCGCTAATTTGTCACGCTCGAGTTAATTTTCCTGTTATGTTATAAAATAAACTCATGTAGGAGACAAAGTGTCACTCATCATCAATAAGAGGTCAATATGGAAGGTACGCTTCTTTTAGTTTGTATCAAAATCTGATTTTTTAAAAAGTACTAAACGATTATCTCAGTTTTACTCCGTTTCTTGTTTTTCTCTGGACAATGATTCTCTCATCTCAATGATTCCCTCGTAGTCTATTCACAAAAATATACTCGTTGTATCAGAGCAGCCGATTGACAATTAAAAAAAGCCTTTGAAATCACATCCACTTTCACAAAGATATACAATGTTTGCTACGATTTTTGCATTTTTTATCGTTAGTGTTTTTTCTTTTCTTAAGATCTTTGCCTGACTATCTTAAATGAAATAAACAAGTTGCTTGAGAGAGATGAAAAGCACGAAGCTAATACTCCTCCATTCCATAATGCAAAAGCAATCATCTTCAAACATCAATCCCCTGTGGCTCATCTTCATCATCACCTTCTTCACCACCGCCTTCACCCTAACTCTACTCACCACCGCCTTCACCCTAACTCTACTCACCACCACAACCACCCTCACCGCCACAAGCACCGCCATAGGCTCTGCCGCCTCTTCAGTCCCACTTCCACTAACCACATCCATTGCCCTCCTCCACGATGCCGCCACTACCAACTCCACCCACATTACCTCTAATGAGATCGCCACCATATCCGCCGCAGATGCCCATTGTGTCGCTGCTGCCTCCCCCTGCAACCTCCTGGTTTTCGGCCTCACCCATGAGGCCCTCTTGTACAAAGCTCTCGACTTAAACGGTCGCACCATCTTCCTCGATGAGAATGAGAACCTTGTCTCGAGGTTCGATCAGCAAAACCCGGGAATTAAGGCCTATGACGTGGAGTACAAGACGAGGGTTGGCGAAATGAAGAGGTTACTCGAGTCAGCTAGAGGCGAGCTCTGCGGTAAGTGCCAGCCGTTGCAGAACCTGCTCTTCTTAGAATGCAAGCTCGCATCGAACAGCTTGCCCAACCACGTGTATGAATTGAGTTGGGATGTGATACTAATCCACAGACCGAGCGGGTGCCACCAGGAGGCGCCGAGGAGGATGTCGTGTTATAATATTTCAACATAATAATATATATTAACTAATATATGTCCCACATTCAATTTCTCAATCGATTCTTTGCCTGATTTATTACCCAAAATTAATCGTGTGATACCTGCCCGTTTTATTTTTTATCATAATGGTTTTAATGGAAGACGTCGGCAATGAGAGAAATGGAATAAATACGTTAGGTCGTTTACACCAAACCCTATCACTATAGAAAAATACACTATCGAGTTTTGAGAAATATTGGGTAGTGGAACGTGACGTCCAAATCTGGTGATTTCATATTTGCAGCATGCACTCGTTCAAGTTTTGGAGTTTCTGCATTTGTAGAATTTCATTAATGGCCGGAAGTATGAAATTCTTGCATACTTGCATGATTTTACTTGTGAATGATAAATCTGGATCGTTAGTTTTTATTAGCCGTACAATTGGTATCAAAACGGTTTATTATCTTTGCCTTGGTGAAATTTTTGGAATTTTGTATATTTTCATGGATTATTGAACCTGTAAAATTTGGATCTTTCATGGCTTGGAACGGAATTGCGAATCCCGGCTTAATTTGGGCTACCCACCATGCGATAACAAACCTACACAATCACAACGCCATTAGGAAGAAAAGATGTAAGGTAATTCAACACATTACTGACTGTAGAGGCTAATCGAGCGGTGAAAGCTTTTGGTGGTTCGGGCTTTAGGGCAGATTATTTTAGACTTAATTCCGGTAAATTTGTTGGCTATTTTCACCGAATCTTTAAATTATGTGTTCATCTTGGAGTTGTCTTTGAAACCCATTGATCAATTTGATTGGATATGGGTTGTGGAAGAAGAGCCAGGCGGCAGAATGGAGGTTGATCACGGCAGAGCAGTGGCAGAAGAAAGACCTGAAAAGAAGAACTTGGGTGCGTGCAATGGGCGATTAATGGCACGCGTGCAACGGGGTCCCGCGATGTAGAACTTGCTCACGTTAATTTTGATTTTGCCCCTTTGCATAAAGTAAAATTATGGTTCTGCCCTAGCCGTGGAAATTTCCGATTTTACCCCAATTGGGCATGAAAATTTACGATTTTGCCCTTTCGCGCGTAGAATTTCTATTTTACCCCTTACAAGTGAAATTTCAATTCTGCCCTTGCATGTAAAATTCCAGTTTTACCCCTTTACACATGATTTTACCATTTTGCTCCCATGTACAATTTCATGAATATTTTCTCATGAAATTAAATATCTAGTGATCTCTATATATTTAATTAATTGAAGATTAGCCACAACATCTTTAATTATATTAAATTATATACATTAAGAGCCTTTGGATCACATATAGTCAAAGATATTAATTGTGATTAGTCACATTAATATTATGAAGTTTATCTCACGGGAATTTTCAATATATTAATATGATTAATCAGAATGAAATATCACTTTTTTTTTCTTAATTTACCCATAGGAATTGAGGAAGGAAATATAATTTGATAGTTTTATTATGAAGTAATTATGAATCTTTTTAAATTATAAACGTAGCCTACAGGTAGTTTTTGATGTTATGTGATTCCTATTTCATAACATGTTTTACATTGATTTAAGTTTATTTGCCTCAAATATATTGATACATAAGTTTTTCTTTGATTATGATATAGTCATACCACCTATGATTAGTTTTGGTATAAATTGTTCCCGACCTAAATGGTACTAACTATAAAGAATGGAGAGAATTAATCCTTCTCTAATTGGGGTGCATTGATATTAATTATGCTATATAGTTAGACAAACCACTTGTTCCTACCAAGACTAGCACTCTAGTTGCATATACTCTTTGTGCACAATGGAAAAGGTCCAACCGTCTCAGTGTAATGTACACAAAGACAAAACTTTCTACTAGTATTTGTGGTTTAGTCGTTCAATATGACAATGCCAATGAATTACTGGAGGCTTTGGTGCAAAATTTGAATCTTTAGAGAAGACGCATTGTATGATCCTAATTATACAATTCTCATCATTAAAGCTGACCAATGTAAGAGGTGTGCATGAGCACATCATGAGGATGAGGGACATTGTGGCTCAACTGAAGAATCTTGAGGCTACGATATCATAATCCTTTCTTGTATACTATATCTTGAACACTTTCCCACAAGAGTATGCCTCTTTCAAGATCTCTCGCAACACATCTAATGCTAAACGGTTAATCAATGAACTTATGATCATGTGTATTCAAGAGGAAGAGGCTGCTCATGGAGAAGAGAAAAAGTGCTCATATGGTAACACATGGTAAGTATAGAGGGCAAGGCAAGGAAAAGGAAATAGGTGAAATACCTGTCCAGTCTAGCATAAAGAAAGAATCTGGGTGCTTCTTTTGTAAAAGGAAGGGGCACATGAAGAAGGATTGCGCCAAATTCAAGGCTTAGCTCAAAAAGAAAGGTAACCCACTCTAACATGTTTATTATTAATTTAATATAGTTGATGTGTGTCACAATACTTGATGGATTGATTTTGATTCTACATTCTACATTTCAAATTCCTTACGGGGTTTTAGAACCAGTGAAAATCAATGGGAAGTGAACAAAACATCTATTCATGAAATAAGATGCGTTCGTTTGTAAAAGCTATCGTGACACATAGATTAGTTCTCAATAGTGGCTTTGTTTTGAATTTAGAAATGACCTTGTATATTCCCAATTTCTCAACGAATTTAATTTCAATTTCAAGACTCGTACCACTAGGATACTCCTTTGAATTTTGAAGTTCAACATTTACTTTATCATATAAATATGAAATTATTGGAAGTGGTATTTTGTCTAACAATCTCTTTCAAATTAATTTACAAGACAATGTCATTTATAATGCAATGCATGTTCATGATAATATTGGTATAAAACAATATGTTGTGAATAAGGAGTCCTTTATGTTGTGGCATTGGAGATTAAGACATATCTCCATCAATAGAATTAAGTGACTAGTAAATGATGAAGTATTTAGTACTCTAGATTTGATTGATTATGCACTAGTGTGGACTACATTAAGGGACAACAGAAAAATAAGTCAAAGAAATGTGCCAAGAGGAGTACAAAAATATTAGAAATCATACATACTGATATTTATAGTCTAGATATGGACTCAAATGATTAGAGATACTTCATCTCTTTCATAGACGATTATTCATGATTCATGTATCTCTACTTACTTTGTAATAAACACAAAGCCTTTGATGCCTTTAATGTATATAAAACAGAAGTAGATAAACAATGCGGTAAGTAAATTAAGATCATGAGATCAGATAGAGGTGAAGAATACTATGGTAGATACATTGAAGATGGACAAGCACCACGTCCATTTGCAAAGTTTATTGAGGAACATGTGATTATTGCCTAATTGATTCAGGGACCTTGTTTTTGAAAAAGATCATTCGGATACTCAATTTTCCACCTCAGGTAATGCATTGATCATTGTTCACAATGCCCCTTCAATTCAATCGGCTGTTAAATAATCAAAAGCCACAAACTACTGATATTGATCCAATTAACCTAGCTGTTCAGCCATTACTAGAAATTGTTGAACATCCAGTTGAATGATAGACTCTCTAGGAGAATGTTAATGCAATGTTTAGGAGGTCTACTAGAATAAAGAATCAGTAATCCCTAGTAACTACATTGTGTATCTGCAAGAATTTGACTATAATGCTGTAGTTGAAAATGACCAGGAGACATTTTTACAAGCCATGAGTTATGATAAATCCAATCTGTGGTACAATGTCATGATGGAAGAGATGACTTTTATGGCATCTAATGAAGTTTGAAATTTAGTTGAGTTGTCTAATGATGCGAAGGCTATTGGTTGTGAGTAGGTGTTCAAAACTAAGAAGGATTCATTGGGCAATATTGAGAGATATAAAACCAGACTCATTATCAAGGGATTCGCCCAAAAAGAGGGAATCGATTACACGGAGACATTTTTTTCTATATCTAAGAAAGATTCTCTTCATATTATTTTGACTTTAGTTACTCATTTGATATGGAATTACATCAAACGGATATGAAAACGGCGTCTTTCAATGGAAAACTAGAAGAAATGGTTTATATGAAACAATCAGAAGGATTCTTTTCTAATATTAGTGAGCATTTGGTGTGAAATCTTATAAAGTCTCTATATAGCTTGAAATAAGCATCCCGTCAATGATACTTAAGGTTTCATAAAGTCATCTCTTAATTTGGTTCAAATCCCCAAAGATAAGTTGGCCAAGTTAGTGGGAGTAGTATTCTTTTCTTGTCTTATATATAGATGCCATTTTATTTGTGACTTATGATAAGGGACTGTTACATAAGGTGAAACTATTTGTCTCTAAGAGTTTTGACATGAAGGATATGGATAAGGCATCTTACGTTATTGGCATTAAGATCCATAGGGATAGACCTTGAGATATATTAGGATTATTTCAAAAAACCTATATCAATAAGGTTTTAGAAAGATCTTGGATGAAAGATTACTCATCAAGTATAGTACCCATTGTAAATGGTGATAAATTTAAATTAAATAAGTGCCCAAATAATGATTTTGAAAGGGAACAAATGAAGAACATCACATATGCTTTTGCTATCAAAAGCTTGATGTATGCTCAAGTTTGCACTTGATCTGGCATTGCTTTTGCTGTGGGAATGTTGGGAAAATATTAAAGTAATTCAGATATGGACATAAGGTACCTTCAAGGTACAAATGGCTACATGTTTATGTATAGACATATTAATATCCTAGAGATGGTTGGTTACTCGGATTCAGACTTCACTGGTTACATTGATTACTGTAAATAAACATCTGATAACTCTATTTTTAATAGAGTATTCTTGTTTATTTAGACTTGATATTTGCTTAATTTTGATGAATTTTTGGGTGAATTTAATTGCTACTCACGTAATTTTATTTTATATGAAATATTTTCAGATCTTCCAAAATATTGCAATATCTTCCATAATATTTTATCTTGAAGAAATAGGCAGCCCAAATCAAATATTTGGAGAATTTGACCATGATTGAAGATAAGGTTCAAAGAAAATCAAGGAGATAAGGAGGAATCTTTTCTAAATTCTAGTAGGAGTCAACTTAGGGCAGATTTTTGGAGGCTATATAAACTGCTCTTATGCCGCATATAAAGAGGAAGAGAGAATCCTTGGAGCCACCATCTTTGTAGAAGATTTTAGGTTTTAGATTTTATTCTTCTATTTTAGTGGAGTTGGTGCATGTCAAGGAGAGAGGGAGGAGACAAACCTGAAGCTCCTTGTATCTCAAATTGGTGAATTTGTTTTATGTTTTCTTTAATTTTTGTTAGTTTAGTTTTTACTATGTTCTAAATTTCTTTTGTTAGAGCTACAATGGATCTTAATCATGATTGATTGATTTTCAAAGACTTTTTCATGCAATAGAATTTTTTTGATTGTGTCGTTCTTTATCATGATCTTAATGCTTTTAGAAGTTTAGCCAACTTTTGAATGATTTTTGATATATGCATGATACTAGGTGGAAATTGTGTGCATGCGATTAGTGATATTGAACCATAAATTAAATCTAGGTCAAGGTACACTAGGTTATTTATGTGGTTGCGGTAGTAGATCTAGGTTAGGACTACTTAGATTGAATCCGGGAATTTCCACAAGAACTTAATGCTTTTAGGTAGTTTAAATTCACCTAAGGTTAGTGTGGGTTAACATACCTAATTAGGGATTATTAGACCGAGGTTGGCTTTTAATTCATCTTAGGGAAATTTCGCCAACACAATTGGAAATTAATTTATTGCATGAAAAGTTAAGAAAATTAATTATGAATGGTTAAGTGAAGTTGGATGCTTTAACGCTTTGTGATCTTGATAATTATTAATTTTCAGTTTACTTTAGATTATTTTACAGTTTTAATTAGCTTTTGAATTCTTTAAGTTTTGACTCTTTTATATTTTAGTATTTTAATTGGTTTAGTTCACTTTTTACTCGTCTTTTCGATTTGGTTAGCTAAATTTTTGGATTGATCACTTTCGGTAAGTAATTGGATAAAAAAAAACAGTCCTTATGGGAACGATACTCACTCATTACTTTATTACTTGTTGATATTGTGCACTTGCAATTCACCTAACAAGTTTTTGGCGCCGTTGACGGGGATTGCTTTGACAATTTTCCAATTACTATTGATATCGAGCAATTCTTAGTTTAGACTAGCCTTTATTTTATTTTATTTTTAATTTGTTTCTTTTGCAGGCCAAACTCACTTCTCTATAAAAGGTGGAGGAGCATCACATAACCTGAAGCCAACAAGGAGACCTTGAAGAGTTTGATCCTGAGATTGAAAGAACCTTTCTTAGGAGAAAAAGAGAACAATCACAAGCAATTCACATTGTAATGACTGAAGATCAAGAAGTCGCACCTCCAAGGAGGACTTTGAAAGATTATGCTACACCAACAATTCAAGGAGCACAATCAAGGATAAGGAGGCTGACAGTGCAAGCCAACAATTTTGAGATTAAGCCATCTTTAATTCAAATGCTTCAAAATGCAGGGCAATTCAGTGGATCGCCTAATGATGATCCAAATCTACACTTAGAAGCATTCCCTGAAATTTGTGACACTGTTAAATTTAATGGTGTTACTGATGATGTGCTTAAATTAAGATTGTTCCCATTTTCTCTTCATGATAAAGCTAAGACTTGGTTGACTTCTCTTCCTACAGGCTCTATCACTACTTGGGAAGACTTGGCTCAAAAATTCCTAAGTAAATATTTTCCTCCTGCAAAATTTGCCAAAATGCGTAATGATATTACTACATTTATGCAGATGAATGGTGAGCCTTTTTATGAAGCATGGGAGAGGTTTAAGAAGCTGCTAAGGAGATGCCCACACTATGGATTGCCAATTTGGATGCAAGTACATACATTCTATGACGGCGCGCATCCTACCGTTCGAGCTAGTCTAGATGTAGTAGCTGGAGGTACTTTGCAAAACAAGTCACCCGAAGAAGCTTTTCATCTACTTGAGGAGATGGTACGCAATAGCTACCAATGGCCAACTGAGAGATACCAAGCCTGAAAGCCAAGTGGAGTTCATGAAGTTGACACCAATAGGACTTTGAATGCAAAACTTGATGCATTAAGCAATATGATTGCTTCTTTAAAAACTCAAGGAGTATCTTGTGAATTTTGTGGTAGAAATCATATTAGCACTGATTGTCAAGTAAGTAACCCTTATGCTAGTTCTTCTGAACATGCTAACTTTGTTTCAAATTTTAACAGGGGTCCTCAAAACGATCCTTACTCCAACACTTACAACCCATGATGGAGGAATCACCCTAATCTATCTTGGGGAGGTCAAAATCAACTAGGACCGAGAGCACCACCACCATCCATGGAGAAGCATAATTCCAATTTGGAGGATTTGGTTGCCAAGCTAGCCCAAACTGTGGAAAGGCAAGCTCAAGTTGTAGAAAAACAAGCTCAAACCACTCAAGATTTCATGAGAAGTACCGATGTAAGACTCCACAATCAAGAAGCGTCAATTCGAAACATAGAAAAGCAAGTGGGACAACTAGCTCAGAGAATTAATGAGAGACAAAGTGGTGCCTTGCCAAGTGATACTAAGAAAAATCCCATAGAGAATGCAAATGTAATTGCGTTGAGAAGTGGAAAAAAAGTTGGAAAGCAAGATCAAGATGAGGATGTAGAAGACGAGAACAGGGCCAAATCTTCCACTGAGATCAAACAAAAGGACGAGCCACAAAAGAGTAAGTCATCTCCAATGCCATATGTTCCACCTATTCCTTTTCCGGAGAGGTAGCCAAACACAAGCAAGATAAGCAATTTTCAAAATTTTTTGATTATCTTAAACAATTGCACATTAATATTCCTTTTGTAGATGCTCTAGCTCAAATGTCAAGCTATGCCAAGTTTTTGAAGGAGATCCTAGCTAACAAAAGGAAGTTAGAGGAGTATGAGACTGTGAAGTTGAATGAGGAATGTTCGGCCATCTTTCAAAATAAGCTACCACCAAAATTAAAAGATTCAGGGAGTTTTACTATTCCATGTAATATTGGTGATGCTTACTTTAATAAAGCTTTATGTGATCTTGGTGTTAGTATAAATCTAATGCCTTATTCCGTATTTGTGAAACTAGGTGTAGGAGAAGTAAAAATGACCACCGTGTCTTTACAATTAGCGGATAGATCTATCAAATATCCAAGAGGCGTGGTGGAGGATGTTTTAATAAAGGTGGATAAATTTATCTTCCCGGCGGATTTTATTGTGCTAGAGATGGAGGAGGATTATGAAGTTCCTATTATTTTGGGCTGACCATTCCTAGCCACGGGAAGAGCTTTCATTGATGTACAACAAGGAAAATTGATCCTTAGAGCGGGAGAAGATCAAGTCACTTTCAATGTCCTCAAAGCCATGAAAAACCCCGAGGGACCAAGTGATTGCTTGAAGATAGATACCATAGACAGTGAAGTAAAGATCGTGTTTGAATTGACCACAACTCAAGATCCTATAGAGGCATGTTTGGTTTGGCCAAAAGAGAAAGAAACTAAGAATGAAGAAATTAGAGAGGCCGTGGAGTTTTTAGAAGCAAGTCTACTATGTTCGAGATGGAAATCACAAAAATTTGAAGAGTTGGAGTCAAGTGCAAAGAAGCCCAAGCCTTCCATTGAAGAACCACCAACTTTTGAGCTTAAACCTTACCTTCTTATTTAAAATATGCTTTTCTTGATGGTGTTTCTTATCTAGTGATTATTTCTTCTTCTTTGACAGGGGTGATGGAGGAGAAGTTACTTAGAGTGCTTAGAGAGCATAAGAGTGCAATTGGATGGACCATTGCGGATATAAAAGGAATAAACCCTTCGATTTGCATGCACAAAATTCTGATGAAGGAGCAATACAAACCAGTCATCCAACCACAAAGGAGGCTTAATCCGAAAATGCAAGAAGTTGTGAAAACAAAAGTAATTAAGTTACTCGATGTAGGTATTATCTATCCAATTTCTAATAGTGATTGGGTAAGTCCTATGCAAGTAGTGCCAAAAAAGGGAGGTATGACTGTTCTAACCAATGAAAAGAATGAATTAATTCCAACTAGGATAGTTACAGGTTGGCGAATTTGCATGGATTATAGAAAATTGAATGATGCTATTCGTAAAGATCACTTTCCTTTACCTTTCATTGATCTATTGTTAGAAAAACTTGCAGGACATGAGTATTATCATTTTTTGGATGGATATTCCGGGTATAACCAAATCCCTATTGCACCTAATGATCAAGAAAAGACTACATTTACTTGTCCTTATGGTACATTTGCATATAGAAGGATGCCTTTTGGTTTTTCTAATGCACTTGCTACTTTTCAACGATGCATAATGGCTATTTTTTCTGACATGATAGAGATATACATTGAAATTTTCATGAATGATTTTTCTGTTTTTGGTACATCTTTTGATTCATGCTTTCATAATTTAGCTTTGGTGTTACAAAGATGCGAAGAGACTAACCTTGTGCTAAATTGGGAGAAGTGTCATTTTATGGTGCAGGAAGGGATAGTGTTGGGCCATAAAATATCTGCTAGAGGTATTGAGGTGGATCAAGCCAAAATTGAAGTTATCTTCAAATTACCACCTCCTACTTCTGTAAAATTACTTCGAGAATTTTTAGGACATGCAGGGTTTTATAGGTGATTCATAAAGGACTTTTCCAAAATTCCAAGACCACTCACAAAATTGCTTGAAAAGATGTTAAGTTTGATTTTAACTCTAAGTGTTTGCAGGCATTTGAGACATTAAAGGAGAAATTGATTTCGGCTCCTATAATGACACCACCGGATTGGAGTTTGCCTTTTGAGTTGATGTGCGATGCTAGTGATTATGCCATTGGAGTTGTGCTTGGTCAAAGGAATGATAGAATTTTTTGAGTCATATATTATGTTAGCCGAACCCTTAATGAAGCCCAATTGAATTATGCCACTACTGAAAAGGAGCTTTTAGCAATTGTTTTTGCTTTTGATAAATTCCATTCTTATTTGATTGGCTCTAAAGTGATTGTCTATACTAATCATGTAGCTTTAAAGTATTTGTTGGCAAAGAAAAATACGAAACCAAGGTTAATTCATTTGATCTTGTTGCTTCAACAGTTTGATTTAGAGATTAAGGACAAGAAAGGGACCGAGAATCTCGTGGCCAATCACCTATTTAGGTTACCGAATGCCCCTAGCGATGAGGTATCAATTTTGGATGACTTTCCTGATGAAGCACTATTTTCCTTGAAAATCGAAACCCCATGGTGTGCAGATATTGTGAACTATTTGGTAAGTGAAATCTTTCCCCCTGACTTGAATTATGAACAAAGGAAAAAGTTTCTCTCCGATGTTAGATGCTACTTTTGGGAGGATCCTTACTTGTTTAAGGTATGTATTATATGAATAATTAGACGTTGTGTTGGTAAGGAAGAAATTCCTAATATTCTTTTTCATTGCTATGATGGAGAGGCAGGTGGTCACTATGGTGCCACCAAAACTGCTGCTAAGATTTTACAATGTGGATTTTATTGGCCTACTCTTTTTAAGGATGCACATGCTTATGTTTCTCATTGCAATAGGTGTCAAAGGACTGCAAATATATCTAGAAGGCATGAGATGCCCCTAAACAATATCATAGTGTGTGAATTATTTGATGTTTGGGGCATTGACTTCATGGGTCCATTTCCACATTCTTTTGGTAACACTTACATATTAGTTGCTTGTGAGTATATGTCTAAATGGGTAGAGGCCGTGGCTTTGCACTCTAATGATGCTAGAGTTATCTGTAATTTCTTGAAAAAGTATATCTTTACTCAGTTTGGCACACCTAAGCTATTATAAGTGACCAAGGCACACACTTCATGAATAAATAATTTGAGTCACTTTTGCATAAATATGGAGTCACTCATAAGGTAGCTACTGCTTATCATCCCTAAACTAGTGGTCAAACTGAGATATCTAATAGGGAGATAAAGAGAATTTTGGAAAAGACTGTGAATACTAATAGGGGAAGGATTGGGCAAGGAAACTTGATGATGCTTTATGGGCTTATAGAACTGCTTTCAAAACTCCTATTGATATGTCACCTTTTCGACTTTTATTTGATAAAGCATGCCATTTACCTGTTGAGTTGGAGTATAAAGCATATTGGGCTTTGCAAAAACTGAACTTTGATATGCAGGCAATAGGTGAGAAAGGATTGCTTCAGTCAGATGAATTGGAAGAGATGCGCAATGATGCATACGAAAGTGCAAGAATTTACAAAGAGAAAACGAAGATGGCACGATCGACACATCTTAAGAAATGAGTTTCATGTGGGTGAAAAATTTTTATTATATAACTCTCGTCTTCGTTTGTTCCCAGGAATCTAGATAGACCGATCCTTACACCATCACCAAAGTATTCCCTTTTGGAGTCGTTGAGATTATCAATGAGAATGAGGGGACTTTCAAAGTAAACGGTCATAAGCTCAAGCACTACTATGGAGGAGGTTTCAATGTTCAAACATCTGTTATTACCTTGGTTCCACCTACTTAGAAACATGGGAAGAGTTCGGCTGCGAACTATAAAACAAGTGCTTCTTGGGAGGCAATCCAAGTTTTTAAGCTTCTAATTTTTATTTTTTTTTGCATTTTGTCTAAAAAAAAATTGAAAAAAAAAAGAGAAGAATTTTTGTGGTGATGAATTTTCTATTTTGCGTAGATAGTAGTGCGCACGACAGGTAGAAGAGGGGTTAGGGGCGTACGACCATACGATCATGAAGCTGAGAATTTTTCTGTGAGCAACCTTTAACGACACATCTGAACCATTTCTCACCTTACTGGGCATGATTCAACATGGACAATTGCCATCTTCACATCTCCAGGGGAGTATTTCGAACTTTACTCTAATTTGTTTGCCTCATTGCTTGTATTTAATTCTTTATTTTTACGCATTGAGGACAATGCTTTATTTTAAGTTGGGGGTAGGGGATCGAAAATTTTTAAATTTTTTGTGCTAAAACTTTTGCTAATCTTGAAATATTTGGGCTTATTTAAAATTTTTGAAATATTTTTTAAGCAAACTTTATAGGAGATGATGATTTTGAACCGTAATCTATAAGATTGATATCCTTTTCATGGTTATGAGTTATTGCGATTTTTAGGGGAATATAAATCTTGTTCAATTGGTTATTGATATATGAGTTAGTCTTAATCTTGATTATGCAATCCATATTTTGAGCACTTATCCTTGCCTTTTAAGTTATGTGTGCTTAGAAAAGATCAATGGGAAGTATGTAATTCTCTATAACTCACTTAAGTCTTAGGATTTCTTTGATGTTCTCTTGAAATTATATGCTATACTCAATCAAGAAGGTGATATAGGCATTCTTTGGATCGTTTGAGCCTTTCAAGCCTACCTTATTACTTGATCCCTAGTACCCTTTTGAGCTTAATTAGCCTATTTTTCTTTGATGACCTTATAATGCTGATCCAAATGTATTACTTTACCTTATACCCCATAAGCATGTTTATCCTTAAAGCTACTTTAATAGTTATGGATTCTTAATGTGTCTGAAGTTGCTGAAGCTTGAAATAGTCATGAAAAGTAAAACGAAAAAAGAAAAAAAAAGAAAAAAAAAAGAAGAAAGAAAAGAAAAGAAAAGAAAAGAAAAAGTGCAAGTTATAAAGTGAAAGTTGTTTACTCTAGTATAACTTATACGGATCCCTATTGCTAACTTTCAATTTGAGTGAGCCTTTTGGATACTCAATGGGTTAGCATTGCACTATGGAAGGTACTTAGGAAGGAACTTCGCCGTATAGCGTGGAAAAAGAAATAATGAAAGCTTTAAAGTGTTGAGTGTTTGTGAATTGCATGGCTCTAATAGTGTAAGCATATGGATGATATGTCTTGAATCCTATTTAATTCAAATGCTTTGAGAATTGATATGTTTATGGGGTTTATCAAGCTTAAAAATCCTTTATACCCTCTTCTTAACCAAGCCACATTATAAGCCTTAAAAACCTATTGATTTTTGAATGAGTATTAGTTTTCAATAGTGGAGAGAGAATCGAAAAACAAATCTATAAGACTAAATTAGTGGATCTTGAGTTTAGAGTGTTACATATCAACTTGATTTATTTGAGCATACATGATTTGGAAAGTCAAGGGGCACACATACACACGGATTGCATAGTTAAGGTTAGACATAGCTTATGTATTGATTTTGGGTTGACGGGATTTATTTTTTCCTTTGAGTTATGATTTCACATATTTATGAATGGATATTGATAATTGGAGATGAGGTTTGTTTATTTTTATTGTTTGCTCGAGAACTAGCAAATTTCTAAGTTGGGGGTAATTGATAACTCTATTTTTAATAGAGTATTCTTGCTTATTTAGACTTGATATTTGCTTAATTTTGATGAATTTTTGGGTGAATTTAATTGCTACTCACGTAATTGTATTTTGTATGAAATATTTTCAGATCTTCTAAAATATTGCAATATCTTTCAAAATATTTCATATTGAAGAAAAAGCCAGCCCAAATAAGATATTTGGAGAATTTGACCATGATTGAAGATAAGGTTCAAAGAAAATCAAAGAGATAAGGAGGAATCTTTTCCAAATCCTAGTAGAAATCAACTTAGGGCAGATTTTTGGAGGCTATATAAATTGCTCTTGTGCCACATATAAAGACGAAGAGAGAATCCTTGGAGCCACCATCTTTGTAGAATATTTTAGGTTTTAGATTTTGTTCTTCTATTTTAATGGAATTGGTGCGTGTCAAGGAGAGAGGGAGGAGACAAACCTGAAGCTCCTTGTATATCAAATTGGTGAATTTGTTTTTATTTAGTATTATGTTTTCTTTAATTCTTGTTAGTTTAGTTTTTACAATGTTCTAAATTTCTTTTGTTAGAGCTACAATAAATCTTAATCATGATTGATTGATTTTCAAAGAGTTTTTTATGCAGTAGAATTGTTTTGATTGTGTCGTTCTTTATCATGATCTTAATGCTTTTAGAAGTTTAGCCAACTTTTGAATGATTTTTGATGTATGCATGATACCGGGTGGAGATTGTGTGCATGCGCATTAGTGATATTGAACTATAAATTAAATCTAGGTTAAGGCAGACTAGGTTATTTATGTGGCTGCGGTAGTAGATCTAGGTTGGGACTATTTAGATTGAATCTGGGAATTTCCACAAGAACTTAATGCTTTTAGGTAGTTTAAATTCACCTAAGGATAGTGTGGGTTAACATACCTAATTAGGGATTATTAGACCGAGGTCAGCTTTTAATTCATCTTAGGGAAATTTCGCCAACACAATTAGAAATTAATTTGTTGCATGAAAAGTTAAGAAAATTAATTATGAATGGTTAAGTGAAGTTGATGCTCTAACGCTTTATGATCTTGATAATTATTAATTTTCAGTTTACTTTAGATTGTTTTACAGTTTTAATTAGCTTTTGAATTCTTTAAGTTTTGACTCTTTTATATTTTAGTATTTTAATTGGTTTAGTTTACTTTTTACTCGTTTTTTCGATTTGGTTAGCTAAATTTTTGGATTGATCACTTTTGGTAAGTAATTGGATAAAAAAAAAAATAGTCATTGTGGGAACGATACTCATTCATCACTTTATTACTTGTTGATATTGTGCACTTGCAATTCACCTAACAACATCAGGATATATTTTTATGTTTGCTGGAGAAACTGTACCTTGGAGGAGTGCGAAAGAGATCTTGGTTGCCATTTCCACTATGGAGGATGAGATTGTTTCTTGTTTTGAGGTAAACTCGCATGGTGTGTGGTTGAAAAGTTTCATATTGGGTTTTAAAGTTGTGGATTCCAATGCTAGGCCATTAAGAATATTTTGCAATAATTCAGCTGTAATTTTCATGGCTAAGAACCACAAAAATGGTAGTTAAAGAAAGCACATTGACATTAAGTATTTGGCTATCAGAGAACATATTAAAGAGAAGAAAGTGGTCATAGAACACATAAGAACTGAATTGATGATAGCTGATCATTTAACTAAATACATACCACCAATGAGTTATAGGGATCATGTACTTAGAATGGACATTGGTCAAATCATGTAAATTTCTTTGTATGGAAGAATTTGTGAGACTTTTACTCATTGTGGTGTTTTTCTCAATACAGTTGTATACATTCAATTATTTTGAGAAAAACAATCATGTTTGACCTGAAATGAATATAAGATTTATTCATTTAGTTGTGTTATTACATATGGGCTGATGAGATGCATTGTGATACATGGAAGATAATACTCGCTCTAAGAAGACTTATAACTATAATTCGTGTGTTTTATTTTATCATGAAGTTTATGTATGTTTGGAGCTTGAGCATGGCAGCAGCTGCGAGCATGAGCGGCCATGGTGATAGCGAGCTTCATAGCCAAATTGGCCATAGCAGCCACAAACTTTGAAAACAAGTGGCCGTGGCTGCAAGCTTTGAGCTCGAGCAGTATTAGTGACCACAAGCTTCGAAGCCAGATATGGCCATGGCCACTGCAAGCTTTGAACTTATATGGGCATGGTCGCAAGCTTCGAAGCCTGATTGGGTCATAACAGACGCAAGCTTCAAACTTGAGTAGCCATGACAACTGCAGGCTTCGAAGTTAGATCTGGCCATAGTGGCCGCAAGCTTTGACATCAAATGACCATGGCCATGAGCAGGTCGAGTGACCATGGCGATCACAACGTTTGAGCTCAAACGGCCATGGTTGTGAGCTTTGAGCTTGAGCAGCCATGGTTGTGGTATGGCTTCTACTCCACATTTCAATTGTTCACATTGGCATAAATTGACTGGAAAAAATAGCGACATAATAGAAGGAAGAGCAACGAACCTTTTTTGAAAAGCACATGGATGATTTTGGACAAAAAAAGATATAAGGATGGTCTTGACTTTTGGGCAAGCGTACATGGACAACTTGTGTCATTTCACCTAATATTTGTACAAAATTAAATGCTTGTGTGTGAAAAGGACCCAACTAAACAATAAAAAGGAGTGAATTGCTTGTTTTAGGATTTTTGGAACTTTTCTCTAGCAAAATGATGTGTGAAGGATGAAACAGTGCTTGTAGACAAAATATGCATTGTAGAGAAACTACCTTCTATATTCAGAAATGTAAAGAGAGTAACAGATATAAGAGATTGCAAATTAATTAATAGTCCCTTTCGATCTATCCAATTAGCCTCTTCCATAATTGCAGCACTAACAGTCTAACAAGGTTAGAATCCACTAATGTAATCCTTAAGCATGTATAGATGAAATTGCCTCTCCAAGAGGAACTGTAGCTCACTCTACAAGTACATTAACTTCACTCCACGCTCAAAGCACTCTGTACAATAATTAAACGAAAACTCTCTGAAATAATTATGAAAAGAATCATGAGATTGGAGACCTAGGTGCATGTATGAAGGCATCAATCATTTGTGAAAACCAGAGAAACTTGTGGTCCGGGGTTCGGTTATGTATGGGGACGGGTTACAATCCTTACAACATTCTTTTGGTACCACATTTTCTAATTATGTCCTTTAAATGCAATTCTAGAATAATATGCCAATATTATTGTGCGACTTATGATTTTTCTGAAGATGTAATCAAAGAGACTCCTTCGTCGTTTAACACCCCGGCATGACTTTGTGCACCATGTCTGTTTGTGTTTTGAAAGTATGCAATGATGTGTAAAAATATGCTCGAGTCTTAATTTGTGATGTGTATGATATTCAATAGATTACTGACGTATAATTAGATTTTGCGTTTTTAGTTTTAAAATTGATGGAATCATGTTATTATTGGCCTAATTAGATAGAGGTACTTCTGTCCTTTTGGCAATAGACAAAAAGGATTTTGAAAGCTAAAAATATTTTTAGGAAAAGTAAGCATAATCTTTCCGAAAGTATTCTAGAAAATCATGACATCCAGGGAGCCTTAGTCTCCAGCCTCTGAGTTTGCCTAGATCGATTATCGCAGCGTTTCGACCTATGGTGGTTTCATTCATGCAATGGATTTTCTAAATGCAAATATTTAAACATATAAAATAACCACCTAGAGAAATTATGACATTCTTTTATTTCAGTGAAATAATAGCTATAAAATCACATATTTATATTTTCTGAAAGCATAATTTAGGCATTATGATGACCTATTTATTCATGAAAAGCCTAATTTTAAACCAGTAGAGTAGCAACTTATTTGTTATAATAACTCAAGCCCGACTCTAGCAATAAGAGGGCTTAATACACTATCCATTACCTGAACAAATGTTCTTCATTCATACCCACCTAAGATCATCTGTATTTGCGAGCTTGACTCTCACCAAAATTTTCTTATAAAAACAAGATCAATTCGTTATTAGAATTTGAGAGATAGTGCATTACCTTTGTTGAAATGAGCAAATGAAGGCCCCATTCATAGGGAAATTTTGAAAACAAAGAGGTAAGGAAAAGATGCATAAGGCAAATGTGGAGAGAGGCCTAAAAATGATGAACAAGGCCTTATAGGTGAGGAACCGGGCTCAAAAGCCCAACCTTACACGAAATGGGTCTGGGGACAGCCTAGTCATGTGCTAGGCCCATGTGACCCAGATGGACTGAGTTGATGTGTGACTAGAGCAGCATGGCTGGGGCTTCATGTGTTCGGTTGGGTCGTGTTGCGATCTCATCTCAGGTGTACCACCTAGGGTTTGGCTAATGGATTACTAAACCTAAACTTAATTCGGGTTCTCCCAAGCCCATACCAATTCGCGACTTAGGGTTTAAGTTTTTGGTATGCAAATGATTTTTACTTAGAGTCACCACTAACTTATTTTTTGGTGGGTCGATTAGAAACCTAAGTAAAGTAATGGGAGAATTACTTCACTCCTACGAACCAGAGACTATGTGATCAGGGATTTAATTATGTTAGATTTCTCTAATGCCATTTCGGTATCTTTTCTCTTTTATTCGAAAAAAAATGATTTGCAGGCAGTTTGTATTGATTTTAATTTACTCCCTAAAATGCAATGTGATCATGTGAGTGCACAACCATTATCTAACACTCAATAAAGCAAATCAATAAATAAATTGCAAGCACAAGGAAGAGATACTTACCCCGAAACAACGAAAGTAGCTGCAGTGTTAGCTTAAAAATCACATCACTAATTCTAGATATGCTTTCTAATTAACATGCAATCATTCAACTATTTTTTTAAGGTTTTTAAATTATTTAATGAGGCCTAAAAAACTAAGTGCAATGCATGCGATGACGTGCAAAAGTGTCTAATTATAATAATATGCAACGTGCAACCTAATATGCAAATTATATGTCTCGCGACATTAGTTATTGGACCTAATCTAATGTCAGGAAATATATTAAATGTGACTATCCTAATGTTTCACACATTTAGATAATCCTAAACATGTAATGACTAGATGACATGCAATGGATGATGTAATTCTACGCGATGCATGCATGATATAGCAATATGATGCGACCTAGACTACATGACAATATTTTTTGTGTTTTTTCATGAAATTTCAAAATTAAAATAAGAAACTAAATTTCCTAGTTCTAGAAATTATCCAATTCAATTTAAAGGTTAATCTAGACTGAATCCTAATTTATATTATCTCTAACTAGATAAATCCTATCCTAGCATGCAATCGATGTCAATTAAAACCTATTCTATCTTATTTACATCTTTTTGAGATTTTTTTTTTATAAGAATAGAGATTGAATAAAATCAAACAGAATATAAAATCCATCACCGAAGTTATCATTCATATCTATTTAATTTTGGAAACAAATAAAATCGACGAATCGTATCTCGGGCATCAGATCAAATTGGCCGATTTTCCGTGCAATTGCGAGTCATATTTTGGGCATGAAATCAGACTGACAATCATATACACGTTGTGAAATTAGGAAAATTTCCTAATTCACAAGGGATCATGAGATCTTTTGGATATGGCAATATTGTTCAAATATTCAAATAAGATTGCAATTCCACGAACTAGGCAATAACATATGAGAAAATTGTATTAATCAAGATTCTCACCTAGCTCTTGATATTGTGTGAATAATGTTTCCAAATCGGGATGGCAACGCAAAACCGTGGACTTGATGGCAACCGGGGACTCGAGGGTTAGTTGTCAACAATGGCGATGATGCTCATCGTGGTGCAGGGTGGTGAGCAGCAGCCTTGAATCGCTACAAAATTGTAGAAGGAGACTCCATTAGTGTTGGACAACCACCAGCTTCGGATGTGGACCGGAGTTTGCACTTTTGCCTCTTGTTTTTTTTTTGTGACCATGCATTAAATGGAATTTTCCATGATTCTATGCACGTCAACCCTGCAGCTATGTTGACCGAAGGTGGTCTCGAACTCAACCCAGAATTTCCTTCAAATAAAACAAACACTGTTGGGATTTCATGAATCATGTATAGGCAATTTAATAAAAACGCAGCGGAAACAATATCAAATATTTCTATACATGAATCTCCAAAGGCGTTGTTCGTGCGTTTTAATCAAAAATCTAGTTATAAGAAGGGAGTTGAACGAATTACCTCTCGAAGCGCGCTTTAAACAAATTTGTCCAAATGTTCTTCAGTTCGAGCCCCACAAACGTCGGACCTCTAGTTCAGACACACCACCAATGGATATCGAACGAAAAGAGAACTTGCGGATAATCACCACTACGATTGTGCTAGCAACTTCGTGGAGATATTCCTTCGTATCCTTAGTATTATCAGCCACAGCCCAAATGAGAGAAAAACCTTTCTTCTCTCTTTTTCTTTTCGTTTTCATACATACGTACGTGCAGAAAAACGAACACACGCGCCTTTTATAGAACCGATCGTGGGTAACCACCCACGATTGGTAACCACCCATGATCCACAATCAGCAACCGTTGCTGATCGTGGGAAACTACCCCACGACCAGCAACCGTTGCTGGTCATGGGCCATGCATAATCCCACGACCAGCAACCGTTGCTGGTCGTGGGTTTATGCATGAGAATCATGCATGATGGTCAGCAACGGTTGCTGACCATCATGCCCCCACATATATCTTCTTTTTTTTTTTCTTTTTTTTTTTTTTTAAATTAAAAAGAACCATTTCGCACATCACATGTGCGTTGCACACGGTCAGCAACAGTTGTTGACCGTGTGCATCTTTTTTAATTAATATAAAATTAAATAAAAGAAGACATAACTTTATGTGCATATTCGAGGTACATTAACGTGCACCCACTTTAGGCATGCGTGTGCATCATATGCACGTAGGCTCGTGACTATAATACGAATTAAATTAAATCACATTTAATTTAATTTCATATCGACTCAATGCGACTGTAGTAATTTGCAAACATATTTGCAAAATTATTTCTCTCTCTCGTTCTACGTTATCCTAATTGGTTATGGTGTGTGACATCCCTAGGTTCATCACTAAACTGGTAGTAAGACTTGTACTAACACATTAGTACTCCCAAAAGAATTAATTGTCCCGATTAATCTTTGGGTCCTACAAGCCACGATTGACATCTAGCAATATGTCATGGCTACCCAGATAGTGTGAATGCTTTAAGAACATAATGAACCTCGTCGGTTTTGGCTACGGTGTAATTTAATCCCTCCGTCTTACTATGTCCCGATCGAACAAAGACCATGGAATATTTGTCAAGTCACCAATTCGATCATATGAACAAATCTAATTGACATGTATTTTATTTGAGACATAAACAATTTATTCTCGGTTACAACCCCGGCCGAGGATTTCAATACATTGTCACAATTAGATTGCATAGGACATCATTATAATACCTTGTATGTAACAAGGAGACAGATTCCATATTGCATTACGTGCAACTTCGTATATAAACAAACTATGACCATCAGGTATAAAGACGGATCAACGATCCGGCATTATGTGCACCCGTGAACCATAGTTGTTCGATACACAAGTTAACACTGTACCTCAGGTCTAAGGATTATTTACACAAGACCAAAGCATGAACAATTAGACATTGACCACGCTAAAAGCTTCCATGTTGCTAATCGTTCTATATACGTCACGTTCAGTGAATTTGTCTAATACAAACACTTGTGTTCTAACTCAGGTATCATAATACCTAATGACTTGCGACTCATCATTCCTTAAATATCCAATACTTAATGTTGAAGTTAAGAACACACCGGTCTCAACAGGATTATAAATATCCACTCAATAATCCATTGACCAGGAACAGTTTAAAGATTCAGTCTAACTATGAACCCGTCACAATATTCTTGACGTCTCAAGAATAGGTCTAGTTACAACTGATCTTATGGAATCATTCATAAAATAATTAGACAAATGAATGAATACGTCATTGCCATTAATTAAATAATAATGATGATAGTACTACTGAAATCCCTAATATGTAACTATTACATAGTAGCTTTAGGGCATACATCCAACAATCTCTCACTTGCACTAAAGCCAACTTGTCTGGTACCTCAAACCCATTTTGTCAATATGCCTTTCAAAAGAAGACTGAGGTAAGGCCTTAGTAAAGGGATCTGCCACGTTTTCCGCTGAGGCAATTTTCTGCAAGGCGATATCACCTCTCCCAACAATTTCTCTGATGAGATGGAAGCGTCTCTCAATGTGCTTGGACTTCTGGTGAGACCTTGGTTCCTTAGCTTGAGCTATCGCCCCATTGTTGTCACAAAACAATGTAATTGGCTGCTCAATTGAAGGAACAACTCCAAGTTCAGAAATAAACTTCTTCATCCAAGCGGCTTCCTTTGCTGCTTCAGAAGCAGCTACATACTCTGCTTCAGTGGTGGAATCAGCAGTTATGCTTTGTTTGGAACTTTTCCAACTAACTGCGCCACCATTGAATGTAAAGACAAACCCAGATGTAGACTTATAATCATTAGGATCCGATTGAAAATCGGAATCTGTATAAGCTATAACTTTAAATTCTCATTCTTCATATATCAAGAATAAATCCTTAGTCCTTCGCAAGTATTTAAGAATATTCTTGACTGCTATCCAATGCTCTTCTCCTGGATCAGACTGATATCTGCTAGTAATACTTACAACATGCGCAATATCAGGTCTAGTACATAGCATATCATACTTTATGCTTCCAATAGCGGATGCATATGGTATCTTCATCATTCGCTCTCTTTCTTTAGAAGTGTTGGGACACATCTCCTTAGAAAGACGGATCCCTTGCCTAAAAGGCAATAATCCTCTTTTGGAACATTGCATGTTAAAATGTGTTAACACCTTATCTATGTACGTAGACTGTGAGAGGCCAATCAATCGTCTCGATTTATCTCTATAGATCTTGATACCTAAAATGTAGGTCGCCTCTCCTAAGTCTTTCATGGAGAATTTCTGTGACAAGAATAGTTTTATCGATGATATCATTGGTACATCATTCCCAATCAAAAGTATATCATCGACATACAAAACTAGAAATGCAATTGCACTCCCACGATCTTCTTGTATACACAAGGTTCATCCGGATTTTTGATGAAGCCAAACGATTTGACTACCTCATCAAAACGGACGTTCCAACTTCTGGAGGCTTGTTTGAGTTCATAAATGGATCTCTTAAGCTTACACACCTTCTGATTTTCACCATTGGATTCAAAACCCCGTGGCTGTTCCATATAGATATCCTCCTCGAGAAAACCATTTAGAAAAGCCGTTTTAACATCCATTTGGAATATTTCATAATCAAGGTGTGCAGCTATAGCCAACATAATCCGAATGGATTTTAACATGGCCACAGTGTGAGAAAGTCTCGTCATAATCGATTCCTTCTTTCTGACGATATCCTTTCGCCACCAGCCGTGCTTTGTAAGTTCCAATTTGACCTTCAGCATTCATCTTCCTCTTGAAGATCCATTTACAGCCAATTGGTACAATACCATCAGGCAGGTCAACTAAGGTCCAAACATTATTGGAATACATTGAATCCATTTCAGATTTCATGGCTTCTAGCCATTTACCAGAATCGATGTCCGACATCGCCTCCTCATAGGTTTTAGGATCACCGGGTTGATCACTATCATCCACAATGAATAATGGTTCAATAAGATCAACCGAGTGTCTATAACGAGCAGGTGGGCGAGACGTTCTCGCACTTCTCCTAAGAGATTGTGTATCAGAAGCTCCCACTGAATCAAAGATTGGTATTTGAACTCGATTGTTTGGTACTTCATTATTTTTTTCTTGTAAGACTATTTTCCGCCCAGCACCACCTTCTTGGATGAACCGATTCTCCGAGGAAAAGAAGCGTGCCTGCTCACCAAAATTCTTTGGTCTGAATGAAAATAGAAATAATATCCAAGAGATTCCTTTGGATATCCAATGAAGCGACCTTGTTCAGATCTTGCCTCCAATTTGTCCATTTTTAGCTTTTTAACAAAAGCTGGACAACCCCAAATCTTAATATGATTAAGACTTGGTTTCCTACTATGCCATATCTCATAGGGCGTAGTTGGAACAGATTTGGAAGGCACTCTGTTCAGTATATATGCAGCTGTCTCAAGGGCATATCCCCAAAAGGATATAGGCAAATCGGTGTAACTCATCATAGATCGAACCATATCTAATAAAGTACGATTTCTTCGTTCAGATACACCATTATGTTCTGGAGTTCCAGGAGGTGTCCATTGTGATAAAATGCCATTCTCTTTTAGATAGTCCAAAAATTCAGTACTAAGGTATTCACCTCCTCGATCGGATCGAAGAGCTTTAATACATTTTCTGTTTGTTTCTCAACTTCAGCCTTGAATTCCTTGAACTTTTCAAAGGATTCGGATTTATACTTCATTAGGTATAAATAACCATACCGTGATCGATCATGTGAAGGTAATGAAGTAAGAATAACCACCTCTAGCAGTTTCATTAATTGGTCCACATACATCTCGTATGTATTAATCCCAATATGTTAGCAGCTCGCGCACTATGTCCCACAAAGGGCGCTTTGGTCATTTTTCCTAGAAGACATGCCTGACAAGTCGAGTATGACTCAAACATTGATGGATCAATGTACCCATCATTACTCAACTTGTTAATTCTATCTTCTCCAATATGACCTAATCGAAGATGCCAAACATACTTTTTATTTGGACCGTCTCTAGGGCGTTTTTTAGTTATGGCATTTATATCAATTCTATTTTGCTTATTGACATTGGTAATCGCATTACCGGACATTGTAATGGCATAAAGGTTATTGGTTAATAAACCAGAACCAACACATCTTCTATTATGATAAATAGAACATACATCATCAGCAAAAGAAAATTCATAATTCTCTTTACCTAAACGAGGTATAGAGATGATGTTCCTAACAGCATTCTTGTAATGCAAACAGTTCTTTAAAACCAATACATGTCCAAAAGGCAAACATAAACGAAAAGTCCCTATAGCTAATGCAGCAACTCTTGCTCCATTGGCAAATGTCGGACAATCTCATTTCGCCCTAGCATCCCGCTTATTTCCAGATTCTGCAAAGACATACAAATATGTGAAGTTGCAGCAGAATCTAGAACCCATAAGCTAGATTCAGCACTAACCATAAGATTAGTTTCAATAAGCATAGACACCATACCTTCACAAGGTTGGTCCTTGGGCTTGACCTTCAAGCTCGCGAGGTACTTCTTACAGTTCCTCCTCCAGTGCCCCTTGACACCACAGTAATGACATTTCCCTTTTTCAATCTTGGGTTTTGGTTGCATAACGGGTTTGACAGGCCTCTTCCAGTTCTTTTTCTTCAAAACAGTCTTACTCCTTGAAGAAGAAGCCTTAGCCATAGCCACTACATTTGGCCTCGTGTTATGCATTTCCTTCTCATAAACTACCAGCATGCTATGTAATTCAGCAAGAGTTTTATCCATCTTATGCATGTGAAAGTTTTGGACAAAACCAGAGAAGGAATCGGGCAAAGATTGGAGGATCAAATCCACAGCTAACTCGTTGTCCATAACGAGATTTAGCCTAGCCAATTCTTCAATGTGCCAGATCATTTTCAAAGCATGATCATTAACTGATGATCCTTCAGCCATCCTCATACGGTACAATGCCTTAGATATCTCATATCTAGAGGTTCGACCATTCTCATCAAAGTATTCCTTTAAGTGCAAAATGATCGACCTAGCATCTTCCATAGATTCATACTTCTTTTGTAATTCATTATTCATCGAAGCAAGCATATATGACCTAACTTTTAAGTCATCGTCATGCCACTTGTCATAAGTGACACGTTCCTCTTGGGTCCCACCCTCAGGAAAGGACTTTGGCATCTCTTCATCAAGCACATACCCAATTTTTTCCGAATTGAGAACAATTCTCAAATTCCTCACCCGGTCAGTGAAATTGGGTCCAGTCAAACAATTCTTGTCAAAAATAGAAGCGAGTGGGTTTGTAGTCACCATTTTCGAGTAATAATATATCTGTTGCAGAAAATAAATTGTTAGCCGTTGTACTTCAAAATAACTATTTCATTTTGGCCTTTAAATGAAATAGATCCTCCCACTAAATTTATATTCGAATCCCATACTCCTTAAGATGGGAAGCGGTAATCTTTGTTGGGTAAAGATTACTAGTGGGGATTGGAGTCCCACCAGCCCAAAGCCCACCTCACCTAACAGTTATTGGTGTTCTATGAACTTAGTGAGTGAACCAACTTGTTCAACGCATCATATGCGAGTCCCAATCATAACTTTAGCCTCTAGACCATGAAAGCCTCACCTAACAGTTATTGGCATCATGATCATAGTTAAGTCTAACCCATCGTCTCATGCAAGTATTGAAAAGCACAAAAGATTTCCTCACCTGACAGTTATTAAAAATCATTTGGCTCCAACCTTACAACATCATATGTATAATGGAGTGGTCCAATATTATGAATGGTAATTAACCCCTATGTATCCATAGCCGATCAATTAACCACCATAATATTGGATCAAACCACGACGATGGTAGGCCATGAGTCCGAAACCCGTTTCGACTTAATATTATTAATAAGGAGATTTGGGTCGTTATTAACGGTCTCACTTTGCACATTAACCGGTTTAATATGCACAATAACATAAACACAAAAATAAATAGATGTCACATAATCATCTATCCTACGTGGTGATCATGGAATTATGGTTCAATGGGTCTCGAGCCAATGAGACCCATTTAGCCATTTTAATGTCTTAACAATAGGGACCTGCTCTTCACTTCTTCTTCAATCTTTGAACTCTTCAAAGACCGGGCCCATAGAGCTCACCGGCTTAACGGCTCCTCCAATGGCTCCTCTTGAACTCGTAGCATTTACATCAACAATTGATATAATAAACTATACTAAAATTACATTTCATGAAAAATTAAAATAAAATAAAATAAAAGGAAGGACGCAGCCTTCATTTAATAATTACATCCCAAAAATGAATACCTGTAATCATCATACATTCATCCATACAACCATCATAATGATTAGGGATTTTTCCATGATCACCACCCTTCCTTACGAGCCATAAATTCAAAATTTAAAGCTCTGGAAGGCATAAATAAAATTCTGCATTTAAACAAATTTAAAGTTGAACAACGCAAATTACGTTAACGAATCAAATCGATGAAACAAATTTCATGAATGCAATTCCAAACGGAAGTTGCGTCGTCATCTTTAAATTCACAATTGCGAATCATATGCAGAACATAAACGCAAAATATAACAAATTATGGATTTTTGATTCAAAATTGATTTAGTTCCAATTTTGCATAGTTGATTAAATTTATCACATAAATTAATCAACATCTACGCAAAAATCTATGAACTATAAATCAATTAAACGCACGAAAAACGCCTAAACCTGGCTCTGATACCACTGTTGGGATTTCATGAATCATGTATAGGCAATTTAATAAAAACGCAGCGGAAACAATATCAAATATTTCTATACATGAATCTCCAAAGGCGTTGTTCGTGCGTTTTAATCAAAAATCTAGTTATAAGAAGGGAGTTGAACGAATTACCTCTCGAAGCGCGCTTTAAACAAATTTGTCCAAATGTTCTTCAGTTCGAGCCCCACAAACGTCGGACCTCTAGTTCAGACACACCACCAATGGATATCGAACGAAGAGAGAACTTGCGGATAATCACCACTACGATTGTGCTAGCAACTTCGTGGAGATATTCCTTCGTATCCTTAGTATTATCAGCCACAGCCCAAATGAGAGAAAAACCTTTCTTCTCTCTCTTTTTCTTTTCGTTTTCATACATACGTACGTGCAGAAAAACGAACACACACGCCTTTTATAGAACCGATCGTGGGTAACCACCCATGATCGGTAACCACCCATGATCCACGATCAGCAACCGTTGCTGATCGTGGGAAACTACCCCCACGACCAGCAACCGTTGCTGGTCGTGGGTTTATGCATGAGAATCATGCATGATGGTCAGCAACGGTTGCTGACCATCATGCCCCACATATATATCTTCTTCTTTTTTCTTTTTTCTTTTTTCTTTTTTTAAATTAAAAAGAACCATTTCGCACATCACATGTGCGTTGCACACGGTCAGCAACAGTTGTTGACCGTGTGCATCTTTTAATTAATATAAAATTAAATAAAAGAAGACATAACTTTATGTGCATATTCGAGGTACATTAACGTGCACCCACTTTAGGCATGCGTGTGCATCATATGCACGTAGGCTCGTGACTATAATACGAATTAAATTAAATCACATTTAATTTAATTTCATATCGACTCAATGCGACTGTAGTAATTTGCAAACACATTTGCAAAATTATTTCTCTCTCTCGTTCTACGTTATCCTAATTGGTTATGGTGTGTGATATCCCTAGGTTCATCACTAAACTGGTAGTAAGACTTGTACTAACACATTAGTACTCCCAAAAGAATTAATTGTCCCGATTAATCTTTGGGTCCTACAAGCCACGATTGACATCTAGCAATATGTCATGGCTACCCAGATAGTGTGAATGCTTTAAGAACATAATGAACCTGTCAGTTTTGGCTACAGTGTAATTTAATCCCTCCGTCTTACTATGTCCCGATCGAACAAAGGCCATGGAATATTTGTCAAGTCACCAATTCGATCATATGAACAAATCTAATTGACATGTATTTTATTTGAGACATAAACAATTTATTCTCGGTTACAACCCCGGCCGAGGATTTCAATACATTGTCACAATTAGATTGCATGGGACATCATTATAATACCTTGTATGTAACAAGGAGACAGATTCCATATTGCGTACACGTGCAACTTCGTATATAAACAAACTATGACCATCAGGTATAAAGACGGATCAACGATCCGGCATTATGTGCACCCGTGAACCATAGTTGTTCGATACACAAGTTAACACTGTACCTCAGGTCTAAGGATTATTTACACAAGACCAAAGCATGAACAATTAGACATTGACCACGCTAAAAGCTTCCATGTTGCTAATCGTTCTATATACGTCACGTTCAGTGAATTTGTCTAATACAAACACTTGTGTTCTAACTCAGGTATCATAATACCTAATGACTTGCGACTCATCATTCCTTAAATATCCAATACTTAATGTTGAAGTTAAGAACACACCGGTCTCAACAGGATTATAAATATCCACTCAATAATCCATTGACTAGGAACAGTTTAAAGATTCAGTCTAACTATGAACCCGTCACAATATTCTTGACGTCTCAAGAATAGGTCTAGTTACAACTGATCTTATGGAATCATTCATAAAATAATTAGACAAATGAATGAATACGTCATTGCCATTAATTAAATAATAATGATGATAGTACTACTGAAATCCCTAATATGTAACTATTACATAGTAGCTTTACGGCATACATCCAACAACAATGTTAGAGAAGATGTGTGAGAGAATCTGCACTCGCCAATGGTGCCCCTAGTCACTGACGGAGAGCCTCTACGAAGGCTATGGTAGCTTGTGCAGAACTTGCTTGAAGCGTGGATGAAGAGTTGGGCACGATTGGACTGCAGCGTGACGGGGCTCGCTAGACTAGAAGATCGTCGAAATTGCTGTGGGGTCTCGCTTGGAGGCTGCGAGGTCATCGAAGGCTGATGTGTCGTTGCAGCGGAGACGAATAAAACAGCAGGATTATTGTTGCAACTCGGCCAGAAACCTGCAAGACAAAACAAACATGAGCTTCGCTGGATCGATCTTTGGTCATGCAGAGATTGCTGGTGTAGGTGGTGGCAATGGCGGAGAGTAGGGGCACGGCCAAAGAGCTGGCTAAAGACAACGGCAGCAAGTGGCAGCTCTAACGATGAGGATGCCGCAGCAGCAACTCAGCATGATGCGGCTTGGCACGGCGAGACTTGGCGAATCACATATCGCGGCTGGATGGTGGCTCAATCACGATGATCGATGATGCTCACGATGTGGCCAGCAAGAGCTTCAGATAACCTGCGGAAAAAGAAGAAGAAATTCTCCAAGTTGCCGAAAGGGGCGGCCAGCACGGGACGTTCACCAATGAACCAGGCCAAAGGAAAGCTTCAAGAGCGCTCGTGGAATGTCGGGAACGCTGCAAGAAACAGAGACTGGCACGGCAATAGTTGCAACGTGAAGTTGGACTGGGGAACAGCAAAGCAGCAGCGCCCGCAACTCTTGAAACGTCCTGGACAGCAAGCAGGTCTCGGTGGAGTCTTTCCTTTCTTCATGGATATCTCCCCTCTTTTGTCTCTTTGAGATTGGACCGCTCAAGGACAAAACTTACTGCTTGACCATGGCTACTGTCGACTAGATTTTGATGCTTTGGCAGTGGGTCTTCAGAGGCCAAATCTCTTGAACGGTGGAAGTGCGGGCGGCGATGATGGGTGGCTGCGAGCACACGAGTCCCCCCACAAGAGGAGAGAACTTCTCCTCTTTTCAGCCGTCTATCTGTGAGAATTATGATTTTTTTTTCTCCCTACAGAATTGTGTAGCCCTTTTTATAGGTGAAAAGACTATGTTATTTAAGAAAAGATAATAAATTTGCATATTGCCTATTTAGTTCTCCTATTCCACGTGCAATATTTTTTCAATATTTCATCTAACACCTTCCCTGAATATTAAAAGAATAATACGAATATCCTCGAGAATATTCTCATCTTTCAACTCGTTACTTCTTAATGGGCTTACCCAAATTCTCTTTCCTTGTGAGCTTAGTCCAACTCGTTAAATTAAAGTTTAGAATCATCAATTGAAGCTCATCTACCACGTGTCCCATGCAAATGCAATAATAATAAATGCTTCTAAAACTATATGCTATGCAATTTAATTCTAATATTTTTTGTTTAGGGGTTAAAATTAATCCCTAAATTTTTGTGCATTAAATTACAAATGATCAATCAAAATTTAGGTGTCAATAGGTCGTCACCGTTCCATCGCTAGGCTGACGCTGGAAGCAATATATGGCGACTGATGGCGGTCGTAGCAGGTTGGCCTCATCATTCTTTTGTTTTTAGAAACAAATTAAAATAATATTTTTTTAAAAATTTTGATCAAATTATGACTGATCATAACTTTTCTATCCAATATTAGATTGATCTGATTTTTATGCCTATGGAAAGTTCATGATTGAAAGAATGTATGCGGACATGTTGCACATTCTTTTAGAACCGCTTAGATTTTCTTCCCTTTTTCTTGCATTTTCTGCAAGAGACATCACGAAGAGCAAGAAGACTACCTCCATGATCCAACTACAACACTCAAGCATTGCCACCAGCACCAAAGTCCCACGTCGATGGCATCGTTGACCCCATCCAGCCCGATCGATGCAGCCTCGCCTTAGTCTGAGCCCCACAATGTTGATGGCAACCAAAACACCTTCGCTTTGAGCTCGACGGCTCCTCTAACAATGTCCATCTTGCCTATGAAACAAATCATTTTTATTTTATTTTTTTGGGTTTTGGATTTGGGTACAAGTTTTTTGAAAGCAAACCAGACCGTGAAACTGCATTGTATAAATCATTTATATTGCTAATTATTTTATCATTTATATAAGGGATAGTCTATTTAAATAGGTTTGATTTTCCTTTTGTGAATTTGTAAATTATGGTGAAATGTTGACACTAGAATTTTTGAGATTGTATATTTTTTGTATCTGAGTTTACTAAATTTAGATACTACCAACATTTTGTTAGGAATAATATATACTCACCAAAGAAAATAGGAGGTCTGATTATGAATTTCATTTAAATTATTCCGGTTGTGAATTTGAATATGAGTCGACCCGACACGCAAAGGAGCCATAAATTCATTTGAACTTCCGAAACCGAGCCCGCACGAGCCACTGGCTTTCTTTCATGGGCTTGACCAGGAGGGAAATATGCAACAGACTTACCTGGCCAGCACACGTGAAAAGGAATTTTGCTGCACGTGTACAGAGAAAGAAGTTAAAAAGAAGAACAATAAAGGGAATAAATTCAAGCATTTTTTGTGTGACTTCTTGTTGATTGGTCCTCGGGTTTCAGTAAGCATAAACAGGGAAATTAGTAAAAAATATGCATGATGTAGTTCAATTTCCACGCCAATCTTAATTCAGTTCAGACCCGTACCAGTGTAGGAAAAATAAAACTTCTTGTTTTTTTTTATTAATAATTAATTTCGACAATTAGTTTAGATGTATTCATCCACCATTTATTTGGCATAGTGTGGATTAGTTTCGCTTTAATTCATGACATAACGTCGCTTTGGTTTTATTTATTTTCTAGAGTGCACTATCTAAGGATGCAATTCCAATTGAATGCAGTGCAAATTTTCATGAAATCCAGAATTATGTTACATACTATTTTAGCATGTAATATTGATTCATGCATGTAGATTCCAGTTCATATCTATTTCGGCACTTACTTTTTAGTTTAATTTCGTTTCACTAGGGAAAAATATAAATAAAGAATGGGAAAAGTTGAAAAAGAAAAATGAATAAATAATTTGCATTTTCTCAAAAAAGAATTCATCTAGGAGTGCATTTAGGGAATCATGCATTTTTATTAACAGATTTTGTTTTCTTAACATTGCATTGCACTTTAGATTGCATTAATTGGATTTTATTTCCGGATGTAATAGTTCGTTTTAGCAAAGTAGTTTATAAAGTAGATATTCATGGCATATCATATATTTATTCTCCCGTTTTGACCAGTAGTTTAATTTGGAGATAAAGATCCAGTTTATATTTATAGCTCAAGGGTCCTATCTCAAAATTTAGTAACAAGGCTTTGTTTGGATTTTTTCCGGATACTGCTTGGTTCTTTATTTTCCTACTTCTATTTGCTCTATTTGTTTCAAAATTATTGGATTTTATGTGTTTGCTTGAGTGATTTTATGCACGACCACCTACCTTGCTCAACATTGAGGAGAAAACAGGGAAATAAGGTTGGGAAGATCGCGTGTATAATCATTTTCATAAAAAGAGAAGCTATCAAATTGGGCGTTAGAATATCTAGGTAATCCCTTTACCTAGAAATCTATGGTCCGCAAAAAAATGGTTTGGCTTGGTTGGATCTTGACTCTAAGATGGTTTGGTTTAACTTTTTCTTTAAATTGTATTTATTCTTGAAAATGAAAAAAAGCAAACAAATAAAATGCACATAATAAGGAAATGAATTGAACACCGGATTTACGTGGTACAGTTGGGTGATCGATATTCACAAAAAGGGCAATATATAATTTTACTATAGATTAAACGATAAAATTGATATTACAATCATATTCGAGTTACTCAGATATCTTTTATGTTTTCAGCGTCTAATTACATCTAATAATTTACACAGTGTAGTCTAATAGTTCTTTTTGGAATAATTTCTCACTCTCACAAAAGAATGATACAAATCTTTATGCAAAATTTAAACGGCTTCAATACAAGATTTAACAAGCTTAAATATAAGAATTTGGTGCTATTTCACGAAGAAAACCTCTCTAAATCATACCTCTCGAGAGGAGCTTTCGGCACATTTTTCAATCTCCACTTAGCGACCTCCATAGAAACCTCCCAAGCTGTCTATGACATAAACAGCTCTTCCTCTTCGTATTTAAAGAGGAAAATCACCAGAAGCAAATAGAGAAGAGGAAAAACAATGAGTGGCCATAACAAAAGTACACTGTCATTGCAGCTTTCTTCTTTTTTAACCTTTTGGCCCATGTCAACAATGGCCATCATCAATCACTTTATCCTTTTCCCTTCTTCAGCTGAGAAAAGTTGTCGCTCATGGTGGAGACCATCATCGTCTCTCTTTCTTTCTTTCCACGTTCAAAGCAACACCAGGATGGAATGGTATCATGGCCATTCACAGGCCAAATGGCACTTCCCTCACCGCTCTTGAACAATGGTCGAGCGTCAATAATTCTCATCCGGTCAGTTTCGTCCAACTATTTCAAACTCGAAACAAATTTTCACATTCATTTAATTTGATTTGATTTGAAATCCAAACCACGCACCATGTGAATCACGATCGAGGATTGCCCTGATTTGAATAGGCACGATTGTGGATTGAAAAGCTATCAACCATGGGTCAAACGTGCGAAAACCCCTAAATGCCGCCCGATAGTTAGGTCGTACTAAAATCGTGATTGATTGATTTTAACCATGAATTTCAATTCAATTTTGGGTGTCGAACTTTCAAGGATGTCGATACTAAAATATTGGACGTTACCTTATTGATTCCCAAATTTATTGGTAAGCTCGGAAATTATTGGAAAATGATTTAATTTGCCAAAAAATTGAAACTAAGCGGAGATGGGCCAACTGAAGGCCCAATGGGCCTTGCGCCCATTAAGGTTCAGCCGAGTGGGCCCCAAGCCAAGCCCACCAAGCCCAAGTGGGCCCAAGCAAGCCCATGAGCCAACTTCAAGTCTTTGAGCCCAATTGCATTTTCTAGCCCATTTCTTCACAACTTGAGCCCAAACCAATTTTATTCAAGCTCGTATAAAATCTTGGCCCATATACACGTATAGTACGGTATATTATACTTGGAGGAAATTACAAAATTGCCCTTTTTAGGAGGTGCATTCAATTTTGGAGGACAAAATGGAGGAAAAGTCAAGGAAACGATGGGAAATCTTTGGGAAATTGATGAAGCTTCTTGGGGAAGGCTTCATCTTCATCTTTCTCTCTCCCCCCTCACTCTTTTTCCCTCTTGGGCATGTAGCCCCTCACCCCTCCCTTTTCTCTCTCATTTTTCTCTCTTTTCCACTTGTGTTTCTTCTTGTTTCTTGCCCATGGATGCCCCTTGACCATCCGAACCATCCTCACCTGCCATCCTTGCTGCCTTGCCACTACTTTGGAGCCATCGTGCCGCTATGGTGCCACCCGTCCGAGGCTGCCCATGTAACATCCTGAATTTCAACCAATCTCAGGATATGTGAAATGGTTATTTTATCAATGCACTGTTAGTTACATTTACTCTGAGCTGGCCCCCCATAAGTTAACTGACTAGTCGGAAAGGCAATTAAGGATCGATATACGTACGACCAGTGAATTCAATCAGGGATAGACCACTTGACCATAAGGATCAATGAGGGATGATACGACACTGTTGCAGGCCAATTAGCGAACGGAAATAAATCGATTTGGCAGAAGTACGAGGTCGGATTGCGGGTGATTTCACACGACTTCGATATTGACTGCGAATAACGTTAAACCGATTTCCTGTTGGCTTTGTACTCAGCGTAAGCAATTAACTTTTCATGATTACATGACAATCGAGGATCGCCCTGATTTGAATAGGCATGATCGTGGATTGAAAAGCTATCAACCATGGGTCAAACACGTGAGAACCCCTAGACACCGCCCGATAATTAAGTCATACTAAAGTCGCGATTGATCGATTTTAACCACGAATTTCAATCCGATTTCGGGTATCGAACTTTCAAAGATGTCGAGATTAAAATATTGGACGTTGCCTCGCTGATTCTCAAATTTATTGGTAAGCTAAAAAATTATTGGAAAATGATTCAATGGGTTGAAAAATTGGAACCAAGCGGAGATGGGCCAACTGAAGGCCCAATGGGCTTTGCGCCCATTAAGGTTCAGTGAGTGGGCCCCAAGCCAAGCCCACCAAGCTCAAGTGGGCTCAAGCAAGCCTATGAGCCCAACTTCAAGCCTTTGAGCCCAATTGCATTTTCTAGCACATTTCTCCACAATTTGAGCTCAAACCAATTTTATTCAAGCTTGTATAAAATCTTGGCTCGTATACACGTATAATACGGTATATTATACTTGGGGAAAATAACAAAATTGGCCTTTCTAGAAGGTGCATTCAATTTTGGTGGACAAAAGGGAGGAAAAGTCAAGGAAACGATGGGAAATCTTTGGGAAATTGTTGAAGCTTCTTGGGTAAGGCTTCATCTTCATCTTTCTCTCTCCTCCCCCACTCTTTTTCCCTCTTGGGCATGCAGCCCCTCACCCCTCCCTTTTCTCTCTCATTTTTCTTCCTTTTCCTCTTGTTTTCTTCTTGTTTCTTGCCCATGGATGCTCCTTGACCATCCGGACCACCTTCACCCGCCATCCTTGCCACCTTGCCACTGTTTTGGAGCCACCATGCCACTATGGTGCCACTCGTCCGAGGCTGCCCATGTGACATCTTGAATTTCGACCAATCTCGGGATATGTGAAATGGTTATTTTATCAATGCATTGTTAGTTACGTTTACTCTGAGCTGACCTCTCATAAGTTAACTAATTAGTCGGAAAGGCAATTAAGGATCGATACGTGTACGACCAGTGAATTCAATCAGGGATAAGCCACTTGACCATAAGGATCAAAGAGGGATGATACGACGTTGTTACAAGCCAATTAGCGAATGGAAATAAATCGATTCAGCAGAAGTACGAGGTCAGATTGCAGGTGATTTCGCACAACTTCAATATTGACTATAAACGATGTTAAACCGATTTCCTTTTGGCTTTGTACTCAGCGTGAGCAATTAACCTCTCATGATTACATGACAATTGAGGATCGCCCCGATTTGAATAGGCATGATCGTGGATTGAAAAGCTATCAACCACGGGTCAAACACGCGAGAACCCCCAAATGTCGTCCGATAGTTAAGTCATACTAAAGTCGCAATTGATCGACCACGAATTTCAATCCGATTTCGGGTATCAAACTTTCAAGGACGTCGAGACTAAAATATTGGACGTCACCTCACTAATTCTCAAATTTATTGGTGAGCCCGAACATTATCGAAAAAGGATTCAACGGGTTGAAAAATTGGAACCATGCGGAGATGGGCCAACCGAAGGCCCAATGGGCCTTGCGCCCATTAAGGTTTAGCCGAGTGGGCCCCAAGCCAAGCCCACCAAGCCCAAGTGGGCTCAAGCAAGCCCATGAGCCCAACTTCAAGCCTTTGAGCCCAATTGTATTTTCTCACCCATTTCTCCACAATTTGAGCACAAACCAATTTTATTCAAGCCTGTATAAAATCTTGGTCTCTATACGCGTATAGTACGATATACTATACTTTGGGAATCTACCAAATTGCCCCTTCTAGAACTTGCATTAAATGGTAGAGGACAAAAGGGAAGAAAAGTCAAGGAAATGATGGAAATTTTTTGGGAGATGGATGAAGCCTTTTGGAGAAGACTTGAAGAGGGATGTCTTCATCTTTTCTCTCTCTTTCCTCTCTCTTTCCTCTCTCTCCTCCCTCTTTCCTCCTCTTGGGCAGCCTCTCACCCCTCTCTTTTCTCTCTTTTCCTCTTGTTTTCCTATTGTTTCTTCCCCTTGGATGTCCCCTTGACCAACCAAACCACCCTCACCCCCCATCTTGGCTACCTTGCCACTACTTTGGAGACGCCGTGCCAATGTGGTGCTACCCATCCGAGGCTGCCCAAGCCGCGTCTCTCTCTCTCCCTCGCGGTTCTCACCTCTGCCGAAAACCGCCTCTGCCGAGACCCATTGTTGCAGAGTGCCTCCGTGATGTTTTGGATGTAGCCGTGCGTAGCCCTCGCTACTGCCGTCGCACCCGTGTTGTCGGAATCGTCGCCAGGTGAGCTTACGTTCTAATTCCTCGATTAGTCCGTTAAACTTGCTTAGGGTAGATTAATTTATGGTTAATCCTTGTTAGGGGCTTCGTTAAGATTAGCTAGGGTTAAGATAGGTGGTTAGAAAGATGACCAAGGTTAGGTCAATTAACCAAGGTTGGGTTAATTAACAAATGTTGGATTATGGTTAGGTTAATTAACCAAGATTGTGTTAATTAACTAGAGTGGGATTATGGTTGGGTTAATTAACCATGGTTGAAGTGTGGTTAGGTTAGTTAATCATGGTTAATTTTGATTAAAGTATTAATCTTGCTTAGTTCTTATTTATTGATATTAATTAGACTAAGGGGGTTAATATTGATTAGCTTTATTTTATTAAAAAGAATTGTTTTCTTTTATTAATTTATTAATTTATGAAATTTAGAATGTATATTTGTAACATCCTGAAATTCGAGTCCTTTTAGGGAGGAACGAGCGTTAATTTCGTCAATGCATTGTTGGTTGATCTCACTTAACGATCATCACTCCGAGATGCGACCTTGAGGGGAAAGGCTAATGAGGACGTAACTCGTGCGACTAAAGAACTTGACTGGGAAAACGACTAGACCGTGAGACTTGCGTAAGGACGATCCTGTAGATATGCAGGCCGATTTTAGGAACGACTGGAAGTCGATTCGCGGACAGAAATAATGGGACGATGGGTGATTCCGTCTACTATTATCGAACCCGCGAACGGCCCTATGTCGATCCTTGATAATCGTGTACTTTGAAATAAGAATCGATTCTTCGCAATTTCATGTAGTCAGGACGTCCATGTGTCGAGAAGTCTTGAACGTGAATTGGCACGAGTCGGTTACGCGTGAATCCTCAAAGCCGCCTCGTCGTCCGAGTAGTACCAAAATGGCATTCGGGCGAAATTGACAAGGCATGAGAATCCCGATTGGACTTCGAATTTTCAGGAACGTCCGGGATGGACTTTTGGACGATGCTTCTTAGACAATCGACACTGTCGGTTGAGCCGAATAATTGGAAAATGGACTTTTGGACCGAGGACACGAGCCTACGAGGACGTGGGCCGGGCAAGAACAGCGTGGGCCTCACGCCCAAGGTGGGACAGCCACCATGGAAGGCCCGAGGCAAGCAAGTGAGCCCGTTGGACCAAACCGACCCTTTTCCCTTCCGAGCCCATTGTTTAAAACCGAGCCGATTCAAGCCCAATAAATTCCCGAGCCCGTTCCTATTCATTTTCCAGCCCATTTCCTAGGCCCGTCCTCCATTTTCAGCCCAAGGACAGATTGGGAAATGTGCAAGGTGGAAATGACCAAAATGCCCTTGGATATTTTGAAGAAAAGTCAAAAAGGAAGAGAGATAAGATGAGGTCATTGTTTGGCAAGTGGGGCAAGCCTTGATGGCTTGGATAAGGCTTATCCTTCAGCCTTCACTTCACTCTCTCTCTCCTCTTCATCTTCTCCAAAATCGCAGCACCTCTCTCCCATGGTTTTCCCTCCTTCCTTCTGTTTTTCAGTTTGACCTTTCACCGAAATCTGAGTTGTTCATTGCCTTCCCGTTGGAATCTCGTCTCGTGCCACCCGCCGTTGTGTTCAGAAGAGAAAAACCGTTCAGACAGCATCGGCCGATCACCGGAAGGAGCCTCCGATCGTCCCGTATTCCGGCCGAAAGCCACCGCCGGCCTGACCGTTTTCTGACCGCCTACTGCTGTTCTGTTTTGCTGTTTCGGTCATTTTCCTCCCTTTCCGGCCAAACCACCACCCATCTCAGCCTCAAGTGGTTCCCCCTCGACCCCCAGGTGCCGCCAGTCACTGGCCCGTCGCTCGCCGGAGCTCCGGGCAGCCCGTTCAACTCCGGTCAGCAACTTTCCTCCTGTGCAGTCAGTTTTTCAGAGTTGCAGAGGGATTTCGAGTTTGTTGCTGCTGTTCTCAGCCCTGAGACCACCTTGGATCGTCGTGGTAGAGGTCCCCGGGTGTCGGGTTCGTCGCCGCCGCCGCGTCCGTGTCGCCGGCCCGCTTAACGGGTGAGTTTAGCTCCTAATCCCTATTTAGTGCCTAAACTTGCTTAGGGTTGGTTAGTTAGTGTTAATTTTGGTTTAAGGGGTTTAATTAAGTTTTATTAGCCCTAAGATAGGTGGTTAGATAGATTATTAAGATTAGATTAGTTTAATTTTTCTTATTTAGCTTAATTGTGCTTAATTTGGTATTAATTGTGTTTATGTGATTGATTAAGCATGATTTGATTTAATTGAATTGATTAATTGTTTTAATTAATGTTTTGTTTAATTTCTGGATTAAATGTTTTAATTAATTGAATTTCGGAAAAATCACTGTTCATAATTACTGTTCACGATTACTGTTCACGGCACTGTTCATCCGAAAGCTAATTTTTGTCTGAATTTGATGTGCTATTGATTGTTATGATTAATTGAAGTGCCGATTGTTAATTATACTCATGATTGATGATGAAATGCGTGATCGAGTGTTGGTTGGATTTGGATTTTGGAATTGTCGAGTGAGATCGCATGACATATTGCGTGGGTTATCCGAAATGGCATATCGCATGAGCATGGGTGATGTTGCATTCACGACAGAGCAAAGATATAAATGGATTGTTTGATGATGTGTTGCATGATCACATTAAGAGAGGGAACCCGGCGTTGCCGAAGACCGCCAATCCTTATGGGGTTGTGCCGTGGCCGTTTGGTCGCGACTTCGGTCGGATGCCCGACGGGGGACATGTGACGGGACTGCGGTAGTGGGCGGGTCCTATGTTCTGTCGATTCTGCGGGGACTGCGGTAGTGGGCGGGTCTGTGCTCCTTCGGGAATGCCGTCGAGGGAAGGGATGACCCCGACGTCGCCGTGCCTCGAGGTAAAGAGGACGAAGCTAGTTTAGCCAGGAACCGCCAACTATAAGGTTGTGCCGTTGGCCCAGGAGGGGGCGTTAATAATCGGAGCATGTGTGAGTGTGAGACATGAGAAAGTTGTGTGAGATGCTCTGATTATTCGCATGCTCTTAATGTCGTGATGATTTGTGGTACGCACGCATGAGTTGACAGTCGTGCAGGGTGTGGCAATGGCCAGGTGAGATCGCTTGTGGCGCGACTCGCATGTGATTGATGAATTATGTCATCTAACGGCCATGTGCCTTTCTTGCATTGTATGAGATTCGACGTGCAGGGTATGGCATACCGGGTAAGGTTGCATGCGAATCGACTGTATGATTGTTGGTTGCCCTGTTTGTTCTTGGCTGTTGTTTGGTTTTGGTTGTTGATTGTGGGTTGAGTGAGGGGTGGTTACGGAGAGATACCCCGGGTTGAGTTGGCGTACTAACCGGGGCTTAGGGGAAGAACTCGCTGAGATTTTATCTCAACCCGTCGTGGTTAAACATTTTCAGGTCTTTAGAATGGCGTACCCGCAATGGAGAATCCTGCCCTCGCTTCTCCAGTGATCGACTCGACGGAGCTTGAGTCCGATGGGTCCGAGTGACCGTGGTGTTGAACCCGAGGGTTCTTTGTGTACTGTTGGATTAGCCTAGTTCTTTTAGTTTCGCTTAGAGGATGGATCGGCCCTTTTTGTCGGGCTTGTAATTCGGAAACGATCATCCGTTGGTTAATCCAGTAATTTGAATAAATGAGTAGTTGCTGTTGTTTTGGATGTTCATCCCTCTATCCCTGTTTGATTGTATGTTTGTCTGGGGATGGTTCGTCTTCCGCTTGCGCATAATCAAAGATAAAATAAATGGTCGTCGATGGGTCCTGGGACGTCGCTTTCAATCGACCAAGGTAATGGGGTTGCCGCGAGCTCGAGAGTCGGGGCGTGACAATATTAATTATTTTAATAATGATTTAATTTTTCGTATTTATGAATAGTAATGTTCACGAGTTACTGTTCATGCAGTACTATTTATACAGAAGCGAATTATAGCTTAATTCAATGTGTTCGTGATTGTTAAGGCACTTTGATTGGTTGCTTGTATGAATAATGATTTGACTGTACAATTTGCATTACCAATTGTTGAATGCATTGACATTTCAATGAAATCGCATGGGTATATAAAAAGAAAACCCCGAGGTGTCGGGTGTATGTTTATGTCAAATGTTGCCATAAAATTGGAAAGGGTATGTTTTGTTTATAAAGCATGGAAGTTGGATAGTTTTTGGAATAAAACGTGATCACGTGTGATTATTTGACTGATTCTGTAAGCATGTACCACATTGCATTAGCTAATGTTCAAGATTAAAATGAGCTATGGTGGTGTGCTTGTGTGGTCACTAAATTGAACCCGTCACCTCGACGGAAGATCGGGGGACAAAGTCCGACTTGTCAGAAATCCAGGCGGGAGTCCGGATGTGGAGTTGCGGTAGAGGCCGGGCCCATACTCCTTCGGGAATGCTATCTTGGGAGGGAGCCCTTGATGAAGCCGCACCTTATCGGGGAGGGCAATGCCTGGCTATGCCAGTAGACACCAGCAGGAGTTTGGTTGTGGCCTTGAGGGGCGTTTTAATAATCGGAACACGTGTGAATGCAGAGATGCATGTGAAATATATTGTGATGTGTTCTGATTATACATGTGTTGTTTGCACTGACCATGGCATGCGTGAGGTACCATGCAGGGTGTAGCAATGGCCAAGTGAGATTGCATGCGATACGACTTGAATGTGATTGATTAATGCAGTGCTGAGAGTGTAGGATGCATTAATTGTAGCATGCATGTATATTTACCATGCAGGGTATGGCATATGACCGGGTAAGGTTACCTGCAAGTCAATTACTTGTCGGTGGTATCAAGGGGGTTACCGAGTAGATCGAGTCATTAACTAGGGCAAACATAAATTGTTTTGCTATTGATCTACTTGAGTGATTTGACCATGCAATAGGTACTCCGAGGCGAGTTGACATCCCAACCGAGGCTTAGGGCGGTAACTCACTGAGATTATATCTCACTTGTCATTGTTAAACATTTTCAGGTCCGTAGTTGTGGCACATATATTGCCATGGATCATACAGTGCTGGAGCATGTCGTGGAGGGCAGCAGGTTGGTGTGCCCGATGGTTGAAGGAAGTAGATTAACCCTCTTTAGTCTCTTTGGTTGACAATAGAGGAAGTCTCCCTATTGAGGGGCTTGTACATAAACTTCCTAGGGTTAATTAGTACAAGAATAAAAACAATGTTGCTGTTGTTGTCGTTGGTCTTTCTGCTATCCCTGTTTGATTGACTGGGTGTTATTGATTTGCTTCCATATGCATTTAATCGCAAGATAAAAAGAATGGTTGGCAACGCGTCTTGGGACGTCACATTCATTTGACCAAAGTGAAGTGTAACATCCTAAAAATTGACTCAATTTAGCTCGATTTTTAATCCGATTTTGGGAACCGATTTCTCGGTGATATCAGGACTAAATACTTGGACGTCGTCTCATTTACTTTGGGATTTTCCGTTGGATATGGAAGCGTCGGGAAAAGGAAAATTGGACCGGGTTCGGGCCCACGGGTGGGCCGGCCCAAGACTGGCGGCCCAATGGGCCTTGCACCCATTCAACCCAGCCCAAGAGGGGCCCAAGTTGGCCCAAGTTCCCCTCCATTTCCAGCCCATGGGCTTCTCTCTTAGGCCTTTTGCTTTTGTGCCCAAGTGGGCATTGTTTTTGCTTGTTTATTGCTTGTTTTTGATTGGTCCTTCAAGCAAGTGGCAAGCCCACTTGCCTTGGCTTCTCCTTCAAGTTTTCAGCCTCTTCTCTCTCCTCTTTCTCCCCCAAAATTCGTGCACCAGCCCAGCCACTCTCTCTCTCCCTTTTTCTCTTCCTTTTCTCTTCCATTTCTGGTGTCCCTTGCTGTCTTTACTGTTTTCCAGCCGGAAAACAGCCTTGCCGCCGTCACCAGAGCCGCCACCACCGCCCAAAGTGTAGTCCTGGAAGTTAGGAAGCCAACCGCGCATCCCTGGTCACCCCTGGTCACCGTTAGCCTCCCGTTTCGGCCTTTTCCGCTCAGCTGCACCGGTTCCGCGTGAACAGTAACCAGCACTGTTTTTGGCCCGTTTTGGCCATCGTTTGTCGTCCGTTGCCATCCCCGAGCTTACCCCTCGTAGCCCTCGTCCCCCTCTACGTGCCGGTGTCGCCGGATTTCCGATCCAAGTAAGTTAACTTCCTAATCCTTGTTTAGGGGTTAATCTTGCTTAGGGGTTAATTAGTGTATTTGTGTGTTTGTGATTAATTAAGGTTGATTGGTTAATTAGTCTAGTTAATTAATTCTGACTAGGGTTAGTTAATTGACCATAGTTAGTATTAAAGTAACTAAGGTTAGTTAATTAAACTAACTAAGGTTAGTTTTAAAGTAACCAAGGTTAGAATTTAACTATGGTTAGGTTAATTTGACCATGGTTAGGTTAATTTGTTAACCATGGTTAAGTTTATTTATTTTTATTTATTTATTTAATTTCGGACGAATTTACTGTTCACAAATGACTGTTCACGGCACTGTTCATACAGAAGTAAATTTTGGTTTCAAATTGTTATGTTCTTGGTTGTTATGCTTTCTTGAAGTGCCGATTGTTAATTATATGCATGAATAATGATGAAATGCATGATCGAAGATCGAGTGGAAGTGAAAGTGTTTGATTTTATTGAGTTATTTCCGAGAATTAGGGAATGTACGTGATTGTTGATTAGTGGAATTTGGAATTTTAGAATTGTCGAGTGATACCACATGACATATTATGTGGGTTATTTGAAATGGCATGTCGCATGAGCATGAGTGCATGAACGATGTTGCATTCACGACCAAGCAAAAGCAAAGACAAGAATGAACTGTTTGCTGATGTGTTGCATGGTCAGATTAAAATTGATAGCCCGGTTGAGCCGGATGACCGCCAATCCTTCAGGGTTGTACCGTGACCATTGGGTCGCCTGACAGTGGTCAGATGCGGGGCTGCGGTAGTGGGACGGGCCCCATGCTCCTTAGGGAATGCCGTTAGTGGGGGAAAGCCCATGACGTCGCCGTGCCTCGAGGTAGGGGACGATGCCTGGTCTACGACCAGTTGACCGCCAACCATAAGGTTGTGCCGTGGCCTAGAGGGTCGTAATAATTGGAGCATGTGTGGGCGGTGTGATATGAGAAAGTTTTGTGCAATGCTCGATTATTTGCATGCCTCTTTGTTGTTGTTGCGAGGCGATTGACGGTTTTGCGCAGTCGCGTGTGCAAGGCCGAGGTAAGGTCGCTTGTGATTGCACTGTTTATTTAAACTGTCTTCTGTGGTTATTCTCTGAGGTGGTATTGGATGATTTGATGAATTAGGTTGTATGTTAAACTCCCGAGGCGAGCGAAGTTCCTAACCGGGGCTTAGGGCTTTAACTTGCTGAGTTTATCTCAACCCGTCGTGGTTAACTTTTTCAGGCCCTAGATGACGCAGTACCCGGTACGCTTCGGCGCCCCGGTGGGCATGAGCACCACCGTCACCGTGCGGCCCGCCCCGGGCCACAATTTTGTGTTCGAGCACCATGTTACGACCGTGTGGGTGGATGAAGGGTCGAGGCACCATTGCGTGCCCCACGTCTTCAAGGCATGGTTTATTCGACAAGGAGGCATTCTGTATGGCCCCCTCCGAGGTTTTGATGGGCCGGCTCCTCCTGTGGGGCCGATCGATGAGGTCTGGGATCCCATGGACCTGGATCCCCCTGATGGTGAGATCTGCGACCCGTGGATCGAGGAGAGTGATCCCTCTGAGGAGAGCGATCCCTCTGAGGCCAGCGAGTAGGCTGCTATGGCCTATTCTCCTTTTGACTAGCCCCCTCCCACCTGTACAGTGTTAGGTTAGCCAGGCCAGTCCCTTTTTGAGTAGGCCTCAGCTTTTCGCCTGTAGTAAGGCGTGTGTATATGTGCTGTAGTTCGGCTAACCTTCATATATATATAAAATGGTGTTTGTCTTTCCTCTGCTGCTGTTGTTGTTGTTGTTGCTATCCCTGTTGTTTAATTTGTTGGGAGTATTCGTTTCCGCATGTGCCTAATTACAAGATAAAAATGAATTGGTCGACGACAGTACCTGGGACGTCGTACAACTAGACCTCAAGTGAAATGAGGTTGCCGCGAGCTCGAGAGTCGGGGCGTGACACTGAAATTCGAGCCCTTTGAGGGAGGAATGAATGTTAATTTCATCAATGCATTATTGGTTGATCTCACTCAGAACTGATCACTCCTGAGATACTGACCTTGAGGGGAAAGGCTAATGAGGACAGAACTCGTGCGACTAAAGAACTTGACCTGGGAAAATGACTAGACTGTGAGCCTTGTGTAAGGACGATCCTGTAGATATCTAGGGACGAATAGAAGTTGATTTACGGACAAAACATAATGGGACGATGGGTGATTCCGTCTACTATTATCGAACCTGTGAACGGCCCTATGTCGATCCTTGATAATCGTGTACTTTGAAATAAGAATCGATCCTTCGCAATTTCATGTAGTCAAGGACGTCCATGTGTCGAGAAGTCTTGAACGTGAATTGGCACAAGTTGGTTACGCGTGAATTCTCAGAGCCGCCTGTCAGTCTGAGTAGTACCAAAATGGCATTTGGGCGAAATTGACCAGGCATGAGAATCCAATATTGGACTTTGAATTTTCGAGAACGTCCGGGATGGATTTTTGGATGATGCTTCTTCGACAGTCAACAGTGTCAAATGAGCTGAGTATTTGGAAAATGGATTTATAGACTGAGGAAACGAGCCTACGAGGACATGGGCTAGGGCAAGGTCAGTGTGGGTCTCACGCCTAAGGTGGGACAGTCGCCATGGAAGGCCCGAGTCAAGCAAGTGAGCCCGTTGGGCCAAAACCGACCCTTTACCCTTCCAATCCCATTGTCTAACCTTGAGCCGTTTCGAGCCCAATAAATTCCTGAGCCTGTTCCTATTCATTTTCAAGCCCATTTCCTAGGCCCGCCTTTCATTTTCAGCCAAAGGGCAGTATGGGAATTGTGGAAGGTGGAAATGACCATTTTGCCCTTGGATATTTTGAAGAAAAGTCAAAAGGTAGAGAGAGAAGATGATGTCATTTGGTTAGGGGTTGAAGCAAGGCATTTAATGCCATTAATGGAGGTCCTCTAGCAGCTCATTTCACTCTCTCTCCTCTTCATTTCCTCCAAAAACCGCACACACTTTCTCTTTAGTTTCCCTTCCTTCCTTCAGTTTTTCAGTTTGACCTTTCATCGAAATCTGAGTTGTTCATTGCCTTCCCATTGGAATCTTGTCTCGTGCCACCAACCATCGTGTTCAGAAGAGAATTTTCGTTTAGACCATGTTGGCTAATCACGAGAAGGAGCCGCCAGTTGACCCGTATTCTAGCCGGAAGCCGGCTATCGCCGGACTATCACTGTTCCGCCTGCAGCAGCTTTGTTCCGCCTTTTCACCCTTTTTTCTCCCATTCTGGCCAAACCACCGCCCATCCCAGCCACTAGTGGTTCCCTCTCGACCCCCAGGTGCTGCCGATTGCCGACCCGCTGCTCGCCGGAGCTCCGGCCAGCCCGTTCAACTCCGGTCAGCCACTTTCCTCTTGTGCAGTACATTTTTTAGAGTTGTTGAGGGATTCCGAGTTTGTTGCTACTGTTCTCAACCCCGAGACCGCCTTGGATCGTCGTGGTAGAGGTCCCCGGGTGTCGGGTTCGTCGACGCCGTTGCGTCCGTGTCGCTGGCCCGCTTAATGGGTGAGTTTAGCCCCTAATCCCTATTTAGTACCTAAACTTGCTTAGGGTTGGGTTAATTAGTATTAATGATGGTTTATATAGTTTAATTAAGCTGTATTAGCCTAAGACAGGTGGTTAGGATTATATTAGCTTAATTTTGCTAATTGTGCCTAATTATTGCTTAAATGAGGGTTATGTGATTTTTGTGATTATTTAAGCATGATTTGATTTAATTGAATTGATTAATTTTTTTAAGTAATGTTTTATTTAATTTTTGGATTAAATGTTTTAATTAATTGAATTTCGGTAAAATTATTGTTCACGATTACTGTTCACGGCACTGTTCATGCAGAAGCTAATTTTTGTCTTAATTTGATGTGCTCTTGATTGTTGTGATTAATTAAAGTGTCGATTGTTAATTATACTTATGATTGATGATGAAATGCGTGATCGAGTGTTAGTTGGATTTGGATTTTAGGAATTGTTGAGTGAGATCGCATGACATATTGCGTGGGTTATTTGAAATGGCATGTCGCATGAGCATGGGCGATGTTGCATTCACGATAGAGCAAAGATATAAATGAATTGCTTGATGATGTGTTGCATGATCACATTAAGAGAGGAAACCCGGTGTTGCCGGAAGACCGTCAATCCTCATGGGGTTGTGCCGTGGCCGTTTGGTCGTCCTGACTTTTGTTAGTTGCCTGACGGGGGACATGTTGTGGGACTGCAGTAGTGGGCGGGTCCTATGTTCCTGTCAGTTGCGGGACTGCGGTAGTGGGCAGGTCCTATTCTCCTTTGGGAATGCCGTTTGAGGGAAGGGATGACCCCTGACATCGCCGTGTCTCGAGGTAAAGAGGACGAAGCTGGTTTAGCCAGGAACCGCCAACAATAAGGTTGTGCCGTGGCCTAGGAGGGGGCGTAATAATCGGAGCATGTGTGAGTGTGAGACATGAGAAAGTTGTGTAAGATGCTCTAATTATTCACATGCTCTTAATGTCGTGATGATTTATGGTACGCACACAAGAGTTGACGGTCGTGTAGGGTGTGGCAATGGCCAGGTGAGATCACTTGTGACGCGATTCGCATGTGATTGATGAACTGTTTCATCTAATGGCCATGTGCCTTGCTTGCATTGCATGAGATTTGATGTGCAGGATATGTCATACTGGATAAGGTTGCATGCGAACCGAATTTGATTGTTGGTTGCCCCTATTGGCTATTTGGTTGTTTATTGTTGGGTTGAGTGAGGGGTGATTCTGGAGAGATACCCCGGGTTGAGTTGGTGTACTAATTGGGGCTTAGGGGAAGAACTCGCTGAGATTTTATCTCAACCCATCGTGGTTAACCATTTTCAGGCCCCTAGAATGGCATACCCGTAGTGGAGAATCCTATCCACGCTCCTCCAATGATCGACTCGACGGAGCCTGAGTCCGATGGGTCCGAGTGATGATGGTGCTGAACCCGAGGGTTCTTCTTGTTTAATTGGATTAGCCTAGTTTCTTTTTGGTTTGGCTTAGAGGATGGATCGACCCTTTTTGTTAGGCTTGTAATTTGAAAAATGATCCTCCGTTGGTTAATCCAGTAAATTGAATAATTGAGTAGTTGCTGTTGTTCTTGTTGTTCATCCCTTTATCCCTGTTTGATTGTTTGTTTGTCTGGGGATGGTTCGTCTTCCGCTTGTGCTTAACGAAAGATAAAATGAATGGTCGTTGATGGGTCTTGGGACGTCACTTTCAATCGACCAAGAAAATGGGGTTGCCGCGAGCTCGAGAGTCGGGGCGTGACATGAAGGGGTTGTCGCGTGCTCGGGATTTGGGACATGACGTGCCTGTCGGTTTTGGTATTAGAGCCCGGTCAATACTTGGAGTGATAAGGTACGATGTGTTACAGGATAGTAAGATAGGAAAGACATTTATTTCATATGCCTGTGATTGCTTATAGGATCTTTTACTGTAAGCGGGTTGTTCATGATTCCTAATTCCTTGAGGGAATTGGAACGCAGCTTTTATGAGAATGCTGCGGGATGAACAATCTTGATCCTAGAGTCCTAGAGGAAGGACAATTTGAGGTCAGGCAAGTGCTAGAGGTAATGCATCAGGGGGTCCTAGACTAGATAGGGTCTTGGAAGCACTGGTAAGCCTTGAGTTTTGATAGGGAGTAGCTAGCTTGGACTTCAGCTGTTGCTTTTACAGCTGCTGCTGTCGCCGTTACTGTTGCCGCCATTGTTGCTGCTGTTTCACCTAGTAAGTTCCATTGGTTAGAAAGGAGAATGGCGAACAGTCGATGTTTAAGTTGGTTGAATAGTTCCTAGAGCTAGAACCATCCAAGTTCATTGGGACAAGTGATCCTAAGACAACAACTCTCTGGACAAGGAACTGAAGAAGTCTTTGCACTGTTGAAGTGCTTGGGAGAAGAAAAGATAATCCTAGCTAAGTACCAATAGATGATTGGTGGGAAGTAATTAGCGAATGGAAATAAATCGATTCGACAGAAGTACGAGGTCGGATCGCAGGTGATTCGACACGACTTCGATATTGACTGCGAACGACGCTAAATCGATTTCCTTTTGGCTTTGTACTCAACATGAGCAATTAACCTCTCATGATTACATGACAATCGAGGATTGCCCTGATTTAAATAGGTACGATTGTGGATTGAAAAGCTATCAACCATGGGTCACATACGCGAGAACCCCTAAACGTCGCTCGATAGTTAGGTCATACTAAAGTAGCGATTAATTGATTTTAACCATGAATTTCAATCCAATTTTGGGTATTAAAATTTAAAGGATGTCGAGACTAAAATATTGGACGTTGTCTCATTGATTCTCAAATTTATCGATAAGCCAGGAAATTATTGGAAAATGATTCAACGGGCTGAAAAATTGAAACCAAGCGGAGATGGGCCAACGAAGGCCCAATGGGCCTTGCACCCATTAAGGTTCAACTGAGTGGGCCCCAAGCAAGCCCACCAAGCCCAAGTGGGCCCAAGCAAGCCCATGGGCCCAACTTTAAGCCTTTGAGCCCAATTGCATTTTCTAGCCCATTTCTCCACAACTTGAGCCCAAACCAATTTTATTCAAGCGCATATAAAATATTGGCCCTTATGCGCGTATAGTACAGTATACTATACTTGGGGGAAATTACAAATTTGCCCTTTCTAGAAGGTGCATTCAATTTTGGAGGACAAAAGGGAGGAAAAGTCAAGGAAATGACGGGAAATCTTTGGGAAATGGATGAAGCTTCTTGGAGAAGGCTTCATCTTCATCCTTCTCTCTCCTTCCTCACTCTTTTTCCCTCTTGGGCGTGCAGCCCCTCACCCCCTCCCTTTTCTTTCTCATTTTTCTCTCTTTTCCTTTTGTTTTCTTATTGTTTCTTGCCCATGGATGCCCCTTGACCATCCAGACCACCCTCACCCGCCATCCTTGCTGCCTTGCCACTGTTTTGGAGTCGCCGTGCCGCTGTGGTGCTGCCTGTTTGAGGCCGCCTAAGCCACGTCTCTCTCTCCCTCGCGATTCTCACCTCCACTGGAAACCGCCTCTGCTGAGACCCATTTTTGTGGAGCGCCTCCGTGACGTTTTGGATGTAGCCATGCGTAGCCCTCACTGCCGTCGTCGTGCTCGTGTCGTCGGAATCATCGCTGGTTGAGTTTACATTCCAATCCCTCGATTAGTCCATTAAACTTGCTTAGGGTAGATTAATTTATGGTTAATCCTAGTTAGGAGCTTTATTAAGATTAACTAGGGTTAAGATAGGTGGTTAGAAAGATGACCAATATTAGTTTAATTAACCAAGGTTGGGTTAATTAACTAGAGTTGGATTATGGTTGGGTTAATTAACCATGGTTGAAGTGTGGTTAGGTTAGTTAATCATGGTTATTTTTTATTAAAATATTAATCTTGCTTAGTTCTTATTAGCAGTGAAAGAGTTCTTTAGCTCTGGGGTGATGAAACCAAAATTCAACAAGACAATCATATCACTTATTCCCAAAACTCCCAATCCAGAAAGACTTGACTAGTATCATCCAATAAGCCTATGCAATTTTGTTTATAAAGTCATCTCCAAGGTGTTAGCTAATCACTTGAAACCTTGGCTACCTGAGCTGATTGTGACGGAACATAGTGCATTTGTGAGTGGGAGGAAAATCCAAGATAACATCTTGGTGGTTCAAGAGGTCCTCCATCAACTCAGGATTAGAAAGAGAAAGGGGAAATTTTAGGCTATCTTGAGGTTGGACATGCAAAAAGCTTATGATCAAGCGGAATGGAACTTGGAGGAATATCTTATGAAAATGGGATTTCATGCCAAATGGGTGCACTGGCTTATGCAATGTGTCACTACTATTTCCTTCAATGTAAAATTTAATGGAGAACCCTCATGGTACTTTCTTCCATCAAGAAGGCTTAGACAGGGAGACCCTCTGTCGCCTTATCTCTTCATCTTGGTGGCTAATGTCTTATCCACTCTCATTAAGCAAGCCATTGAGATATAAAACATCAAAGGTATATAGCAAAACAGGTGGTGTCCTACTCTCTCTCGTTTGTTTTTTGCGGACGATTCTATCTTTTTCTTAGATGGGAAATTACAGGAACGTTAGAACCTAGCAAATGTGCTGAACCAATACTGTTTAGCTTTAGGGCAAGCTATTAATTTGAATAAATTTGGGATCTCTTTCAGCAAAGATTGTCCTCTTGGGCTACAGGAAAAACTAGCTATGGAACTAAGAGTCCCTGCACTTGCAAAAACTGGCAAATACCTAGGAATTCCGTCGAACTAGAGTGGCTCCAAGAAGGAAATGTTTGCGTGGATTCTTGGAAGAGTTAATGCAAAACTAGAGGGGTGGAAGGAAAGTTTGATTTCCAAAGCTGGAAAAGAAGATTTGATTAAGATCGTAGTCCAGGCACTTCCGTAGTATGCCATGCTGATATTTAAAATTCCCATGTCCATTTGCAAGTCAATCGAGCAGAAAATTGCAGGATTTTGTTGGATAAACAATAGTACTAAGTTGGGCTTGCATTGGAAGAAATGAGAAATACTTAAAATCAAGAGACACTTTGGGGGGCTTGGATTTAGAGATTTAATAGCCTTCAACAAAGCATTACTAGGCAAACAGGCATGGAGACTTATCCAGAACCCGTCTTTGTTGTGGAGCCAAATCCTTAAAGGAATTTACTTCCCTTCTAGGGAATCCTGGCATGCAGAAAAAGGGACTAAACCCTGGCAAAGTTTACTATTTGGCGGGGATTCAATTTCCCATAAACTGCAGTGGTCGGTGGGAGATGGACAACAATAAAAGTTAGAGAAGACAAGTGGCTGCCGAAAGGCATAATAGGTGGTCCTGCTCCTAGAGGAGAACCTGTGAAGGTGGCGGATTTCATAAGTCCAGAACAGAACACATGGAATATCCACCTACTCCAGAAAAGTTTTGATGATCAAACTATTGACGAAATGCTAAATATCCCTGTAAGACCACAGTCCACGAATGACAAAATCATATGGACAGGGACACTATCGGGCACATATTCAGTGGAGTGGGTACAATAGCATAAGAGCAACAGAACACAACAAAAATCAGAGCCTAGCATCTTCGTCCTATCAAACACCTCGCAGTTTATGGAGACAGATCTGGAATATGAAGATTACTCCTAAAATCAGAATTATCATGTGGTCATTACGCCACAACGCTCTATCCACGAAGGAAAACCTTTTCAGTAGAAAGCTCTTATCCGATCCAGCTTGTACCCTATGCAAGGATCGAGTCCCAGAATCAACTGAGCACCCATTTCTATTATGCCCCTGGACAAACAGTATCTGGTCACACCCACAGATCAATATTGAGATACCACAACATGGACTATCGAGAATTGATGCTTGGCTTGCAGATGTGAGAGGAAACAGAGCACTCACCTAAAATGGACGTTCTCACCTCACTCCTTTGGCATATGTGGAAGGCGCGCAATCACTTTGTCTTCAAAAGTCTGCATCCAGATCCTACAACTATAGTGGACGCCGCGTTAGCAAACACGAGAATCTCGTGCTTCTGGGGTCTGCAGTCTTCGAAAACCCAGCATATACTTACTGGATCGAACCTGGTCTGGAGTCCACCAGAGCCTAGAACACTAAAAGTAAACATCGATGGAGCCTTTCCAACGGGAAAAGAGGAGGGCGCGGTGGCTTGCGTGTGCCAAGACCATCTGGGAAGACTAGTCGATGGATTCTCCAGCTGCGTTCAAGCTTCTTCAGCTTTGCAAGTGGAGGTGCAAGCGTCAACTCTTACACCCTAAAACACCTTTTGCAGAGAGGGAAAGAGAAGGTAAATCCAGTTGCTTGAGTCAGACTGTCTGACACTAGTTGCTGCGGTTCAAAATCCCAAAGTATGACCCCTTGGGAGATTCGCGTCTTATTTGCTTAGTGTGCTGAACTAATCCCACTCTTCTCAAAGCTTCGGATTCAACACTGTAGAAGAGAAGCCAATTTTACTGCGGACTGGGCCGCTCAAGCCCATGGACACAAAGCCCTTCCTTTGAACTGGCCTGTATCGCCCCCTCAATCTCTATTAGACTTATTATGTACTGAAGGCCCCGTTAGGGGCACGTCTGGTTTTCCTAGATGAATGAAAGCACTTCCAATTAGACCAAAAAAATTAAAAAAAGAATATCATAGTTTTTGTAGGCTGTTATTTTGTTTGTTTAAATATTTGCATTAGAAAGGCCATTGCATGAAACCAAACATAGATCAAAATGCTACGACATTTGGTCTGGGTAAACTCGAACATTGGAGACTAAGGTCACCTAGATCGTAAACCGAGGCCCCAAGAATATCATGATTTTCTAGAATAATTTCGAAATGATTATAGTTATTTTCCCTAAAAAAATTCTAGCTCTCCAAATCCTTATTATCTATAATCAAAAGGACAAAAATACCTTTGTCTAAATAGGCCAAATAATAACATGATTATGTTAATTTCAGAACTAACATACACCATCTAATTACTAGTTGTTAGTCAATTGCACAGGCATATCCATCACAAATTATAACTTAAGCATATTATTACATGTCATTGCTTATTTTCAAAACACAAACATACACGGCACACAAAGTCATGCAGCGGCATGAAATGACAAAGGAATTTCCCTTTTTTTTTTTGGTCGGAATGGGAATTTCCCTATTTATGTCTCCAGAAAAATCATAAGATTTGTCAATAATGTGAGGAATAATTTCAGAATTAATTTCAAAGGATGTAATAGGAAAATGTAGTACTGAAAAAATGTTGTGGTGAGTCTAACCCCTTCTCACACATAAATGAATCCCTGGACCGCAAGTTTCTTTTGTTTTTGTAAATGACCATTGCTTTCACACATGCACCTAGTTGCCAATCAGTCTAGTTTTCTTAAAATGTTTGGTCGCGATGCTATCTCCTTCTTTAACCAAAACCATAGGGTTGGCCCAAAATTCCAAAACTCTTCATCCGCCCACGCAGCTGCTTCTCCTGTTAAACAAAACCCCGGATCTCAGGAGTGTCGAACAAGGTGCTAAATGACCTATATGAAAAGACTTCAACATGTTGATCAAGTTTCGAGGGCTATATATTGCATCAAAGTGGCTGTTGAAGGTTGGCCGAGTTGACCAAAACGCTCTCATTTTTTTTTTTTTTACTTCTTCGCTTATTCTTCGGAAAAAAGACATAAATCATGATTCTACTCATGATTCTCTAAGAGAATGTTGATGTAATTATTGTACAGATCGCCTTGAGTGTAGAGTGAAGTTAATTTACTTGTAGACCGAGCTATAGTTCCTCTTAAATGCTTTTAAAGGCTTCAAGTATTGCATTAATGGATTTTAGCCTTGTTCTTAGATAAGAAAATTATTCAAAAAGTCATATCTATTACACGGTTATCAATGCAATCTTAGGTTTTTTAATTTAGCTACTGAACATTTTGACAATGTTCGAATATATTCTATCCTGACAATATTGGTAAAACATCGTTGACATGCTAGTCCAGTTAGTACTAGCCATCTTACATAGCATAGTTGGATGATTGACGGTCGATGTAAATGATTTTTGCAATTTTTTTAATTTGTTAATTTCTTTTCTTCCTTTTCTTTTCCTTCATCTTAAGAGACCATGTGGGCCGCTTCGATATCACCGCTCTACCATGAATCTTGACCAAAGACACCATAAAATTTTCTAAGATGTTGACTCAAGAAACTCAATCGAACTTATTGCTTCCATTCTTCTTTTCTAAAAATGCAATGTGACTTTTACCCAAAAAAAAAAGTGAGAGAAAGTAGAAGGGTGAAGAGCAAGGGCTTCATAAACTCTCGTCGTCATCGGGTGGTGATTCCAAAGTTCCATACAAAGCGTAGTAGTTGAATGATTAAGCTTATACTCTATTTATTTCGCACTATATGAATAATTTAAAAATATTTTCTTAAAAAAATTACTTATATTGCTTGAAATAATTAATTAATGAAAAAAGTATTCATTATCGAAAACAATTTTTGTATAAATATTCTTATAAATGGGGGTTGGGACACTAGGAGTGTCAAAACTTTCTACAACACTGACTTTTGTACTAAATTTTTTTTTAGCTCACTTGAATGCTACAAATTTGAAAAGTCAATTACTTGAGTGCTAATTTTAACATGACCGTCGGAAAAGCCGACGTGTCTACTAGTCGTTTGGCATGGCCGTCGGAAAAACTGATGTGGATTGATGGCCATGTCAGACGACCAGCGGCCACGTCAGCTTTTCCGACAGTCGCGTCAGAAATGACACTCGAATAATCGATTTTTCTAATTTATGGCATTCAAATGAGTAAAAAAAAGTTTTGGCATCAAAGTGAGCACTATACAAAAGTTTTAGCATTTCTAGTGTTCTTATCCCTTGTAAATGATGATAATATTTTTTTTGTTCTTTATTTTTGTAGATAATACAACTGATTATTTTTAAGAAAAAGTTATTCATATTTACTTTTCACAAGACTAACTGACTCTTAAGTTTCGTTCTTTTTCTCTCGGACACTATAAAAGTTCGTTCCTCCACAGTAACAGCACCCACTTATTCAATGAACCTGCAAAAGTCCAAAAGAAAAAGAAGAGAAAAACATTACCATTTAAGATGAATTGGTTGAGAGTGATGCGAGCCGCAAAGCGAGAGCATTCGTTTAGAATTGAAACAAGGTCGAAAGTGAGTACATGGAGGGTTCGTTGCGGAGCTTCCAGATGACAACACAGTCCCAAGCCATTGAGTCAACTAGAGGTGTCGGACTTTGAACGGACCTTTGGAGAGCTTTCATGGTTGATGCTTGCTTCTTCCCCAGCACTCTTAACAAAATACTACGAAGCTCCGCTTGCTTCTTGCTTCTTCCCCAGTTCTCGCCTAAATTTGCACAAGAGCGTCATGGCCCTTGCTAGCCATAGGCAAGGGTCATTGCCATTGCTTTGATTTGGGTGAGGGCTACCATGCCCTTGCCCTCACCAGCCGTTACAGAGGCACTAGCGATCCTATCAGTCTTTCCAAGTAGGTGAACAATGAGGAAGGGGAAACGAAAATAAAAAAATTCTAAAAATGATGTAATTTTGATCATGATCCATGTTAGTATCGACTATGCCACATAATGTGTGCCAGTGATAATTAGACAACCATGTCAGTGGTTTCCGATCCAAATTAACCGGATGGACTATATTGAAATTTCGTGCAATGGTTTACGATTAAATTTGTCAAATTGAAAACTTTAGAATTGAATTAGACATCATACAACACGTTTTGAACTTTTTGGACAAATTTCCTATTGTCAGACTATTGCCACGGGGATAATGGAAGAGGCTAAGTGGATAGGTTAAACCACTATAATTTTCTTTTTTTGCTAATCCCATCTCTCTTTTAAACTCTTAGGACTTGTTTGGTAACACTTCGAGAACAACTGATTTTGTTCTTTTGTTCCCGGGAACATATTTGAAACCGAAATCCGTTTGGTAAATTTTTTGTTCACGGGAACAAATTTGTTCGGGGGAATAGATTTGAAGTAGAATCGAGAATAAAAAAAAGTTTTTTCTCGTTTTCGGAAACAATTTTGAGAATCAATTTTTTCCTCTTTCTTTTCTCTTTTCTTTTTTCCCTTCCCTTTCTTCTTCTTATTCCTCTTCCTCCTCCCAACCCATTGCCACCCCATCACTACCCCCGGGCTGCTACCGGCGAGCGGCCGGGCGAGGTTCGGCGAGCTCGCCAGAGCCCCGTTAGGCTAGGGTGAAGTCTGATGTAACTAGTATTAACACCTAAAGGGGGGTGAATAGGTGCAGGGAAGTTTACGTGCAAGTAATGTCGATCTATTACAATCTACAAACAGAAATTAAATAGAGAGAGTAGAGAAGATTGCAAACATAGTTTATAGTGGTTCGGCTTTAGACAAGCTTACGTCCACTCTCCAGGTGATCAGCCAATAGGCTGGACTTCATTATGTGATCAAAGGTGATTACACACTCTTGAGTGTTAGCACTTGGTGATGATATGTCTCACAAAGTCACTTTCTTTGGTAATACACTAGGATCACTCAATTTCACACTATGAACAACAGATGAAGAACATAATCGAGCTTTGGAATATGTTCATCTACTTTATCTCCTAGGTCTCATCCTATTTTTATATACTCTCCAAGCCACACTCGACTGTTAGCTCTTTCCTTGAGAGTTCAGTCTTCCCTTTTTTGGATAGACTTTATAAGGCAAGTCTTTTTGACTGTTGAAGGTAGATTAGATCCCCTTGGATTCTGTTTGCCCATACAATCAGAATCCGGGCTTCCATAAGTGCTCCATTCTTCTTTGGAAGTTGTCCATTAATTGATCATGTCAATCAGTTTGATACCACAGAATCAATATAAATAAAGTAAGTGAAGTACTTTACCATTGGTGATCTTATCCTGTAGTTACATTCTAAGTCTGACAGACTCAAGTTCTGAGTCTGCTTAAGTTCTCCGTTTGGTACGGTCAGACTCAGAATCTGCGTTTACTCGAGTTTTCCTTTTGGTACGGGATAGACTCAAAGATACCTTATGCTTTTTCTTCTGCCACCAGCAGACTTTAAAGCATATGTCACCCTATGACTTTTCCTTTGAAAGAGATATATAAATATCTTACATAAAACGATTTGTTAGCATCAAAGCTAGGAGTTTTCTTAACAATCTCCCCCTTTTTGATGGTGACAAAACTTTTTATGTATAAGGCTTATTGTTCCTGCAAATTATGGTTAGACAAAGCATACTTCCTACTATAATAGAACATAAGTACCATGATGCTCAAATCATAAAAAATTAGCCCATATCAACCATGTTCAGAACAACAACAGCCCAATCAATAAAATATCAAGTTTATCAAAAAATCTGCATCAACATAATACTCTCCCCCTTTTTGTTACTGTCAAAAAGTTAATATCTGGAAAAGAGTAAGTAAGGTCTAACAAAAATTCGATAAACAGTTTCAAACAAAATAAACCAGAAGATGATGTGTTTAGGAAGTTTTCTTTTTAGGGGTCCGAACAAGGGTGAAATCATCCATATCTATGGTAGACTCCTCAATCCTATTGAGACATTGATGAACTGTCTTCTCCAGAGTTTCCAACCTGTTCTTAAAGGAGATTTCCATCATAGTTTGCTGATCTCTGATTTGCATAAGAAGTGCTAATATCTTCTGAGAGTCAGCATTATCAGATGAAGCTGCAGGGGTATGTGTTTCAACATTTTGATGCTCCCCCTAAATTGATGCTTTAGTTTGATCTTGTTCCCCCTGATGATTCCTGTCCTCTTCCCTATTATCAGCATCAAGAGTAGGACCCTCATTCAATGCATTTCCTTCTTCTTCTCTTCCTTCTTCTTCTTCTTCAGGCTCTTCTTCTAGTTCCGACTCATCGCTCTCTGCAGGTTTTGTACGAGGAATGTTCCCTTCTGATGCATCAGGTGGAGGCATTTCTGCTTCTGGTTTTATCGTTCTGGGTGCAGTTCTTCTCAAGTTTCCAGAATTTCAGAAATACTTTCTTCTTCATCCTCTTCATCCTGCAGCAGTAGCTGTCTCCTCTTTTTAGAACTTGGCTTAGCAGTGGCTACTTCCTTTCCTCTTTTCTTTGTAGCTGTTGAAGCCTTAGCTAGTTCTTTCTCCTTTCTCCTCCATGTCTCCACAACGTCCTTCAGCCTCATTTTGTTGATCATTTTAAGTCCAATGACCATTGTTGGAAGAGTTGTAGTGCAGAATCTCCTGGGTATATCTACTTGGAGATGTTCAAATATTTTGATCACCAAAGCTCCATACGGCAGTTGTCCTTTATCCTTTGAAACTGTTCTATATGTGCAGTAGAACAGTGTAAGGGAGTGAGAACATAACTCCCTTTTTAATTTCCCACATGAGCTTTGCCTCAAACCTGGCCACATTAGTCTTTGATGATGCCTTAGGACGAATGTAGCTAATGATGATTTTATGCAGAATAGTTCTTGCAAAAGTCAAAAAGGGATAAGTGATAGAAGTCCTAATAGACTTTATAAGATATTTACAAACAGTCTCATAGGTAACTTCTATTGGCTTGAAAGGACCCCTCTCAACTTTCATAATGTCAGCCAGAGTATCCGCACTAACATCATAGAACCTATCATTCACACTGAACTGCATTCTATCTGGAGACAGAAATGTCAAATTGGAGTAGAAATATGCTGTTAGTTCTGGATAAACAACAGTAGAGTCAGTACAAAATTGATCCATCTGCAACATTTCAAAATATCCTCGCAAATTCACATCAGCAACATCCAAAAAATCAAAGTCCACAATCCTGTTGTGCATAACTCCTCATTCCAGCAATCTGTTATAAAATGCCTTATGCTCTTTAGATTGGAACAATTTCCTAGTCGTGTTCTAAGCCACAGCAGCAATTCCCATTCTGACTTCAAAATTTCTGTATATTCTTTCATCATTCTCCTTCTCACCCCAGACATTCTCTCTACTTCTACCTACTTCATTAATTCGTTCTCTTCGTGCAGGCGGTGGTTCTGTGGTTTGAACAGCTTGGACAAGAAAAAACTCATTTGCATATCCTTTTTCTCGCAAGAAATAGAGTTTAACGTCTTTTCTAGCGTTTCTTTGCACTAAGCGCTCATACATCCTCATGGCTGTATGGGGATTATCAGTAGGTTTCGGTAGAGTTAATCCATACATACCTCTTCTTGAGTCATTTCCTTGCTCAGATTCTGTTGGGGAAGTTCTTGGAGATTCCACATTTTCACTTCCATCCCTTTGAACCAATGCATTTGAAGATTGTCCTTGGGAATCTTCGGAAGTCTGTGTCAGATCGAAGTGCGTCTGTCCTCCTTCGATATTCCTTGGTCCTCTACCAGCAATCCTGTTTGATCTTCTTCGAGGAGATGGAGACACTGACCTTGATATGGACATGGAGGCTCTCGATGCCATGTTCGTAGAAGATTTTGACTTGGTTTTAGAAAAATATTTGTTCTGTTAGGGTTTCTAAAAGGGGTTTCTGAGGAGTTGTGAAAAAGAACTCAACTTTTGGGGGCTTATAAAACCCTCTTATGTGAGGCAAATGAAAAGTCACGTCTTTTTAAAATAATTGAAAATGGCAATTATTCAAAATCTATTAAACTTGACAAAAATAGATTCAAACAACATAGGCATGTACCCGAAATTATACAAATCAATTATTTGCTAATAAAGTCTTACCAAATTCAATCATATGAGGAAATAACTTACTCGCCAAAAAATACCATCAATTCCTTTTGAGTGCATCCCAGAAGATTGGTCTATCCAGACGATTGCTTCTCCTAGACTTTGTCCTATTCTCATAGACTTTATGAAAAAGGGTTAATAATATTTAATCTGCCACATATTGAATCAAATGTACCTTTGTCCAGCGGCTTTGTGAATATATTGCTAATTGATTTTTTGAATCAATGAATTCCACAATTATATCTCCAATTTGCACATGGTCTCTAATAAAGTGATGTTTGATTTCAATGTGCTTTGCTCTGGAATGTAGAATCGGATTCTTGGTGAGATTTATAGCACTTGTATTGTCACACCTTATTTCAGTGCAGGTTTCTTCCTTTCCATAGTCCCTCAGTTGCTGTCTCATCCATGGAATCTGTGAACAACAGCTTCCAAGAGCAACATATTATGCTTTTGCTATAGATAGAGCAACAGTGTTATGCTTTTTGAAAAACCATGAAACCAGCATCTTCCCTAGAAGTTGGCATGAACCAGACGTACTCTTTTTGTCCACTTTATATCTTGCTAGGTTAGCATCTAAGTAACCAAGGAGAGTAAAGTCTGTTCCCTTAGGATACCACAGACCCAAGTGTGGATGAGTGGCTATATATTTGATTATGCGCTTGACAGCTAACAGATGTGATTCTCTAGGATCCACTTGAAATCGAGCACATAAACAAACACTGTATAGAATATCTGGTCTAGATGCAGTAAGATAAAGAAGAGAACCAATCATGCTTCTATAAGTCTTCTGGTCAACTTTCTTTCTCATTTCATCCTGATCTAGTTTGATGGAGGTTGACATTGGTGTTTCAGTCTTCTTGCAGTTCTCCATTCCAAACTTCTTGATCAAGTCTTTGGCATACTTTTCTTGATAGATGAAAGTTCCATGTTTTGACTGATTGACCTGAAGTCCTAGGAAGAATGTGAGTTTTCCTATCATGCTCATTTCAAATTCCTCCTACATAAACTTTGAGAAGTTCTTGCACAAATGCTCATTAGATGATCCAAAAATAATATCATCTATATATATTTGTACAAGCAAAATATCTTTACCTTCCTTTTTGATAAATAGTGTTGTGTCTACCATACCTTTCTTGAAGTTCCTGTCTAGTAGAAACTTACTCAGTCGTTCATACTAGGCTCGAGGTGCTTGTTTCAGACCATACAACACCTTCTTTAGTATGTATACATGATCTGGCTTTCTTGGTTCCTCGAAACCAGGAGGCTGCTCTACATAGACTTCTTCTTTGATAAACCATTCAGGAAGGCACTCTTCACATCCATCTGGAATAGCTTGAAGTTTTGATAACAATCATAAGCAAGCAATAGTCTAGTTGCTTCTAATCTTGCTCCTGGTGCATAGGTTTCATCATAGTCTATTCCTTCAGACTGAGAGTAACCTTTTGCTACAAGTCTAGCCTTGTTTCTGGTGACTTTACCAAGTTCATTTACTTTGTTCTTGAAGACCCATTTAGTGCTAATGACAGTTCTTCCTTTGGGTTTGGGAACCAATTCCCATACATCATTCCTTTTGAATTGCTGGAGTTCTTCTTGCATTGCTTCTATCCAGCTTTCATTCTCCAGGGCTTCATCTATTCCTTTGGGTTCAATCTCAGAGATCAGTGCAAGAATGCCTATATCCTTTTTGTTCTTTGATCTGGTTCGAATCCCTTCGTTGATATTTCCAATGACCAACTCCTGAGGATGACTGGACTTATGCTTCCAGTTTCTGTTCTCCACTTCACTGTTATCAGAATCTTCTGGTGATTTAGAAGTGTCCAGCTGAGTGATTCTTTGTTCTTGAGTTGCTTTTGTGACTGTTTTTTGAGAAGATTCAGCTTCTTTATTGAGAATTGATTTCTCAGGAGTAGCATTTGGTTCTGAGTCTTCATTTTTAGTTCTGCTTTGGTTTGAAACATCTTGCTCCAGAAACTTCACATTCATGGATTCCTCTACTGTCTGAGTATTCTTGTTGAACACTCTACATGATTTACTAGAGTTTGAATAGCCTAGAAAAATACCTACATCTGACCTTTCTTCAAATTTACTAGGATGATTGTTAGCATTTTTGAGAATAAAACATTGACAACCGAAAATACAAAAGTAGGAAACAATTGGTTTTCTTTCTTTGAAAATTTCATAGGGAGTTTTCTCAAAAATTGGTCTAAGAAAGACTCTGTCAATGATATGGCAAGAAGTAGAAACTGCTTCTGCCAAGAAACGAGTTGCCACCTTGCTTTTAATAAGTAGAGTTCTGGCCATTTCTTGTAGAGACCTGTTCTTCCTTTCCACAACTCCATTTTGTTCTGGAGTGTAGGGAGAGGAGAACATATGCTGAATACCATTTTTGTCACAAAAATCTGCAAAGTCTTGATTTTCAAATTCTCCACCATGATCTGTTTTAATGCTGGAAATAGAGTAACCTTTCTCATTTTGAATTCTTTTTGTGAATGTTGAAAAATACGAGAAGGTTTCTCCTTTATTAGCAAGAAAGAATACCCATGTAAATCGAGAATAATCATCTACAATCATGAGACAGTATTTCTTACCTCCAATGCTCTGAGTTCTAGTTGGTCCAAATAAGTCCATGTGAAGAAGCTGTAATACACGATTAGTTGAAATCTGTTTAACAGATTTAAAGAACTTATTACTTGTTTTCCCAGAGTGCATGTAGAGCAAAGCTCTGTCTTCTTATAACTTAGTGAGGGCAAACCATGAACAAGCTTTTTGTTGAGAAGCTTAGAGATTTGTTTCATACTGACATGTTCAAGTTTGCGATGCCAGAGACTTGCTTCATCTTGGATTGAAATAAGACATCTTGCAATGTCTTCATTTATATCCAAGAGATAGATGTTCCCATGCCTTCATCTAGTGAATGATTGGGAAGAATTGTTACTTGTTCCAGAACATAGGTTCTCCTTGAAGTTGATTCTAAAATCAGCATCATACAATTGGCTGATGCTTAGTAGATTGTAGTTCAATCCCTTAACCAAAGAAACATTGTTGATGATTAGACTACCAATCTTGACAGTTCCTAATCTAATAATGTTTCCTTTGGTGTTTCCTCCAAAAGAAATTGTTCCTCCCTTAACTCTTTCTAAGCCAATGAACATCCTTGAGTCTCCAGTCATATGTCTTGAGCATCCACTGTCCAAGTACAATTTCTTCTTCCTTTTGAAACTTACCTGCAATCAACACACATACTCATTTTTTCTTTGGTACCCAGATTTTCTTGGGTCCATTGAGGTTAGTAGTATATGCTTTTTCTATCCATTTCTTTTGAACAAGTCTCCAGACTTTAGGACATTTGTTTTCAAAATGTTCTTTTTCTCCACAGTTAGAACAATTTAGATACTCTTGACCAACAAATCTTACAAAATTCTTTATAAAATGATTTTTGTAGGCTTGCCGAGGAGGTCTCTGTTTAATTCTTTCCTTGACCTTAGGTAAATCAATTAACGAATCACTTTCCTTAAAAAACCCAAGTCCTGACTTACCATAGTTAGGGATTTGAATGGAAAGTATATGTTGCAGGGTTTTCGACCCTTTAGAAAACTTTGTATGGATATTCAAAATTTCCTTTCTGAGAGATAAATTCTCATTTTGCAAAGAACTTTGATTTTCCTTTGTCTCCAAAAGTTCCCTTTTAAGGGACTCATTTTCATTTAAAACAGAATCTCGACTTTCCTTAAGTTCTGAAAATTCCTTTTTGAGATCATCAAATTTTCCTTTCAATGAGTAACTCTGTTGACTCAACTTTTGATTTTCCTTTTTTAAACTAGAGATCCTTTTCAGAGTAGATTTCAAATTAGAACACAGCTCATTTATGTAATTTGAAACTTCTGTTGGAATATCAGAATGACTTACCTCAATCTCTTTATCTGAGTCTGAGTCTGATTCTAAATCTACTTCAGAGTCTGAGTCAGTGTGCCATTAGACAGATGTTGGCATATTCGTCTTCATTGTCTTCAACCTCAGTGTCACTCCATGTTTCAGTTTTCAGGGCCTTCCTATATTTTTCAAATTTCCCTTTGTTCTTCTTGAGCTTGGGACAATTCTGCTTTATATGACCCTTCTTTTTGCATTCAAAACAAACAACATATTTGGCATAATCTTCCTCATCCTCTATTTTTTGTTGTCCAGACTGTCTATTTTGTCTCTTGTTGTTGAACTTCCTGCCTTTCCTATTTAACTTTTTTACTTTTCTAATTAGCAGTGCAAATTCTTCGTCGTCTAGCTTGTCTTCAGAATCTGTATCATCAGAATCAATATTAGACTTAAGAATAATGGATTTCTTACCTCTGGATTCCACTTCCTCATTCATTTGTTCTGCTTCATAGGACTACAGGGTACCAACAAGCTCATCGACTGTCAATGGTGAAATTCACAGGGTTTCTCTAATGGAGGTCTTCGCATTATTCCATTCTTTTGACAACCCCCTCAAAAGCTTGTTGACTTTCATTGGTCCAGGAACAGGTTGTCCTTGATATGCCAATCTATTTACAATCTCTGTAAATCGACTGAACATATCTCCTATGGACTCCCCCTGTTTCATCTTGAAGGATTCATATTGACCAAGTAAAATATTTACTTTGGTTTCCTTAACATGATCAGTCCCTTCATATGTCACGTGTAGTCTATCCCATACTTCCATTATGTGTCACAAGAAGATATTCGATTATATTCATTAGGTGATAAAGCACAATAAAGGGAGTAGATAGCCTTAGCGTCGAGAGTTTGTCTCTTTATCAGTTCTTTTGGTGAGATGGTATCTGATGTTTCCATTTCTTTCCCATCATCTTTCTTTGAGGTTTTTCTAGCTTTAACAGTGGGATCAACTCCTCTTTCAACTACATCCCATTCCAGCGGATCTTTTGATCTGAGAAAGGCCTTCATCTTGTTCTTCCATATATTGTAATATTTACAGTCAAAGTATGATGGACGAGTGTTGCTCTGTCCCTTAATCAGACCTGGTGCAAGAATACTAGCCATAGAGGATCTTTAACTCAGAAATAATAAACACTTCAAAATATTGAGCACAGGGCTCTAATACCAATTGATGTAACTAGTATTAACACCTAGAGGGGGGTGAATAGGTGTAGTGAAGTTTACGTGCAAGTAATGTCGATTTGTTGCAATCTACAAACAAAAATTAAATAGAGAGAGTAGAGAAGATTGCAAATGCAGTTTATAGTGGTTCGGCTTTAGATAAGCCTACGTCCACTCTCCAGGTGATCAACCAATAGGTTGGACTTCACTATGTGATCAAAGGTGATTACACACTCTTGAGTGTTAGCACTTGGTGATGATATGTCTCACAAAGTCACTCTCTTTGGTAATACACTAGGATCACTCAATTTCGCACTATGAACAACAAATGAAGAATAGAATTGAGCTTTGGAATATGTTCATTGACTCTATTTCCTAGGTCTCATCCTATCCTTATATACTCTCCAAGCCACACTTGACCGTTGGCTCTTTCCTTGAGAGTTCAGTCTTCCCTTTCTTGGATAGACTTTATAAGGCAAGTCTTTTTGACCGTTGAAGGTAGATTAGATCCCCTTGGATTCTGTTCGCCCATACAATCAGAATCCGGGCTTCCATAAGTGCTCCATTCTTCTTTGGAAGTTGTCCATTAATTGATCCTGTCAATCAGTTTGATACCACAGAATCAATATAAATAAAGTAAGTGAAGTACTTTACCATTGGTGATCTTATCCTGTATTTACATTCTGAGTCTGATAGACTCAAGTTCTGAGTCTGCCTAAGTTCTCCGTCTGGTACGGTCAGACTCAGAATTTGCGTCTACTCGGGTTTCCTTCTGGTACGGGATAGACTCAAAGACACCTTATGCCTTTTCTTTTGCCACCAGCAGACTCTAAAGCATATGTCACCTTGTGACTCTTTCTTTGAAAGAGATATATAAATATCTTGCATAAAACGATTTGTTAGCATCAAAACTAGGAGTTTTCTCAACAAAGTCCAAGCAAGCTCGCCTAGATTTGGGGAGGTGAGCCTCGCCCGGCCACCGGAGAGGCTCGGCCTCGCCCAAATCTGTGAGGCCAAGCCTCGCTCAACCGCTCGCCGGCCACCACCAGTGGTAGTGGCCAAGAGGAAGAAGGGGAGAAAAGAGAAAAAGAAAAAAAGAAAAAAAGAAAATTATAACAAAAAGTATTAAAAATTAAAAGAATCAAAAAATTAAAAATTCTTACCAGACGTATTTCTATTCCCAGAATAAAAATTTTAAACAGTTCATCAAACACCTTAAATACTCAGAAATTGTTCTAAGAGAGAAAAATAAAATAAAAAATCATTTCTGATCAGAAATTGTTCATAGGAGTAGAATCGTTACCAAAAGCGCCCTTATTCTACCTCTTTGCAGAGCACTGAAGTCGAATCCTGCATGCATCCCTAGTCCCCTCCCCTCCCTGCTAGTAGAGTTGATATCTGATGGCTAAAACCAATATAAGTTAATTTGTAGTCTCTTCTATCCATTACTCTCTTTACATTTTTAATGATTGAAAATATTTTTTATACATATCATATTTTGTTTACAAACATCGTTCCATCTTCCACACATTGGTTTGCACTAAAAAAGTTTCAAAAACTGCAAAACAGCTAATTCACTGCTCCCTTGATTGTTTAGTTAAGTCCATTTCACACAAGCATTATATTTGTATAAATATAAGGTGAAATGGCACTAATTATCTGTTTGTTCTGCCCAAAATTCAAGACCATCCGTGTATCATTTTTGTTCCAAAATCATCCCGATACTTTTTAAAAAGGCTTGTTGCTCATCCTTCTATTATGTTGCTACTTTTTCTGGTCGATTTATGCCGATCTCCAAAGCAAGCTTGCACTGAAATTCAGAACGAGACAATTGTTTTTTCTCAACGAAATTTATATGCTAGTTGCGATTCTTATGTCCGTGTATTAATTCTTATGGTCATTATTCAGCATCTAGAAGATATGAGAAAATTATTAGTTACAATCCCCAGCTCAATCATCACCTTCGTCATCATCAACCCTCCCGTGCATCCTTGAATTATCCCTCAATTACGCCATTGATGTTGACAGACGAAGATGAATTGGCCGAAGCCGTAATCCTACAAAACTCAGTCATTAATCTCTCACCGCTCGCTCTCCCCAACAAAATGCCCAAGCTTACCAACAACATCCACCAAGTTGTCCCTACACGAACTCGTCGCTATAAACTCTCTCCACCTCCCTGTCGAAGTCATGCACGAACACATGTGTCTTGGCCGCGCCACCCTTCTTGCTCCTCGCCAGCACCGCCGCTATGAATATTGTTGACATCCTCCCCGGTGCCACCTCATGGTACCCGCTTGACCCATCGATTAGTATCACGTCCCAACTCAATTCATACACGTGGTAGGGCAAGCTGTTCAATGCAAGCTTGCACTCCGAGAAAAGCAGCTTCCGCACTGGCCGGCACTCATTGCGAAACTCACCTCTAGCTGACTTGAGCAGCCTTTTCATTTTGCCAAACCTCGTCTCGTACTGCACTTCATAGGCCTCGATTCCTGGGTGTTGCTGCTCAAACCGCGAGATGAGGTTCTCATTCTCATTGAGGAAAATGGTGCGGCCATCGAAGTTGAGGGTTCTGTACAAGAGGGCCTCGTGGGTGAGGCCAAAAACTAGGAGGTTGCAGCCGGAGGTTGCAGCAGCAGCACAGTGGGTAACTGTGGCAGTTATGGCGGCAAGCTCGATGGACGTCACATGGGTGGAGGTGGTAGTGGTGGCGTAGTGGAGGAGGGCGGCGGATGTGGAAAGTGGAAGTGGGACTGAAGAGGCGGCAGAGCCCACGGCGGTGCTTGTGGCGGTGGGGGTGGGGGTGGTTGTGGTGGTGGTGGTGGTGATTAGGGTTAGAGTGAAGGCGGTGCTGAAGAAGGTGATGATGAAGATGAGCCACAAGCGATTGGTGTTTGAAGATGATGATTGCTTTTGGATTGTGGGATGGGGGAGTGAAAGAAACTGTAGGAAAATGGAAATTGTATTCTTTTATTGCTGAATGAATCATCTTGTACATGTACGAGAGTATATTTATAGTACAAATTGGAAATCAAAAAGATATACAAATATATACACAATATTATCTTTCTATTTTTCCTACTAAATATTCCGATAATCTTCCTCCGTAGATAAATTGTATCAATTAGAATCACAATGGATATTAGATTTTATCCATTCTCCAAACTCCCCCTCAAGCAGGTGGCTTATATATGTCAAAGACACCTAGCTTGCTTAGTAGATACATATGTTGCCTTTGACACAATGGCTTAGTGAAAATGTCTACAGGTTGCTCCACAGTTCCTATTCCTCAAGTTACAATAATTCCTTCTTGAATTTTTTCCCGAGTGAAATGGCAATCAACTTCTATGTGTTTCATTCTCTTGTGAAAGACCGGATTTGTTGCCAACTTAAGTGCAACATCATTGTCGCAAAATAACTCACTTGCACCATCAACTTGTACACCAAGATCTGAGAGTAATTCTTGTATCCAAACTATTTCACAAACAGTTTTTGCCATAGCTCGATATTCTAATTAGCTGATGATAATGAAACCGTCGATTGCTTCTTTGTCTTCCATGAAATTAAGGACTTTCCCAATTTAATGCAGAAACCAGTAATCGATCTTCTTGTCATTGGACAAGTGGCATAATATGTATCACAGTAGGCCGTCATCTTCATGTTGCATTCACGAGATAATAGAATTCCGAGTCCTGGGCATCCTTTTAAATACTTCACCACCTTCAATGCTGCATTCATATGAGACTACTTTGGACAGTGCATGAATTGGCTAAGTATTTGAACCACATAGCATATATCGGGCCTAGTCATGGTGAGATAGATTAATTTTCCAACAAGCCACTGATATCCTTACGGGTCCTTGAGCAGTGGATCTTCCTTATGTGGGGATGAATTCGTATCATATTCAAATGTTGTTAATTTGACATTTTGCTCAATAGGTATAGCGGCTGGTTTACATCCTGACAATCCTGCTTTTGATATAACTTCTTGGACAAACTTTCGCTGACTGAGACAAATTCCCTTATCGAATCGAGCTATCTCAATACCAAGAAAATATGGGAGGCCCCTAGTCTTTAATATGGAAGGTCGAATGCAAGTATTGCTTAAAATTCTAGATCGCAATATCATAATTTCCCATGATAAGTATATCGTCCACATAAATAAGCAAATGGATTGATGAGATACCTTTGGTCCATGTGAATAATGCATAATCATGCTTGGAATGTTGGAAACCTGCACTTGTAAGTGTCACGGTGAATTTTGCATACCACTGTCGGGAAGCTTGTTTGAGTCCATATAGGGATTTATGGAGATGACATATTCTAGACTCCCCCTGTCTGCATAAGCCCTGTGGAAGTTCCATATATATTTCTTCATCTAGATCACCATGAAGAAATGCATTGTTGACATCCATTTGATGAAGTTTCCAATTGCGAAATGCAGTAATAGATAGAAAAGATCGCACGGTGACCTCTTTAGCAACAGGAGAAAATGTCTCGTGATAGTCAAAACCTTCTCGTTGTGTGAATCCCTTTGCTACAAGTTGAGCCTTATATCGCTCAATGGAACCATCTGCTTTATACTTGATTTTATAAACCCATTTGCAGCCAATAGCCTTTCTATGAGAAGGTAAGGGAACAATATCCCAAGTATTGTTCTCTATAAGAGCACATAATTCAGCTTCCATGGCCTTTTGCCATCGTATATCATGCACTGCTTCTTCATAGGTAGAAGGTTCCTGTTCTTCAGAAATTCGACTAATACAGCACATATGTTCTGGCAATAGTTGGCTAAATGAAATAAAGGAAGATACAGGATATTTTGTACCTGGAGAATCCAAGGTGGGACATATGTAATCCTATGTCCATGTGGGAGGACGAATGTCTTCCTGAACGTCTAGGCCTTTCAATAGGTAATGACTCACAGCTGGTGAAGATGATGTAATCGGTTGTGATGATGGACTAGGTGAATTATTTATTTCACAAGAGGAAGTAGGACACTCATTCAATATATTTGAGTTCCCAGGGCATGCCATTGTAGGTGTTTGCTCATGTGCAATTGTTTGTTTAGGTGGAAGCATAATGTAATGTGGTGTTACAGGAATATCTTCTAGGAATTGCCGATGATCCAATGTTGATGTCGATGGCTCATCTGAAGAAATCATATCATGGAAGGGAAATGTATCTTCATGGAAGACCACATCTCGACTAACAAAGAAGTGACCTATAGATACTTCCATAACTCGATATCCCTTCTGTAGAGTAAGGTACCCCATGAAAATGCATCAGATGGCATGGGGATCCAATTTATCTCGACGTCCCACATTCGTTGCATAGCAAAGACAGCAAAGAACCCAGAGATGAGCAATACTTGGTTTTTTTTTTAAAAGCATTTCAAATGGTGTCCGTCCTTCAAGAATTCTTGTTGGCATGCGATTGATTAAATAAGTAGCCGTGACCACACAATCTCCCCAATAGGATTCAGGAATAGAAGCTTGATATTTTAGTGTGCTAGCAACTTCTAAAAGATGTCGATGTTTTCGTTCAACAATCTCGTTCTGTTGTGGAGTATAAGCACAAGAACTCTCATGAAGTATGCCATGAGAGGACAAAAAAGATTGACAATCGATTGAGAAAAATTCACGCCCGTTATCTGTTTGAATTCTTTTAACGGATTTGTCAAATTGATTTTTAATCATTGACAAGAATTTCGATAGACGTGAAAAAGTTTGACTTTTGAATTGCATGAGGAATACCCAAGTGCCGCGAGAGTAATCATGCACGATAGTAAGAAAAAATCGAGATCAATCATGATTTGGTATGTGATAAGGACCGCAGATGTCTACATGAATTAAGGAGAGAATGGTACTAGCCCAAGAGACACTATTTGGGAATGGTGCCTGTGATTGTTTAGCTAAAGGACATATCTCACAATTAGGATGAGGGAAGTAAGCACTATGGCCCAAACGCTTATGTGAAAGCAAGATTTTATTACTAGAAGCAGCATTACAAGATATGCTTTTGACTAAAGAATTGAAATCCCTTGAAAGATTGATCAAAAAATATAGCTCTTGCACCATACTATCCAAGCCCATCAATTTCCTAGTTGAAAGGACCTGAAAAGAACAATTGTCTGAATTGAAATTGGCACGACAAAAATTGTCTTCACAGACTTTGGAAACAGCATGAGATTAAATTCAAATTCAGGAATATAGAGGACAATTTTAAGAGTAATGTCTAGGCTAAGATGGATAGTACCTATTTTTGTGACATTGGTAACATTCCCATTTGGGAGGCGAACAGTTACGATAGAATGATATATTTTATGGACATCAAAAAATAAATCCTCATTGCAAATCATGTGGTCACTAGCACCTAAATCAATAATCCATGCATCAACTGAAATTGCATTACTTTGGCATAATGAAGTACTTGAAAAATTTGCAGCTTTGTCAACTGCCTTTAATTGATTTAGTGTCTTCATGATATGCTGATATTGATCTTGTGTATTTGGTTGATGAGCCCTATCAATTCCTTGCGCCGATACCTGATAAGCAGAAAATTCTTTTTCTCCTTTTCCTTTGTCAGTAGGTTTACCATGTAATTTCTAGCATGAATCAATGGTGTGATGCGGTCTCTTGCAATATTCACAATACTTACCCTTAATTTTTGAATTTTGCCCTCCCCTTTCTGTGATGACGTAGCCCCATATGCATCATCGGATTCGGTTCCATAAAAGGGAGAATACGGACCGTCCGATTTGCACCCATGTGCCTAATCTGGACCGTCAAATCTGGATGAATATGGACCATCTAATCCTTGCATGCCCCTTTGATTTGTGTCGTCAGATCGCGAAAAATATGGGCCATCCGATCCACGCCCTCTTCTGTGATCTGGGCCGTCGGATTTTATAAGAGTAGGGTTTCCTCTCTCTTCTTCATCCCATAGAGATGCAGTCCCCCGAGGCATTCCAGATCTCGTTCCAGAGCTTTGTGCACGGCGTGGTGGTCTTGAACCACCTTGAGCTTGAAAACCAGATCCCCTCGTTGCAGCAAGAGCCATCCTCTCTCCTCCTTTCTCATATCTTGAAGTCGCAAGCCGCTGATTCTCCTCTTGAACGGCTAATTGGAAGATGCGACCAAGCGATGGCATAGGCTCCATGGCGAGAATCTGCGAACGGAAGGGTATGTAGCTCTCATTTAGGGTTAAGAGAAATCGCGTTACCTTCTCCCTCTCCTTGATTTCTCTGTATTGCTTGAGGGTCGCCTCTGGCCCTTCGAGCTGCTCCTCAGCGGCTTCAAGTTCATTCCATAGGGCTGAGAGTTGATTGAAGCAGGTTGTAACCATGAGGTTCCCTTGCTTCAATTTCGACAAAGCTTGAGTGAGTGAAATTTTTTTCACTCGGTCGAGTTTCCCATACATTTCGCGTATATTATCCCACATAGTCTTTGAGTCTTCGGTGGGAGTAGTCTTTGAGTCTTCAGTGGGAGGAAGGCCAGTTGCGACCTCGGGCGCTACGTAGTTCCCGATCCAAGTACGGATGAGTTGGTTGCATTTGCGCCAATGTCGCCGCATTCCCGTCCTTGTCTTTTGTTACAAGGGCTCGCCGAAAGTCCCTTGCCCAAGCACTGTAGTGGTCTGGTCCGGCGAGTTGAAGAGTGATAAGTCGCAACTCCGGTCCATTGGCCGGTGATGTATAGAGTGGATCCCCTTGGCTCTGGACGTCCGCCGATGGTCGGAAAAACGAACGGCGCAAATTCGGGTTGAAGACATGGGTAGGGATTTGTCCCTGGAACGCTCGAGTGCAATCCGGGTCGAGAGCTTTGGTCCAACTCATCATTGAATTGGAGCCCCTGACTTGTGTTTTCTCTGTTTTGTGGCCTGTAGGTCGTCTGCTGTTGACTTGATCCGGCCCCACCCCATGGGCGTTGGACTGGAACCCATTGAATGAACGGCCACTGAGTCGAGGTAGGGAACTGAGTTGCAGCAGTAATTGGAGTCGCGTGCTGTTGAGCGGGGTCTCTCTGATCTTGTGAGCGATCAATCTGCTCTGAGATTTGGTTGGATGATTCCTCCATTGTAGGCAAGATTGGATCTTGATTATCGTTGTTGTTTGGGTTGTGCATGTTAGATAAAACAGTGAATTCCTTTGAAGTGCTAATTTGTTTTGCAGAATGTGGTTTGCAACAACAAATTTAGAAGACGTTCGAGGGCAATCCGAGCATTGTTTTTGTGGAAGCTAGGTCAAAAACGCCTGCTCTGATACCATGAAAGAAACTGTAGGAAAATGGAAATTGTATTCTTTTATTGCTGAATGAATCATCTTGTACATGTACGAGAGTATATTTATAGTACAAATTGGAAATCAGAAAAGATATACAAATATATACACAATATTATTTTTCTATTTTTCCTACTGAATATTCCGATAATCTTCCTCCGCAGATAAATCGTATCAATTAGAATCATGATGGATATCGGATTTTATCCATTCTCCAACAGGGAGTATTAGCCTTGTGCTATTCATCTCTTAATCTCTCTCTCTCTCCCCCTCTGTGAAAGCAACTTGTTCATTTCATTTAACATAGTCGGAGAATTGCAGCGAGCACCGTATATATTAGTGTGACTACACTGGGGAAATCATTGAGATGAAAGAATCCTAGTCCATAGAAAAACAAGAAACGGGACAAAACAGATAAAATCGTTCAGTACATTCCAAAAAACCAGATGTTGATACAAATAAAAAGAAGCGTACCTTCCCTATTGACCTCTTATCGATGGACAACACCTTGTCTGCTACATATGAGTTTAGTTTAAAACATTAAAAGAAACATAACTCAAATGTGATTCATGCTGGTAGGAGCACTTAGCGAACGAAAATTTAGGGGGCTTGTTTCATTGAAAATGAAGAATTTGAAATATATATTGCCTAAAAATGATCCTAGAATCAATGAAAAATTAACAAAAATGTTTAGTTGATACAAATAATCGGTTCTTAGAAAAGAATCGTACCACATGGTTCCCATGGTGCAAAAACATCTAACTAGATAGTTACTAAAAAGTTGAAATGAATCACCTTAAATCCCAACAAAATTTCCAAAATACAGAAAATATATGCAAATAAACTTAGTTGTAATCCTAGAAAATATTCACCAGATTTTAGGGTTTTTTAGATTAATATTTACATTTCATTCCCTCTCAACGCATCCTATTTGTTTGAATTAATTAAAGAATTATAAGAGATTTTCTTCTTCTTCTTTCTTTTTGGAATTTGCATGTGTAAGCATGTTTGTGTATGTGTGCATCGCGTACTTACGAATTGAGTTATCTGTGTTTATATCATTTCTATTGCATAGTTTCATTTGTTTTGAAAGCACTTTCGATTAAGAGATCGAGGGACCGCATCATATCGTTAGATGATGAAAATATAATTGGCCTTTTTGAAGTCGGATGATCATCATAGTGAAAGAGTAAAGAGATGGAGAAAGGAGGTGTGGCACCGCTGCCATTTGCTTTGGCTCGTGCGCACCATTAACTCTATGTTTGATTGAATTATGGTGGGAATTGTTGTTGGACATGGACATCGTGTCATGTCTTTTGGGGTCCTATTGATGTTGGTGGCACATAATGCAAATCGTCATCCCTAGCTTAGAAAAAGGTTACGGCAGTCTAGAACTTTTTCTAAGTGTTTATATAATATTGAAATATCTTTTATTTAAATTAATCTCTAAAATTTTTAAAAGGGTTAATATCATGAAAAATCCCAAACCCAGTACGTATGTGACAAATTTATCCAAAATTAATTTTTGACCATAAAAAATCTCAAGGCGGTATCTTGTAACAAATTTATCCTATATTAGTTTCGTTAAATTTTACTTTCAAATTACTGAGTTAGATATGGATGACATGTGACATTTGTAGTGTGTCAATTTGGGATTTTATCATTCATTTATGATTATATTAGTTTTGTATTTTTGTCGTAATAATCCAATTTAATGGAAGGTATATCTATCACACACACACACACACATATATCAATTTGAGGTTTTTTGTAGTTAAAAATTAGTCCGGGGTAAATTTGTTATAGATGTATTGGTTTGGAGTTTTTTGTATTTAAAAAAATTAATTTGGGATAAATATGTCATAGATGTACTAATTTAGAGTTTTTCACGGTATTAACCTTTTTTAAAATAGACTAAAATGTGATTCTTCCGTTAATGTTACGGATAATTCATCATTGATGTGGATTGGCTAGCTCAATTAAATTTATTCTTCTTATTAAAAGAACCTTTCTTTTTTCTCTTTAATTCTTCTACTATGTTCTTCAACAGTCGCCATCATTGGCCACTCCTTAAGGCTGGCCATCACTACTGGCGTCATCCTCGGTGTGGTCTTGTCGTGCCTCACCACCATCACTCTCCATGCCGAACCTTCTTGCCTAGCTCAACCCTCTCTCTCTCTCTATTTGTATGCGTGTGACCTCCAATGGAGGTTGGGACTAGGCATGTTACCTCCATTGATGGAGGTGCTCCGGTTCATATCTGGGTTGCACGACTTGTCCTCATATCCATTCTCAATTGAATTGGCTAGTTCATCGAGTCTACGTAGGTGTCCTTGTTGACATATTAAATGGCTAGTTAATAGCATTAACTGCCACATCAAAAAATTTTGTTAACCTACTTAATGGATGACCATATTGAATCAAATTCATAAAGTACAAGTACCACTGTATTGCCAAATATTTTTGGGGCAGCATTGAAAAATAGGGAAAAGTAGGAAGCATGAGACCACTGTAAACTGTTTTAAAATGTTAAACTATTAGATGAAGACGTGATTTAATATTTAAATATTATAACACCTAAACTATTACCGCAAAGCAAAAGAAGATAATATAAATCATCGAGATCGTCAATCAGGTACATAAGTAAGAGAGCTTAATTAATAGAGAAAGGTCATGTATGGGAATCGTATTTGCAAAGAGAGGACGTGAATAATGTATGTTTTACCTCTGTGTTATATCATCCAATGCAACTGAGTGATGTCAAGAAGCTACTCTGTTAATTTGTTTCAATCTCCCTTGCGAAAACTACTAGAAACGTTTTCTTGTAAATTACAAAAACCAATCTTCTGTTTTCACCTTGAATACTAATTTCATATCCGCTAATTTCAAAATCTATCCACACTTTGCAACAAGAAGTTTAAAAAAAATCTGCACCTCGCACAATCTCATTTCCAGAGTTTGTTAGACTCAAAAGATATAAGATTTAGAACTTTTTTTTGACATCAGGGCCCAAAATACATGCTCAAAATAATATACGACCTTAGAATTTTGACTTTGATTCCGATAAACTACCTAATTGTTCGCTACAAATACAAAAATGTAACTAAATAAAATAAAAATAATTTGACTTAAGGCTCCACTAAACTTAATAAGTGAATTTTAATTCAAAGGAAAAAAAGCGTGAAGCGATTGGGAAAATCATATGGTTTTATGAAACCGTGTGATATGGCTCGAATCCATATTCAATCCTATTTCCAATAGGAGCAATTGAGAATTGAATCCAATGATCATTACATATAATTCAATTAAGATATTGTATAAAAGTATGACACAGAATAAATCATAATAAGAAGTGGAGAATGATTTTCATATTTCCCCTGCATAATGAAAAATGTAGTTGAGCCACATAAAAAGTGCGGAATAAGGATTAATGGCAAAATTGTCTAATTAGTGTTAAAATCATTTTAATGATGCCAATTCAATTATAAACGTTAGAATTTTACCAATTTTGTCCTCAACCTTATGGGGATTTCAAAATAGTAATTCTGGCTAATTTTAACTAGAATTCGTGAATTTCACATAAAGGTTTTAGTAGTAAAGTGACACCGTTTAATAGGGTTAGGATTGATTGAGTGATTTTCCCAAAAATTAACCATTCCATTATTTTCCCTTCTCTTATAGTCTGTTTAAATAAGAGAATAAACTAACATATATATATATATATATATAAAGAAGTATATATTTTTATGTTACGGAAAATGTCACGACCCCTTTCCAGGGTTCGAGCTGCGGGTTATTTTCGCGACATCCCAGGCTTATCACCGTCCCGATTCATTTTACCTTCTTTATATGCATATGCGGAAGCATAACATAACAACAACATCCCCGACAAACATCACTGGAAGAACATGGGATGTAAGCATATATAATACACTACTAGTTTCATTAGTAGCTCGTGTACAACTAACTTTCATATTACATAATATAAAAGGGCTTGGGTATCCCTATCTCCGCTACCACCACGATTTCCAAATTGGGAACCCTTTTTCATTGCGGGCCGGTACCACTGATTAGAATTTGTCTCGTCGGACGTGGACCCTCCACTTGGGTTCATCGGGCCTCTAAAGCCACGAATAGGCCCGATCATTTCATCGTCCGACTAAACATACCATGCCTCGTAACGGTGAGGGACCAATTCGTCCTGTCTCTCATGAACCCACACGGTTGAGGTATATCTCCAGTACCTTATCCCTGCTTCAACGTGTATGACGTCTACGGTCGACCCTTCTATTCTCATCGGTAGACCAAAACGTACAGGAGGAGGATTAGCCATCTTATCAACCTGTAAAGGTAAAGGGGTGAGTTTTGGGGAAACTCAATAAGTAAAACCTCTATCCTCGGCTAGCGTGACATCCCTTCATTAACGACTAGCCAGAGCAACTCATGCAAACAGTGTCGATGGCAGATCAATTGCAACTCACATACAATGTCATGACTAATGCAGGGGCTTTACTTACTTAACCATCAACTAACACATAAATATATATCACCCATACTCGAGCACATATACAAGGGTTTCACTTACTCACGTGTCGGCTAACACATAACACATCTCATCCATACTTAAGCATAACCGGCATTTGTGCAAGTCACTTTACATCGTCTTGGCTCAACCAGGCCCTCTCGACTCTTGCCAACGCTTCTCGATGCCAGCTTCCCGAGGCTTCCGGGGGTTACCCGGGACATCCCGTTGCGGGGGTACCAGTTGACGTTGTCCTGGCTCAACCAGGCCCTCTCGACTCTTGCCGAGGCTTCTTGGGGCTAGCTTCTCGAGGCTTCCAGGGGTTACCCGGGACATCCCGTTGCGGGGGTATCATCATCTTTTCCATCTTTCATGGGGTGATCTCACAAATGCATCACTTATGCCGGTTCTCATCCTTTCCTTTAGCCAACTTATTCATGACTCAATGACAACATCATGTTCGTACAGAATCATGCGTGCCGTGCTTTCTACAACTCGAGTCTAATGATGCCATGAATAATTCTAAGTCCGAGGTTTGGCTCAAATGCTAAGTACCGAGAGTCCCGCACCAAATCCAAGACATGAGCTCGGCATACTTCGATGCCAACCAAGACCTTGTGGGCCTGAGCGATCCCCGTACCAAACGAGACTAGGAGTCGGCATATCTTGATACCGATCCAAGACCTTGTGGCCTTGGGCGATCCTCGTACCATACAAAACTTGAGTTCCGGCACTTCGTCACCAACTCAAGCCTTATGGCTTTGGGCGTTCCCAACTTGCGTTGAACACCAACGACGAACCATGGCATCATCTCAGTCGTGAAATAATCACGCACATGCATAAGATTCACGTATGAATCAACGTACACATAATCTTCCATACAATCACGGTTCAACAAGAGAAGACCGTCTAGTCCTCATGATAGAAGTGATCATACTAGGGAGAAGTAAGAGATTCTACTTACCTGGACAAACCTCACGAGACTAGAGAAGCTACTTGATAGAGAGAAAGCGGCTTCCTCGAAAATTAAAGGAGAGAGTGGGCGTGAGGAGGAAGAGGGCGGCCAAGGGAGGAGGAAAGAGGAAGGAGCAGAATGGTGCAATTGATGAGGGAGGAGGAGAGGCTTCTCCTATTTATAGTCCCCGAGCTCATCATTGCATTTCTAACAGTCCAATCCTCTCTTTCCAAGTGGCCCGCCTAGAATCCTTAAGTGGCAAGCCTATTTCTTCAATAATTGCACCTAAGGGATGACTAGGCAAAGCTAAAGGTTCTATTTGGTGGTCTAGTGAGTAGACGTCATCGATGACGGCCCGCCTTTCACTTTCCTATTGGTCCACTTATTTCCCCTCATTTATTGCCATTTATGAAAGTTTGACTAGAAAGATGTCTAACTTGCCAACTAAGTCTCTAAATTTCCATAGACTCATAATGAGGGTTCGGGTGTCGCCTTCCGATTGGGCCATGTGTAATCCATCTCCATCATAGCCCCCAAGATATTTTTGACCACCATCATGACCTTTGAAAAGTAAAGGATAAGCCTTATCCAATAACATTAATGAGGCTTCTAGAGAATTCTTCTCTTTTGACTTTTCCTTCCTCAAGAAGGCGGTCTGGAGAATTCCACCATCCGAGTCGGTTTCGAGGCTGAGAAAGGGATCATATTACATGTCTTGAAAAATCAAATTTACATGTGCCCGGGGTTCGGGCCGCATACCCCAAATTCGCCCAAACCACTTCCTTAGACGGTTGGTTAGCCTTGAGGGTCGGCCGGTTGGTACAATGGCCGGCCCTTGGGTTGGCACAGTCGGTTCTGGGCGGCTCTGGAATTAGCCCTCGGGCTGATCTCTGGGCCTCCTGCCAAGCCTAGTGCGACTTTCCCTCATAATTCGGTCCTTGGTCCTCGGATCGGTTCAATGCCAATTCCAAGGCTACCCATGACCTAGCACTAAGCCAAGGCACTCATGGACCTTAGAAATTACAATAGAATAGCCGGGTCTATCCCGGGGCTCATTCCGATCTATGCCCGATCCATCCGCATGGTTCATGGCCGGTGCATTACCGATCCATGATCGAACATCACCAATTCGAGATTCCTTTCTGGTCACTAAGAATTAAATAGGGAATGATGCATTTTTGATTGGAAAATGATCACTTTTGATTAAGTTGGATCGTCCATGTATCGGTGCATAGCCGGGCGGAATCACCCGCGGCCAGGCGCTATGACCAGTCGGATCGACCCATGACCATTCATCGATCCAAAATCGTCCCATGACAAATCCTTGTGATTGAAAAGTTGTCTTATGAGCTGGTAGTCCGTTCCCATTGGTATGGTCGGTATATCTTTCATGGCCGACGTCTCGACCAGTTCATGACCGGTCGGTCGATCGGACCATGACCGATCGTTAATCCTTGCCGATCGAACCAATCGATCCATGGCCAATGGCCCATGGTCAACTCATTTAGGACCTTATGGCCACTTTCATGTTGATCATCACGTTTGTCCACCAAAAGTCAACTTTCATGTTTGCCCCACTAATTTAGTATTTATGTTAATTTCAAGTTCTATTCTCACGAAAGTGATGCTTAATCTTGCTGTTCTGTTCGAGTCTGAACATGTCTTTAATTATTGCTTTGCCTAAACTTTGTATTATTGACGTAATCAGACCAATGATTGTGCCCTTCACATAGTAAAATGATGTCAACTTACATGAAATATTATTATCTCGTAGGCATTGAGAGAAATGTTTCATAGTGAAGCCACAGTTTAGATGACAAATCCCAAAAACTTCCCGCTTTTCTTTTGCAAGCTATCATCTTATTATGGAATAAAGCTATGGGAATTCTCTTAAGTTTGTGCAATGTCACTTTGAATTTTTTTATTTTTTTTGCAATAAATTCTGTTCGCTCCAATTAGACCTTCCATTAAAAAAAGAAGAAAAAATGTTTATGTGACCACTAAGTATCACCATGGCTCGTGTGCGGCTGCCATATGGCTCCTACGTGCTATTCTTGAAAAATTAAAGATAACAAAAGTTAAATTTTCTTCTTAAAGGAAATTTGGAGCAACCACACCACTGCAAGCTCGAGCCCACAAGCAACTACTGGTTGTGTTCGAGTTTATCAATGGAGCAAGGACAGAGGTTGGAATCTTTTTCCAATAGAAGCCCCTCGATCGACTTCACCTTTCGAATCTACAACAGTAGCATCTCAGCAAGGTAGTGATAGCTCAAACGGAGAGGCTCTCCTTCAACTTTTGATGGCTCTATCGATAATGCTGCATTGAATTTCCAAGGGTTTCATGGAAACTGAAAATGACTAGAGATTCTTCACATCTTTTTCTCTCGTCGTTTAAGTCAGTCATATTTGGAGCTTGGCTCGGACCAAATCAGACGAGCTCGAAATAATTTATGCCGAACCAAGAGGACCATTTAGGCTTGATGTAATCATGTCAGGTTGCTTTTCAATGAAAAGCAACTAGCGAACTCACATCATAATATGCCATTTCCCATTCAATGCTTTATCTACAGTAGACAAACAAGCATTCCTTTTGTAACATAGCTAGGATATAGACTTTCGTGGCAACACATTACCATGTGAATCACTCTATCGGATTGCAACAATCAAAGCGAATTTCATGTCCCAAGCTCCAACAGGGCTCCTCATACCTATCAGTTCTAGAAAGGAGCACGTGATTGTGTTTGGGAAAGCACAGTCAAAAAGCAAATGTTGTCTAATATTCAGGAGCAGCTAAGCACAAGTCACATCAATCAACTACAGAAGCCCCATTTTTTCATCCTGCCAAAAGCCTGCAGCCTATTCAAGATTGCTAATCAAAGGTTGAAACAGAACTTAGGAGTGTTTGGATAAACCCAAATCATTTTATGACATACAACCTTTGGCCTTCTTTCTCTAACCAAGTTCCAAGCATCAATCCAAGTAAAACAACCAGATGCATTTCCAGTGAACATCACTATGATCGTCAGCAATATGACAGCGCTAAAGCGTCCCACATAACGCTGACTTGTATTTGCACCAATAGATCTGATCTTGTTGGAGGCAAGACCACTCATCTCTAACTGGTAACAAGAGCTAACAAAGAGTTGATCTATCTAGAGCAGTATCATGGATCACTCTCTAAGAATAAACACCCTCTAGAAATGCCATGAGGGTGCCATGATCACACCACAAATGAACTGTCCTGTCCACTGCCAATCACTTGTCAAGTATGTCAGCTTAAGAATGGACCTAACTTTTAGCGGCTTCCTCCAAGTACAAGTGAGTTACTTTTGGGAGTAACAGATCAAATAGAAGTCTGTTTCAACAACAAATGGACCCTGCTTTACAGATTCCTGAGAATGCAAGCTTTATTTCATGTTTCCAGTTTCTTCAAGCCTAAAACACCTTCACATTTTGGAGTGCAAACTTCACTCTACGCTTCTCAAGATTTCCTTTCCACAAAAGAACCTAGTCTTTACTCTCAATGAGCATGACCATCTTCCTTTGGCAAAACAAACTTCTGACTGCAAAAATTAACCAGGCTATAGATTACAGCCTTGATTGACTAAGTTTTCCTGCATAGGAAGACGTCTGTTAATCTAACCCGAAGTTCCCTTTTTCTAAAACTACTAGTCAGCATCATAGCTTGCTAAAAGAGCTTGGTTTTCAGGGGATCGAGCTTTAAAACAGAAAGCTCTTTGAATTCTAGAAACAAGGACAAGATTTCTTGCAAGCTCATCCCATTTATAGAAAATCATCAGCAAAACTTCTCACTTTTTCTGGAAAATAACTAAGGTCATGTTATACCTAAGTTTATACTAGTGTAGAAACCCGCACTACGTGTGCACTTGAGCGCACAATTGATCTCCCTTTTCAAATGGCGAAAATACGTCATTGAAATGGAGAGACTAGTTTACCTATTTCTTATTTTGTTTGTTTGAAATCCATAAATGGTGGAAGTTGAGATCAATGGAGTAAAGCCTAAGTCACATGCCACTAGAACATCTATGTTTATAGCATTGTCTATTTCATTGTCCAATCATTTGTTTTGATAGGGCATTGTTCGAAAGATGTTAAAGGGGTAAATGATGCTAAAGTACAATGTCATATTTGGATTTTTTATCTTTTCAATATAGTCATTGAACTATTCCTAAGTACTTAATATAGTGCCTAAATTTTTAACTTGTCAATTGGATCCCGCAACTTTCCAACCAAGACAAATCATCCCTTTAGTGCTATTCATAAGTTTTCATGATTACATTATTATCCGGATTTTGGAATATCTTTTTGTTTCAATCATTTTCCTAAGTCAACTGCAAATATGCTATCTTTTTATTAAATTTTTTTTTTGTCTTTACAACTATTACGATAGTTCAATTTAAGTACAAATAGAATCTCATTTAAAGTTCAATTTAGGAACCAAATTTGCCAATCATGCTAGAATTCAATCCCTAACCAAAAACACGTACCTTGCACAATTTTTGCATTCATTCCTCGCATTCGTGATTAGAGGCATGTTGATTTTGATACCTGGGGCCCGGCATCAAAATAAATTTTGGACCGATGAAGATGACAGGCACTGTCGAGTCCCTTGAATATCTGAAGAAATATTCTTGGCCTCTCAACATTACCCGATTGATTTGCTCCTTTTCAGTTGACCCAATTTTGTGCGTACCATTGCACCTCAGCTAACCTCATCGCTTTAGCTTTATTGGGGACATGAAACTAAGCCAAGATATGGGCCATCTAGCCAACAATTGGCCAAGATTTCACCTCGAACCAAAGAGCGAGAGCGTGCGAAATAGAAAAGGAAAGAAAGCAGAGCAGAGGGTAGTCTAGGCTATCAGAGGAAACGACAAGAGTGGGACCTGTTCAGGCAGCTGATCTCGCTGCATATTGAAAGTGAATTATTAGGTGAACATTCAGGGAATGTCTATCTTTTTCTTACCTGTTCCTTCGTTAATCTCACGTACCAACCAATCATCGCTGCCTCAAAGCCAATTCGTTTCGAAACCCTCCTTCACGATCGTCGTTTTGACCCTCCACGGCCTGAGCAATCATCTTGAGCGATCGCTCGATGAGCTCATCGTTCCCTGCTTGACCAGACAGATCCTCGCCTTCCATCATGTTGCCACAGCAGCGTAGTCGTTGTGTCACCACACGATTCATGGGTTACTCCTCTTGGCTGCTCTTCGCTGGCCAATTTACTAGTGCTACTCGCTAGTTTCTCGTAGATCTTTCATCATCCAAGGCGCTGGTTTTGTCCTCTGTCCTCCCCTGCTCACGGGATGTTTTGTTGAATGAAAAGAAGCCAACGTCACCAAGTGTAGATTGCTCTCCTGACCAGTCCAAAAGCACCATCGCATCGTCGTCTCGTGCTCATCTCACTTCATAGACTTCGACAGCAACCACTAAGCTAAGTCAAGCATGTATTTTCTTCTTCTTTTGATTTTGCTCAGTTTCAAACACTTGACCGTGCGTTTTCTCTTCACAGAGTATTCTCATCACAAGCAAATCGAAGTGTATAATATCGCTCTCACAACGTACCTGCAACAGAGACGTGGGCATTTGTTGAGCTTCAAAGTCCTCCTCAGAGAACCTGCACGATGCCACATCTATCAAGTTAAATTGTTCTTGCCCACTCCTCGCCTGATCCTTGTCTCTTTGCGAGCTTCAGTCTGTCATCTCTTCTTTCCCAGGTTCCATCTTACGTTCAACCAACCTTCTTCATGCATTTGCCATTCTGTTTTATGGAGCGGCATTGGTGGGTAGATTGAGTAAAAGCGCCTTAAAATATGTAAATCCAAGTTTTCTGTCACATGTAAGATTCAGTAGTTCGGAGAATGTCATATTTGGGGCTTTGAGTACGTGCTGCTTAGCAGCCAAATTTTGATATAGATACTGGTTATTGAATGGATTGTGGTAATCTGATTGCAAAGCATATTGAGCTTATTGATATGGGGATGTTGCCAATGTCTATTCTGCAATCCTTGTTGATATTTTTCGATAAGCTGCCCTCAGACTTGGATTTTGCAGCCTCTCTTCCTAACGGACTAAGAGATTTACTGTTACAAAGAAAAGGAGGCAAATAAGCCAGTATACTTCCATTCGATGTCCCTATTTTGAGGAATCTAAATATAGCCGAACACGGTGAGACATTGTGCTAAAAAGATATTGGCACGGCAAGCCATGCTTTCTGCAATATCAAATGTCGGTATTTGATACTAACTCTACATTCCAGTTTCGTTATTGTAAAGATAGCTTGGACTGATCAATGGCTTGAAAGGGTCAAAAGATGATAATCAATCATATTCCAATTGTTTTCTTTTGTTGCTGAATGCAACAGACAATAGACAAGATCTTGTCCATTCAAGCAATTAAGAATCTCTCACCTCGAACATAAAGGCAGATAGCTACAGTGGTTACACAGCATCCTGAGATATTATTGAGACGCCTCACAGTGATCTATATGGCGGCACTCTTGGTTTGATAGCAGATAACAACCAAGAAGTTTGAGGGACTTATTTTGTTCTTGTGACGTCTTGAAATTCGAGTCCTTTGAGGGAGGAATGAACGTTAATTTCTCCAATGCATTATTGGTTGATCTCACTCAAAACTGATCACTCCTAAGATACTAACCTTAATGGGAAAGGCTAATGAAGACAGAACACATGCGACTAAAGAACTTGATCTGGGAAAACGACTTGACCGTGAAACTTGTGTAAGGACAATCCTGTAGTTATGTAGGTTGATTCCAATGACTAATAGAAGTCGATTTGCTGACAGAACATAATGGGACGACGGGTGATTCCGTTTACTGTTATCGAACCTGCGAACGACCTTATGTCGATCCTTGGTAATCATGTACTTTGAAATAAGAATCTGTCCTTCGCAATTTCATGTAATTAAGGACGTCCATGTGTCGAGAAGTCTTTAACATGGTTTAGCATGAGTCAATTACGTGTGAATCATCGAAACCGCATGTCAGTTTGAGTAGTTCCAAGATGGCATTTGGATAAAATTGACAAGCCATGAGAATCAAAGATTGGACTTTGAATTTTCGGGAATGTCCAGGATGGATTTCTGGACAATGCTTCGTTGACAATCGACAGTGTCAGTTGAGCCGAGTTTTTGGGAAAGGGATTTATGGACCGAGGACATGAGCTTACGAGGACGTCGGCCAGGCAAGACTAGTGTGGGCCTCATGCCTGAGGTGGGACAACCACTGTGGTAGACCCGAGGTAAGCAAGTGAGCCCGTTGAACCAAACCGACCATTTACCCTTCCGAGCTCGTTGTCTAAACTTGAGCCGATTTGAGCCCAACAAATTCCTGAGTCCGTTTCTATTCATTTTCTATCCCGTTTCTTAGGCCCACTAATTATTTTCAGCCCAAGGGTAGTTTAGGAAATATGCAAGGTGGAAATGACCATTTTGCACTTGGATATTTTGAAGAAAGGAAAAAAGAAGAGAGAGAAGATGAGGTCACTTACTTGGGGACTTGAATCAAGCATTCAGTGGCCTTAATGAGGCCTTCAATCAGCCCTCATTTTACTCTCTCTCCTCCTCTTTCAACTCACCAAAATCGCACTACTCTCTCCCCTTGTTTTCCCTTCTTTCCTATAGCTTCTACTTCTAACCTTCCTCCGAAAATCGAGTTTTTCATAGCCTTCCCATGTGAATCACGTCTCATGCCACCTACCATCATGTTCAAGACAGAAAATTCATCTAGATGGCGTTGGCCGTTCGCCGGTCGGAGCTGCTAGGTGACCCGTCGGCCGGTAGGAAGTTACTGCTCGTCGAACTGTCATTGTAGCGGCAGTTCTATCCAATTTATGCTTTTCACCTGTTTTCCTCCCTTTCCGACCCAACCACCATCCATACTAGTCACCAGTAGTTCCCCATTGACCCCAGGTGCCGCTGGTCGCCGGCCAACCGCTCATCGGAGCTCCGGTTAGCTCTGTTCAGCCACTTTCCTCCTGTGAGTGCTGTTTTCAGAGGTTCAGTGGGGAATCCGAGTTTTTTGTTGCTGTGTTGAGCCCGTGACCACCTTGGAATGTCATGGGTGAGGTCCCTGGGTGTCGGGTTCGTTGCCGCCACCGTGTTCGTGTCGCTAGCCTGCTTAACGGGTGAGTTAAGCCCCTAATCTCTTTGTTAGTGCCTAAACTTACTTAGGGTTGGTTTAATTAGTTGTAATGTTGGGTTAGGAAGTTTAATTAAGTTGTATTAGTCCTAAGATAGGTGGTTAGATAGATGGTTAAGATTAGCTTAGCTTAATCTTGCTTAATTATGCTTAATTGTGCTTGATTATGCTTAATTATGTGTTATGTGTTAATTAAACATGTTTTGCCTTAATTGCTTGATTAATTTTTTAAATTAATGATTTGTTTAATTTCTGAATTTAATGTTTTACTTATTAAATTCTGAAATTTCATTGTTCATAGTGCACTGTTCATAGTATTGTTCACGGCATTGTTCACGGCACTGTTCATCCGGAAGTGAAATTGTGCATAATTTCATGTGCCTTGATCATATGAAGTGAATTGGATGTGGCATTGCATGAATATCCGCTTGAATTGTGTTATTTTCACAAAAGAAAAGGAAAATAGTTTGTGCAAGGGACACCGGAAATTGACCACCTTTATGAAAAAGAAAACGGTTTGTTCGAGGGACACCGAAAATGGACCGCTTTGATGAGAAAGAAAATGATTTGTCTGCGGGACATCGGAAATGGACCGCTTTTATGATAAATGATTTGAGGTTTTATATGCAAGCATGTGTGCATTGACTAATGCTCAAAGATAATAAGTGGATTGTGATGGTATGATTGCGTGATCACTAAGTTGAACCCGCTGCCCCGGTCGAAGTTCGGGGGGTGATAGTCTGATTTATCGGAAACCCGGCGAGAACACGGAAGGGCATGGTTGCATCTCTGCGGAGGAAAGGCATCGTAGCGCCGTGGCACCTCAGTTGTAGTTTGGATGCAAAGTCACGGTATAGGCCAAGTCCATGCTCCTTCGGGAATGCTGTCTTGGGCAGGGGTCCCTTAACATTGCTGCGCCTCATGGGAGAGGGCGATGCCTGGCTATACCAGTAGATATCGGTGGGAGTTTGGTTGTAGTCCTGTAGAGCAGTAATAATCGGAACACATGTGGATGCAAGAGTGCATGAAAAATATCGCATCATTGGTTCTGATTATGCATGAGGTGATGACATTATTTATGGCACGCACGCATGAATTTATAACGTGCAAGGTGTGGCAATGGCCAAGTGAGATCGCTTGTGACGTGACTCGCATATGATTGATGAATTGCATCATCTAACGGCTATATGCATTGCGTGTATTGTGCTGACTTATAACATGTAGGGTATGGCATACCGGGTAAAGTTGCATGCAAATCGACTATATGATTGTTGGTTGCATTGCTTGTATTGTGTGAGGTTTAACGTGCAGGGTATGGCATACCGAGTAAGGTTACATGCAAACCGACTATGTGATTGTTGGTTGCATTGCTTGTATTATGTGAGGTTTAACGTGCAGAGTGTGGCATACCGGGTAACGTTGCATGCAAACCAATTATTAAGTGTTGGTTGACCTTAGCTATTGTTGGTTGTTGGTTGTTGGTTGTTGGTTGTGGATTGTTGAGTTGAGTGAGGGGTGGTTCTAGAGAGATACCCCGGGTTGAGTTGGTGTACTAACCGAGGCTTAAGGGGAGAACTCGCTGAGATTTTATCTCACTAGTTATTGTATAATCACTTTCAAGACCTTAGAATGGTGCAGTGGATCATGCCCCTGCTCCTCTAGTGATCGACCCTTTGGAACCTGAGTCCGATGGGTCCAAGTGAAGGTGGGGCTAAATCCGATGGTCCATTTTGTATAGCTGGATTAGCCTAGCTTAGTTCATTTTTGGTTTGGTTTAGAGGATGGATCAACCCCTTTGTTGGGCTTGTATTAAAAAACGATCCTCCATTGGTTAATCTAGTAAATTGTATAAATGAGTAGTTGAGGTTTCTACTATTTATCCCTCTATCCCTATTTGATTGTGTGGTTGTCTGTTTGGACTGGGGATGGTTCGTCTTCCGCTTGCGCTTAATGAAAGATTAAAATGAATGGTCATCGACGAGTCTTGGGACGTCGCTTTCAATTGACCATGATAAGGGGTTGTCGCGTGCTCGGGCTTCAGAGCATGACAATTCTTATAGGTGTACCATCAATTTAACTTATTTTACAATAGTCTGAGTGTAACATCTTGAATCTTGACCCATATCTGGAAATACGAAATGATTATTTTATCAATGCGTTGTTAGTTATGTTTACTCTGAGTTGGCCCCTCATGAGTTAACTAACTATTCGGAAAGGCAATTAAGGATCGATATGCGTATGACTAGTGAATTCAATTAGGGATAGGCTGTTCGACTATAAGGATCAAATAGGAATGATACCACACTGTTGTAGGCCAATTAGCGAACGAAAATAAATCGATTCGGTAGAAATACGAGGTCGGATTATGGGTGATTCCGTATGACTTCGATATTGACTGCGAACGATGTTAAACAAATTTCCTTTTGGTCGTGTACTCAACGTGAGCAATTAACCTCTCATAATTACATGACAATCGAGGATTACTCTAATTTGAATAGGCACGATCGTGGATTGAAAAACTATCAACCACGGGTCAAATGCACGAGAACCCCTAAACGCTGCCCAATAGTCGCGATTGATCGATTTTAATCACGAGTTTCAATCCGTTTTCGGATATCGAACTTTCAAGGATTTCAAGAATAAAATATTGAACGTTACCTCATTGATTCTCGAATTTATCAATAAACCCATAAATTATCGGAAAATGATTCAACGGGCCAAGATTTGGAGCCAAATATTTGGGAATTTGTGCTTTATGGGTAAAAAGACCAAAATGCCCCTTTCTAGAAGCTTGTATAGGAATTTTTCTTATTTTATTTTCTTTTTCTTTTTCTTTTCTCCTCCCACCTTCCTCCGCATGTTCCTTTCTCCCCCACCCGGGCCTTTGTTGACCTTTCTCTCCCCCTCATTTCCTTCTCGCGTCCACCAGCCACCCCACTTTTTCCCTTTGGTCTCTCTCATTTCCCTCTTGAGTTTCTTTTCTATTTTTCCTTTCCCAAGACCAGCCACCCTTGCTGCATGCCGGAGTTGCCATACGCCGCCGGATAGTCCAAGCAGTGTCCCACCATCACTCGTCCGTGAGCTGCACTCGTTGCCGTTCTTTCTCACCGAATCGGAACCACACCACCTTGCTGAGACCCATTTTTGTCGCCGCTTGTCTCGCCATTTTGGACGTAGCCACGTGTCGCCTATGCCGTTGCCATCGCACCCGTGTCGTCGGAATCACTAAACTGTGAGCCGATTTTCTAATCCCTTAGTTAGGGATTAATCTTGCTTAAGAGTAGTTTAATTAGTTTAATCCTTGATTTATGTTTTTGGATGATGGTTACTAGTATTTTAATATTATTGCTTAATCTTGCTTAGTGCTAACCATGGTTAGAATAAAGTAACCGCGGTTAGATTAAAGTAATTTTGGTTGGGTTAGTTAACCGTAGTTGGGTTAGAATAGTAACCATATTATTATTATTTTTGGAATAAATAATAATAATTTATTATTTTCGGAATTAATTAATTAATTATTTATTTATTTATTTTATAATTTCAAATTATTATTATTATTATTATTATTATTATTATTATTACTATTCATTTCTGAAAATTAATTATTTTTGGGTAAAATAATTAATTGTGATTATTTATTGGAAATTGTTTTAATTGAGTAATTTTGTGGGAAAATTACTATGGTCTATTTTTCTAAAGTCAATAGTATTTATATACTACATTATTAAATGACATTAGTTTATTAAAGAAGGGTTTTATTAAATGGAATTATTTAGGTTGGATAATCATTTATGGGATTGGTAAATAATTATAAGTATTTTGTGGGACTTAAATTATTTTATCGGAATAATTTACTATGGTATTATATACTTTATAAATGAGTATTTTTTAGTATAATCATAGTTTATACTTATTTTGGAATGATTAATTATTTATGGGAATAATCAATTATCGTTAGTCGTGAAAACACGTGTTTATTTATTATTGAATATTGAGACTCGTGGTTGGGTACCATTAATTATTGATGTATGTGATTATTTTGGAAAAGCATGCAAGTATTATGATGTTGATTGGTCGGAATTGATTGTTGATTGTCGCAATTTTTATGAGTGGTTTGACTATACTGTTGTATGTGACTGTCGATTATTGCTGCATGACATTATACGTGTGTTAACTGCAATAGCATGTTGCGTGAGCATGAACTGTGTATATATTCACGACAGAGCAAAGAAAAGAACAAGTTGATTGATGCTGTGTTGCATGGTCACATTAAGAGGAGAGTTCGGCGTTGCCGAATGACCGCCAATCATTTGGCCTTATGGTCGCATAACTTCGGTCGGATGCCTGACAATAGTCAGTTGCAGAGTCGCAGTAGAGACCTGACCCATGCTCCTTAAAAAATGCCGTCGGTAGGGGATAGCCCATGATGTTGCCGTGCCTCAAGGAGGAGGACGATGTCTGGTCTAGGCCAGTTGACCACCAATCATAAGGTTGTGCCATGGCCCAAGAGGTCGTAATAATCAGAGCACGTGTGGATATTGAGACATGAGAAAGCTATGTGCAATGCTCTGATTATTTGCATGTATCTTAATCTTGCGATGATTTAAATGACAGTTTCTACAGGTTGCATGTGTTAAGGCAAAGTAAGGTTGCCTATGTTTGCATATGCTTATTGAACTGTCGTCTGATAATATTGCTTGAGGTGTGGTATTATATTGATTGTCGAAACTAGGTTGCATGTTAGACTACCCTCGAGGCAAGCGAAATTCCTAACCGAGGCATATGATTTTGACTTACTAAGATTTTATCTTACTAGTTATTGTATAACCATTTTCAAGTCTGTAGGATGGAGAACCGACACGTGTTACGGCTCGTGGCCATATTTGAAGAGAGTAGATTAACCCTGACTTGTTGGTTTCATTGGCTCGATAAGAAGATGCCTGTCACGCCCCGAACCCGGAGCACAAGACAACCCCTTACCATGGTCAATTGAAAGCAACATCCTAAGACTCGTCGACAACCATTCATTTTAATCTTTCATTATGCACAAGCGGAAGATGAACCATCTCCAATCCAAATAGACAATCAAATAATCAAACAGGATAGAGGGATGAACAGCAGAAACCTTGACTACTCATTTATACAATTACTAGATCAACCAACAGAAGATCGCTTTCGAATTACAATCCCGACAAAAGGGGCGATCCATCCTCTAAGTTAGGCCAAAAGAAATTAGGCTAATCAAGCTATACAAAATGAACCCTTGGGTTCAGCACCACGGTCACTTGGACCCATCGGACTCGGCTCCGTCAAGTCGATCACTGGTGAAGCAAGGGCAGGATTCTCCACTGCGAGTGCGCCATTCTAAGGGCGTGAAAATGATTAACCACGACAGGTTGAGATAAAATCTTAGCGAATTCTTCCCCTAAGCCCCGGTTAGTACACCAACTCAACCTAGGGTATCTCTCCAAAACCACCTCTTACTCAACCCAACAACAAACAACCAACAATCAGCAATTAAACAACAGGCAAGGTCAACTAACAATCAAAAACCGGTTCGCATGCAACCTTACCCAGTAGGCATCTTGGGTTCCACCTCAATTTCAAAATATGAGTCCCTGATTCCCTCCAAAAGAATCCATTCTCGTACCCTTATCTGTGCAATTGTTGACTTTCGACTGAGCGCATCTATCACTTTATTCGCTTTTCTTGGATGATACAAAATCTCGCAATCCTAATCCTTAAGAAGTTCCATCCATCGTCGTTGAACATGAAGCAAAGATGAATGCCACTAATTCCAAATCATGCGTCGGATAGTTAAGCTCGTGAAGCCTTAACTGTCGGGATGCATATGCAACTACCTTGGCATGTTGCATTAACACACAGCCTAGTCCTTCATACGATGCGTCACTGTAAATTTCATACCCACCAGGACCATAAAGTATTGTCAAGCCGGGTGCGGTAGTCAGTTTACTCTTGAACTCTTGGAAATTACGCTTGCACTTGTCCATCCAATCAAACCTCTCTCCTTTCTTTAACAGCCTTGTCAAGGGCATGGGTATTGCAGAAAACTTCTCCAGGAAACATTGATAATACTTAGCCAATCGAAGTTTCTTGAGATTGGAACATCATGTCAACAGAGATCCATTCACTTGAAATTACATGACCTAAAAATACCACGTGAGATAACCAAAACTTGCACTTGATAAACTTAGCATAAAGTTCATGTTCCCTCAAGGTCTATAGTACTGATCTTAGGTGTTTCTCGTGATCTTCTGGACTCCTTGAGTACACCAGAATATCATCAATACTTGGCAATGGATACTTGTTCTTAATCGTCACTTGATTAAGCTACCGGTAATCAATGCATAGTCTCAACGAATTGTCCTTTTTCCTTACAAACAGTACCAGTGCTCCCCAAGGGGACACACTAGGATGAATGAAGCCTTTATCCAGTAATTCTTGCATCTGCACCTTTAGTTCTTTCAATTCTGACAATGCCATCCTATAAGGTGCCTTAGAAATCGGTTCGGTCCCAAGAGTCAACTCAATCACAAACTCAATTTCCTCCAAAGAGGGAAACAGAACCATGTACTCTTGTACCACTGCAATATTCTCCACTTTTGATCCTTTCACCATCATGACTGCCACCAATGCCAAATACCTTTGGCACCTAGACTCCAATAACCAAGTTACCTCTAGTGACGAAATTAGAGGAATGAAAGGTTCCCCTCGATTTCTCACAAACTCAAAACTATCACTCACTACTGGATTAAACTGAATTGTCTTTCCATGACAATCTACTATAACTCGTTGCTTAGTAAGCCAATCCATGCCAACTATGACATCAAAGTCATACATTGCTATTGCCATCAAGTCAATGACTTCCTCACTATCACACGCAACTAACTTACAACCAGAACAACCTAACTTAGACAATTCGCCACTCGGTGGCCCTACTAACCACATCCGAAGCTAGCTCCCATGAAATTGGGCATCGGCTTTCCCACATAATTCTTCCTACTGGGTGGGATGGGATTCTTTTTCTCCATCATCGGTCCCTTTCCAAACCAACGATTATCTCTATTAGGCACGAACCGTGAGCCAAATGCGGTCGCCTTCTTGATCATGTTCTTTCCTATCATATGGGCCCTCTCGTACATCTCATCAAAAAAATTTCAAGTTCAACGGCACTAGCTGGGCCTTCAATTCTGGCTTCATGCCATCTCTGAAACGTCTCGCCCTATCCAAGGGTCCTCCATTAACCTCAGCTATTACTTGGCCAACCTAGTGAACTTCGCCTCATATTGATCCACTGACATTCGATTCTGACGAAACTATTGGAACTCTGCCATCTTTGACTCTCTCGTACTGTCTAAGAAGCACTTCCCATTGAAAGCTTCACGAAAGGCATCCCAAGTCTGAGCCGTGCCTTTAGGGAACACTCTTTCTTGAGTTGATAAATTGCTAGTAGCACTCGATCTTCCTTTAAACACCTCAACAGTGAAAAAGGTCCTCTCACTATCCCTTATCCAGAGGGTTACAGCTTCAAGGTCGCCTACGCCACTGAACCTTGATGGCTTCAGTCTCAAGAACTACTCTACCAACCTAGGCATCGGTCTCTCACAGACCCCTCCTCTCCCTTGGGAAACCACAAGGACCACAGCAGAAGCACTTAGCTTGTTGTCCTATTAAGGTCTCTAATGCTAGCAGGATCCCGCCTAACCGAGGATCTGCCTGCGCGCTACCTCTAGCACTGGTTTGACCAGACGGTGCTCTACGCCTTAGGGCTGTCTCTGCTCAGGATTGCTCATCACTCTGGACTATAAGCAACCCGCCATCACACAAAACCACAAAAGTAATCACAAGCACGCAGTATAAAAGCCATCCCTATCTCACTATCCAAAAAATCCCATGCATCTTATCACTCCAAGTCTCGACCTCGCTTTAATACCAAAATCGATGGGGATGTCACGCCCTAAACCCCGAGCACGAGACAACCCTTTACCATGGTCAATTGAAAGTGACGTCCCATGACTAGTCGACGACCATTCATTATACGCAAGCGGAAGACGAACCATCCCCAGTCCAAACAAACAATCAAATAATCAAACGGGGATAGAAGGATGAACAGTAGAAACCTCGACTACTCATTTATACAATTACTAGATTAACCAACTAAGGATCGCTTTCGAATTACAATCCCAACAAAAGGGACCGATCCATCCTCTAAGCCAGGCCAAAAGAAACTAGGCTAATCCAACTATACAAAATGAACTCTCGAGTTCAGCACCACGATCACTCGGATCCATCGGACTTGGCTTCGTCAAGTCGATCACTGGTGAAGTAGGGGCAAAATTCTCCATTGTGAGTGCGCCATTCTAAGGGCGTGAAAATGGTTAACCACGACAGGTTGAGATAAAATCTCAGCGAGTTCTTCCCCTAAACCTTGGTTAGTACACCAACTCAACCTATGGTATCTCTTTAAAACCACCCCTCACTCAACCCAACAACAAACAACCAGCAATCAGCAATTAAACAACAGGCAGGGAAAATCAACAATCAAAAGCTGGTTTGCATGCAACCTTATCCGGTATGCTATACCCTGCACGTTATATATTGGCACAACACATGCAATGCACATGGTCGTTAGATGATGCAGTTCACCAATCACATGCGAGTCGTGTCACAAGCGATCTCACCTGGCCATTGCCATACCCTACACGTTATCAATTCATGAGTGCGTGCCATAAACAATGTGATCATCTTATGTATAATTGGAACCAATGATGCCATGTTTTCTCATGCACTCTTGCATCCACATGTGCCCCACAAGGCTGCAATTGAGGCGCAATGGCACTACGATGCCCTTCCTCCGTAAAGGCACAATTGTGCCCTTCCATGCCCAATAGACATCAAGGGATACTCTCCCAAGACAGCATGCCCAAAAAACGTCAAGGGATACTCTCTCGAGATTGCATGCCCAACGAACGTTAAGGGATACTCTCCTGAGACTGCATGCCCAACGAACGTCAAGGGATACTCTCCTGAGACTGCATTTTCCAAAGGATGTCAAGGGATACTCTCCCAAGACGGCACGTTTAGTTTAGTGATCACGCAAGCATGCCGTCACAACCCACTTATTATCTTAGAGCATTAGCCAATGCACAAATGCTTGCATATAAAACCTCACATCCTTTCTCATAAAAATGGTCTATTTCTGGTGTCCCTCAGACAATTCACCTTTTCATGTGAATGCTCATACAATCACACATTTAATTCACTTCATAAAATCATGATACATAAAATTACACATTTTAATGTCGGATGAACAGTGCATGAATAGTGAAATTTTAGAATTTAATAATTAATTAAATAAATTCCGAAAATTAAATAATTAAATAATTAAATACTTAAATGCAGAAATTAATTAAATCAATAAAATTAAACAATTAATTACATTAATCAAGAAATTAAGGCAAAACATGATTAATTAGCACAAAACAATCAATTAAGCCTAATTAAGCACAATTAAGCATAAATAAGCAAGATTAAGCTAAGCTAATCTTAACCATTTATCTAACCACTTATCTTAGGGCTAATATACTTAATTAAATACCCTAATCATCCCTTAGCACTAATTAACCCAACCCTAAGCTAGATTAGGCACTAACTAAGGGATTATGAGCTAAACTCATCCGTTAAGCGGGTCGGAGACGCGGATGCAGCAGTCATGACGAGGGCGATACTCAAGGACCTCGAACACGACCCTCCAAGGCAGTCTCGGGGTAGAAATCACAGCAGCAACCTGTGCTCAAACCCCAAACTTCAAAGGACAACACTGCAGTGGGAGGAGACTGCTGGTCGGAGCAAAAACAAGCTAGCCGAAGCTTCGGCGAGCTAGTGGCCGGTGGCTAGTTGTTCCAAGGGGTTGAGGGGGAGTTGTGGGTGGCTGGCATGGGTGGTGGTTAGGTTGAAAATGGAGAGAAACGGGGGAAAAGGCGGAACTGGGCAAAGCTGCCGCTACAGTAGGCGGTCAGCGACCCGCCGGCTTCCGGCCGCTGTACGGATCGGCCGGTAGCTCCGTTCAACGAACGGCTAATTCCATCCGTACGGATTCTCTCTTTAGAATGCAACAGTGTGTGGTACGGCCCAAGATTCCACCAAGAAGGCAATGAATAACTCAAAATTTGGTGAGAGGTCAGAAGTAAAAACTGTAGGAAGGCAAGGAGAAACAAGGGGAAGAAAGGCTGTGATTTTTTGTGTGACCAAGTGGAGTGAGAGAGAGTGTAATCAGCAGCTCAAAACCCTTCATCAATGCCATTAATGGCTACTTCAACTCCCCATGCACATAACCGCATCTTTTCTCTCTTCCTTTTGTCTCTTCCCAATAATATCTAAAGACAAAATGGTCATTTCCACCTTGCACAATTTCCAAACTACCATTGGGTTAAAAATGAAAGGCAGTCCTAGGAAACGGGCTGGGTAATGGGTAGGAACGGGCTTAGGAATTTGTTGGGCTCGAATTGGCTCAAGTTTGGATAATAGGCTAGGAAGGGTGAGGGGTCAGTTGGGTCCAACAGGCTCGCTTGATTGTTTCGATCTTCCACGGTGGCCATCCCACCTTGGACGTGAGGCCCACACTGTTCTCTCCCGGCCCACATCCTCGTAGGCTCATTTCCTCGGTTCGCAAATCCCTTTCCCAAAAGCTCGGCTCAACCGACACCGTCGACTGTTAAGGAAGCATCGTCCAAAAGTCTGTTTCAGACGTTCCCAAAAATTCAAAGTCCAATCTTGGATTCTCATGCCTTGTCAATTTTACTCGAATGCCATTTTGGTACTACTCATACTAACAGGTGGCTTCAAGGATTCACACGTAACCGACTCGTGCCAATTCACGTTTAAGACTTCTAGACATATGGACGTTCTTGACTACATGAAATTGCAAAGGATCGATTCTTATTTCAAAGTACACAATTATCAAGGATCGGCATAGGGTTGTTCGCAGGTTTGATAACAATAGACGGAATCACCCGCCGTCCCATTATTTTTGTTAGCAAATCGACTTCTAGTCATCCCTGAAATCAGTCTGTATCACTACAGGATTGTCCTTACGCAAGTCTCATGGTCGTGTCGTTTTCCTAGGTCAACTTCTTTAGTCACACAAGTTCTGTCCTCATTAGCCTTTCCCCTCAAGGTTAGTATCTCAGGAGTGATCAGTTCCGAGTGAGATCAACCAACAATGCATTGGCAAAATTTAACGTTTATTCCTCCATCAAAGGGCTCGAATTTTAGGACATCACAATGCCGCCGTAAGGATTTGTACTTGTAAACTTGGGTTAATTAGTTAGTTAATAAAGTAACACTTTTGAATGTGTTTCTGGTTGGGTTTTCTTACTGTCCCTACTTTTGTAATTGACTAGGTGGTGGTGATTCACTTCTGTATGCGTTTAATTAAAAGAAAAAAATAATGGTCGGCGACGCGTCCTGGGACGTCACATCTAAATGACCATGAGACAACAGGGGTTGTCACATGCTCAAGGATTGGGGCGTGACACTGAGAGTGCAAAGACTGAATTACCAAATTGATTTGCAAAATGATCTGACAAACTGTAGCCAAATATTATACAAATGAAGAATATTTTAGTCACATTTCTTTGAGTCAGTTTCATATTCCCAGCTTTGGTCATATCTCATATAGCCACATAAGGCTTGAATGGTTTTAAGTGATTAGCACCTTGAAGTTACCATTCATCGCATCAATACACAGGTAAGCACCCCCACAATTCAGCTAAGAGGAGAGTGTGCATTCATTTTAATATATTCATTCTGGAAGTCATAAAAGCTACAAAAATTCTCCCACGGCATTTGTCGGCTACATGATGGTGGATCAAAATGGGCACAATTGAGAAAAAGAAATCAGTACATGTTCCAATAACCATATCCAAATGATAAAACCAAGTCGCCACAGTTTTAAGAGGACTAATCTTAGACGTGAGAAAGTAGGAAGGAATTGCTGTTTCTGAAGGAGAATTAGGCATAAACAATGAAGTACCAAGGAAGTAAATTGAGATGCACAACTGCCTGACCAAGCACCTTGCTAGGTGTAACATCCCGAATTTTGGTAAGCCCGAATTATTGGAAAAGGATTCAACGGGCCGAGTTTTGGAGCCAAATATTTGGAATTTGTGCTTCAGGGGTAAAAAGACCAAAATGCCCTTTCTAGAAGCTTGTTTGGATTTTGTTTTGTTTTGTTTTCTTTTTCTTTTTCTTTTTCTTTTCTTTTCCCCCATCTTGTCCGCACGTTTCTCTCTCTCCCTTTTCTCTCTCTTCCCCTTCACGTTTCCCCCTTATCGACAACCCCTCCCCACTTGCCCCATCTTATCTCTCTTTTCCCTTTGACTAGTCTCCTCTCTTATCTCTTTCTTCTTCTTTTTGCCCACTTGCCCAACAAGCCCATGTGCTGCTCCTCTCTCTCTCTCTCTCTCTCTCTCTCTCTCTCTCTCTCGTGCGCGGCTTCTCCCGCACGTTTCCCCCCCCCCACTTTGCAGCTTCTTCCTTCTTCCTTCTTCTTCTTGCTGCTGTTTTCCGTCGGCCGAGCTGCTTTGTTGCCTTGCTTCCCTCGCCGGCGAGACCGGTAACCACCCGTCACCACCGCACCCCGTCATCCCGCCAGCTCGCCGCCGTTTGCCGGCCTTGGGCCGAACCAGCACCACCCCGGCTTCTGTCCTCCTCGTCCGAGCCGCTGTCTTGTTCCGGTCAGTCGCGCTGCCGTCGGCCGCCTTACCGACGCCGGACCGCTCGAGACCGCCGCCGCAAGCCACCGCCCTTCGCCCGACCACCCCGAACCGCTGCTGCCACCCTCCGACCCAGCTGCCACCTTCATCTTTCCCTTCTCCTTTCGGTTCGGATGGGGTCGGGATAGCCGCCCTCGCCGTCCGGTCGCCCTTCGCCGCCGTTCGGCCGCCCGAGATTGCCCGCCGGGAGCCGTCCGGGCTGTCCCAGCCAGCCGCCACCGTCGCCATGCTCTCTCTCTCCCTCCCGGCTCCTCCGGCCGTGACACTGAGAAGCGGCCAGCGGCCGGCCTTGCCGCTGCTGCGCGCCGCCGCGGTCACCGCCACGAGCCGCCGGAGGACCGTTCCCGAGATCCCTCCGCCCAGCCCTTTGCCCGGACCTTCGCCGGAGCCACCCCAGCCTTTGCCACCCCCACGAACTAGCTGCTGCACCGCCTCTCCTTCTCCCTCTTTGTTTTGTCCAGCTTCGCCGGAGCCGCCGCACGCCACGGAGCTGGCGGCCGCCGTCCGGAGTCGCCGGGCCGCCCACCAGCCAGCCTCGTGCCGCCACGGCCGCCGGTACCTCCGTTTCTCGGCCCTGCCGCGTGGACAGCCGCCCTCGGCCGAGACCCGGTCCCGGGCCGCCTTGTCCCGACGCGCCGGAAGTTCCCGGGCGTTCCCCTCGCCGCCGCCGTCGCGCTCGTGTCGTTGGAATCGCTAAACCGTGAGTCGATTTCCTAATCCTTATTTAGGGGTTGATCTTGCTTAGGAGTAGTTTAATTAGTTTAATTATGGATTAGTGTTTTGGATGATGATTATGGGTGTTTTAATGTTATTGTTTAAGCTTGCTTAGTATTAATATTAATAAATATTATTATTATTATTATTGGAATAAATAATAATTATTTATTATTTTCGGAATTATTAATTAAATTAATTTATAATTTCGAATTATTAATAGTAATATTGTTATTACTATTCATTGCTGAAAATTAATTATTTTTGGAGAAAATAATTAATTGGTGATTATTCATTGGAAATGGTTTTAATTGGTGATTGTTCATTGGAAATGGTTTTAATTGGTGATTGTTTATTGGAAATGGTTTTAATTGAGTAATTTTGGGGAAAATTACTATGGTCTATTTTTCCAAAGTCAATAGTATTTATATACTATTTTATTAAATGACATTGGTTTATTGAAGAAGGGTTTTACTAAATGGAATTATTTGGGTTGGATAATTAATTATGGGATTGAAAAATAATTATAAGTATTTTGTGGGACTTGAATTATTTTATCGGAAAAATCGACTATAGTATTATATGTTTCTTAAATGAGTATCTTTGAATATAATTATATTTTATACTTATTTTTGGATAATTGAGTATTGTTGGAAATAGTTGATTGGCGTCGTTTTGAGGACACGTATTTATTTATCATTAAATATACGTGATTATTTGGAAAAGTGTGCAAGTATCGTGAGGTTGATTGGTCGGAATTGATTGTGACATGTGACTTGGATTGTTGGTTGTTCCCAAGAGTTAGGGAATGGGCGTGATTGAATGCTGATTGAAAATCGAATTTTGGAAATTGTCGAGTGAGATCGTATGACATATTGCGTGGGTTATTGGCATGTCGCATGAGCATGAGTATGAGCGATGTTGCATTCACGACAGAGCAAAGACATAATTGGATTGCTTGATGATGTGTTGCATGATCACATTAAATGAGGGAACCCGGCGTTGCCGAAGACCGCCAATCCTTATGGGGTTGTGCCGTGGCCGTTTGGTCGCCTGACTTCGGTCGGATGCCTGACGGGGGACATGTGACGGGACTGCGGTAGTGGGCGGGTCCTATGTTCTGTCAGTTGCGGGACTGCGGTAGTGGGCGGGTCTGTGCTCCTTCGGGAATGCCGTCGAGAGGGAAGGGATGACCCCGACGTCGCCGTGCCTCGAGGTAAAGAGGACGAAGCTGGTTTAGCCGTAAAACCGCCAACCATAAGGTTGTGCCGTTGGCCCGGGAGGGGGCGTTAATAATCGGAGCATGTGTGGGTGTGAGATATGAGAAAGTGTGTGAGATGCTCGATTATTCGCATGCTCTTAATGTCGTGATGGTTGAAATGACGGTTTCGCAGGTTGTGTGTGCCAAGGCCGGGTAGGGTCGCCCGTGTTTGCATCTCGCTATTGAACTGTCGTATGATAATCTTTTGCTTGAGGTGTGGTATGCATTGTTTGTCGGAATTAGGTTGCATGGTTAGATTGCTCCCAAGGCGAGCGAAGTTCCTAACCGGGGCTTAGGACTTTGACTTGCTGAGTTTATCTCAACCCGTCGTGGTTAACATTTTTCGGGGCCGTAGGATGGTGGATCGACGCGTGTTACGGCTCGTGGCCGTCTTTGAAGGGAGTAGATTAACCCTGGCTTGTTGGTCTCATTGGCTCGATAGGAAGATGCCCGTGGTAAGGGCTTGTATTTGTAAACTTCCTAGGGTTAATCAGTTAGTTAATAAAGCAGTACTTTTGAATGTGTTCTTGTTGGGTTTTCCTGCTATCCCTATTTTTGTAATTGACCGGGGATTGTATTTCGCTTCCGCATGCGTTTAATCAAAAGATAAAAATAACGGTCGGCGACGGATCCTGGGGAGTCGCAAATCAAATGACCGCAAGTGAACTGGGGTTGCCGCGTGCTCGAGGGTCGGGGCGTGACAACCCCGTCGATTTTGGTATCAGAGCCTGGTCAATATATGGAGTGATAAGGTGCGATGGGTTTTGGGATAGTTAGTTAGGAAAACACCTCGTGCTTGTGTTTGTTTATTTGATTCTCTGGCTTTGAGCGGGTCGTTCATGGTTTCTAATTCCTCGTGGAGTTGGAAATAAGGTTTCTGTGATAATGCTATTAGACGAACGATCCTGATTCGAGAGTCCTTGTGGTAAGGCAGTTGAAGGATGGGCTAGTGCTTAAGGAAGAGCACTAGGGGATCCTAGATTTGATTTAGATAGGGCAGTGAGCTCAGATTCAAGATGTTGCTGCTGTTGCCGTTGTTGCTGCTGTCTCGCCTTGTAAGTTTCATTGGTTGGAAAAGAGGATGGATGATCAGTCGATGTTTAAGTTGGTTGAACCGTTCCTAGAGTTTGAGTTGTCCAAGTTTGCTAGGATGAGTAATCTTGAGGTCCCAACCTTCTGGATCAAGGAATTGGAGTAAGTGTTCGTATTGTTGGAATGTTCAGAGAATGATTGAGAATCTAGTAGACCGAGTCAGAAGGTCGGGGATGGTTTGAAATCGGAAATCAAGGAGGACCCTTGATCCTTTCGATTGTATCATTGGAAGTAATCCATTTATTGGATGAATGTTGCTAAGGTTATTGGACGATGGTGGTTTATTTGTTAGCTAAGGAATCAAGTATGGATTATTGCACCAAGTTTAATATGTGCGAGTTTGGATTTACTCGCATTGCTTTTGTGGGTCGAGTGATTTTGGACGAAAGAAATTCTATGGACCCACTAAGATCAAGGCATCAGGAATTGAGTCTTCAGTGGCAGAGGTTCGGAGTTTTCTAAGTCGGACAGATTGTTACAGACGATTCGTAGAAAGGTTCTCTACGATAACTACGCCTCTGATACAAAGGTTAATAAAGGACGTAAGAATTTGAATGGACGAATAAGTGCGAGCATAATGTTTAAGAGCTTAAGTATAAGCTGATTACTGCACCAGTTTTGAGGATTTAGTCTAGTATCGGAGTTTACGAGATCTACAGTGAGGTGTCGTATAAGTGATTTGACTGTGCGGTAAGGCAACAAGGAAGATTGGTTGCTTACGCGTCACGACAATTGAGGTCATTGGATTTAATGGAAGTCAGATAAATTTTATCTTGATGATTTGAGGAGTTGTAGGTATGGGATCATAAGTGATGATTTATTGCTCGGAGGTCTTAGATTCAATTAAGACGTGAATTTACCAAGGTGAATTATTTCAAGAGATAATTGAGATAGGGATTTGAGGAATGGATTTTTGTCTTCGGTGGATTAAGAATTAATTATCCCTTGATGTTAGGTGGATAAATGGTGAAGCAGCATTATGGATGATTTTCTTCTCGAGGTATTAGTAAGGATTTCTTCAGATGGTTGATGTGATATTTTGGTTTGGTTATAATTGGACGTAAAAGGAATATTGAGAGAACAATCAATGGTTTGTGGAATTCGGACAGCGATTTGATGGAAATTCGGTGAATCAGATTTCAAGTATCGATAAGTGACCCCGTGGAAACGAGCTCATGGGTTGACGAGCTAGAGGAAGTTTTGTACTTTGGAGTGCTCGGACGAGGTTAAAACCGTGAGGCTTGGTATGGGACGGGCCAGAGCGGATAATACCTCCATGAGATAAAGCATGTTTAAAATGGACTTTTGCTAGTAGTGGTGCGGTTCTTAGATGCCCATGACGACTGATCCGACGAGGGCGGGGAGTGGTCGCAGGGGCGAGTGCTCGAGCAAGGAGCGACTCCTGGCAGGCTTCTAGGATGTCGAAAGCGGCAGAAATGAATTGAACTACAAACTGGCAAAAAGAGAATGTTTGTGGAACTCTAGTCTATTGGAACAAGGTCAGAGAAAAGACGATCACTAGTTCAGAGATGGTTTTGCAGTTGATGAATGTTGTGAAGATATCAGGGACAGTGCAAAGTCGCTAAAAAGTTGATGCGAGTAAAGGAGTAAGGCCTATGGAATTTCAAGTAGGGAATCATGTCTTCCTTAAGGTGTCGCCTATGATAGGGACATCTCAATTGGTTAAGAAAGGAAAACTGAGCCCTAGACATTTCGAACCTTTCGAAATTTGGAGCGAATAAAGATTTTGGCCTTAAATGGATAAAGGAAGCAAGTTTTGACACCGTCGGCGCTTATAGCCGAGTGGTATCGCGGGATGAAGCCGCAGGTCCGAGAACGGGGTTTCGAATCCCCGAAGCGGCAGTGGCCGCATAAAAAAAAAAAAAAAAAAAAAAGAAAAGAAAAGGAAAACCAACTTTTTGCAACTTTTTTCTTTTTGCAAAAGTGGACAAGTGCTTAGCCTCTTGGAACCAAAGACAGTTTGGACAGGATTAGAAGTGTTTGACAGCATTATGAGGCAGCAATACCCCATCAGTTTAAGGATGCAGAAAGTCCTGCAAATTTCGAGGACGAAATTTTTCTAAGGGGGGAAGAGTTGTAACATCCCGAATTTTGGTAAGCCCGAATTATTGGAAAAGGATTCAACGGGCCGAGTTTTGGGCCAAATATTTGGAATTTGTCTTCAGGGGTAAAAAGACCAAAATGCCCTTTCTAGAAGCTTGTTTGGATTTTGTTTTGTTTTGTTTTCTTTTTCTTTTTCTTTTTCTTTTCTTTTCCCCCTTCTTGTCCGCACGTTTCTCTCTCTCCCCATTTTCTCTCTCCTCCCCTCACGTCTCCCCCCTTATCGACAACCCCTCCCCACTTGCCCCATCTTATCTCTCTTTTCCCTTTGACTAGTCTCCTCTCTTATCTCTTTCTTCTTCTTTTTGCCCCACTTGCTGACAGCCATGTACTTCTCTCTCTCTCTCTCTCTCTCTCTCTCTCTCTCGTGCGCAGCTTCTCCTGCACGTTTCCCCCCACTGCAGCTTCTTCCTTCTTCCTTCTTCTTCTTGCTGCTGTTTTCCGTCGGCCAGAGCTGCTGTTGCCTTGCTTCCCTCGCCGGCGAGACCAGTAACCACCCGTCACCACCGCACCCCCGTCATCCCGCCAGCTCGCCGCCGTTTGCCGGCCTTGGGCCGAACCAGCACCACCCCAGCTTCTGTCCTCCTCTGTCCGAGCCGCTGTCTTGTTCCAGTCTGGTCGCGCTGCCGTCGGCCGCCTTACCAGACGCCGGACCGCTCGAGGACCGCTGCCGCAAGCCACCGCCCTTCGCCTGACCACCCCGAACCGCTGCTGCCACCCTCCGACCCAGCTGCCACCTTCATCTTTCCCTTCTCCTTTCAGTTCGGATCTGGGGTCGGGATAGCTGCCCTCGCCGTCCAGTCGCCCTTCGCCGCCGTTCGGCCGCCCGAGATTGCCGCTGGGAGCCGTCCGGGAGCTGTCCCAGCAGCCGCCACCGTCGCCATGCTCTCTCTCTCCCTCCCGGCTCCTCTGGCCGTGACCTGGAGAAGCGGCCAGCGGCCTTGCCGCTGCGCGCCGCCGCCGGTCACCGCCACAGGCCGCCGGAGGACCGTTCCCGAGATCCCTCCGCCCTAGCCACTGCCCAGACCTTCGCCGGAGCCACCCCAGCTGCTGCCACCCCCACGAACTAGCTGCTGCACCGCCTCTCCTTCTCCCTCTTTGTTTCTGTCCAGCTTCGCCGGAGCCGCCGCCTGCCACGCCGGAGCTGCTGGCCGCCGTCCGGAGTCGCCGGGCCGCCCACCAGCCAGCCTCGTGCCGCCACAGCCGCCGGTACCTCCGTTTCTCAGCCCCTTGCCGCGTGGACAGCCGCCCTCGGCCGAGACCCGGTCCCGGGCCGCCTTGTCCCGACGCGCCGGAAGTTCCCGGGCGTTCCCCTCGCCGCCGCCGTCGCGCTCGTGTCGTTGGAATCGCTAAACCGTGAGTCGATTTCCTAATCCTTATTTAGGGGTTGATCTTGCTTAGGAGTAGTTTAATTAGTTTAATTATGGATTAGTGTTTTGGATGATGATTATGGGTGTTTTAATGTTATTGTTTAAGCTTGCTTAGTATTAATATTAATAAATATTATTATTATTATTGGAATAAATAATAATTATTTATTATTTTCGGAATTATTAATTAAATTAATTTATAATTTCGAATTATTAATAGTAATATTGTTATTACTATTCATTGCTGAAAATTAATTATTTTTGGAGAAAATAATTAATTGGTGATTATTCATTGGAAATGGTTTTAATTGGTGATTGTTCATTGGAAATGGTTTTAATTGGTGATTGTTTATTGGAAATGGTTTTAATTGAGTAATTTTGGGGGAAAATTACTATGGTCTATTTTTCCAAAGTCAATAGTATTTATATACTATTTTATTAAATGACATTGGTTTATTGAAGAAGGGTTTTACTAAATGGAATTATTTGGGTTGGATAATTAATTATGGGATTGAAAAAATATTTATAAGTATTTTGTGGGACTTGAATTATTTTATCGGAAAAATCGACTATAGTATTATATGTTTCTTAAATGAGTATCTTTGAATATAATTATATTTTATACTTATTTTTGGATAATTGAGTATTGTTGGAAATAGTTGATTGGCATCGTTTTGAGGACATGTATTAAATATACATGATTATTTGAAAAAGTGTGCAAGTATCGTGAGGTTGATTGGTCGGAATTGATTGGCAGATTGTGACTTGAATTGTTGGTTGTTCCCAAGAGTTAGGGAATTGGCGTGATTGAATGCTGCTTGAAAATTGAACTTTAGAAATTGTCGAGCGAGATCGCATGACATATTGCGTGGGTTATTGGCATGTCGCATGAGCATGAGTATGAGCGATGTTGCATTCACGACAGAGCAAAGACATAATTGGATTGCTTGATGATGTGTTGCATGATCACATTAAATGAGGGAACCCGGCGTTGCCGGAAGACCGCCAATCCTTATGGGGTTGTGCCGTGGCCGTTTGGTCGCCTGACTTCGGTCGGATGCCTGACGGGGGACATGTGACGGGACTGCGGTAGTGGGCGGGTCCTATGTTCCTGTCAGTTGCGGGACTGCGGTAGTGGGCGGGTCCTGTGCTCCGGGAATGCCGTCAGAGGGAAGGGATGACCCCCGACGTCGCCGTGCCTCGAGGTAAAGAGGACGAAGCTGGTTTAGCCAGAAACCGCCAACCATAAGGTTGTGCCGTTGGCCCAGGAGGGGGCGTTAATAATCGGAGCATGTGTGGGTGTGAGATATGAGAAAGCTGTGTGAGATGCTCTGATTATTCGCATGCTCTTAATGTCGTGATGGTTGAAATGACAGTTTCTGCAGGTTGTGTGTGCCAAGGCCAGGTAGGGTCGCCTGTGTTTGCATCTGCTTATTGAACTGTCGTATGATAATACTGCTTGAGGTGTGGTATGCATTGTTTGTCGGAATTAGGTTGCATGGTTAGATTGCTCCCAAGGCGAGCGAAGTTCCTAACCGGGGCTTAGGACTTTGACTTGCTGAGTTTATCTCAACCCGTCGTGGTTAACATTTTTCAGGGCCGTAGGATGGTGGATCGACGCGTGTTACGGCTCGTGGCCGTCTTTGAAGGGAGTAGATTAACCCTGGCTTGTTGGTCTCATTGGCTCGATAGGAAGATGCCCGTGGTAAGGGCTTGTATTTGTAAACTTCCTAGGGTTAATCAGTTAGTTAATAAAGCAGTACTTTTGAATGTGTTCTTGTTGGGTTTTCCTGCTATCCCTATTTTTGTAATTGACCGGGGATTGTATTTCGCTTCCGCATGCGTTTAATCAAAAGATAAAAATAACGGTCGGCGACGGATCCTGGGGAGTCGCAAATCAAATGACCGCAAGTGAACTGGGGTTGCCGCGTGCTCGAGGGTCGGGGCGTGACACTAGGAAAGTGGCTCATTTTTCTCTTCTTTCAGTTCAAATCAGAGGATCGTTGCAAAACAGAGAACAAGAATGTAGGAGTAATCATGAAGCAACAAGATTTGGTGTTTCTGCTTCAGCAGATAACAAAGCCGCCTATACGTTTTCCAGCCACTTGTCCAGTCGGTCACTCGGTAATTTGATCTGTGGAATTCCCAAAAATCTTGGCTTTACCCATGAAACATATACTGTCCCTGAGTAGAGAATCTAATGGTTAGACTACTGTAAAATAAGGTAAATGCTTGAATATCGGCTTTCCATTAAATTTGCTACAGCAAAGAAGGTGCGAGCAATTATAACATCCAAGTATTTGCCATGACAGCGTATGCAAGAAAGGAAATTGCACTCTAGATTTTTAGCAACAGCACACTGACGCATATCTGAAACTCTTTTATTCTTACAAGTGGCGGTCAATCTACAAGCATTAATAACTCAAAGTAATCATATTTACACCTTGCGATTATGAAACTCAGTATCAACGTTAAAAGAATAAAAAGAAATGCTGATTCACATCGGCCACCATTTGTTGGATAAAACTATTTATGGTTGATTAGTACTAGCTAAGTCTCTTAATAGGGCGCACGTTCACAGCAGTCACTTTAGGCACATTCTACTCAACCAACCCACAAACGTCTAGTCACTTCAGCCACATGCAGCAGACCTCAAATTACCAATGGAAAATACAACTGCCCAAAAGAAGAGAAGCATTGTTTGCTTTTTAATCAGCTCCTCGCAGGTAATGAAGAGACCGTGGATACTCATTAAAGTGAAAATTGTACAAACCTTAGCATATACCCATAGACAAACACTTCATGAGAAGATGCTCAACATCCTGTGCAGAAAGTTTTGTGCGCTCTGCAATAACAAACATGGGAAAGGTTCGATTCTCAGATGGTCGACTGCAAAAATCTACATTGTCGTTCTCCATCAAAGCTGTAAACTTTGTTTTCCAAATTTTGTAACTTTCCAATCTTAAGTCAGCTCACCAAATACCCATAATTCTTGTAATACCCCAACTAACAGATGGACAACACGCCGGCACATGATTGCCCTCAATCGAGCAGTCCACAGAGGCATAGCAACATAAATAAACTATGAAGCTGTTACCCTATGAAGCTAGAGCTAGAGCTCGAGCTCGTGCTTAACTACGCAAAGACAAATCACACCACTACATTCAACTAAACACCAACTGCCACATCATTCGTACCTATTATTCGGCGATTAGCTGGTGATCCGGAGCTTTAGTTCAGGCCCATGCCTCCCGCCACTGATGGAGTTAATGAATGCAACCATTGGAGCCTCATGTAGCACCATTTCCTCCTGTGACGGCCAAGGCGGCGATGTGCAGGGAGGAGATATGGCGGTGCGTCCGCACCTTGGTCCACGGACGTGCGCAAGGGAGTGAGGGACATGTCTCTTGTCCCACATCGTCTAGGGAAGGAGTCCTGGACTAGCTTATAAATATATGGATTCTCTACTTGTACATACGCGTTTTCTAGGCGAAACTATGAGCATTGGCTCAAAGCAAACAATATGTGTACAGTAGTGAACCCAGGATGTTACAGGTGGTATCAGAGCCGACTCCCGACCGCATGTGGGGCCACAATAAAGATGCTGTGCCAGAAGAGGGGGAGAATGTGACGGCCCAAGTGGCAGTGCGGGGAGAAGGGATGGCGGTGCGTCCGCACCTCGGTCCTTGGACGTGCGCAGGGGAGGGAGGGCTTGTCCCACATCGCCTAGGGAGGGAGTCCTAAACTAGCTTATAAGCATATGGGTTCTCTACTTGTGCATACGCGTTTTCTAGGCGAAGCTATAGGCATCGGCCCAAAGCGGACAATATGTGTACAGTGGCAAACCTAGGATGTTACAAGTAGTATCAGAGTCAACTCCTGACCTCCTAGGATGTTACAAGTAGTATCAGAGTCAACTCCTGACCGCGTGTGGGGCCACAGTGAGGACGCTATGCCAGAAGAGGAGGAGAATGTGACGGCCCAGGTGGCGGTGCGTGGGGAGGAGGGATGGCAGTGCGTCCGTGCCTTGGTCCTCGGACGTGCGCAGGGGAGGGAGGGACATGTCTCTTGTCTCACATCATAGGGGGAGAATGTGACGGCTCAGGTGGCAGTGCGCAGGGAGGGAGGGACATGTCTCTTGTCCCACATCGCCGAGGGAGAGAGTCCTGGACTAGCTTATAAGCATATGGGTTCTCTACTTGTACATATGCGTTTTCTAGGCGAAGCCTAGAGGAACAAAACCATGCAAGCATCGGCCCAAAGTAGACAATATGTGTACAGTGGCGAACCCAGGATGTTACACCTCCAGCCGGGCAGCACTGAAGACGACGGAGGACTGAAGCTCGCGTGGAGCGAGCGAGCGGCGGTGAGGATTGGGTGACAGAGATTTGCTTGAGCAGCGGGAAGAGAGGAGGAAGAAGAAAACGTGAAAGAGAAGCCTAATCGCTGTTGCAAGTTTTAGAATCAATTTGTTGTCTCCGTTTGCTAGAATAAAGCCAGAAATGGAAAGCAAATAAAGCAGAACAGCGATGATCTATGAATAGGAAGAAGGCGCACCTAGGATCCCCTCTTTATGTTTCAGAGTCCATTGTTTCATAGAATCCGAATTCAATTAACACGTCCAGCTATTTCCTCTTCATCTTCCCGAATCATCTCTCTAAAAGACTCCCAATTGCCGTAATAAGGACCACAGTTGCCGCTGAAATTCCAATTAGATGGTATGTCCATCTGGCACTCATTTGGTATTTTTGAGGTCGATGCTTTAAAAATCCCTATAAAGTATGAATATCCACGAACTCTCAACAGCTGCAAAAACTCTTAATTCGTGAATGCCCTCCATATACCGCAGCCTCTCGCAGTATTTAATTTGTAACCTCTTCAATTTCTTCAAGTTTGACAAACCTTTTATCCTTCGTAATGAACAGCACCATTTAACAGTAAATACTTCCAATGATTCCAACGGAGAAACAAAATCAATAACTTCTACCTTCCGGCACCCCCCACATGGAATTCTCGAAGCATCTTCAGGGTGCTTAGGACATTTAATTCTCCCTCCGAGGTTCAGTCGACTCGGGAGCTTGTAGCTCATTGTACCCCATGTCCTCCGGCAGAAAAATTAAGTGACTGATATCAGCCAAGTAATGAAGACTTCGATTTGTTCGACAAGCCTAAACAATTGTGATATAGAACATCAAGTTGCTTGTCAATCTCGTTTTCTCTCAATTTTTCCGACGGAGGAAGCCCACTGAGATGTACATGTTTCACTTGAGTGTGGTAGAGCTCTATAACTATCATGTTTGATGGAACTTGTTTGAGGGATCGGAAGTCTAGTCCGGATAGAATAAGTTCTTTTAGCAGAGAAAGGGAACTCAACTCTGTAGTTGGTGTGCAGATATCCAATAAGCAAAGGTGCAACTTGCTTAATTGGGATAACCTCCCAATCAACCTCAAGTCACCCGTTGGAAGTGTACTTCAAACAACCCTTTGTCAGAGTTATCAGATAGAAACAATTCAACTAGATTAGTAAGGTATGAGAGGTTAGGGACAGTCGGCAATGAAGAAGATCTGAGCCGTAGAGTGGTCAAACTTCTAGGGAGCTCCGGCCACTCTTTTATACGATGACAATGTTTGTTCAGTGTTTGGAGGCGTAGCAATTCGCTCATTGTACTAGGCATTTCTGCAATTGATGTGTGTGATATATCAAGCTTCGTCAATGACTCTAATTTCAAAACTGAGTCAAGGAGTTTGTTCAAGCTACCACATATACTAAGACAGAGGTGCTGAAGATTCCATACCTCCAATTTGTTCAGGCAAATTTTCAAGTTTCGAACGTAACTCAATACTCAAGTCAGTCAGCTGCCTCAGTTTCCCAATAGAGCAGTCAATTTTCTTCAAGGATGGGCAATTAGAAACGGTCGACTTCTCTAAAACTGAGTATTCGAGAAAGGTTGGTCTCCCATGCATGGAGTAATTATTTTTCAAAGTGAGAACCTTCAATTTTGTTGCCCCCTACAAAAGCCAATGGAATAGGACAGACAATTAGATGTCTGTACAAGAAATAAGCAAGAATTTAGGCTCCTGATTTGCATAAGAAGTCATCAGATCCTCTCACTAACTGAGAAAATTAGACTATAAATCCATAAAATTCTATCCTTCATTGAATGAGAAAATTAGACCAGGAGGGAAAGTCACATGCCTTGATTAGGTAACTGATCTCATCTTCGTTGAGGTCAGACCAACGAATATTCATCACAACCACGTTTTGTAGACACAGATTGGTTGGCTTATCAAGTTTTCCAGAATGACCTGTTTTGCCCATCAATATGATCCATTTCAGCTTGGAAAGACAGCCTGTGAAGTCAACTTCACAGACTACGTTACTCAACCAAAGAAACTTGAGATGTGGGAACCGTCTAAGTTGCTCCGCCGTGATAGTTGTAGGGTTGCTGGAGGTCGTTCGCAAACGGGGTGCTTGAACGCTTTCCTTGATCTGCCAATGACATGGAGGAGCGGGAGTAGGAATTTGTGAATAATCCCACAATTTAATTCGTTGAAGGGAAGAAAAAATATTAAACAGTAAAGTAGCTCCCAATTCAAAAACGTGATTAAATCCTCAATTAAGAACAGGGTAAGCAATTTTCTATTCTAATTTGGTCATACTTTACCTCTATTGATCTTAATTCACAAATTATGTCATCTTCATTCCATAACCTGGTATGCTCTTGTCTAGTGATTGCCCTTCCAAGATCTCTAAACTAATCATGCATCCAAATTTCATCATTTTCTAAAACCTTTATCATGCACCTGTTAATAAGGACATGAATAGCATACTCTGCCTTAAACCCACAATATTTCCACCGGTAGATTAGATCGGCCTTCTTCTAGTAGATGAAAAAGCATGCAACATCGAGAAATATGTGTTGTTGATCCGGCTCTAAGCATCATAGCTAATCCTTAGCTTTCCCAACACATCCCTATGAGATGTTTCCCTTAGCTTCTCTAGCATCTCTTCCCATATTTTTTCCTCTTTCTGACCAAAAAGCAATGAACCTATAGCTTCAAGAGTTAAAGGTAGTCCACCCGTAATTGAGACAATACCTCTAGAAAGAGTGTAATAATTGGTAGGAGTGCTGTCATCAAAGGCATGCCTACTGAAAAGTTGGAGTGTATCTTTTTTGTTCAACCCCCACCATTTTGTAATGCAAGATTTTTTACTTAAATCCCCTGATATTCAGAACATTCTTATCCCTAGTGGTAACAAGTTTCCTAGTACCATCATACAAAGAATTCACTGCGATTAGTTTCTGGATTTGGTTGCCCTCATTGACATCATCCAATACAATTAGCATCTTCTTGTTGCAAATTGTTTGTCCAATCATAGCGATCCCCTTATCCATGTTATCAATGTTACGAGCCACTCCAGAATTGGAAATGTCGCACGATAATTTTCCTTGTAGCTCGACCAATGAGCCCTTGATCTTTGCCGTTTCCCTCACATCATCAAGAAAGCTGCAATTTTTTCCAAAGTGATGATATAGTTAGTTGAAGATAATCTTGGCAAGTGTTGTTTTACCAATGCCATCCATCTTGTAGATTCCAATGAGTCACACACCACCGGAGTCGATGTCTCATAAATTGTTTACAGCTGCTATTTGATCCTCCATTCCAACTAAATCTTCGGTCACTTGCCTTTGTCTTGTCTTGAGCCTAACCACAACCTCATATACGACTGACTTAATAAGATCCCCATGGCTGCCATAAAGTTGAACATTTTCAATTGAGATAAGGCGACAAATTTGCAAGTTGACCAGCCATCTACTAAGCAACCAAGTGGGAACGCGATCAAGTTAGGATATATAAAAATTCAAGAACATGATAAATTACAAACTTGAACATCCATTACAACTTTAAGGAGTAGAGGAAGATATATGTTTGATCTCTAGCAAAAAAGAGTGGAAGAATCAAAATCTAAACGTTTGATGAATTATTGTAATAGCAAATTTACTCACTTCTTTCAACGTGGAAAAGAACTTTGTAAAGGCAACACTTCCTTAATCAAGTTCTCTAGCATGCAATAAAAATATTAAGACATACATGGATCAAATTAGTATAAAAAAGATGAAGAAAGCCAAATTTTCACACGATGAATATTAGGTTAAAATCAAAATTATAACAACCCCATTAGGTCACAAAAATTTGGAAATCTTGTGATTTAAAACAATTAAAGAAGAACTTGAAACTTTTTGTTTATTCTAAGGAAATTAGAGTCAGACTATAATTTATGAATTTTTATAACTGCTATGGCTTGATTGTACAAAATAATTTTCACAATCATGGTTAGATTGTTACCCCGAATATTTCTCTAGCTCCCATCCCTTGGTGCCATCAACTTCTTTTAGAGCTTGCCGCCACGTCTCTACATCTTTGGAGCTGAACTTCTTCTTCCGACGCTCCATCTTTTGCTTCAAATTCAATATGGCCTTTCTATACAAAGCAGTTTTCAGTTTCACATCATCGAGACTCACATCATAGAAGATAGGCAATATGACCTTCTTCTTCTCTTCTTCTCTAGATGTAGAGGTGTTCTCCACCATCTTTGCAAGCTCGCGGAGGCACCAATGACTTAAAGTGTAGTTTTTGAAAAAGATGGGTATGTAGAGCTTAGAATCATCCATTGCTTGTAGAAGGTTGTTACTAATTCTTTCACCCTGTCAAAGCTCTTCATCATCGACGAAAACACAAATCCCGGCATCTACCAAGGCATGATAGAGGCTGTTCATGAATTCGCAATGAGTATCTAACCCTCTAAATGCCATGCCTCGACCCTCGAGCTCGCAGCAACCCCAATTCACTTGAGGTCTAGCTATACGATATCCCAAGTACTGTCGTCAACCAATTCCTTTCATCTTATAATTAAGCACATGTGGAAGCGAAACAAAACACCGCAACCAACAATTAACAGGGATAGCAATAAATACAGTAGAGGAAAAACAAAAACGACATTTTATTTATCTACAAGATTAGCCTTAATAATAACATATATATACACGCTTAACTATAGGCGATATGCTAAGGCCTACTCAAGAAAGGACCAGCTTGGCTAACCTATCTCTGTACAGGTGGGGGAGGGGCTCGTCAAAAAGGGACTTGGCCATAGCTACTTACTCGCTGCCCTCTGAAGGATCAGTTTCTCTAGTCGTCGGGTTGGAGATCTCGCTATCAGAGGGATCCAAGTCCATGGGATCCTCCAGACTTCCTCGGTTGGCTCCACAGGAGGGACCGGTCCATCAAAACCCCTGAGGGGACAGTACAGGATGCCTCAGATCTGGATAAACCACGTCTTAAAGATGTGAGGCGCGTAATGGTCTCTCGATCCCTTGTCCATCTACATCGTCATGACATGGTGCTCATACACAAAATTGCGGCCCAAGATGAGCCACGTGGTAACGGTTGTGCTTATATCCACGAGGACGCCGAACCGCACCGGGTACCGCGTCATCTAAAGTCCTGAAAATTATTAACCACGACGGGTTGATATAAACTCAGCAAGTTAAAGTCCTAAGCCTCGGTTAGGAACTTCGCTCGCCTCGAGGTAGTCTAACATACAACCTAGTCTTGTCAAACAATCAAACACCACACCTCAAAAAAGCATTAACAGAGGATAGTTTAATAATCAGATGTAACCATAGGCGACTCTACCTTGCCTTGGCACACACAACCTGCAGAAACTATCACTCAATCATAACAATATTAAGAGGCATGCAAATAATTAGAGCATTGCATATAGCTTCCTCATGTCTCAATATCCACACATGCTCCTATTTTTACAATCCCCTAGGCCACGTCACAACCTTATGGTTGGCGGTCAACTAGCCTAGACTAGGCATTGCCCTCTTCCTTGAGGCACGGCAACGTCATGGGCTATCCCCTACCAATGGCATTCCTAAAGGAGCATGGGCTCGGCCTCTATCGCGACTTCGCATCTGACCACTGTCAGGTGACCCAATGGCCACAGCACAATCTCGAAGGATTAGCGATCATTCAACAATGCGGACTCTCTTCTTAATGTGACCATGCAACATATCATCAAACAATTTGTTCTTTTTTTTACTTTGTCATGAATGCAATATAGTTCATGTTCACACGACATCCTATTGCAATTAACATACGTATAACAAAATGCAGCAATATTCAACAATCACATACATCAGTAACAGTCTAAGTACTCATGAAAATTCAACAATCAGCAATTAAGGGAACCGGCGGATGACAACAACAGTCAACTAATAATCACGTGCACCTCATAATTTTCGGGAAATAATCGACATCTAACAAAAATATTAAAACAATTCATCCATTTAATATTAATAGAAATTAATTACATTTCCAAAACCTTCATTTAACAAAAAAAATTCCCTTTAATAACTAAGAAATTATTCACAATAAACCTTGGGAAAAATAAGCCTTTATCATATTTTTCACAAAATTTCTCAATTAAAACCGTTTCCGATAAATAATTACTATTAATTATTTTTTCCAAAAATAATTACTATTCCAAATTAAATAATAATAATTATTCCAAATTATAAAATAATAATAATAAATAATAAATTATTTGATTATGCCGAAAATAATAAATAATAAATATTTAATCCAAAAATAATAATAATATTTAATAATATTAACCATGGTTACTATTCCTAACCCAACTAAGGTTAACTAACCCAACCAAAGTTACTTTAATATAATCTCAGTTACTTTAATCTAATCGCGGTTATTTTAACTAACTACGGTTACTTTAATCTAACCACGGTTACTTTAATTCTAACCATGGTTAGCCTTAAGCAAGAGTAATCGACAATATAATAATCTAATCAATCATCATCCAATAATATAATCCAAGCTTTAGACTAATTAAACTACTCATAACAAGATTAACCCCTAACTAAGGGATTAGGAAATTAACTCACGTGACCTTAAAATCCGACGACACCGGCTCGATGGCTAGAGCGAGAGCTACGCAGGATTAGCTCGAGGATGGCGACGGACGACGGATAGTGACTAGATTCGGCCAAAACAACACCGAAATGCTATTCTGGCAGGGAAAAGGCAGCAGTGGCTAGGGCAACCAGATGGGCAGCCAGCGGTGACCTGGGTTGGCCGATGGTGAGCAGTTAGCCTTCGGATGTCAGCAGCTCCATATTGGATGGTGGCAGCAGCTTCGACAATAGCGGCAAGGGTGGCAACCGACGGTGGACATTAAAGGGCAATAAAAAGAAAAAGAAAAGGAAGAGAAAAAGGAGAGAGAGAGAGAGAGAGAGAGAGAGAGAGAGAGAGAGAGAGAGAGAGAGGGGCTGAGGTGGGCGATTAAAATGGGGAAATGGAGGAAAAAGAGTGGGCTAGCTGAACTTGTCTAAGAGGCTAAGGTAAGTGGCTAGCCCACTTGCTTCAAGGACTAATGAGAAACAAGCAAGACAATGCCAAAACAAAGCCCACTTGGACCATAAAAGAAAAGGCCAAGAAGAGAAGCCTATAGGTTGAGAAGGGAGAAGGGAATGGGCCAGCTTGGCCCCCTTTAGGGGTGGGCTAAATGGGCGCGAGGCCCATTGTGTCACGTCTCGAATCCTGAGCACGCAACAACCCTTTACCATGGTCAATTGAAAACGACGTCCCAGGACTCGTCAATGACCATTCATTTTAATCTTTCATTATGTGCAAGTGGAAGATGAACCATCCCTAGTCCAAACAGAAAATCAAACAATCAAACAAGGATAGAGGGATGAACAGCAGAACAACAACTACTCATTTATACATTTTACTGGATTAACCAATGGATGATCGTTTCCGTTTTACAAGCCCAACAAATGGGCCGATCTATCCTCTAAGCAAGACCAAAAAGAAACTAGGCTTGACTAATCCATCTATACAAAAAGAACCCTCAGGTTCAGCATCACGGTCACTCGGACTTATCGGACTCAGGCTTCGTCGGGTCATAGTTAGAGGCATTCAGGTCAATCATTGGAGGAGCAAGAGTAGTATTCTCCATTGCACCGTTAGAAGGGTCCAACTCCATGAGATCCTAGTCAGCGTCCTCATGTGTAACATCCTGAATTTCGGTAAGCCCGAATTATTGGAAAAGGATTCAAAGGGCCGAGTTTTGGAGCCAAATATTTGGAAATTGTGCTTCAGGGGTAAAAAGACCAAAATACCCCTCTCTAGAAGCTTGTTTGGATTTTGTTTTGTTTTTGTTTTTGTTTTTATTTTTGTTTTTATTTTCTTTCCTTTCCCCCTCTTCTTATCCGCACGTTCCTCTCTCCTCTCCCTTTTCTCTCTCTTCCCTTCACGTTTCCCCTCGACGACACCCTCCCCCACTTGCCCACCTTTTCCTCTTTTTGACTAGTCTCCTCCCTTATCTCTTTCTTCTTTCTCTCCCACTTGCCTGACAGCCCATGTGCTGCTTTTCTCTCTCTCTCTCTCTCTCTTACGCGCAGCTTCCCCTGCACGTCGACCCTCCCAGCAGCTGCAACTTCTTCTTCTTCTTCTTCTTCCTTGCTGGCCGACGTCCCTGGTGGCTGCTGTTGCTGCGTTTTCTGGCTGCTGTCGCCATCACCGATCACCGCTGCAGCACCGCCGTCCCGCCAGCTCGCCGTCGGTCGCCGGTGAGCCGCCGTTTGCCGGCCTTAGGCCGAACCAGCACCGCCCGGCTTCTGTCTTCCTCTCCTCCTCCCTCCCGTCCGAGCCGCCTTTGTTCCGGTCCGGTCGCCGGAGCGTGAGTTGCCACCTCGTCGTCGCCGGCCACCACCGCCCTTCGCCTAACCGCCCGGACCGAGCCGCTGCGCTCTTCTTCGAACCCGACCTAGTTGAACCAGATCTAGCGAGCTGCCGTTCTTGGCCCGACCTCCGCCACCTCACCGTCGTCCTCCGCCATCCTAGTCATCGTCGGAGGCCGCCCGCCGACCAGCCAGCCTCCGCCACCCCCTCGAACCGATTGCTGCCTTCGCCATGCCCTCTCTCTCCCTCCCGGCTCCTCGGCCGTGACCGGAGAAGCGGCCAGCGGCCGCCCGGCGCTGCGCGCCGCCGGTCACCGCCACAGCCGCCGGAGGACCGTGCTCCGAAGGGGCCCCTCCGCCGCACGAGCCACCCCCCTAGCCAGCCGCCACCCCCGAAACCAGTTGCACCACCTCCCTCTTCCCCTTCCAGCTTCGTCCCAACCTCGCCGGAGCCGCCGCAGTCGCCGGAGGCTGGGCCGCCGTCCGGAGCTGCGGCCGCCCACCCGCCCGGCCCCCGTGCCGCCGGTTCCTCCGTTTCGCAGCTTGTTGCCGCGTGGACAGCCGCCCTCGGCCAAGATTCGGTCCCGGGCCGCCTTGTCCCGACGCGCCGGAAGTTCCGGCGTTCCCCGCTCGCCGCCGTCGCGCTCGTGTCGTCGGAATCGCTAAACCGTGAGTCGATTTCCTAATCCTTATTTAGGGGTTGATCTTGCTTAGGAGTAGTTTAATTAGTTTAATTATGGATTAGTGTTTTGGATGATGATTATGGGTGTTTTAATGTTATTGATTAAGCTTGCTTAGTGTTAATATTAATAAATATTATTATTATTATTATTGGAATAAATAATTATTATTTATTATTTTCGGAATTATTAATTAAATTAATTTATAATTTCGAATTATTAATAGTAATATTGTTATTACTATTCATTGCTGAAATTAATTATTTTTGGAGAAAATAATTAATTGTGATTATTTATTGAAATGGTTTTAATTGAGTAATGGTTTTTTGGGGGAAAATTACTATGGTTTATTTTTCCAAAGTCAATAGTATTTATATACTATTTTATTAAATGACATTGGCTTATTGAAGAAGGGTTTTACTAAATGGAATTATTTGGGTTGGATAATTAATTATGGGATTGAAAAATAATTATAAGTATTTTGTGGGACTTGAATTATTTTATCGGAAAAATCGACTATAGTATTATATGTTTCTTAAATGAGTATCTTTGAATATAATTATAGTTTATACTTATTTTTGGGATAATTGAGTATTATTGGGGAATAGATTGTTGTGTTGAGGACACGTATTTATTTATTAATTGATATTTGTGTTTATTTATTATTAAATATTGAAATACATGGTTGGATATCGGAGTATCGTGATGTTGATTGGTCATCTGAAATGACAAGAGTTGGTTGTTCCCAAGAGTTAGGGAATGGGCGTGATTGATTGCTGATTGAAAATCGAATTTTGGAAATTGTCGAGTGAGATCGTATGACATATTGCGTGGGTTATTGGCATGTCGCATGAGCATGAGTATGAGTGATGTTGCATTCACGACAGAGCAAAGACATAATTGGATTGCTTGATGATGTGTTGCATGATCACATTAAATGAGGGAACCCCGGCGTTGCCGGAAGACCGCCAATCCTTATGGGGTTGTGCCGTGGCCGTTTGGTCGCCTGACTTTGGTCGGATGCCTGACGGGGGACATGTTCTATGTGGGATCGCGGTAGTGGGCGGGTCCTATGTTCTGTCGGTAAGCGGGATGGGACTGCGGTAGTGGGCGGGTCTTGTGCTCCTTCGAGAATGCCGTCTTGAGGGAAGGGATGACCCCGACGTCGCCGTGCCTCGAGGTAAAGAGGACGAAGCTGGTTTAGCCAGAAACCGCCAACTTTAAGGTTGTGCCGTTGGCCCAGGAGGGGGCGTTAATAATCGGAGCATGTGTGGGTGTGAGACATGAGAAAGTTGTGTGAGATGCTCTGATTATTTGCATGCTCTTAATGTCGTGATGATTGAATTGACAGTTTCTGCAGGTTGCGTGTGCCAAGGCCAGGTAGGGTTGCTTGTGTTTGCAACTGCTTATTGAACTGTCGTTTGATAATGTTGCTTGAGGTGTGGTATGTGTTGTTTGTCGGAACTAGGTTGCATGGTTAGATTGCTCCCAAGGCGAGCGAAGTTCCTAACCGGGGCTTAGGACTTTGACTTGCTGAGTTTATCTCAACCCGTCGTGGTTAACACTTTTCAGGTCCATAGGATGGAGGATCGACGCGTGTTACGGCTCGTGGCCGTCTTTGAAGGGAGTAGATTAACCTTGGCCTGTTGGTCTCATTGGCTCGTTAGGAAGATGCCCGTGGTAAGGGCTTGTATTTGTAAACTTCCTAGGGTTAATCAGTTAGTTAATAAAGCAGTACTTTTGAATGTGTTCTTGTTGGGTTTTCCCGCTATCCCTGTTTTTGTAATTGACCAGGGGATTGTGTTTCGCTTCCGCATGCGTTTAATCAAAAGATAAAAATAACGGTCGGCGACGGATCCTGGGGAGTCGCAAATCAAATGACCGCAAGTGAACAAGGGTTGCCGCGTGCTCGGGGGTCGGGGCGTGACAACCCCGTCGATTTTGGTATCAGAGCCTGGTCAATGTATGGAGTGATAAGGTGCGATGGGTTTTGGGGATAGTTAGTTAGGAAAACACCTCGTGCTTGTGTTTGTTTATTTGATTCTCTGGCTTTAAGCGGGTCGTTCATGATTTCTAATTCCTCGTGGGATTGGAAATAAGGTTTCTGTGATAATTCTATTAGACGAACGATCCTGATTCGAGAGTCCTTGAGGAAGGTTTTGAGATAGGGCAGTGAGCTCAGATTCAAGTTGTTTTTGCTGTTGCCGCCGTTGTTGCTATTGTCTCGCCTTGTAGGTTTCATTGGTTGGAAAGAGGATTGACGAGCAGTCGATGTTTAAGTTGGTTGAACCGTTCTTGGAGTTTGAGTAGTCCAAGTCTGCTAGGATGGGTAATCTTGAGGTCCCAACCTTCTGGATCAAGGAATTGGAGTAAGTGTTCGTATTGTTGGAATGTTCAGAAAATGATTGGAAATTTAGTAGACTGAGTCAAAAGGTCGGAGATGGTTTGAAATCGGAACTCAAGGAGGACCCTTGATCCTTTCGATTGTATCATTGGAAGTAATCCATTTATTGGATGAAGGTTGCTAGGTTGTTGGACGATTGTGGTTAATTTGTTAGCTGAGGAATTAAGAATGGATTATTGCACCTATGCATTGATTATCGGCAGTGTAACCAAAGGACGGTCATGAACAAGTATCAATTACCAAGGATGGATGACTTATTTGACCACTTCAAGGAGCTTCGATATGTTCCAAGATAGACCCAAGGACGGGCTATCAGTAATTGAGGATTAAAAAGGGGAATATACCGAAGATGACACACTGGGTGTGATATGGTCACTAAAAGATTACCGTCCCGTTGTTTGGATTAACTAATACGCCAGTTGTTTTTATGGATTTGATGGATTGAGTGATTAAGGCGTATTTGAATTGATTCGGAATTATGTTCGTGAACGATATATTGGAAATATTCGAGGATTTAGAGGAACACGAACAACACTTGAGGGTAGTGCTATAGACCATTCGAGAGCATAAACAGTATGCCGAGTTTAATATATGCGAGTTTGGATTTACTCACGTTGCTTTTGTGAGTTGAGTAATTTTGGACGAAAGAAATTCTATGGATCCGCTAAGATCAAGGCAGTCAGAAATTGACCAAGACTTATGACAGTGGCAGAAGTTCAGAGTTTCCTAAATCAGACAGATTGTTATAGACGATTCGTAGAAAGGTTCTCTACGATAACTACGCCTTTGATACGAAGGTTAGCGAAGGACGTAAGAATTTGAATGGACAAATAAGTGCGAGCATAATATTTAAGAGCTTAAGTATAAGCTGATTACCGCACTGGTTTTGAGGATTTAGTCTAGTATCGGAGTTTACGAGATCTACAGTGAGGTGTCGTATAAGTGATTTGACTGCGTGGTAAGGCAACAAGGAAGATTGGTTGCTTACGCGTCACGACAATTGATGTCATTGGATTTAACGGAAGTCAGATAAATTTTATCTTGATGATTTGAGGAGTTATTGGTATAGGATCATAAGAGATGATTTATTATATGGGATAATCTTTGATAAGTGATGGATGATTTATTGCTCGGAGGTCTTAGATTCAATTAAGATATGAATTTACCCAAGGTGGATTATTTCGGGTGATAATTAAAATAGGGATTTGAGGAATGGATTTTTGTCTTTGGTGGATTAAGAATTAATTATCCCTTGATGTTTGGTGGATAAATGGTGGAATAGCATTATCGATGATTTTCTTCTCGAGGTATTAGTAAGGATTTCTTCAGATGGTTGAGGTGATATTTTGGACTAAGTATTAAATGGACATGAAAGGAATGTTGAAAGAAAAACCAGTGATTTGTAGAATTCGGACAGTGATTTGATGGAAATTTGGTGAATCAGAATTCAAGTATCGATAAGTGACCCCGTGGAAATGAGCTCATGGGTTGACGAGCTGGAGGAAGTTTTGTACTTTGAAGTGCTCAGACGAGGTTAAAACCGTGAGGCTTGGTATGGGATAGGCCAAAGCGGATAATACCTCCATGAGATAAAGCATGTTTAAAATGGACTTTTGCTAGTAGTGGTGCAGTTCACAGATGCCGTGACGACTGATCTGAAGAGGGCGGGGAGTGGTCGCCGGGGCGAGTGCTCGAGCAAGGAGCGACTCGGCGAGCTTCTAGGATGTCGAAAGCGGCGAGAAATGAACTAAACTACGAACCGACAAAAAGAGAGTGCTTGTGGGATAAGAAAGAGAAAATGTCAAGGTTGGAACTCAGTCTATTGGAACAAGGTCGAGAAAAGACGATCACCGGTTCGAAATGGTTTTGCGGTTGATGGATGTTGTGAAGATATCGGGGACAGTGCAAAGTCGCTAAAAAGTTGATGCGAGTAAAGGACTAAGGCCTTTGGAATTTCAAGTAGGGATTCATGTTTTCCTTATGGTGTCGCCGATGATAGGAACATCTCAATTGGTTAAAAAAAAAAAAAAAAAAAAAAAAAAAAAGGAAAGCTGAGCCCTAGACATTTCGAACCTTTCGAAATTTGGAGCGAATAAAGATTTTGGCCTTAAATGGATAAAGGAAGCAAGTTTGGACACCGTCGGCGCTTATAGCCGAGTGGTATCGCGGATGAAGCCGCGGAGTCCGAGAACGGGGTTTGAATCCCCGAGCGGCGGTGGCCGCATAAGAAAAAAAAAAAAAAAGAAAAAAGAAAGAAAAGGAAAACCAACTTTTTGCAACTTTTTTTTCTTTTTGCAAAAGTGGACAAGTGTTTAGCCTTTTGGAACTAAAGACAGTTTGGGCAGGATTGGAAGTTTTGGCAGCATTGAAAGTGTTTGACAGAATTATGAGGCAGAATGAGCGACTTGGGAATAAGAGGAAGCAATGAGGCATCAATACCCCCATCAGTTTAAGGATGCAGAAAGTTCTGCAAATTTCGAGGACGAAATTTTGTTAAGGGGGGAAGAGTTGTAACATCCTGAATTTCGGTAAGCCCGAATTATTGGAAAAGGATTCAAAGGGCCGAGTTTTGGAGCCAAATATTTGGAAATTGTGCTTCAGGGGTAAAAAGACCAAAATACCCCTCTCTAGAAGCTTGTTTGGATTTTGTTTTGTTTTTGTTTTTGTTTTTATTTTTGTTTTTATTTTCTTTCCTTTCCCCCTCTTCTTATCCGCACGTTCCTCTCTCCTCTCCCTTTTCTCTCTCTTCCTCTTCACGTTTCCCCCTCTGTCGACAACCCTCCCCACTTGCCCCATCTTATCTCTCTTTTCCCTTTGACTAGTCTTCTCTTATCTCTTTCTTCTTTCTTCCCACTTGCCGACAGCCCATGTGCTGTGTTTTCTCTCTCTCTCTCTCTCTCTCTTCTTCGGCAGCTTCCCCCGCACGTCGACCCCCCACTGCAGCTTCTTCTTCTTCTTCTTCTTCTTCTTCTTGTTCTGGCCTTCTTCCTACTGGCTGACGACGCTGGCTTGCTGCTGTGTTTTCTTGCTGCGGCCACCAGAACCGACCACTGCAGCTCCGCCACTGCCCATGTTCTCCGCCCGGTCGCCGGCGAGTTGCTGTCCGCCGGCCTTGAGCCAAACCGGCCCCGTCTAGCCTCTGTCTTCGCCTCCTTCTCCTCTGTCCGCCGCTGCCGGAGCTGGGCTACCTCTGTCCTGGCCTTCGCCCGCTGCTTGCCGGCCCGTCGACGCCACCACCGAGTCGCCTCGCGCCGGGACCGCGCTGCCCGACGGTTCCGCCTTCGAAGCCAGACCTAGCCGAACTGATCTCGCCTGAGCTTCTGCCCGACCTTTCGCCACCTCACCGTTTGCTTCCGCCCTAGCCATCCGACCGGAGGCCGCCGTTCGACCCGCCCGCCACACCCGTCGAGCTGTCCTGCTGCCGCCGCTGCCTCTGCCTGTCTCTCCCTTTCGGCCGTGACCTGGAGAAGCGGCCAGCGGCCTTGCCGCTGTGCGCCGCCGCCGGTCACCGCCGTAGGCCCGCCGGGGGACCGTGCCTGAGCTCCTCCGCCACGCCAGAGCCACCCCCGACCTGCTGCCACCCCCTGAAACCAGTTGCACCACCTCCCTCTTTCCCTTCCAGCTTCTGTCCAACCTCGCCGGAGCCGCCGCTTGGTCGCCGGAGCTGCTGGCCGCCGTCCGGAGCTGCCGGGCCGCCCACCAGCCAGCCCCGTGCCGCCGGTTCCTCCGTTCCTCAGCTTGTCGCCGCGTGGACAGCCGCCCTCGGCCAAGACCCGGTCCCGGGCCGCCTTGTCCCGACGCGCCGGAAGTTCCCGGGCGTTCCCCTCGCCGCCGCCGTCGCGCTCGTGTCGTCGGAATCGCTAAACCGTGAGTCGATTTCCTAATCCTTATTTAGGGGTTGATCTTGCTTAGGAGTAGTTTAATTAGTTTAATTATGGATTAGTGTTTTGGATGATGATTATGGGTGTTTTAATGTTATTGATTAAGCTTGCTTAGTGTTAATATTAATAAATATTATTATTATTATTATTGGAATAAATAATTATTATTTATTATTTTCGGAATTATTAATTAAATTAATTTATAATTTCGAATTATTAATAGTAATATTGTTATTACTATTCATTGCTGAAATTAATTATTTTTGGAGAAAATAATTAATTGTGATTATTTATTGGAAATGGTTTTAATTGAGTGATTATTTTGGGGGAAAATTACATTGGAAATGGTTTTATTTTTCCAAAGTCAATAGTATTTATATACTATTTTATTAAATGACATTGGCTTATTGAAGAAGGGTTTTACTAAATGGAATTATTTGGGTTGGATAATTAATTATGGGATTTGAAAAATAATTATAAGTATTTTGTGGGACTTGAATTATTTTATCGGAAAAATCGACTATAGTATTATATGTTTCTTAAATGAGTATCTTTGAATATAATTATAGTTTATACTTATTTTTGGGATAATTGAGTATTATTGGGGAATAGCTGATTGTTGTAGTCGTGAGGACACGTATTTATTTATTAATTGATATTTGTGTTTATTTATTATTAAATATTGAAACACATGGTTGGATATCGGAGTATCGTGATGTTGATTGGTCGGAATTGAAATGACAAGAGTTGGTTGTTCCCAAGAGTTAGGGAATGGGCGTGATTGATTGCTGATTGAAAATCGAATTTTGGAAATTGTCGAGTGAGATCGTATGACATATTGCGTGGGGTTATTGGCATGTCGCATGAGCATGAGTATGAGCGATGTTGCATTCACGAGAGCAAAGACATAATTGGATTGCTTGATGATGTGTTGCATGATCACATTAAATGAGGGAACCCGGCGTTGCCGGAAGACCGCCAATCCCTTATGGGGTTGTGCCGTGGCCGTTTGGGTCGCCCGACTTTGGTCGGATGCCCGACGAGGGGGGACATGTGGGATCTGCGGTAGTGGGCGGGTCCTATGTTCTCGTCGATTCTTAGCGGGACTGCGGTAGTGGGCGGGTCTTGTGCTCCTTCGGGAATGCCGTCGAGGGAAGGGATGACCCCTGACGTCGCCGTGCCTCGAGGTAAAGAGGACGAAGCTGGTTTAGCCAGAAACCGCCAACTTTAAGGTTGTGCCGTTGGCCCAGGAGGGGGCGTTAATAATCGGAGCATGTGTGGGTGTGAGACATGAGAAAGTTGTGTGAGATGCTCTGATTATTTGCATGCTCTTAATGTCGTGATGATTGAATTGACGGTTTTGCGGGTTGCATGTGCCAAGGCCAGGTAGGGTTGCTTGTGTTTGCAACTGCTTATTGAACTGTCGTTTGATAATGTTGCTTGAGGTGTGGTATGTGTTGTTTGTCGGAACTAGGTTGCATGGTTAGATTGCTCCCAAGGCGGCGAAGTTCCTAACCGGGGCTTAGGACTTTGACTTGCTGAGTTTATCTCAACCCGTCGTGGTTAACATTTTTCAGGTCCATAGGATGGAGGATCGACGCGTGTTACGGCTCGTGGCCGTCTTTGAAGGGAGTAGATTAACCTTGGCCTGTTGGTCTCATTGGCTCGTTAGGAAGATGCCCGTGGTAAGGGCTTGTATTTGTAAACTTCCTAGGGTTAATCAGTTAGTTAATAAAGCAGTACTTTTGAATGTGTTCTTGTTGGGTTTTCCTGCTATCCCTGTTTTTGTAATTGACCGGGGATTGTGTTTCGCTTCCGCATGCGTTTAATCAAAAGATAAAAATAACGGTCGGCGACGGATCCTGGGGAGTCGCAAATCAAATGACCGCAAGTGAACTGGGGTTGCCGCGTGCTCGAGGGTCGGGGCGTGACAGCTCCTGTCGGTTGCGGGTTTCTAGTAGTGGACAGGTCTTATGCTCCTTCGGGAATGCCATCAATGGGGAGGGATAGCCCCTGACGTCGCCATGCCTCAAGGTAAAGAAGACGAAGCTGGCTTGGGCAGAAACCACCAACCATAAGGTTGTGCCGTGGCTTGAGGGGGAGGGGTCATAATAATCAGAGCATATGTGGATGTTGAGACATAAGAAAGCTGTGTGCAATGTTTTGATTATTTGCATGCCTCTTAATGTCGTGATGATTTAAATGACAGTCGTGCAGGGTGTGGCAATGGCTAGGTGAGATCGCTTATGACATGACTCACATGTTATTGATAAACTGTAGCATCTTATAGCCATGTGCATTACGTGTATTATGTTGAGATTTAACGTGTAGGGTATGGCATACCGGGTAAGGTTGCATGCGAACTGACTATATGATTGTTGATTGACCCTGTCTATTGTTTGGTTACTGTTTGCTGGTTGTTTATTGTTGGGTAGATGAGGGGTGGTTTTGGAGAGATACCCTGAGTTAAGTTAGTGTATTAACCGGGGCTTAGGGGGGAGAACTCGCTGAGATTTTATTTCATTGGTTATTGTATAACCACTTTCAGGCCCTTAGAATGGCGCACCCATCGGTGCAATTTGGGATCCCAAAGGACTGGTAGACCATTGTGATGTGCCACCGCTTTCCGAGTCGGGTGCACATTTACGAGAAGTATCGACGAGGGACTGGGGCAATGGATAACCCATCAGTTTCTAGCATGGTTCATTAGAAAGGACGATATGCTGATCGGTCCTCTGCATGGTTTTGACAGGCCGCCTAGTAGGGGCCATGATGTAACGGCCCGAGCGACGGTGCGCGAGGAGGAGGGATGGCGGTGCGTCCGCGCCTCGGTCCTCGGACGTGCGCAAGGGAGGAGGGGAGACATGTCTCTTGTCCCACATCGCCTAGGGAGGGAGTCCTGGACTAGCTTATAAGCATATGGGTTCTCTACTTGTACATACGCGTTTTAAAACCGTGCGGGCCTCGGCCCAAAGCGGACAATATGTGTACGGTGGCGAACCCAGGATGTTACAGGAGCATGGCACCCGCCCACTACTGCAACCCCACAACTAACCTCTCCTCGTCAGGCATCCGACTGAAATCAGGCGACCAAACGGCCGCGGCATAACCCCATAAGGATTGGCGGTCCGACAATGCCGGAATCTCAATTTAATGTGATCATGCAACACATCATCAAACAATTCATTTATATCTTTGCTTTGTCGTGAATGCAACATCACTCATACTCATGCGACATGCCATTTCAGATAACCCGTGTAATATGTCATGCGGTATCAATCAACAATTCCAAAATTCAATTCCAACCAAACAACCACCATGTATAATTCCCCAACTCTCGGGAATAATTCACAATCAATAATTCAACAAGCCATAACAATCAAGAGCACATCAAATTAAGACTAAAATTCGCTTCCGTATGAATAGTGCCGTGAACAGTAATTGTGAACAGTAATCGTGAATAGTACTATGAATAGTAAATTTCAGAATTCAATAATTAAAACATTAAATTTAGAAATTAAACAAAAAATTAATTAAATATAATTAATCAATCCATTAAGGTTCAGTTGTAGATCATTGGAGCCCCTCAGACTCCCTAATTAATCACATAAATCATAAATAATCACAATTAAGCACATAAAGCAATATTAAGTTAAGCTAATCTTAACAATCTATCTAACCACCTATTTTAGGGCTAATACAACTTAATTAAACTTCATAAACCAACATTACCACTAATTAACCCAATCCTAAGCAAGTTTAGGCACTAAGAAAAAATTAAAGCTAAACTCACCTGTTAAGCAGGCTGGCGACATGGACGCGGTGGCAACGACAAAGATGATGCACAAGGACCTTGACCACAGCGATCTAAGGCAGTCTTGAGGTTAAAATAGTAGCAACAAACTGAGATTCCCTTTGCAACTCTGAAAAACTACACTGCCAAAGGAGAAAAGGGCTGACCAGAGTTGAATGGGCTGGTTAGAGCTTCGGCGAACGGTTGGCCGGCAACCAGCAGCACCTAAGGGTCGAGGGGGAATGGCCAGTGGCTGGGTTGGGTAGAGATTTGGTCGAAATATGGGCAAAACAGCTGAAATAGGCGGAGCATAGTAGGGATATGTAGTCAGAGAAGCCGAAGCTTTTGGTTGGCCAACAGGTCGGCCGGCGGCTCCGTCTGGCGAATGGCCATTGTGGTTCGTACGGATTGGACCTCCTAAGCGCGGTGGTGGGTGGCATGGGCGGTGATCAGCACGGGAAAGCCATGAACAACTCAGGTTTTTGGAGGAAGGTTAGAAGGGGAAGCAGAAGGAAGGAAGGGAAACAAGGGAGAGAGAGTGTGCGGTTTTGTGCTGATGGGGACACAGAGTGAAGTGAGAGTTGCTTTCAAGACCTCATTAAGGCCATTAATTGTTGGCCAAACTCCCCAAGCAAGTAACATCATCTTCTCTCTCTTCTTTTATTTTTTCTTCAATAATATCTAGGGGTAAGATGGTCATTTCCACCTTGCACATTTCTCAATCTACCCTTAGGGTGAAAATGAAGGGCGGGCCTAAGAAATGAGCTAGAAAATGAATAGGAATAGGCTCGGGAATCGGTTGGGCTCGAAATGGCTCAAGGTTAGACAACGGGCTTAGAAGGGTAAATTGATCGGTTAGGTCCAACGGGCCCACTTGCTTGCCTCAGGCCTACCATGATGGTCGTCCCACCATGGGCATGAGGCCCACACTAGTCTTGCTTGGCCCACATCCTCGTAGACTCGTTTCCTTAGTCTATAAATCCATTTTCCAAAAAACTCGACTCAACTGATACTATCAACTGTCGAAAAATAGTCTGTCCTGGATGTTCCCAAAAATTCGAAATCCAATACTGGATTCTCATGCTTTATCAATTTCACCCGAATGCCATTTTGGTATAACTCAGACTAACAGGTGGCTTCGAGGATTCATGCGTAACTGACTCGTACCAAATCACGTTCAAGACTTCTCGACACATGGATGTCATTGACTATATGAAATTGCGAAGGATAGATTCTTATTTCAAAGTACAGGATTACTGAGGATCGACATAGGGTCATTCGCGGGCTCAATAATAGTAAACAAAATCACTCGCCGTCCCATTATGTTTCGTTCGTGAATCAACTTCTAGTCATCCCTGAAATCGACCTGCATATCTACAGGATCACCCTCACGCAAGTCTCACATTCAAGTCGTTTTCCCAAGTCAAGTTCTTTAGTCGCACGAGTTCTATCCTCATTAGCCTTTCTTCTCAAGGTCAATATCTCGGGAGTGATCAGTTTCGGTGAGATCAACCAATAATGTATTGATGAAATTCACGTTCATTCATCCCTCAAAAGGCTCAAATTTCCGGACGTCATAATTCTTCCCCCTTTACAAAAATTTCATCCTTGAAATTTGCAACTACTGACAAATCCTCAAAAAGATGGGGGTGTTGATGCTTCATCACTTTCTCACTTTCCTATGTAGCTCCCTCTGTTCCGTGATGCTGCCAAATCACCTTAACTAAGGCGTTAGTCTTGTTTCGAAGTACTCGCTCTTTATGATCCTCTATTCGTATCGGCCTCTCCACATACGACACCTTGTCGTATACATCCAGTTCCTAAAAATTCAAGACATAAGTCAGGTCCGGTTTATACTTTCTCAATATGGACACATGGAAAACATCATGTACTTGTGCAAGCTTCGTTGGCAACGCAAGACGATATGCTAAAACCCCAATCCTTTCCAAAATTTCAAAGGGTCCAAAGTACCTCGGATTTAACTTTCCTTTCTTGCCAAATCTGGAAGTACCCCTCATTGGTGATACTTTCAAAAATACATGATCGCCCATCTTAAACTCCAACAGTCTATGATGCTTGTCTACATAACTCTTTTGACAACTCTAAGCGGTCTTTAGTTTGTCTCTGATGATCTGAACTGCAATCAAGGATTGTTATACCAACTCTAGCCCCATATTCTTACACTCGCCAATCTTGTCCCAACAAAGCGGAGTTCTGCAGGGTCTCCCATACAAAGCCTCAAATGGTGCCATTTTAATGCTCTGCTTTCCTCTTTGCCTGACCCATCTGTAGGATCTGGAGAATTTCAGGATCCGTCGCTTGGGCACTCTTAATCCTACTTTGCATCTCGGGTTCCACCCTAAGAGTGGCCATTAGACTAGCAAGATGGCCAACCTCAATTTTAAAATTTGAGTCTCTAACTCCCTCCAAAAGAATCCATTCTCATACCATCATCTGAGCAATCGACGACTTTCAACTGAGCGCATCTACCACTTTGTTCACTTTCCTCGGATGATACAGAATCTCACAATCGTAGTCCTTAAGAAGTTACATCCATTGTCATTGCCTCATGTTCAACTCTTTTTGAGAGAACAAATACTTCAAACTCTGATGATTCGTAAAAATCGAAAACCTTTCCCCACACAAGTAATGCCTCCAAATCTTAAATGCAAAGATAATCGCTACTAATTCCAAATCATGCGTCGGGTAGTTAAGCTCATGAGGCCTTAACTGTCGGGATGCATATACAACCACCTTGCCATGTTGCATTAACACGTAGCCTAGTCCTTTATATGACGCGTCATTGTAGATTTCGTACCCACCAGGACCATATGGTATTGTCAAGATAGGTGCGGTAGAAACTATGCTCGCACTTGTCTGTCCAATTAAACTTCTCTTCCTTTTCTTTTTAACAATTTCGTCAATGGCATGGCTATTGTAGAAAACTTCTCCACGAAACATCTGTAATATCTAGCCAATCCCAATAAACTTCAAATCTCAATTATTGTCGTAGGTCTCGACCAGTTTATGACCGCTTCGATCTTAGTTAGGTCAATAGAGATCCCTTCAACTGAAATCACATGACCTAAAAATGCCACGCAAGATAACCAAAACTTGCACTTGCTGAACTTAGCATAGAGTTCATGCTCTCTCAAGGTCTGCAGTATTGATCTTAGGTGTTTCTCATGATCCTCGGGACTTCTCGAGTATACTAGAATATCATCAATGAACACAATCACGAATTGGTCCAAACACTTATTAAACACCTGGTTCATCAAGTCCATGAAGACGACAGGGGCATTCGTCAATCGAAACGGCATTACTGTGAACTTGTAATGACCATAGCGTGTCATAAACGCTGTCTTCGGTACATCCTCATTTTTGGTCCTCAATTGATGATAGCCTGTCCTTAGGTCTATCTTGGAAAATATTGAGGCTGCTTGAAGTTGGTTGAACAAATCATCAATCTTTGGCAACGGATACTTGTTCTTGATAGTTACATGATTGAGCTACCGATGGTCGGTGCAACGATACAAAGACCCGTTCTTTTTTTTCCTTACAAACAATACTGGTGCTCCCCAAGGAGATGCACTAGGACGAATTAATCCTTTATCCAGTAGCTCTTCCATCTACACCTTCAGTTCTTTCAATTCTGATAAGGCCATCTTATAAGGCGCCTTGGAAATCGGTTCAGTCCTAGGGGCCAACTCAATTACAAACTCGATTTCCCTCTCTAGAGGCAATCCTAGCAATTTCTTGGGAAAAACACCAATGTACTCTTGTACTACTGCAATATCTTGTACCTTTGACCCTTCTACCAGTATATCTACCACCAATGCTAAATACCCTTGGCATCCAGATTCCAACAACTAGGTCACCTCGAGTGATGAAATCAGAGGAACGGAGGGTCTCCCTCAATTTCCAACAAACTCAAATCTATAACCCACTACTGGGTTAAACTTAATTGTCTTTCCATGACAAGCCACCGTAGTTCGTTGCTTGGTGAGCCAATCTATACCAACTATCACATCAAAGTCATACATTGCTATTGCAATCAAATCAATGACTTCCTCGCGACCTAGTTTTGGGCAGTCGGCTTTCCCACGTAGTTCTTTCTGTTGGGTGGGATGGGATTCCTTCTCCCCATCATCGATCCCTTTCCAATCCGACAATTATCTCTATTAGGCACGAACTGCGAGCCAGATGCGGTCGCCCTCTCGATCATGTTTTTTTCTATCATCTGGGCCCTTTCATACATCTCATCAAAACTTTTTAAATTCAACGGCACTAGTTGAGCTTTCAATTCTGGCTTCAAGCCATCTCTAAACCGTCTTGCCCTATCTACAGGGTCCTCCACTAACCTTGGCGTATACTTGGCCAACTCAGCGAACTTCGTCTCATATTGATCCACAGACATCTAATTCTGACGAAGCTGTTGGAACTTTGCCATCTTGGACTCTCTCACACTATTTGAGAAGTACTTCCCATTGAACGCTTCGTGAAGGGCACCCCAAGTCTAAGCCGTGCTTTCTGGGAACACTCTTCCTTGAGTGGCTTCCTACCATGTAATAGCATTACCTTGAAGCTGATAAGCCGCCAGTAGCACTCGATCTTCCTTTGAAAACCTTAGCACTGTGAAAGTCCTCTCGATATCCATTATCCAAAGGGTCACAGCTTCAGGGTTGCCTACGTCACTGAACCTCGGTGGCTTAAGTCTCAGGAACTGCTCTACTAACTTATACATTGGTCTCTCACAGACCTCTCCTCTCACTAAGGGAACCACAGGGACCATAGCAGGAGCACTCAGCTTGCTGTCCTAACAAAGTCTAGCATTAGAAGGTCTCGCCTAACCTAGGAAACGCTTGTGTGCTACCTCTAGCATAGGTCTAACCAGATGCTGCCTTACGTCTAGGGGCTCTCTGCTTAGGATTGCTCATCTCTCAGGATACTCACTAATCCTGCTTTCCAATTCCAACCGAAAATTAGAACTATGAGCAACCCGCCACAAAACAAGAACACTAAGTAATCACAAGCACGTAAAATAAAAGCCATCCCTAACTCACTATCCCAAAAATCCCACGTACCTTATCACTCAGTCTCAACCTCACGTTGATACCAAAACCAGCGGGGATGTCATGCCCTGAATCCCGAGCGTGCAACAACCCCTTACCATGGTCAATTGAAAGCGATGTCCTAGGACTCATCGACGACCATTCATTTTAATCTTTTATTATACGCAAGCAGAAGACGAACCATCCCCAGTCCAAATAGACAATCAAACAATTAAACAGGGATAGATGGATGAATAGCAGAACAACAGCAACTACTCATTTATACATTTTACTAGATTAACCAACGAATGATTGTTTCCAATTTACAAGCCCAACAAAGGTGTCGATCCGTCCTCTAAGCGAGACCAAAAAGAAACTAGGGTTAGCTAATTCATCTATACAAAAAGAACCCTCAAGTTCAGCACCACGATCACTCAGACCCATCGGACTCAGGCTCTATTGGGTCGTAGTTAGAGGCGTTTAGGTCAATCATTGGAGGAGCAGGGGCAGGATTCTCCATTGCACCGTCAAGGGGGTCCAGCTCCATGGGATCCCAGTTAGCGTCCTTGGGGCCTCTACCAGGTGGCCCGTCAAAACCACGCAGAGGACCGATCAACATATCGTCCTCTTTGATGAACCATGCCAAGAACCAATGGGGTATCCATTGCCCTGGTCCCTCGTCTACCTAGATGGTGGAGAGATACTTCTTGTAAACGTGCACCTGACCCGGAAAGCGATAGCATGTCACAATGGTCTCCTAGTCCTTTGGGATCCCAAATCACACCGGTGGGTGCGCCATTCTAAGGGCCTGAAAGTGGTTATATAATAACTAGTGAGATAAAATCTCAGCAAGTTCAACCCCTTAAGCCCAGGTTACTACACCAACTCAACCCGGGATATCTCTCCGAAACCACCCTTCATGGACTCAACAACAAACAACCAGCAAAAAGCAACCAAACAACAGACAGGGACAACCAACAATCATATAGTCGATTCACATGTAACCTTACCTGGTATGCCATACTCTACACGTTAAATCTGAACACAGTACACACAATGCACATGACCATTAGCTAATGCAATTTATCAATCATATGCAAGTCACATCACAAGCGATCTCACCTGGCCATTGCCGCACCCTACACGATTGTTATTTAAATCATCACGACATTAAGAGGCATGCAAATAATCAGAGCATTGCACACAGCTTTCTCATGTCTCAACATCCACATATGCTTCGATTATTATGACCCTCCCCCCCCCCGAGTCACGGCACAACCTTATGATTAGCGGTTTTTGGCTAAGCCAACTTCGTCCTCTTTACCTCGAGGCATGGTGACATCAAGGGCTATCCCTCCCCACTGACGGCACTCCCAAAGGAGCATAGGACCTGCCCACTACCATAGCCCTACAACTGACAAGAGCATGAGACTCGCCCACTACCGTAGCCTCACAACTAACCCCTCCTCATCAGGCATCCAATCGAAGTTAGGCAACCAAATGGCCATAGCACAACCCCATAAGGATTGGCGGTCATCCAACAATGCTGAGTTCTCAATTTAATATGATCATGTAACACATCATCAAACAATTCATTTATATCTTTGCTCTATCGTGAATGCAACATCGCTCATGCTCATGTGACATGCCATTTTAGATAACCCGCGTAATATGTCATGCGGTATCAATCGACAATTCCAAAATTCAATTCCAACAAAACAACCACGTATAATTCCCCAACTCTCGAGAATAATTCACAATCAATAACTCAACAAGCCATAACAATTAAGAGCACATCAAATTAAAACTAAAATTCGCTTCCATATGAATAGTAATCGTGAATAGTAACTATGAATAGTAAATTTTAGAATTCAATAATTAAAACATTAAATTCAGAAATTAAACAAAACATTAATTAAAACAATTAATTAATCCATTTAAGCTAAACATGCTTAATTAATCACATGAACCACAAATAATTACAATTAAGCACATAAAGCAATATTAAGCTAAGCTAATCTTAACTATCTATCTAACCACCTATCTTAGGGCTAATATAACTTAATTAAACTTCATAAACCAACATTACCACTAATTAACACAACCCTAAGCAAGTTTAGGCACTAACAAGGTATTGAAGCTAAACTCACCCATTAAGTGGGCTAGCAACACAGACGCGGCGGCAACGACAAAGGCAATGCACGAGGACCTCGACCACAGCGATCCAAGGTAGTCCCGAGGTCAAAATAGTAGCAACAAACTCAGACTCCCTTTGTGACTCTGAAAAACTACACTATCGGAGGAGAAAAGGGTTGACTGAAGTTGAATGGGCTAGCCAGCAACTAGCGGCACCTGGGGGTCGAGGGGGAACGGCTAGTTGTTGGGCTGGGTGGAGATTGAGTCAGAATAAGGTAAAACAGCTGAAACAGGTGGAGCAGAGTAGGGATAGGCGGTCAAAGAAACCGAAGTTTATAGCCGGCCAGTGAGTCGGCCAGCGGCTCCATCCGGCGAATGGCCCCTCGTGGTCCACACGGATTGGACCTCCTGAGCATGGTGGTAGGTGGCATGGGTGGTGATCAGTACGAAAAAGCCATGAACAACTCAGGTTTTTGGAGGAAGGTTAGAAGGGAAAGTAGAAAGAAGGATGGGAAACAAAGAAGAGAGAGTGGGGTTTTGTGAGGGCTAATAGGGAGAGAGAGAGTGAAGTGAGAGTTGCTTTCAAGGCCTGATTAAGGCCATTAATTGTTGCCCTAACTCCCCAAGCAAGTGACATCATCTTCTCTCTCTTCTTTTGTCTTTTCTTCAATAATATCTAAGGGCAAAAAGGTCATTTCCACCTTGCACATTTCCCAATCTGCCCTTAGAGTGAAAATGAATGGCGGGCCTAATAAATGGACTAGAAAATGAATATGAATGGGCTCGGGAATCGGTTGGACTCGAAATGGCTCAAGGTTAGACAACGGGTTCGAAAGGGTAAATTGGTCAGTTGGGTCCAATAGGCTCACTTGCTTGCCTTGGACCTACCATGGTGGCTGTCCCACCATGAGCATGAGGCCCACACTAGTCTTGCCCGATCCATGTACTCGTAGGCTCGTTTCCTCGGTCCGTAAATCCCTTTTTCCAAAAAACTGGGCTCAACTGACATTGTCGACTATTGAAGAAGCATTGTCCAAAAGTCCATCCCGGATGTTCCCAAAAATTTGAAGTCTAATACTAGATTCTCGTGCCTTGTCAATTTCGCCCGAATGTCATTTTGGTACAACTCAGACTAACAAGTGGCTTCAAGGATTCACGCGTAACCAACTCATGCTAAATCACGTTCAAGACTTCTCGACACATTGACGTCCTTGACTACATGAAATTGCGAAAGATAGATTCTTATTTCAAAGTACATGATTACTGAGGATCGACATAGGGTCGTTCGCGGTCTCGATATTAGTAAACGGAATCATCCCTCGTCCCATTATATTCTGTCCATGAATCAACTTCTAGTCATCCTTGAAATCGGCCTGCATATCTACAGGATTGTCCTCACACAAGTCTCACGGTCAAGTTGTTTTCCAGGTCAAGTTCTTTAGTCGCACGAGTTCTGTTCTCATTAGCCTTTCCCCTCAAGGTTAGTATCTCGGGAGAGATCAGTTCCAAGTGAGATCAACCAACAATGCATTGACAAAATTCACATCCATTCATCCCTCAAAGGGCTCGAATTTCAGGACGTCACACATTGGGCTGCCGGTCTTGGGCCAGCCCACTTGCGGGCCCGAAACCCGGTCCAAATTTTCTTTTTCCGACACTTTAAGGCCCAACAGAAAACTCGAAAATAAATGAGGCAACGCCCAAATATTCATTGAGAAGTCAGTTCCCAAAATCAGATTAAAAATTGGGGTTAAATTGAGTCGATTGCGACCGTAGTACAATTTGGACTATCGAGTGCCCCTTTAGGACTTTTCCTCACATTTGACCCGTGGTCAACCATTCTTCAATCCATGTTTAAGCCAATTCTTGAGTCAGGGATGTCCTTTGATTATCATGTGATCTTGGGAGCTCAATTGATAATCCTAAGTACAAGATAAAAGGATTCAATTTAGCGTCGTTCGTAGTTCGTATCGAAATCGTGTAGAAATCACCCACAACCCAACTTCGTACTTCTGCCAAATCAATTTATTTCCATTTCCCTAATAGTCTAGTACTAGAGAATATTGTTCCCGCCCAAGTCTTTATGGTTGAAGGGTTCATTCCTGTTCAAAATTGCGAGTTGTACGCGTATCGTTTCCTATCAGTGCCTTTCTATAATCTATTATCCCTTGAACAATTAGTTCAGAATATTAGTATTAATCAGGCATTCAACCAACATCATCATTTTATAAAATCCCAAAATGAGGTTGATTTTCATGATGTTACGGGGGTGGGGTGGGGGTGGTGTAATAGACATTGTGGAAATACTTCTCGGTAATTTCGGATCAAGCCTTGGCGTTCTCGATTGCAATTGAAGGACTTTCAATTGGACTTTTTGGCAACAATTATAATACATTCAATGATGGGAAGATTACCAATATGGAAAGCTTCTCCATCATATCATCCTCCCTAAAAAATTTACAAAAGGAGAACCAGCGCGTTACATTAGAAAAAGGAGAAACGGATTTTTAGTTATAAGATATGAACGATGAAGCCCAATGCCACTTTCGTTAGTTAGAGACATCATTTTGGCCATTCGTATTCTGTGACTCATAGGGCTTAATTGAAAATTACAGATAAAAACTCTTGATTCCATTTGCGTGACTTACGGGGTTTTGTCGGGTGGAAGCAAAAAGGTTTCAAATAAATATCAGAACTGACAAAAATTTTAAAGGGAAACAAATATTACTATAAAATCTTCTTCCACAACCATTTGCCATCAATTACGCGCACAGCCAACTTGCCAGCAGGTGCAGAAAACATTACATATTGTGGTCCCGTTTGACATCAAAAACACGTCAAGGCAACTTCGCAGCGCAGCAGGTGCAACTTCCAATTTATAGTAGCTAAAGTCAATGGGTTTATAAAATATAAGGTGGAGGACGATAATGTAGGTGTACCTTCTTTATAGTTGGAGATATTAAAATCCCAAATCTAGTATTGTAAAATAACAATTTATCTATGTAAATGCATAATAACAAAATATTTCTAAAAAATCGCCTCTCATTATGACCCATGGGACACTGGAAAATTAGACAAATTTCCTTCATACCACAAAGATTGAATTTGCAGTGTTCAACACAAAAAATCCTCCACCTAATCACTACCAAAGCATATTCTTACTACTCACTATGAAAAATTCAATTTGATCTCTTCTCCTTTAAGACTAACTTTTATTATAATTAATTACTTGTAATCACTCAAGTATTCTCATTAAATGTGCCTTTATATTAAATAGCAAATGATTGTACAAATCTTCGTCAATACTTACTATTAGAATGTGAGCATAGTTGTTGACCCCTAACTTTTTGTGATCAGGTTGTCATTGCACTTCTTGAAACAAAATTTAGGGACCAAATTTGTCAATAATGCTATAATTTGATCCCTAACTAAAAACCCCTCCCCCCATGATCTTCTTATTTATTCGTCGCATTCATGATTTAGAGGCATGTTGATTTTGATAACTTGCGCCCGGCATCAAAATAAATTTTGGACTGATGAAAATGATAGGTACTTTGGAGTCCCTCGAAGCCCTGAAGACATATCCTAATTGTTGTGTGGTGGGGGACTAACCGTGGTTGGGTCGAAGAAATCTACTGCCTCCACTTCCCTAATGAGGTTGAGGTATAGCGGGGGGCGAAGTGATTGGGTCACTAGGGCGAGCACAGGGTTCAGGCCCGAGGGGACACGTGGAGGGACGAGATGGGCCGGCAGGTAAGGGGAGCGGGGGTGACGGACGGGTGAGATGGGAGGGGAGTTTGGTTATGACGGAAAGGGACTTCTATCGTGGCACTTGGATTTGATAGGCAGCGGCGGGTGATGGTTATTGAAATTAGGGGTGAGCATCGGTCCAAGGTTGACCCTGGACCGACCCTAGACCAGCCCAACCCTGCCAATCCTGGTCTGGTTCCCAAGGGGACTAGGTCGGTCCTTGGTCCTGAGATCTCTGGACCAATATTGTGCGGGTTGGTCCTCAATCCTAGGAGTTTTAGGTTGGACTAACCCAGACCAACCCTAGCCTTATATATTATATTATATATAATATATTTTTATTTAATTTAAAGAGTAAACCCTAATTCAAATGGTGTCCTCCTCCAGTACTCTTGCTCCCTTCTTTCTACTTTATCATCTTAGTATTCAATTTGCCAAGTAAAATCGAAAGAAACAACTTCATTCATGAGCAATCTTGCCTTGCTCGCTACTTGACACTTACCTCACTCATTTTTGGTCGCTCACAACTCGACACTCACCCCGCTTGCCATGCTCACCCCACTTGTCGCTTGACGCTTGTGTTGCTCACCTCTATTTGCTAACCTTGCTCGTTTTGAATAAATCATAAGGAAATAAAGCCCTAATTAGAAATTCTTTTCACTCATGAGCAACGCTTGTTTTTTGGCTCTATAAGCAATCTTAATTGTTTTTATGGTTTCTTGCTTTTAGCAAATGTGAAATTTTTATTGTTACCTTATTTTAAATTTGTTAAATATGTATTAGTATTTATAGTTTAGTTAAAATCACAGTATCGATAAATATGTAATTTGAAATAATTGGTTTAGTTTTTCAGAAATACAAAAAAATGAAAAAAAATTAACGGTTGGTCCTGGGTTAACCCTGGAACCAGATCGAACCCATTGGGTTGGTCCGGTCCTTAGTCCTAGGTTCAATAGGGTCGATCCTTAGTCCCAAAAATTGAGGACTAACACTGTGCGGGTTGGTCCTAGGGTTAAGGGTGAACCGGCCCAACCCAGACCATGCTCAAACCTAGTCGAAATCACAGGAGAAACGGCAGGGAATGGGGAGGGGGAGGGGTGACGTGGATTTTTGGATATAAATTTTTTTATTAAGAAAAAGGAAAAATACATAAGAAACATTGTTTGGATATTTAATTTCGTAAATAAATGCACACTGCAACGGTTTTTAGGTTAATTTATTACCGCCCTTCTTACGATTTTTATTTAGATATGTGTTTTTCAAATTTGATTAGACTCTTTTTCAAGTATCCCACTAATAATTCTCCTTCGATGGTTGTCAAGAACAAATATGTTTTTCATTTGACTAATTGCTTATTTTCTCCATGAACACCTTAATTCTTTTTGGATGAATCATAAACTTTTTATAAAAAAATGGTTAATATCACGAAAATCTTAAGTTGATACACTTTTCATAAATTTACCCAAACAAATTTATCTCTATTAATTTCCATTATATTTTACAAACAAATCTACCCAATTGATTTGCTCCTTTTAAGTTGACCCGTTTTTGTGCATGCCATTGAACCTCAGCTAACCTCGTCACCTTAGCCTTTATTGGGGACATGAAATTATGTCAAGATATGGGCCATCTAGTCAACAATCGGCCAAGAGTTTCACTTGGAACCAGAGAGCGAGAGCATGCGAAACGGAAAAGAAAAAGAAAGCAGAGCAGAGGGCAGTCCTGGCAATAGGTGAGACCTGTTCAGGCAGCTGATCTCGCTGCATATTAATAGTGAATTATGAAGTGAACATGCAGGGAATGTTTATCATTTTGTTACCTGTTCCTCCGTTAATCTCACGTACCAACCAATCATTGCTGCCATCAAAGCCAATTCGTTTCGAAACCCCCCTTCTCAATCGTCGTTTTGACCCTCTACGGCCTGAACAATCGTCTTCTCTCGAATCTGTGGACTGAGCCATCACTCGATGAGCTCATCGCTTCCTCGCCTGACCAGACAAATCCTCGCCTTCCATCGTGTTGCCACGGCAGCGTAGTCGTTGTGTCACCGCGACATTTCATGCACTACTCCCCCTGGCTGCTCTTCGCCGCCCAAATTACCAATGCTGCCCGCTTGTTTCTCTTATATCTTTCATCATCCGAGGCGCTGGTTTTGTCCTCTGTCCTCCCTTGTTCACGGGATGTTTTGTTGAATGAAAAGAAGCCACCATCACCAAGTGTAGATTGCTCACCTGACCAGTCCAAAAGCACCATCGCATCTGGCGCTCATCTCACTTCATGAGACTTTGACGGCAACTACTAAGCTAAGTCAAGCATGTATTTTCTTCTTCTTTTGATTTTGCTCGGTTTCCAACACTTGACCGTGCGTTTTCTTTCCACAGAGTATTCTCTTTACAAGCAAATAAGTTTCTCTCGATTGATTCTGCTCCGCCGCTTTTCAAATCGAACTGGACAATATCGCTCTCATGAGGTACCTGCAACAGAGACGTGGGCATTCGTCGAGCTTCAAAGTCCTGCTCAGAGAACCTGCACGCCGCCACGTCTGTCAGGTTGTTTCTGTCCGACTGAGTTTCAAGTTGATTTTACGTTCACTTATTCTCCTTGATTTGTCTCTGTTTCTGTTTTTGCATGTTCTTCCTGTTGGGATTTCATGAATCATGTATAGGCAATTTAATTATAAACACAGCGGAAACAAGATAGAATATTTCTATACATGAATCTCCAAAGGCGTTGTTCGTGCGTTTTAATCAAAAATCTAGTAATAAGAAGGGAGTTGAACGAATTACCTCTCGAAGCGCGCTTTAAACAAATTTGTCCAAATGTTCTTCAGTTCGAGCCCCACAAACGTCGGACCTCTAGTTCAGACACACCACCAATGGATATCGAACGAAGAGAGAACTTTGCGGATAATCACCACTACGATTGTGCTAGCAACTTCGTGGAGATATTCCTTCGTATCCTTATTATTATCAGCCACAGCCCAAATGAGAAGAAAACCTTTCTTCTCTCTTTTTCTTTTCGTTTTTGCATACGTACGTACGCGCAGAAAAACGAACACACGCACCTTTTATAGAACCGATCGTGGGTAACCACCCACGATCGGTGACCACCCATGATCCACGATCAGCAACCGTTGCTGGTCATGGGCCATGCATAATCCCACGACCAGCAACCGTTGCTGGTCGTGGGTTTATGCATGAGAATCATGCATGATGGTCAGCAACGGTTGCTGACCATCATGCCCCACATATATATCTTTTTTTTTTTTTTTTTTTTTAAATAAAAAGAAACATTTCACATCAGTGCGTTGCATGCGGTCAGCAACAATTACTGACCGCATGCATAATTTAATTAATTAATTAACTAACTAATTAATTAATCAATTCCTAAAATTAAATAAAAAGAACATAATCTTTGTGTGCGCATTTAGGGTACATTAACATGTATCCACTTTGGGCATGCGTGTGCATCATATGCACGTAGGCTCGTGACTATAATACAAATTAAATTAAATCTCATTTAATTTAATTTCATGTCGACTCAATGCGACCGTAGTAATTGCAAACATGTTTGCAAAATTATATCTCTCTTGTTTTACGTTATCCCAGTTGGTTATGGTGTGTGACATCCCTAGGTTCATCACTAAACTGGTAGTAAGACTTGTACTAACACATTAGTACTCCCAAAAGAATTAATTGTCCCGATTAATCTTTGGGTCCTACAAGTCATGATTGACATCTAGCAATATGTCATAGCTACCCAGATAGTGTGAATGCTTTAAGAACATAATGAACCTGTCAGTTTTGGCTACAGTGTAATTTAATCCCTCCGTCTTACTATGTCCCGATCGAACAAAGACCATGGAATATTTGTCAAGTCACCAATTCGATCATATGCACAAATCTAATTGACATGTACTTTATTTGAGACATAAACAATTTATTCTCGGTTACAACCCCGGCCGAGGATTTCAATACATTGTCACAATTAGATTGCATAGGACATCATTATAATACCTTGTATGTAACAAGGAGACAGATTCCATATTGCCAAGTGCAACTTCGTATATGAACAAACTATGACCATTAGGTATAAAGACGGATCAACGACCCGGCATTATGTGCACCCGTGAACCATAATTGTTCGATACACAAGTTAACACTGTACCTCAGGTCTAAGGATTATTTACACAAGACCAAAGCATGAACAATTACACATTGACCACGCTAAAAGCTTCCATGCTGCTAATCGTTCTATATACGTCACGTTCAGTGAATTTGTCTAATACAAACACTTGTGTTCTAACTCAGGTATCATAATACCTAATGACTTGCGACTCATCATTCCCTTAAGTATCCAATACTTAATGGTGAAGTTAAGAACACACCGGTCTCAACAGGATTATAAATATCCACTCAATAATCCATTAACCAGGGAACAGTTTAAAGATTCGGTCTAACTATGAACCCGTCACAATATTCTTGACGTCTCAAGAATAGGTCTAGTTACAACGATCTTATGGAATCATTCATAAAATAATTGGACAAATGAATGAATACGTCATTGCCATTAATTAAATAATAATGATGATAGTACAACTGAAATCCCTAATATGTAACTATTACATAGTAGCTTTAGGGCATACATCCAACACTTCCAGCCAAGCCACAGGCAAACTGAGTTAGACATGCTTTCGTGCCGTTGGGATCAATGAACGGAGTTGCTGACTATAACTGAGAGCGTTTGGTGAAAAATAGAGATTTTTAGCGTTTGCTTATTTGAAATTTAAGCTTATGATTTGAGTTAGCGGAAGTGAGCACAGAGAGAGAAAAGACAGGGCAGATGATGAGTAAGGATGAAAATGTACTTGACATAAAGGAAAATATCAAAAGATAAATCCATAAAAAAAGATTAAAAAAACGATTAGATTGTATTTAGGTATTTTATCTCTAGCTTCATTACTAGTTTAGTATCCATTACTGCTCTCATCCTTATCAAAATTGAACTTGTCTTCTACATATTTAAATCGATAAATTTACATTTATTGACACAATACACATTTATTTTTATACACCTCTCATGGGGGGGTCTTATCACGGGACGTAATAATAAGACTATGTATATTCTTTACCAAACTTATATCAGGGTTTTACTTACTATGCTTTAATATTTCATTATCATCATACTTGATTTCTTTGATTTTCATTTTGATCACTTGGATGTGGATATAAGTACTTATGGTATGTTATGTTGACATTGTTGAGTTCGATTGCGCACAATCTTGTAAATGACCATGTTCACGGATTAAAATTGGAAAGATTGCATGATTCACGTTTTTTGATAAAATAATGAGCTTAGGTACCAAAAGGGCATTAATTAGACTATTAGCATAATTAAATCCTCTAGTTCATGAAAATAATGCAACATCCTAAAATTCGAGCCCTTTGAGGGATGAATAAACGTGAATTTTGTCAATACATTGTTGGTTGATCTCATCAGAACTGATCACTCTCGAGATACTGACCTTGAGGGGAAAGGCTAATGAGGACAAAACTCGTGCGACTAAAGAACTTGACCTGGGAAACGACTCGACCGTGAGACTTGCATAAGGACAATCCTGTAGATATGCAGGCCGATTCCATGGACAAATAAAAGTCGATTCACAGACAGAACATAATGGGACGACGGGTGATTCCGTTTACTGTGATTGAGTCCGTGAACGACCCTATATCGATTCTTGGTAATCGTGTATTTTGAAATAAGAATCTATACTTCACAATTTCACGTAGTCAAGGACGTCCATGTGTCGAGAAGTCTTGAACGTGAATTGGCACGAGTTGGTTACGCGTGAATCCTCAAAGCCGCCTATCAATCTGAGTAGTATCAAAATGGCATTTGGGCGAAATTGACATGGCATGAGAATCCAAGATTGGACTTCGAATTTTCGAGAACGTTCGAGACGAACTTTTGGACGATGCTTCTTTGACAGTTAACAGTGTCAGATGAGCTGAGTTTTTAGAAAAGGCAATTACGAACCGAGGAAACGAGCTTATAAGGATGTGGGCAGGGCAAAATTAGTGTGGGCCTCACTCCCAAGGTGGGACAGTTGCCATGGAAGGCCCAAGGCAAGCAAGTAAGCCCGTTGAACCAAACCGACCAATTTACCTTCCGAGCCCGTTGTCTAACCTTGAGCTATTTCGAGCCACACAAATTCCCGAGCATTTTCCTATTCATTTTCTAGCCCGTTTCTTGGGCCCGCCCTTTATTTTCAGCCCAAGGGTAGATTGGGAAATGTGCAAGGTGGAAATGACCATTTTGCCCTTGGTTATTTTGAAGAAAGGACAAAGAAGAGAAAGAAGATGATGTCATCTTACCTTGGGAGTTGAAGCTTGTATTAAATAGCCTTAATGAGGCATTGAGCCAGCCTTCATTTCACTTTCTCTCTCTCCCCTTTACCCTCTCAAAACCACACACTCTCTCCCCTTATTTCCCTTCCTTCCTTTTGTTTTTCAGTCTGACCTTCCTCCGAAAAACCAAGTTGTTCATACCCTTTCCATGTGAACCATAGCCCGTGCCACCCGCCATCGTGCTCAGAAGAAAATTTCCGTTCAGACCATGTCGGCTATTCACTGATTGGAGCTGTTGGTCGACCCACTGGTCGGTTGGAAGCCGGCTGCTTGCTTAGGGTTGGGTTAATTAGTGATAAGGTTGGTTTAGGAAGTTTAATTAAGTTGTATTAGCCTTAAGATAGGTGGTTAGATAGATGGTTAAAATTAGATTAGCTTAATTTTGCTAATTATGCTTAATTATTGCCTAATTATGTTTTATGTGATTATTGTGGTTTAGGTGATTAATTAAGCTTGTTTAGTTTAAATCGATTGATTAATTATTTTAATTAATGTTTTATTTAATTTCTTGATTTAATGTTTTAATTAATTAAATTCTGAAAATTACTGTTCACGATTATTGTTCGCATACACTGTTCACGGGCAATCTTCACGTGCACTGTTCATGATTATTGTTCACGGCACTATTCATGCAGAAGCTAATTTTTATCTTAATTTGATGTGTTATTGGTTGTTATGATTTATTAAAGTGCCGATTTTTAATTATACTTGTGAATATTGATGAAATGCGTGATCGAATGCCAGTTGAATTAAATTTTGGAATTGTCGAGTGATGCCGCATGACATATTGCGTGGGTTATCTGAAATGGCATATTGCATGAGCATGAGCGCATGAGCAATGTTGCATTCATGACCAAGCAAAAGCAAAGACAAGAATGAATTGTTTGCTGATGTGTTGCATGGTCAGATAAAAGTTAATAGCCCGGTTGAGCCGGATGACCGCCAATCCCCATTGGGGTTGTGCCATGACCATTGGGTCGCCTAACAGTGGTCAGATGTGGGGCTGTAGTAGTGAGCGAGCCCCATGCTCCATAGGGAATGCCGTCGGTGGAGGAAGAGCCCATGACGTCGTCGTGCCTCATGGTGGAGGACGATGCCTAATCTACGACCAGTTGACCGTCAACCATAAGGTTGTGTCATGGCCTAGAGGGTCATAATAATCGGAGCATATGTGTGGATGTGAGACATGAGAAAGTTGTGAGAGATGTTCTAATTATTCACATGCTCTTAATATCGTGATGATTGCATTATTTATGGTACGCACGCATGAGTTGACAATCGTATAGGGTGTGGCAATGGCCACGTGAGATCACTTGTCAAATATGATTGATGAATTGTATCATCTAACGGCCATGTGTCTTGCTTGCATTGTATGAGATTTGACGTGCAAGGTATGGCATACTGGGTAAGGTTGCATGCGAACCAAATATTGATTGTGGGTTGCCCTATCTACTGTTGGCTATTGTTTGGTTTTGGTTGTTTGTTGTTGGGTTGAGTGAAGGGTGGTTCTAGAGAGATACCCCAGGTTGAGTTAGAGTACTAATCGAGGCTTAGGGGTAGAACTCGTTGAGATTTTATCTCACTAGTTATTGTATAACCACTTTCAGGACCTTAGAATGGCACAGTGGAAAATCCTGCCCCCGCTTCTCCAGTGAGCGACCTGACGGAGCCTGAGTCTGATGGGTCCTAGTGATGGTGATGCTGAACCCGAGGATTTATTTTGTATAGCTGGAGTAGCCTAATTTCTTTTTGGTTTGGCTTAGACGATGGATTGACCCTTTTTGTCGGGCTTGTAAATCGGAAAACGATGCTCCGTTGGTTAATCCAATAAATTGAATAAATAAGTAGTTATTGTTATTCTTGCTATTCATCCCTCTATCCCTGTTTGATTGTTTGATTGTCTGGGGATGATTCGTCTTCTGCTTGCGCATAATCAAAGATTAAAATGAATGGTCGTCGACGGGTCCTGTGACGTCACTTTCATTTGACCATGGAAATGGGGTTGCCGCAAGCTCGAGAGTCGGGGCGTGACAAATAAAGCCACCTCTTGCACTTTATTTGGCTCCTAATCGCGCTATAAAATGGTTAGTGGTGACTCTTATAGCAAGAAAGGTTTTCATAATTAATTGAGAAAACCAAATTACAACTGAAAGTGTTCGGGAGAACCTACGCCAAGTACAGGTGACTCCTCACATTTGCTCTCGCTTGAAAATCTGTTAAAGCTCCGGCAGATCCACCTTGGGAGGGTCGCAACAGTAATCATCTTTTACATCCCCAATTGTGAAACTTGGCATCAACCTTAAGAGAATAAAAAGAAATGCTGAGTCACTTCAGCCACCACTTGCTGCATAAATTTATTTATGGTTGATTAATACTAGCTAAATCCCTTAATAGTGCGCATGTTCACAGCAGTCACTTGAGGCACATCTGTGCAACCAACCCACAAACTTCTAGTCCCTTCAACCATATGCCGCAGCCCTCAAATTACCAGTGGAATATACAACTCCTCAAGAAGAGAACCAGGAAGAGAAGTGCCATTTGCTTCATTTTTTAATCATTGAGAGCTCCTCACAGGTAATAAAGAGACAATGGGTATTCATTAAAATCACCATTATTCAAACCTTAGAATATACTTGTAGACAAACTCTTCATGAGAAGATGCTCAACATCCTGTGCAGAAAGTGTTGGGTGCGCTGCAATAGCATTCATGGGAATGATTCAATCCTCAGATGGTCGACTGCAAAAATTTAAATCGCCATCTTCCATCAACGCTGTAAACACTATTTCCCAAATTATGTAACTTTCTGATCTTAATTCTGCTCACCAAATACACATTTATTGCACTACCCCAACTAACGGATGCACAACGTGCCGGCACATGATTACACTCAATCGAGCAGTCTACAAAAGCATAGCAACATAACTAGACTAGGCATTCAAATAGTCAAACAATTGCAAGAAAGCTGACCCTTACCCAACTATTACCATATGAAGCTAGAGCTAGAGCTCGAGCTCATGCTTAACTATGCAAAGATAAAGCATAGGATGACATTCAACTAAACACCAACTGCCACACCACTCGTACCTGCTCTTCAGCGATTAACTAGTAGTCCAGAGCTTGAGTTCTGGCCCATGCCTCCCGCCACTAATGAAGTTAATGAATGCACTGAATTGCTCCAGCTGAGCGGCACTGAAGAAGAAAATGTGCACTGGAGAAGGACTTGAAGCTTGTGGACATGGAATTTGAAGCTCGCGAAGGACTTGAAGCTTGCGGACAATCAACTTGAAGCTCATGGACGACAGAGCCTGGGAAAGAAGAGACGATGGTGACTGACATGGTGAACGACAAGCTGAAGCTTGCGACGAGCGAGAGAGTAGCGACATGGATCGGGCCACAGCGAACTGTACAGAGATAGACTGAAGCTTGCAGGTGACAGAACCTGGAGAAAAGCGGCACTGAAGGACTTGAAAATGTGCACTGGGGTGAAAAGTGGTACCGAAGGACTTGAAGCTCACAAACATGGAAATTGAAACTAATGAAGGACTTGAAGCTTGCAGATGACGGAACCTGGGAAAGAAGAGACGACCGCGAACGATAGACTGAAGCTTGCAAGGAACGAGCAAGTAGCAACAAGCATCGGGTGGGCAGCGGCTGAGGACTGAGCAATGGCGATTTGCTTGAGCTTCAGGAGAGAGGGAGAAGAAATCGTGAAAAAGAACCTTCATCCCACTTCTTCTTCTTCTTCTTTTGAAATTCGGGCTTTTCTTCAATTTTTTACCCAATTAAAAATTTGGGATAAAATCGATCTTGTTTCAGAAATTGTCAGTCAATGAACATTTGGTCAACCAGCAAACCAAGATCCCTATCCGAGAATGACTTAATTACTTCAAACCCCTTTCCGAGAAATGACTTTACTTCATAGGTACATTTATTTCACAAAAAACTCAAGATTTAAGTAATATTTTTGAAAAATGAATAATCAAAAAATAATAATAAAGTGAGCTGAGGCCTCGGGAGCCTAAATTTCTTTTAAGAAAGGCCCTTTTGTTATAGTTGGTGAGGGAAGCAAGACCCCCAACCTCTCCACCGAGGTTGAGATGCACACATCATATGGAGATTACCAGTAAGATGGGAAATTTTTAATGAGATAGTCCTTGATTGCACATTTTAGAATCAACTTATTATCTCTCCATTAGAATAAAGCAAAAATAGAAATCAAATAAAGCATAAGAAACAGTGATGATCTATGAATAGAAAGAAGGTGCACCGTTGTGTGCAGAAGACCCCCTATTTCTATTGTAGAGTCCGTTGTTTCAATTTCAGAGTCCGACAATTGTATTGTTCCATTGAGAATCTCTCTTTGTAAGACTCCCAAGTGACAAGATAAAGAGATAGACCATTGTCGAGTAACTTTCCACATGTTATGTTTATCTTGCGCTCTTGGTATCTTTGAGCTCAATGCATTAAAAATCATTTCCATTGATTTGCACCCAAAAATGCTCAACCGATGCCAAAACTTTAGTTCATCAATGCCCTTGACAACCTGAAAGGTCTCGCACCATCCAATATCTAACCATCTCAAGTTCTTCAAGTTTGATTAACCACCTAACCTTTTTAATGAAAAGCACCCTTCCACATAAAGTACTTTCAACGATTCCAATATAGAAACAAATTGACTATCCTGTACCTCGGAGCATCCCCACAGGTGGAATTCTTGAAGCATCTTTAGTAGAGGTGTGCAAAAGAACCGGGAATCGCCCGGACTGCCTAGAACTGGACCGAACCGGCCCAGAATCGGCAGTTCCCATAAGGATTGGTCCGGTTCCCAGTTCTAAATAATGGGAATTGGTGAGTACTGGTCCAATTTGTCACGCCCCGACCCTCGAGCACGCGGCAACCCCAGTTCACTTGCGGTCATTTGATTTGCGACTCCCCAGGATCCGTCGCCGACCGTTATTTTTATCTTTTGATTAAACGCATGCGGAAGCGAAACACAATCCCCGGTCAATTACAAAACAGGGATAGCAGGAAAACTCAATAAGAACACAACAAAAGTATCGCTTTATTATCTAACTGATTAACCCTAGGAAGTTTACAAATACAAGCCCTTACCACGGGCATCTTCCTAACGAGCCAATGAAACCAACAGGCCAGGGTTAATCTACTACCTTCAAAGACGGCCACGAGCCGTAACACGCGTCGATCCTCCATCCTATGGACCTGAAAATTGTTATTCAATAACCAGTGAGATAAATCTCAGCAAGTCAAAATCCTAAGTCTCGGTTAGGAGACCTACTCGCCTCGAGTGCGCCCTGACATGCAATGTCTCTATCGCCAACAATTCAACAACAGAATAACACCCAATCGACCATTAACAGACGCACGCTTAGACCAAGGCTCATATGCAATTATTAACAGTTAACACTCGCAATCACAGGCGACCCTACCTGGCCTTGGCACACGCAACCTGCAGAAATTGTTAATTCAATCATCACGACATTAAGAGCATGCGAATAATCAGAGCATCTCGCACAACTTTCTCATGTCTCACACCCACACATGCTCCGATTATTACGACCCCTCCTCCTGGGCCACGGCACAGCCTTATGGTTGGCGGTTCCTGGCTAAACCAGCTTCGTCCTCTTTACCTCGAGGCACGGCGACGTCAAGGGCTCACTCCCAAGACGGCATTCCCGAAGGAGCACAAGACTCGCCCACTACCGCAGTCCCGCTACTGACAGAGGCCCGGGACCCGCCCCCATACCGCGATCCCACATAGAACCCCTCCCTATCAGGCATCCGACCGAAGTCAGGCGACCCACTGGCCACGGCACAACCCCATAGGGATTGGCGGTCTTCCGGCAACGCCGGGCTCTCCTCTTAATGTGACCATGCAACACATCATCAAGCAATCCATTTATATCTTTGCTCTGTCGTGAATGAAATATCACTCATGCTCATGCGACATGCCATTTCGATAACCCACGCAATATGTCATGCGATCTCACTCGACAATTTCCAAAATTCAATTTACAATCAGCATTCAATCCCACACATTCCCTAACTCTTGGGAACAACTCAAGTCACAGTCTGTCAATAAATTCCGACCAATCCACCTCACGATACTTGCGCACTTTTCCAAATAATCACGTATATTTAATAATAAATAAACACACATCTCAATATTCAATTATCCCAAAAATAATTATAAACTATAATTATACTAAAAAATACTCATTTAAGAAGCATGATATAGTCGATTGTTCCGATAAAATAATTCAAGTCCCACAAAATACTTATAATTATTTTTCAATCCCATAATTAATTATCCAACCCAAATAATTCCATTTAGTAAAACCCTTCTCCAATAAACCAATGTCATTTAATAAAATAGTATATAAATACTATTGACTTTGGAAAAATAGACCATAGTAATTTTCTCCCAAAATTACTCAATTAAAACCATTTCAATAAATAATCACAATTAATTATTTTCTCCAAAAATAATTAATTTTCAGCAATGAATAGTAATAACAATATTACTATTAATAATTCGAAATTATAAATTAATTTAATTAATAATTCCGAAAATAATAAATAATTATTATTTATTCCAATAATAATAATAATAACATTTATTAATATTAACACTAAGCAAGCTTAATCAATAACATTAAAACACCCATAATCATCATCCAAAACACTAATCCATAATTAAACTAATTAAACTACTCCTAAGCAAGATTAACCCCTAACTAAGGGATTAGGAAATCGACTCACGGTTTAGCGATTCCGACGACACGAGCGCGACGGCGGCGACGAGGGGAACGCCCGGGAACTTCCGGCGCGTCGGGACAAGGCGGCCCGGGACCGAATCTTGGCCGAGGGCGGCTGTCCACACGGCAAGAAGCTGCGAAACGGAGGAACCGGCGGCACGGGGCTGGCTGGTGGGCGGCCCAGCAGCTCCGGACGGCGGCCAGCAGCTCCGGCGACCAAGCGGCGGCTCCGGCGAGGTTGGACAGAAGCTGGAGAGGGAAGAGGGAGGTGGTGCAACTGGTTTGGGGGAACAGCAGCTGGGGTGGCTCGGTGCGGCGGAGGGGGCTCGAAACTGTCCCTCCAGCAGTCCTATGGCGGTGACCGGCGGCGCGCGCAGGGCAAGGCCGCTGGCCGCTTCTCGTGTCACGGCCGGAGGAGCCGAGGGGGAGAGACAGGCGGAGGCAACAGCGGCTCGAGCTGGGGTGGTCGGGTGACGGATGGTGGTGGCCGAGTGACGGCGAGGCAGCAGCAAGCCGGCATCAACCAGCAGAGAAGAAGAAGAAGAAGAAGAAGTTGCTGGGCATGGGGGGGTGTCGTGCAGGGGAAGCTGCCGAAGAGAGAGAGAGAGAGAGAGAGAGAGAGAGAGAGAGAGAAGAGAAGTACATGGGGTTGTCAGCAAGTGGGGCCAAAAAAGAAGAAGAAGAAAGAGATAAGAGAAGACTAGTCAAAGATAAGAGAGGAAAATAGGGGAAAAGATGGGCAAGTGGGGGAGATGCTGTCGACAAGGGGGGAGACGTGAGGGGAGGAGAGAGAAAATGGGGAGAGAGAGAGAAACATGCGGACAAGAAGGGGGAAAAGAAAAGAAAAAACAAAAATAAAAACAAAAACAAAACAAAATCCAAACAAGCTTCTAGAGAGGGGTATTTTGGTCTTTTTACCCCTGAAGCACAAATTCCAAATATTTGGCTCCAAAACTTGGCCCATTGAATCCTTTTTCCAATAATTCGGGCTTACCGAAATTTCGGGATGTTACACAATTCCCGGTTCCGGGTATGGAACCGCCCACCCGAACCGGACCGGTACACTCACATATATATATTTTAAAAATTTTGTCTCTCTCCTCTCTCTCTTCCCCGCTTTATCTCTACTTTTCTCTCTCTCTTCAATTACGACACTCTCTTCTCTTTCTTTTGCATCCCTTGCACAATCAACACCATCTCTAAACATTCATAGCAATTTATTCATTCTCGCTGAGTTGGGTTCCAAAAACCTTCAAAGAAATTGTCTGTTATTATTCTTTTGTTCTCTGTTCTTGATTTTTTTACTATACTTCACCGTTTGTATCTATTATCTTTTACTGCCTTGTTGGATCGAGTCATCTCGAATTATGTTTGTGTCTATTCTCTCTCTAGAGAGCTGTGGATCTTCTCTCCACCACCTTCGCTCTCTCATCCCACCTCTCACTCCCCTCTCTCCCTTCACCCTTCTTCGCTCCACCTTGTCGTCACCAAACCATCTTTGTCCTCTCCCACCGCTGGTCCACCCTAGCCAACAATCTATGCCCACCCTTCCCCTCCTTTGCCCCTCCCTACCTCTTCACCTCTCTCGGCCGGTTCCATGGACCCACCCGGGAACTAGATCGGACTGATGGTCTAGTTCTCAGGTGGGTCCATGGAACCAACGGGCAGTTCCCGGTTCCAATTTTTCAGAACCGATCCTTAGTGGGCGGTTTCCAGTTCCAGGGTGGGAACCACCCACTCAGACCATGCACACCCCTAATCTTTAGAGAGCTCGATGCTCCCCTCCAACGATTAGTCAACTCGGGAGCTTGTAGCCCATTCTAACCCAGCTCCTCTGACAGACAAACCAACCTCTTCGAAGATTTTCAGTCCTGACCATGTGTTCTCTCTGACGATTCTATGACATGGAGAAATTGAACATCAAATTGTCCCTGCACCTTGTTTTCTCTCGATTTTCTCAAACTTGATAAAACAAGTATAGTCTCCTTTTCCAATGGAGGAAGCCCGTCAAGATGTACTTAGTACATTTTCTCTTTTTATGAAAACAATTATTCATGCGGTCTTCCTAACCTTATTTCCCCATTGTTGAGCAAGGGTGATCATGCATAAAATCACTCGAGCAAACACATATAAAATTCAATAATAGCGAAACAAATAGAGCAAATAAAAGGAAGGAAAAAAAAAAAGGGAGCCCTATGGGGAATAAAGTCCCATGTTGTGCTTGAATTGCCACACATTCCGTTGACTCGACCTCCAGACATCCTCCCGCTGGGTGGCCCCTCTGTTTCTCTTCTCAAACCCTCAAATTCTCACATGATTTTCGTCTCCATCTTCGTCCTCCAAGCTTGTCATCATCATCTTACTATTTGCCAAGTGAAGCCTCTATCTCCACCACCATCCCAAGATTTGATGTTCTTGGACCAAAGACTCACCGCCTTACATCCCGTGATACAGAGTTTCAAGAACGCTGTCACCGCGGATCCGCTTGGCATCACCACCTCTTGGGTCGGCCCCAACGTCTGCAACTACCAAGGCTTTTATTGCGACCACCTGCCGGACAATCTCACAGCCACTGCACTCGCAGCCATTGACCTCAACGGTTACCACCTTGGCACGCCGACCCTCGAGGGCTTCGTCAACCAGCTCCCAGATCTCGCAATCTTCGACGCCAACTCCAACTTCTCTGGCGTCATCCCGCAGAAGATTGCGCAGCTGCCGTACTTCTACGAGCTCAACGTGAGCAACAACAACTTCTCTGGGTATTTCTGACCGCAGTGTTCGGGATCACCAACCTGTCGTCCTTGGACATTCATTTCAACTCCTTCCCTGGGTCCGTCCCGCCGCAGGTCTTCAAGCAAGCCATCGACATGCTCCACATCAACAACAACTTCATGCAAAAAATCCCAATCGACTTCGGCTCAACCCGGGTGCTCTACCTCACCCTGGCCAACAACAAGTTCACGGCCCCGAAATTGAGGAGCATCGTCAACACCTCTTCGACACTGATTGAAGTGCTCTTCCTGAACAACCGGCAAAGGGGTTGCATTTCTCCCAAGATCGGGTTCTTGAGAAAGGCCCGTCTTCGATGCGGGGGGCAACTACCTGACAGGACAGCTCCCATGCTCGCTCGGCTGCTTGGACAAGATCGAGCAGCTCAACTTCCCCGGGAACTACCGGTACGACGTGATCCCGGAGGTCATGTGCTCGATGCCATACCTGTTGAACTTATCGCTATCGAACAAATACTTCACCCACATCGGGCCGTTGTGCCGGAAGCTCGTGAAGAGCGGAGTGCTGGACGTGAGGATGAACTGCATCTTTGGGATTCCCGATCAGAGGCCGCACTATGAGTGCGTGAAGTTCTATTTCCACTCGTTCTGGTTCAATTGGGTCTGTCCGTGGCAATACCTGATGAGCGCCACTCCTTGCAAGATCAATTCATCTTACATTACTCGTCCGCCAGAGTGCTCGGACGGCATCAGTCACTTACCCTGCTCTTGATCGACACAGATTATTGTGAGGATGACTGGCGGTTGAGCGTGCGTTATTTGAATACAAGAAGAAAATAACGATGGGAAGACCAGCAATAATAACCACAGAGGATGCTGATATGGTTAGGGAAATGGGGCAGGCTTTTGCACTTACTGTCGAGTCACTCGCACGCGATGTGCAATCTCAAGCTCACGTCATAGCTGAAGTTGTCCTCTTTGAATAAGGTGTTGAAGATATGATTTTATCCCAATTATTCTAATTGCGGATTAATTGATCTGGTCGATCCGTGATATTAGATATTTGAAATATAAAATAACAAACGTTATTTTATATATTCTTTCCTATCGTACATCCTTCTTGTATTATAAATAGGCTTATAATACATGTACAAAAGTAGAGAAATACACAATACAATTTTCTCCAATATTTTTCATTTTCTATGCCTCCCTTCCAGCTTCCGTAAAATAAATAAATAAATCCCCTTGAATTGCCTCCATCTAGTTTATGCTTTGTTGTTGCAGCTTCTTATTTGCAAAACAAATTCAGCACTTTGGTAGGAATTCAACTTTTCGATACTATGCAGAAAAATCAGCACCAAAATACAAGTTCTTGTGAAAACTCACCCCGAAATCAGATCTCCGCGTGATATCCTAAATTTTGACCCATCTCGGGATATATGAAATGGTTATTTTATTAATACGCTGTTAGTTACGTTTACTCTGAACTGGCTCCTCACGAGTTAACTAACTAGTTGGAAAGGCAATTAAGGATCAATACGCGTACGACCAGTGAATTCAATCAGGGATAGGCCGCTTGACCATAAGGATCAAAGAGGGATGATACCAAGCTGTTGCAGGCTAATTAGTGAACAGAAATAAAACGATTCGACAAAAGTATGGGGTCGGATTGCGGGTGATTCCGCACGACTTCGATATTGATTGCGAACGACGTTAAACCGATTTCCTTTTGGCTCTGTACTCAGCGTGAGCAATTAACCTCTCATGATTACATGACAATCGAGGATTACCTTGATTTGAATAGGCACGATTGTGGATTAAAAAGCTATCAACCACATGTGTCACGCCCTAAACCCTGAGCATGCGACAACCCCTTACCATGGTCAATTGAAAGTGACGTCCTAGGACTCGTCGACGACCATTCATTTTAATCTTTCATTATGTGCAAGCAAAAGACAAACCATCCCCAATCCAAACAGACGATCGAACAGGGATAAAGGGATGAACAGCAAGAACAACAATCACTACTCATTTATACGATTTACTGGATTAACCAACAAAGGATTGTTTTACCATTTACAAACTCGACAAAAGGGGCCGATCCATCCTCTAAGCCAAACCAAAAATGAACTTGTCACACATTGACTCTCGAGCTCGTGGCAACCCCATTTCACTTGAGGTCTAACTGTATGACGTCCCAACTACTGTTGTCAACCAATTCATTTTATCTTGTAATTAAGCACATGCAAAAACAAACAACTCCCAAACCAAACAACATGGATAGCAACGACAACAGTAGAGGAAAGACAAACACCATTTTATATATCTGAAGGTTAGCCAGCACACCAGCAAATACATACACGCTTTACCACAGGCGACAAGCTGAGGCATACTCAAAAGGGATTGGCCTAGCTAACCTAACACTGTACAAGTGTCTACTCGCTGGCCTTGAAGGGATCGCTCTCTTCGATCCTCGGGTACTGCATCATTTAGAGCTTGAAAAGGTTAACCACAATGGGTTGAGATAAACTTAGCAAGTTAAAATCCTAAGCCCCGGTTAGGAACTTCGCTTGCCTCGAGAGTTTAATATACAACCTAATCCATCAAATCATCCAATACCACCTTAGAGAAATAACCACAAAAGACAGTTTAATAAACAGGTGCAATCACAGGTGACCCTACCTGGCCTTGGCACATGCAACCTAGAGAAACCGTCATTTAATTCATCACGACATTAAGAGCATGCGAATAATCAGAGCATCTCACACAACTTTCTCATGCCTCACATCCACTCATATGCTCCGACTATTACGACCCTTTAGGCCACGGCAAAACCTTATGGTTGCCGATCAACTGGTCGTAGACCAGGCATCGTCCTCCCCCATGAGGCACGGTGACGTCACGAGCTTTCTCCCATCGACGGCATTCCCTAAGGAGCATAGGCCTGGTCTCAATCGCGACTCTGCATCTGACCACTGTCAGGCGACTCAATGGTCACGACACAATCCTGAAGGATTGGTGGTCATCCGGCTCAACCGGGCTATCAAATTTAATCTGACCATGCAACACATCAACAAACAGTTCATTCTTGTCTTTGCTTTTGCTTGGTTGTGAATGCAGCATCACTCATGCACTCATACTCGTGCAACATGCTATTTTAGATAACCCATGTAATATGCCATGCAGTATCACTCGACAATTCCCTAATTCTCAAGAATAACTCAATAAATCAAACACTTTTACTTCCACTCGGTCTTCAATTATGAATTTCATCATTATTCACGCATATAATTAATAATCGACACTTCAAAAAAGCATAACAACAAAGAACATATCAAATTAAGATAAAAATTAGATTTTGCATGAACAGTCCCGTGAACAATAACCGTGAACAGTAAATTCGTCCAAAATTAAATAAATAAATAAAAACAAATAAACTTAACCATGGTTAACAAACTAACCTAACCATGATTAAAATCTAACCTTGGTTACTTTTAAAACTAACCATAGTTACTTTAATTAGTTAACCTTAGTTACTTTAATACGAACTATGGTCAATTAACTAACCCTAGTTAGCCTTAATTAACTAGCCTAATTAACCAATCAACCTTAATTAATCACAAACACACAAATACACTAATTAAACCCTAAGCAAGATTAACCCCTAAACAAGGATTAGGAAGTTAACTTACTTAGGTCGGGAATCCGACGACATCGGCATGTAGAGGGGGACAAGGGCTACGAGGGGTAAGCTCAGGGATGACAACGAGTGACAAATGGTGGCCGAAACGGGCCAAAATAGCCTGGAATCATTGTTCACGCGGAAGAGGGCAGCAGTGCGAAAAAAGGCCGAAACGGGCAGCTAACGGCGACCAAGGGTGACCGGGGGTGTGCGGTTGGCTCCCTGACTTCATGGACTACACTTTGGACGGTGGTGGCAGCTCCGATGATGGCGGCAAGGCTGTTTTCCAGCTGGAAAACAGTAAAGATAGCAAGAAACAACAGAAATGGAAGAGAAAAGGAAGAGAAAAATGGAGAGAGAGAGGGGCTAGGCTGGTGCACGAATTTGGGGAGAAAGGAGGAGAGAGAAGGGGCTGCTAGAGACTTGGATAAGGGCCAAGGCAAGTGGGCAAGCCACTTGTTGAAGAACCAATCAAAAACAAACAATAAACAAGCAAAAACAATGCCCACTTAGGCACAAAAGGAAAAGGCCAAAAGAGAGAAGCCCATGGACTGAGGGGGGAGAGGAGAATGGGCTAGCTTGGACCTCCTTTGGGCTGAGCTGGATGGGCACAAGGCCCATTGGGCCGCCAGTCTTGGGCCGGCCCACCCGCGGGCCTGAAACCCGGTCCAATTTTTCCTTTTCTGACACTTCCGCATCCAACGGAAAATTCCAAAATAAATAAGGCGACATCCAAATATTTAGTCTTGACATCACTGAGAAGTCGGTTCCCAAAATTGGATTAAAAATCAAGGCTAAATTGAGTCAATTGTGACTGTAGTACAATTTGGATTATCGGACGCCCTTTTAGGACTTTCCTCACTTTTGACCCATGGTCAACCATTCTTTGATCCACATTAACATCAATTCTTGAGTCAGGGGCGTCCCTTGATTGTCGTGTGATCCTAGGGATTGATAATCTCGAGTACCAGATGAAAAGGATTCAGTTTAACGTCGTTCGTAGTTCGTATCGAAGTCGTGCGGAAATCACCCGCAGTTTGACTTCGTACTTTTGTCGAATCAATTTATTTCCGTTTCCTTAATAGTCTAGTACTTAGAGGATATCGTTCCCTCCTTGGTCCTCTTGGTCGAAAGGTTCGTTCCTGATCGAAATTGCGGGTCAAATGCGTATCGTTTCCTAATGGCGCCTCTCTGTAATCCATTATCTCACGAACACATAGTTCAAAATATTTGTACTAACCAAGCCTTCGACTAACATCGCCATTTTATAAAATCTTAAAATGGGATTGATTTTCAAGATGTTACAACTCTTTCCCTCTTATAGAAATTTCATCCTCGAAATTTGAACTAATATACTAATCCTCAAAAAGATAGGGATGCTGACGCCTCATGATTTCTTCGCTTTCCCACGTAGCTCTCTCTATACCATGATGGTGCCAAATGACTTTGACCAAGGAGACCATCTTGCTTCTCAGCACTCGTTCTTTCCAATCCTCAATCCAAATCGGTCTCTTTACATACGACACCTTACCGTCCACCTCTATCTCCTCAAAATTCAATACGTGAGTCGGGTTCGGCTCGTATTTCCTTAACATTGACACGTGGAATACGTCATGTACTTGAGCAAGTCGAGGCGGTAGTGCAAGATGATAGGCTAAATTCTAATCCTTTCTAAAATCTTGAACGATTCGACGTGCCTTGGGCTCAGTTTTCCTTTATTTCCAAATCGCGATGTACCTCACATCAGCGATACTTTAAGGAACACATGATCACCCACTTGAAATTCCAATGGCCTACGTAGTCTGTCCCCATAAATTTTCTGTCTGCTCTAAGCCATCTTTAATCTTTCTCGAATCATCTTTACGGCATCTAAAGATTGCTACACCAACTTTGGCCCTGTAATTTTCTGCTCGCCGACTTCGTCCTAACAAATTGGAGTCCTATATGGTCTGCCGTACAAAGCTTCGAATGGTGCCATTCTGATACTCTATTGATAACTGTTATTGTACGCAAATTCCACGAGATGAAGTTGTTCCTCCCAACTTCCTTTAAAAATCCAATACATAGGCTCTCAGTATATCCTCCAAAGTCTGAATTATTCTCTCTGATTGACCATATGTCTAAAGATGGTAGGCCGTACTGAACTGTAGCTTTGCTCCCATCGAAGTCTGTAGACTGTTCCAAAATGCAGCCGTAAATCTGGGGTCTCGATCTGAAGTAATCATTACCGGTACCTCATGCAAACAAATAACCTGTCGTACGTACAATTTTGCATACTTTTCCAAAGCGAAATCCTTGCGTATGGTGATGAAGTGAGCTGATTTCGTCAATCGGTCCACTACAACCCAAATCGCATCATTACCCCGCTGACTTCTAGGTAATCTTGTCACAAAGTCCATCGTGATGTGCTCCCATTTCTATTTGGGGATTTCAAGAGGTTGTAGTAACCCTCCTGGCTTGCAATGCTATGCTTTCACTTGTTAACAAGTTAAACACTTCGCCACATGCTTAGTGATCTTGAGTTTCATGCCGTTCCACCAATAATATTGTTGCAGATTCTGATACATATTTGTACTCTTGGATAGCAACTTCTCCTTAATGTCGCCGTCGTTTGGCACACACAATCGTCCACGGAATTTCGAGATCCCATCCTCGGATATGTGAAAATACGGCTTTCTCTTGGTCGCGTCCATTTACAGAATATTTTGGATCTCAGCATCCAAAGGTTGCATTGTTTTAATCTAGGCTTGAATTTCAGGTTCGATCCTAAGGGTAGCCATCAAACTAGAAAGATGACATACCTCAAGCTAGAATTCTGAATCACGGATTCCCTCCAACAAAATCCATTCCTGAACCACCATAGTAGCAACCGATGACTTGCGACTCAAAGCATCTACCACTTTGTTTGCCTTGTCGGGATAGTATAGGATATCACAGTCATAATCCTTAAGAAGTTCCATCCATCTGCGCTGCCTCATAATTAGTTCCTTTTGGGAGAACAGATACTTCAAACTTTGATGGTCCATAAAAATCTAAAATCTCTCTCCACAGAGATAGTGTCTCCATATTTTCAAAGAAAAATAATGGTTGCCAACTCTAAGTCGTGCGTCGGATAATTCAGCTTGTAAGGCCTCAACTGCCTGGAAGCATATGCTATTACTTTACTACGTTGCATCAAAACGCAATCGAGTCTCTTGTATGACGCGTCGCTAAAAATCTCATATCCTCCCAAACCTGATGGAGTAGTCAAACTGGTGAGGTAGTCAACTTATGCTTAAGCTCTTGGAAACTACGCTCGCACTTATCCGTCCACTCAAATTCTTACGTCCTTCATTAACCTCAGTATCAAAGGTATAACTATCATAGAGAAAGTTTCTACGAATCATCTGTAATAGTCTGTCCAACTTAGAAAACTTCAAACCTCTATCACTATCATAAGTCTTGACCAATTCATGACTACCTTGATCTTGATGGATCCATAGAAATTCCCTCGTCCAAATCATACGACCAACAAAACAACGCGAGTAAACCCAAACTCGCACATATTAAACTTGGCATACTATTTATGCTCTCAAATGGTCTATGGCACCATCCTCAAGTGTTGTTCGTGTTCCTCTGAATTCCTCAAATATCCCAATATATCGTTCACGAACACAATTATGAATCAATCCAAATACGCCTTAATCAGTCAATCCATAAAATCCATAAAAGCAACTGGTGCATTAGTTAATCCAAACGACAGTATGGTAATTTTGTAGCGATCACATCGCACACAATATGTCATCTTCAGTTTATCCTCATTTTTAAATCCTCAACTACTGATAGCTCGTCGTTAGGTCTATCTTGGAACATATCTAAGCTTCTTGAAGTGGGTCAAACAAATCATCCATCCTTAGTAATGGATACTTGCTCATGACCGTCTCTTATTTAAACTACCACTAATCGATGCATAAGTGCAATGATCCATCCTTGATTCCAAAAAACTCAAAACGAACCCCACCTAATGGGTTAAACTGGATTACCTTCCAATAGCAATCCATTGTAACTCGATACTTAGTAAGCCAATCCATTTCAACGATCACATCAAAATCGTACATTTCCAACACAATCAAATCGATCAATTCCTTTTGATCGCCAATGACCATCGTATAATCTGAACATGTGGTAGGATGTTCTACCATAACATCGTACGATCCTTTAACTGGGTCTGAAATACTAAGAACTGCTTCCAACGGTTTTGGTCTTAACCTTCACCAACTTAACAAAGTATTCAGTTATAAACAAATGCATAGTTCCAAAAACCAATTAACACATAAGTAGCATGATCACACTAGAAGCTGTACCAATAGTCACAGCCTTTAAATCCAACACCTGGCATTCCAACTATATACTGATCTTCCCTAATACCAGCCCTCCTATCATCAGCTTTTTCTTAAGCCAATGATTAACTAAATAAGATGCAAACCATGACCCAGATGTAGCTGTTCATTCTGCCACGTCCTTTTTCTTAACAAACAGGACTGGCACTTCCCAAGGCGATGCACTTGGGCAAATAAAACCCTTATCCAATAATTCCTGCATTTACACCTTCAATTCCTTCAATTCTAACAACACCATCCTGTACAGTGCTTTCGAGATTGGTTTCTATCTCAAGAGCCAACTCGATTACGAACTCTGTCTCTTTGGCCAGGGGTAGTCCGGGTAATTCCCTTGGAAAGACATCAGGATAGTCTTGTACTACCACGATGTCTTGTAGGTTTGGTCCTTCTTTCGATGTATCACTCACAAACGCCAAATAACCCTGACATCCTGACCCCAACAACCTAGTTGCTTCCAAAGAAGAAATCAAGGGAATTGAAGACCCTCCTCGGCTCCCTGCAAATAGGACACTACTAGCTCCAGTCAGATTAAGCTCCTTGCCTGCACCGTCCTCCTCCTCTGACCCCTCTGATTTGGGATCCTCAAACCAGGGGAACTCTGATCTGGACTACTCATTTTGCAGGACTCTCCTAGCCTGTGTTCTAATTCCCCCACACGGAATTAGAAAATGAGACAACCCTAAAACAAAGGACCACGAAGGATCATGTAGTTAATCACATGCAAGCACAGAAACTATCTTTCCTACTAGCTATCCCCACACACCAATGCAAGACTCATCGCACCTTATCACTCCATTAGCCAACCAGGCTTTGATACCAAAATCGACGTGGTTGTCACGCCCCGACTCTCAAGCTCGCGGCAACCCTATTTCACTTGAGGTCTAACTGTATGACGTCCCAGGTACTGTCGTCGACCAATTCATTTTATCTTGTAACTAAACACATGCAGAAACAAATAACTCCCAAACCAAACAATAGGGATAGCAACAACAACAGTAGAGGAAAGACAAACACCATTTTATATATCTAAAGGTTAGCCAGCACACTAGCAAAAACATACACGCTTTACTACATGCGACAAGCTGAGGCCTACCTAAAAGGGACCGGCCTGGCTAACCTAACACTGTACAAGTGTCTACTCGTTGGCCTCGAAAGGATCGCTCTCTTCGATCCTCGGGTACTGCATCATTTAGGAACTTCACTCGCCTTGAAAATGTTAACCACAATGGGTTGAGATAAACTTAGCAAGTTAAAATCTTAAGCCCCGATTAGGAACTTCACTCGCCTTGAGAGTTTAACATACAACCTAATCCATCAAATCATCCAATACCACCTCAGAGAAATAACCACAGAAGACAGTTTAATAAACATGTGCAATCACAAGCGACCCTATCTGGCCTTTGCATATGCAACTTGCAAAAACTGTCATTTAATTCATCACAACATTAAGAGCATGCAAATAATCAGAGCATGTCACACAACTTTCTCATACCTCACATCCACACATATGCTCCGATTATTACGACCCTCTAAGCCATAGCACAACCTTATGGTTGGCAGTCAACTAGTCATAGACCAGGCATCATCCTCCCCCATGAGACACGATGATGTCATGGGCTTTCCCCCATCGACGACATTCCCTAAGGAGCATGGGCTTGACCTCAACTGCAACTCCGCATCTGACCACTGTTAGGCGACCCAGTGGTCACGGCACAACCCCGAAGAATTGGCGGTCATCCAGCTCAACCGGGCTATCAACTTTAATCTGACCATGCAACACATCAGCAAATAGTTCATTCTTATCTTTGCTTTTATTTGGTCATGAATACAACATCACTCATGTGCTCATGTTCACGCGACATGCCATTTCAGATAACCCACGTAATATGTCATGCGGTATCCCATGACAATTCCAAAATTCCGAATTCAACCAATCAACAATCATGTACATTCCCTAATTCTCGGGAATAATTCAATAAATCAAACACTTTCACTTCCACTCAATCTTTGATCATGCATTTCATCATTATTCACACATATAATTAAAAATCGGCACTTCAAGAAAGCATAGCAACTAAGAACGCATTAAATTAAGATAAAAATTAGCTTCTGCATGAATAGTGCCCATGAACAGTAATCGTGAACAGCAAATTGTGAATAGTAAATTCGTTCGAAATTAATTAAATAAATAAAAATAAATAAACTTAACCATGGTTAACAAATTAACTTAACCATAGTCAAATTAACCTAACCATGATTAAAATCTAACCTTAGTTACTTTTAAAACTAACCATAGTTACTTTAATTAATTAACCTTAGTTACTTTAATACTAACTATGGTCAATTAACTAGCCCTAGTCAGGTTTAATTAACCAGCCTAATTAACCAATCAACCTTAATTAATCACGAATACACTAATACACTAATTAACCCCTAAATAAGGATTATGAAGTTAACTTACTTGGGTCAGGAATCCGACGACACCAGCACGTAGAGGGGGACGAGGGCTACGAGGGGTAAGCTCGAGGACAACAACGGGTGACAAACGATGGCCGAAATGGGCCAAAACAGCCTAGAATCACTGTTCACACGGAAGGGGCAGCAGTGCGGAACAGGCCGAAATGGGCGACTAGCGGCTACCAGGGGTGACCGGGGTGTGCGGCTGGCTCCTTGACTTCAGGGACTATACTTTGGGCGGTGGTTGCGGCTCCAGTGATGGTGGCAAGGTTGTTTTCCGACTGGAAAACAGTAAAGACAGCAAGAAACAGCAAAAATGGAAGAGAAAAGGAAGAGAAAAAGGGAGAGAGAGAGGGGCTGGGCTGGTGCACGAATTTGGGGAGAAAGGAGAAGAGAGAAGGGGCTATTGGAGACTTGGATAAGGGCCAAGGCAAGTGGGCAAGCCACTTGTTGAAGAACCAATCAAAAACAAACAATAAACAAGCAAAAACAATGCCCACTTGGGCACAAAAGGAAAAGGCCAAAAAAGAGAAGCCCATGGGTTGAGGAGAGAGAGGAGAATAGGCCAGCTTGGGTCCCCTTTGGGCTGAGCTGGATGGGTGCAAGGCCATTGGGCCACCGATCTTGGGCCGGCCCACTCGTGGGCCTGAAACCTGGTCTAAGTTTTCCTTTTCCGACACTTCCGCGTCCAACAAAAAATTCCAAAATAAATGAGGCGACGTCCAAATATTTAGTGTTGACATCACTAAGAAGTTCGTTTCCAAAATCGGATTAAAAATTGGGGCTAAATTAAGTCGATTTCGACCGTAGTACAATTTGGATTATCGGATGCCTTTTTAGGACTTTCCTCACTTTTGACCCCTGGTCAACCATTCTTTGATCCACGTTAATGTCAATTTTGGAGTCAGGGACGTCCCTCTATTGTCGTGTGATCCCAGGGGCTCAATTGATAATCCCGAGTACCATATGAAAATGATTTAGTATAATGTTGTTCGTAGTTCGTATCGAAGTCGTGCGGAAATCACCCGCAGTTCGACTTCGTACTTTTGCCGAATCGATTTATTTCAATTTCCTTAATAGTCTAGTACTTAAAGGATATCATTCCCTCCTAGGTCTTCATGGTCCAAGGGTTCGTTGCTGATCGAAATTGCAGGTCGAAGGCGTATTGTTTATAGAGAGGCGCCATTAGGAAACGATACGCCTTCGACCTGCAATTTCGATCAGCAACGAACCCTTGGACCATGAAGACCTGGGAGGGAATGATATCCTCTAAGTACTAGACTATTAAGGAAATTGAAATAAATCAATTCGGCAAAAGTACGAAGTCGAACTGTGGGTGAGTTCCGCACGACTTCGATACGAACTACGAACAACATTATACTAAATCCTTTTCATATGGTACTGGGGATTATCAATTGAGCACCTGAGATCACACGACAATAGAGGGATTTCCCTGACTCGAGAATTGACATTAACGTGGTCAAAGAATGGTTGACCACGGGTCAAAAGTGAGGAAAGTCCTAAAAGGGTGCCCGATAATCCAAATTGTACTGCGGTTGCAATTGACTCAATTTAGCCCCAATTTTTAATTCAATTTTGGGAACCGACTACTTAGTGATATCAGGATTAAATATTTGGATGTCGCCTCATTTATTTTGGGATTTTCTGTTGGACGCGGAAGTGTCGGAAAAGGAAAAATTGGACTGGGTTTCAAGCTCGCGAGTGGGCCGGCCCAAGACCAGCGGCCCAATGGGCCTTGCACCCATTCAGCCCAGCCCAAGAGGGGCCCAAGTTTCTCTCCCTCCTCAGCCCATGAGCTTATCTCTTTTGGCCTTTTTCTTTTGTGCCCAAGTGGGCATTGGTTTTGCTTGTTTTTGCTTGTTTGTGATTGCTTCTTCAACAAGTGGCTTGCCCACTTGCCTTGGCCCTTATCCAAGTCTCTAGAAGGGGCTTCTCTCTCCTCCTTTCTCCCCCAAATTCGTGCACCAGCCCAGCCCCTCTCTCTCTCCCTTTTTCTCTTCCTTTTCTCTTCCATTTCTGTTGTTTCTTTCTGTCTTTGCTGTTTTCCAGCCGGAAAAAGGCCTTGCCGTCATCACCGAAGCCGCCACCACCGCACAAAGTGTAGCCACGGAAGTCAGGGAGCTAGCTGCACACCCCCGGTCACCCTTAGACTCCACTAGCCACCCCGTTTCGGTCTTTTCCACCTCTGCTGGTCAGTTCAACGTGAACAGTAATCAGCACTATTTTTGGCCCGTTTCGATCACTGTTTGTCACCCGTTATCGTCCCCGAGCTTACCCCTTAAAGGCTGACTAGGGTTAGTTAATTGACCATAGTTAGTAATAAAGTAACTAAAGTCAATCAATTAAAATAACTAAGGTTAGTTTTAAAGAACCAAGATTAAAAGTTAATCATGGTTAGGTTAGATTAACTAGGGTTGAGTTAATTGATTAACCATGATTAAGTTTATTTATTTTTATTTATTTATTTAATTTCAGACAAATTTAGTGTTCATAAATTACTGTTCATAATTACTATTCACAGTACTGTTCATACAAAAGCGAATTTTGGTTTCAAATTATTGTGTTCTTAATTATTAAGGCTTATTGAGGTGTAAATTGTTGATTATTCCCAAGAATTAGGGAATGTACGCGATTGTTGATTAGTTGGAATTGAATTTCAGTTTTTCGTAATTTTCACGAGTGATTGGATTGTACTGCATGACATCATACGTGTGTCAACTACAATAGCATGTTACGTGAGCACGAATTGTATGTGCATTCACGACAGAGCAAAGAAAAGAACATATTGTTTGATGATGTGTTGCGTGGTCACATTAAGAGGAGAACCCGATGTTACCGGATGACCACCAATCCTTATGGGGTTGTGCCATGGCCTTTTGGTCGCTTGACTTTGGTCGGATGCCTGATAGGAAGGGGTTACTTGTGGGCCTGCGGTAGTGGGCGGGTCCCAGGCCTCTGTTAGTTGCGGGGCTGTGGTAGTAGACGGGTTCTATATTCCTTTGAGAATGCCATCTTGGGAGTGAGCCCTTGACGTCGCCGTGCCTCAAGGTAAAGAGGACGAAGCTGGCTTGGCTAGGAACCACCAACCAAAAGGTTGTGCTGTGGCCAAAGAGGAGGAGTCGTAATAATCGAAGCATGTGTGGGTGTGAGACATGAGAAAGCTGTGTGCAATGCTCTGATTATTTGCATGCTCTTAATGTCGTGATGAATTAAATGATAGTTTCTGTAGGTCTTGTGTGCCAAGGCCAGGTAGGGTCACTTGTGATTGTACCTGTTTATTTAAACTGTCTTCTATGGTTATTCTCTGAGGTGGTATTGGATGATTTGATGGTTTAGGTTGTATGTTAAACTCCCGAGGTAAGCGAAGTTCCTAACCAGGGCTTAGGACTTTTAACTTGCTAAGTTTATCTCAACTTATCATGGTTAACCTTTTCAGGCCCTAGATGATGCAATGCCTGAGGATTGAAGAGAGCGATCCTTCTAGGGCTAGTGAGTAGGCTACTGTGGCCTACTTCCTTTTTGGCGAGCCCTCCCCCACTTGATAGTGTTAGGTAAGCTAAGCTGATCCCTTTTTGAGTAGACCTTATTTTGTCGCCTGTAGTAAGGCGTGTATATATTTGCTGGTGTACTAGCTAACCTTCAGATATATAAGATGGTGTTTATCTTTCCTCTACTACTATTGTTGCTATCCCTGTTGTTTGGTTTGGGAGTTGTTCGTTTCCACATGTACTTAATTACAAGATAAAATGAATTGGTCGACGACAGTACTTGGGATGTCGTACAACTAGACTTCAAGTGAAATGGGGTTGCTGTGAGCTCGAGAGTCAGGGTGTGACAAATTTAGCAATACGAAATGAACCCTCAGGTTTAGCACCACCATCATTGGGACCCATCAGACTCAGGCTTCGTCGGGTCGATCACTGGAGGAGCAGGGGTAAGATTTTCCACTACGCCATTCTAGGGGCCTGAAAGTGATTATACAATAACCAGTGAGATAAAATCTCAATGGGTTCTTCCCTTAAGCCCTAGTTAGAACACCAACTCAAACCGGGGTATCTCTCCAAAACCACCTCTCAAACAACCCAACAACAAACAATCAGCAATTAGCAACCAAACAACAAATAGGATCAACCAACAATTAAAAATCAGTTCGCATGCAACATTACCCAATATGCCATACCCTACACGTTATATATCAGCACAATATACGCAATGCACATGGCTTTTAGATGATACAGTTCATCAATCACATGCAAGTTGCGTCACAAACGATCTCACCTAGCCATTGCCACACTTTGCACGTTAACGATTCATGCATGCGTGCCATAAATAATGTGATCATCTCATGCATAATCGGAACTAATGATGCTATGTTTCTCATACGCTCTTGCATCCACATGTTTTCCGATTATTACTGCCCCAGAGGGCTACAACTTGGGTCGAGGCGCTACGGCGCCCTTCCTTCGCAGAGGTGGAACTGTGCCCTTCCATGTAGGCCAAGGCACTACGGCGCTACAGCACCCTTCCTCCACAAAGGCGCAATTATGCCCTTCCATGCCCTTCCTTTCCATAATCTCCGATAAATCAAACTATCACCCCCTCGAACTACAGTCGAGTTGGCGGGTTCAACTTAGTGATCACACAAGCATACCATCACAATCCACTTATTATCTTTGAGCATTAGCCAATGCACATATGCTTACATATAAAACCTCAAATCATTTTTCATAAAAGTGGTCCATTTCCGGTGTCCCTCGGACAAACCATTTTTTCCTTTTTTTGTGAAAATCACACGATTCATGTAGATGCTCATGCAATGACACATCCAATTTACCTCATAAAATCAAAGCACATGAAATTATGCACATTTTCACTTCCGGATGAACAGTATCGTGAACAATTTAGTGCGTAAAGCAAAATTAAGCTAAGTTAATCTTAACCATTTATCTAACCACTTATCTTAGGGCTAATACAACTTAATTAAACTTCTTAAACCAACATTACCACTAATTAATCCAACCCAAAGCAATTTTAGGCACTAACAAAGGATTAGGCGCTAAACTCACCCATTAAGCGGGCCAGCGACACAGACGTGGTGGTAGTGATGAAGGCCACGACACCCCAAGGCAGTCCCGAGGTCAAAATAGCAGCAATAACCTCTGCTCTCTCGCTGCAAGTTGGAAAAAATGATTGCTAGAGGAGGAAAGAGGCTGATCGGAGGAAAACGAGTTGGCCAAAGCTTCAGTGAGCGGCTGGCCGGCGATCGGCGGTACCTAGGGGTCAAGGGGGAACAGCTGGTGGCTGGACTGGGCGGACATTGGGTCAGAATAGGGGGAAAAAGACTGAAATAGGTGGTATTGAGCAAGGTCAAGCGGGTTGAGAAGCAGGAACTTCTAGCTAGCCAGTGGCTCCATCCAACGATCGGCCGCCGTGGGGTGTATGTTTTTAGCCTCCTAAGCATGGTAGTGGGTGGCACAGGCAGTGATTAGCACAGGAAGACCATGAACAACTCGATTTTCGGAGGAAGGTAAGAAGAAGCAGCAAAAGGAAAGAAGGGAAAACAAGAGAGAGAGGTGTGCTGTTTTGGAGAGGCTGAAGAGGAGGAGAGAGAGTGAAATGAGAGCTGGTTTCAAGGCCTCATTAAGGCTATTGGATGCTTGCTTCAGCCGCCAAGCAAATGACATCATCTTCTCTCTCGTCTTTTGTCCTTTCCCCAAAATATCTAGGGCCAAAATGGTCATTTCCGCCTTACACATTTCCCAAATTGCCCTTGGGCTGAAAATGAAGGACGAGCCTAAGAAACAGGCTAGAAAATGAATAGGAATGGGCTCAGAAATTTGTTGGGCTCGAAATGGCTCAAAGTTAGACAATAGGCTTGGATGGGTAAATTGATTGGTTAGGTTCAACGGGCACACTTACTTGCCTTGGGTCTACCACGATGGATGTCCCACCTTAGGCATGAGGCCCACACTGGTCTTGCCCGACCCACGTCCTCGTAGGCTTGTTTCCTCGGTCCGAAAATCCCTTTTCCAAAAACTCGACTTAACTGGCGCTGTCGATTGTCGACAAAGCATTGTCCAAAAGTTAGTCCCGGATGTTCCCAAAAATTTGAAGTCCAATACTGGATTTTCATGCTTTGTCAATTTCGTCCAAATGCCATTTTGGTATTACTTAAACTGACAGGCGGTTTCGAGGATTCACGCGTAACCGATTCGTGCGAATTCACGTTCAAGACATATCGACACATGAACGTCATTGACCACATGAAATTGCAAAGGATAGATTATTATTTCAAAGTACATGATTACCAAGAATCGACATAGGGTTGTTTGCAGGCTCGATAACAGTAAACAGAATTACCCGTCGTCCTATTATGTTCTGTCCGCGAATCGACTTCTAGTCGTCCCTGAAATCGGCCTGTATAACTATAGAATCGTCCTTACGCAAGTCTAACAGTCGAGTTGTTTTTCCAAGTCAAGTTCTTTAGTCACACGAATTCTGTCCTCATTAGCTTTTCCCCTCAATGTCAGTATCTCGGGAATGTTCGGTTCCGAGTGAGATCAACCAACAATACAATGATGAAATTCACATTCATTCATCCCTCAAAGGGCTCGAATTTCAGGACGTCACAACGAGTCAAACGCATGAGAACCTCTAAACGTCGCCCGATAGTTAAGTCGTACTAAAGTCGCAATTGATCAATTTTAACCACAAATTTCAATCCGGTTTTGGGTATTGAACTTTCAAGGATGTCGAGACTAAAATATTGGACATTACCTCATTGATTCTTGAATTTATCAGTAAGCCCGAAAATTATTGGAAAAGGATACAGTAGGCCGAAAAATTGGAACCAAGAGGAGATGGACCAACCGAAGGCCCAATGGGCCTTGCGCCTATTAGGGGCTAGCCACGTGGGCCCCAAGCTAGCCCAAGTGGGCCCAAGCAAGCCCAACTTCAAGCCTTGAGCCCAATTGCATTTTCTAGCCCATTTCTCCACAATTTGAGCCCAAACCAATTTTATTCAAGCCCGTATAAAATCTTGGCCCATATACATGTATAAAACGGTATACTATATGTAACATCCTGAAATTCGAGCCCTTTGAGAGAGGAATGAACGTAAATTTCACCAATGCATTGTTGGTTAATCTCACTCGGAACTGATCACTCCTGAGATACTGACCTTGAAGGGAAAGGCTAATGAGGATAGAACTCGTGCGACTAAAGAACTTGACCTGGGAAAACGACTCGACCGTGAGAATTGCGTAAGGACGATCCTGTAGATATGCAGGCCGATTCCAGGGACGAATAGAAGTCGATTCGCGGATAGAAATAATGGGGCGATGGGTGATTCCTTCTACTATTATCAAACCCGCGAACGGCCCTATGTCGATCCTTGATAATCGTGTACTTTGAAATAAGAATCGATCCTTCGCAATTTCATGCAGTCAAGGACGTCCATGTGTCGAGAAGTCTTGAACGTGAATTGGCACGAGTCGGTTACGCGTGAGTCCTCGAAGCCGCCTATCAATCTGAGTAGTACCAAAATGGCATTCGGGCGAAATTGACATGGCATGAGAATCCAGTATTGGACTTCGAATTTTCAGGAATGTTTGAGAAGGACTTTTGGACGATGCTTCTTAGACAGTCGACAGTGTCAGTTGAGCCGAGTATTTGGAAAAGAGATTTTCGGACCGAGGTAACGAGCCTACTAGGATGTGGGCCGGGCAAGATCAGTGTGGGTCTCACGCTCAAGGTGGGACAGCCACCATGGAAGGCTCAAGACAAGCAAGTGAGCCCGTTGGGCCAAACCAACCCTTTACCCGTTCTAGCCCGTTATCCAAACGTGAGCCAATTCGAGCCCAATAAATTCCCGAGCCCGTTCCTATTCATTTTCCGGCCCATTCCTAGGCCCGCCCTTCATTTTCAGCCCAAGGGCACATTGGGAAATGTGCAAAGTGGAAATGACCAAAATGCCCTTGGATATTTTGAAGAAAAGTCAAAAAGGAAGAGAGAGAAGATGAGGTCATTTTCTTGACAAGTGGGGGCAAGCATTAATGGCCTCAATGAAGCCTATCTCCAGCCCTCACTTCACACTCTCTCTCCTCTTCATCTTCCCCAAACCGCACACCCTTCTCTCCCTAGTTTCCCTTCCTTCCTTCAGTTTTTCAATTCTGACCTTCCACCGAAAACTGAGTTGTTCATGCCCTTACCGTTGGAATCTCGTCTCATGCCACCCGCCGTTGTGTTCGGAAGAGAATTTCCGTTCAGATAGCGTCGGCCGATCGCCGGAAAGAGCCTCCATCCGATCCGTACGGCAGCCGGAAGCCGGCTGTTGCCGGACCGTCACGGTAGCGCCTACTGCTGTTCTGTTTCGCCTTTGCCCCTGTTTTTCTCCCATTCCAGCCAAAACACCACCCATACCAGCCACTAGAAACTCCCCCTTGAGCCCCTAGAGCCGCTGGTCGCTGGCCCGCCGCTCGCCGGAGCTCCGGCAAGCTCCGTTCAGCCGCTTTCCTCCTATGCAGTGCTGTTTTCAGAAGTTCAGTGGGGCATCCGAGTTTGTTGCTGCTGTGTTGAGCCTGGGATCGCCTTGGATCGCTGTGGTAGAGGTCCCCAGGTGTCGGGTTCGTCGCCGCCGCCGCGTCCGTGTCGCCGACCCGCTTGACGAGTGAGTTTAGCTCCTAATTCCTATTTAGTGCCTAAACTTGCTTATGGTTGATCGCCTTGGATCGCTGTGAGAAGGACTTTTGGACGATGCTTCTTAGACAGTCGACAGTGTCAGTTGAGCCGAGTATTTGGAAAAGAGATTTTCGGACCGAGGTAACGAGCCTACTAGGATGTGGGCCGGGCAAGATCAGTGTGGGTCTCACGCCCAAGGTGGGACAGCCACCATGGAAGGCTCGAGACAAGCAAGTGAGCCCGTTGGGCCAAACCAACCCTTTACCCGTTCTAGCCCGTTATCCAAACGTGAGCCAATTCGAGCCCAATAAATTCCCGAACCTATTCCTATTCATTTTCCAGCCCATTTCCTAGGCCCGCCTTTCATTTTCAGCCCAAGGGCACATTGGGAAATGTGCAAGGTGGAAATGACCAAAATGCCCTTGGATATTTTGAAGAAAAGTCAAAAAGGAAGAGAGAGAAGATGATGTCATGTTTTGGGGACTTGAGCCAAGCAATTAATGGCTTTGATGAGCCTTATCCTTCAGCCTCACTTCACCCTCTCTCTCCTCCTCATCTTCCCCAAACCGCACACCCTTCTCTCCTCTTGTTTCCCTTCCTTCTTGAAATTTCAGTTTCTGACCTTCCGCCGAAACCTGAGTTGTTCATTGCCTTCCCATTGGAATCTCGTCTCGTGCCACCTGCCGTTGTGTTCGGAAGAGAATTTCCGTTCAAATAGAATCGGTCGATCGCCGGAAGGAGTCTCCGGTCGATCCGTACGGCAGCTGGAAGCCGGCTGCTGCCGGACCGTCACTGTAGCGCCTGCTGCTGTTTTGTTTCTCCTTTGCTGCTGTTTTCCTCCCATTTCGACCCAACCACCGCCCATACCAGCCACAAGTGGTTACCCCTCGACCCCCAGGTGCCGTTGGTCGCTGGCCCGCCGCTCGTCAGAGCTCCGGGCAGCCCGTTCAACTCCGATCAGCTTCTTCCTCCTCCAGCAGTGCAGTTTTTCAGAGTTGCAGTGGGGAATCCTTGTTTGTTGCTACTGTGTTGAGCCCGGGACCACCTTGGATCGTCGTGGTAAAGGTCCCCGGGTGTCGGGTTCGTTGTCGCCGCCGCGTCCGTGTCGCCGGCCCGCTTAACGGGTGTTTTTAGCTCCTAATCCCTATTTAGTGCCTAAACTTGCTTAGGGTTGGTTAGTTAGTGTTAATCTTGGTTTAAGGGGTTTAATTAAGTTGTATTAGCCCTAAGATAGGTGGTTAGATAGATGATTAAGATTAGATTAGCTTAATTTTGCTTATTAAGCTTAATTGTGCTTAATTTGGGATTAATTGTGTTTATGTGATTGATTAAGCATGATTTGCTTTAATTGAATTGATTAATTGTTTTAATTAATGTTTTGTTTAATTTCTAGATTAAATTTTTTACTTAATTGAATTTCGGAAAAATCACTATTCATAATTACTGTTCACGATTACTGTTCACGTCACTGTTCATGCAGAAGCTAAATTTAGTCTTAAGTTGATGTGCTCTTGATCGTTGTGATTAATTGGAGTGCCGATTGTTAATTATGCTCGTGAATATTAATGAAATGCGTGATCGAGTGTTGGTTGGATTTTGGATTTTGGAAATTGTCCAGTGAGATCGCATGACATATTATGTGGGTTATTTGAAATGGCATGTCGCATGAGCATGAGCGATGTTGCATTCACGACAGAGCAAAGATATAAATGGATTGCTTGATGATGTGTTGCATGATCACATTAAGAGGAGAGCCCGGCGCTGCCGGTAGACCGCCAATCCTTATGGGGTTGTGCCGTGGCCTTTTGGTTGTCCTGACTTCGGTCGGTTGCTTGACAGTGGTAAGTTGCGGGGCTGCGGCAGTGAGCGGGCCCCATGCTCCATAGGGAATGCCGTCGATGGGAGAGAGCCAGTGACGTCGCCGTGCCTCATGGGGGAGGACGATGCCTAGTCTTTGACTGGTAGACCGCCAACCATAAGGTTGTGCCGTGGCCCTAGTGGTCGTAATAATCGAAGCATATGTGTGTGTGTGAGACATGAGAAAGTTGTGTGAGATGCTCTGATTATTTGCATGCTCTTAATGTCGTGATGATTTGTGGTACGCACGCATGAGTTGATAGTCGTGCAGGGTGTGGCAATGGCCAGGTGAGATCGCTTGTGACGCGATTTGCATGTGATTGGTGAACTGTTTCATCTAACGACCATGTGCCTTGCTTGAATTGTATGAGATTTGACGTGCAGGGTATGGCATACCGGGTAAGGTTGCATGCGAATCGAATATTGCTATGTTGGTTGCCTTGTCTGTTGTTGGTTGCTGTTTGTGGGTTGTTGGGTTGAGTGAGGGGTGGTTCTGGAGAGATACCCCGAGTTGAGTTAGCGTACTAACCGGGGCTTAGGGGGAAGAACTCGCTGAGATTTTATCTCAACCCGTCGTGGTTAACCATTTTCAGGTCCTTAGAATGGCGTACCCGCAATGGAGAATCCCGCCCCCGCTTCTCTAGTGATCGACCCGATGGAGCTTGAGTCCGATGGGTTCGAGTGACCGTGGTGTTGAACCTGAGGGTTCTTCTTGTTTAATTGGATTAGCCTAGTTTCTATTTGATTTGGCTTAGAGGATGGATCAGCCCTTTTTGTCGGGCTTGTAATTCATAAAACGATCCTCCATTGGTTAATTCAGTAAATTGAATAATTGAGTAGTTGTTGTTGTTCTTGCTGTTCATCCCTCTATCCCTATTTGATTGTATGTTTGTCTGGGGATGGTTCGTCTTCCGCTTGCGCATAATCAAAGATAAAATGAATGATCGTCGATGGGTCTTGGGACGTCGCTTTCAATGGACCATGGAGAAGGGGTTGCCGTGAGCTCGAGAATCGGGGCGTGACAATGTTTGTCTGGGGATGATTCGTCTTCCGCTTGCGCATAATCAAAGATAAAATGAATGGTCGTCGATGGGTCCTGGGACGTCGCTTTCAATCATCCAAGAGAAGGGGTTGCTGCGACCTCGAGAGTCGGGGCGTGACAACCCCGTCGGTTTTGGTATCAGAGCGAGGTCGAGACTTGGAGTGATAAGGTGCGTGGGATTTTTGGGATAGTGAGATAGGGATGACTTTTATATTACGTGCCTGTGATTGCTTTTGTGGTTTCGTGTGGTGGCGGGTTGCTCATAGTTCAGAGTGATGAGCAATCCTGAGCAGTCAGCCCCTAGGCATAGGGCAGTGTCTGATCAGACCAGTGATTGAGGTAGCGTGTAGGCAGATCCTAGGTTAGTTGGGATCCTGCTGGCACTAGAGACCTTGTTAGGACAGCAAGCTGTGTGCTTTGGCTGTGGCCTTTGTGGTTCCCCTAGTGAGAGAAGAGGCTTGAGAGAGACCGATGCCTAGGCTGGTAGAGCAGTTCCTGAGACTGAAGCCACCAAGGTTCAGCGGCGTGGGCGACCCTGAAGCTGCGACCCTTTGGATAAGGGATTTCGAGAGGACTGTTACAGTGTTGAGATGTTTAGAGTAAGACAGAGTGCTTCTGGCGGTTTATCAACTTCAAGGTAATGCCAGTACATGGTGGGAAGCCACTCAAGGAAGAGTGTTCCCTGAAGGCACGGTTCAGACTTGGGGTGCCTTTCGTGAAGCTTTCATTGGATAGTACTTCTTAGACAGTGCGAGAGAGTCAAAGATGGCAGAGTTCCAACAGTTTTGTCAGAATCAGATGTCAGTGGATCAGTATAAGGCGAAGTTCGCTGAGTTGGCCTAGTATATGCCAAGATTAGTGGAGGACCCTCGGATAGGGCGAGACAGTTCAGAGATGGCTTGAAATTGGAATTGAAAGCTAGCTGGTGCCCTTGAATTTAAAGAGTTTTGATAAGATGTACGAGAGGGCCCAGATGATAGAGGAGGATATGATCGAGAGGGCGACCGCATTTGGCTCGCAGTTCGTGCCTAACAGAGATAATTGTCGATTTGGAAATGGACCGATGATGGGGAGAAGGAATCACATCTCACCCAACAGAAAATGGATTGTCATGGAAAGACAATTCAGTTTAACCCAGCAGTGGGTGATATTTTTGAGTTTGTGAGAAATCGAGGAGGACCCTTGACCCCTTTGAAATTCGTCGTTGGAAGTAACTTGTTTATTGGACGAAGGTTGCTAAAATTATTGGACAACTGTGGTTAATTGGTTAGTTGAAGAATCAAGGATGGATCATTGCACTTATGCATCGCTTTTCAGTAGCTCAACCAAGGGACGGTCATGAGCAAGATCCATTACCAAGGATGGATGACTTATTTGACCCATTTCAAGGAGCTTCGATATGTCCCAAGATAGACCCAAGGACGGGCTATCAGTAGTTGAGGATTAAAAAGGAGGATAAACTAAAGACGACATATTGTGTGCGATTTGGTCACTACGAGATTACCGTACCGCCATTTGGATTAACTAATACGCTAGTTGCTTTTATGGATTTGATGGATTGAGTGATTAAGGCGTATTTAGAGCAAATTGTAATAGTGTTAGTGAGTGATATATTGGAATATTCGAGGAAATTAGAGGAACGCGAACAGCACTTGAGGGTGGTGCTATAGACCATTCGAGAGCATAAACAGTATGCCAAGTTTAATGTGTACGAGTTTGGGTTTACTCACGTTACTTTTGTTATCGTGTGATTTTGGACGGAAGGAATTTCTATGGATCTGCTAAGATCAAGGCAGCCATGAATATGTCAAGACTTATGACAGTAACAGAGGTTCGAAGTTTTCTAAGTTAGACAGGTTAGTACAGACGATTCGTAGAAAGGTTCTCTACGATAGCTACGCCTCTGATACGAAGGTTAATGAAGGACGTAAGAATTTGAATGGACAAATAAGTGAAATTTTTAAGAGCTTAAGTATAAGCTGATTATCGCACCAGTTTTGAGGATTTAGTCTATTATTGGAGAATACGAGATTTGCAGTGAGGTGTCATATAAGGGATTTGACTACGTGGTAAGGCAATAAGGAAGATTGGTTGCTTACGCGTCACGACAATTGAGGTAATTGGATTTAATGGAAATCAGATAAGTTTTATCTTGATGATTTGAGGAGTTGTAGGTATGGGATCATAAGATATGATCTATTAAATGGCGATAATCTTTGATAAGAATTACGGTGGATGATTTATTGCTCGGAAGTCTTAGATTCGATTAAGATGTGAATTTACCAAGGTGGATTATTTGAGGAGATATATAAGATAGGGATTTGAGGAATGGATTTTTGTCTTCGGTGGATTAAGAATTAATTATCCCTCGATGCTAGATGGATGGGTGGTGAAATATCATTATCGATGATTTCTTCTCGAGGTATCAGAAAGGATTTGAAGAGGTATTCGAAAGCCTTTAGTGCGATAAATGACATTTGGTTTGCACTAATTTTCAAGTGGTTGGGTGAGTTCTTGATTTGGTTATTAAATGGATGTGAAAGGAATATCAGAAGAAAAATCTGTGGTTTGTAGAATTCGGACAGCAATTTGATGGAAGTTCAGTGAATCGGATTTCAAGTGTTGATAAGTGAACCTATGGAAACGAGCTCATGGATTGACGAGCTAGAGAAAGTTTTGCACTTTGAGGTGCTCAGACAAGGTTAAAACCGTGAGGCTTGGTATGGGACAGGCCAAAGCGGATAATACCTCTACGAGATGGTGCATGTCAAAAAGGGACTTTTGCTAGTAGTGGTGCAGTTCGAAGATGCCCGTAACGATTGATCCGACGAGGGCGGGGAGTGGTCGCCGGGGCTAGAGTGCCTGAGCAAGGAGCGACTCCTGGTAGGCTTCTAGGATGTCGAAAGGGGCAGAAATGAACTGAACTACGCACTGTGCAAAAAGAGAATGCTTATGGGATAAGATTTTATCGAAGTGGTATGGCAGAAATATGGTCAAGTTTGTGGAACTCCAGTCTATGGAACGAGGTCAAAGAATTGGGAATCGCTGGTTCAAAATTGGTTTAGCAGTTATTGAATGAAGTTCAGATTATCAGAGACAGACTAAAGACTGCTCAGAGTCATCAGAAGAGTTATGCAGATAAGCATCGCAGACCGTTGGAGTTTAAGATGGGCAATAATGTATTTTTGAAAGTATCGCCGATGAGGGGTACTTCCAGATTTGGCAAGAAAGAAAAGTTGTCTGAGGTATGTTGGACCTTTTGAGACTTTGGAAAGGATCGGGGTTTTAGCATATCGTCTTGCGTTGCCATCGAAGCTTGCTCAAGTACATGATGTTTTCCATGTGTCCATGTTGAGAAAGTATCAACCGGACCTGACTCGTGTTTTGAAACTGGACATAGACGACAGGATGTCGTACGTGGAAATGCCGATAGGATAGAGGATCGTAAAGAGCAAGTGCTTCGAATCAAGACTATTGCCTTAGTTAAGGTGATCTGGCAGTATCACGGATCAGAGAGAGTTACAGGGGAAAGTGAAAAAGTGATGAAGCATCAGCACCCTCATCTGTTAAGGATTTGATAGTAGCAGCAAATTTCGAGGACGAAATTTTTATAAGAGGGGAAGAATTGTAACATCCTGAATTCGAGCCCTTTGAGAGAGGAATGAACGTAAATTTCGCCAATGCATTGTTGGTTAATCTCACTCGGAACTGATCACTCCTGACATACTGACCTTGAAAGGAAAGGCTAATGAGGATAGAACTCGTGAGACTAAAGAACTTGACCTGGGAAAATGACTCGACCGTGAGAATTGCGTAAGGACGATCCTGTAGATATGTAGGCCGATTCCAGGGACGAATAGAAGTCAATTCGCGGATAGAAATAATGGGGCGATGGGTGATTCCGTCTACTATTATCAAACCCGCGAACGGCCCTATGTCGATCCTTGATAATCGTGTACTTTGAAATAAGAATCGATCCTTCGCAATTTCATGCAGTCAAGGACGTCCATGTGTCGAGAAGTCTTGAACGTGAATTGCCACGAGTCGGTTACGTGTGAGTCCTCGAAGCCGCCTGTCAGTCTGAGTAGTACCAAAATGGCATTCGGGCGAAATTGACATGGCATGAGAATCCAATATTGGACTTCGAATTTTCAGGAATGTTTGAGAAGGACTTTTGGACGATGCTTCTTAGATAGTCGACAGTGTTAGTTGAGCCGAGTATTTGGAAAAGAGATTTTCGGACCGAGGTAACGAGCCTACTAGGACGTGGGCCGGGCAAGATCAGTGTGGGTCTCACGCCCAAGGTGGGACAGCCGCCATGGAAGGCTCGAGACAAGCAAGTGAGCCCGTTGGGCCAAACCAACCCTTTACCCGATCTAGCCCGTTATCCAAACGTGAGCCAATTCGAGCCCAATAAATTCCCGAGCCCATTCCTATTCATTTTCTGGCCCATTCCTAGGCCCGCCCTTCATTTTCAGCCCAAGCGCACATTGGGAAATGTGCAAAGTGGAAATGACCAAAATGCCCTTGGATATTTTGAAGAAAAGTCAAAAAGGAAGAGAGAGAAGATGAGGTCATTTTCTTGACAAGTGGGGGCAATGAAGCCTATCTCCAGCCCTCACTTCACTCTCTCTCTCCTCTTCATCTTCCCCAAACCACACACCCTTCTCTCCCTAGTTTCCCTTCCTTCCTTTAGTTTTTCAGTTCTAACCTTCCACCGAAAACTGAGTTGTTCATGCCCTTCCCGTTGGAATCTTGTCTCATGCCACCCGTCGTTGTGTTCGGAAGAGAATTTCCGTTCAAATAGCGTCGGCCGATCGCCGGAAAGAGCCTCCGTCCGATTCGTACGGTAGCCGAAAGCCGGCTGTTGCCGGACCGTCACTGTAGTGCCTGCTGTTATTCTGTTTCGCCTTTGCCCCAGTTTTTCCCCATTCCAGCCAAAACACCGCCCATACGAGCCACTAGAAACTCCCCCTTGATCCCCTAGAGCTGCTGGTCGTTGGCCCGCCGCTCGCCGGAGCTCCGGCAAGCTCTGTTCAGCCGCTTTCCTCCTGTGCAGTGCTGTTTTCAGAAGTTCAATGGGGCATCCGAGTTTGTTGCTGCTATGTTGAGCCTGGGATTGCCTTGGATCACTGTGGTAGAGGTCCCCAGGTGTCGGGTTCGTCGCCGCCGCCGCGTCCGTGTCGCCGGCCCGCTTAACGGGTGAGTTTAGCTCCTAATCCCTATTTAGTGCCTAAACTTGCTTAGGGTTGGTTAGTTAGTGTTAATTTTGGTTTAAGGGGTTTAATTAAGTTGTATTAGCCCTAAGATAGGTGGTTAGATAGATGATTAAGATTAGATTAGCTTAATTTTGCTTATTAAGCTTAATTGTGCTTAATTTGGGATTAATTGTGTTTATGTGATTGATTAAGCATGATTTGATTTAATTGAATTGATTAATTGTTTTAATTAATGATTTGTTTAATTTCTGGATTAAATGTTTTAATTAATTGAATTTCGGAAAATCATTGTTCATAATTACTGTTCACGAGCACTGTTCACGATTACTGTTCATGGCACTGTTCATGCAGAAGCTAAATTTAGTCTTAAGTTGATGTGCTCTTGATTGTTGTGATTAATTGAAGTGCTGATTGTTAATTATACTCGTGAATATTGATGAAATGCATGATCGAGTGTTGGTTTGGATTTTGGAATTGTCGAGTGATACCGCATGACATATTGCGTGGGTTATTTGAAATGGCATGTTGCATGAGCATGAACGCATGAACAATGTTGCATTCACGACCAAGCAAAAGCAAAGACAAGAATGAACTGTTTGCTGATGTGTTGCATGGTCAGATTAAAGTTGATAGCCCGGTTGAGCCGGATGACCGCCAATCCCCATTGGGGTTGTGCCGTGACCATTGGGTCGCCTGACAGTGGTTAGATGCGGGGCTGCGGCAGTGAGCGGGCCCCATGCTCCATAGGGAATGCCGTCGATGGGAGAGAGCCCGTGACGTCGCCGTGCCTCATGGGGAGGACGATGCACGGTCTTCGACCGGTAGACCGCCAACCATAAGGTTGTGCCGTGGCCCTAGTGGTCGTAATAATCGGAGCGTATGTGTGGATGTGAGGCATGAGAAAGTTGTGTGAGATGCTCTGATTATTCGCATGCTCTTAATGTCGTGATGATTTGTGGTACGCACGCATGAGTTGACAGTCGTGCAGGGTGTGGCAATGGCCAGGTGAGATCGCTTGTGACGCGATTTGCATGTGATTGATGAACTATGTTATCTAACGGCCATGTGTCTTGCTTGCATCGTATGAGATTGAACGTGCAGGGTATGGCATACCGGGTAAGGTTGCATGCGAATCGAATATTGCTATGTTGGTTGCCCTATCTGTTGTTGGTTGCTGTTTGTGGGTTGTTGGGTTGAGTGAGGGGTGGTTCTGGAGAGATACCCCGAGTTGAGTTGGCATACTAACCGGGGCTTAGGGGAAGAACTCGCTGAGATTTTATCTCAACCCGTCGTGGTTAAACATTTTCAGGTCTTTAGAATGGCGTACCCGCAATGGAGAATCCTGCCCCCGCTTCTCCAGTGATCGACCCGACAGAGCTTGAGTCCGATGGGTCCGAGTGACCATGGTGTTGAACCTTAGGGTTCTTCTTGTTTAATTGGATTAGCCTAGTTTCTATTTGATTTGGCTTAGAGGATGGATCGGCCCTTTTTGTCGGGCTTGTAATTCGGAAAACGATCCTCCATTGGTTAATCCAGTAAATTGAATAATTGAGTAGTTGCTGTTGTTCTTACTTGTTCATCCTCTATCCCCTGTTTGATTGTATGTTTGTGCGGGGATGGTTCGTCTTCGCTTGCGCATAATCAAAGATAAAATGAATGGTCGTCGATGGGTCCTGGGACGTCGCTTTCAATCGACCAAGAGAAGGGGTTGCCGCGAGCTCGAGAGTCGGGGCGTGACACTATACTTTGAGAAATTACCATTTTAGCCCTTCTAGAAGTGGAATTTAATTTTGGAGGACAAAAGCCAAGAAAGTCAAGGGAAATGATGGATTTTTGGGGAAAGTTGATGAAGCTAATTGGAGAAGGCTTCAAGGAGAGAGAGTCTTCATCTTTTCTCTCTCTTCTCTCTCTCTTCTCCCTCTCTCTCCTTAGGCGTCCAGCCCCTTGCCCTCTCTCTTTTCTCCCTCATTTCTCTCTTTTCCTCCATGGTTCTTCCCCTTGGATACCCCCTTGACCGACTGGATAACCCTCACCCGCCATCTTAGCCACCTTGCCGCTATTTTGGAGCCACCATGCCATTGTGGTGCCACCCGTCCGAGGCCACCCAAGTCGGGCCTCTCTCTCTTCCTTGCGATTCTCACCTGCGCCGAAAACCGCCTCCACCGAGATCCATTTCTGTAGAGTGCCTGCGTGACATTTTGGACATAGTCGTGCGTAGCCCTCGCTGCCGCTGTTGTGCTCGTGTCGTCGGATTCATTGCCATGTGAGTTTACGTTCTAATCCCTCAATTAGTCTGTTAAACTTGCTTAGAGGTAGTTTAATTATGATTAATCTTAGTTAGGGGTTTAATTGTGGCTAACTAAGGTTAAGAGAGCTGGTTAGAAGGATGACTAAGGTTAGGTTAATTAACCATGGTTGGGTTAATTAACCATGGTTAAAGCATGGTTTGGTTTGTTAATCATGGTTAGTTTGGATTAAATCATTAACCTTGCTTAGTACTCATTAATTGTGATTGATTAGAAAAATCAAAGATTATGGGGTTAATCTTGATTAGCATTATTTTATTAAAAAGAATTGTTTTCTTTTAATAATTTATTGATTTATGAAATTTAGAATTTATATTATTATTTATTAAATTATGGGAATTACTGTTCACGAATCATTGTTCATAAGTTACTGTTCACGAATTACCGTTCACATGTACTGTGCATGCAATATTGTTCATGCAGAAACGAATCATAGCCTTAATTTGATGCGTTCATGATTGTTAAGGTATGTTGAATTGTTGCTTTGATCAATAGGGTATTGATCATATGATTAAAATTGTCGAGTGTTTAATTGCTTTGATAATTATGCCTTGACGTTTGTGTACTTTGTGCCTGAATTTTATGATGTTTTCCTGCACATGCCATGCTATTTGATGCTTGCATTGCCTTAAAAAATGTTTGCCTCATGCAAAACCCAAAGTAGTAATTTTTACAAGGGTTTTTATGGACATATAAAAGGGAAACCCTGAGGTGTCAAGTGTATATGTCGAGTTTTATATTTTAAATGAGGCCAGTATGTTTAAAAAGTAAGGGATGCAAAGTTTGACGGGTTTTCAATAATTATGTGACAACGTGCGATTATTTTCCTGCAATTTTTACATGAAAAATGTGCAGTGATTTATTATGTTGAGCATGTACCACATTTGCATCGGCTAATATGCAAGATTAAAATGGATCATTATGGTATGCTTGTGTGGTCACATAAATGAACCCATCATCCCGGCGAGAGATCAGGGGACGAAGTCCGACTTGTTGGAAATCCTTGCAGGAGTCCAGATGTAGAATTGCAATAGATTCAAACCCATGCTCCTTTGGGAATGCCATCTTAGGAGAAAACCCTTGACATAGCCACGCCTCATAGGGGAGGGCGATGCCTGACTATGCTAATAGACACCGTCGGGAGTTCGGTTGTGGTCCTGAGAGGCGTTAATAATCGAAACACTTGTGAATGCAGAGGTGTATGTGAAACATACTGTGATGTGTTCTGATTATGTATGTGCTGTTTGCACTGACCATGGCATGCATGAGGTTATACCGTGCAGGGTATGGCAATGGCAAGGTAAGATTGCCTACAACTCGACTCGCCTATGATTGATCATTGTGACGATTAAAATGCCGGTTGCATTGTTTAAGGCACGCATGAGAATTTATACCGTGTAGGGTGTGGCATGACCGGGTAAGGATGCCTGCGAGTCGATTGATTGCTGATTGTTTCTTATGGGATTTACCGGGTAGATCACATTTATAATTAAGCCAAAGCGAGGGTCATTTTGCAATTGATCTACCATCGTTATAAGGTATATGCTTGTTAAGCACCCCGAGGCGAGTTGGCATCCTAACCGTGGCTTATGGCGATAACTCACTAAAATTATATCTCACTCGTCGTTGTTAAACATTTTCAGGTCCGTAGTTATGGCATCTATATTGCCATGGATTGGGAAGTGCTAGAGTAAATCGCGGAGGGCAACAAGTTAGTGTGCCCGATGGTTGAAGGAAGTAGATTAACCCTGTTTAGTATCTTTGGATGACTATAAAGGAAGTCGTCCAATTGAGGGACTTGTGTATAAACTTCCTAAGGTTAATTAGTTCGAGAATAAAAACGATGTTGCTACTGTTGTTTGTGGTCTTTCTATTATCCCTACTGTTTATTGATTGGGTGTTGTTGATTTGTTTCCGCATGCATTTAATCACAAGATAAAAAAATGATTGGCAACGCGTCCTGGGATGTTCCATTCATTTGACCAAAGTAAATGGGTTATCGCGTGCTTGGGATTCGGGGTGTGACACTCCGAACAAATCGATCAGATACAAGAAGAACATGTTTCTGTTCAGCATTCTGGTTCAACACAGTCACCTGCCCACTGGTTCTCATTCCCGAGTCAATGGGGAACTGGGCCAAGTCAAATGTGGGCCCAATATAGCCCACTCAGAGGAGAGGTAACTTCAGGACTCGGAGGTGGGCCCAATGAAGGTGGGATGAAGACTCTATTAATCCCAAGAGGAACGGGTTCGGGTCAGCGACCAGATCTGAATCTGGCGGGTTCAGGGATAAATCCCTACCCGGGATTCCAACCCGGCTTTGTGCCCTATCCACTCGTAATCACAAGCGGTCGCCCGAGCACTATACACGTCGCCAGCCAACGGACCTGAACTAAAGATCATCGGGCTGCAACTCACTAGTCCAGAGAACTACACGGCACGGGCTTGGGATTTTTGGCGAGCTCTGGTGAAAAAGGAGAAAGACGGCTTCCTCGATGGAACCGTAGCCTTTCCGACCAACAACTGACTACAGCGACACTGGCACAGATGCAATTAGCATCCAAGAGATGTATGGCAAACTTGACCACGCCAAGCTTTTCTCACTGACTCAAGCCTTGTCAGAATTGAAGCAAGGGGACCTCTCGGTTACTGCTTGCTTCAATCAACTTTCGGCCCCGTGGAATGAGCATGAGGCGGTTGAGGAACAGCTCGAGGGACCCGAGTCCACACTCAGACAATATCGAGAGATGAAGGACAGAGAGAAAGTCATGAGATTTTTATTGATTTTGAATGAAAGTAACTCACATTTCTGATCGCAGATTCTTGCCATGGAGCCAGTACCGCCAGTGGGCCGTCCAAGAGGAGAGCCAACGCTTAGCTATGGCAAAGTACGTTCAGGTTGGAGATAGGGTCACGCTCCCAGCTCCGGTGAGATCGACACAACAGGTCTTTGGCTCCACGCTTGGTGCTCCGGCGAGAGCTGCTTCAATGAGACAATTGCAGCAGGTCTTCGGTTTTGATGGAATGCACAGAGTGGCTGCCTCACACCCAAATGAAGGCAACCCTAAAATGTTTCAACTGGACGGTCCAGACCACTTGAATGAATTGGATGGTCAGCAATTGTCCATCCAGTTGACCGAATCCAATGGCTCACATCAAGCTTCATCAGCCCATGCCTTTAAACCAGCGAATGGCCCAAGAAACGCCACATCATCACATAAAGGAGGTGGGCAAAATCAAGAAAGGGGTAAATTTTGTGAATTGCAAATGTCCACGTCATACTATTGATACATATTAAAAATTGCATGGAAAACCTAATAAAAAAATGGAAAAAGAGTATTTTACTTATCAGGTTTCAGCGGTGGGAGCAAATGGGGCAATTGGGACAATTACACAAGGTCAACATCAAAATATTATGAGAGCCTTGAGTAAGTTGGGGACTACCGATAAAATTGCAGGCTTTTCAAGTACTTCATTTTGCAAGACAAATTCAATTTCAGTTAATGCATAGATTATTGATTCAAGTGCTAATATTTTCATATGTCCATAAGAAACTCTTTTCTTCCATGTCAGTACATCTTCCAACTAGTGATGTCACCTATGTCACCAAAATTGGCACCATATATCTTAGTCAACATATTGTTCTTAAGAATGTCCTTTATATTCCTAAATTTGAGTTTAATCTTATATTTGTTTCCAAGATTTGTGAGGACAATTCTTACCGTGCCATATTCAATTCCAAAAATTACTTCTTTCGGGACCATTCGATTGGCAATGATGGGCTTGGGTAGCATTGCAGAAGGATTATATTTTTGGATCAATTTCCCTAAAGATCTTGATTTATCTTCATTGAATAACAGCTTTTTTTGTAATGCTACCACTAGTAATAAAACTATTATTTCTCATCAACAATTCGGTCATAGTGCTTGTTTTCCTCACTCCAAATGTTCCATTTGCCCGTTAGCATAATAGTCACGAGCATATTTCCCAATTAGTACATCTCGGGCTACTAATGCATTTTCTTTACTTCATATGGATAGTTGAGGATCTTATCATACCCCTCATCATGATAGGTCACATTTCTTTCTTACTGTGGTTGATGATTACACTCGTGCCATCTGGGTTTTTTATATGTAGTCAAAAGGTCAAACTTTTTCAAGGTTGTCGAATTTCTTCTCCTTGATTAAGAATCAATTTAATAAATCTATCCAAAGAATTCGTACAGACAATGGGCGTGAGGTTTTCACTAATGAATGAACCTCTTTCCTATCCTCCCATGGAATACTCCATGAAAGCTCTTGCACCTACACTCCCCAACAAAATGGGATTGTAGAGCTTAAACATTGACATCTCCTGGAAGTAGCCCAAGCACTCAAATTCCAAGTATCCATTCCTGAGAAATTTTGCCGTGATTGTGTAGTCACAATAGTTTATTTAATCAATCGCATACAAACTCAAATTCTTGAAGGACGGATCCCATTTGAAATGCTTTTTGGAAAGAAACCGGAGATTAACCACTTTAGAGTTTTTGGCTGCTTATGCTATGCCATGAATATGGGTCCTCGGAATAAGATGGATCCTTGTGCACTTCGGTGTGTTTTTATGGGTTACCCCCTTTGCATAGAGATATCTATAGGGCGTTTCTTTGCCAATCGAGATGTTATTTTTCATGAAGATACATTTTCATTCCAAGAAACGACATCTCAACCTCAATCATCTGCCAACATCAAGTAAATTCTTATCATAAGAGGATTTATCTATGAGTTCTCAATATGTTTTCGTTGCAGCAGACCCTAGGTCATATATATCAACCGATTCAAATTCCTCAAATCAAGATGCTAAATCACTAACATTATTTGACAGAGATGATCTGCCTGCATCGTCAGCGACTCCTGCATCCTTAGTGGAATCTCCACATGCATGTATCGATGATTCTTGCTCACTAGTTTTGGAAAGGTGCAAACTGAACAACCTCGATGTTCTGGACGTCACGTTCACCCCCTGCATAGACTAAAGATTATATATGTCCCACATTGGATTCTCCAGGTACACGTTATCCTTTCTCCTCATATGTCTCATTTAGTCAACTATCACCAAAACATGTGTTGAATTAGTTGCATATCAAAGGAACAGGAAACATCGTCTTATGATGAAGCAGCATGTGACCCATGATGGCAATAGGCTATGGAAGCTGAATTACATGCTCTCACTGAGAATCACACTTGGGATATTGTCTCTCTACTTGCACATCCAAAACTAATTAATCACAAATGGGTATATAAAATCAAGTATAGGGAAAATGGATCTGTTGAACTTTACAAGGCTCACTTAGTTGCCAAAGGATTTACCCAGCGAGAAGGTTTCAACTATCATGAGACTCTCTCTCTAGTCGCTAAAGAGGTTACTGTTCATTCCTTTTTTTCTATTGTTGCCCTTCGTAATTGGCAACCGCACCAAATGGATATCAATAATGCTTTCCTCCATGGAGATCCCGATGAGGAAATATATATATATATGGAAATTCTACAAGGTTTACGGAGACAAGGGGAGTCTTGAGTATGTCATCTCCATAAATCTCTTTATGGGCTGAAGCAGGCATCTCAATAATGGTATTGGAAATTTACCACTACACTCGCAAATGTAGGTTTCCAACATTCCAAACATGATTATGCAGTATTTACCTAGACTAAATGTACTTCATCAATTTATCTATTGATATAGAGTGATGACATTCTTGTTATGGGAAATGATGATCTTGCTGTTAGGAAATTCAAAAAATGTCTACATTCTACATTCCATATGAAAGATTTGAGACCTCTCAAATATTTTATTGGGATTGAGATAGCTCGGTCCAATGAAGAGATTTCTCTCAGTCAACAGAAATTTGTTTTAGAAATTGTTTCAAAAGCAAGACTATCAGGATGCATGCCAATTGTTCCAATTGAACAGAATGCTAAACTTACAACGCATGAATATGATGCGGGTTTATCATTATCTAATGAGGATTTGCTGCTTAAAGATCCATCAGGATATCAACAACTTGTTGGTAAGTTGATTTATCTCACCATTACCAAACCTAACATATGTTACGTTGTTCAGATACTTAGCCAATTCATGCATAACCCGAAACAATCTCACATGAATGCAGCTCTAAAAGTTGTGAAGTATTTGAAAGGGTGCCTAGGGCTTGGAATACTTCTATCTCATGATTGCAATATGAAGATGACAGCCTACTGTAATACAGATTATGCCACTTGTTCAATGACTTGAAGATCCATTACTAGTTTTTGCATAAAATTGGGAAAGTCCTTGATTTCATGGAAATCAAAGAAACAGTCAACCATTTCATTATCTTCGGCTGAATTAAAATATCGAGCTATGGCAAAAACTATTTGTGAAATAGTATGGATACGAGGATTACTTGCTGACCTAGGAGTACAAGTAGACAAACTAAGTGAATTGTTTTGTGACAATGACGCTGCACTCAAATTAGCGGCAAATCTAGTATTTCATGAAAGAACAAAACATATAGAGGTTAACTGTCACTTCACTCGAGAAAAGATTCAAGAAGGGCTAGTGGTGACAAAAGGAATTAGGACAATGGAACAACCTATAGACATTTTTACCAAGCCGCTATGTTAGAGACAATACACATATCTACTGAGCAAGCTAGGCGCTTTTGATATATATAAATTGCCAGCTTGAGGGGGAGTGTTGGAGATATGATTTGATTCCAATTATCCAAGTGTGGGTTAATTGATCCGGTCAGTTTGTAAGATTAGATATTCGGAATATAAAATAGGAAACGTTATTTTGTATATTCTTTCCTATTATACATCTTTCTTATATTATAAATAAGCTTGTAATGCATGTACAAAAGTAGAGAAATATAAATAAAATTTTCTCCAATACTTTTCATTTTCTGTCATAAGGTTATTGGGTAAACCAAGGATGATATGAGAAGCAAAGGCATTTTAGAAACTACATGAAACCTAGTGGGACCTTAGTGCAGGTTCCGGTGTTTCATAACAAGCGATTTCTGTCTTATCAGACTAATTTTACTAAATATCTCCTCAATATTAGAGGAAATTTTCCCCAACTATGCCTATGTTACAAGCATGAACATAATTCGCTTGCAAATTTAGATGTAGGAGGCAATAATCTTTCTTGACACATGTTGGAAAATATATTGGTAGGTTACAAGATGTCAAGACCGCCCACGTGCAAATTTAATTAGAATTAAATGTTAGTGATTATATGTTTGTGGCATATCAGTTAGCAGTGTGCTAAGAGAATAATAAATGTAATGTCTATATTTGTACTTCACCATTACTTGGGTACATTTTGCCCCGCACTCATTGTCACCACTTTTCACATCATCCATGTTACATATATAGTCAATATTCTAATCGTAAAAGCTGGGATTGTGGAGAGGCAACTACCCTGTAAAAGATTTCAGAGTTTCAAAAATTGCATTGATGGATTTTAATCTTGTTATTTAGCTATTAGAGATGGGATAATGGAGGAGGCCAAGTGGTTAGGTCAATCAACTATAAATTACTTTGCAGACTCTTCAATATGTTATTCTAATACATTTTTGTTGATAGAAGATATTTGCTTTTGCAGTGCATATTTCTTCTATAAACACCATTCGTCCTCTTACACATTGTTTTACACGAAAACGTTTTCAAAAGATCCTACAACAACTAATTTATATTGAACCTAAATAAATCCTTAAATCATTTCATTTGGACTACGAAATGTAAAACACAAGGGTATTCCCACCTTATTAAGGAAGAAAATATCTAACTTAAAATGAGGGGTGGGAGGTATGTAGACATCGGCACATAAAAATAAGGAACGCAGTCCAAGCTAATTGCCCTCATTCGAGGTATTAGTACGGATGGTCCTTGTAGGTGAAAACTCCTCCGGAAGAAAATAGGCCAGTGAAAACGATATCATTGTTAGGTTTGCACAAAAAAAGTTTCTAAAAGGTCCAACAACAACCAATTTATTGGTATGAATATTAGGTGAAATGACACTAGTGTTCCTTATACTCCTGTCCAAAAGTCAAAACCGTCCATGTAAGTTTTTTTTTTTGCGCAAAATCATTTATGTACTTTTAACAATGGTCTTACTACATCCTTCTATTATGTTGCTCCTCTTTCGAACGATTTATGCTGATGTTAACACTTGGCACATTAAGAGAAGGCATATCGCAGCCATGGCCGCTCAAACTAGAAGCTCACAATCATAGCCATTTGAGCACGAAGGGGAGAATTGCCAAAAAAGTTTTAAACCTATTGCAGTTATACCAATTCAGTCATAAACCTTTTTTTTGACCGATTCAGTCCTAAACCTTTTGCAATTGTGCCAATTTAGTCCATCCGGCCAAATTTGGCCGTCCGGAGCTGACGTGGACGCTGGCCAGTGCCAACGACAATATTTTAATAATTTTTTATTTTATTTTATTTTCCGAATTTTTTCTTGTTTTTTTAATTTTTCTGTTCTTTTATTTTCTTTTTTTTTCTCCCCCTCCCCCCCCTGGTCAGCGGCAATGACCGGCCAATTCTGACGAGGCTGCCGGCCACTGCGCGAGGGCTGCAAAGCCCTCGCTGGTGGCCAGCGAGGATCGCGGCCCTCGTCAGACCGGCCACCCTCACCGATGGCCTCGCCCAGACTAGGGCGAGGCTTGGGGGCTGCGGCGAGGTGGCCTTGCCATGGCCTGGCTGCGGGTGAAGGCGGCCTCGCCCGTGGCTGGCGAGGCCATGGCGACCTTCGCCCGGCCCGCCATGGCCTCGCCGGCCCGCAGCGAGGCTGCCTTCACTTGCGGCTAGGCCATGGTGAGGCTGGCCTCACCCAGATTTGGGCGAAGCCGCCTCACCGCAGCCGGCCTCGCCCAGATCTAGGCGAAGCCGCCTTCCGTGGCTGGCCCCCAGATTGGGGCGAAGCCCCCTCGCCGCGATTGGCCTCGCCCAGATCTGGGCGAAGCTACCTCTACACCGGCACCCAAAACGGGGCGAAGCCGCCTCGTCATGGCTGGCCTCGCCCAGACTTGGGCGAGGCCGTCGGCGAGGGTCGTTAGGGCCACGACCCTCACCGACGGGCCCCAGTGCAGGCGAGGTCCCCGGCGAGGGCTTCACGGCCCTCGCGCGGTGGCCGGCAGCCTCGTCGGCGGCCGGCCATTGCCGCCGGTGAGGGGGGAGGAGGGGAGGGGGAGAAAAAAAGAAAAAGAAAAAACAGAAAAATTAAAAAACATTAAAAAATCGGCAAATAAAAAAAAAAAAAAATCAAAAAATACCAAAAAAATTATTAAAATATTGTCACCGGCGCGGTCGGTGTCCACGTCCGCTCCGCCGGCCAAATTTGGCCGATGGACTAAATTGGCACAATCGCAAAAGGTTTATGACTAAATTGGTCAAAAAAAAGGTTTAGAGCTGAATTGGCACAACTGCAATAAGTTTAGGACTTTTTGGCAATTCTCCCGAGCACGAAGCGCGTGACCACCATGGCCAAATTCGACTTCAAAGCTTGTGACTATCATGGTTGCTCGAGCTCAAAACTCATAATATGAAGGTTTGAGCTCTGAAGCTCACAACAGCCCCAAAATCCAGTTAAAATTGAAAAAATATCGATACGAATTAAAATAGAAGAAGGGCCAAAGAACGCTATGGCCTCTACCATAAATAGTTTTCCGGTGGTTTGAGTTCTTGCTTTATTTATTTATTTTAATGAAGTTAAGTTTTTTTCTTCAATTCATCAATTTGATATAATTAGTCCATTTGTGAGAAAATTTTCCAAATTTTTTTAAACACATTACATTTGTGCCAATTTAGTCATAAACCTTATAATTTGACCAATTTAGTCCTAAACTTTTGATAATTTGCCAAATCATTCCTAAATCTTTTAATTGAATCAATTTAATCTTAGATTTTTTGATGATTTACCAATTTAATCATTTCGACCAAATTGGCTAGAAATTACTGACATGGTGATCTAGTCACCACTAGCTATCTTATGTGACACGACTGAAGCTAACATACATAATTTTTTAGATTTTTTAAATTTTTTCTGAATTTTTTAAAACTTTTTTCTTCCTCTTTTTATTTTCCCAACCCTTGGCTAGCAAGGGCATCGATCCTCCCCCAGATCCACCTGAGCATTGCGGCGCTTATCACAACCCTCCTAAAATTTTTCATGCTTTTGGAATTGTTTAGAGGTATTGCTCAAAAAACAGTCCAAATGGTTCATCAAGAAGATAGTCCTAAGGACTCATCTAATGATGGTCCAAGAGGTCCATCAATTAAGAGCATGGGCTCCCCCAAAACCATTCCTTGTGTGACGTTGGATTTCATTTTTCAATTTTTTAACCCTCTAAGTATTTGCTAAGAGTCACCACTAGCCATTTGGGGTTAGTTAGAAATCAATTGAGACTCGAGAGTGTCATCTCAATTCCCACGCAACCAGAAATTCTATGTTCAAGGACTTGTGTATGCTAATAATTCTATTGACGCCCTTTTGGAACCTAAGTTGAAAGTATCTTGATCACCATTTACGATCCCGAAGGTATCAATTTACTAAGTGAGCATGCAAATGTTTTTGTAGGGTTCATTGAAAGTCTAATCTAGCCCTATTTTATTTTGGAAAAGGAAATTAACAACCAATTAATTGAAGGGCGATGCTATATAAACACCTAAGAAATTGAAAGTATCTATCTAAATGCGAGAAAAGAAAACCCAATACAAGTCAAACAAATAATACTACATGCTCTTATTATTGAGTCTTGAGACATGATCCTTCGGAAGCTTGAGTTAGAGTTAAATCCTATCTAGGTGAGCCTAATTCTATTTATTTGATTATAGTGAAACTTGGGCTAAACTACCCTACCGATATATTAAAACTGAGGCTAAGTCTATTTGGATTTTTTTATTAATCAATGATTTAAGCTAATTAGAACCTAAGTTCTTTAATTAACTAGTCTAAACTAGACTAGACTAAAGTTATTACAAAATATCAAAGACTGGGATGGACATCGGTCAATCACCATCGTCAGACCGGCACTCACAGGCCACCACCCGTGGTGTCGGTTTCATCTATTCATTCATAAAATCAAACAATTAGCGATATTCACCAAATCAAAAATTGAGGTTATCTAATCTTTTGTTTTGATAGGGCATTATTTTGAAACATACTAAAACTGACATCAAAGGCACTTTTACAGCAATAATATTAGGTTATATTAGTGTTGTGTTTGTCCTGGACTATATTGGTACATAGCTTAGAGGAAATTGAATGAAATATTGATCGACTAAATCAATGTTCAACGCAACTAAATGTTAGGCTCTTAAGAAATACTGCCCATAGAGAGACTTGATGACTAAGAAATCTAGCCAAAGCTCTCTCTGTTTTTCTTTTACACACTGACAGCGGGCCTAATAATAATTTAAAGTTTCCTTTAATCATATTATGTTAGATATTATTTCCTGATGACCAAATGCAGCTGGTCAAATTTAGGTGAAGCATTCAACAATAATTATGCTACGTTTGTTTTATGAAAATAAATGATCCTGAAAACATTTGCTAAAAAATGATATCTTGTATCGTTGTAAATAATTAGTCAATAAATAATATTTTCATTATCAATAATAATTTATGTCTAAACATTTTGGTAAACGATAAAAAAATTCCCGATCATTTATTTTTTAAGCGATACAAGTAATATTTTTAAAAAATATTTTTCAAATCATTCATTTTTCGCAAAAAATAAAATGAAAAATAATGACAAAATATTCAGCCGAAGAAAGTGGACAATTGGGCCCAGTTTTCGTTGGCCCAAAAAGCCTTTTGGGCATAATTAAACCTTCGTTCTTTGGAACAATGAAAGAAAGCCTCATCTTTTAGTCGACTTGAAGAGCATTTTTTGTTTTGAATCGAGCTCAAACCTTCATTTTTTAAGTTAATTTTCGTTGATGTCACGACTGTTTCTTGCTGATTAGATCGTCTTTAACCTGGGGCCAGATGGTTTCTAGCTCGGGTAGCAAGAAAATAATGGAGATCTCTTGTGGTGATCGAGATAGATAGTAGTGTAAGAGGGTGAGATGAAGATTTCAGAAATGTTATGCCGTAGTTGTGTTCGAGCCATAATTGCTGATGGGTGTCCGTGGAATTATTACTGTTGGACGTGCTTGTTTGTCTAAATGGGTGCTTTCTTTATACTGGAGATTATTCTGTGCTTGAGTCAGAAATTGGGAATGCGAGCAATTTGAGCATGGACCCATCTTCTCCAATTGGAAAGAGAGATGTGCTTCATTCCCTCTTTTGGATGTTAATACGCATGTGAGTGCTCAATACAAAGTTGAACACAATCTGTTGTTAGATTTATAGGATTGTTGCGATCTTGACGACCTGATGAAATTTCCTAATTGTATACTTTTTGCGCTTGAGTTGCTGAGTTCTTATGTGGCATGTGCAAGATTTGATTCCATGTTCATTGATATGTAGTCTCTTATTGACTGATGAGGGAGCTTGCAGGCGATCAACATGTCAAGTACATATTGTCTGTTCGAAAGGTAGGTATAAAATTTTTACAATTCTCTTGTTCTCTTGCCCACTTCCCGCCGGTTACTAAAAATGACATGATTTATCTGGATCTGCTATTTAGCATTTTGGAGTTTATTGATTTTAGTTTTTGGGTTGATCGTGCACTCAGGAGGAGGAAACTTATGAGTCATTGATTTGGATGCGCTAGAGATTGAATGGAGCATATTGGGGATAGACCACTCTAGATCTTCTTGGAAAACTTGGCAGTGTGGATTCAAATGAAGTTGTTTCTTGGATCCTGCAATGCCAGCACAATTCTGGTTCGATTTATTTGTCTCTTGGCTTCTTTTTTGCGATAACCAATGAAAAAATGCATAGCAGAACCTCCACTCTACATTCAATCAAATATTTCTTATTTGACAGCATGAGTAAGATTTTTAGCTTGGGGTTAACAAATTTCATCTGTTGCAGTGATGACCACGTCTTAGGAGTGATTAGTGTTGCTTTAATTTATTTATGATCTAAAACTTAACTCTATAGAACAAAATGTGAATGACCCTTAGGGCTGCTTGTGCAAGTGGCTTTGGTGCAAATATTGGACACGATCCGCATCTGCTGTATCCCCTCAGTTCCATGAAAGTTTTGGCCCTTTTTGACAAGGTAGATGTTCTTGACATCAATTAGGTGATAGATTGTATCCTGCCCTAGATTTGCAAACTCTTAACATCGATGCAAGTTCATTGGCATTGTTCTATGTTTTTTTAAGCTTTCAATATCATGGGAGTGACAAACTTACCTTAGGCTCTGTTTTGCATGTAAGAGGTCAGATTATGTCATGTTATAGAATTTTGATTACAGTTAGTTTATTATGGTATGTATATTGTCAACCAGACATTGATGAGGGAGCACTGCAAAATGTAGATGATACTCGGTGTCTTGTCCTCATCTTTGATAAATTATAATTTTTGTGCTTCTTGAGGATGTTTCTTAAAGATTTATATCCCTTTCACCCCTTTTTTCCCTTCCAAGGTTCTCTTATTGTGCTATAAGCTGTCTTGCCATACTAGAACGGTTGGATGCAATAAATGTGGTGAAGGCAATCATTATATATAGTGAGTTGCAAAACTTTGGATGGCGGGTTTGTTTCCACTCTCTGGTGCAGTCTCATGCAGGGCAAAGTATGTCATAACCTTATGCCGGAGCTCTTCGCTGGTTCTAATTTCTGATTTATGCTTAGTAAGTCATGTACACTAGGTGGTCTCCTAATTATGTTCCTTAAGACTCATCTTAGAGGTGAGAAAGTCGGAAGGAATTGCTGATTCCAAAGGAGAATTAGGCATAAAACAATGAAGCACCAAGCAAGTAAATTAAGATGCACGAGTGCCTAACCAAACACCTTGCTACAAGGTGGCTCATTTTTCTCTCTTCCTTCAATTTCATATAAGAAGATATTTGCAAAACGGAAAACAGGAACGTGGGAGTAATCATGAAGGGACAAGATTTGGTGTTTCTGCTTCAATAAATAGCAAAGCCTTGTGTACTTTGTCTAGCCAATTGTCCAGTCAGTCACGTAGTGAAATTGACCTGCGGAATCCCCAACCACATGCAGCGAACCTCAAATTTCCAATGGAAACCACAACTGCCCAAAATATAAAAAAAAAAAAAACAGGATATCCCATTTTAATTCTGCACGATGAACCAAGAAGAGAAGCATAGTTTGCTTCATTTCAATCATCAAGAGCTCCTCACAAGTAATAAAGAGACATTGGATACTCATTAAAGCAACCATTATCCAGACTTTAGAATATGCTTACAGATAAACTCTTCACGAGAAGATGCACATGATTACACTCAATCGAGTAGTCCACAAAAGCATAGCAACATAATTAGACTAGGCACTCAAATAGTAAAACAATTGCAAGAAAGCAGACCCCTTACACAACTATTACCATATGAAGCTAGAGCTAGAGCTAGAGCTCGAGCTCGAGCTTATGCTTAACTACGCAAAGATAAAGCATACCATTACATTCAACTAAACACCAACTGCCACACCACTCTTACCTGTTCTTCAGCGATTAGCTAGTGATCCAGAGCTTGATTTCAGGCCCATGACTTCTGCCACTGATGAAGTTAATGAATGCACTAAATTCCTCCAGCTGAGCAGCACTGAAGAAGAAAATGTGCACTAGAGTGAAAAGTGGCACTGGAGAAGGACTTGAAGTCCACGGACATGGAACTTGAAGCTCGTAAAGGACTTGAAGCTTGCAGATGATGGAACCTGGGAAAGAAGAGATGATGACGACCGACACAGCAAACAATGGACTGAAGCTTGCGAGGAGCGAATGAGTAGCGACATGGATCGGGCGACAGCAATTTGCTTGAGCAGCGGGAGAGAGGAAGAAGAAAACATGGAAAAGAACCCTAATCCCAATTCAATCCATCATTCAATAATAAAAATCGAACGATTCCTGCAGAAGGAAATGATAAGGTGAGTTGAGGTGAGGTCTCTTGAGCCTAAAAATTTCTCTTAAGAAAGGCCCTTTTGTTATAGATGGTGAGGGATATAAGATCCCTAACCTCACCACCAAAGTGGACACACACAGCATATGGAGATTCCCAGTAAGATGGCAAATTTTAATAAAATTATCCTGGGTTGCACGTTTCAGAATCAGTTCATTGTGTCTTCACTAGAATAAAGCAGAAATAGAAAGCAAGTAAAGCAGAAGAAACAACGATGATCTATGAATAGAAAGAAGGCGCACCCTTTCCTAAGTTTCTGTTTCAGAGTCCGATCTTTGATATATAGAGCTCAACTGAGTAGCACCAAGGCGCACCAGAGCATCCCCTGTTTCTGTTTCTGTTTCTGTTTCAGAGTCCATTGTTTCTGTTTCAAAGTCCGTTGTTTCAATTTCAGTTCCACTCAGAATCTTCTTTCTATAAGACTTCCAAGTGTAGGGAGTTCGATCACAGTCAGGTAAATTCCCACTACGTGTTATGTGTATTGAGCACTCATCTGGTATTTTTGAGCTCGATGGATCAAGAATCCTCTCTACTGATCCACACCGATCAATTTTCAACTGATGCAAAAACTCTAATTCGCCAATGCCCTCAACAACCTGTAGGCTCCGACATCGGTTAAGAGTCAACTCCATCAAGTTCTTCAAGTTTGACAAACCGCCTAACCTTTCTAATGAAGTGCACCCTCCAATAGAAAATACTAACAATGATTCCAGGGTAGAAACAAATTGAATATCCTGAACCCCTGGGCACCCCCACACAACGAATTTTCGAAGCATATTTAGGGAGCTTGGCAAATGGAAGGCTCCCATCCAATGATCAATCAACTCGGGAGCTTGTAGCTCATTGCACCCCAGCTCATCCCGCAGATGAACCCGCCCCTCTGACGATTTATGGTCCTCAATTGATTTAGTTTCAATTTGCCGTAACCCCTTGTTTTCCCCCAATTCTCTCGAACTTGATGAGACGATTGCAGTCTCCTTTTCCAATGGAGGAAGCTGTATTTGTTTTCCTCGAGTGTCATAGAGCTCTAGAACTATCAACTCTGATGGAAGTTGTTTGAAAGCTGGCACGTCTACACCATGCAGAGTAAGTTCTTCCAGCAGAGAAAGGGAACCCAACTCTATAGTTGAAATGCAGACATTTGAAAAGCAAAATTGCAGCTTGCTCAGTCTGGATAAACTCTCAATCCACTGCATGTCGCAAGTTTGAATTATATCTGATTTGGCCACAGATTCAGAGCCATCGGATAGGGCCAGTTCAACTAGATTAGTAAGGTATGAGAGGTTAGGGACAGTTACCAACGAAGTAGATGTCCACTGTAGAGTGGTCAAACTTCTCGGGAGCTCCGGCAGCTCTTGTATCTGATCACAATTATTCAAATGCAGTGTTTGGAGGCAAAGAAGCTTGCTCGTTGTACAGGGCACTTTTTCAATCAATGTGAATGATACATTGACAGATAACAAACTTGATAGTCTATCAATGGAATCCGGTAATCTTGTAATTCTTGTGCCTACTATATCCAGCTTCGTTAATGATGTTAATTTCAAAACTGAGTCAGGGAGTTCCCTCAAGCTATTGCAACTCCTAAGAGAGAGGTGCTGCAGTTTCTGTAATTTTCCAATTTGTTCAGGCAATTTTTCAAGTTCGACACATAACTCAAAACTCAAGTCAGTCAGCTTCGTCAGTTTCCCAATAGAGCAATCAATTTCCTTCAAGGAAAAAAATTTAGAAATAGTCAACTTCTCTAAACCTGACTTCTGGGGAAAAGTTGGTGTCCCATGTATCAATGTATTATAACAAAGAGTGAGAACCTTCAATTTCCTTGCCCCCTACAAAAGCCAATGAAACATCAGGACAGACAAGAAATAAATATGGATTTAGACTACCAATGACAATTAGTCATAAGTCCATCAGATTTTGTCCTTCATTGAATGAGAAAATTACACTAAGAGGGAAACTAGCATACCTTAATTAGGCTCTGGAACACATCTTCTGTCATATCAAGCCCAGAAAGATTCAACACAACCATGTTTTCTAGATGCCACACACTACCTGCCTCAAGCAATTGACGATGGGCAGCAGCAGGTCTAGGAGGAATAGCATAACCGTAATCCAAACTGCTCCGATAGGCAGTGGCAGGTCTAGGAGGAATAGCATAACTGTAATCTAAACTGATCCATTTCAACTTGGGAAGACAGCCAGTAAAGTCACCTTTGCAGTCTACATTACACAACAAAAGAAACCGTATATGTGGGAACCGCTTAATTTGCTTCGAGGTGACAATTATAGGATCTTTCGACGATTTTAAACAGAGTGCTTGAACGCTTCCCTTGGTCTGCCAATGACATTAAGGAGCAGAAAGAAGAATTTGTCAATATCCCACTATTTTATTTCATAGAAGAAAAGAAAAAAACGTAGTAGAAGAGTAGCTCCCAATTCAAAACGTGAAACATCAATTAAGAAGAGGTTATAAGCAAATTTCTATTCAAATTTGGCCATATATTACCTCTGTTGATCTTAATTCACAAATGATGTCGTCTTCATCCCACAATCTCGTTCCCTCTTTTTTGGCAATTGTCCTTCCAAAGTCTTTAAATTGATTGTGCATCCAAAGGCTATTATCGTCTAACTCCTTTATCATGCATTTGTTAATAAGGACCTTAATAGCATCCTCTGGGTAAAACTTACAAGCCTTCCACATGTACATTGGATTAGTCTTATTCTCGCCAACAAAAAAGCATGCGATATCGAGGAATATCTCTTGTTCATTCTGTTCTAAGGCATCATAGCTAATCTTTAGCTTTGCATAGACATCCATATGAGGTGTTTCCTTTAGCTTCTCTAGCATCTCTTCCCATATTTCTCTTTTTTTCCCAAAAAGCGATGAACCTATTGCTTGAAGAGCTAGTGGTAGTCCATCTGCAGTAGAGACAATCCTTCTTGAAAGAGTAAAGGAATTGTTTGGAGGAGAGTCTTCATTGAAGGCATACCTACTAAAAAGTTTAATTGCATCTCTGTCGCTCAACTGCACCATTTCATAATCCTCAAAATTATACTTAAATCCCCTGATATTTAGAACGCTCTTGTCCCTAGTAGTAACAAGTATTCTAGTACCAGGATACAAAGATTTCTCTCCAATTAGTTTTTGGATCTGGTAGGCCTCATCAACATCATCCAACACAATTAACGTCTTCTTGTTGGAAATTGTTTCTCCAATCATATTGATCCCATGATCAATGTCAAGAATCTTACAAGCTACTCCAGAATAAGAGATGTCACACAATAATTGTTCTTGCAACTTCTTTAAACCCTTGCTTTTGTCTTTTGCCGTTTCCCTCACGTCTTCAAGAAAGCTGCAGTTTTTCCTAAATCGAGGACATAGTTGGTTGAAGATAATCTTGGCAAGTGTTGTTTTACCGATGCCGCCCATCCCGTAGATTCCAATTAGCCGCACACTTTCAGAGTTGATGTCTAATAAATTGTTTATGGCTGCTATTTGATCCTTCATTCCAACTAAATATTTGGTTACTTGTCTTTCTCTTGTCTTGAGCCTGACCACAACCTCTTCAACAACTGCCCCGATAAGTTTCGTATAGCTGCCACAAAGTTGAACAGTTTCAATTGAGAAAAGGTGACAAATTTGCATGTTGACCAACCATCTACTAAGAAACCAGGTGGGAACGTGATAAAGTTTAGGATATATCAAAATTCAACGTTACCCCCAAAGCTTTGGGAACATGATGAATTACAAAATTGAACATCCATCACAAGTTTAAGGAATACAGGAAGCGAAATGTCTGATCTTTATGTCAAGTGGAAGAATCAGATTTTCTAGCAAAAAAGGGCAGAAGAATCAATATATAAACATCTAATAAATTACTTTAATAGAAGATTTACTCATTTCTTTTGATGTGGAAAACAACTTTGCAAAGGCAACAGTTCCTTAATCTCTAGCATCCAATAGTAATCTTAATACATACATGGATCAAAGCCAAAATTTTCATACGATGGAAAATTGGTGAAAAATGAAATTATAATAACCCTACTACTAGATCAGAAAAAATTTGGAAATCTCATGTTGTAAAAAAATAAAAGAAGAATTTGAAACTTTCTGTTTAAATTTAGGGAAATCAGAGTTGGAATATAATTAATGAATTTTTATAAGAACTATAGCCCGATTGTACAAAATAATTTTCACAATCATGGTTAGATTGTTACCCTGAATCTTTCTTCGGCTCCCATCCATCGGAGCCACCAACTTTTTGGAGAGCCTGCCGCCATTTCTCTATATCCTCGGAGCTGAACTTCTTTTGACCCTCCGTATTTTGCTCCAAATTCGATATGGCCTCGTTGTACAACTCAGTTTTCAGCTTCACGTCATCGGGTTTCACGTCGTAGAAGATGGGCAATATGACCTTCTCATCTTCTTTAGATTTAGAGGTATTCTCCACCATCCTCGCAAGCTCGTGGAGGCACCAGCGACTTGAAGCGTAGTTTTTGGAGAAGATGGGTATGTAGAGCTTGGAATCGTCGATCGCTTGCTCAAGGTTGCCACTAATTTTTTCACCCAGTTGAAGGTCTTCATCATCGATGAAAACACGAATCCCGGCATTTATCATGGCTTTGTGGAGGATACCAGTGAATCCATGACGTGTATCGGGTCCTCTAAAACTCAGGAAGACCTGGTACTGACCTCCTAATGCATTGCTGATGCTCGTTCCTGGCTCTGAGTTCTCCATAGGATCACTTCGCACTTAGCAGGGTCACCTCCTCTCTCTCTCTCTCTCTCTCAGAATAGACACCGTTGAAATACTTCTTCAAGGCATATTCACACCAAGCCTTGCGGCGGCTGAGGAGGAACTCAAGGGACCCGAGGCAACGATCGAACAGTACAAACAGATTAGAGAGAGGGAGAAGGTTACCCGTTTCTTGCTGATTCTGGACGACAGCTTCTCGACGTTCCGGTCACAGATCCTCACCATGGATCCCGTCCCTCCTCTCGGCCGGATCTGTCAATTGGCGGTCCAGGAGGAAAATCAGAGGCTGGCCATGACGGAGAACGTGAAAGGAGGAGAAGAAGTGGCTGTCGTCACTCCGGCGGAGTCACGCTCGTCGCAACCAGCGCCTGGCGCTCTCGGGCCACCGCCACGCTCAGAGAGCTCGCTCGGATCTCGCCGAGCAGTCAAGTCTCTGAACTGGGAAGAGGAAGGAGACACTAAACCTAGAGGCTCCCGGATGGACGGCCCAGATCTAAAGAGGAAATCGGACGGCCCATATTTTATCAACCATGGAGCCGAATCGGGCCGCCCTCCTCAGGCCACGTCGGCTCGCCCTTTCAGTTCACTTAACGATCCTTGAAGCGCCAGGTCATCAAAAGGAAATGAGCCAAATTTTAAAAATAAAAGTAAATACTGTGAATATTGCAAATGCTCACGTCATACAATTAATATTTGCTAGAAACTGCATGGAAAATCGATTAATAAAGAGAAAAGAGAGAGATTTTTCTCTTATTAGGTCATGACCCAAGGGACTATAAATGCAAATTAGACAATCACCCATAATCAGTATCAAAATATCATAAGAAGCTTGAGTCAGATTACAGACAAAAATGCAGCTTTCTAAGATACCTCCATTTCCAAGAACAATAATTCCTCAATTGATGCATAAATAGTTGATTATGGTACTAGTGACAACATAATCTGTGATGATCGATTTTTCTCTAATATTCACAAAAATTTCACCATGATATGTTTGTTTGTCTTCCTAATGATACCATTACTTATGTTGCCAAAGTTGGTATTGTCCACCTTAGTCAACACATTACCCTCAAAAATATCATGTACATCTTTGATTTTGAGTTTAATCTTATATCAGTATATAGGATTTGTGAGGACAATCCTTGCCATGTTATATTCAATTCCGAAAATTGTCTCTTTTAAGACCATTCGACTGGCAAATTGATGGGCTTGGATAGTGATGCAAAAGGGTTGTATTTTTGGATTCAGACTTCCTAAAAACTTTGATTTCTCATTGCTAAATAAAGATATTTCATGTAATGCTACATGTAGCAATAAAAGTTCTATTTTTCATCAGCGTTTGGGATATAATGTTTGTTTTCCTTATCCAAATTGTCCAATTTGCCCTTTAGCAAAACAATCCGGATCATCATTTCTTGTGAGCACATCTCGAGCTTAGGTAGTGCTTTATGTTAAACCATAGATATAGCTATAGATTAATTATAAATGATTTAAATGTTTGAAAATCAGATTTTATTTAATTCAAAAGTTCAAAGGCACCAAGAAGAAACTTGAAAATAATTGGGCATGTGAAATGGTAGACCTCCGTAATTGTCCTCCATCTCATTTTTCTAGAGCCATCAACTTTATTGACTATAAATTGAAGCTACACTTGCTTTGAAGTTGCCTATCCGTAACTTTCAATTTAATCCCGTGAGTCACGCAAAACAACCATCCAAAACGATGTCTCTCATTGACGAAAGTGACATCGGGCTTCGGGCATTAAAATCAAGAATTTCATCATTTCTCATAGTAAACATCATTTTTCCTTCTCTAATGTAATGCACTTTTTCTTCTTTTGTAAATTTCTTAAGGAGGATGATGTGGTGTAGAAGCTTTCCACGTTAAGAATGTAGTAAAAGCTCTTCCTATTAATGAATGTAATGTTATTATTACTAAAATGTCCAATCTAAAAGAACAGCTGAAATTTGATGAACAATGAGCCGTGTACTCTGTCACGCCTCGACCCTCGAGCACGCGGCAACCCTTGTTCACTTGCGGTCATTTGATTTGCGACTCCCTAGGATCCGTCGCCAACCGTTATTTTTAACTTTTAATTAAACGCATGCGGAAGCGAAACACAATCCTCGGTCAATTACAAAAGCAGGGATAGCAGGAAAACCCAACAAGAACACATTCCAAAATGCCGTTTTATTTATCTACTGATTAACCCTAGGAAGTTTACAAGTACAAGCCCTTACCACGGGCATCTTCCTATCGAGCCAATGAAACCAACAAGCCAGGGTTAATCTACTCCCTTCAAAAATGGCCACGAGCCGAAACACGCGTCGATCCACCATCCTACGGACCTGAAAATGGTTATTCAACAACTAATGAGATAAAATCTCAGTAAGTCAAAATCCTAAGCCTCGGTTAGGAATTCCGCTCGCCTCGAGGGTAGTCTAACCATGCAACCTAGTTTCGGCAAACAACACATACCACACCTCAAGCCGTATTATCAGACGACAGTTCATTAAGCAGATGCAAACACAAGCGACCCTACCTAGCCTTGGCACACGCAACCTGCAGAAACTGTCATTTCAATCATCACGACATTAAGAGCATGCGAATAATCAGAGCATCTCACACAACTTTCTCATGTCTCACACCCACACATGCTCCGATTATTACGACCCCCTCCTCCTAGGCCACGACACAACCTTATGGTTGGCAGTTCCTGGCCAAGCCAGCTTTGTCCTCTTTACCTCAAGGCACGGCGACATCAAGGGCTCACTCCCAAGACGGCATTCCCGAAGGAGCATAGGACCCGCCCACTACCGCAGCCCTGCAACTGATGGAGGCTCGGGACCCGCCCTCATACCGCAGTCCCACATAGAACCCCTCCCTGTCAGGCATCCGACCGAAGTCAGGTGACCCACTAGCCATGGCACAACCCCATAAGGACTGGTGGTCTTCCGACGACGCCGGGTTCCCTCATTTAATGTGATCATCCAACACATCATCAAGCAATCCATTTATATCTTTGCTCTATCGTGAATGCAACATCACTCATGCTCATGCGACATGCCATTTCAGATAACCCACGCAATATGTCATGCGATCTCACTCGACAATTTCCAATCAGTATTCAATCACGCACATTCCGTAACTCTTGGGAACAACCAACAATTCAAGTCACAGTCTGTCAATCAATTCCGACCAATCAACATTACGATACTTCGATACCCAATCATGTGTCTCAATATTTAATAATAAATAAACACACCTCTAATAAATACGTGTCCTCACGACGACGATAATCAACTATTTCCAACAATACTCAATTATCCCAAAATAAGTATAAAATATAATTATACTCAAAGATACTCATTTAAGAAGCATATAATACTATAGTCGATTGTTCTGATAAAATAGTTTACTCCCACAAAATAATTATTTTTCAATCCCATAATTAATTATCCAACCCAAATAGTTCCATTGAGTAAAACCCTTCTTTAATAAACCAATGTCATTTAATAATGTAGTATATAAATACTATTAACTTTGGAAAAATAGACCATAGTAATTTTCCCTCAAAATTACTCAATTAAAACCATTTCCAATAAGTAATCACAATTAATTATTTTCTCCAAAAATAATTAATTTTCAGCAATGAATAGTAATAACAATATTAATAATAATAATTCGAAATTATAAATTAATTTAATTAATTAATAATTCCGAAAATAATAAATAATTATTATTTATTCCAATAATAATAATAATAATATTTATTAATACTAACCATGATTAACACTAAGCAAGCTTAATCAATAATATTAAAACACTAATAATCATCATCCAAAGCACTAATCCATAATTAAACTACTTCTAAGCAAGATTAACCCCTAACTAAGGGATTAGGAAATTGACTCACGGTTTAGCGATTCCGACGACATGAGCACGACGGCGGCGGCGAGGGGAACGCTCGGGAACTTCCGGCGGATCGAGACGAGGCGCCATGGGGCCGGATCTCGGCCGAGGGCGGCTGTCCACTCGGCGATAAGCTAAGGAACGGAGGAACCAGCGGCTGTGGCAGCATGGGGCTGACTGGTGGGCGGTCCAGCAACTCCGGACGGTGGCCAGTAGCTCCGGCGACCAAGCAGCGGCTTCGACGAAAGGAAAACAGAACCAAGAGAGAGGCGGAGATCTGGTTCGCGGGGTGGCAGCAAGCTGGGGTGGCTCCGGTGTGGCGGAAGGGGCTCGGAAGTGGTCCTCTAGTGGGCCTGTGGCGGTGATTGGAGGCGGCATGCAGCGGCGAGGCTGCTGGCCGCTTCTCTTGGTCACGGCCAAAGGGGCCGAGAGGGAGAGAGAGGGCACGGCGAAGGCAGCAACTAGTGGGGTGGCAGAGGCTGGCTGGTCAGTCGACTGGCCTCCGGCGGCGACCAGGGCAGAGGGACGACGGCGAGGCAGCAACTCGCTGCTCCGGCGTCAGGTGATCGGCTGGCCAGATCTGGTTCAGCCAAAATAGAGAGGAAGAAGAAGGATAGGGGGCAGCAGCAGTTCAGTTCGGGGTGGTCAGGCAAAGGGTGGTGGAGGAGCTGCAGTGGTGGTCGGTTCTGGTGGCAGTGGCAGTAGCAAGTCAGGGACTTTGGCCAGCAAGGAAGAAGAAGAAGAAGAAGTTGCAGGGGAAGGAGGAGGGCGTCGAACGTGCAGGGGAAGAAAAGGAGAGAGAGAGAGAGAGAGAGACCCACGTGGGGTGTCAGGCAAGTGGGAAGAAGAAGAAAGAGATAAGAAGAGAAGACTAGTCAAAGGGAGAGAAAAGATAAGATGGGCAAGTGGGAAGGGGCTGTCGACAAGGGGGAAACGTGAGGGGGAAGAGAGAGAAAAGGGAGCGGGGAGAGAAACGTGCAGGAGAAGATGGGGAAAAGAAAAGAAAAAGAAAAAGAAAAGAGAACAAGACAAAAATCTAAACAAACACCTAGAAAAGGGTATTTTGGTCTTTTTACCCCTGAAGCACAAATTCCCAAATATTTGGCTCCAAAACTCAGCCCGTTGAATCCTTTTCCAATATTTCGGACTTATCGAAAAATTCGAGAATCAATGAGACACGTCCAATATTTTAGTCTCGACATCCTTTAAAGTTCGATACTCGATACCGGATTGAAATTCGTGGTTAACATCGATCAATCGCGACTTTAGTACGACCTAACTTTCGGGCGGCGTTTAGGGGTTCTCGCGCGTTTGACCCGTGGTTGATAGCTTTTTAATCCACGATCGTGCATATTCAAATCAGGGCGATCCTCAATTGTCATGTAATCATGAGGGATTAATTGCTCACACTGAGTACATGGCCAAAAGGAAATCGATTTAACGTTGTTCGCAATTAATATCGAACTCGTGCGGAATCACCCGCAATCTGACCTCATATTTTTGCCAAATCTTCGCTAATTGGCCTGCAACAATGCAGTATTATTCCTCTTTGATCCTTATGGTCGAGCGGCCTATCCCTAATTAAATTCACTAGTCGTATGCGTACCGATCCTTAATTGCCTTGCCGAACAGTTAGTTAACTGGTGAGGGGCTAACTCAGAATAAACGTAACTAACAGTGCATTGATAAAATAACCATTTCACATATCCCGAAATGGGTCAAAATTCAGGATGTTATATACTCAAAGTAACGCACTTAAAAACTTTTTCGAAGGCATGCCTTGGACAACAACTCTGCTTTGGCCAATTACTACACTCTTTCACGAGGCAGTGTTTGTACCGCATATGGTCTACCTTTAGATCTTGAAGCAGTAAGTCCAAAAACTAATTGTTCGATAACATCGATTTCCACATGCCTAAAACCTTTCGGATTTATTAAAGTTGTATGTAACATGCGTGATTAATTAAAAGGTAAAAACGTAATTTCGATAAATGGCATTTTGGTATCTTTTGATGATCTTGTAATATGATGCCACATGATCTTCTAATTTACTTAAAAAGTAAGCATTAACGCTTTTTATGTATTCCAATCTTTTGAGGCAATGGCTTGAAAGCATAGGATGTGCATGCTCATAGCATTTCCATGAGGTATTGCTATGTTGTATGAAGTAGTGTATTGAAGATGACCATATTTATGATATCCTATTGCTATATCTTTGGAAGGATTTCTGTTTTATAGATAATTTGTGCAAAGTTGGGTTCGTAAAACCAACATGAATGCATTATGTGTATTTTGAATGCTATTCTTAAGACAATATTTTGTTCAAATTTGATCACAATGTCCTTTACTTATTACCTTAGAGAGTCTCGCTAACCATCCTTGAATGGAGCTAACCTAATGCGCGTGATGGAGCGATTTGCATGTATAAGTCGTTGTTAATTCACTCGAATGTTTTGGATACTACTGTTATAAATGAGATAAAATAAATGTGGACAAGTCATTCTCTCAAAGACTTCGTACAATATGCCAATTTAGTCAACAAGTCAAAACAACTAATAACGCCACAAAAAGACATATATAAATAAAACAAGCGAAAAAATAAATAATTGCGGCTATGCTCTATCTGATCTTCATTACTTCTACCACGGCACTTCAAATTCCGAAGGATAATATTCATTACGATTTTCAATTTTTCATGAAATATTTATTAAGAGATGAAATATGAAAATGATTTATGTTAAATCATGCTAAACAAAAAAAATGTATTGCTAACAAATGTAGTGAAAAAATAGACTTATTTAATACGACAAGATTGTAGTTGCAAATTTATGATTTTCTTGATATGTTGCGTCCAAAACTAAACAATAAAATATATGCGACCATAAAATCATGGAAAATGAAGGAAGCAAAGGGAAAGGTACACATGGGCTGGCGCGATTCAAGCGAGAAAGGGGCAATAAAAGAACATCACTATGCATTGTCAGAGGGATCTTACAAGAAAGGGTCGTGCAGATGGCCTGAACCTCGTTCTTATGATTGGAGTTAATGTCAAGTGGGTGATGGGACAAATTCTATCATCAACCACGAATTTAAGCTTGTAAATATTGATCAATATCTTAAGAAAATAAAAGATACTTTTTCATGCATTTATTCATGAATGCCTAATGCTATTGAATATCTTTTAGTTTGATTTCACTTTCCTTCAAACCATATTCCTTGTTGAAAAAAAAGAAATTGAATAAAATGCACAAAACAAAAAAATGAATGGAACATTAAATTTATATGATTCAATCATGTAATTTACGTCTATAGGAAAAATAGTATAAGACTCTATTATAGATCAAAAAATATAATGAAAGTTATAATCACGTTCGAGTTATTTAAATACTCTCGTTGCTTTCCAGCTTCTAATTATATTTAGTAATGTTTAACATTTAAAATTTCTCCCCCGTGAAGAAATGACACAAATCTTAACAAAAGATATAATAGGCTTCGGAGCAGAAATATTTGGTGTGATCAAGGGGAACTCTCGGCACGCTTTTCAAAATGCACTGTGCAGCCTTCAGAGCTCTCTTGGCATTTAAAGAGGAAATTCAGCAGAACCAGACAAAGAAAAAGAAAGGAAACAACTAAGTGGCCAACATGAAAAGACACCATCCTTGCAACTTTCTTCGTCTTCTTCCCTTTCGGCCCATATCGGCAATGACCATCATTGATCACGTTTACCCTGTCTTCAGCTGAGCAAAAGCCGTCTTTGTGGTCGAGACCATCATGGTTTCTCTTTCTTTCTTTCGTGCTCAAAACGGCACCACGATGGAGTGTCAATTCCTGCATTTCCTCTCATCAATTTTGAACAGTGGTCCAGCGTCCATAATTCTCATTCGGTCCTGTTTCATCCAACGAACTCAAATTTTAAATATATTCTAACATATTTAAATAATTTGGTTTGGTTTAACGTCCAAACCACTCTAACCACACCATGCTCACATTCTAATAGTCGTCGATAGGAAATAAATGATTATTTGCTTTTTAATATAATGACTTTTCTTATGAGAATATTTGAGTTGTTAAAGGAAATTACTTATAATTAAAGGTAAGTCTTTAAGGTGAAGAGATCAAAATAAATATTTCATAATAAGTAGTAGTACTTATATGCTTAGGTAATGCTTAGGTGGAACATTTGTTGTAGAGAATGCAGCAAATCTGGAGTATGAAGGAGATTTTTCTAATTATCCGAAGTCCCAAGTGTAAGAATGGTAGGCAATCTTTTAGGAATATTTTGTTGCCCTATATAAATAAATTTTTATTTTACAATACTAGATTGGGATTTTAAATATGCACAACTATAGATATAGAGAATCAAATATTTTTAATCCAAAAGTTCAAAAGCACAAAGAAAAAAGAAGAAAGGAGAAACTCGAAAGAAATTGGGCATGTAAAAGGCGCACCTCCATAATTGTCCTTCGCCTTATTTTTCCTTTTTAAAGCCATCAACTTTATTGACTATAAATTGGAAATTGCACCTGCTACGAAGTTGCCCGTATGCGTATTAGATGGCAAATGGGATCTGATTCAAATATGTGAAATGTCATATGGCAAACTTAGAGACCAGGTGAGAGGGCTGACCTTGCTAAGTGCAAAGCATGCTCCTATGGCGAACTTAGAGACAGGTGTGAGCACCAGCAATACTTCAAGAAGTGAGCACCAGGTCTTCCTGAGTTTTGGAGGGCTTGATACTAGTCGTACATTCACAAATTTCCTCCGCCAAGACTTGGTAAATGCTGGGATTCGTGCTTTCATCAATGATGAAGGGCTTCGGCCACGTGAAAGAATTAGTGAGAACCTTTTGCAAGTGATCGACAATTCCAAGCTCTACATACCCATCTTTTCTAAAGATTACACTTCAAGTCACTGGTGCTTCAATGGGCTTGCGAGGATGGTGGAGAACAGCTCTAAACATAAAGAAGATGGGAAAGAGAATGTCATCTTGCCCATCTTCTATAACGTGAAGCCCAATGATGTGAAGCTAAAATCTGAGTTGTACAAGGATGCCATCTCGAATTTGGAGCAAAACATGGAGGATCAAAAGAATAAGTTCAACCCCCCAAGGATATAGAGACATGGCGGCAAGCGCTCAGATAAGTTGGTCGCATCAAGGGGTGGGAGTTAGAGAAATATCCAGGGCAACAATCTAACTATGATTGTGAAAATTATTTTGTACAAGTTTATGCCGTTAAACTTGGAGCAAAATCTCCCTTGTCCTGTGAGGATAGGAGCCTGCTTCGGATGTGGTCAACAGGGCCACCAAGTGGTGAGTTGTTCAAGTAGGCCTGTGAGGACGATCTTGCCACCGTCGCAGGGAGGACGACCTATAAGGAATGTGCCGCCGAACAACCAAGGTAGACCCCTAGCGTAAGGACAAGTTTATGCCGTTACTCGAGAAGAGGTGGAGGATTCACTCGCTGTTGTTATAGGTACGGTCTCCTTGCACGATCATGCTGCTTATGCGTTATTTGATCCTGGTGCTACGCATTCTTTTGTTGCTGATTGTTTTGCTAAGCTAGTGGGGTTAAGTCTCAAACCATTGGGAGTGGTTTATAGCATTACTACTCCATTTAAGGATAAGATATTGTCTGAGTTAGGTTGTTATGGCTGTAAGTTAGTTGTGGGTGGTTGCGAGGGAGTCATTGATTTGATTACGATAGCAATGTATGACTTTGATGTCATCATTGGTATGGATTGACTCACCAAGCAACGAGCTACGGTAAATTGTCATGGTAAGACAATTTGGTTTAACCCAGTAGTGGGTGATAGTTTTGGGTTTGTAGGAAATCGAGGGGGACCTTTCGTTCCTCTGATTTCGTCACTCGAGGTAACCCGATTGTTGGAATCTTGATGCCAAGGCTATTTGGCATTGGTGGCAGATACATTGGTAGAAGGGTCAAAGGTAGAGGATATTGCAATGGTACAAGAGTACATGGATGTGTTTCCCGAGGAATTGCCGGGATTGCCTCCAGAGAGGGAAATTGAATTTGTGATTGAGTTGGCCCCTAGGATTGAACCGATTTCTAAGGCACCTTATAGGATGGCCCTGTTAGAATTGAAAGAACTAAAGGTGCGGATGCAAGAGTTACTAGATAAAGGTTTCATTCGTCCTAGTGCATCCCCTTAGGGAGCACCAGTACTATTTGTAAGGAAAAAGGACAGATCTTTGTGCCTCTGCATTGACTACTGGTAGCTTAATCATGTAACCATCAAGAACAAGTATCCGTTGCCAAGGATTAACGATTTGTTCGATCAGCTTCAAGGAGCCTCGGTATTTTCCAAGATAGACCTAAGGACAGGCTATCATCAGTTAAGGATCGAAAAGGAGGATATACCGAAAACAGCGTTTGGGACATGCTATGGTCATTACGAGTTCACGGTAATGCCATTTGGATTGACGAATGGCCCTGCTACTTTCATGGACTTAATGAACCGGGTGTTCAATAAGTGTTTGGACCAATTTGTGATTGTGTTCATTGACGATATTTTGGTATACTCAAGGAGTCCAGAAGATCATGAGAAACACCTGAGATCAGTACTACAGACTTTGAAGGAACATGAGCTGTATGCCAAGTTTAGCAAGTGCGAGTTCTGGCTATCTCGCGTGGCATTTTTGTGTCATGTGATTTCAGGAGAAGGGATCTCCGTTGACCTGACTAAAATTGAAGCAGTCATGAATTGGCTGAGATCTATGACGGTAACTGAGATTCAAAGTTTCCTGGGATTGGCTGGATACTACAGATGTTTTGTAGAGAAGTTTTCTACGATAGCCATGCCATTGATGAGGTTGTTAAAAAAAGAAGAGAGGTTTGATTGGACGGACAAGTGCAAGCGTAGTTTCCAAGAACTCAAGAATAAATTGACAACCGCACCTGTCTTGACGATACCGTCTGGTCCTAGTGGGTACGAAAACTACAATGACGCATCGTATAAAGGATTAGGCCGCGTCTTAATGCAACATGGCAAAGTGGTTGCATATGTATCCCGACAGTTAAGGCCTCATGAGCTTAACTATTTGATGCATGATTTGGAATTAGTGGCGATCATCTTTGCACTTAAGATTTGGAGGCATTACTTGTGTGGGGAAAGGTTTTCGACTTTTACGAACCACCAGAGTTTAAAGTATTTGTTCTCTTAGAAGGAGTTGAACATGAGGCAACAATGATGGATAAAACTTCTTAAGGACTATGATTGCGAAATTTTTGTATCATTTGGGGAAAGCGAACAAAGTGGCGGATGCGCTCAGTCGAAAATCATCGATTGCACAGATGATGGTACAAGAATTGATTCTTCTGGAGGGAGTCAGGGACTCAAATTTTAAAATTGAGGTCGGCCATCTAGCTAGTCTAATGGCCGAGTTCAGGGTGGAACCCGAGATGCAAAGTAAGATTAAGAGTGCCCAAGCGACAGATCTTGAAATTCTTAAGATCTTGCAAATGGATCGGGCAAAGAGAAAAGCAGACTTTCAAGTGTCTGAGGATGGGACATTGAGGTTTCGAGGGCGATTATGCATTCCGAAAGATGCAGAGCTTAAGGAAGCAGTCTTGTTAGAAGCTCATTGTAGTAACTATAGCATCCACCCTGGCAGTACGAAAATGTATCAGAATCTGAAGCAGCACTGTTGGTGGAATGGTATGAAGTTGGACATCGCAAAGCACGTGGCTAAGTGTTTGACATACCAACAAGTAAAGGCTCAACATTGTAAGCCTGGTGGACTGGTGCAATCTCTTGAGATTCTCGAGTGGAAGTGGGAACACATTACGATGGATTTTGTGATGGGACTATCAAGGAATTAGCGAGGTAATAACTCGATTTGGGTAGTAGTTGACAGATTGACAAAATCAGCTCACTTTATCACTGTACGGAAAGGTTTCACGTTGGATAAGTATGAAAAATTGTACGTACATCAGATTGTGCACATACATGGAGTTCCAATGACGATCACCTCGGATCGTGGTCCTAAGTTTACGGCAACTTTCTGGAAAAGTTTGCAGTCCGCTTTGGGGACGAAACTGTAGTATAGTACGGCGTACCACCCGCAGACAGATGGTCAATCAGAAAGGATGATTCAAACTCTTGAGGACATGTTACGAGCCTATGTCATAGACTTTAAAGGGAGTTGGGAAGGGCAACTTCACTTGGTAGAGTTTGTCTATAATAACAGTTATCAACAGAGCATTAAAATGGCACCATTTGCGGCTTTGTATGGGAGACCCTACAGAACTCCGCTTTGTTGGGACAAGGTTGGCGAGTGTAAGATTACGGGGCCGGATTTAGTACAGTAGTCTTTGGATGTAGTTCAGATTATCAGAGACAAACTAAAGACCACTCAAAGTCATCAGAAGAGCTATGCAGATAAGCGTCGAAGACCGTTGGAGTTTAAGGTGGGCGATCATGTGTTTTTGAAAGTATCGTCGATGAGGGGTACTTCTAGATTTGGCAAGAAAGGAAAGTTAAGTCTGAGATACGTTGGACGCTTTGAAAGTTTGGAAAGGATCGAGGTTTTAGCGTACCGTCTTGCGTTGCCACAAAAACTTGCTCAAGTACATGATGTTTTCCACGTGTCCATGTTGAGGAAATATGAACTAGACCCAACTCATGTTTTGAACTTTGAAGAACTGGACATAGACGACAAGGTGTCGTATGTGGAGAGGCCGATACGAATAGAGGACCGTATATAGCAAGTACTTCGAAACAAGACTATCGCCTTGATTAAGGTGATCTGGCAGCATCATGGAACATAAGGAGCAACATGGGAAAATGAAGAAGTGATGAAGCATCAACTCCCCCATCTTTTTGAGGATTTGTCTGTGGTTGCAAATTTCGAGGACGAAATTTTTGTAAGGGGGAAGAATTGTGACGTCCTGAAATTCAAGCCATTTGCGGGATGAATGAACGTGAATTTCGTCAATGCATTGTTGGTTGATCATACTCGAACCTAATCATTTCCGAGATACTGACCTTGAGAGGAAAGACTACTGAGGATAGAACTCGTGCGACTAAAAAGCTTGACTTGGGAAAATGACTCAACTGTGAGAGTTGCGTAAGGACGATCCTGTAGTCATGCCGGCCAATTTCAGGGATGATTAGAAGTCGATTTGCGGACAGAAATAATGGGACGACGGGTGATTCCATCTACTGTTATTGAACCCGCGAACGTCCCTATGTCGATCCTTGGTAATCGTGTACTTTGAAATAAGAATCTATCCTTCGCAATTTCATGTTGTCAAGGACGTCCATGTGTCGAGAAGTCTTGAACGTGGTTTGGCAGGAGTTGGTTACGCGTGAATCCTCGAAGCCACCTGTTAGTTTGAATTATACCAAAATGACATTCAGGCAAAATTGACAAGATATGAGAATCCAAAAATGGACTTCGAATTTTCAGGAACGTCCGGGACGAACTTTTGGACAATGCTTCCTCGATAGTCGATAGTGTCGGTTGAGCCAAGTTTTTGGGAAAGGGATTTTCAGACCGAGGAAATGAGCCGACGAGGACGTAGGCCGGGCAAGAACAGTGTCGGCCTCATGCCCAAGGTGGGATAGCCACCGTGGAAGACTAAGACAAGCAAGCGAGCCTATTGGACCCAACCAACCTATTTACCCTTCCAAGCCCGTTGTTTAAACTTGAGCCAATACGAGCCCAACAAATTCCCGAGCCCATTCCTATTCATTTTCTGGCCCATTTCTTAGGCCTGCCTTTCATTTTCAGCCCAAAGGTAATTTGGGAATTGTGCAAGGTGGAAATGACCATTTTGCCCCTAGATATTATTTGAAAAAGACAAAAGAAGAGAGAGAAGATGAGGTCACTTACTTGGGGGATTAGAGAAGGTATCAATGGCATTAATGGGGCTCATCTAGTAGCCCTCATTTCACTCTCTCTCTTCCCTTTTAGCTCACAAAATCACACACCCTCTCTCCCCTTGTTTTCCCTTCGTTCCTACTACTTCTACTTCAGACCTTCCACCAAAAATTGAGTTGGTCGTTGCCTTCCTATGTGAATCTTAGCCCGTGCCACTCACCAATCTACTCAGGACAGGGAATCCGTACGGCCTGCATCGGTCGATCGTTGAAAGGAGCCGCTGGCTAACCCGTACGGCAGCTGGAAGTCGCTGCTCGCCGGACCGCCACTGTAGCGTCGCCCTCTGCCTAGTTCCACCTTTTCCTTTGTTTCTCTCCCATTTTGACCAAACCACCACTCTTACTAGCCACCAACAGCTCCCCTTCGACCTCTAGGTGCCGCCGATTGCCGGCCAACTGCTCATTGGAACTCCAGTCAGCCCTTTTTGCTCCAACCAGCCACTTTCCTCCTCCTACAGTGTTGTTTTCTAGAGTTTAGTGTGTGAGCAAAGGCTGTTGCTGTGGTTTTAGCCCTGGGACTGCCTTGGAGTGTCATGGCTGAGGTCCGCGAGTGTCGCCTTTGTCGCCGCCGCTGCATCCGTGTCACCGGCCTGCTTAACGAGTGAGTTTAGCCCTTAATCCCTTAGTTAGTGCCTAAACTTGCTTAGGGTTGGGTTAATTAGTGTTAATGTTGGTTTATGAATTTTAATTAAGTTGTATTAGCCCTAAGATAGGTGGTTAGTTAGATGGTTAAGATTAACTTAGCTTAATATTGCTTAATTATGCTTAATTGTGCTTGATTATGCTTAATTGTGTGTTATGTGTTAATTAAGCACGTTTTGCCTTAATTGCTTGATTAATTTGATTAATTGTTTTAATTATTGATTTATTTAATTTCTAAATTAAATGATTTAATTATTTAAATTCAGAAATTTCACTGTTCATGGCACTGAAATTGTGTATAATTTCATGTGTCTTGACCTTATGAGGTGAATTGGATGTGGCATTGCATAAACAACCGCTTGAATCATGTGATTTTCACAAAAAGGGGAAAATGATTTGTCCGAGGGATACCGGAAATGGACTGTTTTATTATAAAGGATTTGAGGTTTTATATGCAAGCATGTGTGTATTGGCTAATGCTCAAAGATGATAAATGAGTTGTGATGGTATGCTTGCGTGATCACTAAGTTGAACCTGCCACCACGGCCGTAGTTCGTGGGGTGATAGTCCGATTTATCGGAAACTTGGCGGGGGTCCGGATGTGGAGTTGCGGTAGAGGCCAGACCCATGCTCCTTAGGGAATGTTGTCTTAGGCAAGGATCTCTTGACGTCGTCGCGCCTCATGGGGGAAGGCGATGCCTGGCTATGCCAGTAGACACTGGTGAGAGTTCAGTTGTAGCCTTGTAAGGCAATAATAATCGGAACATGTGTGGATGCTAGAGTGTATGAGAAATATCGCATCATTGGTTCCAATTATGCATGAGGTGATCATATCATTATTTATAGCACGTATGCATGAATTGATAACGTGCAGGGTGTGGCAATGGCTAGGTGAGATCGCTTGTGATGCGATTCGCATGTGATTGGTGAACTGTATTATCTAATAGCCATGTGCATTGTGTGTATTGTGCTATTATATAATGTGCAGGGTATGGCATACCAAGTAAGGTTGCATGCGGACCAGTTTTTGATTGTTGGTTGACCCTGTCTGTTGTTTAATTGCTGACTACTAGTTGTTTGTGGTTGGGTTATGTGAGGGGTGGTTCTGGAGAAATACCCTGGGTTGAGTTGGTGTACTAACCGGGGCTTAAAGGGAGAACGCGCTAAGATTTATATTTCACTGTTATTGTATAACCACTTTTAGGCCCTTAGAATGGCGCACTCGCCGGTGCGATTTGGGGTTCCTCAGGATTGGGAGACCATTGTGATGCACCACCGGTTCCCGGGTCGAGTGTACTTGTACGAGAAGTACGTCTCCACCATCTGGGTGGATGAGGGACCGAGGCAATGGATACCCCATCGATTCCCAGTGTGGTACATCCAACAGGATGATCTGCTGATTGGTCCCCTGCGAGGTTTCGATGGACCGCCCGGTAAGGGCCCTAAAGACAATGACTGGGATCCCATGGAGCTAGACCCTCTTGACGGTGCAGTGGAGAATCCCGCCCCTGCTCCTCCAGTGATCGACTCGAACAACCCGTACTACGACCCTATGGAGCCTAAGTCCGATGGGTCAGAGTGATAATAGTTCAGAACTCGAGGGTTCTTTTTGTATAAATGGATTAGCCAAGCCTAGTTTCTTTTTGGTCTAGCTTAGTGGATGGACCGGCCCCCTTTGTTGGGCTTGTAAATTGGAAAACGATCATCCGTAGGTTAATTCAGTAAGAATGTATAAATGAGTAGTTGATGTTATTTTGCCGTTCATTCCTCTATCCCTATTTGACTGTTAGACTGGGGATGGTTCGTCTTCCGCTTGTGCTTAATGAAAGATTAAAATGAATGGTTGTTGACGAGTCCTAAGACATCGCTTTCAATTGACCATGGTAAGGGGTTGTTGCATGCCCAGGGTTCGGGGCATGACAGGTTGGCTCTCTCTGACTTGGACTTCTTCCTCTTCTTCAAAATTTTCAAAATCTTCAAGCCCTAAAAATGCGATTCGTAAACACACTCATGACCATTCCTCTGTAAGCCATGGTATTAGCTCAAATGCTAGAGCAGCCATGGTGGTCGTAAGCTCAAAATCTACAACTTTCATAACCATGGTAGCTTGAGCTCTTCTTTAGTCACAAGCTTGCTCGAGAAGCCATGGCACCCGCGAGTTTCAAGCTTGAGCTTGAGTGGTCATGGTGGCCGTGAGCTTGGAAGCCAGATATGGCCATGGCAAACTGCAAGCTTCAAGATCAAACGTCTATGGGCAACGACCTTCAAAGCCAGCTCTTGTCATGGAGGCTGCAAGCTTCGAGCTCAAATGGCCAAGGCCGTGAGTTTGGAGCTTGAGCATGGTAGCGGCTACGGGCTGCGATCATGAGTGTCCATGGCAATAGTGAGCTTCATAGCCAAATTGACCATAGTAGCCACAAACTTCGAGTTCAAGTGGCTGTGGTTGTGAGCTTCGACTGCAAGCTTCAAAGCCAGATATGGCCATGGCCACTACAAGCTTTGAACTTATATGGCCATGGTCACAAGCTTTGAAGCCAGATTAGGTCATAACAGATGCAAGCTTCAAACCTGAGTAGCCATGACAGCTGCAAGCTTTGAAGTTAGATCTGGCCATAGTGGCCACAAGCTTTGACCTCAAATGACCACGACCATGAGCAGGTCGAGTGAGCATGGCGATCACAACCTTTGAGCTCAAATGGCCATGGTTGTGAGCTTCGAGCTTGAGCAGCCATGGTTGCAATATGACATCTACTCAACATTTCAATTGTCCACAATGGCGTAAATTGACTGGAAAAAATAGTGATATAATAGAAGGAAGAGCAATGACCCTTTCTTAAAAAGCACATCGATGATTTTGGACAAAAAAATATATAAGGACGGTCTTCACTTTTGGGCAAGTTTACATGGACAACTTGTGCCATTCCACTTAATATTTGTACAAAAAAAATGCTTGTGTATGAAAAAGACTCAACTAAACAATAAAAAGGAGTGAATTGCTTGTTTTAGGATTTTTGGAACTTTTCTCTAGCAAAAGTAATGTGTGAAGGATGAAACAGTGCTTGTAGACAAAATATGCATTGTAGAGAAAGTATCTTCTATATTCAGAAATGTAAAGAGAGTAACAGATAAAAGAGATTGCAAATTAATTAATAGTCGTTTCAACCTATCCAATTAGCCTCTTCCATTATTGTAGCACTAAGAGTCTAACAAGGCTAGAATCCATTAATGTGATCCTTAAGAATGTATAGATGAAATTGCCTCTCCAAAAGGAATTGTAGCTCACTCTAAAAGTACATTAACTTCACTCTACGCTCAAAGCACTATGAATAATATGTCACGCCTTGAACCTCGAGCACATGACAACCCATTCACCTTGGTCAAATGAATGTGACATCCCAAGATGCGTCATTGATCATTCTTTTTATCTTGCTATTAAACGCATGCAGAAGCAAATCAACAACACCCAATCAATAAATAGTAGGGATAGAAGAAAGACCAATAATAACAACAACGCTATTTTTATTCTTGTACTAATTAACCCTAGGAAGATTATACACATGCCCCTGAATTGGGCGACTTCCTCTATAGTCATCCAAAGATACTAAACAGGGTTAATCTACTTCCTTCAACCATCGGGCACACCAACCTGCTGCCCTCTACAACGTGCTCCAACACTGTCCGATCCATGGCAATAGAGATGCCACAACTACGGACCTGAAAAATAATTAACAACGACAAGTGAGATATAATCTCAATGAGTTATCGCCTTAAGCCCCAGTTAGGACGCCAACTCACCTCGGGATTCCTAATAGGCATACACCTTATAACGATGGCAGATAAATTGCAAAGTGACCCTCGCTTTGACTTAATTATAAATGTGATCTACCCGGTAAACCCCATAAGAAACAATTAGCAATCAATCGACTCGTAGGCATCCTTACCTAGTTATACCATACTCTAAACGGTATAAATTCTCATGTGTGTCATAAACAATGCAACCGGCATTTTAATCACCATAGTGATCAATCACAGGTGAGTCAATTCGTAGGCAATCTTACTTTGCCATTGCCAAACCCTGCACAATATAACCTCAAGCATGCCATGGTTAGTGCAAATAGGTACACTCATGATTAGAACACATAATATGTTTCACATGCACCTTGCATTCACATGTGTTCTGATTATTAATGCCCCTAAGGATCACAATCGAACTCCCGTCGGTGTCTACTAGCATAGCCAAGCATTGCCCCGCCCCATTAGGCGCGGCTACATCTAAAACTCCCGCCTAGACAGCATTCCCGAAGAAGCATAGGTCCAGCCTCTACCGCAACCTGCATCCGGACTCTTGCCAAGATTTCCGACAAGTCAGACTTCATCCTCCGAACTCCCGCCGGGGTGACGGGTTCACTTATGTGACCACACGAGCACACCACAATCATCCATTTTAATCTTGAATGTTTACCGATGCAAACGTAATACATGCTCAACATAATAAATCATTGCACATTTTTCATGTAAAAATTGCAGGAAAATAATCACACGTTATCACAGAATTATTGAAAACCCATCAAACTTTGCATGCCTTACTTTTTAAACATACTGTCTCACTTAAAATATAAAACTTGACATATACACTTGACACCTCAGGGTTTCCCTTTTATATGTCCATAAAAACCCTTGTAAAAAATTACTACTTTGGGTTTCATATGAGGCAAACATTTTTCAACGCAATGCAAGCATCAAACAACATGGCATGTGCAGGCAAACATCATAAAATTCAAGCCAAAAGTACATAAGCATCAAGGCATAATTATTAGAGCAATCAGGCACTTGACAATTTCAATCATACAATCAATACCCTATTGATCCAAACAGCAATTCAACATGCTTTAATAAATAGGACTCGCCGAATTATTCCCACAATTTAATCATGAATGAATAGTACTATTCATAATTAAATTAAAATAAATAATAATAATTTCGAATTTAATAAATAACAATTTCTGAATTTAATAAATAAACAAATTATTAAAAAGAAAATAATTATTTTTAATAAAATAATGCTAATAAATATTATCCCCCTAATCCTTGATTATCCTCATTAACCACCGTTAATCAATACTAAGCATGATTAAAAAATTAATTAAAGTTAACCATAGTTAACTAGCCTAACCATGCTTTAACCATAGTTAATCAACCCAATCATAGGTCAACTCTAGTTAATTAACCCAACCTTGGTTAATTAACCTAACCATAAGTCAACCTTAGTTAATTAACCCAACCTTGGTTGATTAACTAACCATAGTTCACTTTTTGACTAATCCAACCATGGTCATTTTTCTAACCAACCATAAGTCAATACATGGCGATCGATGGCGGTGGCAGCAGGCTGATCTCATCATTCTTTTGTTTTTAGAAAAAAATTAAAATAATATTTTTTTAAAATTTTGATCAAATTATGATTGATCATAACTTTTCTATCCAATATTAGATTGATCTGTTTTTTATGCCTATGGAAAGTTCATGATTGAAAGAATGTATAAGGACATTCGAAGGGTACGAGATATGAGGATAATGGGCATGAGGTACCATACCCAGGTATAATCCTTGAACCAATGAAGGACGTGTTGCACATTCTTTTAGAACCGCTTAGATTACCTTCCCTTTTTCTTGCATTTTCTGCAAGAAACATCACAAAGAGCACGAAGACTACCTCCATGATCCAACTACAACACTCAACCATTGCCACCAGCACCAAAGTCCCACGTCGATGGCATCGTTGACCCCATCCATCCCGATCGAGGCAGCCTCGCCTTAGTCTGAGCCCCACAATGTTGATGGCAACCAAAACACCTTCGCTTTGAGCTTGACGGCTCCTCTGACAATGTCCACATTGCCTATGAAACAAATCTTTTCTTTTTTTTTTGGATTTGGGTACAAATTTTTTGGAAGCAAACCAGACCGCGAAACTGCATTGTATAAATCATTGATATTGCTAATTATTTTTACCATTTATATAAGAGATAGTCTATTTAAATAGGTTTGATTTTCATTTTGTGTGAATCTATAAATTATTGCGAAACATTGACACTTGAATTTTTGAGATTGTCTATTTTTTGTCTCTGAGTTTTCTACATTTAGATACTACCAACATTTTGTTAGGAAGAATATATACTCACCAAAGAAAATACGAGGTCTGACTATGAATTTCATTTAAATTATCCTGGTTGTAAATTTGAATATGAGTCGACCCGACAAGCAAAAGGAGCCCTAAATTCATTTGAACTTCCGAGTTCGAGCCCGCACGAGCCCCTGGCTTTCTTTCATGGGCTTGACCAGGAGGGAAATATGCAGCAGACTTACCTGGCCAGCACACGTGAAAGGAATTTTGCTGCACGGGTGCAGAGAAAGAATAAAAACGAAGAAGAATAAAGGGAATAAATTCAAGTATTTTTTGTGTGACTTCTTGTTGATTGTTCTCGGGTTTCAGTAAGCATAAACAGGGAAATTAGTAAAAAATATGCATGATGTAGTTCAATTTGCACGCCAATCTTAATTCAGTTCAGACCCGTACCAGTGTAGGAAAAAGAAAACTCCTAGATTTTTAATTAATAATTAATTTTGACAATTAGTGTAGATGTATTCATCCACCATTTATTTCATATAGTGTGGATTAGTTTCGCTTTAATTCATGACATAACGTCACTTTGGTTTTATTTATTTTCTAGTGTGCACTAACTTTGGCCTCGCAGGAAGTTTAAGGTTGAAATTCCAATTGAATGCAGTGCAAATTTTCATGAAAATCCGGAATTATTTTACATACTATTTTGGCATGTAATATTGATTCATGCATATAGATTCCAGTTCAAATCTATTTCGGCACTTTTTTTTAGTTGAATTTCGTTTCACTATGGAAAAATATAAATAAAGAATAGGAAAAGTTGAAAAGGAAAAGGAAAATGAATAAATAATTTGCATTTTCTCAAAAAAGGAATTCATCTAGGAGTGCATTTAGGGAATCATGCATTTTTATCAACAGATTTTGTTTTCTTAACATTGCATTGCACTTTAGATTGCATTAATTAGATTTTAATTCTAGATGTAATAGTTCGTTTTAGCAAAGTAGTTTATAAAGTAGATATTTATGGCATATCATATATTTATTCTCCCGTTTTTACCAGTAGTTTAATTTGGAGATAAACATCGAGTTTATATTTATAGCTCAAGGGTCCTATCTCAAAATTTAGTAACAAGGCTTTGTTTTGATTTTTTCCGGATACTGCTTGGTTCTTTATTTTCCTACTTCTATTTGCTCTATTTGTTTCAACATTATTGGATTTTATGTGTTTGCTAGAGTGATTTTATGCACGAGCACTTGCCTTGCTCAACATTGAGGAGAAAACAGGGACATAATGTTGGGAAGATCGCATGTATAATCATTTTCATAAAAAGAGAAAAGCTATCAAATTGGGCATTAGAATATCTAGGTAATCCCTTTACCCAGAAATCTATGGTTCACAAAAGTGAGATAGGTTTCCATGTCTTACTTGACTCCTAATTGGGTCATAATATGTTGGTCGAAACTCTTAATAGGAATCAAGTTGAGATTGGTACGACTTTGGAGAGCTCGTGCCAAGAGCAGGGCATCACCTTACAAGAGAAACCATTTATGCTCGCTTATTAATCCATCAACTCCCTCGAGGATCTTGTCTCAAGAGTATCATGACACAGAATTGGTTTTTCGTCCCGAAATTAGAAAAGATGAATAGAAAAAAATAATGGAAATGATTAAGCTGAATCATATCACAAAAAAATGGTTTGGCTTGGTTGGATCTTGACTATAAGCTGGTTTGGTTTAACTTTTCTTTAAATTGCATTTATTGTTGAAAATGAAAAAAACCATATTTCGACCCGGATGTTTTTGGGATGCTCCTAATAACCAACAAGTGACAAGTGCTTTTTTTTCATTACTTTTTATTAGTTATAATGAAAAAAAGTGCAGCTGGTTTAGTCTAGCCAATTCTTGAAATAAACAAGGAAGGGGAGAAATGACAAGAAGGTATTCGAATATCAATTTGGAAGAGATGATGGAAGCGGAAGTTCAATTTGGTCATGGTACTAGGAAATGGAATCCTAGGATGGCACCTTATATTTCTGCCAAGCGTAAAGGTATTCATACTACAAATCTTACTAAAATTGCTCGTTTTTTATCAAAAGCTTGTGATTTAGTTTTTGATGTAGCAAGTAGGGGAAAATAGTTTTTAATTATCCATTCTTTGCACTTATTATTTAATATATATATATATATATATATATACACTCACTTAGATATACTCAATAGAATTATATACGAATTATAATTATTCTAAGATATCTTTCTAACAATAATAGGTGCAAATATTAAATTGAGGTACCCATTCTATGATAATTTTTAACAACTTGCCCACTTTCTTTGTGCCTTTCGTGGGCCTAGTATTTCCAGTGGAGAACTCAATGGAGTCAGTTATAGTGATCCTGCTACTGTGAAAAACTATGCTAGACGTGCCCAATTAGGTGAAATTTTTGAATTAGATCGTGCTACTTTGAAAGCCGATGGTGTTTTTCGTAGCAGTCCAAGGGGTTGGTTTACTTTTGGACATGCTTCGTTTGCTCTGCTCTTCTTCTTCGGACACATTTGGCATGGTGCTAGAACCTTGTTCAGAGATGTTTTTGCTGGTATTGACCCCGATTTGGATGCTCAAGTGGAATTTGGAGCATTCCAAAAACTTGGAGATCCACGGTATAAATATAGCAACACTCTTCCCCCAAAATCTATTACAAGAAAGGGATAATATGCAACTTTGAGTTGTCAATTATATTGTTTACAGAAATGGCAAACCAATTCGGGGAATTTCTGATACAAGTATTTGAGCATATGTAACTTATGTGGGCGGTACAAAGTTCATAATGTGGAACTCTTTTAATTCATCCTATTGGCTCAGCTCATCCAAAATAAAAAGAAAGAAGTATACTCCAAATTTGAGAATTTCAATGAATCCCTAATTGTATTGTCTTTTTTTATTTAGCACATCCATATTACGAATGATGCTTCAATTACTCCGTTTGATTTAGAAGAGAACATACAAATACTCCTTGAATATCTAGAGTTATAGAAATGAGGATTAGTTTCTTATCATTCAATGAGCATCTTGTATTTCATAAAAATTAGGGGCAATATAATCCTTACGTAAGGGCCATCCTATCCAACTTTCAGGCATTAAGATACGTTTAAGTCGTGGATGAGTATCATAACAGATTCCCAACATATCATAAGATTCTCGTTCTTGAAAATCCACACTTTTCCAAATCCAAAAAATAGACGGAATTCGAGAATTACTCCTTGGGGCAAATACTTTTATGCATACCTCTTCTGGTTGACACCATACTCTATTCCCGTAAAATGATATACATTGGCTAACAGTCCACCGGTTGCTACATCATAAGCACATTAGGAATGTAAATAATTGTAACCATATACATATAAAATGACAACCGGCTACTATATTATAAGCACATTGGGAACGTAAATAATTGTAACCATATACATATAAAATGACAGCAATGGAATGCCAATCCTCAGGCTTTATTTGTAAAGTCTCTATTCCTTGATAATCGAAGCCCAAAGATCTATGAACTAGTCCATGCTTGACTAGCCAAGCAGACAAAGGACCCTGCATCTTTTTTATCTCCCGCATTTTGATTTGTATTTTTATTTGTATAAGTAGTTCACATTTACGATGAAATGCAATTTATGAAGATTAATTTGTTGTTTGTTATTCTATTCAAAGCAATGAAGCCTTTCATCTTTCGTTTCTTTTTTGTTTGTTTCGAGAAATAGATCGATCAATTCCGATTCTTTCTTTTTCTATTGATTCTTTTCCGATCGAGATATATGGATCCACGGATCTATGTGTCTATATAGATCCTCTGTTCATGGATTAACGAAAATGCGCAAAAGCTCTATTTGCCTCTGCCATTCTATGAGTATTTATAGGTCAATCAAAATGATTTATTTGATGTTATGGATGACTTTACAATTAAGTCCAATTAAATCGACTAAATTGAATAGACTAATTAGGTCTATTTTTCACACTACACTCATAGGAGTTCATCTATGTTTCTTCTTTATGAACATGATATTTTTTGGCCATTTCTAATTATATCAAGCATTATTCCTATTTTGGCATTTTTAATTTCCTAAATTTTAGCCCCCATTAGCAAAGGGTTAGAGAAACTTTCGAGTTATGAATCAAGTATAGAACTAATGGGCGATGCTTGGTTACAATTTCAAATTCGTTATTAAATGATCTTTCAAATTGGTCAAGGCTCCCTAGTTTATGGACGCTTCCTTATGGTACCAATTGTTGCTTCATTAATAGGATCACAATTCGACTTTGATCATTATGGACTAGTACCAAGATCGAGTCCTAGACAAGCAAACCTCATTTTAACAGCTGGCATAGTAACAATGAAAATGGATCCTTCTTTAGTGAGATTAAATGAATAAATGCTTGAACCGCCTTGACCCATATTATTTGGAGGTCATATCTAGTATTCAGAATTTGCCTCGATTTGATACCACTCTCGCGGCCTGCATCGAAATGATTTCATTTTTGTGGAAAACAAAAAGAAATAAGTATGAAAAAAAGAAACCGAGTCTTAAGGTATAAAAAAAATATAATATTCCATCACACTATTTTCGAGTTTGTTCTTTTTTCGACAGTACCCTTAAATAATAAGAAATTTTTCATCCCCTCTCTCTAAGGAGAAGTTGGATCTTTCTTTGGATTAAAAACGAAACGGGACGCATATATTAAAATAAAAGTTCAAAGTATTCTATCAAAGCAATTATGTGAAATTCTTCATCAATGGTTGTGAATGATTGATTTTTTTTCAATCTTTTCGACCTTGGTTCCATAGGAGCAATTTAGAAATATTGAGAAATACAATCATCTAATTTGATTCGTTCTCAATAGCTATGAGATGATCATCTTAGAGTGATCCTTTTGTCGATAGATGCTCCTATTACACTTGTAGTCTTTGAAGGATGAGAACCAACTATGTAGCATCTAGAGAAGCAGATCTATTCTATATCCGATAAGTACCAATATGCAATGGGGGTTGATCCCATTTTCTACAAACGAATGCATACATATTTGTTAATCATTCAGAAAACCTATTCGTAAGAATTTTTTTCCCAATCTATAGAGAAAATATGTATAAAAGACAATATTATTAAGAAAATAAACAAATACTCAAAGTTTCGTATCTAAAGTGAGTTTTCAAGAAATTGCTCGAGTATTAGCCAAAGCTGCTCTCTGGGGCCATATGGATTGGTTGAAAGGCTTAAAAGAGAACATTGTTATAGGGGAATGATACTCGTCGGTACCGGATTTAAAGGATTAGTGCATCGTTCAAGGCAACATAAGAATTATCATGCCCCGAACCCTGAGTACACAACAACCCCTTCCCTTGGCCAACTGAAATGCGACGTCCTAGGATGCGTCGCTGACCATCCATTTTATTCTTTCACTATACGCAAGCAGAAGACAAACCATCCCCCAGTCAAATGGACAATCAATCAATCAAATAGGGATAGAGGGATGAACAACAGAACAATAGCAAACTACTCATTTATTTATTTATTGGATTAACCAACGAAGGAACATTTTCGATATACAAGCCCATCAGAGGGTCAATTCCTTCCTTTGAGCCAAACCAAAAAGAGACTAAGGCTAGGCCAATCCACCTTTACAAAAAGAAGAGCCCTCGGGTTCAGCCTGACCATCATAGGGACCCATTGGACTCAGGCTCTGTTGGGTCATAGTCGAAGACATTTAGGTCAATCACCGGTAGAGCGAAGCAGGATTCTCCACTGCGCCATTAGGAGGGTCTAGCTCCATGGGATTCCAGTCGACGTCTTCGGGGCCCCTACCGGGTGACCCGTTAAAACCACGCAGAGGACTAATCAAGAGATCGTCCTCCTAGATGTACCACACCAGGAGCCAATAGGGGATCCATTGCCCTAGTCCCTTATCCACCCAGATGGTGGAGACGTACTTCTCATACAACTGCACCCAACCCGAGAAGCGGTAGTGCGTCACGACGGTCTCCTAGTCCTTAGGGATCCTGAATTGCGCCGGTGGGTGCGCCATTCTAAGGGCCTGAAAATTGTCATACAACAACCAGTGAGATAAAATCTGTAACATCCTGAGAATCAACCCCATTTTGGGATTTTACAAAATGGCAATGTTAGTCGAAGGCCTGGCCAATACAAATATTCCAAGCTATGTGTTTTTAGGATAATGGATTACAGAGAGGCGTCGATAGGAAACGATATGCGTACGACTTGCAATTTTGATCAGGAACGAACCCTTCGACCATGAGGACCTAGGCGGGAACGATATCCTCTAAGTACTAGACTATTAAGGAAACAGAAATAAATTGATTTAGCAGAAGTATGAAGTCAAACTGCGAGTGATTTTCGCACTACTTCGATACGAATTATAAATGACGTTAAACTGAATCCTTTTCATATGGTACTTGGGATTATCAATTGAGCCCCCTGGGTCACACGACAATCGAGGGACATCCTTGACTCAAGAATTGGTGTAAACGTGGATCAAATAATGGTTGACCATGAGTCAAATGTGAGGAAAGTCCTAAAAGAACGCCCGATAATCCAAATTGTACTACAATTGCAATCAACTCAATTTAGCCTCGATTTTTAATCCGATTTTGGGAATCGACTTCTTAGTGATATCAAGACTAAATATTTGGACATTGCCTCATTTATTTTGGGATTTTCCATTGGACACGGAAGTATCGGAAAAGGAAAAATTGAACTGGGTTTCGGGCCCGTGGGTGGGCCGGCCCAAGACTAGCGGCCCAATAGGCCTTGAGCCCATCCAACCCAACCCAAGAGGGGCCCAAGCTGGCCCAAGTTCCTCTCCCTCCTCAGCCCATGGGCTTCTCTCTTTTGGCCTTTTCCTTTTGTGCCCAAGTAGGCATTGTTTATGCTTGTTTTTGCTTTGTTCTAATTAGTTCTTGAATCAAGTGGCAAGCCCACTTGCCTTGGCTCTTATCCTTGTCTTCAGCCCTCTTTCTCTCTCCTCCAAGCCTCTTGTGCGCCCAACTCACCAGCCCCCTCTCTCTCTCTCTCCCTTTTTCTCTTCCTTTTCTCTTTTTTTATCTTCCTTTCTTGTTGTCTTTACTATTTTCCAATCGGAAAATAGCCTTACCGCCACCGCCTGAGCTGCCTCCACCTCCCAAAGTGTAGCCACCGAAGTCAGGGTGCCGGCCACACAACGCCAGTCACCCCTGGTTGCCGCCGGCCGCCCATACGATTGTTTCTGCCGGTGTTCCTTTATTCCGCGTGAACAGTAATCCGGGGTTGTTTTGGCCCGTTTTGGCCACCATTCATCTTCCGTTGTCATCCCCTAGCTTACCCCGGGTAGCCCTCGTTCCCCCCTACATGCCGGTGTCGCTGGATTCCTAACCCAAGTAAGTTAATTTCATAATCCTTGTTTAGGGGTTAATCTTGCTTAGGGGTTAATTAGTTTAATTTTTGTGCTTTGTTAATTATGGGTTAGTTTGTTAATGGTGGCTGAGTTAATTAAGGCTGACTAGGGTTAGTTAATTGACCATTATTAGTAATAAACTAATTAAAGTTAATTAATTAAAGTAACTAAGGTTAGATTTTAATCATGGTTAGGTTAAATTAACTATGGTTGGGTTAATTGATTAACCATGGTTATGTTTAATTATTTTTATTTATTTAATTAATTTCGGACGAATTTAGTATTCACAATTTACAATTTATGATTACTATTAATGGCACTGTTTACGGCACTGTTCATATGGAAGCTAAAATTTTTTAGAATTTGATGTGTTCTTGGTTGCTATGTTTTCTTGAAGTATCGATTGTTAATTATACCCATGTATAATGAGGAAATGTATGATTGAAGACCAATTGGAATTGAAAGTGTTTGGTTTATTGAATTATTCCCGAAAATTAGGGAATGTATGTGATTGATGATTGGTTAGAATTGAATTTTGGAATTGTTGATTGATACCGCATGACATATTACGTGGGTTATCTGAAATGGCATGTTGCATGAGCATGAGCGATGTTACATTCATGACAGAGCAAAGACAAGAATAAATTGCTTGATGATGTGTTGCATAGTCACATTAAATTGAGAACTCGGCATTACCGGATGACCGCCAATCCTTATGGGGTTGTGCCATGGCTATTTGGAGGCCTGGCTTCGGTCAGATGCCTGACAAATAGGGGTCAGTTGTGGGGCTACGGTAATAGGTGAGTCCCATGCTCCTGTCAGTTGCGGGGCTGCGGTAGTGGGCGGATCCTATGCTCCTTCGAGAATGCAGTCAGTAGGGGAGAACCCATGATGTCACCGTGTCTCGAGGTAAAGAGGACGAAGCTGGCTTGGAAAAAGGCGGCCAACCCTAAGGTTGTGCCGTGGCCCTTGGGGGTCAGTAATAATCGAAGCATGTGTGGGCAGTGTGATATGAGAAAGTTTTGTGCAATGCTCTGATTAGTTGCATGCCTCTTACTATTGTTGTGAGGCAATTGATAGTTTCTGCAGGTCGCATGTGCCAAGGCTAGGTGAGGTTGCCTGTGGTTGTGCCTGTTATTGAATTGTCTTCTACTTTCGTTTCTCTGAAATGTGGTGCTTGATGGTTGATGGTTTAGGTTGTATGTTAAACTTCCGAGGCGAGTGAAGTTCCTAACCGGGGCTTAAGACTTTAACTTGCTGAGTTTATCTCAACCCATCGCGGTTAACCTTTTTAGGCCCTAGATGACCCGAGGATCGAGGAGAACAATCCCTCTAAGGCCAGCAAGTAGGCTGCTGTGGCCTATTTCCTTTTTGACAAGCCTTCCACCACTTGCACAGTGTTAGGTTAGCTAGGCCGATCCCTTTTTTAGTAGACCTCATCTTTTTGCTTGTAGTAAGGTGTGTTTATATGTGTTGTAGTTCGGGCTAACCTTTAGATATATAAAATGGTGTTTGTCTTTCGTCTATTGTTGTTGTTGCTATCCCTGTTGTTTATGTGTTGAGAGTATTCGTTTCCGCATGTGCATAATTATAAGATAAAATGAATTGGTTGGCGATAGTACCTGGGATGTTGTACAACTAGACCTCAAGTGAAATGGGGTTGTCGCAAGTTCGAGAGTCGAGACATAACAACCCCATCGATTTTGGTATTAGAGCCTGGTTGGCTGATGGAGTGATAAGGTGCAATAAGTCTTGCGTTAGTGTGTGGGGATAGTTAATAGGAAAAACAGTTTCTTTGCTTGCATGTGATTGATTGCAGGATCCTTCGTGGTCCTTTGTTTTAGGACTGTCTCATTTTCTAATGCTATGTGGGGGAATTGGAACACAGGTTAGGAGAGTCCTGCAAAATGAGCAATCCAGATCAGAGTACCCCATGTCAGAGGGGTCAGAGGAAGAGGACGGCGTAGGTACCGACTGGTGCTGGGAGGTAGCACTTGAGGATCCGAGGATGGATGGGATTATGCATGCCATTGAGGCTCTGATAGGTCAGCAGGTTCAAACTCAAGTTGTTGTCGTTGATGTCGCAGGTGCTCCTGTAGCAAGGCTCGGGTCTAGTAACCAGCCTATGCATCAGCTGGTGGAGCAGTTCATGAAGCTGAAGCCGCCCAAGTTTTCTAGGGCTGGTGACCTTGAGATAGCGACCCTCTAGCTAAAGGAGCTGGAGATGACATTAGGAGGAAAATGTGATCATGGCGACTTACCAACTACAGGGTAATACCGGCACTTGGTGGGAAGCTACCCAAAGATGGGTATTTCTCGAGGGTACGGCCAGGGTATGAGATACCTTCAGGGAGGCTTTTCTGAGCAAGTACTTCTCAGACTGCGTGTGAAAGCAAAAACTGGCAAAATTTCAGAGGTTGCATCAAAATCAAATGATAGTGGATCAGTATGAGGCCATGTTTGTAGAGTTGTCGAAGTACGCATCGTGGATGGTCGAGCACCCTTTGGACAAGGCTAGGAGGTTTCGTTTTTCCAAAATTCAATTAATTAAAACATTTAATCCAAAAATTAAACAAAACATTAATTAAAACAATTAATCAAGCAATTTAAACTAAACATGCTTAATTAAACCCAAAACTCAATAACCCTCAATTAAGCAATAATTAAGCACAATTAAGCTCAAAAAGAAAAATTAAGCTAATCTAATCATAACCATCTATCTAACCACCTATCTTAGGGCTAATACAACTTAATTAAACTTCATAAACCATCATTACCACTAATTAACCCAACCCTAAGTAAGTTTAGGCACTAAATAAAGATTAAGGGTTAAACTCACTCGTTAAGCGGGCCGGCGACACGAACGTGACGGCAGGGACGACGAACTCGACACCCAAAGACCTCCATCACGATGATCCAAGATGGTCCTGGGGCTGGTAATAGCAGCAACAAACTCGGATTTCCCACTGAACTTCAGAAAATAGCACTATAGGAGGAGGATAGGGGCTGATCGGAGCAAAACAGCTTGGCCGGAGTTTCGGCGAGTGGCGGGCCGGCAACCAGCTGCACCTGGGGATTGAGAGGGAACTGTTGGTGGCTGGTATGGGTGGTGGTTTGGTCAAAATGGGAGAGAAACAGAGGAAAAAGTGGAATTGGGCAGGCTGATCGCTACAGCGGGTAGTCGGTGAGCAGCCGGCTTCCGATCGCTATACGGATCGGCCGGTGGCTCTGTTTGACAAATGGTCAACGCCACCCATACAGATACTCTCTCCTGAGCACATTGGTGGGTGGCACAGGCCAAGATTCACACGGGAAGGGCATGAACAACTCGATTTTTTCGAGGAAGGTCACATTGAAAAATAGAAAGAATGAAGGGAAACAAGGAGAGAGTGGTGTGGTTTTGAGAGCTGAAGGGGAGAGAGAGAGAGTGAAGTGAGGGCTGAAGGATAAGCTCATTAAGGCCATTAAATGACTTGCCCAACTCCCAAGAAACATGACATCATCTTCTCTCTCTTCTTTTGACTTTTCTTCTAAATATCCAAGGGCATTTTGATCATTTTCACCTTGCACATTTCCCAATATGCCCTTGGGCTGAAAATGAAGGGCGGGCCTAAGAAATGGGCTAGAAAATGAATAGGAATAGGCTCAGGAATTTGTCGAGCTCGAATCGGCTCAAGGTTAGACAACGAGCTTTAAAGGTAAATGGTCGGTTTGGTCTAACGGGCTCACTTGGTTGCCTCGGGCCTTCCACGGCGGCTGTCCCATCTTGGGCGTGAGGCCCACACCGATCTTGCCTGGCCCACGTCCTCATAGGCTCATTTCCTCGGTCCGAAAATCCCTTTTCCAAATACTCGGCTAAATTGGCACTGTTGACTGTCAAAGAAGCATTGTCCAAAAGTCCCTCTCAGATGTTCCCGAAAATTCGAAGTCCAATCTTGGATTCTCATACCATGTCAATTTCATCCAAATGCCATTTTGGTACTACTCAGATTGACAGACGGTTTCGAGGATTCATGCGTAACTGACTCATGCCAATTCACGTTCAAGACTTCTTGACACATAGACGTCCTTGACTATGTGAAATTGCGAAGGATTGATTCTTATTTCAAAGTACACGATTACCAAGGATCAACATAGAGTCGCTCGCAGGCTCGATAACAGTGAACGGAATCACCCATCGTCCCATTATATTTTGTCCGCGAATCGACTTCTATTCATCCCTGGAATCGGCCTACATATCTATAGGATCATCCTTATGCAAGTCTCATGGTCGAGTCGTTTTCCCAGGTCAAGTTTTTTAGTCACATGAGCTCTATCCTCATTAGCCTTTCCCCTCAAGGTCAGTATCTTAGGAGTGATTAGTTCCGAGTGAGACCAACCAACAATGCATTGACGAAATTCATGTTCATTCATCCCTCAAAGGGCTCGAATTTCAGGATGTAACAATTCTTGGCCTCTTATAAAAATTTCGTCCTCGAAATTTGCAACTACTGACAAATCCTCAAAAAGATGGGGGTGCTAATGCTTCATCACTTCCTCACTTTCCCATGTAGCTCTCTCTATTCCACGATGTTGCCAGATCACCTTAACTAAGGCGATAGTCTTGTTTCGAAGTATTTGCTCTTTACGGTCCTCTATTCGTATTGACCTCTCCACGTACGACACCCTGTCGTCTACGTCCAATTCCTCAAAATTCAAAGCGTGAGTTAGGTCCGATTCATAGTTTCTAAACATGGACACATGGAAAACATCATGTACTTGAGCAAGTTTCGGTGGCAACACAAGATAGTACGCTAAAACCCTGATCCTTTCCAAAATTTCAAAGGGTCAATGTACCTCGAACTTAACTTTCCTTTTTTGTCGAATCTGGAAGTACCCCTCATCGGCGATACTTTCAAAAGCACATGATCACCCACCTTAAACTCCAATGGCCTACGACGCTTATCTGCATAACTCTTCTGACAATTCTGAGCTGTCTTTAGTCTATCTCTAATAATCTGAACTGCATTCAATAACTGCTAAACCAATTTTTGAACCAGCGATTCCCAGTTCTCTGACCTCGTTCCATAGACTGAAGTTCCACAAACTTGACCATATTTCTACTATACCACTTCGATAAAATCTTATCCCACAAGCACTCTCTTTTTGCACAGTGCGTAGTTCAGTTTATTTCTACCTCTTTCGACATCCTAGAAGCCTGCCAGGAGTCGCTCATTGCTCAGACACTCTGGCCCCGACAACCACTCTCCGCCCTCATTGGATCAGTCGTTATGGGCATCTTCGAACTACACCACTACTAGCAAAAGTCCCTTTTTGATATGCACCATCTCATATAGGTATTTTCCGCTTTGGCCTATCCCATACCAAGCCTCACGGTTTTAACCTCATCTGAGCACCTCAAAGTGCAAAACTTTGTCTAGCTCGTCAACCCATGAGCTCGTTTTTTCGGGGTCACTTATCGACACTTAAAACCCGATTCATTGAATTTCCATCAAACCGCTATCCGAATTCCACAAACCACCAATTTTTCTTTCAACATTCCTTTCACGTCCATTTAATAACCAAATCAAGAATTCGCCTTAACCACTTGAAAATTAGTGCAAATCAAATGTCATTTATTGCACCAAAAGTTTTTGGATACCTCTTCAAATCCTTTCTGATACCTCGAGAAGAAATCATCGATAATGCTTTTTCCTCACTCATCCATCTAGCATCAAGGGATAATTAATTCTTAATCCATCGAAGACAAAAATCCATTCCTCAAATCCCTATCTTATATATCTCCTGAAATAATCCACCTTGGTAAATTCATATCCTAATCGAATCTAAGACTTCCGAGCAATAAATCATCCACCGTAATTCTTTCCAAAGATTATCACCATTTAATAGATCATCTCTTATGATCCCATATCTACAACTCCTCAAATCATCAAGATAAAACTTATTTGACTTCCATTAAATCCAATAACCTCAATTGTCATGACGCGTAAGCAACCAATCTTTCTTATTGCCTTACCACGCAGTCAAATCCCTTATACAACACCTCACTGTAAATCTCGTATTCTCCAATACTAGACTAAATCCTCAAAACTGATGCTTAAATCAGCTTATACTTAAGCTCTTAAAAAGTTCACTTATTCATCCATTCAAATTCTTACGTCCTTCATTAACCTTCGTATCAAAGGCGTAGCTATCATAGAGAACCTTTCTACGAACCGTCTGTACTAACCTGTCCGACTTAGAAAACTTCGAACCTCTATCACCATCATAAGCCCTGACATATTCATGACTACCTTGATCTTGGTGGATCCACAGAAATTCCTTCGTCCAAAATCATATGACCAACAAAACAACGCGAGTAAACCCAAACTCACATGTATTAAACTTGGCATATTGTTTATGCTCTCGAATGGTCTATAGCATCTCTCTCAAGTGTTGTTCGCATTCTTCTAAATTCCTCGAATATTCCAACATATCATTCATGAACACAATTACAATTTGCTCCAAAAACGCCTTAATCACTCAATTCATCGAATCCATAAAAGCAACTAGCGTATTAGTTAATCCAAACGGCGATACGGTAATCTCGTAGTGATCAAATCACACATGGTATGTCATCTTTAGTTTATCCTCTTTTTTAATGCTCAACTACTGATAGCCCGTCCTTGGGACTATCTTGGAACATATCGAAGCTCCTTGAAGTGGGTCAAACAAGTCATCCGTCCTCGGTAATGGATACTTGCTCATGATCGTCCCTTGGTTGAGCTACTGATAAGCGATGCATAAGTGCAACGATCCATTCTTGATTCTTCAACTAATCAATTAACCTCAATTGTCCAATAATCATAGCAACCTTCGTCCAATAAATGAGTTACTTCCAATGAAGAATTTCAAAGGGGTTGAGGGTCTTCCTCGATTTCCCACAAACTCAAAACTGTCACCCACTACTGGGTTAAACTGAATTGTCTTTCCATGATAATCCACCAAAGTTCATTGCTTGGTAATCCAATCCATGCCAATTATGACATCCAAGTCATACATTGTTATTGCAATCAAATCAATGACTTCCTCACGACCTAGTCTTAGGTGGTTGGCTTTCCCACGTAATTATTTATGTTGGGTGGGATGTGATTCCTTCTCCTCATCATCGGTCCCTTTCCAAACTGACGATTGTCTCTATTAGGCATGAACCACGAAGCCAGATACGGTCGCCCTTTCTATCATGTTCTTCTCGATCATCTGGGCCCTCTCGTACATCTCATCAAAAATCTTTAAGTTCAAGGGCACTAGCTGGGCTTTCAATTCTGGCTTCAAGCCATCTCCAAACCGTCTCACCCTATCCAAAGGGTCCTCCACTAATCTCGGCCCAATATGCGCCGACTTAGCGAACTTCGCCCATACTGATCCATTGACATCTAATTCTGACGAAACTGTTGGAACTCTACCATCTTGGACTCTCTCACACTGTCCAAGAAGTACTTCCCATTGAAGGCTTCACGAAAAGCACCTTAAGTCTGGACCAAGCCTTCAGGGTACACTCTTCCTTGAGTGGCTTCTCACCAACTAATGGTATTACCTTAAAGACAATAAACCACCATAAGCACTCTGTCTTCCTCTAAACATCTCAACACTATGAAAGTCCTCATGAAATCCCTTTTCCAAAGGGTTGCAGTTTCAAGGTCGCCCACGCCACTGAACCTTGGGGGCTTTAGTTTTAGGAACTACTCTGACAGCTTAGGCATCGGTCTCTCACAAACCTCTCCTCTCACTAGGGGAACCATAGGGACCACAGTAGGAGCACACAACTTGCTGTCCTAACAAGGTTTCTAGCGCCAACAAGATCCCGTCTAACCTAGGATCTGCCTGCACGCTACCTCTAGCACTGGTCTGACCAGACACTATCCTACACTTAGGGGCCAACTGCTCAGGATTGCTCATCACTCTGGACTATGAGCAACCCGTCACCACACAAAACCACAAAACCAATCACAAGCACGTAATATAAAAGCCATCCCTACCTCACTATCCTAAAAATCCCACACACCTTATCACTTCAAGTCTCAACCTCGCTCTGATACCAAAACCGACAGGGTTGTCACGCCTTGAACCCCCGAGCTTGCGGCAACCCCATTCCCTTGGTCAATTGAAAGCAATGTCCCAGGACCTATCCACGACCATTCCTTTTATCTTTTGTTAAGGGTAAGCAGAAGACGAACCATCCCCAGACAAACAAACAAAATAGGGATAGAGGGATGAACATCAAGAATAACAGCAACTACTCAATTATTCAATTTACTAGATTAACTAACGAAGGATCGTTTACCGAATTATAAGCTCGACAAAAGGGGCCAATCCATCCTCTAAGCCAAACCTTAAAGAAACTAAGCCTAATCCAGCTATACAAAAAGAACCCTCGGGTTCTGCACCATCATCACTCGGATCCATCACACTCAGGCTCCGTTGGGTTGATCACTGGTAGAGCGGGGCTAGGATTCTCCACTATGTGTATGCCATTCTAAAGACCTGAAAGTGATTATACAATAACTAGTGAGATAAAATCTTAGCGAGTTCTCTCCCTAAGCCCCGGTTAGTATGCCAACTCAACCCAGGGTATATCTCCAGAGCCACCCCTCACTCAACCCAACAATAGACAACTAGCAAATAGCAGACCAAACAACAAACAGGGGCAACCAATAAACATACGGTCGGTTTGTATGCAACCTTACCCGGTATGCCATACCCTGCACTTTAAACCTCATACAAGGCAAGCAAGCCACATGGCCGTTAGATGATACAGTTCATCAATCACATGCGAATCGTGTCATAAGCGATCTCACCTGGCCATTGCCACACCCTGCATGACTGTCAACTCATGCGTGCGTGCTATAATTAATGCGATCATCACGACTTTAAGAGCATGCGAATAATCAGAGCATCTCACACAACTTTCTCATGTCTCACACCCACACATATGCTCCGATTATTATGACCATCAAGGCCACGGCACAACCTGATGGTTGGTGGTCAACCGGTCATAGGCCAGGCATCATCCTCCCTCATGAGGCACGGCGACTTCACAGGCTTTTCCCCATCAACGGCATTCCCTAAGGAGCATGGGCCTAGCCTCAACCGCAACTCCGCATCTGACCACTATTAGATGACCCAATGGTCACAGCACAACCCCGAAGGATTGGCAGTCATCCGGCTTAACCGGGTTATCAACTTTAATCTGACCATGCAACATATCAGCAAATAGTTCATTCTTGTCTTTGTTTTTGCTTGATCGTGAATGCAACATCACTCATGCACTCATGCTCATGCGACATGCCATTTCAGACAACCCACGCAATATATCATGCGATATCACTCGACAATTCCAAAATTCAATTTCCAATTAGCATTCGATCACACATTTAATCATTATTCACGAGTATAATTAACAATTGGCACTTCAATAAATCACAACAACCAAGAACACATCAAAATAAGATAAAAATTAACTTCTACATGAACAGTGCCGTGAACAGTAATCGTGAATAATGATTTTCTCGAAATTCAATTAATTAAAACATTTAATCCAAAAATTAAACAAAACATTAATCAAAATAATTAATCAATCAATTTAAACTAAATATGCTTAATTAAGCCCAAAACTCACATAACCCTCAATTAAGCAAAATTAAGCTAATCTAATCTTAACTATCTATCAACCACCTAGCTTAGGGCTAATACAACTTAATTAAACTTCCTAAACCAACCTTACCACTAATTAACCCAACCCTAAGCAAGTTTAGGCACTAAATAAGGATTATGGGCTAAACTTACCCGTTAAGTGGGCCAGTGACATGAACATGGCGGCGGCGGCGGCGACAAACCTGACACTTGAGGACCTCTACCACGATGATCCAAGACGGTCCCGGGGCTGAGAATAGCAACAACAAACTTGGATTCCCCACTGAACTTCTGAAAACAACATTGCAGGAGGAGGACAGGGGCTGATCGGAGCAAAACGGCTTGGCCAGAGCTCCGGTGAGCGGTGAGCCGGCAATTGGCTACACCTGGGGGTCGAGGGGGAACAAAGAGAGAGTGGTGCGGTTTTGAGAGCTGAAGGGGAGAGAGAGAGAGTGAAGTGAGAGCTGAAGGATAAGCTCATTAAGGCCATTAAATGGCTTGCCCAACTCCCAAGAAACATGACATCATCTTCTCTCTCTTCATTTAACTTTTCTTCTAAATATCCAAGGGCATTTTGGTCATTTCCACCTTGCACATTTCCCAATCTGCACTTGGGCTGAAAATGAAGGGCGGGCCTAAGAAATGGGCTAGAAAATGAATAGGAACGAGCTAGGGAATTTGTCGAGCTCGAATCGGCTCAAGGTTAGACAATGGGCTTTGAAGGTAAATGGTCGGTTTGGTCCAACGGGCTCACTTGCTTGCCTCGGGCCTCCACGACGGCTGTCCCACCTTGGGCGTGAGGCCCACACTGATCTTGCTCGGCCCACGTCCTCGTAGGCTTGTTCCTCGATCCGAAAATCCCTTTTCCAAATACTTGACTAAACTGTCACTATCGACTGTCGAAGAAGCATTGTCCAAAAGTCTGTCCCAGATGTTCCCGAAAATTCGAAGTCCAATCTTGAATTCTCTTACCATGTCAATTTCATCCAAATGCCATTTTGGTACTACTCAGACAGACAGGCGGCTTCGAGGATTCACGCGTAACCGACTCTTGCCAATTCACGTTCAAGACTTCTCGACACATGGACGTCCTTGACTACGTGAAATTGCGAATGATTGATTCTTATTTCAAAGTACATGTGTAACATCCTAAAAATCGACCCCATTTTTGGATTTTATAAAATGGTGATATTAGTCGAAGGCCTGGTCAATACAAATTTTTCGAACTGTGTTCGTGGGATAATGGATTACAGAGAGGCGTTGATAGGAAATGATTCGCGTACGACTTGCAATTTCGATCAAGAACGAATCCTTCGACCATGAGAACCTGGATGGGAACGATATCCTCTAAGTACTAGACTACTAAGGAAATAAAAATAAATCGATTTGGCAGAAGTATGAAGTCGAACTGCTGGTGATTTCCACACGACTTCGATACGAACTACGAACGATGGTAAACCGAATCATTTTCATCTGGTACTCGGGATTATCAATTGAGCCCTCGGGATCACACGACAATCGAGGGACGTCATTGACTCGAGAATTGGTGTAAACGTGGATCGAAGAATGGTTGACCACGGGTCAAATGTGAGGAAAGTCCTAAAAGGGCGCCCGATAATCCAAATTGTACTACGGTCGCAATCGACTCAATATAGCCCTGATTTTTAATCCAATTTTGGGAATCGACTTCTCAGTGTTACAAGGACTAAATATTTGGACGTCGCCTCATTTATTTTGGGATTTTCCGTTGGACACGGAAGTGTCGGAAAAAGGGGAGCGGGTGGGCCGGCCCAAGACCGGCGGCCAAATGGGCCTTGCGCCCATCCAGCCTAGCCCAAAGGGGGCCTAAGCTGGCCCATTCTCCTCTCCCTCCTCAGCCAATGGCCTTTTCTCTTTTGGCCTTTTGCTTTTGTGCCCAAGTGGGCTTTGTTTATGCTTTGTGTTTACTTGCTTTTGATTGGTTCTTCAACAAGTGGCTTGCCCACTTGCCTTGGCCTTATCCAAGTCTTCAGCAGCCCCTTCTCTCTCCTCTTTCTCCCCCAAAATTCGTGCACCACCCCAGCCACTCTCTCTCTCCCTTTTTCTCTTCTTTTTCTCTTCCATTTCTGGTGTTCCTTGCTGTCTTTACTGTTTTCCAGTTGGAAAACAGCCTTGCCGCCGTCACCGGAGCTGCCACCACCACCCAAAGTGTAGTCCTGGAAGTTAGGAAGCTAGCCGCGCACCCTTGGTCACCCCCTGGTCTCCCCAGACCGCCCGTTTCGGCCTTTTCTGCACTGCTGGTCAGTTCCGCATGAATAGTAACCAGCAATGTTTTTGGCCCGTTTTGGCTACCGTTTGTCGCCCCTTGTCATTCCCGAGCTTACCCCTCGTAGCCCTCATCCCCCTCTACACGCCGGTGTCACCGGATTTCCGATCCAAGTAAGTTAACTTCCTAATCCTTGTTTAGGGGTTAATCTTGCTTAGGGGTTAATTAGTGTATTTGTGTGTTTGTGTTTAATTAAGGTTGATTGGTTAATTAGGCTGGTTAATTAAGCTGACTAGGGTTAGATTAATTGGCCATAGTTAGTAATAAAGTAACCTAGGTTAATTAATTAAAGTAACTATGGTTAGTTTTAAAAGTAACAAAGGTTAAAAATTAATCATGGTTAGGTTAGATTAACTAAGGTTGAGTTAATTTGTTAACCATGGTTAAGTTTATTTAATTTTATTTATTTATTTAATTTTGGACGAATTTACTGTTCATAAATTACTGTTCATAATCATGTTCACGATCACTGTTCACAATTACTATTCACAATCACTGTTCATACAGAAGCAAATTTTGGTTTCAAATTGATGTGTTCTTGGTTGTTATGCTTTCTTGAAGTGCCGATTGTTAATTATATACATGAATAATGATGAAATGCATGATCGAAGACCGGGTGGAAGTAAAAGTGTTTGATTTATTGAGTTATTTCCGATAATTAGGGAATGTACGTGATTGTTGATTGGTTGAATTTGGAATTTTGAAATTGTCGAGTGATACTGCATGACATATTGCGTGGGTTATCTGAAATGGCATGTCGCATGAGCATGAGCGATGTTGCATTCATGACAGAGCAAAGATAAAAATGGATTGCTTGATGATATGTTGCATGATCACATTAAGAGAGGGAACCTGGCGTTGCCAGAAGACCGCCAATCCCTATGGGGTTGTGCCGTAGCCAGTGGGTCGCCTGACTTCGGTCGGTTGCTTGACGGGGAGGGGTTCTATGTGGGATTGCGGTAGTGGGCGGGTCCCGGGCCTCTGTCAGTTGTGGGACTACGGTAGTAGGCGGGTCCTATGCTCCTTCGGGAATGCTGTCTTGGGAGTGAGCCCTTGACGTCGCCGTGCCTCGAGGTAAAGAGGACGAAGCTGGCTTGGCTAGGAATCGCCAACCATAAGGTTGTGCCGTGGCCCAAGGGGGAGGGGTCGTAATAATTGGAGCATATGTGTGGATGTGAGGCATGAGAAAGTTGTGTGAGATGCTCTAATTATTCGTATGCTCTTAATGTCGTGATGAATTAAATGACAGTTTCTGTAAGTCACGTGTGCCAAGGCCAGGTAGGATCGCCTGTGGTTGTGTCTGCTTAGTGAACTGTCCTATGCTTTTGTTTCTCTCTGCGTTGTGCTGACTATTGGATTATGTTGTATGTTAAAATCCCAAGGCGAGCGAAGTTCCTAATCGGGGTTTAGGACTTTAACTTGTTGAGTTTATCTCAACTCGTCGTGGTTAACCTTTTCAGGACCTAGATGATGCAGTACCCGAGGATCGAAAAGAGCGATCCCTCCGAGGCAAGTGAGTAGGCACTTGTACAATGTTAGGTTAGCCAGGCCGGTCCCTTTTTGGGTAGGCCTTAGCTTGTCGCCTATGGTAAGGCGTGTATGTATTTGCTGGTGTGCTGGCTAACCTTCAAATATATAAAAATGGTGTTGTATTTCCTCTGCTGCTATTGTTGCTATCCCTATTGTTTGGTTTGGGAGTTATTCGTTTCCGCATGTGCTTAATTACAAGATAAAAATGAATTGGTCAACGATAGTATCTGGGACGTCGTACAACTAGACCTTAAGTGAAATGGGGTTACCGTGAGCTCGAAAGTTAGGGCGTGACAACATGATTACCAAGGATCGACATAGGGTCGCTCGCGGGCTTGATAACAATAAATGGAATCACCCGTCATCCTATTATGTTCTGTCTGCGAACCTGCATATCTACAGGATCATCCTTACGCAAGTCTCACGATCAAGTTGTTTTCCCAGGTCAAATTCTTTAGTCGCATGAGTTCTATCCTCATTAGTTTTTCCCCTCAAGGTCAGTATCTCAGGAGTGATTAGTTTCAAGTGAAATCAACCAGCAATGCATCAATGAAATTCACGTTCAATCATCCCTTAAAGGGCTCGAATTTCAAGATGTTACACTTGATGTCTTTCCAAAGGAATTACTTGGACTACCCCCGGCCAGAGAGACTGAATTCATGATTGAGTTGGCTCCTAGGATGGAACCAATCTCAAAAGCACCGTACAGGATGGCGTTGTCAAAGTTGAAGGAATTGAAGGTGCAGATGTAGGAATTATTTGCCTGAGTGCATCATCTTGGGGAGCGCTAGTCTTGTTTGTTAAGAAAAAGGATGGTTCGTTGAGACTATGCATCGACTATCGATAGCTTAATCAAGTGACGATTAAGAACAAGTACCTAATGCCGAAGATTGACACTTGTTTGACTAGCCCCAAGGACCGTCGATGTTCTCTAAGATAGACCTAAGGAGGGGCTATCATCAGTTGAGGATTCAAAAGGAAGACATACCAAAAATAGCTTTCCATACTCGTTATGGTCATTACGAGTTTACGGTAATGCCATCTGAATTGACAAATGCCCTTGCCGCTTTCATGGATTTGATGAACCTGGTGTTTAAGGAACATTTGGATTGGTTCGTGATTGTGTTTATCGACGACATTTTGGTGTATTCGAAGAGTTCGGATGAACACGAACAACACCTAAAGATCGTGTTGCAAACCCTAAGAAATCACGAGCTGTATGCAAAATTTAGTAAGTGTGAATTTTGGTTGGCTCGAGTGGCTTTTCTAGGCCATGTGATCTCAGGCGAGGGGATTTCAATAGACTTGACCAAGATTAAAGCGGTCATAGATTAGCCGAGACCGACTTCAGTAACCGAGGTTCATAGTTTTCTAGGACTGGCTAGTTATTACAGATGATTTGTGGAAAGATTTTCTTCAATAGCTATGCCAATGATGCAGTTGCTGAAAAATGAGAAGAAATACTTCTGGACGGACAAGTGCGAGCATGGTTTCCAAGAGCTTAAGCATAAGCTACCTACCGCGCCAGTTTTGACTATTCCGTCAAGCTCAAGAGGATATGAGATTTTAAGTCACGCGTCATATAGGGGACTCAGTTGCGTTCTGATGCAATATGATAAAGTGATAACATCTGCTTCTAGGTAGTTGAGGCCTCACGAACCGAATTATCCGATGCACGACTTAGAGTTGGCAACCATTATTTTTGCGTTGAAAATATGGAGACATTACCTCTGTGGAGAGAGATTTCAGATTTTTACGTGCGAGAAGTCAGCAAGGTAATGATGTGATTTGGGTTATAGTGGACCGATTCATGGAGTCAGCTCATTTCATCACTGTACACGAGGATTTTGCTTTGGAAAAGTATGCAGAGTTGTACATGCGACAAGTTATTCATTTGCATGGGGATACCAGTGATGATTACTTTGGATCAAGACCCTAGATTTATGGCTGCATTTTGGAAGAGTCTATAGACTTTGATGAGAACAAAAATGTAGTTCAGTATGGCCTACCATCCTCAGACAGATGGTCAATCAGAGAGAACGATTCAGACCTTGGAGGATATGCTAAGAGCTTGTGTATTTGATTTTAAAGGAAGTTGGGAGGAACAACTTCATCTTGTAGAGTTCGCGTACAATAATAGTTATCAGTAGAGTATCAGAATGGCACCGTTCAAAGCTTTGTACGACAAATCGTGTAGGACTCCAATTTGTTGGGACGAAGTTGGCAAGTGGAAAATTACAGGGCCAGAGTTAGTGTAGCAATCGTTAAACGCCATCAAAATGATTCGAGAAAGGTTAAAGATGGCTCAGAGCAAATAGAAGAGTTATGGAGACAAACGACATAGGCCATTGGAATTTCAAGTGGACGATCATGTGTTCCTCAAAGTATCACCAATGCAAGGTACATCGCGATTTGGAAAGAAAGGAAAGCTAAACCCGAGGTACGTCGGACCGTTCGAGATTCTAGAAAGGATTGGGAATTCAGCCTCTCGTCTTACGCTACTGCCTCAACTTGCTCAAGTGCATGACGTATTCCAAGTGTCAATGTTAAGGAGATATGAGCCAGACCCAATGCACATGTTAAATTTTGAGGAGATAGAGGTGGACGATAGAGTGTTTTATGTGGAAAGCCCAATTCGGATTGAGGAACGAAAAGAGCAAGTGCTGAGAAACAAGACAGTCTTCTTGGTCAAAGTCATCTGGTAGCATCATGGTATGGAGGGAGCCATGTGGGAAAGCGAAGAAATCATGAGGTGTCAACACCCCTATGTTTTTGTGGATTAGCATGTCAGTTCAAATTTCGAGGATGAAATTTCTATAAGAGGGGAAGAGCCGAACCCCATTTTGGGATTTTATAAAATGACAATGTTAGTTGAAGGCTTGGTCAGTACAAATATTCGAAGCTATGTGTTCTCGAGATAATGGATTATAGAGAGGCGCCGATAAGAAACAATACGTGTATGACTTGCAACTTCAATCAAGAACAAACCCTTCGACCATGAGGACCTGGGCAGGAACGATATCCCCTAAGTACTAAACTATTAAGGAAACAAAAGTAAATTGATTTGGCAGAAGTACGAAGTCAAACTGCGGGTGATTTCCGTACGATTTCGATACGAACTACAAACGACGTTAAACTGAATCATTTTCATTTGGTACTCGGGATTATCAATTGAGCCCCTAGGATCACACGACAATCAAGGGACATCCCTAACTCGAGAATTGGCATAAACGTGGATCAAATAATGGTTGACCACGGGTCAAATGTGAGGAAAGTCCTAAAATGGCGCTCGATAATCCAAATTGTATTATGGTCGCAGTCGACTCAATTTAGCCTAGATTTTTAATCTGATTTTGGCAATCGACTTCTTAGTGATATAAGGACAAATTTTTTGGATGTCGCCTCATTTATTTTGGGATTTTCCATTGGACACGGAAGTGTTGGAAAAGGAAAAATTGGATCGGGTTTCGGGCCCACGGGTGGGCCAGCCCAAGACTGGTGGCCAAATGAGCCTTGCACCCATCCAGCCCAGCCCAATTTTCTCTCCCTCCTCAACCCATGGGCTTCTCTCCTTTGGCCTTTTCCTTTTGTGCCCAAGTGGGCATTGTTTATACTTGTTTTTGCTTTGTTCTAATTGGTTCTTGAAGCAAGTGTTAAGCCCACTTGCCTTGGCTCTTATCCTTATTCTTTAGCCCTCTTTCTCTCTCCTCCAGGCCTCTTGTGCGCCCAGCTCACCAGCCCCCTCTCTCTCCCTTTTTCTCTTCCTTTTCTCTTCATTTCTCTTCCTTTCTTATTGTCTTTACTGTTTTCCAGCCGAAAAACAGCCTTGCCGCCACTGCCAGAGCTGCCACCCCCGCCCAAAGTGTAGCCACCAAAGTCAGGGTGCCAGCCACACACCGCCGGCCACCCCTAGTCACTGCCAGCCACTCGTATGTCCGTTTCCGCTGGTGTTCCTCTATTCCGCGTGAACAGTAACCTGGGGTTGTTTAGGCCCATTTCGGCCACCGTTCATCTTCCGTTGTTGTCCCCGAGCTTACCCCTCATAGCTCTCATTCCCCCTACGCGCCGGATTCCCGACCCAAGTAAGTTAATTTCCTAATCCTTGTTTATGGGTTAATCTTGCTTAAGGGTTAATTAGTTTAATTTTTGTGCTTGGTTAATTATGGGTTAGTATGTTAATGGTGGCTGTGTTAATTAAGGCTGACTAGGGTTAGTTAATTGACCATAGTTAGTAATAAAGTAACTAAGGTTAATTAATTAAAGTAACTACGGTTAGTTTTTAAAGTAACCAATGTTAGATTTTAATCATGGTTAGGTTAAATTAACTACGGCTGGGTTAATTGATTAACCATGGTTAGGTTTAATTATTTTTATTTATTTAATTAATTTCGAATGAATTTACTATTCATGATTATTGTTGATGGCATTGTTGACGGCACTATTCATACGGAAGCTAAAATTTTTTAGAATTTGATGTGTTCTTGGTTGCTATGTTTTCTTGAAGTGCCGAGTGTTAATTATACTCATGTATAATGAGGAAATGCATGATTCAAGACTGATTGGAATTGAAAGTGTTTGGTTTATTGAATTATTCCCGAGAATTAAGGAATGTACGTGATTGTTGATTAGTTGGAATTGAATTTTGGAATTGTCGATTGATACCGCATGACATATTACGTGGGTTATCTGAAATGGCATGTCACATGAGCACGAGCAATGTTGCATTCATGATAGAGCAAAGACAAGAATGAATTGCTTGATGATGTGTTGCATGGTCACATTAAATTGAGAACCCGGCATTGCCGGATGACCGCCAATCTTTATGGGGTTATACCGTGATCGTTTGGTCACTTGACTTCGGTTAGATGCCTGACGAGGAGGGGTCAGTTGTGGGGCTACCGTAGTGGGCGGGTCCCATGCTTTTGTCAGTTGCGGGGCTGCGGTAGTGGGCAGGTCTTATACTTCTTCGGGAATGCCATTAGTGGGGGAGAGCCCATGACGTCGCCGTGTCTCGAGGTAAAGAGGACGAAGCTGGCTTGGCCAGAGACCGCCAACCCTAAGGTTGTGCCGTGACCCTAAAGATTGTAATAATCAGAACATGTATAAGTAGTGTGATATGAGAAAATTTTGTGCAATGCTCTGATTTTTTGCATGTCTCTTACTGTTGTTGTCAAGTGATTGACAATTTCTGCAGGTCGTATGTGCCAAGGTGAGGTGAGGTTGCCTGTGGTTGTGCCTGTTATTGAATTGTCTTCTATTTTCGTTTCTCTGAAATGTGGTGATTGATAGTTGATGGTTTAGGTTGTATGTTAAACTCCCGAGGCGAGTGAAGTTCCTAACTGGAGCTTAGGACTTTAACTTGCTTAGTTTATCTCAACCCGTTGTGATTAACCTTTTTAGGTCCTAGATGACCCGAGGATCGAGGAGAGTGATCCCTCTAAGGCCAGCAAGTAGGCTGCTGTAACCTATTTCCTTTTTAACGAGCCTACCCCCATTTGTACAGTATTAGGTTAGCTAGGCCAGTCCCTTTTTGAGTAGGCATAAGCTTTTTGCCTGTAGTAAGGCATGTTTATATGTGCTGTAGTTCGGGTTAACCTTTAGATATATAAAATGATGTTTGTCTTTCCTCTGCTACTATTGTTGTTATCCCTGTTGTTTATATGTTGGGAGTATTCGTTTCCGCATGTGCATAATTACAAGATAAAATGAATTGGTCGACGATAGTACCTAGGACGTCATACAACTAGACCTCAAGTGAAATGGGTTGCCGCGAGCTCGAGAGTCGGGGTGTGACAAAATCTCAACGAGTTCTCACCCTAAGCCCTAGTTAGAACACCAACTTAATCTGAGGTATCTCTCTAGAACCACTCCTCAAGCAGATTAACAACAACCACACATACTACAGCTAATACGTGACCAGCTCACATACCTAGGGTCAACAAGCAATCAAATAACTGATTCGCATGCAATCTTACCCAATATGCCATACCTTGCACGATAAACTACAACACAATACAAGCAATGCATATAGACATTAAGTGATGCATTTCATCAATAACATACGAGTCGCGTCATAGACGATCTCACTTAGCCATTGCCATACCCTACACGTTATCGATTCATGCATGCTACAAACAATGTGATTAGCTCATGCATAATTGGAACTAATGATGCCATGTTTCTGATGCGTTCTTGCATCCACACGTATTCTGATTATTACTGCCCCTCAAGGCCACAACCGAACCCCCGCCGGTGTCTACTGGCATAACCAAGCATCGCCCTCCCCCGTGAGGCACGGCGATGTCGAGGGTTCTCTCCCAAGACAACATTCTGGAAGGAGTTGGGCCGCGACTCCGCATCTAGACTCTCGCCAAGATTCTGACGAATCCAACTATCATCCCCTGAACTTTGGCTGGGGTGACGAGTTCAACTTAGTGATCACGTAAGCATCCCACCACAATCCACTTTTATCTTGAACATTAACCAATGCACACATGCTTGCATATGCGGTCTCAAATTCCTCCTCAAAAAATTAGTCAATTTCCGTGTCCCTCGGACAAAGCATTTTCGTCTTTTTGTGAAAACCATGTGATTCATGCAAATGTCCATGCATTTACACAATCTATTCACATCATATGATCAAAACATATGTAATAAGGCAACTTTTCGCTTATGGATGAATAGTGTCACATGAACAGTGCACGTGGACAGTACTGTGTGAACAATGCCATATGAACAGTAAAATTCAGAATTTAATGATTAATAAATTAAATTCAGAAATCAACCAAAACATTAATTTTAAGCAAAAAAATCAATTAATTAAGGCTAAATAAGTTTAAATCTCTTAAACCACATTTTATAAACACTAAGCAAAATTAATCTGAATTAATCCTAACCATCAAACTAACCACCTATCTTAAGTTCTAACACAACTCGATTAATCTCCTAAACTAGGATTAACTCTAACCAAACTATCTCTAAGCAAGTTTATGCGCTAAACGAATAGTTAGGACAAAAACTCACCCGTTAAGTGGGCCAAAGACATGGGGCGCGGTGGTGGTGGTGGAGGCTACGCATGGGGACCTCAACTATGACATTCCAAGGCTGTCCTAGGGTCAAAATAGCAGCAACCAACTCCGACTCTCTCTGCAACTCTGGAAACTGAACTACTCAGGCAGAAGAAAGAGCTAGCCGAACTGACCGGCGCTGCGGCGACTGGCTGGCCAACGACCGATAGCTCCAAGGGTTCAAAGGGGATTGGCTGGTGGCTGGTTTGGGCAGTTGCTAGGTCGAAAAGGCTTTTCCAGGTGGTGCTACGCTGAAACGGGCGGATAGGGTGCAATGGCTTCCGGCCAGCCAGCGACTTGGATCGGCAAGCGGCTACAGCAGGGGACACGGATGGGGTCTCCTCGTCACGATGGCAAGTGGTGCAGGCAGTGAACAAGATAAACAAGTAATGAACAACTCAGGTAATGGAGGAAAAGTAGAAGGAGAGGAAAAAGAGAATAAGAGGAACAAGGGGAAGAGATGGGTGGCTGAATGGGCAGAGAGAGGGAGATGGGAGGGCTGGCTGTCCATGTCATGCCCCGACTCTTGAGCTCGCGACAATCCCATTTCACTTGAGGTCTATTTGTACGACGTCCCAAGTACTATCGTCGACCAATTCATCTTATCTTGTAATTATGCACATGCGGAAATGAATAGAATTCCCAACCAACAATCAGAAACAATAGGGATAACAGCAGAGATATAGAGGAAAGACAAAATACCATTTTTATATATCTAAAGGTTAGCCCGAACTACAGCACTTATAAACACGCCTTATTACAGGTGAAAAGCTGAGGCCTACTAAAAAAGGGACCGGCCTGGCTAACCTCATACTGTACAGGTGGAGGAGGGCTCGTCAAAAGGAGAATAGGCCACAGCAACCTACTTGTTGGCCTTAGAGGGATCGCTCTCCTCGATCATCGGGTTGTAGATTTCGCCATCAGGGGGATCTAAGTCCATCGGATCCCAGACCTCCTCGAACGGTCCCACAGGAGGGACCACTCCATCAAAACCGCGAAGGGGATCATACAAAACACCTCCCATCCTGAGGAACCACGCCTTGAAGACGTGAGGTGCGAGATGGTCCCTCGACACTTCATCCACCCACATAGTCGTCACGTGGTGCTCGTATACAAAATTGCGACCCAGGATGGGCCGCATGGTAATGGTGGGGCTCTTGCCCACCGGGACATTGAAACGTGCTGGATATTGCGTTATCTAGGGCCTGAAAAGGTTAACCGCGATGGGTTGAGATAAACTCAACAAGTTAGAATCCTAAAGCCCCGGTTAAGAGCTTCGCTCACTTCGGGAATCTAATACATAACCTGAATCATCGGTCATCCAACACCACCTCAGAGAAAATGATAACAAAGACAATTTAATAAATAGGTGCAATCACAAGCGACCCTACCTGGCTTTGGCACACACGACCTGCAAAACTATCAATTAAATCATCACTACATTAAGAGGCATGCGAATAATTAGAGTATTGTACATAGTTTTCTCATGTCTCATATTCACACATGCTCCGATTATTATGACCCCCAAGGCCACGGCATAACCTTATGATTGGCGGTCAACTAGTCGTAGACCAGGTATCGTCCTCCCCTATGAGGCATGGTGATGTCATGGGCTCTTCCCCACTAACGGCATTCTCTAAGGAGCATGGGCCCAGCCTCTATTGTGACTCCGCAACCCACCACTGTCAGGCAACCGATCGAAGTCAAGACAACCAAAAGGCCACGGCACAACCCCAAGGGTTAGCGGTCTACCAGTAGCGTTGGGCTCTCCTCTTAATGTGACTATGTAACACATCATCAAATAGTCTATTCTTTTCTTTGCTCTATCGTAAATGCACATACAATTTGTGCTCACGCAACATGCTATTGCAGTTGACACACATATAATGTCATGCGGTATAATCCATTCACTCGTGAAAATTACGACAAACTAAAATTCAATTCCAACCAATCAACAACACGTACATTCCCTAATTTTCGGGAATAATTCAATAAACCAAACACTTTCAATTCCAATCGGTCTTCGATCATGCATTTCCATATTATACACGAATATAATTAACAATCGGCACTTCGAGAAAACATAGCAACCAAGAACACATCAAATTCTAAAAATTTATAGTTTCTGTATGAACAGTGCTGTGAACAGTAACTATGAACAGTAAATTCGTCCGAAATTAATTAAATAAATAAAAACAATTAGACCTAACCATGGTTAATCAATTAACCCAACCATAGTTAATTTAACTTAACCATGATTAAAATCTAACCTTGGTTACTTTAAAAACTAACCTTAGTTACTTTAATTAATTAACCTTAATTACTTTATTACTAACTATGGTCAATTAACTAACCCTAGTCAGCCTTAATTAACTCAGCCGCCATTAACAAACTAACCCATAATTAACTGAGCACAAAAATTAAACTAAATAACCCTTAAGCAAGACTAACCGCTAAACAAGGATTAGGAAATTAATTTACTTGGGTTGGAAATCCGGCGACACCGGTGCGTAGGGGGGAACAAGGGCTATGGGAGGTAAGCTCGAGGATGACAATGGGTGATAAACGGTGGGTGAAATAGGCCAAAACAGCCTGGGGTTACTGTTCACGCGGAATGGAGGAATATCGGCGGAAACGGCCGTATGGGCAGCAGGCAACGACCAGCGGTGGCCGGCGGTGTGCAGTTGGCACCCTGACTTCAGTGGCTACCCATTGGACGATGGTGGCAGCTCCGGTGGTGACAGTAAGGTTGTTTTCCAGCTGGAAAACTGTAAAAACAGTAAGAAACAATAGAAATAGAAGAGAAAAGGAAGAGAAAAAGGGAGAGAGAGAGAGAGAGGGGCTGGGAATGTGCGATTGAGAGGGAGAGATTGAGGAGAGAGAGAGAGCTGCTCAAGACTTGGATAAGAGCGAAGGCAAGTGGGCAAGCCACTTGTTCACGAGCCAATCACAAACAAGCAAAAACAAACATAAACAATGCCCACTTGGGCACAAAAAGAAAAGACCAAAAGAGAGAAGCCCATAGGCTGAGAAGGGAGAGGAACTTGGGCTAGCTTGGGCCCCTTTTGGGCTAGGCTGGATGGGCGCAATGCCCATTGGGCTGCTGGTCTTGGGTCGGCCCACTCGCGGGCCTGAAACCCAGTTCAATTTTTCCTGTTTCGACACTTCCGCGTCCAACAGAAAATCCCAAAATAAATGAGGCGACATTCAAATATTTAGTCCTAATATCATTGAGAAGTCGGTTCCCAAAATTGGATTACAAATGGGGGCTAAATTGAGTCGATTGCGACAGTAGTACAATTTGGATTATCGGGTGCCCTTTTAGGACTTTTCTCACATTTAACCCATGATCAACTATTCTTTGATCCACATTAACGTTAATTCTCGAGTCAGGGACATCTCTCCAGTGTCATGTGATCCCGGGGGCTCAATTGATAATCCCGAGTACTAGATGAAAATGATTCGGTTTAATGTCGTTCGTAGTTCGTATTGAAGTCGTGTAGAAATCACCCACAGTTTGACTTCGTATTTCTGCCGAATCGATTTATTTCCATTTCCTTAATAGTCTAGTACTTAGAGGATATCGTTCCCACCCAGGTCCTCATGGTCGAAGGGTTCGTTCCTAATCAAAATTGCGAGTCATACACGTATCGTTTCCTATCGGCGTTTCCTTGTAATCCATTATCCCGGGAACACATAGCTTGGAATATTTGTACTGACCAGGCCTTCGACTAATATCGTCATTTTATAAAATCCCAAAATTGGGTCGATTTTCAGGATGTTACAATCCATCCACATTTAAGCCCATAAATGCTTGCCCCCATCCTCATGCAATGACATCATATTCTCTCTCTTCTTTTTCTCTTTCCCCATAATATCTAGAGGGACAAAATGGTCATTTCCACTGTTGCACAATTACCAATCTGCTCTTAGGCTAAGATGATGAGTGGGCCTAAGAAACGGGCTAGGAAATGAATAGGAATGGGCTCGGGAATTGGTTGGGCTCGAAATGGCTCAAAGCTAGACAATGGGCTTGGAAGGGTTAAATGGTTGGTTGGGTCCAATGGGCTCACTTGCTTGCCTTGGGCCCACTATGGTGGCCGCCCCTCCTTGGGCGTGAGGCCCACTTCCTTGTAGGCTCATTTCCTCAGTCCGTAAACCCCTTTTCCAACAATTCGGCCTTATCGGCAATGTTAAAGGTCAAAGAGGCCTCATCCAAAAGTTCATCCTAGACGTTCAAAAATTCGTTGTCCAATTTGGATTCTCATGTGTTGTCAATTCCACTGAAATGCCATTTTGGTACATCTCGGACTAATAGGCAGTTTCGAGGATTCGCGCATAACCGACTCGTGATTGACTCAACATCTAACCACGTTCAAGATTTTTCGACACATGGACTTCCTTGACTAACATAAAATTGCGGAGGATAGATTCTTATTTCAAAGTACATGATCATCGAGAATTGACATAGGGTCGTTTGCGGTCTTGATAACAGTAAACGGATTCACCCGTCATCCCATTATACTTTGCCCGTGAATTGACTTCTAGCCCTCCCTAAAATCATCATGCATATCCACAGGATCATCCTTACACAAGTCTCACGGTCGAGTCATTTTCCCAGGTCAAGTTTTTTAGTCGCACGAGTTATGTTCTCATTAGCCTTTCCCCTCAAGGTTAGTATCTCGAGAGTGATCAATTTTGAGTGAGATTAACCAATAATGCATTGACGAAATTCACGTTTATACATCCCAAAAGAGTTTTAATTTCAGGACGTCACAAGAACATTCCTTTGAAAACCAAAAAGAATAATTTTTTCGAGGGGGAAATCAGAGATATTTTGTTCCACCACAAAGAATTATTTGATTCTTCCATTTCAAAGAAATTTCATGATACATCAGAACAATGATTTAGAGGATTTAATGATTCCTAAAAGTGGATTCATACTTTTTTTTATTATAATTGAAAAAAACTCTCTAAGGAAATGAATTGGATACCTAATTTACATGGTACAGTTGTATGATCAATATTCACAAAAAGTGCAATATATAATTCCACTATAGATCAAACGATACAATTGAGATTATAATCATATTCAAGTCACTCAGATATCTTCTATGTTTTCAGCATCCAATTACATCTAATAATTTAACAATTTGTAGTCTAATAGTTCTTTTTAGAATAATTTATCAATCTCACAAAGGAATGATACAAATCTTTATGCAAAATTTAAACAGCTTCAATACAAGATTTAACAAACTTAAATATAAGAATTTGGCGTAATTTCACGAACAAAACCTCTCTAAATGAAACCTCTCGAGAGGAGCTTTCAGCACATTTTTCAATCTCCACTTAGCGACCTCCAGAGAAACGTCCCGAGCTGTCTATGACATAAACAGATCTTCCTCTTCGTATTCAAAGAGGAAAATCAACAGAAGCAAATAGAGAAGAAGGCAAACAATGAGTGGCCATCATGAAAAGACACTGTCATTGCAACTTTCTTCTTTTTTTCCCTTTTGGCCCATGTCATCAGTGGCCATCATCAATCACTTTATCCTTTTCCCTTTCTTCAGCCGAGCAAAGTTGTCGCTCATGGTGAAGACCATCATGATCACTCTTTCTTTCTTTCCACGTTCAAAGCAACACCATGATGGAGTGGTATCATGGCCATTCACAGGCCAAATGGCATTCCCTCTCTTGAACAATGGTCGAGCGTCAATAATTCTCATCCGGTCAGTTTCGTCCAACTATTTCAAACTCGAAACAAATTTTCACATTCATTTAGTTTCATTTGATTTGAAATCCAAACCACACACCATGCTCACGTTTTAAAATAGAGTAGTAAGTACATGCTTAGATAGTGCTTAGGTGGAGCATTTCTTTTTGTAGGGAATGCAGCAAATCTAATCTTTGTAGTATGAAGGAAAATTTTCTAGTTATCAAGAATTGCTCGTGTCATTATGAGAGGCAATTCTTTAGGAATATTTTATTATTATGAATTTATATCGATAAATTGTGATTTTTTATCTATATAAATATGTTTAACATAGATATAGCTATAGAATAATTGTAAATCATTTAAACGGCTGAGAATCAAATATTATTAATCCAAAAGTTCAAAAGGACAAAGAGAAAAGCACCAAGAAGAAACTCGATAGAAATTGGGGCATGTGAAAAGGTACACCCCCATAATTGTCCTCCACCTTATTTTTTTATAAAGTCATCAACTTTATTGACTATAAATTACACCCGCTACAAAGTTTTCCGTCTGTAAATTTCAACTAAATCTCATGAGTCACACAATATAAATGTCCAAAATGACGTCTCTAATTAATGTAAGTGGTATCAGGCTTCGGTTGTTCAAACCAAGAATTCCACTATTCATATCTTATTATAAATTTCCTCTCATTTTGTTAGTTTCTAAAGAAGGATGATGTCATGACTCGACCCTCATGTACGTGACAATCCCTTTTTTCTTGCGATCATTTGAATGCGACGTCCCAGGGCGCGTCACCGACTAGCTTGTTTTATTTTTCAATTAAGCACATACAGAAACGAATTCAACTAACACCTAGTCAATCTTCATAATAGGCATAGCAGAAAACCATAGTAGACAATTGCACAAACACCACCTTTTATTTATGAACATGATTATTAACCCTAGGGAAAAACTACACAAGCCTTGCTCAAGGGTGATTTTCAACATGGCTTACAAAAAGATATCGGGCCGGGTTAATCTACTTCCATAAAAAAGGAGGGCCATTCAAAAGGTAGGCACCAGACACCTACACATACTCCTCCAAGTGAGAATATTCGGACGAGGGATCCTCTACGATGCCATTAAGGGCATCGATATCCATAGGATCCTTGACCTCATGGCTTGGACCCTGTTTGGTGGCCTGTCAAAGCCACTCAGTAGGCTCCAGACATCCTCCCTTTGCTTGATAAACCGGGCCTTGAAAACATGGGGTGTGTACAAATCCAGCCCCTTATCCATCCAAACGGTGGTGACGTGATGCTCGTACATGTAGGTGCGACCCGAAACTAGGCATGTGGTGACTATGGTAACCATGTCCATGGGGACACTGAATCACACCGGGTATTATGTCATGCTAAGGTCTTAAAAATGGTTAACAATAGCAAATGAGATATACTCAGTAAGTTAAAGTCCTAAGACTCGATTAAGAAGTTTGCTCACCTCAGGTGCAACCTAAACATGTAACCTATTATTGATGGCAGATTAATAGCAAAATGACCCACGCTTTGCCTTATCTATTAAAGTGCATAAGTCCTCAATCATAAATAGTAATAATAGCCATTGAATGCAATCATAGGCATCCTCCATTGGAAAAGGAGACCGCAATCGTCTCATCAAGTTCAAGGGAAATGGGGGAAAACAAGGTGTTACGGCAAATTGAAATTAAATCCATCGAGGACCATAAATCGTCGGAGGAGTGGGTTCATCTGCAGGATGAGCCGGGGTGCAACGAGCTACAAGCTCCCGAGTTGATTGATCATTGGAGGGGAGCCTTCTATTTGCCAAGCTCCCTAAATATGCTTCGAAAATTCACTCTGTGGGGGTGCCCATGGGTTCAGGATATTCAATTTGTTTCTACCCTGGAATCATTGTTAGTATTTTCTATTGGAGGGTGCACTTCATTAGAAAGGTTAGGCGATTTGTCAAACTTGAAGAACTTGATGGAGTTGACTCTTAACCGATGTTGGAGCCTACAGGTTGTTGAGGGCATTGATGAATTAGAGTTTTTGCATCAGTTGAAAATTGATCGGTGCAGATCAGCGGAAATGGTTCTTGATCCATTGAACTCAAAAATACCAAATAAGTGCTTGATACTAATAACATGTAGTGGGGAGTTACCCGACTCTGGTCAAACTTACGACAGATGGGAGTCTTACAGAAAGAAGATTCTGAACGGAACAGAGCAACTGTCGGGCTCTGAAACAGAAACAGAGGATCCTCTATAGAAAATGGTGCGCTTTCTTTCTATTCATAAATCATTGTTGTTACTTCCGCGTTAGTTGCTTTCTGTTTCTTCTTTATTCTAGTGAAGAGAGAATGAATAAATTCAAAAACGTGCAACCAAGGACAATTTTATTAAAATTCCCCATCTTACTAGGAATCTCCATATGCTTTGTGTGTGTCCACTTCGGTGGCGAGGTTAGGGATCTTACATCCCTCACCATCTATAACAAAAGGGCATTTCTTAAGAGGAATTTTTAGGCTCAAGAGACCTCGCCCCAACTCGCCTTATTGTTTCCTTCTGCAGGAATTGTTCGATTTTTATTTTTGAACGATGGATTGAATTGGGATTAGGGTTCTTTTCCACGTTTTCTTCTTCCTTTCTCCCACTGCTCAAGCAAATTGCTGTCGCCTGATCTGTGTCGCTACTCACTCCTCGCAAACTTCAGTCTGTTGTTCACCATGTTGGTCGCCATCGTCTCTTCTTTCTCAGGTTCTGTTGTCTTCAAGCTTCAAATTCGTCATTCGCAAGCTTCAAGTCCTTTGTGAGCTTCGAGTTCCATGTCCGTGAGCTTCAAGTCCTTTGTGAGCTTCGAGTTCCATGTCCGTGAGCTTCAAGTCCTTCTCCGGTGCCACTTTTCAATCTAGTGCACATTTTCTTCTTTAGTGCTGCTCAGTTGGAGGAACTCAGTGCATTCATTAACTTCATCAGTGGAGGAGTCATGGGCCTGAACTCAAGCTCTGGATCGCTAGCCAATCGCTGAAGAACAGGTAAGAGAGGTGTGGCAGTTGGTGTTTAGTTGAATGTAATCGTGTAATTTATCTTTTTGTAGCTAAGCATAAGCTCCAGCTCCAGCTCTGCTTAATATGTAATAGTTGTATAAGGGTTTGTGTTCTTGCAATTGTTTGACTGTTGGAATGCCTGGTCCAGTTCTGTTGCTATGCTTTTGTGGACTGCTCAATTGAGTGTAATCATGTTGACTAGGATGTTCTGCATGTTCTTGTGAAGAGTTTATCCGTGAGTATCTTCTAAGGTTTGGATAATGGTCACTTTAATGAGTATCCATTGTCTCTTTATTACCTGTGAGGAACTCTTGATGATTGAAAATGAAGCAAACGGTGCTTCTCTTGTTGGTTCTGATGGAATTGTGGAGTCTGATGGAGAAAAATATTATTGTGGGTAGGCACTTCCCAGCAGGTCATCTATCCTGAGATATTAAAGGAAATAGAGTTTATATTATTGCTAATATCTTACATGTAATTTCCTTTAATATGTATGCCCTAGACTCTTGTTATAAATAGGGGCAATTTCTTTTATAGTTGTAACACCGAAGCTTTGTAACCCCGAGCTTGTAACACCGATGCGATAGTGAAGAGATTGCCTAGTGCGGCACCGTGGTTTTTCCCTTCTTGATTTTAGAAGGGTTTTCCACATAAAAAATTCCTGCTTGCCCTCTTTTCTTCCCTACTTTATTTTTCGTCGCATATTCGCATCCCCAACAACTGGTATCAGAGCCTGGTTTTGGCGAAATAGTGAGAGTGAATATGGACGAAGGAAAGGTGAAGATTGATCGGTTCGATGGCAAGGATTTTGGTTTCTGGAAGATGCAGATCGAGGATATGCTGTATCAGAAGAATTTGCATCAACCTCTGTCTGGAGAGAAACCAGAATCTATGAAGGAAGCAGAGTGGGAATTGTTAGATCGACAAGCTCTAGGTTTGATTCGTCTTACATTGGCGCGGAACGTTGCTTTCAACATTGCCAATGAGGCGACAACAGGTGGATTTGATGGCGGCGTTGTCTGACATGTACGAGAAGCCTTCTGCATCAAACAAGGTATATTTGATGCATCATCTTTTCAATCTAAAGATGGATGAGGGTGCTTCTGTGACAGATCATATCAACGAATTCAACGTGATCACGACTCAGTTGAGTTCGGTGGATATCAAATTTGATGATGAGGTAAAAGCTTTAATTTTATTATCTTCTCTACTTGAAAGTTGGAGTGCAACTGTGACTGCAATGAGCAGTTCATCTAGTAAGAAAAAGTTGAAGCTTCAAGCAATCCGAGATTTGATTCTTAGCGAGGATATTCGTAGAAGAGAATCAGATGAATTTTCGGGTGCTGCCTTAAATATTGAAGGCAGAGGGAGAAGCAATCAACGGGGTTGAAACCAGTATCATGGTAGATCAAAGTCCAGAGGGAGAAGCAAATCGAGACCTCGTGGTGAAATTATTTGCTGGAATTGCGAAAAGAAGGGACATCTGAAACGAGATTGTAGAGCCCCAAAGAAGAAAATTCAATATTGAGATCGAAATCAAGATGAAGAAAAATCTGTAAATGTAACTTTTGAAGAGACTCAAAATAGTGATGCCTTAATTTTGAGCATTGATAGTCCAATTGAGTCGTGGATTCTTGACTCAAAGTGCGTCGTTTCACTCTACTTCATGCAAAGAATTAATGCACAATTTTGTTGCTGGAAAATTTGGAAAGGTTTATCTTGCTGATGATGAACATTTGGATATTATGGGAAATGGTGATATTTATATAAAATCTACTAATGGATATCAATGGAAGTTGCATGATGTCAGATATGTTCCAGGACTTAAGAGAAATCTGATCTCTATAAGTCAACTAGATAGCACAGGTTACAGGACTATTTTTGGGGATGGCTCTTGGAAAATTGTTAAAGGTGCTCTGGTTGTAGCACGTGGAACAAAGTCAGGAACGCTCTACGTGACTGAAATCAATAGAGAAACTGCAGCAATTGCTGAATCGGAAATTGATTCTAAATTATGGCACCGCAGGCTTGGACATATGAGCGAAAAAGGAATGAAGATATTAGCATCTAAGGGAAATTGCCTGATTTGAAGTCCATAGATATTGGTCTATGTGAAGATTGTGTTATGGGTAAGCATAAACGTGTTAGTTTTCGAAAATTGGAAAAGAACCAAAGAAAGAAAAATTAGAGTTGGTGCATACAAATGTGGGGCCCAGCTCTGTGCAATCCCTTGGAGGCTCGCGCTATTATGTCACGTTTATTGATGACTCCACCAGAAAGGTATGGGTTTATTTTCTTAAAAATAAATCTGACGTGTTTGCTACTTTTAAAAGATGGAAAGCTGAAGTGGAGAACCAGACTGGCCTGAAAATTAAATGTTTAAGGTCTGATAATGGCGGTGAATATGATAGCAAGGAATTCAAGCAATTTTGTGCAGAGAACGGAATCAGAATGACAAGAACTGTTCCAAATAGACCGCAACAAAACGGAGTTGCTGAGAGGATGAACAGAACTCTAAATGAGCGTGCAAGAAGTATGAGGTTGCATGCAGGATTACCCAAGATGTTTTGGGCAGATACAATTAATACGGCAGCATATTTAATTAATAGAGGACCTTCGGTTCCACTTGATTTTAAGTTACCGTAAGAAGAATGGAGTGGAAAGAAGGTAAATCTCTCGCATCTGAAAGTCTTTGGTTGTGTTTCCTATGTCCACGTAGATTCTGAAAATAGAGATAAACTTGATGCAAAAGCTAAAAAGTGTTTTTCATCGGATATAGTTCTGATTATTTTGGCTATCGGTTGGGATGAACAAAATAGAAAAATAATAAGAACTGCTGATGTTACGTTCAATGAGAATATGTTGTACAAGGACAAATTTGTGGCAGAATCTAGTGTGAAGGAAAATTTGGTGGAAAATACAGAGATTGAATTGGAAGAAAATTCTAAGTGTTCTGGTTGAAATTCCTAAAACTGTTGCTGAACAAGAATCACGTACACCTGATCCCACTTTGAGAAGATCTAGTAGAACACCTAAACCTGTACAAAGATATTCTCCGTCATTGCATTATTTGCTTTTGACTGATTTGGCGAACTAGAAAATTTTTCGGAAGCGGTGCAGGTTGAAGATTCTGTTAAGTGGGAGTTAGCAATGCGGGATGAGTTGGATTCACTCGAGAAAAATAAAACTTGGGTGTTAACTCGGTTACCGAGATGGGAAGAAGGCATTGCAGAACAAGTGGGTGTATCGGGTCAAAGAAGAACCCGATGGCAGCAAGAGGTACAAAGCAAGGTTAGTGGTAAAAGGGTTTCAGCAAAAAGAAGGAATTGACTATACAGAGATTTTTTCTCCAGTTGTGAAATTGACTCTCTTTTGTTAGGTCGGTATTGAGTATTGTTGCTGCAGAGAATTTACATCTAGAGCAGCTAGATGTTAAGACTGCATTCCTCCATGGTAATTTGGAGGAGGATATTTATATGGTACAACCGGAAGGTTTTCAAGATCCTGAAAAGAAAATTATGTCTGCAAATTGAATAAAAGTACGTATGGCTTGAAACAGGCTCCTCGACAGTGGTACAAAAAATTTGACACATTTATGTGTTGTAACGTGTTCACTAGAAGTGACATGGATCACTGTTGTTATTTCAAAAAATTTGATGACTGCTATAATATTTTGCTGTTGTATGTGGATGATATGCTCATTGCAGGATCTAGCATGAGAGAGATCAACATACTGAAGCAACAATTGTCAAAAGAGTTTGAGATGAAGGATTTGGGCACAGCGAATCAGATTCTTGGGATGAGGATCATGCGGGATAGATCTAAAGGAATTCTAAAGTTATCTCAAGAAAAGTACATTGAAAAAGTGCTTGATAGATTCGGAGTTCAGAATGCAAAGCCCAGAAGTACTCCTTTAGGAAGTCACTTCAAACTCTCAAAGGAGCAGTCACCAAAGACGAATGAAGAGCGGGAGTATATGGCTCAAGTGCCTTATGCATCAGCTGTTGGTAGTTTAATGTACGCAATGGTGTGTACTAGACCAGACATAGCTCATGCAGTGGGAGTTGTGAGCAGATACATGGCAAATCCAGGAATAAAACATTGGGAAGCTGTAAAGTGGTTATTAAGATACCTGAAAGGCACTTCAGGTATGTCATTATGTTTTATGAAAAATAGTGCAACTTTACAAGGCTTTGTTGATGCAGATCTTGGTGGTGACTTGGATCATAGGAAGAGCACCTCGGGTTATGTTTTTACCTTAGGTGGCACTGCAATTAGTTGGATGTCTAGACTTCAGACTTGTGTATCTCTTTCAACCACCGAAGCAGAGTATGTGGCTATATCTGAAGCTGGTAAAGAGATGATTTGGTTGAAAAATTTTCTAAAGGAGATAGGCAATGAGCAAGATAATAGTGTTCTTTTCAGTGATAGTCAAAGTGCTATTTGTCTTGCAAAGAATCCGGTATTTCACTCAAGGAAAAAACACATTGAGTTAAAATATCATCAAATTCGTCAGTTAATAGACGACAGGGCATTGTCATTAAAGAAGATTCTTGGTGCAGAAAATCCAGCAGATATGTTAACAAATGTTGTCACCACCGAGGCGAGGCTGTGCATTGCCTCGGTTGGCCTCCATGGTAAGTGATGAGGGGGGCTGCCGAACTAGGACAATTTGGGTTGAAAAGATGAAGACTATAAAAGATTATTGCTGTTTTTTGAAGATTAGCCTCCAAGTGGGAGATTGATGGAATTGTGGAGTCTGATGGAGAAAAATATTATTGTGGGTAGGCACTTCCCAGCAGGTTACCCATCTTGAGATATTAAAGGAAATAGAGTTTATATTATTGCTAATATCTTACATGTAATTTCCTTTAATATGTATGCCCTAGACTCCTGTTATAAATAGGGTCAATTTCTTTTATAATTGTAACACTGAAGCTTTGTAACCCTGAGCTTGTAACATTGATACTGATAGTGAAGAGATTGCCTAGTGCGGCACCGTGGTTTTTCCCTTCTTGATTTTAGAAGGGTTTTCCACGTAAAAAATTCCTGCTTGCCCTCTTTTCTTCCCTACTTTATTTTTCGTCGCATATTCGCGTCCCCAACAGGTTCATCATGCGGAATTAAAATGGGATATCCAGGTTTTTTTTTTTCCATATTTTGGGCAGCTGTGGTTTCCATTGGTAATTTGAGCTCTGCTGCATATGGTTGGGGATTCCACAGGTCGAATTTACTACGTGACCAACTTGACAATTGGCTGGACCAAATACATGCGGCTTTGTTACCTATTGAAGCAGAAACACCAAATCTTGTCACTTCATGATTTCTCCCATGTTCCTGTTCTACGTTTTGCAAATGTCTTCTTTGAATTTAAAGAAGAGAGAAAGATGAGCCACTTTATGGCAAGGTGTTTGGTGAGGTTCTTGTGCATCTTAATTTACTTGCTTTGTGCTTCATTTTTTTATGCCCACTTCTCCTCCGGAATCAGCAATTCTTTCCAGCTTTCTCACGTCTAAGATGAGTTCCAAGGAACGTCTTAAAAATGGGGCAACTCGGTTTCATCCTTTGGATGTGTTCATTGGATCATGTACTGATTTCTTTTCCTCAATTGTGCCCATTTTGATATCCACCATCGTGTGGATCAACAAATGCTGTGGGAGAATTTTTCTAGCTTTGTGTATTCTAGAATGAATATATCTAAATGAATGCACACCCTCTTTGTAGCAGATTTGTGTTGGGGTGCTTGCCTGGGTACTGATGCATTGAATGGTAATTTCAATGTGCCCATATCTTAAAACCATACAAAACATCGAAAGAGCTGCAGCATATTTGCCCTATATGAGACCCTGCACCAGGAGTGCAACCAAACCCGCCTTCTCCTCATTTATCGAATCCAACCGTTTTAGTATCGCAAGACAGCATATAGCACAATTAGAGAAGCTTCGAAGGGAAATTAAGGAGTGAAAGGGATGTCAATTATTTAAGCAACATACTCAAGAAACGCAATAATTGTACTTGATCAAAGATGAAGACAAGACCTTTATCAACTTCTCATCCCTTGAGAATGACCGTCTTCGTTCTTGAAGTGCTCTGATGCCTGAATCATAGTTTGGCCAGCAAAATATACACTTTGTAGTAACTGTAATAAAATTTCATAACATTTAATAAGTTGACATTATCCGACCTCTTACATGCAAAACGGAGCCTAAGGTTTATGACTTTTATGATGCTGAAAACTTAAAAACATAAAATGACACCAATGAACTTGCACATTCAAAAGGATACAATCTATCCCCTTATTGGCGTCAAGAACGTATAACTTGTCAAAAAGGGCCAAAACTCGCATGGCACTAAGTGTGTTTAGGGGTGAGCATGGTCCAGGTTGGGCCGGTCCACCCTCTAACCCTGGGACCAACCCGTACAGTATTGGTCCTCAATTTTTGGGACCGAGAACCAACCCTATTAAGCTTGGGACCGAGGACCAGACCTGTCACGCCCCGACCCTCGAGCACGCGGCAACCCCTGTTCTCTTGCGGTCATTTGATTTACGACTCCCCAGGATCCATCGCCGACCATTATTTTTATCTTTTAATTAAACGCATGCGGAAGCGAAACACAATCCCCGATCAATTACAAAAACAGGGATAGCAGGAAAACCCAACAAGAACATATCAAAAGTATCGCTTTATTAACTAACAGATTAACCCTAGGAAGTTTACAAGTACAAGCCCTTACCATGGGCATCTTCCTATCGAGCCAATAAAACTAATAAGCCAGGGTTAATCTACTCCCTTCAAAAATGGCCACGAGCCGAAACACGCAACGATCCAGCATCCCACGGACCTGAAAATGGTTATTCAACAACTAATGAGATAAAACCTCAATAAGTCAAAATTCTAAGCCTCAGTTAGGAATTCCGCTCACCTCGAGGGTAGTCTAACCATGCAACCTAGTTCCGGCAAACAACACATACCACACCTCAAGCAGCATTATCAAATGACAGTTCAATGAGCAAATGAAAACACAAGCGACCCTACCTGGCCTTGGCACACGCAACCTGCAGAAACTGTCATTTAAACCATCACGACATTAAGAGCATGCGAATAATCAGAACATCTCATACAACTTTCTCATGTCTCACACCCACACATGCTCCGATTATTACGACCCCTCCTCCTGGGCCACGGCACAACCTTATGGTTGGCGGTTCCGAGCTAAACCAGCTTCATCCTCTTTACCTCGAGGCACGACGACGTCAAGGTGTTGAGAAAACTCCTAGTTTTGATGTTTACAAAACATTTTATGAATGAGATTCTTACTAAACTCTTGAAGGAAAAGAACTCAGAAAGACTTAGGCTTTAAAGTCTGCTTGTAGCAGAAGATAAAGCATGGGATGTCTTAGAGTCTGCCCGTACCAGACGGAAGAGTCTATCGGGCGAGTTTTAAGGCCGTACCCGAGAATTTAAGGCCGAGGGAGGCGAGAATTTAAGTCGACCGTACCAGGCGAAATTCTAGGCGGACTCAGAACTTAAAGTACATCGGACTTAAGATGTATCTACAAGATAAGATCACCAACGGTAGAGTATTTCACTTACCTTATTCATGTTGATTCTGTTATGTTAATCGATTTACGAGGATCAATTAGTGGACAACTTCCAAAGAAGAATAGAGCACTTATGGAAGCCCAGATTCTGATTGTATGGGCGAACAGAATCTAAGGGGATCTGATCTACCCTCAACGGTAAAAAAGACTTGCCTTATAAAGTCTGTCCAAGAAAGGGAAGACAAAAACTCTCAAGGAAAGAGCCAACGGTCGAATGTGGCTTGGAGAGTATTTAAGGATAGGTTGAGACTTAGCGGGTAGAGTAGATGAACATTATTCCAAAACTGATTCCGTTCTTCAATTGTTGTTCATAGTGCGTATTTGAGTGATCTCAGTGTATTACAAAAGAGAGTGACTTTGTGAGACTGATTATCACCAAGTATAAACACTCGAGAGTGTGTAATCACCGTTGATCATATAGTGAAATACAGCCGATTGGCTGGTCACCGGAGAGTGGACGTAGGCTTGTCTAAAGCCGAACCACTATAAACAGTGTTTGCAATCTTCTCTAACTCTCTCTATTTACTTTCTGTTTGTGGATTGCAATAAACTGATATTATTTGCGCGTAAACTTCCTCAACACCTATTCACCCCCCTCTAGGTGTTTATACTAGTCACATCAATTGGTATCAGAGCCTCGTGCTCAAGTTTTGAAGTGTTTGTTACTTCTGAGTTAAAGATCCTCTATGGCTAGTATTCTTGCACCAGGTTTAATTGAAGGGCGAGCAACACTCGTCCACCATACTTCGATGGCAAGGATTACAATATCGGAAGAATAAAATGAAAGCTTTCCTCGGGTCGAAAGATCCTTTGGAATGGGATGTGGTTGAGAGGGGAATCGAGCCCACGATAACATCGAAAGACTTCAAAAATGCGATGAGAAAGAAACGAGAATCATCAGCCACTCTCTCTCCGAAGAGATAACAAAGAGACAAACTATTGATGCAAAGGCTATTTACTCCCTATATTGTGCTTTATCACCTAATGAATATAATCGTATATCTTCTTGTGATACGGCGAAGGAAGTATGGGATAGACTACATGTGACATATGAAGGAAGCTGATCGTGTCAAGGAGACCAAAGTAAATATTTTACTTGGTCAATATGAGTCCTTCAAGATGAAGCGGGGAGAGTCAATAGGAGATATGTTCGGTCGCTTTACGAGAAATTGTAAACGGTTTGGCATATCAAGGACAGCTGTTCTGGACCAATGAAAGTCAACAAACTTACGAGAGAATTTGTCAAAAGAATGGAACAATGTGAAGACATCTATCGGAGAAACTTCTGCGGATTTCACCACTAACGGTTGATGAGCTTGTAGGCACTCTGCGGTCCTATGAGGCGAGAACAAATGAACGAGGAAGTGGAATCCAGAGGTAAAAAGTCTATTGCTCTTAAGTCTAATCTTGATTCGATGATACTGATTCGAAGAAGAGCTGGATGATGAGGAACTAGCAACTTGCTGATCAAAAAGGTAAAGAAACTAAACAGAAAAGGCAGGAAATTCAACAACGAGAAAACAAAGCGAGACAATGCATGGACAACGCGAGGTCGATGACGATGATGATTATGCCAAAGAGGTAATTTGTTTTGAGTGTAAGAAAAAGGGGCACATTAAACAGAATTGTCCCAGACTCAAAAAGAACAAAGGAAAATTTGAAAAATACAAGAAGGCTCTCAAAGCTGAAACATGGAGCGATATAGAAGTTGAGGATAGTGAAGACGAATATGGAAACATTTGTCTTATGGCACATTCGGATTCAGATTAAAGTTCGAGGCTCGGACTCGAGACAAGAGAAATCGAGGTAAATCATTCGATATTCCTTTAGAAGTTTCAGATTATATAAATGAGCTTTGTTCTAATCTAAAAACTACTTTGAAAAGGATCTCCACATTAAAAAAGGAAAATTACAAGTTGATTAAACAGAACGTTTTTTGAAGGAAAATTTGGATGATTTCAAAAGGAATTTTTGGAAATAAAGGAAAATCGAGAGGTTCTTTTAAATGAAAATGAATCTATCAAAAAGGATCTTTTGAAAGCAAAGGAAAATCAAGATTCTTTGCAAAAAGAGAATGATTTTTCAAAAGGAATTTTTAGATATTACCACAAAGTTTTCAAAAGGATCAAAAACCCTTCAGCATATTCTTTCTATTCAAATTCCTTATTATGACAAGTCAGGACTTGGTTTTTATAAAGAAAATGATTCCCTGATTGATTTTCCTAAAGTCAAGGAAAGAATAAGACAAAGACCTCCTCGACAAGCTTACAAAAATCATTTCAAAAGTAATTTTGTTAAACCTATTGGTAAAAATAATCTTAAATGTTCTAATTGTGGAGAAAAAGAACATTTTGAAAACAAATGTCCTAAAGTACGGAGACTGTTCAAAAGAATTGGATAGAAAAAGCTTATACTACTAACTATAATGGACCCAAGAAAATTTGGGTACCAAAGAAAAAATGAGTACTTGTAAACATTGCAGGTAAGCTTCAAAAGAAAGAAGAAATGGTACTTGGATAGTGGATGCTCGAGACACATATTTGGAGATTCAAAGATGTTCATTGAATTTGAGAAAATCAAGGGAGGAACAGTTTCTTTTGGAGGAAACACTAAAGGAAACATTATAGGGTAGGAAGCTGTCAAGATTGGCAGCCTAATCATCAACAATGTTTCTCTAGTCAAAGGATTAAACTACAATCTTCGAGCATCGGCCGGTTATGTGATCTTTGGTTTTGAGAATAAACTTCAAAGAGAACTTATGTTGGAACAAGCATTGACTCTTCACGAGACTTTTCTTGGACGAAGACATGGGAACATTTATCTTACGGATATAAATGTAGACACTACAAAATGTCTATTATCAGTCAAGATGAAGCGAGATATGTGGCACCGCAAACTTGGGCATGTCGGCATGAAACAAATTTCCAAGCTTGCCAACAAAAGGCTTGTTCGTGGCTTACCTTCACTAAATTACAAGAAAACAGAACTTTGCTCTGCATGCACACTGGGAAAACAGGTAAGAAGTTCTTTTAAATCTATAAAGCATATTTCTACTAACCGTGTGTTCTGACTTCTTCACATGGATTTGTTTGGACCTACCAGAACTTATAGCATCGGAGGTAAGTAAAATCTTGTCTTGTGATTGTAGACGATTACTCTCGATTTACATGGGTATTTTTCTTGCAAATAAAGGAGATACATTCTCATATTTCTCAACATTCGCAAAGAAGGTTCAAAATGAAAAAGGATACTCTATTTCTAGTATCAAAACAGATCATGGGAGAGAATTTGAGAATCAAGACTTTTCAGACTTTTGTGATAAAAATGGTATACAGCATACTTTTTCATCTCCCTACACTCGAACAAAATGGAGTTGTGGAGAGAAAGAATAGATCTCTGCAGGAAATGGCAGAACATTGCTTATAGAAAGCAAGGTGGCAACTCGGTTACAGGCGAAGCGGTTTCTACTTCTTGTCATATTATTAATAGAATTTTTCTTAGACCTATACTTGAGAAAACTCCTATGAGATTTTGAAAGGAAGAAAACCTATTGTTTCATACTTTCGAGTTTTTGGTTGTCCTTGCTATATTCTTAAGAATGTTAATCGTCAACCTAGTAAGTTTGAAGAAAGGTCGGATGAAGGTATTTTTAAGGCTATTCAAACTCTAGCAAAGCATATAGAGTGTTCAATAAAAACACTCGGACGGTGGAAGAATCCATGAATGTAAAGTTTACGGGGCGAAGTTCCAAAACAAAGTGTTACGAGTGCATGAAGAATCGAGAACCAGATCTTTGTACTGAAAGATCATGTTTCAACAAAGCAGAATCTTCTCAGGAAATAGTCAAAGAAGGAATTCATGAAGAAGAATCAACTCAGCCTAATATTTCTGCATCCACAGAAGACTCTGATAATGCTGAAGTTCTAAACAAAAACTGGAAGCATAAGTCTAGTCATCCCAAAGAGCTCGTGATCGGAAACATCAACGAAGGGATTCAAACCAGATCAAGGAACAAAAAGGACACAGGTATTGTTGCACTTATTTCTGAAATTGAACCCAAAGGTATTAATGAAGCTATGGAAAATGAAAGCTGGATAGAGGCAATGCAAGAGGAGCTTCAACAGTTCAAGAGAAATGATGTATGGGAATTAGTCCCTAAACCAAAAGGACGGACAATTATTGGTACCAAATGGGTCTTGAGAAACAAAGTAAATGAACTTGGAAAAGTCACCAGAAATAAGGCAAGACTTGTGGCAAAAGGTTATTCCCAATCGAGGGAATAGATTATGATGAAACCTATGCTCCGGTTGCAAGATTAGAAGCAATCGGACTATTACTTGCCTATGCTTGTTATCAGAATTTCAAACTATTTCAAATGGATGTAAGAGCGCCTTTCTAAATGGGTTCATCAAGGAAGAAGTCTATGTGGAACAACCACACAGGTTTGAGGAAACAAGAAAGCCGAGATCATGTTTTCGGGTGAAAAAGGCTCTGTATGGTGAAACAAGCGCCTCGAGCTGGTATGACGACTCGGTAAGTTTTATTAGACAACAACTTCAAGAAAGGTATGGTTGATACAACTTTATTTATCAAGAAAGCAGGTAAGGACATCCTTTTAGTACAAATTTATGTAGATGATATTATTTTTGGTTCTTCTAATGAAAGTTTGTGCAAGAACTTCTCAAAGTCTATGCGGGAGGAATTCGAGATGAGTATGATGGGAGAACTTACTTTCTTCCTAGGACTTGAGATCAACCAATCAAAACGAGGAACATTCATTCATCAAGAGAAATATTCCAAAGATTTGGTTAAGAAGTTTGGGATGGAAAAGCGCAAGAAGACCGAAACTCCAATGTCAACTTCCATTAAACTCGATCGGGATGTATCGGGAAAGAAAGTTGATCGAAATCTTATAGAAGTATGATTGGGTCTCTTCTCTATCTTTTGCATCTAGACCGGACATTATATACGTGTGTGTGTGTATGTGCTCGTTTTCAAGCGAGATCCAAGAGAATCTCATCTTACGACGGTAAAGCGTATTATTAAGTACATAGCAACTTATCCATCTACGGGTTGTGGTTCCCTAAAAAACAGACTTTACTCTCATTGGCTACTCGGATGCTTGACTTAGCGAGGATGTAAAGTAGACGGGAAGAGTACATACGGAACATGCCGATTACTTGGACAAATGTTGGTATCATGGTCTTCTAAAAAGCGAGAACATTGTGGCTCTATCAGCTGCGAGAGGCGAGAATATGTTGCTCTTGGAAGTTCTTTGCTCACGAGATTTTATGGATGAAACAGACAACTATTGGATTATGGAAAGGAAGAAGCTTGCCTTTGAAATAAGATGTGATAATACGAGTGCTATAAACCTCACCAAGAATCAATTCTACATTCGAGCAAAGCACATTGAAATCAAACATCACTTTATTAGAGACCATGTGCAAAATGGAGATATATATGTGGAATTTATTGATTCTAAGAATCAATTAGCAGATATCTTCACAAAGCCATTTGGACAAAGGTACATTCGATTCAATATGTGGGAGATTAAATATTATTAACCCTTTTTTATAAATTCTATGAGAACAGGACAAAGTACGAGAAAAAGGAATCGTGCGGACAGACTATTGAAAAAGGAAATAATGGTATTTTGGGAAGGTATGTTATTTCCTTAATTCAATCTGGTCAATCTTTAGTAAGTGCCTTTAATCTGCATGATTGATTTGTATATTTTTGGCATATGTTTATTGAATATTTTTAAGTTTAAGATAACTGCCATTTTAATTTGTTTTGAATTGATTTGTTCATTTGTTCTTCTAACGGGGGGTATAAAAACGTCTAAAAGTCGGGATTTCTTTTAACCCTTGAACGTTTTGAAAACCCTAACGAGAGAAAAACTCTTTCTAAATCAATCTCAATCTTCTCCAAAACCAAATCTCTTCGAACATGGCCTCGAGATCCTCCGTATCCAGATCAAGATCTTCATCTCCAAGAAGAAGATCAAACGGGATTCTTTGGGCAAGGAGGAAGAAGAGTCGACAGGAGAGGACGAGACGCATTTCGATCTCACACGAGACTTCGAAGATACTCAAGGACATTCTCCAAGAGTTTCTTCTCAAAATGATCTGAAGAATCTCCAAGAGCCATCAGATCACAATCTGAAGAAAGACATTTCTCACGAAGAGGTACGTCTGGACTAACTCTACCCACACCGATTGAAAGCCCTCATGTAGTAATGAGGAGATATGAGAAATTAGTCCAGAGAAATGTTAGGGATGATGTCAAATTGTTCTTCTTGAGAGAGGAAGGATATGCGAATGAACTCCGTCTCATTCAAGCAGTACAGGCCACAGACTCACCATCCACTCGTACAGAACAAGTGAGTGATAAAGGGAGAAGCAAAGATAGTATGAAGGAAGATGATGAGAACATATACAGAAATTTTGAAGTTAGAATGGGAATAGCTGCTGTAGTTCGAAACACAACCGGGAAATTATTTCGATCCAGAGAACATAAAACCTTCTTCAACGGCCCGATGGATCGAGGAATCATGAACCACGAGAATTGTGGATTTTGATTATTTGGATCTTTCTTGAAGTAAATCTGCGAGAATGCTTTGAAAAATTGCAGATGGACCAATTTTGCGATTTGCTGCTTTGTTTATCTGAATTAACAGCATATTTTTACTCGAATTTGACATTTCTCTCTCCAGATAGAATGCAATTCAGTGTGAATGACAGGTTCTATGATGTTAGTACAGACACTCTGGCTGACATTATAAAAGTTGAAAGAGGAGCATTCAGGCCGATAGACGTCTCCTATGAAACGGTTTGCAAGTTTCTTACAAAGTACGTAAGGGCTACTATCACTTATCCTCTTCTAACTTCTGCAAGAACTATTTTGCATAAGATTATTATCATCTGTATTCGTCCAAAAGCCTCATCAAAGACTGATGTATCTAAATTTGAGGCCAAATTAATGTGGGCTATTGAAAATGGAGTATTGTTCTCCTTTGCCTCACACAATAATATTGCATATGTATCGGACGGTGTCGAAGGAGAAAGGACAGCTACCCTATGGAGCTTTAGTGACAAGGATCTTTGAGCATCTTAAAATAGACATACCCAGAAGATTCAGCACTAAAACTCTTCCCACAATGGCTATTGACATGAAGATGATCAATAAGATGAGATTGAAGGATGTTGCGAGACTTGGAGACGAAAAGAAAAGGAATTGGCTAGAGCGGGAGACAGCAAAAAGAAAAGGTAAAGAGTTAGGCTGGCTCTTGAGCCAAGTTCTAAAAGGAGAAGACAACTTCTTGGTAGATGAAGAAGAAGAAGAAGAAAGCATCTCCGCAATTTTGGCAAATATGCGTCAAACTTCTCGAGAGAATGTCGAACCGAAGCGAGAAACAAATGCGAGAAAACATTCTCGGCACTGAGAACATGAGAAGAATGATGTATCTGAATTGGAGGAAGATCCAGAAGAAGATCCAGAAGAAGAAGATCAAGAAGAAGAAGATCAAGAAGAAGAGGAAACAGAAGAAGGGGAAGAAGAAGGAGATCAAGATGGGGAAAAAAAAGGACAACAAGGACAGAATGAAGCATCAATTCGGGGGAGCATCTTTATGAAAATATTGAAATTCAAATACTTGAAGCTTCATGCAGGAATGCTGATTATCAGAAGATCTTGGCACTTCTAGCGAGATCAAGGATCGGCGAGATAGAAATGGAAACCTCCTTCACTAACGACTTGGAAACTCTTGAGAAGACGGTCAATAAATGTATTGATAGTGAGAAGTTGCATCGGATATGGAGGATTTCACCCTTGTTCGGACCCCAAACAAGAAAACTTCTTAAAAACATCTTTGTTTTTGGTTTGTTTTCGTTTGAAGCCTGACTAATTCTTTTTGAGGTTGACAAAAAGGGGGAGAGTAATATGGCTTTTGACTTTTGATGGTGATTTCTAAACTTTTTTAGCTGTTGATGATTTGATAGTTGGATGCATGACATAGTTTGGCTTTATTATGATGTTAATGCATGATACTATAATGTCGATGATATTTTCTTATATGCTTATTACACGATGAAATGTGGTTATGTTCTTTCTTTGTATTGTCTATACGGGGTTGATATGAGCTATTCTTATAAGTTGTGCGAGAATAGTTGGAAGTAGGCTCTATCTAACCATATTTTGCAGGAACATTAAGCCATATGAATGAAATGTTTTGTCATCATCAAAAAGGGGGAGATTGTTGAGAAAACTCCTAGTTTTGATGTTTACAAAACATTTTATGAATGAGATTCTTACTAAACTCTTGAAGGAAAAGAACTCGAGAAAGACTTAGGCTTTAAAATCGCTTGTAGCGAGAAGATAAAGCATGGGATGTCTTAGAGTCTGCCGTACCAGACGGAAGAGGAAGAGTCGACCGTCCGAGTTTTTTTAAGTCGACCGTACCGGGGCGAGAATTTAAGTCGACCGTACCGGGCGAAATTCTAGGCGGACTCAGAACTTAAGACTATCAGACTTAAGATGTATCTACAAGATAAGATCACCAACGGTAGAGTATTTCACTTACCTTATTCATGTTGATTCTGTTATGTTAATCGATTTACAGGATCAATTAGTGGACAACTTCCAAAGAAGAATAGAGCACTTATGGAAGCCCAGATTCGATTGTATGGGCGAACGAGAATCTAAGGGGATCGATCTACCCTCAACGGTCAAAAAAGACTTGCCTTATAAAGTCTGTCCAAGAAAGGGAAGACAAAAACTCTCAAGGAAAGAGCCAACGGTCGAATGTGGCTTGGAGAGTATTTAAGGATAGGTTGAGACTTAGGGGTAGAGTAGATGAACATTATTCCAAAGCTGATTCCGTTCTTCAATTGTTGTTCATAGTGCGTATTTGAGTGATCTCGTGTATGTATTACAAAGAGAGTGACTTAGTGAGACTGATTATCACCAAGTATAAACACTCGAGAGTGTGTAATCACCGTTGATCATATAGTGAAATACAGCCGATTGGCTGGTCACCGGAGAGTGGACGTAGGCTTGTCTAAAAGCCGAACCACTATAAACAGTGTTTGCAATCTTCTCTAACTCTCTCTATTTACTTTTTGTTTGTGGATTGCAATAAAGCTGATATTATTTGCGCGTAAACTTCCTCAACACCTATTCACCCCCCTCTAGGTGTTTATACTAGTCACATCAATCCTCGATTGTCATGTAATCACGAGGTTAATTGCTCACACTGAGTACAGGGCCAAAAGTAAATTGGTTTAACGTTGTCCGCAATTAATATTGAAGTCGTGCGGAATCACCCGCAATCCGACCTCGTACTTTTGCTGAATCGATTTATTTCCGTTCGCTTATTGGCTTGCCACAGTGTAGTATTATTCCTCTTTGATCCTTATGGTCGAGCGGCCTATCCCTGATTAAATTCACTAGTCGTACGCGTATCGCTCCTTAATTGCCTTGCCGAATAGTTAGTTAACTCATGAGGTGCCAACTCAGAGTAAACATAACTAACAGTGCATTGATAAAATAACCATTTCATCTATCCCGAAATGGGTCAAAATTCAGGATGTTACAGGACCGACCTAATGGGTTCGATCCGATTCCAGGGTCAACCCGGGACCAATCCATAATTTTTTTTGTTTTTGTATATATTGAAAAGGAAAACCTACTATTTCAAATTATATATCTATCAACGATGGGGCATTAAGCAACAAAAAATACCAGTATATATTTAACAAATTTAGGATAGGGCAATAATAAAAATTTCACATTTACTAAATGCAAGAAACCATAAAAACAATTAAGATTCTTTATAGAGCTGTGAGGTGAGCGTTGCTCACGAGCAAAGAGGTTTTCTAATTAGGGCTTTGTTTCATTCTGATTTACTTGGCAACGAGCGAAGTTAGTGAAGAGAGGCAAGCGTCGAGCAACGAGTAAGGTGAGCATTGAGCGTCAAGCGATAAGCAGCTCAAGGTGAGCAGGGTGAGGTTCACAAGCAGAATTGTTTCTTTTGATTTTACTCGACAAATTGAAGACCAAGAAGAAAAAGAAGAAAGAAGAAAACAATAGTACTAGAGAAGGAGGATGTCGTTTGAGTTAGAGTTTGCTCTTTACAATAGATAAAAAAATATATTATAAAAAATATATTGCACATATAATATATAATATACCTAAAATATATTATATATAAATATATTTATAATATAGTTAGGGTTGGTCCTAGTTGGACTAACTCTAAACTCTCAGAACCGAGGACCAACCCGCACAGTATTGGTCCCGGAATTTCAGGATCAAGGATCGACCCAGTTCCCCTAAGAACTGGACCAGGACCGGCAAGATTGGACCGGTCCAAGGTCGGTCTAGGGTTGACCCTAGACCGATGCTCACCCCTAGTGTGTATGGCCGATGTGGATCATATTCAATGTTTCCACTAAACCCGCCTGTAAAAGCAGCCCTTAGAGACATCCATACCAATCACCCCTACGACGCAGTCATTATTGTAGTAGATGGAATTTGTTAATCCCAAGCTAAAATCTTGATCATACTTTCAAATAAGAATTATTTGATTGGAATGCAGAGTGGAGGTACTATTAGTACCGTTTACTGCATCTTTCTCGTGGGTCATCATGAAAAAGAAGCCAAGAGACAAATATCTATGAAACAGACTCATGCTGGCATTGCAGGATCCACGAAACAACTTTATCTGAATCCCTTGTCAAGTTATCCACGAAGATCTAGAGTGGTCTATTCCCGAAATGCTCCATTCAATCTCAAGTGCGCCATAATCACCGACTCAAAGCTATCCTTTTTCCGAGTGCAAAATCAACCCAAAAACTCAAATCCGTAAGCTCCAACAATATGAACAGCAGATCTAGATAAATCAAACTCATTTTCAGTTACTAGCAGGAAGTGGACAAGAGAAAAAAGAAGAGAAATGTAAAATTTTATACCTAAATTTTCAAAGGACAATATGTAATTTACATGTTTATGGCCAATTATGAACATGGAATTGAATCTTACACATGCCACCTAAGAATTCATCAACTCAAGTGCAAAAAGCATATGATTACGGAGTTTTGTGAGGTCATCAAGGATCATAACGATCCTATAAATTTAACAAAAGATTATGTTCGACTTTGTTTCTAACAATGGAATGCATATTAGCTTGAACAGGGAATGAAGCTCGTCTCTATTTCTAATTGGAGAAGATGTGTCCGTGCTCAAATTGCTTGCATTCCTAATATCCGAATCAAGCATAAAACAATATCCAAGCTTATGATTCAAAGAGAACATGTCATTCAGTTAAAGAAGCAAGTTCCATCACAAGTAATTCGACGAACACCCATCAGCAATTACGATTAAAAAACAACTACGACATACATTTCTGAAATCTCACAATTTCACCTGTTATACTACCAGAGATGTCCCTTATTCTCTTGCAACCTAAGCTAGAACGGCTCCAGTTAAAGACGATCTAATTAGCAAAAATCAGTCACGATGTCAAGAAAATTCAATGCAGATCAATTTGTACAGAAAAAAGAAAATCAAATTGGAGAACAGAAGCAGCATGTGATGATTAAAAGTGGAAAAAACGCACAGAAGTTCGCACAGAAGTTCGGGAAGACCTTGCCAGTAGGTCAATCAGAGATGAATTCGGGTGAAAATGAAGATGTGAGTTTGATTCAAAATGAAAACTGCTCTTCAATTTTACTGAAGACAATATTCCTCTGACTCCCCCAAACCACTGACTTCCTTTCATTACAGGCTTTGATATCCTGTGCAACCAAGGTCTTTGGTTTTCCCAATGCCTCCGCCGCCTCGCAAGTTGAAGCTGATCAGGCCAGGCTTGTATTGGAAGAGATTCTAACCTCTATCCTCACTCAAGTGGTCAAAATCGAACCATACCCACAAATTGCACACGGTGGTGCCATCGCCCCAAGCGGCGGACCAATATAGCATAGAGCATAGTACAAACACAACATCAGATTTTGTTCATGCGGGATGCTTTATCGTTCTCGTACTGCTGATGAAGATAACAGTGATGTTAGGTGGAAAAGCATCTAGTTGTTTTCCCCGCAAAAGTTCGTATCCTAGCTAGTGGGAACCCTCTTGTGCTTTAATCTCCTAATCTCGCCGTTTTCACTTTCATGTTTCAAATACTAAACCTTTCTTTAGGGGGAAAAAGAGGAGATTGAGTTGGAGTTTTTCGTGTGTTCCTTCCGTCTACTTTGGTTGCAAGACTTTGGAGTCCAACTAAGGGTTTCCAGATCAGTGAAGGGGCTTGGTGTTGGGATTTCATGAATCATGTATAGGCAATTTAATATAAACGCAGCTGAAACAAGATGAAATATTTCTATACATGAATCTCCAAAGGCGTCGTTCGTGCATTTCAATCAAAAATCTGAATATAAAAGGGAGTTAAACGAATTACCTCTCGAAGCGCGCTTTAAATGAATTTGTCTGAGCCCCATAAACGTCGGACCTCTAGCTCAGACACACCACCAATGAACATCGAACGAAGAGAGAAATTGCGGATAATCACCACTACGATTGTGCTAGCAACTTCGTGGAGATAATCCTTCATATCCTTAGTATTTTCAGCCACAGCCTAAATGAGAGAAAATCCTTTCTTCTCTCTTTTTCGTTTGCATACGTACATGCACAAAAACGCACACTCATGTTTCTTATATAAGAACCGTGGGTAACCACTCACAATCCCACGTATGGTTACGATCAACAACTGTTGCTGATCCTGGGACGATCAGCAACGGTTGCTGATCGCGCCTTTCATGCGCACGATTAGCAACAATTGCTGATCGTGCCTTGCATGCATGATTAATTTTTTTTTTTTATTTAAAACACGCACATGAGTGCGTTGCATGCGGTCAGCAACTGTTGCTGACCGCATGCATAATTTAATTAATTAATTAATTAATCAATTAATCAATTCCTAAAAATAAATAAAAAGGACATAATCTTTGTGTGCGCATTTAGGGTACATTAACATGTATCCACTTTGGGCATGCGTGTGCATCATATGCACGTAGGCTCATGACTATAATACAAATTAAATTAAATCACATTTAATTTAATTTCATGTTGACTCAATGCGACGGTAGTAATTTTAAACACATTTGCAAAATTATTTCTCTCTTGTTCCACGTTATCCTAATTGGTTATGGTGTGTGACATCCCTAAGTTCATCACTAAACCGGTAGTAAGACTTGTACTAACACATTAGTACTCCCAAAAGAATTAATTGTCCCGATTAATCTTTGGGTCCTACAAGCCATGATTGACATCTAGCAATATGTCATGGCTACCCAGATAGTGTGAATGCTTTAAGAACATAATGAACCTGTTAGTTTTGGCTACAGTGTAATTTAATCCCTTTGTCTTACTATGTCCCAATCGAACAAAGACCATGGAATATTTGTCAAGTCACCAATTCAATCATATGCACAAATCTAATTGATATGTATTTTATTTGAGACATAAACAATTTATTCTCGGTTACAACCTCGGTCGACGATTTCAATACATTGTCATAATTAGATTGCATAGGACATCATTATTATACCTTGTATGTAACAAGGAGACAGATTCCATATTGCGTACACGTGTAACTTCGTATATGAACAAACTATGACCATCAGGTATAAAGACGGATCAACAACCCGGCATTATGTGCACCCATGAACCATAGTTGTTCGATACACAAGTTAACACTGTACCTCAGGTCTAAAGATTATTTACACAGGACCAAAGCATGAACAATTAGACATTGACCATGCTAAAACCTTCCATGTTGCTAATCGTTCTATATACGTCATGTTTAGTGAATTTGTCTAATACAAACATCTATGTTCTAACTCAGGTATCATAATACTTAATGACTTGTGACTCATCATTCCCTTAAGTATCCAATACTTAATGGTGAAGTTAAGAACACACCGGTCTCAACAGGATTATAAATATCCACTCAATAATCCATTGACCAGGAACAGTTTAAAGATTCAGTCTAACTATGAACTCGTCACAATATTAGGTCTAGTTACAACTAATCTTATGGAATCATTCATAAAATAATTGGACAAATGAATGAATACGTCATTGCCATTAATTAAATAATAATGATGATAGTACAACTGAAATCCCTAATATGTAACTATTACATAGTAGCTTTAGGGCATACACCCAACACTTGGTTGGTGGGATCAGCGCCACACCCAATGTCAAAATCAGCATGGGAAAAAAGAAACTTGTGAGAGTAGAGCGTCACTTTTTTTGGGGGGGGGCGGTTCAGATAATCCTTCGATTAGGATATGCTTCTCTGATTAGGTGGAGGATGAATTAGGGTGGAGACCAGCACAGGAGACTCCATGATTTAAGACGAAAATCATGATGGAGGAGGAGAAGACGATGAACTCTCGTTTGTTTTGACATGATAATTCTCATTAAATAAACAAGTAGGAGATTCGAAGATCAAGGCTGTATTTATCACCAGGTCTGGGCAAGATTGATGGAACTGGGAGGCCGAGAACAGGAAAGAGTGATGCCGAAGTTCTCTGGGGTACAACCCTCCGCATAAAGATTCTTCCTCCAAATTCTCTGCTGCAAATGCAGTCCCTGGTGTTAGAAGAGATCAAACCATAGATCATCACAATCATCTACGCTTCAGTTGCCAGGGCACTCGGACAACATAAAGATTCTTCCTCCAAATTCTCTGCTGCAAACGCGGTTCTGCCTCTCATTCCCTCACTCGACGCTCAACTACGCTTCAGTTGCCAGAGACTCCGCTCTTGCTCATTTCCCTCGCTCGGCTGCACGAGCCTCCCCTCTTCAGCTCAATTCCTCATCCATCGCTTGCTCTCTCACTCGCCTTTAATTCTCATCTCTCCGCAGGCAAGTCTCTCTCTATCTCTGGCGGCTCTGCTTTCGATTGCTTAGATCTGTGCTTTTCGTGGTCTGTTTGTGTTAAATAACAAGAACCCATTTTAAAGAGCGCCAGAGAGAAGGTAGTGAGGCTGCTAACTGTGAGTTTGAGTCCGTGTTGAGTAGTGTTCCGTTCGCTTCTGGGTTTATCAAAACATAGCTTGTCATTCCGATTGATTACAGCGGGTAAACTTATCGTCTTGATTGATTGTTGCTCGTTTTAGCTGCTGAAATGGGTGCTCTTAGTCAAAAGCGTACAGTCTGACTCCAACTGTAGCTTCTGTTCAGAACGTGCGTGAATGTACTTTAGGGTTTCCACCATTGCCATTGTCTCCGTCTGCTCAGCTGAGCTCGGTCACGCCAGTCTCGCGAAACCATCCACCAATTCTCCATCTTTATCCCGGCAAATACAGCGGATACCTCCGGTCGACGAATCTGAAGTGTAGGATCCGTGATGTTGATTTGAGGGTATTATCAATCGGACCCTTCCAGATCTGAGGTAAGAGGCTTTCATCAACTTGCGCTTTCTTCTTTAAATTTGCCTGATTTGTAAAGCAAAGATTTTCCACCGTGGCTACGCTGATGAGAGTCTGTTTGCGAAAAATGGAATTGTTCCTTTCTTTCTAGGCATAGGTACAGCGGGAGTGCCAAAACTTGGCACGGAAGGACACTTAAGTGCCAAAAGTTACAAACGGTATACTTAAGTGCCAAAATCAGAGCAAAATGGATCACTTAAGTGCCAACGGCGAGAAAATCCGGCCAAATTGCCACGTGTCCATTTTCCGGCGACTTCATTTGCTGATGAAGCATTTTCTTCAAAATAAAAGATACGCGTGGCAATTTTAATAAAAAAATTGTCCACGTCGGATTTTTAAAAAATTAAAATCTATTTTATTAAAAAAAAAGGGAAGAAGGGGATCGGCGAGGGCTGTGCAGCCCTCGTCACCGCCGCCGTTGCTGCCCCACCCTCGCCAAGAAGGGCCGGCGACGGTGGGCGAGGGTCGGCCGGGTCGCCAGCCACTAGCGGGGCCCGGCGACCCCGGCCCGACCCTCCCCACTGTCGCCGGCCCTCCTAGCGAGGGTGGGGCGACGGCGGCGGTGGCGAGGGCTGCACAGCCCTCACCGATCCCCTCCTTCTTCTTCTTCTTTTTTAAATAAAATAAAATTGATTTTATAATGATATTTTTAAAAATTATTTAATTAATAATTTTTAAAATCCACGTCAGCCAAAACAACGTCGTTTTGGCTGATTTTTCACCAACTTAGTGTTTCCGGCAAGCCACGTAGGCAAAAAAATTAATAAAAAATTGCCACTTAGGATTTCCAGTAGGGTTCCGACAACTTGGCACTTAAGTGATCTATTTTTTTCGAAAAGTGGCACTTAAGTGTACCTTTTGTAACTTTTGGCACTTAAATGTCCCTCCATGCCAAGTTTTGGCACTCCTGCTATATTTATGCCTTTCTTTCCAGATGCGCCGGAGTACAGCAGCTGGGAGATGGAAACTTGTTGAGGTGTGGGTGAATTTAAGTAGCCATTCGTCAATTCAGCGAAGGCCAAAGGGTTGAAACTATATTGCAGGGTCCACAGCCAAACTTGATGGCTCCATGGAAAGAGCAAGAAGAGATTTTCTACTGTTTCTAGATACTGCTCGCATGTCTCACAGGTACTATCTTTCACTATGCCTTGAGTGAATAGATTTTCCTTACTCAGCAAAGCATTTTGACACATTCTCCATAATAAATATCGGATCTTTGGGTTTGTATTAGCCTTCCAAATCTTAGTCCAGAGAGAAGGAGGCAATTGATGAGAAGAAAGAAGCTGTTTGCAATACTGTTCCAATCTCCAGTCTCCCTGATTGTGTTGTAGCTGCTCTTTGTTAGGTGAATTGCAAGTGCACAATATCAACAAGTAATAAAGTGATGAGTGAGTATTGTTCCCACGAAGATTGTTTTAATTTTATTTTATCCAATTACTTACCGAAGGTGATCAATCCAAAAATTTAGCTAACCAAATCAAAAGACGTGTAAAAAGTGAACTAAACTAATTAAAATACTAAAATATAGAAAAGGTCAAAACTTAAAGAATTAAAAGCTAATTAAAATTGTAAAGTAAAAATAATCTAAAGCAAACTGAAAATTAATAATTATCAAGATCACAAAATGTTAGAGCATCCAACTTCACTTAATCATTCATAATTAATTTTCTTAACTTTTCATGCAACAAATTAATTTCCAATTGTGTTGGCGAAATTTCCCTAAGATGAATTAAAAGCCGACCTCGGTCTAATAATCCCTAATTAGGTATGTTAACCCACACTAACCTTAGGTGAATTTAAACTACCTAAAAGCATTAAGTTCTTGTGGAAATTCCCGGATTTAATCTAAGTAGTCCCAACCTAGATCTACTACCGCAGCCACATAAATAACCTAGTGTACCTTGACCTAAATTTAATTTATGGTTCAATATCACTATTGCACATGCACACAATCTCCACCCAAACATCATTCAAAAGTTGGCCAGACTTCTAAAAGCATTAAGATTATGATAAAGAACGACACAATCAAAACAATTCTATTGCATGAAAGTTTTTGAAAATTAATCAATCATGATTAAGATCCATTGTAGCTCTAACAAAAGAAATTTAGAACATAGTAAAAATTAAGCTGACAAGAATTAAAGAAAACATAATATTAAATAAAAACAAATTCACCGAATTGAGAAACAAGGAGCTTCAGGTTTGTCTCCTCCTTCTCTCCTTGACAGCACCAACTCTACTAAAATTGAAGAACAAAATCTAACTAAGAAAACTCAAATTTTTCTGCAAAGATGGTGGCTCCAGGGACTCTCTTCTTCTGCGGTACAAGAGCAGTTTATATAGCCTCCAAAAATCTGCCCTAGGTCGACTCCTACTAGGATTTGGAAAAGATTCATCCTTGATTTTCTTTGAACTTTATCTTCAATCATGGTCAAATTCTCCAAATATCTGATTTGAGCTGCCTTTTTCTTCAAGATGAAATATTCTGAAAGATATTGCAATATTTTGAAAGATCTGAAAATATTTCATACAAAATAAAATTACGTAAGTCGCAATTAAATTCACCAAAAATTTCTCAAAATTTAGCAAATATCAAGTATAAATAAGCAAGAATACTCTATTAAAAATAGAGTTATCACTCTTAACTGTATAATCTCCTATTCTGGTATTTGTCCAGACCAATTTATCCTCTTTTTCTTGCGGTCCCTGTGGAATTGAGAGAATTTCTCTAGCTGTACTCTTGTCAAACAGATTCTGAAGAAGTTCATTCCAAGGGGGCTGACCTTACTAAGTGCGAAGTGAGCTCCTATGGCAAACTTAGAGACAGGAACGAGCACCAGCAATGCATTAGGAGATGAATACCAGGTCATTTTGAGTTTTAGAGGACCCAATACATGTTGTGGATTTACCAATGTCCTCCACCAACAATTGGTGGATACCGGGATTTCATCGATAACAAAAAGCTTCGACCAGGTGAAAGAATTAGTGTCAACCTTCCGCAAGCAATCAATGATTCCAAGTTCTACATACCCATCTTCAAGTCACTAGTGCCTCCACGAGCTTGCAAAGATGGTGGAAAACACCTCTAAATCTAAAGAAGATGAGAAACAAAAGGTCATATTGCCCATCTTTTGTGACGTGAAACCCAATGACGTGAAGCTGAAAACCCGGTTGTATAAGGATGCCATATCAGATTTGGAGGGTCAGAAGAAGTTCAGCTCCAAGGATATAGAGAAGTGGCAGCAGGCTCTCAAAGAAGTTGGTAGCATCACGGGATGGGAGCTGGAAAAATATCCAGGGTAATCTAACCATGGTTCTGAAAATTATTTTGTACAATAGGGCCATTTTTTATTTAAATAAATCTTCTATTAGAGTAATTCATTAGATGATTGTATTTTGATTCTTCCACCCTTGCCAGAAATTCTGATTCTTCCACTTGATATAAAGATCAAACATTTCTCTTCTATATACTAAACTTGATCGCGTTCCTACCTGCTTGGTCAACATGCAAACTTGTCACCTTTGCTCATTTGAAACTATTCAACTTTGTGACAGCTATGCGAAAGTTATCAAGGAGGTTGTTCAAGAGGTTTTGGGCAAGCTAAAGACAAGGCATAAACGTGTAACTAGAGATTTAGTTGGAATGGAGGATCGAATAGCAGCTATAAAAAGTTTATTAGATATTGATTCTGGTGGTGTGCGGTTCATTGTAATTTACAGAATGGACAGCATGGGTAAAACAACACTCGCCAAGGTTATCTTCAACCAATCATGTCCTCGATTTGGCAGAAATTGCAGCTTTCTTGATAACATGAGGGAAACGGCAAAAAGCAAGGGCTTAGTTGAGCTGCAAAAAAAGTTATTGTCCGACATCTCTTATCCTAGGGTGGCTCATACAATTGATAATATTGATCGTGGGATCAGTATGATTGAAGATACAATTTGCAACAAGAAAATGCTAATTGTATTGGACGATGTTGATGAGGCCAACCATATCCAAAAGTTAATTGGAGAGAAATCTTTGTATCCAGGTACTAGAATACTTGTCACCACTAGGGACAAGAGCATTTGGAATATCAGGGGAATTAATTATAAATTTGAGCATTATGAAATGGCAACATTGAGCGATGAAGATGCACTCAAACTTTTTAGTAGGCATGCTTCAACTCTTCTCCAGCCAATTACAGCACTCCTTCAAAAGACATTGTCTCTACTATGGGTGGACTACCTTTAGCTATTGAAGCAATAGCTTCATCGCTTTATGGTAAGGAAAACCAAAAAAAATGGGAAGAGAGGCTAGAGAAGCTAAAGAATTCACCTCATTTGGATGCCTCGGGAAAGCTAAGGATTAGCTATGATGCTTTAGAGCCGGATCAACAAAAAATATTTCTCGATATTGCATGCTTTTTCAGTGGTGAAAATAAGACTAATAGAATGCACTTATGGAAAGATTGTGAGATTGGCCTAGAAGATGCCATCGATGTCCTTATTAAGAGGTGCATGATAAAGGTTGATGATGATGATAGATTTTGGATGCACGATCAGTTTAGAGATCTTGGAAAGGCAATTGCCAAACAAGAGCATACCAGGTTGTGGGATAGAGATGACGTCATTTGCGAATTAATATCAATAGAGGTAAAGTATGACCAAATTTGAATAGAAAATTGCTTACCCTGTTCTTAATTGAGGATTCAAGTGACTGAATTAAATTGTGGGAGATTGACAAATTCCTGCTCCTGCTCAATGTCATTGGCTGATCAAGGGGAGCGTCCAAGCACTCAGGTTGATGCGGAGTCAGTATAAACCTTCTATAACTATCACTTTGGAGCAAATTAAACGTTTCCCACATTTACGGTTTCTTGAGTTGGCTTCTGCAAACTGCGGGCATAAGTACAGCGGGAGTGCCAAAACTTGGCACGGAGGGACACTTAAGTGCCACTTTTAAAAAAAAATGGATCACTTAAGTGCCAAGTCACCGGAACCCTGCCGGAAATCCTATATGGCAATTTTTTATTAACTTTTTTGCCTACGTGGCTCGCCGGAAATTGAAACGACGAAAAATCAGCGCAAAACGACGTCATTTTTGCGCTGATGTGGATTTTAAAAATTATTAATTAAATAATTAATAATATATTATTATAAAATCGATTTTATTAAAAAAAAAACAGAGGAGAAGGGGATCGGCGAGGGCTGTGTAGCCCTCGCTGCCGCCGCCGTTGCCACCCCACCCTCGCCGAGAAGGGCCGAGATGGTGGGCGAGGGTCGGTCGGGGTCGCGAGCCGGCCGTGGCCGGCGACCCCGGCCGGCTTGCGGGCCTTCGCAGCGAGGCCAGCCGGGGCCCGACGACCCGGCTGACCCTCACCCACTGTCATCGGCCCTTCCCGGCGAGGGTGGGGCGGCGACGGCGGCGGCAGCGAGGGTTGCACAGCCCTCGCCAATCCCTTTCTTCCTTTTTTTTTTAAATAAAATCAATTTTAATTTTTTAAAAATCTGACATGGACAATTTTTTTTATTAAAATTGCCATGTATATTTTTTATTTTGAAGAAAATGCTCCGTCAGCAAATGAAGTCGCCGGAAAATGGACACGTGGCAATTTGGCCGGATTTTCTCGCCGTTGGCACTTAAGTAATCCCTTTTGCTCCGATTTTGGCACTTAAGTGTACCGTTTGTAACTTTTGGCACTTAAGTGTCCCTCCGTGCCAAGTTTTAGCACTCCCGCTATACTTATGGCGCAAACTGCGACTTCCAGGGATGTCTTTGCAATTCGAGAGCGCTCGTTCGTTTTTGCCCTACATATCCTCGATGTTTGGAGTCACCCAATACGTGGCATCTGGAAAACTTGGTTGAGGTGAACCTTCATTTCCTTGAGTTAACATGGCAATTGGATGAGGTCCATAGGCTAATCAAGGTATGCTGGTTTCCCTCTTAGTCTAATTTTCACTTTCAATGAAGGACAAAATTTGATGGATTTATAGTCTAATTTTCTCATTTAGTAAAAGGATCGGATGACATATGATAAAAGGTGGGAGCCTAAATCGATAATCATTTCTTGTACGGACATCTAATGGTCTGTCCTGATGTTTCATTGGTTTTTGTAGGGGGCAAAGAAATTGAAGGTCCTCACTCTTAACAACATTTCGTCGAAAGATGGGTTTCCGACCTATCTGATAGCAACCTTTCCTGAAAACTCAGCTCTAGAGAAGTTGAGTATTAGTGGTTGTGAATCTTTATCCTGTACTGCCTGCTCTATTAGGAAACTGAGGCACCTGTCTCACTTGAGCATTAAGTTCTGTTCCAACTTTACAGAATTGCATGAACAGATTGGAGAGCTACAGAATCTTCAGCACCTCTCTATTACGAACTGTCGTAGCTTCAGTAAACTCCCTGACTCAGTTTTGCAATTAGTGTCATTAACGAAGCTGGATGCATCATCCACGAGTATTACAAGATTACCGGATTCCATTGGTACTACCAAGACTGTCATCTATCGATGTATCACGCACACCAATTATGGAAATGCCCTGTACAATGAGCCAGTTTCTTCAGCTCCAAATATTGGACATGGTTGTTTGTGTTAGAATACAAGTGTTGCCCAAGCTCCCCATAAGTTTGACCACTCTACGGATCTACTTCGTTGATGACTATCCATGACCTCTCATATCTTACTAATCTAGTTGAACTGCTTCTATCTGATGGCTCCGACAGAGCTACAGCCACATCGAATGTTATTCAAAGTTGCGACTTGAGGCGGATTGGGAGTTTATCCAAATTGAGCAAGCTGTTCTTTCGCTTATTGAATGTTCCCGTGCTGACTACAGAGTTGGGTTCCCTTTCTCAGTTAAAACAACTTACTCTGTATAGACCAGACCCACAAACCCTCAATCAACTCCCACCAAACTTGACCGTTTTATGCGCCTGTCGCACTCGAGCGAAACAAGTACATCTCGACGGGCTTCCTCCATTGGAAAAGGAGGCTGCATTCATTTCATCAAGTTTGAGAAAATTGAGAGAAATCAAGGTGAACGAGATCACATATTCAGGAGTGCATGTCTTCCAAGAGGTTGGTTCGTCTACCGGAGGAGCCGGGGCCGATGAGCTACGAGCTCCCGAGTTCACTGATCGTTGGAGGGGAGAGTTCCTTGTCCCAACCTCCCTAAAGATGCTTAAAAAATTGGATCTGTGGAGGTGCCCAGAGGTACAGGGTATTCAATTTGTTTCTCCGTTGGAATCGTTGGAAGAATTTTCTATTCAATGGTGCATTTCATTAAAAAGGTTACGCGGTTTGTCAAACTTGAAGAACTTGAATTGCTTAACGATTTCAAAGTGCAAGAGCCTGCAGGTTGTTGAGGGCATTGATGGATTAGAGTTTTTGCAGAGGTTGGATTTATGGGGGTGCACATCAATGAAATTTTTTTTTTTATGCGTCGTGCTAAAAATACCAAATGAGTGCCAGATTAGTAGAACAGATCGTGGGGAGTTAATCGAGACTAGGAAGTCATCGTACATTGATATAACTTGGAAATCTTACAGAGAGAAGATTCAGAACAACGGATTCTGAAATTGAAACGGACTCTGAAGCAGATACGGGGGATCCCTCATAAAAAAACGGTGTGCCTTTTCTCTAATCATAGATCATTGATGTTTCTTCTACTTTATTCACTTTCTATTTTTGCTTTCTTCTAGTGAAGAGGGACAATAAACTTATTATTTCCTTCTGCAGAACCAGGACAATGAAGAGGAAAAGAGAGAGCAAGACAGAGCCGGCAAGAGAACAAGTGAAAAGAAAGAGGGGAAACAGGGCCCCAAGTGGATTTTAGGACTAAGTTGGCTAAAACAGTCTGCCTGAGCTCGCCGATCGATTGAATTTTCACTGGCCGATATTTTCCAGCGACTGAAACAAGCGCAATTTTGTCTGACATTTGTGATTGGTTAAAAAGTTGAAGAAATTCGTGAATTGAATTGGATTAGGATTCTTCTTCCTCTCTCCCACCGCTCAAGCAAATTGCTGTTGCTCGATCCTTGGCAACTTTGTGTCCAATCCTCATCGCTACTTGCTTGCTCCTCACAAGCTTCAGTCCATTGTTTGCTGTCGTCTCTACGTTCCCAGGTTCCATTGTCGTCCCCAAGTTTAAGTTTGATGTCCGTGAGCTTCAAGTCCTTCTTCAATGCTGCTCAGCTGGAGGAATTTGGTGCTAGATGATGCTCAGATGGTTGCATTCATTAACTCCATCAGGGGCAGGAGTCATGATTGGACTCAAGCTCTGGATCACGAGCTAATCACTGAAGAACAGGTAAGACTGGTGTGGCAGTTGGTGTTTAGTTGAATGTAATCGTGTGATTTATCTTTGCATAGTTAAGCATGAGCTGGAGCTCTGGCTCTAGCTTCATATGGTAATAGTTGTATAAAGGTCTGTCTGCTTGCAATTGTTTGACTATTTCAATGCCTGGTCATGTTATGTTCCTATGCTTTTGTGGACTGCCCGATTGAGTGTAATCATGTGCCGATTTGTTGTGCGTTTGTTAATTGGGGAATTAATAGAATTACGTGTATTTGGTGAGCTAACTTAAGATTAGAAAGCTTCAAAATTGGGGAAACAGCTTTGATGGAGAATGGCAATGTAAATGTTTGCAGTCGATCATATGACAATTGAACCATTCCCGTGAATGTTATTACAGAGCACACAAAACTTTCTACACAGGATGTTGAGCATCTTCTCATGAAGAGTTTGTCTGTAAGTATATTCTAAGGTTTGGATAATGGTCCCTTTGATAAGTATCCATTGTCTCTTTTTTCACCTGTGAGGAGCTGTCAATGATTGAAAATGAAGCAAACAATGCTTCTCTTCTTGGTTCATCATACCTAATTAAATGCCATATCCAGCTTCTTTTTTGTTTTTTTTCCTTTTATCATATTTTGGGCTGTTGTATTTTCCATTGGTAATTTGAGTTCTGCTGCATATGATTGAAAGGACTAGAAGTTTGTGGGTTGGTTGTACAGAATGTGCCTAAACTGTGGTGACTTGCTTTAATGAGTGTCCACTTTTTGATACATCTCTACTTTCTCACGTCTAAGATGAGTCCTGAGAAATGTCTTGAAACTGTTGCGACTTGGTTTTATTCTTTGGATGTGGTCCCTGGAGCATTTATTGCTTTCTTTTGCTCAATTGTGTCCATTTTGATCCGCCATCATGTGGATCGATGAATGTTGTGGGAGAATTTTTGTAGCTTTCCAGAATGAATATATTTAAATGAATGCACATACGTGTCACTCTTGAGGAGTACCAGTAATTTCTCAGGATGCTGCGTAGCCTCTCTACCTTTCTGCCTTAATGTTCAAGGTGAGATTCTTAATTTCTGTTGCATTCAGCAACAAAAGAAACCTATTGGAATACGATTCATTATCATCTTTTGACCATTCCCTTTCAAGCCATTGATCAGTCGAAGCTATCTTGACAATAAGGAAACTCAAATGTAGAGTTAGTATCAAACACCAACATTCAATATTGCAGAAAGCATGGCTTGCCGTGCCAGTATCTTTTCAACACAATGTCTTGCCGTGCTTGGCTAAATCTAGATTCCTCAAAATAGGGACACCGAATGGAAGTATACTGGCTTATTTGGCTCCTTTTCCTACTTGCCAGTAACAGTAGATCTCTTAGTCCGTTAGGGAGAGAGGCTGCAAAATCCAAGTCAGAAGGAGCTTACCGAAAAATATCGACAAGGATTGCAGAATAGACATTTGCAACATCCCCATATCAATAAGCTCAATACGCTTTGCAATCAGATTACCACAATCCATTCAATAACCAGTATCTATAGCAAAATTTGGCTGCTAAACAGCACGTACTCAAAGTTCCATATATGACATTCTCTGAGCAGGACTCTGAAACTCGACAAATGCCCACGTCTCTGTTGCAGGTACCTTGTGAAAGCGATATTGTCCACTTCGATTTGAAAAGCAGCAGAGCAGAATCTATCGAGAGAGGCTTATTTGCTTGTGAAGAGAATACTCAATAGAGAGAAAACGCACGGTCAATTGTTGGAAACCAAGCAAAATCAAAAGAAAAAAATACATGCTTGATTTAGCTTAGTGGTTGCCGTCAAAGTCTATGAAGTGAGATGATCGCGAGATGACGATGCAGTGGTGCTTTTGGTGTAACATCCTGAAATTCGAGCCCTTTGAGGGATGAATGAACGTTGATTTCGCCAGTGCATTGTTGGTTGATCTCACTCGGAACTGATCACTCTTGAGATACTGACCTTGAAGGAAAAGAATAATGAGGACAGCACTCGTACGACTAAAGAACTTAACCTGGGAAAATGACTCGACCGTGAGACTTGCGTAAGGACGATCCTGTAAATATGCAAGCCGATTCCAAGGACGAATAAAAGTCAATTCGCGGATAGAAATAATGGGACGATGGGTGATTCCATTTACTGTTATCAAACCCGCGAACGGTCCTATGTCGATCCTTGATAATCGCGACTTTGAAATAAGAATCGATCATTCGCAATTTCATGTAATCAAGGACGTCCATGTGTCGAGAAGTCTTGAACGTGAATTGGCATAAGTCGGTTACGCGTGAATCCTCGAAGCCGCCTGTCAGTCTGAGTAGTACCAAAATAGCATTCAGGCAAAATTGACAAGGCATGTGAATCCAATATTGGATTTCGAATTTTTGGGAACGTCCAGGACGGACTTTTGGATGATGCTTCCTTGACAGTCAACGGTGTCAATTGAGCCGACTTTTTGAGAAAGGGGATTTTGGACTGAGAACCCGAGCCTATGAGGACGTGGGCCAGGCAAGAACAGTGAGGGCCTCACGCCCAAGGTGGGACGGCCACCATGGAAGATCGAGACAATGAGCAAGCCCATTGGACCCAACCAACCCCTCACCCATCCTAGCTCGTTATCCAAACTTGAGCCAATTCGAGCCCAACAAATTCTCAAGCCCGTTCCTATCCATTTCCCATCCTGTTTCTTAGGCCCGCCCTTCATTTTCAGCCCAAGGACAGATTGGGAAATGTGCAAGGTGGGAATGACCAAAATGCCCTTAGATATTTTGGAGAAAAGTCAAAGGAAGAGAGAGAAGATGATGTCATCTTGCCTTGGGAGTTGGGGCAAGCATTTAGGGCCTTGATGAGGCTTATCCTTTAGCCTTCACTTCACTCTCTCTCCTTCCCTTGCAGCCCTCAAAACCGCACAACACTTCTCCCTTGTTTCCCTTCGTTCCTGTAGTTTCTACTTCTGACCTCTCATTGAATTTTGAGTTGTTCATTGCCTTCCCGGTGGAATCTCGGGCCGTTCCACCTATCAACCTGTTTAGCACAGAAAAACTGTTTAGATGGCATCGGCCGTTTGCCGAAAGAAGCCTCTAGCCGATCCGTATGGCCGCCGGAAGTCACTGCTCGCCGGATCGCCTACTGTAGCCGCAGCTTTGCACAATTCCGCATTTTCCTCTGTTTCTCTCCCATTTCGACCAAACCACCGCCCATACCAACCACCAGCAGTTGTCCCTCGACCCTCAGGTGCCACTGGTCGTCAGCCCACCGCTCGCCGGAGCTCCGGTGAGCTCCGTTTAGCCACTTTCCTCTCCAAGCAGTGATGTTTTCAAAATTTTAGAGGGGATCCGAGTTTGTTGCTGCTATTCTCAACCCTGGGACCACCTTGGATCATCGTGGTAGAGGCCCTCGGGTGTCGAGTTCATCGCCGCCGCTGCGTTCGTGTCTCCGGCCCGCTTAATGGGTAAGTTTAGCTCTTAAACCCTATTTCATGCCTAAACTTGCTTAGGGTTGGGTTAATTAGTGCTAAGGGCTGATTAGGGTATTTAATTAAGTTTATTATCCCTAAAATAGGTGGTTAGATAGATTATTAAGATTATATTAGCTTAATTTTGCTTATTAAGCTTAATTGTGCTTAATTATTGCTTAATGGTGTATTATGTGATTTTTGTGGATTAATTAAGCATGTTTAATTTAAATTGCTTGATTAATGATTTTAATTAATGTTTTGTTTAATTTCTGAATTTAATGTATTAATTAATTAAATTATTTTATAATTTCGAATTATTAATATTTCTGGAAATTAATTATTTTGGGGAAAATAATTAATTGAGTATTTATGTGAAATGGTTTTAATTGATTAATTTTGTGGGAAAATTACTATGGTCTAATTTTCTAAAGTCCATAGTATTTATATACTACATTATTAAATGGTATTGATTTATTAAGGAAGAGTTTCATTAAATGGAATTTTTTGGGTTAGATTATTAATTATGGGATTGGAAAATAATTATAATTATTTTGTGGGACTTAAATTATTTTCATCGAGATAATTGACTATAGTATTATATACTTCTTAAATGAGAACGGTTGATTGTCGTTGTCGTAAGAACACGTGTTTATTTATTATTAAATATTGACACGCGTGATTGGGTATCGGTAATTATTGAGGTACGTGCATTATTTTGGAAAAGTGTGCAAGTATCGTCATGTTGATTGGTCATAATTGATTGATAGACTGTGACTTGAATTATTGATGGTTGCAACTTTCGTGAATGATTGAACTGCTGCTATTGTACGTGACTGCTGGATACTGTCGCATGACATTAGGTCGCTTGACAGTGGTCATTGGGTCGCTTGACAGTGGTCAGATGCGGAGTCGCGGTTGAGGCCGGGCCCATGCTCTATAGGGAATGCCGTCGATAGGGGAAAGCCCAGGACGTCGCCGTGCTTCATGGGGGAGGACGATGCCTGGTCTACAACCAGTTGATCGCCAACCATAAAGTTGTGCCATGGCCTGGAGGGTCATAATAATCGAAGCATATGTGTGGATGTGAGGCATGAGAAAGTTGTGTGAGATGCTCTGATTATTCACATGCTCTTAATGTCGTGATGAATTGACGCGTGAGTTGATTGTCGTGCAGAGTGTGGCAATGGCCAAGTGAGATCGCTTGTGGTGCGACTCGTATGTGATTGATGAACTATATCATCTAATGGCCATGTGTCTTGCTTGCATTATATGAGATTTGACATGTAGGGTATGGCAGATCGGGTAAGGTTGCATTTGAACTGAATATTGATTATTGGTTTACCTTGTCTATTGTTTGGTCTACTATTTGCTAGCTATCTGTTGTTGGGTTGAGTGAGGGGTGGTTCTGGAGAGATACTCCGAGTTGAGTTGGCATATTAATCGGGGCTTAGGGGGAGAACTCATTGAGATTTTATCTCAACCCGCTGTGGTTAACCATTTTCAGGCCCCTAGAATGGTGTACCCGCAATGGAGAATCCTGCCCCCGCTCTACCAGTGATCGACCCGATGGAGCTTGAGTCCGATGGGTCTGAGTAACTATGATGCTGAACTCGAGGGTTCTTTTGTATAGCTGGATTAGCCTAGTTTCTTTTTGGTTTGGCTTAGATGATGGATTGACCCTTTTTGTCGGGCTTGTAATTCGAAAAACGATCCTCCGTTGGTTAATCCAATGAAGATGTATAAATGAGTAGTTGTTGTTGTTCTTGCTGTTCATCCCTCTATCCCTATATTGATTGTTTGTTTGTCTGGGGATGGTTCATCTTCCGCTTGCGCTTAACGAAAGATAAGATGAATGGTCATCGATGGGTCCTACGACGTCGCTTTCAATTGACCATGGAAATGGAGTTGCCGTGAGCTCGAGAGCCGAGGCGTGACAACCCCGTTGATTTTGGTATCAGAGCAAGGTTGAGACTTGGAGTGATAAGGTGTGTGGAATTTTTGGGATAGTTAGATAGGGATGACTTTTACTTTACGTGCCTGTGATTGCTTTTGTGGTTTCGTGTGGTGACGGGTTGCTCGTAGTTCAGAGTGATGAGCAATCTTGAGCAGTCAGCCCCTAGGCGTAGAGTAGTGTCTTGTCAAACTAGTGCTAGAGGTAGCGCACAGGCATATCCTAAGTTAGACGGGATCCTACTAATGCTGGAGACCTTGTTAGGACAGCAAGCTGTGGTCCTTATGGTTCCCCTAGTGAGAGGAGAGGCCTGAGAGAGACCGATACTTAGGTTAGTGAGCAGTTCTTGAGACTAAAGCCTTCGAGGTTCAGTGGTGTGGGCGACTCTAAAGCTGTGACCCTTTGGATAAGGGATTTCGAGAGGATTGTTACAGTGTTGAGGTGTTCAAAGTAAGACTGAGTACTTTTGGCGGCTTATCAATTTCAAGGTAATGCCATTAATTAGTGGGAAGTCACTCATGGAAGAGTATTCTCGGAAGGCATAACTCAGACTTGGGGTGCCTTTCGTGAAGCTTTCATTGGGTAATACTTCTTAGACAGTGCGAGAGAGTCAAAGATGATAGAGTTTCAACAGTTTCGTCAGAATCAGATGTCAGTGGATCAATATGAGGCAAAGTTGGCCGAGTTGGCACATACTAAGCCGAGATTAGTGGAGGACCCTTGGATAGGGCAAGACGGTTCATAGATGGTTTAAAACCGGAATTGAAAGCCAGCTAGTGCCCTTGAGTTTAAAGAGTTTTGATAAGATGTACGAGAGGGCTTAGATGATAGAAAAGAATATGATTGAGAGGGCGACCATGTCTGTCTCATGGTTCGTGCCTAATAGAGACAATTGTTGATTTGGAAATGGACCGATGATGGGGAGAAGGAATCCTATCCCACCAAACAGAAAGTGGATTGTCATGGAAAGACAATTTGGTTTAACCCGGTAGTGGGTGATAGTTTTGAGTTTGTGAGAAATCGAGGAGGACCCTCGACCCCTTTGAAATTCGTCGTTGGAAGTAACTCGTTTATTGGATGAAGGTTGCTAAGGTTATTGGACAACTGAGGTTAATTGGTTAGTTGAAGAATCAAGGATGGATTGTTGCACTTATGCATCGCTTATTAGTAGCTCAACCAAGGGACGGTCATGAGCAAGTATCCATTATCAAGGATGAATGACTTGTTTGACCCATTTCAAGAAGCTTCGATGTGTTCCAAGATAGACCCAAGAACGGGCTATCAGTAGTTGAGGATTAAAAAGGAGAATAAACTAAAGACGACATATCGTGTGTGATTTGGTCACTACAAGATTACCGTACCGTTGTTTGGATTAACTAATACGTCAGTTGCTTTTATGGATTTGATGGATTGAGTGATTAAGGCGTATTTGGAGCAAATTGTAATTGTGTCCATGAGTGATATATTGGAATATTCAAGGAAATTAGAGGAACGCGAATAGCACTTGAGGGCGGTGCTATAGACCATTCGAGAGCATAAACAGTATGCCAAGTTTAATGCGTGCGAGTTTGGGTTTACTCTCGTTGCTTTTGTTATCGTGTGATTTTGGATGAAAGGAATTTCTATGGATCCGCTAAGATCAAGGTAGTCATGAATATGTCGGGACTTATGACGGTGACAGAGGTTCGAAGTTTTCTAAGTCGGACAAGCTAGTACAGACGATTCGTAGAAAGGTTCTCTATGATAGCTATGCTTCTGATATGAAGGTTAATAAATGACGTAAGAATTTGAATGGATGAATAAGTGAAATTTTTTTTAAGCTTAAGTATAAGCTGATTACCGCACCAGTTTTGAGGATTTAGTCTACTATTGGAGAATACGAGATTTATAGTGAGGTGTCGTATAAGGGATTTGACTGTGTGGTAAGGCAACAAGGAAGATTGGTTGCTTACGCGTCACGACAATTGAGGTCATTGGATTTAATGGAAGTTAGATAAGTTTTATCTTGATGATTTGAGGAGTTGTAGGTATGGGATTATAAGAGATGATCTATTAAATGGTGATAATCTTTGATAAGAATTATGGTGGATGATTTATTGCTCGGAAGTCTTAGATTCAATTAAGATATGAATTTACCAAGGTGGATTATTTCAAGAGATATATAAGATAGGGATTTGAGGAATGGATTTTTGTCTTCGGTGGATTAAGAATTAATTATCCCTTGATGCTAGATGGATGAGTGGTGAAATAGCTTTATTAAGGATTTCTTCTCGAGGTATCAGAAAGGATTTGAAGAGGTATTTAAAAGCCTTTAGTGCGATAAATGACATTTGGTTTGCACTAATTTTCAAGTGGTTGAGGTGAATTCTAGATTTGGTTATTAAATGGGCATGAAAGAAATATTGGAAGAAAAATCGATAGTTTGTGGAATTCAGATAGCGGTTCGATGGAAATTCAGTGAATCGGATTTCAAGTGTCAATAAGTGATCCTGTGGAAATGAGCTAGAGAAAGTTTCGCACTTTGAGGTGCTTAGATGAGGTTAAAACCATGAGGCTTGGTATGGGACAGGCCAAAGCGGATAATACCTCTATGAGATGGTGCATGTCAAAAAGGAACTTTTGCTAGTAGTGGTGCAGTTCAAAGATGCCTGTAACGACTGATTCGACGAGGGCAGGGAGTGGTCGCCGAGGCTAGAGTGCCTGAGCAAGGAGTGACTCTTGGCAGGCTTCTAGGATATCGAAAGGGGCGGAAATGAACTGAACTACGTACTGTGCAAAAAGAGAGTACTTGTGGGATAAGATTTATTGGAGTGGTATAGCAAAAATATAGTCAGAAATACGAGGTCAGAGAACTAGGAATCGCTGGTTCCAAATTGGTTTAGCAGTCATTGAATGCAGTTCAGATTATCAGAGACAGACTAAAGACTGCTCAGAGTCATCAGAAGAGTTATGCAGATAAGCGTCGTACACCGTTGAAGTTTAAGGTGGACGATCATGTGTTTTTGAAAGTATCGTGGATGATGGGTACTTCCAGATTTGACAAAAAAGAAAAGTTAAGTCCGAGGTACATTGGACCCTTTGAAATTTTGGAAAGCATCAGGGTTTTAGCGTATCGTTTTGCGTTGCCATCGAAGCTTGCTCAAGTACATGATGTTTTCCACATGTCCATGTTGAGAAAGTACGAACCAGACCCGACTCATGTTTTGAATTTTGAGGAACTGGACATAGACGATCGGGTGTCATACGTGGAGAGGCCGATACGAATAGAGGATCGTAAAGAGCAAGTACTTCGAAACAAGATTATCGCCTTAGTTAAGGTGATCTGGCAGTATCGTGTAATAGAGGGAGCTACATTGGAAAGTGAAGAAGTAATGAAGCATCAGCACCCCCATCTTTTAAGGATTTGACAATAGCAGCAAATTTCGAGGATGAAATTTTTATAAGGGGGGAAGAGTTGTAACATCCTGAAATTCGAGCCCTTTGAGGGATGAATGAACGTTAATTTCGCCAGTGCATTATTGGTTGATCTCACTAGGAACTAATCACTCCTGAGATATTGACCTTGAAAGGAAAGGCTAATGAGGACAGAACTCGTGCTACTAAAGAACTTGACTATGAGACTTGCGTAAGGACGATCTTGTAGATATGCAAGCCGATTCCAAGGACGAATAGAAGTCAATTCGCGGACAGAAATAATGGGACAACAGGTGATTCCGTCTACTATTATCGAACCCGCGAACGGCTCTATGTTAATCGTTGATAATCGTGTACTATGAAATAAGAATCGATCCTTCGCAATTTCATGTAGTCAAAGACATCCATGTGTCGAGAAATCTTGAACGTGAATTGGCACGAGTCGGTTACACATAAATTCTTGAAGCCACCTATCAGTCTGAGTAGTACCAAAATGGCATTCGGGCGAAATTGACAAGGCATGTGAATCCAATATTAGACTTCGAATTTTCGGGAACGTCCGGGACGGACTTTTGGACTATGCTTCATTAACAGTCAACGGTGTCAATTGAGTCGAGTTTTTGAGAAATGGGATTTTGGACCGAGAACCTGAGCCCATGAGGACATGGGCTAGGTAAGAACAACGAGGGCCTCATGCCCAATGTGGGACGACCACCGTGGAAGACCAAGACAACGAGCAAGCCCGTTGGACCCAACCGATCCCTCACTCGTCTTAGCTCGTTATCCAAACTTGAGCCAATTTGAGCCCAACAAATTCTCGAGCCCGTTTCTACCAATTTCCCAGCCCGTTTCTTAGGCCCGCCCTTCATTTTCAGTCCAAGGACAGATTGGGAAATGTGCAAGGTGGAAATGACCAAAATGCCCTTGGATATTTTGGAGAAAAGTCAAAGGAAGAGAGAGAAGATGATGTCATCTTGCCTTGGGAGTTGGGGCAAGCATTTATGGCCTTGATGAGGCTTATCCTTCAGCCTTCACTTCACTCTCTCTCCTCCCCTTGCAGCCCTCAAAACCGCACAACACTTCTTCCTTGTTTCCCTTCATTCTTGCAGTTTCTACTTCTAACCTCTCACCGAATTTTGAGTTGTTCATTGCCTTCCCGGTGGAATCTCGGGCCATTTCACCTATCAATCTATTAAGCACAGAAAAATCGTTCAGATGGCATCAGCCGTTCGCCAAAAGAAGCCTTCAGCCAATCCGTACGGCCTCCGGAAGTCACTGCTCGCCGAACCGCCTACTGTAGCGGCAGCTTTGCACAGTTCCGCATTTTCCTCCGTTTCTCTCCCATTTCGATCAAATCACTGCTCATACCAGTCACCAGTAGTTGTCCCTTGACCGCTAGCTGCCGTTGGTCATCGGTCCACCGCTCGCTGGAGCTCCGGTGAGCTCCGTTCAGCCGCTTTCCTCTCCAAGTAGTGTTGTTTTCAGAATTTCAGAGGGGATCCGAGTTTGTTGCTGCTATTCTCAGCCCTGGGACTGCCTTGGATCGTCGTGGTAGAGGCTCTTGGGTGTCGGGTTCGTTGCCGCAGCCGCGTCCGCATCTCCGGCCCGTTTAACGGGTGAGTTTAGCTCTTAAATCCTATTTAGTGCCTAAACTTGCTTAGGGTTGGGTTAATTAGTGCTAAGGGCTAATTAGGGTGTTTAATTAAGTTTATTAACCCTAAGATAAGTGGTTAGATAGATGATTAAGATTAGATTAGCTTAATTTTTCTTATTAAGCTTAATTGTGCTTAATTTTTCTTATTAAGCTTAATTGTGCTTAATTATTGCTTAATGGTGGATTATGTGATTTTTGTGGATTAATTAAGCATGTTTAGTTTAAATTGCTTGATTAATGATTTTAATTAATGTTTTGTTTAATTTCTGAATTTAATGTATTAATTAATTAAATTATTTTATAATTTCGAATTATTAATATTTCTGGAAATTAATTATTTTGGGGAAAATAATTAATTGAGTATTTATGCGAAATGGTTTTAATTGATTAATTTTGTGGGAAAATTACTATGGTCTAATTTTCTAAAGTCCATAGTATTTATATACTACATTATTAAATGGCATTGATTTATTAAGGAAGAGTTTTATTAAATGGAATTATTTGGGTTGGATTATTAATTATGGGATTGGAAAATAATTATAAGTATTTTGTGGGACTTAAATTATTTTCATTGAGACAATTGACTATAGTATTACATACTTCTTAAATGAGAATGGTTGATTGTCGTTGTTGTGAGAACACATGTTTATTTATTATTAAATATTGAGACGCTTGATTGGGTACCGGTAATTATTGAGGTACGTGCATTATTTTGGAAAAGTGTGCAAGTATCGTCATGTTGATTGGTCAGAATTGATTGATAGACTGTGACTTGAATTACTGATGGTTGCAACTTTCGTGAATGATTGAATTGCTGCTATTGTACGTGACTGCTGGATACTGTCGCATGACATTATACATGTGTTAACTGCAATGGCATGTCGTATAAGCACGAGCAATGTGCATTCACGACCAAGTAAAAGCAAAGACAAGAATGAACTGTTTGCTAATGTGTTGCATGGTCATATTAAAGTTGATAGCCCGGTTGAGCCAGTGACCACCAATCCTTCAGGGTTGTGCCGTGACCATTAGGTCACCTGACAATGGTCTGCTGTTTGCCGGCTGTCTGTTGTTGGGTTGAGTGAGGAGTGGTTCTGGGGAGGTACCCCGAGTTGATTTGGCGTACTAACCGGGGCTTAGGGGGAGAACTCGTTGAGATTTTATCTCAACCCGTCGTGGTTAACCATTTTTAGGCCCCTAGAATGGCATACCATGCAATGGAGAATCCTACCCCTATTCCACCAGTGATCAACCCGATGGGGCTTGAGTCCGATGGGTCTAAATGACCGTGGTGCTAAACCCGAGGGTTCTTTTATATAGCTGGATTAGCCTAGTTTCTTTTTTGTTTGGCTTAGAGGATGGATCGGCCCTTTTTGTCGGGCTTGTAATTCGAAAAACGATCCTCCGTTGGTTAATCCAATGAAGATGTATAAATGAGTAGTTGTTGTTCATGCTGTTCATCCCTCTATCCCTGTATTGATTGTTTGTTTGTCTGGAGATGGTTCGTCTTCCGTTTGCACTTAACGAAAGATAAAATGAATGGTCGTTGACGGGTCCTGGGACGTCGCTTTCAATTGACCATGGAAATGGGGTTGCCGCGAGCTCGAGAGTTGAGGCGTGACATTTGGACTGGTCAGGAGAGCAATCTACACTTGGCGATGGTGGCTTCTTTTCATTCAACAAAACATCCTGTCAACAGGGGAGGACGGAGGACAAGATCACCGCCTCTGATGATGAAAGATATACGAGAAACTAGCGGGTAGCGCTGGTAATTTGGACGGAGAAGAGCATCCAAGAGGAGTAACCCATGAAACGTGCGGTGACACAACGACTATGCTGCCGTAGCGAGACGATGGAAGCCAAGGATTTGTCTGGTGAGGCGGGGGAAGCGACAAGCTCATCGAGCGATGGCTCAGTCCACAGATTCGAGAGAAGACGATTGTGAAGGGGGGATTTCGAAACGAATTGGCTTTGATGGCAGCGATGATTGGTTGGTACGTGAGATTAACGGAGGAACAGGTAAGAAAATGATAAACATTCCCTGCATGTTCACCCAATAATTCACTTTCAATGTGCAACGAGATCAGCTGCCTGAACAGATCCCCCCTATTGCCAGGACTGCCCTCTGCTCTGCTTTCTTCTCTTTTCTGTTTCGCACGTTCTCCCCCCCTGGTTCCAGGTGAAACTCTTGGCCTATTGTTGACTAGATGGCCCATATCTTGACTTAGTTTCATGTCCCCTATAAGGCTAGAGCGATGAGGTTAGCTGAGGTTTGATGGTACGCACGAAAAATGTGTCAACTTAAAAGAAGCAGATCAATCGGGTATGGTTGAGTGGCCTTGAATATTTCTTCAGTGATTGGAGGGACTCGAAAGTGCCTGTCCTCTTCATCGGTCCAAAATTTATTTTAATGCCAGGCCCAGGTATCAAAATCAACATGCCTCTAATCACGAATGCGAGGGATGAATGCAAAAATAGTGCGGGGTAAGTGTTTTTTGGAGTGCCGGACACCCTAAGTGTCAAAATTTGGCACAAGCGAATATATAAGTGTCAAAACTTCCAAAATGTATACTTAAGTGACATAATCGAAGAAGAAATGAATACTTAAGTACTAACAACGAGACACGTTAGATTTCCGACAACCATGTAAACCGATTTTATTAATATGATAATGCGATATCAAATTTCTGACAAGCTTGCCAAAGTTGGCATTTAAGTATCTAATTTTTTTTTAAAAGAAAAAGTGGCGTTTAAATGTACATTTTGAAAATTTTGAAACTTATGTGTTTACTCGTACCAAGTTTTGACACTGTGGTGTACTTCTACCAGTGATTTTGGTTAGAGATTCAATTATAGCATTATTGGCAAATTTGGTCCCCAAAATTATTTAAAGAGATTCAATGACAACCTAGCCACAAAAATTTAGGTGTCAACAACTAGACTCGCATTCTAATAGTTGTCAATAAGGAAATAAGTGTTGAAAAGGATTTGCACAATCATTTGCTATTTAATATAAATGCACATTTAATGAGTATGCTTAAATGGTTAAAGGTACTTAATTATAATAAAAGGTAAGTCTTTAAGGTGAAGAGATCAAGTCAAATATTTCATAGAGTAGTAAGTATATGCTAGGGTAACACTTTCTTTTGTCCATCTTACTCTATTCCTACTTTAACTCTTATTATTAAACTTTTGTCCTACTTCTTGTAGGACGTGAGAGTCAAAATCTATACCTGAAACTAAATTGTCCCCATCCCAATCCCTCTTGAGAAGGTGGGGATTCGAACCCCCTACATTCCCTTTCTCACGTGAGAAGGGTGGCCATTAGGGCAAATCCTGGTTATATTTGGATAATGCTTAGGCGGAGCATTTTTTTGTAGTGAATGCTGCAAATTCAATCTCTGTGGTATGAAGGAAATTTGTCTAATTATCTAGAGTCCCATGTGTCATAATGAGTCATGATTCTTTGGAAATATTTTATTATCACGCATTTTTATAAATAAATTGTTACCATATTGGATCGAGATTTTAAATATGTCCAACTATAGAAAAGGCACACCTTCATTATTGTCCTCTACCTTATTTTTTATAAAGCCATTGACTTTAGTGACTAAAAATTGGAAGTTGCACCTGCTACGAAGTTGCGTTGAGGTGCACCATAATATGTAATTTTTTTTTGGCACCAGCTGGGATGTTGGCTGCGCCCGTAAATGATGGCAAACGGTTGCGGAAGAAGATTTATTAGTAATATTTGTTTCCCTTTATATTTTTGTCAATTCCGGAATTTATTTGAAACCTTTCTGCTTCCACCTGACAAAACCCCGTGAGTCACGCAAATGGAATTAAAACTCCTTATCTGTAATTTTCAATTAAACCCCATGAGTCATGCAATACAAATGTCCAAAATGATGTCTCTAACAAACAAAGTGGCATTGGGTTTCATCGTTTATATCTTATAATTAAATATCCGTTTCTCCTTTTTATAATGTAACGCACTGGTTCTCCTTTGTTAAATTTTTGAGGGAGGATGATATGGTGGAGAAGTTTTTCACATTAAATAAAAACTCTTCCCATTACTGAACGTATTGTTGTTGTTGTCAAAATGTCCAATTGAAAGTCTTCCAATTGCAATCGAGAACTGCAAGGCCTTATCTAAAATTGCCTAGAAGTATATCAACAGTGTTTATTAGACTAGAGGACCGCCGGGGGTGCTTGAGTTTGCTAAGTATGAGTGCGAATTGAGCTCCTATGGAAAACTTAGAGATAAGAGCAAGCACTAGCAATACTTTAGGAAGTGAGTATCATGTGTTCCTAAGTTTTAGAGGGTTAGATACTCGTCATGGGTTCACCAATAGCCTCTATCATGCCCTGGTAGATGTCAGGCTTTGTGTTTTCATCGATGACAAAGAGCTTCAACTCGGTGAAAGAATTAGTGGCAACCTTCTACAAGCGATTGACAATTCCAAGCTCTACTTACCCATCTTTTCCAAAAATTATGCTTCAAGTCACTGGTGCCTCTGCGAACTTGTGAAGATGGTGGAGAACACCTCTAAATCTAAAGAAGATGGGGAGAAGAAGGTCATATTGCCCATCTTCTACGATGTGAATCCCGATGATGTGAAGCTGAAAAATGCATTGTATAGAGAGCCATATCAAATTTGAATCAAAAGATGGAGGATCGGAAGAAGAAATTCAGCTCCAAGGATGTTGAGACGTGGCAACAAACTCTTAAAGAAGTTGATGGCACCAAGGGATCGGAGCTAGAGAAATATTCAGGGTAACAATCTAACCATGATTGTGAAAATTATTTTGTACAATCAAGCCATAGTTCTTACAAAAATTCATCAATTATAGTTCGACTCTAATTTCCCTAAATTTAAACAAAAAGTTTCAAATTCTTATTTTATTGTTTTAAATAACGATATTTCCCAATTTTTCTAACCTAATGGGGTTGTTATAATTTTTTTCACCTAATATTCATTGTAAAAAATTTCGGCTTTGCTTCATCTTTTTATACTAATTTGATCCATGTATGTCTTAAGATTTTTATTGCATGCTAAAGAACTTGATTAAGGAACTGTTGCCTTTGCAAAGTTCTTTTTCCACGTCAAAGAAGTGAGTAAATTTGTTAGTACAATCATTCATAACGTTCATATTTTGATTTTTCCCCTCTTTTTGCCAGAATTTTTATTCTTCTACTTGATATAAAGATCAAACATATCTCTTCCTTTATTACCTAAACTAGTAATGGATGTTCAAGTGTAATTCATCATGTTCCCGAAGCTTTGGAGGTGATTTGAATCTTTATATATCTTAAACTTGGTTGCGTTCCCACTTGGTTGCTTAGTAGATGGTTGGTCAACATGCAAATTTGTTGCCTTTTCTCAATTGAAACTTTTTAACTTTGCAGCCATGGGGATCCTATCAAGTCAATTGTTAAGGAGGTGGTGATCAAGCTCAAGACAAGATGAAGACAAGTGACCAAAGATTTAGTTGGAATGGAGGATCGAATAGAAGCCATAAACAATTTATTAGATAAAGGCTCTGGTGGTGTGCTGCTCATCGGAATCTATGGAATGGGCGGCATTAAACAACACTCACCAATATTATCTTCAATCAACTATGTCCTCGCTTTTAGAAAAACTGCAGTTTTCTTGATGATGTAAGGGAAGCGGCAAAAACCAAGGGCTCATTAATCGAGCTACAAAGAAAATTATTGTCCGACATCTCCAATTCTAGAGTGGCTCCTAACATTGATAACATGGATCAAGGGATTACTATGATTGGACAAACAATTTCCAACAAGAGGATGCCAATTGTATTGGATGATGTTGGTGAGGGCAACCAAATCCAAAAACTAATTGAAGTGAACTCTTTGTGCTCTGGTACTAGGATACTTGTTACCACTAGGGACAAAAGTGTTCTAAGGGGATTCAAGTATAAACTCTTGCATTACGAAATGGAGGAGTTGAGCCAAAAAGATGCACTCCAGCTTTTTAGTAGGCATGCCTTTGATGACAGCTCTCCTCCTATCAATTATTACACTATTTCCAAACGCATTGTCTCAATTACGGGTGGACTACCTTTAGTTCTTGAAGCTATAGGTCCATTGCTTTTTGGTCAGAAAGAGGAAACAATATGGGAAGAGATGCTAGAGAAGCTAAGGGAAACACCTCATAGGGATGTGTTGGGAAAGTTAAGGATTAGCTATGATGCTTTGGAGCCAGATCAACAACACATATTTCTCGATGTTGCCTGCTTTTTCATCGGTTGGAATGAGACTAATCTAATCCACGAGTGGATATATTGTGGGTTTAAGGCAGAGTATGCTATTCATGTCCTTATTAACAGGTGCATGACAAAGGTTTTAAAAGACAATGAAATTTGGATGCATGATCAGTTTAGAGATCTCGGAAGGGCAATTTCTATACAAAAAGCATACTAGGTTGTGGGTTAGAAACGACATAATTTGTGAATTAAGATCAATAGAGGTAAAATATGACCAAATTTGAATAGAAAATTGCTGACCGTGTTCTTAATTGAGGATTCAATCACGTTTCTGAATTGGGAGCTACTTTACTGATTAATTTTTTTCTTCCCTTCGACGAATTAAATTGTGGGATTATTCCTGCTTCTGCTCCTCAATGTCATTGGCAGATCAAGGAAAGCGTTCAAGCACTCCGTTTGCAAACTATCAATCCTACAACTATCAGGGCAGAGCAACTTCAGACGGTTCCCACATCTCAAGTTTCTTTGGTTAAGTGACGTAGTCTGCGAAGGTGACTTCACGGGCTGTCTTTCCAAGTTGAAATGGATCATTTTGATGGGCAAAACAGGTTATTCTGGAAAACTGGATTCACCAACCAATCTGAGTCTAGAAAACGTGGTTGTGATGTATATCCGTTGGTCTGACCTTAACAAAGATGAGATCAGTTACCTAATCAAGGTACGTGACTTTCCCTTCTGGTCTAATTTTCTCATTCAATGAAGGACATAATTTGATGGATTCATAGTCTAATTTTCTCAGTTAGTGAGAGGATCAGATGACATATGATCAAAGTTGGGAGTGTAAATCCATATTTATTTCTTGTACAAACATCTAATTGTCTGTCCTCATGTTTCATTGGCTTTTGTAGGGAGCAATGAAATTGAAGGTTCTCCATCTTGAATACAATTACTCCTTACGTGGGACACCAACCTTTCTTTAATACTCTGTTTTAGAGAAGTTGACTATTTGTGATTGTCCATCTTTGAAGAAAATTGACTGCTCTATTAGAAAACTGACGCGGCTGACTGACTTGAGTATTGAGTCATGTTCACAACTTAGAAAATTGTCTGAACAAATTGGAGAGTTACAAAATCTTTGGCACCTCTCTCTTAGTCAATGTGATAGCTTGAGTGAACACCCCGGCTCAGTTTCAAAATTAGAGTTGTTAACAAAGTTGGACAAACAAAGTCTTCACTACTTACCTTATATGAATAACTTGGTTTTTTGGCCGAAGGACCCACGGTTAGATGAGCTACAAGTTCTCGAGTTGATTGAACCTTGGAGGGGAAATTTCCCTATCCTAAGCTCGCTGAAGATGCTTCGAGAATTCCATGTGGGGAGGTGCCGGAATGTAGAAGTTATTGATTTTGTTTCTCTGTTGGAATCATTGGAAGTATTTGCTGTTGAACGGTGCTGTTCATTACGAAGGATAAAAGGTTTATCAAACTTCAAGAAATTGAAGAGGTTACATATTGAATTCTGCGGGAGGCTGCGGTCTATGCAGGGCATTCACAAATTAGAGTTTTTGCAGCTGTTGAGAGTTCGTGGGTATTTATACTTTAAAGGGATTTTTTATGCATCGCGCTCAAAAATACCAAATGAGTGCCAGATGGACATACCATCTAATTGGAATTTCAGCGGCAACTGTGGTCCTTATTATGGCAATTGGGAGTCTTTTAGAGAGATGATTCGGAAAGTGTAATATTCAAGCTCTTTTATTGGCTGGTGGGCTCCACATGGGTTAAAAAAAAACACAACAAAAAAAGAGAGTTGAAAAGTAAAAAAGGAGAAGGAGAGAGAATAAGTGGGGTTCACTCCCACTTACATAAGCCGAACCAGTTCGAGAGAAAGAAAAAGAGAGAAGGAAAGAGAGGGAAAGAAGAAGAGTGGTTTTGCACGTGCGTGCCGCGGGAGCCTCGCAAAGTTAACTCGATTATTTTATGCAACACCCAGTGAGTACACGCGCCCCTCATTACTCCAATCGAAGCATTTTTCCGATTTAGGGCTCAAATTCGGAATATGGGAAATATTGAGCGGTGAAGTCCGATTTTCGCATTGTTGAGCCGTGAAAATTTATAAGAATGATAGTTTAGGACGTCATGGACCCATAGGATTTTATGGAATTGGATTTGAGCTTGTGGTTTATCCAAAACGAAATTTTGAACTTCTCCGCGCATGGTGAACAGTACGTGCCGAGCCACTTTGAGGACTATTTTCGTCGGTGTTAGCTCAAAATTGGTTTGTCCAATTTATGGGTCTTCTAGTACTTTGAATTATCTTCATTTTGACTGCAAGATTGCTTGGATCGGAGTTTAGATGAGAAAGTTTTGGCATAATTGAGTTTCACGCTCAAACCTTGCATTGTGAACAGCTTTGAATAATCGCTTCGGATAAGCAATTTGTTAGCTTGTATGGGTCATTTTATTAGCATTAAGGCGTAGTTTAGTTGTCCTGTAGTTGAGGTAGAGTTTTATTTGATTTTGTTGACACCCAAATTTTTGTTCAAATGCTTTAAATGCCCATCTATTTTGCATATATAAATATATATTAATTTCTAGAAAAGATTAAAAAAATTTGATAAAAAAATTCAAAAAAAAAAAAAATTTCGGGTGGGCTGGCTCAGTCCAGCCCACACTCTTTCTTCCCTAGCCTTTTTCTTCATTTTGGCCCAGCCCATCTCCCTCTATTTTCCCCTTCATTTTAGCCCAGCCCCTCTCCCCTTTCTATTTTCCTTCTCCTCTTCGCACGCTCACACATAAGGGTGTGCAACCAGACCGGGTTTACCCGGAACCAGAACCAGACCACCCAAAAAATAGGGTCGGGAACTGATTACCGGTTAAACCGATCCGGGTACAAGTTTTAGTTTTTGGGAACCGATTGAAGCCGGTCCGGGAATAGGGTCCAAGCAAAGACCCACCCAGAACCGGACCGGTTTTGGAACTAGTTTTTACCCTGTTAAAAAAAAAAATCGTCTCTCTATATAATGCTTTTGAGTCTCTTTGTCTTCGAAGAAATGTTAAAAAAAGAAAGATTCTCTCTGAATCAAGTTAAGAGAGAATTGTTTTGAAAGAATTGTTAAAAAAACTGTTCTCATGAATTGTTTTTCTTTTTTAATGGCCCCACTTTCAACTATTACTATAGTCGCAGGATAAATGCTACTAACTATTGTAGCACTAATTAAAGCATTTTCAGTACAACTCAAGAAAGATGTCCTCTTAATAAGAGCTCCGTTGCATACACATAAGTAAGCACATTAGGTCATATTAGAAGTATTTATGGGAATGAAACTAATATTATATCCATATTTGTTGTTAATGCTTATGCATTCTTAGGATTTTTGCTTTGTCTTATAATGTTAGGAAAATTAGATTGTTGTTTTTTCGCTAATTAATGTAAAATTCGAAGCCGTATAGGATATTGAACGGTTGCAAAACAAGTTCCAATGAAAATAGGATTGACCCTATTCCCGGACCGGAAAAACAAGGTTGAGTCCAAAACAGGGTCCAATAAAAACAGGGTAGGGTACAAAGTCCAAAAAAGAGGAACCGGTTATAACAGGGTCAGATACAGGGTCCAGGTCTAGACCCAACCCACCGTGGACCCGATCACCCCTACTCACACATGCACAGTAGCACAAGAACGCGAGAAATGACATCATTCGGACATCGCCTTCGGGACTGACGTTAGCCACGTGACGCCAACAAGGGAATCTTCCCTTGCTGCGTTATCACGTGGCCATAGGAGGAGAGGAGCAATTCGGTTAGGGAGAATAGGAGGAGGATTGACAAGGGGGGAGCAGGAGCGAGACAGGGGCGACTTTTGGACAGAGGGAAAGAGAAAGAAAACATGGGGTGGAACATATCTGAGAAAAGAGGGGAGGAGCGAACGGAGAAAAACAATGGCCTGAACTGAGAAAAGCAAGAAAGAACAGAGAAAAAGAGAGAAAAACAATGGCCTGAACTGAGAAAGCAGGAGGCTGGTTTTTTTGCTCGTGAACAGGAGAGATGGCAGGAGAGAGCTGAGAGACGCAGAAAGGGGAGAATCGGGCAGAGCAGTCTGAAAACAAAAAAAAAACGGAGGTGAGAAGAATTGGAGGCTAGCCGGGCTTTTCTGGATTTTTGAGGAAGCTTTTCCGGTGAGATCTATTCTGGTGTTCAGGCAAAGAGAAGAGAGTGAGAGGGAGCTGCTGTCATTGCCGGAGGCCATCCGCCCGCCGTTGTCTTCCGTGACACCTCGACTGAGCCAGGTAAGCTTTTTCCAGGGGTATCTTGGTTTTGTTTTTGCGAGATGGTCGGCCGGAGCTCACGCCGACTAGTTCGCATGAGCTCCGGCCCCTATCTATCCCTCTTCTGGTTGTAGTGATGACTTCTAAGCGGTGTCTTGTGAGCCCGGTGCACGTTCGGGTTTCCGCGGAGTCGAAAACCTTATAAATTTATAATGCATATCACCTGTTTGTCAATATGCTTGAGTGAGACCCAGAAACCTTCATCGTCAGATCTGTCTCCGATGACCTAGATTCATAGGCTTTTGTTCATGTGATTGTTTACTCTCCTGGTATCCTTAGTATTGTAGAGATTTTCATGAGTTTTCCGCATATTTTCGAGTTGGAGGGGAATTTTCTGGGCTTCGGTAACAGAGGTTATCACTGGCAGTGGTCGGCGGTGCCCAGCGTCGGTCGGACGGGTCAACAAATGCTGGACGGCAGTAGGGCAACCTCTTTAGGATTGGTGAGGACCCGTGGCTGTGTCGGCGGTGGCATGCGGGATGTTGCATAGGTTTTTGGCGCGCCTTGGCTTTGCATGAAGAAGATGAAGACCAGAATAAGGAGAAAAGAATAAAAGAAGAAGAAGAAGAAAAACAAAAAGGGGCCAAAATTTTGAGAGGGGCTGGGCTGGGCTGAGTTTATTTCTCGAGTGGGCCTAGGCTGGCATTTGGGCCAATTTTTTCTAAATAGGGAAATGGGCTGTTTAATTTTTATAGGCCATTTTTAAAAAAATTCGACCGGGTCATTCGGCCAGCCCGGTCGTTAGCCCGGCTCGGACCATTAAGGTCCGGGTCAATTTAGAAGGGTCGGGTATTTTGACGGGGTATGTTGACCGGGTCCGAATTACCTTTTTTAAATTAAAAAAATCTAAAAAAATCTAAAAAATTTAAAAATACAAAAAATATTAAAAATATTAGAAAACCTAAAAAAATTCGCAAATCCTTAAAAATTAACAATTTTTTTAAATTCAGAAAATTCATGAAAATATTAAAAGATTTTTGAAAAATTCGAAAAATACAAAAAATCCAAAAATTCCAAAAATTCCAAAAACATTAACAAATTTTTTTTTAATAATTCAAAAAAGCAAAAAAAATATAAAAAATCTTGAAAGTTTGTTTTTTTTAATTTCGGAATATTAAAAAATATTTAAAAATATAAAAATATTCATAAAAAAATTCAGAAAAATCAGAAAATTGCAAAAATTCCTAAAAAAGAAAACATCCAAAATTGAATAAGCCTTTAGGGCTATACAATAGGTTTTTCTTGGTTTACGTTATGTTTTTTTCTTTCTTTTTTTAGGGACAATATTAGAATATTCCTGTGCCTTATTTTGCGATGATATTTTGGATGTTACTTCCTTATTTTAGAATGGTTAGGATAAACCTTAGATTTCTTGAATAGGTTGTCATGACCTTATTAACACACAATTAAGTTAGGTACCGAAAGGGAGTTAATCGCATGATTAGCATAATCAAGTCCCCGACCCTAGATTCTCTGGTTATGTAGAAAGTGAGGCACACTCCCATGCCTCACTTAGTTTCTAGTCGACCCCAATAGGCTAGTGGTGATTCCTTATTTGAAAATTTTTATGAATACCTAACGTCGCGTGGGGTATAGGCTTAGGAGAGCCCGAGTTAATAAAGGGCCATCGGCCCAAAATTAACGATACCCCTAAACCAATTAGACATTATTTCGTTCCCCCTTGAGATCGGAAAGAAATTTTTATTTTTTTTAAGTCGCGACAGCTTGGCAACTCCACTGGGGACTAGTTCTAAACCTTAGAGGACTTAGGCTTAATTAGCTTGATTGTGTGTTGTCTAATGTGTTTCCTTGGCAGTGCATTCGAGAAGGTGAGGTAAGTCCACTACCGCGTGTTAAATGTTGGTGTAGGATTAGACTAATAAGGGGTGGAGTGTTTGGTAACTCTTTGTTTTATAGGTTGGTGAATGGGGATGAATGATTGTATGGTTAAATTTTTGAAGTGTTGTGTCACGCCCCAAACCTCGAGCACGCGACAACCCCTTATCATGGTCAATTGAAAGTGACATCCCAGGACTCGTCGATGACCATTCATTTTAATCTTTGATTATGCGCAAGCGGAAGAAGAACATCCCCAGTCCAAATAGACAATCAAACAATCAAACAAGGATAGAGGGATGAACAGTAGAAACTTCAACTACTTATTTATACAACTTACTGGATTAACCAATGGAGGATCGTCATTCGAATTACAAGCCCGATAAAAGGGGCCGATCCATCCTCTAAGCTAAGCCAAAAAGAAACTGGGCTAATCCAGCTATACAAATGAACCCTCAGGTTCAACACCATGGTCACTCGGACCCATCGGACTCAGCTCCGTCAGGTCGATCACTAGTGGAGCGGGGGCAGGATTCTCCATTGCGGGTGCGTCATTCTAAGGGCCTGAAAATGGTTAACTACAACGGGTTGAGATAAAATCTCAGCAAGTTTTTCCCCTAAGCCCTAGTTAATACACCAACTCAACCTGGGGTATCTCTCCAGAACCACCCCTTACTCAACCCAACAACAAACAACCAACAATCAACAATAAAATAACAAGCAGGGTCAATCAACAATCAAAAGTCGGTTCGCATGCAACCTTACCCGGTATGCCATACCCTGCACGTTATCTATCAGCACAATACACAATGCACATGGCCGTTAGAAGATACAGTTCACCAATCACATGCGAGCCACGTCACAAGCGATCTCACCTGGCCATTGCCACAACCTGCATGTTATCAATTCATGTGTGCATGCCATAAATGATGTGATCACCTCATTCATAATCGGAACCAATGATGCCATGTTTTCTCATGCACTCTTGCATCCATACGTATTCCGATTATTATTTCCCCATAGGGCTACAATCGAGGCGCAGGCGCAGGTGCAACTGTGCCCAAAAGACGTCAATAGATACTCTCCTAAGACGGCATGTCCAAAGAATGTCAAGGGATACTCTCCCGAGACCGCATACCCACAAAAGTCAAGGGATACTCTCCCGAGACTGCATGCCCACAAAACGTCAAGGGATACTCTCCTAAGACGGTGGGTTTAACTTAGTGAGTATGCAAGCATACCATCAGAACCCACTTATTATCTTTGAGCATTAGCCAATGCACAGATGCTTGTATATAAAACCTCAAATCATTTCTCACAAAAGTGGTCCATTTACAGTATCCCTCATACAAACCATTTCCCCCACTTTTGTAAAAATCACACAATTCATGCGAATGTTCATGCCACGACACATCTAATTCACTTCATATGATCAAGACACATGAAATTATACACATTTATAATTTTTGGATGAACAGTGCATGAATAGTGAAATTTCAGAATTTAATAATTAAATAATTAAATTCAGAAATTAAAATAATTAAATAAATAAATTCCGAAAATTAAATAATTAAATAATTAAATTCCGAAAATTAAATAAATGATTGATTAAAACAATTAATCACATTAATCAAGCAATTAAGGCAAAACATGATTAATTAGCACATAACACACAATTAAGCCTAATTAAGCAGAATTAAGCATAAATAAGCAAGATTAAGCTAAGTTAATCTTAACCATTATCTAACCACCTATCTTAGGACTAATGCACTTAATTAAACACCTTAATCAGCCCTTAGCACAAATTAATCCAACCCTAAGCAAGTTTAGGCACTAAATAGGGTTTATGAGCTAAACTCACCCGTTAAGCGGGCCGAAGATGAGGATGCGGCGGCGGCGACGAACTCAACACCGGGGACCTCTCCCACGACACTCCAAGGCGGTCCTGAGCTAAAACAATTGCAACAAACTTTGGTTCCCTCAGCAACTTCTGAAAAACTGACTACATAGAAGGAGAACCGGGCTGATTGGAGCAAAATGGATTGACCGAAGCTCCGGCGAGCTGGTGGCCGGTGACCAGAGACTCCAAGGGGTCGAGGGGGAGTTGCTGGTGGCTGGTGTGGGTGGTGGTTTGGTCGGAAATGGAGGAAAACAACAGCAAAGGCGAAATTGTACAGTATCGCGTGAACAGTAGGCGATCGGCAAGCAGCCGGCTTCCAGCCGCCGTACGGATCGGCTGGCGGCTCCATTCGAAAAATGGCTAACGCCATCCACACGAATGCTCTCTCCTGAATGCAACGGTGGGTGGCACGGATCGAGATTCCAACAGGAAGGTAATGAACAACTCAAATTTCGGTGAGAGGTCCAAAGTAGAAACTGCAGGAATGCAAGGAGAAGTAAGGGAAAGAAGGGCTGCAATTTTTGGTGATCAAGTGGGGTGAGAGAGAGTGTAATTAGCAACTCAAAACCCTTCATTAATGGCCTTAATGGTTGCTTCAACTCTCCATGCACATGACCTCATCTTCTCTCTCTTCCTTTTTGACTTTTCTTCAAAATATCCAAGGGCATTTTGGGCATTTCCACCTTGCACAATTCCCAAACTACCCTTGGATAAAAGGCAGTCTTAGGAAACGGGCTGGGAATGGGTAGGAACAAGCTCAGGAATTTATTGGGCTTGAATTGGCTCAAGTTTGGATAACGGGATAGGAATGGTGAGAGGTCGGTTGGGTCCAACAGGCTCGCTTATTTGTCTCGGTCTTCCATGGTTGCTGTCCCACCTTGGGCGTGAGGCCCTCACTGTTCGTGCCCGGCCCACGTCCTCGTAGGCTCGTTTCCTCAGTTCCAGAATCCCTTTCTCAAAAATTCAGCTCAACTGACATCGTCGACTATCAAGGAAGCACCATCCAAATGTCTATCCCGGACGTTCCCGAAAATTCGAAATCCAATCTTGGATTCACATGCCTTATCAATTTCGCCCAAATGCCATTTTGGCACTACTCAGACTAACAGGCGGCTTCAAGGACTCACGCGTAACCGACTCGTGCCAATTCATGTTCAAGACTTCTCGACACATGGACGTCCTTGACTGTATGAAATCGCAAAGGATCGATTCTTATTTCAAAGTACACGATTATCAATGATCGACATAAGGTCGTCCACGGATTCAATAACAGTAGACGAAATCACCCGTCGTCCCATTATTTCTGTCTGCAAATCGACTTCTAGTCATCCTTGAAATCGGCCTGCATATCTATAGGATCGTCCTTACGCAAGTCTCATGGTCGAGTCATTTTCCTAGGTCAAGTTCTTTAGTCGCACGAGTTCTGTCCTCATTAGCCTTTCCTCTCAAGGTTAGTATCTTAAGAGTGATCAGTTCCGAGTGAGATCAACCAACAATGCACTAGCGAAATTAACGTTCATTCATCCCTCAAAGGGCTCGAATTTCAGGATGTTACGTGTTGATTGCTATATAAACTGTTGTGCATGTCCCCCTTACATTGCACTACACTTTAGCACATATAACCTGCCGCTGAACCTGGGCTGCATAGGATCACTTAGGATGGTTTTGAGATGGATACCACTCCGACTACCACCATGTAGTACGAGTCGCACATCTCAATTTCGAAATTCTTCTAATGTCGAGAGCTTCCACCCCGGTATGCAACTGCGCAACATGGGTTGACTCTTTGACAAAGCCGAAGTCATGGGAACCCCAACCTAACCGTGACTATGTTGGTTCAGTCTGATAATCCCATGGCTTCATTTTGAGTCGTCTAGAGTAGAAATTGACCCACATCTCATGTGTATGTCTATGTGATTGAAAAAAAAAAAATCATCACCATTGGTAAGTATCATTTCTCCTTTTACTTGTTCATTTTTTTATTGAAACTATCATTTTTGAAATTTGCGAAGATCAATCGAATGCCCTTAGCATAGGCTTCTAATTGGGAAAATTGACAATTACTCTTCATAAGCAAACATTCAATGTCAATTTGAAAAATCATTAATTTAGCCTACACAACGGATGATTTTGTTAAAGTTTCCAATCATGGGTTTAAAATCACATCTCATCAAAAAATTCTTCCAATTCCTGATTATGTTTTGGGGCACAAAAAAAAAAAAATTGAAATCACACTTTTAATCAAATTCTTTCCTTCTCACATTTTGAGATTGAAAATTCAAATCACATTTTGTGTATAGATTTCTCAAAATAAAAATCACCTCATTTTGGCAAGAGTGAAAGCACAAATCAGTCTTTCAAAATTAATGCCACATTTTGCATATGAAACTTTTGGGAATAAAATGGGCATTTGATTGATAATCGCGGATTGATTTTTTAATGATGTCTCCTCTTACAATCAAATCTTGGTAAAATACCAAAATCCTGTAATAGGAGTTCTAGGGCATGTATCATTGCCTCGATTTGATTGTAAGAGGTGACCTCATTGGAAGATCATTTTCTCATTCATATACTGACATTGTTTCTTCTTATTGCAGAATGCGTGACGGCCATTCTTCAATCTTTTCTTACTTGACCGTGCCAAGAAGTGGACTTTAAATTTAGGATGAGAATTGTTACTCATAGGAGTGTATTGTATTTTCTTTGTGTCTTTATTCTTTTTATGGATGATGTTTTCAATCCCAAGTTAATCATAAACCCAAGTGACTTATTTTTTTGGGTAAAGAAATTTAAATTTATAAACATCCTTTGGTTTCGAGGGCAATTCGGAAGTTAGCATATTCTATTGAATTTCCATGAGTTTTTGGAAAGTCAATACATTTTGTCTCTCTCACGTATTCGTCCTTTGCAGGGAATCTTGGGAAAGATAATATGGGATGGTAAAATCGTGATCATTCCAATGGAATCAATTTATTCTAAAACTGATTTGTCCATACATTTTCCTGCGGGAGAGAACTAAACAATTTTGACATTGGTATTTGAATTAGATCACAAGCAAATACTCTCACAAGTCTTGATCTTGGAATTCAAAGAAATGAGAGTCCAACTTTGACATTGAACTCTTCGGAAACTCATACTCATGAATTCAAACGACACTTCCAATGCATCGCCTTCCATCATGTCCCGAATGTTTGAAGCTATCAGATATATAGCATTAAGGGTCGAAAAGATCGATGGCTAGATTGCATTTGATCAGCTTCTTGTGATAGAAGTTCATTGTCTCAGAGACTCATAACTTGTTCAAGCTTCAAGAAAGCATCGTGCCTCATCAAAGAACGGATCTTGTGAGATGCAATCCAATGTTAACCCCCAATGAGAGAAGTTCCTTGTCTTAATGTAAAAAGCATTGGAGCAACGTTTGACTTTGGGGCAATATCTCTCCTTCCCCACCAATGACGCGTGCTGGGGAAAAAATTCATCACAAAATGATGTATCATTCCCAAATTGAGCATAATTAAGTAGGGAGATAACACAATTCATCTTCTTTTATCATAGGGCGATAACTGACACATGTCACTCAAAGCATAACAATTTGCTCCCATGAAGCATGATGAAATGGAGTCAATCAATTCGACGCCAAAAAGGGAAAATGTGATGAATGGGGGCAAAGCATCCAAGAAACAATGCCCTCAAATGTCGAGACATAAATGCTCTTGCCCGAAGAACAAAAACATGTGAAGGGTAAATTGTATCGATTCCAATTGCTCATTTTAATATTGTCTCTAACATGATTCCCTTTTCCTTTGATAGGGAAACATCAAATGCACAAAAAAAGATGCCAAAAAATAAAAATGCAAATGAAGGGCAATTTGGGGTTGCCAAATATCCAAGAGGATGATGTTGGCACTTGAGTGATAAATGCGAGTGAAGGGTAATAATGTATCGTTTCCAGTTTTCAATCCTTGAAGATTCTTCCACTAACATGTTCCTTCCTATTCTTTATAGGGTTACCAAGTCGCCCTGTTGTAGGTAAGTACCCTTCTTCTCAAAATCAAAAGGAAGACAAAATTGAGAATTTTCATCCAAAAAATTTCAGCATTTTACTGGGAGCAAGTAAAAAAGAAAAAAAAAGAAAAAAGATAGAAATTAAGAAAATGAACTTTCCACAAAGTTTTTGAACATTACTTTTATCTCAAAATTGTATGTTCGCTTAGTGGATCACTCATTTTGAATTAAAATCCCCCATGGAGATTAATCTACTCAGATGATCTCGACTAAATGAAATTGAGATGTTTAATCATGCCAAGCAGGAAATGCTTAGGATGATGAAAGGCAACCTATTCCCAAACATGTTATTCAAACACTGTGAGAGTTGAGCGAAAAAAGAAAATCTATGTCGTTTAAGGATAAAGGAGTCATTCGCAATTGGTACATGGACCAGAATGAAAAGAGGCATTTCTTTTCTCTATCTTACACACCACAGGTGACCATAGTTAGCCCCTTTGAGCCTTTAAATGCGAAGAAATAAAAAAGATACCCCTGTCAAGAACCACCCCACAATGGGGCAAATTTGGAGGTTTTGGTTGACATCATGTGGTGAAAAGATGAGAAAGCCTTCTTTGCTTTCACTTGCATTAATCTTTTTGTGGTAACTTCAGGTGAATTCTTATGAAAGCTTGAAACATCCCAAGGTGAAGAAGAGCATTCCTTCGTCTACCCAAACATTGATGCCCATTGCTTAAACCAAGTTGAGCCTGATTGTTCATTTCTGAAACCTAACTGGTGACTATCTCCCCATATTGGGGCAAGGCACATGATTGACCAACACAATTGGTGTTTACATTAAAATGTGCAAAGCATCTCGAAAGTCCTAAAAGCTCAAAAAGTTCAAAAGAGCAAAACTCCAATGAAAATTAAGGGGCATGAAAAAGCAGTGTGCTTGGTAAAAGAAGGCCAATACTCGTGAAAAAAAAAAAAGATTCACATCAAGGGGCGAAAAACTCCTAGTCAAAGGACTTCGAGACAAATCAGATTTCAAAAGTCGAGTGCTTTCGAAAAGATTGAGTGATATGATGATGATGCCATGATAATCGCCAACTTTCAAATCCCTTTTTGTAAAAAAATTTGAGCCTTTTGAGCCTTAACCAAACCAACACTACAACCTTTCCTGAAGTCTCTTTAGATTGGGATGATTCAAGTGAGAATGAGGATTTTCCAAGGAAGCTACCGCTCAAAGAAGTGGGGGCAAAGTTATCTTATCTCATCTTGAGGTTACTTGACTTGTAAACCTGGCGAAGCTGTTGGTAGATAATTGTTTCATTTCATAGCCAATGATGCTTATCCATTGCTAAAATCATGACCAAACCTGCATTACGGTCCCTTTAAAAGACCTTTTGGATTGGTCAAGATGTGCTTATTGCGAATGATTCTCAAATCCTTCGACACTAGAAATGTGAGGTAGATTGAGTGATCGAATTACTTCCCACATGAATGAATGGGATCAGATAGCCCCTTCTTGAGAGCATGTGATAAGCCATTTCTAACCAAGAGCTCTTGTTTGGCATGCTTAATGAACCTCTTTCATGAATACGATCATTATGACATAATTTTTCTCTTAAAGGGATTTGATGATTAATGATACCTTCCAAGCTTGATGGTAATTTTGCGGTACATGATACTAAAGACATCAAGTGTTTTCAATGTGATTGGGCTTAGCTTGATTTGCTTATGCAGTTAATGCTACAATATTGCCAATGCATTTTTTTGATATTATCTCTAATGACATTTGCTCAAGTTGAATTTGACAGGTTCACTCAGTGAAGCCATACAATCTCCAAAGGTTCATGGTTAACTTAAAACCATGCAATTTTGATGGTTCATGGTCAACCTAAAACCATGCAATTTCGAGGGTTCATGGTCAACCTAAAACCATGTAATTTCCAAAGGGTTTGTGAGTCTTTCTTAAAACCACATGGTTCGTGGGTCCTCCTTAAACCACATGGTTCATGGTCAATCGGAAAACCATGCGATTTCCAAAAGGGTTCGTGGGTATTCCTTAAAACCACATGGTTCGTGGGTCCTCTTTAAACCACATGGTTCATGGTCAACCAAAAAACCATATAATTTCCAAAAGGGTTTGTGGTCTTCCTTAAACCACATGGTTCATGGTCAACCGGAAAACCATGCGATTTCCAAAAGGGTTTGTGGGTCTTCCTTAAAACCACATGGTTCGTGGGTCCTCCTTAAACTACATGGTTCATGGTCAACTGGAAAACCATATGATTTCCAAAAAGGTTTATGGGCTTATCCTTAAATCAAATGGTTTATGGTCAACCAAAAAACTATGCGATTTCTAAAAGGGTTTGTGGGTCTTCCTTAAAGCCACATGGTTCGTGGGTCTTCCTTAAACCACATGGTTCATGGTCAACCAGAAAACCATGCGATTTCCAAAAGGGTTTGTGGGTCTTCCTTAAAACCACATGGTTCATGGTTAACCTAAAACCATGCAATTTCCAACACGGTTTGTGGGTCTTCCTTAAACCACATGGTTCATGATCAACCTAAAACCATGCAATTTCCAAATGGTTCATGGTCAATCTAAAACCATGCATTCTCAGTCGAAGGCCGTTCTTACACAATAAGACCTCCCTCTAAGTTGAAGCCCGTTCTTACACGGTAAGACTTTACCAACTTAGTCGAAGGCTGTTCTTACACAGTAAGACCTCCCTCCAAGTTGAAGCCTGTTCTTACATGGTAAGACTTTACCAGCTCGGTCGAAGCTCATTCTTACACTGTAAGACCTCCTTCCAAGTCGAAGCCCGTTCTTATACAGTAAGACCTCCTTCCAAGTTGAAGCCCGTTCTTACACGGTAAGACCTCCCTCCTAGTCGAAGCCCGTTATTACACGGTAAGACTTTACCAACTTGGTCGAAGCCCGTTCTTACACTATAAGACCTCCCTCCAAGTCAAAGCTCGTTATTACACGGTAAGACTTTACCAACTCGGTCGAAGCCCGTTCTTACACGATAAGACTTTACTAACTCAGTCGAAGTCCATTCTTACACGGTAAGACCTCCCTTCAAGTCGAAGCATGTTATTACACGGTAAGACTCCGTTCTTATACGATAATACTCCACTAACCTAGTCGAAACCCGTTGTTACACAGTGAGTCTTTACTAACTTGGTCGAAACTCATTTGCACGAGCCGAGACCTCAAAAAAAAATAAAAAAAAATGAATGAAATGAAAATAAAAAAATGAATGGAATAAATTTGCGCTTCCATTACTCATCACAGAATTTGGATGTCACCTAGTCTTTGAAATGAATCTCTTCAAGCTCCCTTTCAAAAAGGGGTAGCTGTTGACACCCAAAAGTTTGTTCAAATGCTTTAAATGCCCATCTATTTTGCATATATAAATATATACTAATTTCTAGAAAAGATTAAAAAAAATTTGATAAAAAAAATTCAAAAAAAAAAAAAATTTCGGGTGGGCTGGCTCAATCTAGCCCACACTCTTTCTTACCTAGCCTTTTTCTTCATTTTGGCCCAGCCCATCTCCCTCTATTTTCCCTTCATCTTAGCCCAGCCCCTCTCCCCTTTCTATTTTCCTTCTCCCCTCCGCACGCTCACACACGCACAGAAGCACAAGGACACGAGAAACGACGTCGTTCGGACGTCGCCTTCGGGACTGACGTCAACCACGTGACACCAGCTAGGGAATCTTCCCTTGCTACACTGTCACGGGGCCACAGGAGGAGGATTGACGAGGGGGGAGCAGGAGCGAGACGGGGGCAACTTTCGAATAGAGGGGAAGAGAAAGAAGGGGGGTGGAACAGATCTGAGAAAAGAGGGGAGGAGTAAACGGAAGAGGAGAAAAGTGGTTGGCAGCCACACTTGATCCGCTGCTGGCGACTCTCCGCCGTGCCTCAACTCCGGTGCTGGAAACAGCAGAAATAGGGAAGAAAAAAACCAAGGAAGGCAGAAAACCAGAGAGAAGAAAAACAGGAGAAGGGAGGAGCCTGTTTTCCAATTTTGAGGGCAAAAGAGAGAGTTGTGTTGGAAATTAATTAAAATTGATTTTGTTGAAGGACGCCGCCTCTTGATTCTTAATTAGCAAGAAAAGAATGATGCAGAAGCATCATGAGCTATCTAAGAAAGAAGAAGAAGAAAAGTTCAATTTGCCAAGAGATTGCTCGCATGGGAAGCACATATAAAGCCAACATGCAGCCCACAATTGTTGAATATTCAAAGCTGGTTTATAAGAAAGAAAATTGCAGCTAGACTTTTACATTGAAGGTGGCAAATAAGAGAAAAAGTTCAGCTTTGCTTTTTGTATCTTGGAGTGCAGGCGGTGGAGTCCAGGCGGTGGACAGCCTATAAATAGAAGAAAGGCTCAAGTGAGCAGAGAGAGTGAATTTTAAGAGGCTAAGAGAGAGAGAAGAGGTAGGCTAGAATACTCAGCAGAGAGAGCCATTGGGTGAGCCTTAGAGAGTTGCTCTGTGTGAGCAGGTTCCTCCGTGATCGAGAGGAAAGCTTATAGTGTTAAGCTTGTATTAGTGGTGTGTATTTTTATAAAAGCCTACGCAAGGCCTTTAAATATTGTTGTCTCTCTTTTGTGTCATTCTCTCCCCACCAAACACTCCAAAGCTAGTTGTTATCCTTTTGGTTCCAACAATTGGTATTAGAGCGAGGGTCGCATACCCAACAAGTGGTATCAGGTCAGGGTTATATACCCAACAATTAGTATCAAGTCAGGGTTATATACTCAACAATTGGTATCAAAGCCAGTAGGTCAGGGACCGCATCAGAGCCAGCAGGTCAAGAACCGTGTTAGAGCCAGCAGGTCAGGGACCGTATCAGAGCCTAGGAGGTCAGGAACCGGAGTATCAAAACTTGTGGCCGGAGATCGAGATCCTAGAGTAGACAATTGAGGATCGAGAAGTCAGAGCTAGCAATGGCATCCACCAATTTTGTTCAATTACAACTTCCAAAGTTAAACGGAAGGAATTACAACAACTGGTCCGTCCAAATGAAGGTTCTTTTCAAATTTCAAGATTTGTGGAACCTGGTGGAGAATGGCTACACCGAAGTGGCCGATGCTGAAGAATTCAATGCTTTGAAGAAGGAGGACACTAATTTGTTGGTGGAGGCTAGAAAGAAAGATTAGAAAGCCTTGTATTCGATCTTTCAAGCCATAGAGGAACCAATATTCGAAAAATATCTAGTGCGGAGACCGCGAAAGCAGCATGGGATATTTTACAAAAATCCTACAAAGGCGATGATCGTGTCAGGCGGGTTCGGCTCCAAACACTTCGAGGAGATTTTGAGTCATTACACATGAATGACTCGGAATCGATCTCGGCTTACTTTGATCGAGTACAAATCATTGTTAACCAACTGAGGGTTAATGGTGAAGAACTCCAGGATGTACGAGTTGTAGAAAAAATCTTGAGGTCTTTGACTAAAAGATTTGACTATGTCGTTGCGGCGATCGAAGAAGGCCAAGATATATCAACCATGACATTGGAGCGGTTCATGGGTTCGTTATGCTCGCATGAGCAAAGGATGAATAAGAAGTCTATTGATTCAAATCCCGAGCAAGCATTGCAGAGTCGGGTCACTCACTCAAGTCAAGGTGGCCGTCATGATACCCAAGGTTGTAGAGGTGTTCGAGGTAGAGGTGGAAATCTGAATTCCACTAGAAGATATAAAACACGTGACAAATCAAAAGTCAAGTGTTTTAAGTGTAACAAATTATGACATTACAAATCCGAATGTCAAGCAAAGACGATGGAACATGCATATATTGTCAAAGATGTGGTGTTAGCATGTACCATGGATGATGCATGTACCCTCTTCAGAAATAAAAGAGGTTTCAAGAGCCAATGGAGAAATGATGTTCGCATTGGGAATGGCAAACGGTGGAAAAGTCTTGGTGAATGGCAGAGGCAACCAGCAATGAGAAGCACTCAGCCAGGGGGAGCTCATCGAGATCAAGACAAGAACAATAGAAGGCATAGCAGACGATGCTACATTTGCGGCAAGGTAGGTCACTTTTCTAGAGTTTGTTGGTTCGGGCAGAAAAAAGAAAATGCAACAACTTTTTCCAAGAAGAAAAATGAAGCGACTCCAGCCATTGGTATCGTAGAAATAAATGATGGAACTGCCCTTGTCTCAAAGAAGACCAAGCCAAAGGAAAACTCGATGAAGCAAGTAACAACTTCAACAAGCAGTCATGAGAAGGAACTGCAGGAAATGTTGAAAGAGAAAGATAAAATGTTGAGGAAAAAGGACGAGGAGCTCAAGCTCAAAGAAAGAGAGCAAGAGAAGCTCCGGTATGAGCTCAAGACATTGCAAAAGCTCAAGACATGTTGCCCAGAGAAAAAGATCCCAAGAGGCAAAGAAAATTGGAAGAGTGTGGAGAAAAAGTTCCACGAGAAGAAAGAAAAAGAGACCGACGTGCAAGTCGAAATGGTGTTGATGAAATCCAAGCTTCGCAAAGCCCAGTCGGAAGTCAAGGTAATTAAATCAGGGAATTATCTTGCAGATTTGGAACCGGCATCAAAAGAAGACGAATATCAGATGCTATAAGAGAAGAGGATGCTTGGTGTTGTTCTTCAAAAGCAATTTTAAGGGAGGCTGTTGGAAATCAATTAAAATTGATTTTGTTGAAGGACACCGCCTCTTGATTCTTAATTAGCAAGAAAAGAATGATGCAGAAGCATCATGAGCTATCTAAGAAAGAAGAAGAAGCAAAGTTCAATTTGCCAAGAGGATTGCTTGCATGGGAAGCACGTATAAAGCCAACGTGCAGCCCACAATTGTTGAATATTCAAAGCTGGTTTATAAGAAAGAAAATTGCAGATAGACTTTCACATTGAAGGCGGCAAGTAAGAGAAAAAGTGCAGCTTTGCTTCTTGTAACTTGGAGTGCAGGCGGTGGACAGCCTATAAATAGAAGAAAGGCTCAAGTGAGCAGAGAGAGAGTGAATTTTAAGAGGCTAAGAGAGAGAGAAGAGGTAGGCTAGAATACTCAACAGAGAGAGCCATAGGGTGAGCCTCAGAGAGTTGCTCTGTGTGAGCAGGTTGTTCCTCCGTGATCGAGAGGAAAGCTTATAGTGTTAAGCTTATAGTGTTAAGCTTGTATTAGTGGTGTGTATTTTTATAAAAGCCTACGTAAGGCCTTTAAATATTGTTGTCTCTCTTTTGTGTCATTCTCTCCCCACCAAACACTCCAAAGCTAGTTGTTATCCTTTTGGTTCCAACAATTGGTATCAGAGCAAGGGTCGCATACCCAACAAGTGGTATCAGGTCAGGGTTATATACCCAACAATTAGTATCAGGTCAAGGTTATATACCCAACAAGTTGTGCGACGAACAAAAAGCAAGAAAGAATAGAGAAAAAGAGAGAAAAACGATGGCCTGAATTGAGAAAGCAGAAGACTGGTTTTTTTGCTCGTGAACAGTAGAGATGGCAGGAGAGAGTTGAGAGACATAGAAAAGGGAGAATCGGGCAGAGCAGGCTGAAAAAAAAAACGGAGGTGAGAAGAACAGGAGGCTAGCCGGGCTTTTCTGTATTTCTGATGAAGCTTTTCCGGCGAGATCTGTTTTGGTGTTCAGGCAAGGAGAAGAGAGCGAGAGGGAGCTGTTGTCGCTGCCAGAGGCCATCCGCCCACCGTTGTTCGTCGTGACACCTCAACTGAGCCAAGTAAGCTTTTTCCAGGGGTATCTTGGTTATGTTTTTGAAGGTGGTCGGCCGAAGCTCGCGCCGACCAGTTCGCGCAAGCTTTGGCCCCTATCTATCCCTCTTCTGGTTGTAGTGATGACTTCTAAGCGGTGTCTTGTGAGCCCGGTGCAAGTTCGGGTTTCCGCGGAATCGAAAACCTTAGAAATTTATAATGCATATCACATGTTTGTCAATATGCCCGAGTGAGACCCAGAAACCTTCATCGTCGGATCCATCTCCAATGACCTAGTTTCATAGGCTTTTGTTCGTGTGATTGTTTACTCTCCTAGTATCCTTAGTATTGTAGAGATTTTCATGAGTTTTCTGCATATTTTCGAGCCGAAGGGGAATTTTTTGGGCTTCGGTAACGGAGGTTATCACCGGCAGTGGTTGGTGGCGCCTGGCGTCGGTCGGTAGATGCTGGATGACGGTAGGGCGACCTCTTTAGGATCGGTGAGGACCCACAGCGGTGTCGGTGGCGGCGTGCGGCATGTTGCGTAGGTTTCCAGCGAGCCTCCGGCATGCCTTGGCTCTGCATGAAGAAGACGAAGACCAGAATGAGGAGAAAAGAATAAAAGAAGAAGAAGAAGAAAAACAAAAAGGGGCTGAAATTTCGAGAGGGGCTGAGCTAAGTTTATTTTTCGAGTGAGCCTAGGCTGGGATTTGGGCCAATTTTTTCTAAATAGGTAAATGGGCTGTTTAATTTTTATAGGCCATTTTTAAAAAATTCTACCGGGCCGTTTGGCTAGCCTGGTCGTTAGCCCGGCCCGAACCATTAGGGTCCGGGTCGGTTTAGAAGGGATGGGTATTTTGACCGAGTGAATTACCTTTTTTTAAATTAAAAAAATCTAAAAATACAAAAAATATTAAAAATATTAGAAAACCTTAAAAAATTAGAAAATCCTTAAAAATTAACAATTTTTTTAAAATTCGGAAAATTCATGAAAATATTTAAAAAAATTTTGAAAAATTCGAAAAATACAAAAAATCCAAATATTCCAAAAATTCCAAAAAATGAGAAAAATTAGAAAATTCCTAAAACATTAACAAATGTTTTTTTAAAATTATTTTCATAAAATCCAAGAAAAATATAAAAAAATCTTGAAAGTTTGTTTTATTTAATTTCAGAATATTAAAAATATTTAAAAATATAAAAATTCATAAAAATTCAGAAAAATCAGAAAATTGCAAAAATTCCTAAAAAGAAAACATCCAAAATTGAATAAGCCTTTAGGGCTCGACAATAGGTTTTTCTTGGTTTACGTTATGTTTTTTTCTTTCTTTGTTTAGGGACAATAGTAGAATATTCCTGTGCCTTATTTTGCGATGATATTTTGGATGTTATTTCCTTACTTTAGAATGGTTAAGATAAACCATAGATTTCTCGAATAGATTGCCATGACCTTATTAACACACAATTAAGTTAGGTACCGAAAAGGTATTAATCGCATGATTAGCGTAATCAAGTCCCTGACCCTAAATTCTCTAGTTACGTAGAAAGTGAGGCACGCTCCCATGCCTCGCTTGGTTTCTAGCCGACCCCAATAGGCTAGTGGCGACTCCTTATTTGAAAAAATTTATGAATACCCAACGTCACACGGGGTATGGGCTTAGGAGAGCCTGAGTTAATTAAGGGTCGTCGGCCCAAAATTAACAATATCCCTAAACCTATTTAGACATTATTTTGTTCCCCCTCAAGATCGAAAAGAAATTCTTTTTTTTAGGTTACGACAGCTTTTAACATTATTCCTGAATTATTTGTTAGGGTCGCGAGTTTGAGGATATGAGTACCGTTTTAGTTGATCGTAGGCAACAAGGTGAGTGGTACTATATCTTCTTTGAATTTGTAAAATTCATGGTGAGAAAATTCTATGAATTATATATAGTATGGGATTATAAAATGACATGGTTATTGCATAAAAGTCGGATCGAGCATGGACTACTTTTTGATTGTTTATAAAGGTTTGGAAAGCATATTATGTAAAGTATTGGAAGGCAAAATATATTTGCAATTGCTTTTCAAATGGTTTATGGAAAGGTATATGAATGACTTGAGAAATAGCGGATGACGATGTTGCAAAAATGTATTTGTTCGGTTTATGATATTAATTTCTGGATTGGCTTTCTAGTATTGAAGGATGGTTATTTTGCTCATTATTGCTGTGAGCCTATTGAGGGGCATGTTGGTATGCATACAAGGTTTAGGATATCCTTCTGAGCCAAGCCACCGGCATTATAAGTGGAGACCTTACCAAGGGGAGAATCTTGGTCGCCTTGTCACAAGGCGTTGTTTCATGATCATGGTAAGAGATTAAGCAATAGATTAGTCAATGGATGGACCATTGACATATGATTTTTGAATGGAGATTATCTAATGGACTTGACTATTGATTCTTGTATTGTGATGGTAGTTTAGATGAGTTTTTCATATAAGTATAAAAATAGCTCCCATATGACTCATTATATATTTTATACATCGGGTTTGAGTTATAAAGTTCTGGTATTGCTTTGAATTCATGCATAGTGCTTGTTCAATCTGCTTTGAAGATATGTACTACTCACTGAGCTTGTGGTTGCTCACCCCTCTTTCCTAATCTTTCCAGGTTCTTTGGTTAGCAGCTAGTAGAGCGAGAGCACTTTTGTGGGAACTTTTGGGAGCTGGACTTTTTGTAGTTAGAGGCTGTGTCCTTCGGGTGAAAGGGCAGCCGTGTCACCTCCATCCCTGTAGGATTTGGTGTGTGACATCTTGTGATATCAGAGCTTAGGTTGTGATCATTTGGGTGTTGATTTTATGGGATGTTGTGAGTTGTTTGAGAAATTTTGGTGCATTAGTCTTTTGTTAGGTACTAAGATGTATGTTTTATTTTGGGTCCAAGCGATCATTGATTTAGATTTAGAGAAGCATGCTTCGTTTTTGAGGGACAACAAAGGCAAGCAAGTTCTTACTTTTGATATTAGGATTGTATCATAAGAATTTCGATGTGCGGTTTTGACAAGAGATAAAAAGGATTCAAGTCCCAACTCACAGGAATGGAGCAAGACAAGGTGGTCAAGATGATGGAGTTCATGAAAGTTCTATTATTGACCTAGGAATAGTCAACCAGAGCATTTACATGGAACATGTTTCAATTGTGTGGAAGACAAGCCTTAATTAATTTGCTTAGAAGAGTTAAGATGGAATGACGATGACAAAGGGAACTTCAGAATTTGTTAGAGCATCGGATTGTTTTTATGTCGCCCACGGTAATCATAGCTAGTCTATTGTTCCTTCTATGTTGACAACGTGGTGGGCCTTTCATAATTTATAAATAACTCTATCCTCCTAATGACGATAACATCATGGACCTTAGAGAATTTTTGAGAAATAGGTGTGTTTCAAATCTCCTTTGCAGTGGTTTTTATGAAAGTTTAGATCAGTTGATACTCATATGTGGAAGGGCAAAGTAGTACTTTCATTGAATTGGATTTGTAGAGAATATCTAGTGTGATCAAATATTCTTTCACCATTGTTGGAGTTGCTATTGATATTGCAAGTTTTATTGACTTGTGGCTCCAATGAGTTTATGGATTGATGGTTAAGAATGGACAAGAGCATATTTTGATTGTGGGCATTGCATTGTTAGATGCTTAGGCAAGATACTGAAATGTTGGTGGCTCTTATAAAGTGCTTCAAGGACTAAAGAACTTGGGCTTGATTTCTTTCAATGCAGCCATTGCTAGGTTTGTGTATAATGATCTTTCAAGGAGGTCCTTGCATTGTTTAACCAAATTATGATAGTTGGCATCGTACTTGGTTTAGTGATAATGGTTTCTATGGTGTAGGCATGTGTTGCTTTGAGATCATTAGGACTAGAATCTATTCACAGCTTGATTATTAATGTTGGTCTTTGGCTGCATGCATCTGTAGATAATAATTTTAGGATGTGCACATTTTAGACATCTACAAAAGGCTTTGCGCCTTTGGTAAACACGTGGAGCATGAGAGAATGTGAAATGAGAGAAATGTTTTTTCTCATGAAAAGGACATAGGAAATGGACTACAACATGGCCATAGCATGTTGCAGGACAACATTACCGTGGATCTGAAATTCTTACACAAGCAAATATCTATGGACAGGTTCTCAAGGAATGAAACGGAGCAGTTTGTTTTGTAAGGAAGGAGGACGTTGGTGGTTTCTTCTAGCTGCAACAATGATAAAGTCAAGATCTTTGATACTGGGGAAGGTAATAATATGAAATTGCTGGGATTGGATTATCCAATCAATAAACAGTCCTTGCAATTTAGGAATTTGGATTGTGAGAAAAGGAAATATTTGTTCAAGATACAATGGAAAAAAAATGTTTATTTGTCACTTGGTTGTTGGGGATGTTGTTCATATAGTCTTTTTATAGCGAGATACAACCTTTTGATTGACAGATCAATGCTTATAAGGAGAAGCCTTTCTTCTTTCCGAAACTAAAAGTGCAAGATGGGTCGAGAAAATGTAGGTGACAATGGTTGGTGTGACGACTAAGTGGGGAAAATTGATGGAAATATTTGGTGATGGTGGGGATGAGACATATATTGGTAAAGTTGAATGGGGTCGCCACAGTTATTGATAGGATATGGTTAACTGGGTAAAGATATCTTGAAATCAGGTTATGCTTTTTCAACATCGGTTGGCGATTCTCTCATCTCAATATATGCAAGATGTCCTGTTCTTCAACAAAAGAGACAATCATCGGAGAGATTGCCAAGAGAATGTCAAGCGACAGAGTTCTCATCTAGGATGCCATGGAAAAAAAAAGTGGGGAAGTTCATATAGCTCATGTCGACATTGATTAGAGACTTGGTCATAGCATTTATCAAGGGGTGGTTGTTGACCCGAATATGCTTTTTATGATTCCTCTACTAGTGATTGTGAATGCATTTATGTCCCTCATTATCTCAAAAATGGCATATCATGGGCAAATGCTTATGCAAAGGCAGCAAATGTTGTTGAACAAACAAGTGGTTTGATTATGATTGTTGCATCATTTATCGAAGAGGAGCAAGTAATCATAAATTACAGCAAATTCCTTGTGAATGCATACAAACCAGGAGTCCACGAAGGCCTACTAGGTCTTGGAAGAGTCATGCTCATCATCTTTGGCGCTTATGCTTTGGCAATATGATATAGCACGAAGTTGATATTAGACAAAGGATATATTGGGGGTGTAGTGATTAATGTGATCATGGCAATATTGATTGATTTCATGTCTCTTGGGTAGCGTATCCATGCATTAGTGCATTTGCTGCTAGTCAAGCTGCTGCATATGAAATGTTCGAGATCATCCACAAGAAGCTAAAGATCAATTCTTTTGATACTAAGGGAAATAAACTAGATGAATTTGTAGAGATACAGAGTTGAGGGATGTTTATTTCAGTTATGTAGCTAAGCCCGATGAACAAATATTCAATAGGTTCTCTCTTAGCATCCCGAGTGGTGCAATTGCCATTGGAACAAAGCTGAAGTGAGAAGTTTAAGTTGATCAGTTTGATAGAGAGATCCTACGACTAATAAGCCGGTGGAATACTTATCGATGGTATCAATATTAAAGAGTTTCGGCTTAAATGGATTTGGAAAAAAAAAAAAAGAGGGCTTGTTAGCCTGGAGCCCATGTTTAGTCATGTGCAACATCAAGGACAACATTGCATATGGAAAGGAAGGCGTCACGCTTGAAGAGATCAAAGCTATTGTAGAACTTCTGAATTCTTCCAAATTCGTAGATAAGTTACCGTAGGGCTTGAACAATATAGTTAAGGAACATGGGACTTAGCTGACTATTGGGCAGAAGCAAAGAGTAGCCATAGCAAGAGCACTTCTTAAAAATTGACAAGTGCACTTGATGCGAAATCTACAAGGATAGTCCAAGAGGCCTGTCATTTTTGCCCACCGTTTGAGTGTGGTTAGGAATGTCGATATGATTGCCATTATTCATCGTGGAAAAATAATGGTAGAGGTAGGCTCATCCTTTCAATTGCTCAAAGATTCAAACTGGCCTTTTTCTTAACTGATACGCTTGCAGGAAGTGAACAGAGGATCCGAACAAGCACAAGTTGACCAAAAGAAGCCAGAGATAACTGATTAACAGGCCGTCTAGTCGGAGAATGTCGTACAATAATCATTTACTCGGGGATCATCTTTAGGGGATGTCAGTCGCAACTCATTCTCAGCCTCCTTTGGTCTTCCTACTGAACTTAGCATTGCTGATGACATTGTGGTCGGACCGCCAAAGGTCTTCCTATGCTGAATTGCTCATCTCAATAAACTAGTAGTTCCTATCTTGCTAATTGGAAGCTGTCGCTATAGTTGATGGCGTGATACTTTTGATTTGCAGCATACCTATAGCGAGTGTTATCAAGACATTTTATGAACCACCACCTGAATTTAGAAAGGATTCTAAGTTTTGGGAAGTGATGATTTTGGTCCTTAGCATTGCATCATTTGTGGTATATCTTCATTTATTTGATGGTTAAGGTAAGTTCAAATTTCGAGGATGAAATTTTTTTAAGGAGGGTATGATGTAATATTCAAGCTCTATTGTTGGTTGGTGGGCTTCACATGGGTTTAAAAAAAAAACAACAACAAAAAAAGAGAGTTGAAAAGTCAAAAAGGAGAAGGAGAGAGAATAAGTGGGGTTCACTCCCACTTACGGAAGCCGAACCAGTTTGGGAGAAAGAAAAAGAGAGAAAAGGGAAGAGAGGGAAAGAAGAAGAGGGGTTTTACATGTACGCATCGTAGGAGCCTCACAAAGCCAACTTGACTACTTTACGCAATGCCCGGTGAGTACACGCGCCCCTCGTTACTCCAATCAAAGCATTTTTCCAATTTAGGGCTCAAATTCTGAATATGGGAAATATTGAGCGGCGAAGTCCGATTTTTGCATTGTTGAGCCATGAAAATTTATAAGAATGATAGTTTAGGATGTCATGGACCCATAGGATTTTACGGAATTGGATTTGAGCTTGTGGTTTGTCCGAAATGAAATTTTGAACTTCTCCGCGCATGGTGAACAATACGCGTTGAGCCACTTTGAGGTCTGTTTTCGTTGGTTTTAGCTCAAAATTGGGTTGTCCAATTTATGGATCTTCTAGTGCTTGGAATTATCTTCATTTTGACTACAAGATTCTTGGGTCAGAGTTCGGATGAGAAAGTTTTGGCATAATTGAGTTTCGCGCTCAAACCTCGCATTGTGAACGGCTTTGAATAATTGCTTCGGATAAGCGATTTGATAGCTTTTACGGGTCATTTTATTAGCATTAAGGCATAGTTTAGTTGTCCCGTAGTTGAGGTAGAGTTTTATTTGATTTTAACATTATTCCTGAATTATTTGTTAGGGTCGCGAGTTTGAGGATATGAGTACTATTTTATTTAACCGTAGGCAACAAGGTGAGTGGTACTATATCTTCTTTGAATTTGTAAAATTCATGTTGAGAAAATTCTATGAATTATATATAGTATGGGATTATGAAATGACATGGTTATTGCATAAAAGTCGGATCAAGCATGGACTACTTTTTGATTGTTTATAAAGATTTAGAAAGCATATTATGTAAAGTATTGGAAGGCAAAATATATTTGTAATTGCTTTGCAAATGGTTTATGGAAAGGTATATGAATGACTTGAGGAATGGCGGATGACGATGTTGCAAAAAGGTATTTGTTTGGTTTATGATATTAATTTCTAGATTAGCTTTCTGGTATTGAAGGATGATTATTTTGCTCATTATTGCTGTGAGCCCATTGAGGGGCATGTTGGTATGTATACTGGGTTTAGGATATCCTTATGGACCGAGCCACCGGCATTATAGATGGAGACCTTGCATGGGGGAATCTTGGTCGCCTTGTCACAAGATGTTGTGTCGTGACCATGGTAAGAGATTGAGCAATAGACTAATCAATGGATGGACCATTGACGTATGATTTTTTAATGGAGATTATCTAATGGACTTGGCCATTTATTCTTGTATTGTGATGGTGGTTTAAATGAGCTTTTCATATAAGCATAAAAGTAGCTCACATATGATTCATTATATATTATTTATACATTGGGTTTGAGTTATAAAGTTCTGGTATTGCTCTGAGTTCATGCATAGTGCTTGCTTGATTTGCTTAGAAGATATGCACTACTCATTGAGCTTGTGGTTGCTCACCCCTCTTTCCCAATCTTTTCAAGTTTTTTGGTTAGTAGCTAGTAGAGCAAGAGCACTTTTGTGGGGACTTTTGGGAGCTAGACTTTTTGTGGTTAGAGGCTGTGTCCTTTGGGTGAAAGGGCGACCATGTCACCTCCATCCGTGTAGGATTTGGGGTGTGACAGAAAGATAAAGAGGAAATTGCTGGACGTGTTAATTGAATTCGGACTCTACAAGACAATGGACTCTGAAACTTAAAGAGGGGATCCACGGTGCGCCTTCTTCCTATTCATAGATCATCGCTGTTCTGCTTTATTTGCTTTCCATTTCTGGCTTTATTCTTGTTCTCTGTTTTCCAACGATCCTCTGATTTGAACTGAAAGAAGAGAAAAATGAGCCACTTTTGTAGCTAGGTGCTTGGTCAGGCAGTTGTGCATCTCAATTTACTTCCTTGGTACTTCATTGTTTATGCCGACAATCGCCTTCAGAAACAGCACTTCCTTCCTACTTTCTCACGTCTAAGATTAGTCCTCTTAAAACTGTGGTGACTCGGTCTTATCATTTGGATATGGTCATTGGAACATGTACTGATTTCTTTTTCTCAATTGTTCCCACTTTGATCCACCATCATGTGGATCAACGAATGCCATGGGAGAATTTTTGTAGCTTTTATGACTTCCAGAATGAATATATTTAAATGAATGCACACTATCCTCTTAGCTGATTTGTGGGGGTGCTTACCTGTGTACTGATGCGGTGAATGGTAACTTCAATGTGCTCATCACCTAAAACCATTCAAGCCTTATGGGGCTATATGAGAAATGACCAAAGCTGGGAATATGAAACTGACTCAAAGAAATGTGACTACTTAAATATTATTCATTTGTTAAATATTCGGCTACAGTTTGTCAGATCATTTTGCAAATCAATTTGATAATTCAGTCTTTGCACTCTCAGACTACTGTAAAATAAGTTAAATTGACGGTACACCTATAAGAACAAAATAAGTCGCTCAAACTTCTTGGTTGTTGTCTGCTATCAAACCAAGAGTGCTGCCATACGGATCACTGGGGGGAGTCTCAGTAATATCTCTGGATGCTGTGTAACCTCTGTAGCTATCTGCCTTAATGTTCGAGATGAGAGATTCTTAATTGCTTGAATGGACAAGATCTTGTCTATTGTCTGTTGCATTCAGCAACAAAAGAAACCAATTGGAATATGATTGATTATCATCTTTTGACCATTCCCTTTCAAGCCATTAATTCAGTCGAAGCTATCTTTACCATCAGAAAGCTTGAATATAGAGTTGGTATCAAACACCAACATTTGATATTGCAGAAAGCGTGACTTGCCGTGCCAGTATCGTTTTAGCATAATGTCTCACCGTGCTCAGCTGAATCTAAACATTTGCAACATCCCCATATCAACATGCACAATATGCTTTGCTATCAGATTACCACAAGCCATTCAATAACCAGTATATAAACCAAAATCTGGCTGCTAAACAGCACGTATTCAAAGCTCCAAATGTGACATTATCGGAGCTACTGAAACTTACATGTGACAGAAAACAGAGATTAACATACTTCATGGTGCTTTTACTAAATCTTGCCCGCCAATGCCACTCCATAAAAGAAACTGGCAAGTGCATGATGGAAGGTTGCTGAACGTAAGATGGAACCTGGGAAAGAAGAGATGACAGACTAAAGCTCGCGAAGAGACGAGGATCATGCGAGGAGTGGGCGAGAACAATTTAACTGTACAACTTCAGGTTAAAGACTAGCATCTAATCAGCATAAACAGTCACAATCTCAACGAAAATTCACACAAAATAACACAAAACAGAAAAAAAGAAAAAGAAAAATCAAATTGAAGAATAGAAGCAGCGATGATTAAGAGTGAAAATCACGTGGTAAGTGTGGGGAAGACCTTACCAGTCGATCGACCAAAGATGAACTTAAGTAGAAACGAAGATGTGGGTTCTATTCTCTTACCAAAAAAAAAAAAGATGTGGCGCTCTTCCGTTGGCTGAAGATTCCGACGCTTATGACTGCCCGCCGGACCACTGGCCTCCTTTCTTAACGGGCTTCGATCTTCTTGAGGAACGGTGGTTTCCATATTTTTCCCAAATTCAGAGGGCTTAAGAGCCTTTGGGGCCAACAGAATTTGGGCCCAAAACTTTCTTCTTCGGCTGAATTTTATCTGTCTATATTTGGTCGCCCGGAAAAGAAACCCCACGTATTATGATTAAATTTGTTCTTCAATCGCTAGGCCACCCAGATCCAGCGACCTCCTTCAGCCACCATCGAGGCCACGGACTGGCCAAGCGAAATAAGAGAAAAGAAATAAAATCAAAGGAAAAAAAAAAGAGAGGGAAAAAATAAAAAAATCAGAAAAATTACAAAAAAATTACAAAAATTGTACACATTAGAGTTGACAGTGCCACCTAGGATAACTAGCATTCACGTTAATAATTTCCTATCAAAATTTTCCAGATGGACTTCATTGGTAAATTGCCAAAAAGCTTAAGACTAAATTGATCATATTGAAAGGTTACATGTATATAATAGATTTAGAGCTTTTTTTTTTTTTTTTTTTGTAATTGCCCCTTCCATAATTGACCATATTAAAAGGATTACGTGTAGGGAACAATCATTGCTCTGATTGCGTCAATAATACATAGCTTAGGCAAAGTATTAATTAAAGTCATGGTCGGAGTCGAACAGAACATTAGAATTAAGCACTGCTTTCCTAAGAGTATGACTTCTGACTTTTGGTGGACAAACGTGATGACAGATGATCAACTACTAACAAAATGAAAACCATTGGGTAAAAGATATCGCATATCTCTTTTTCCTAAGACATAAATATATGGTCCTTTTTTAATATATATATATATATATATACATATTCTTTATACATATATTGTTTATTCTATTATTTAAAAGGACCGACAGAGAAGGGAATATAATGGAATAATTAAGCAACACTATGACAGGATGGCATCACGGCCATGGACAGGCCATCATTGCATTTCTTCTCACCTCTCTGGAATAGAGGTCGAGTGTCCATAATTCTTGTCTAGTCTAGTTTGATCTTGCTTCGGCTTGAGATATATTTCAACATTTATGGCGAAGAGATGAAATCAAATATTTTAGTAAGTATATGCTTAGGTCGTGCTTAGGTGAAGCTTTTTTTTTTTTTTTTTTTAGTGAATGTAGCAAATCCAATATGAGTAGCGTGAAGGAAAATTTTCTAGTTATCTAGAGTCACATGTGTCGTAATGAGAGATGATTCTTTAGGAATATTTTGTTATTATGTATTTATATGAAATCATAATTTTATCTAAATAATATGTTTAACCATAGATATAGCTATAAAATAATTATAAATGATTCAAACGTTCGAAAATCAGATTTTTTTTTCAAATTCAAATATTCAAAAGAAGGAGGTGAAAAGGGGCACCTCCATAATTGTCCTCCATCTCATTTTTTATAAAGCCATCAACCCTTTTACTGTAAATTGAAGGTTGTAGCTGCTATGAAGTTGTCTATCTTTCAATCAAATCCCATGAATCACACAATACAAACGTCCAAAATGATATCTCTCACTAACGAAAGTGGCATCAGACTTTTAGGCGTTCAAATCAAGAATTTCATCATATATATATTACAATAAACATCATTTTCTCCTTTTCTAATGACACGCACTTGTTCTTTTGTAAATTTCACAATGAGGATGACCCGGTGGAGAAACTTTTCACACCAAAAAATCTCTTGCCATTAATTAATGTAATGTTATTGTAACATCCTGAAAATCGACCCCATCTTGGGATTTTATAAAATGGCAATGTTAGTCAAAGGCATGGTCAGTACAAATATTTCGAATTGTTTGTTCGGGGGATAACGGATTACAGGGAGGTATCGGTTAGAAACGATACGTGTACGACTCACGATTTCTATCAGGAACGAACCCTTTGACCATGAGGACCTGGGTGGGAACGACATCCCCTAAGTACTAGACTATTAAGGAAATAGAAATAAATCGATTCGGTAGAAGTATGAAGTCAAATTGCGGGTGATTTCCATACGACTTCAATACAAACTACAAACGATGTTAAACCAAATCATTTTCATTTGGTACTCGGGATTATCAATTGAGCCATTGGGATCATACAACAATCGAGGGACGTCCCTGACTCGAGAATTGGCATAAACATGGATCAAATAATGGTTGACCATTGGTCAAATATGAGGAAAAGTCCTAAAGGGGTGCCCGATAATCCAAATTGTACTATGGTCGCAATCGACTCAATTTAGCCTTGATTTTTAATCCAATTTTGGGAACTGACTTCTCAGGGGTGTTAGGACTTAATATTTGGACGTTGCCTCATTGATTTTTGGATATTCCATTGGACTTCAAAGTGTCGGAAAAGAAAAATTTGGACTGGGTTTCAGGCCCATAGGTGGGCCAGCCCAAGACCGGCGACCCAATGAGCCTAGTGCCCATCCAGCCCAGCCCAATGGGGACCCAAGCTGGCCCAAGCCTCTCTCCCTTCTCAGCCAAATGGGCTTCTCTCTTTTGGCCTCTTCCCTTTTTCCCAAGTGGGCTTTGTTGATGCTTGTTTCTTGCTTGTTTTTTATTGGCCCTTGAAGCAAGTGGAATTGCCCACTTGCCTTGGCTTCTCATCCAAGTCTCCAGCCCTCTCTCTCTCTCCTCTTTTCCCCCCAGCCTAGTCGCACATCCCAACCTCTCTCTCTCTCTTCCTTTTCTCTTCCATTTTGCTGTCCTCACTGTTTTCTATTGAAATTCGCCCTTGTCGTCATCGCCGGAGCTGCCACCGCCGCCCAAAGTGACACTAAAGTCAGGGAGCCAGTCGCTCACCACTGGCTGCCCATCTGGCCACTTCCGCCTGACTGCCCTACTTTCGCGTGAACAGTGTTTTAGCACTGTTTTGGCCCATTTCGGCCACTGATCGCAGTCCGTTGTCATCCCCAAGCTAACCCTGTGTAGCCCTTGTTCCCCCCCTTCGCACCGATGTCGCTGTATTTTCGACCCACGTGAGTTAATTTCCTAATCCTTGTTTATGGGTTAATTTTCCTTAGGGGTTAATTAGTGTATTTGTGTGCCTGTTAGTTAATTAAGATTAGTTGGTTAATTATGCTGGTTAATTAAGGCTGACTAGGGTTAGTTAATTGACCATAGTTAGTAATAAAGTAACTAGGGTTAATTAATTAAAGTAACTAAGGTTAGTTTTGAAGTAACCAAGGTTAGAAATATAATCATGGTTATGTTAAATTGACTATGGTTGGGTTAATTGATTAAGTTTATTTATTTTTATTTAATTAATTAATTTCGGATGAATTATTGTTCACGAGTTACTGTTCACGGCACTGTTCATACAGAAGCTACAAATTTTAGAATTTGATGTGTTCTTGGTTGCTGTGTTTTCTTAATACCAGTGTATAATGAGGAAATGTGTGATCGAAGACCGATTGGAATCGAAATTGCTCGGTTTATTGAATTTATTCATGAGTAATTGGATTGCACTATTGTACGTAAAGGTTATTTGTTGCCGCATTTCATTATACGTGTGCCAAATGTAACTGTATGTTGTGTGAGCACGAATTATGTGGCATTCACGACCAAGCAAAAACAAAGGCAAGAATGAACTGCTTGCTGATGTGTTGCATGGTCAGATTAAAGTTGATAACCCAGTTTAGCTGGATGACCGCCAATCCCTATTGGGGTTGTGCCGTGACCATTGGGTCACTTGACAGTGGTCAGTTGCAGGGTTGTGGTAGTGGGCAGGCCCTATGTTCATTCGAGAATGTCGTCGGTGGGGGATAGCTCATGATGTCGCCGTGCCTTAGGGAAGAGGACGATGCCTGGTCTACAATTAGTTGATCGCCAACCATAAGGTTGTGTCGTGGCCTTGAGAGTCGTAATAATTGGAGTACGTGTGGACATTGAGATATGTGAAAGTTGTGCAGTGCTCTGATTATTTGCATGTCTTCCACTACGATTATGAGATGACTGACAGTTTCTACAAGTCACGCGTGTCAAGGCCAAGTAGGATTGCTTGTGGTTGTGTTTGTTTATCTAATTGTCCTCGATTTTGGTTTCTCTCTGTGTTGCAATGATTGCTAAATTAGGTTGTATGTTAGACTCTCAAGGCGAGTGAAGTTCCTAACCGGGGCTTAGGACTTTAACTTGCTGAGTTTATCTTAACCCGTCGTGGTTAACTTTTTCAAGCCCTAGATGACGTAGTACCCGGTATGCTTCAGCATCCCGGTGGACATGAGTACCACTATCACCAAGCGGCCAGGCCCGGGCCGCAATTTTGTTTACGAGTACCACATCACCACGGTCTGGGTGGACGAGGGGTCGAGAGACTACTATGCGCCCCACGTCTTTAAGGCATGGTTTATTAAGATGGGAGGAATCCTGTATGGTCCTCTCCATGGCTTTGACGGACTGGTCCCTCCTGTGGGGCCGACAGACAAGGTGTGGGATCCTATGGACATGGATCCCCCTGATGGTGAGCTTTCAAATTCGACGACCGGAAAGACCGGCCCCTTAGAGGATAGCGAGTAGGCAGCTATGGCCTACCTCTCTTTTTGGCGAACCCTTCCTCCGCTTGTGCAGTAATAGGTTAGCTAGGCCGGTCCTTTTTGAGTAGGCCTTAGCATATCGCCCGTAGTGAGGCGTGTACATATTTGCTGGTGTACAAACTAACTTTCAGATATATATAATATGATGTTGTCTTTCCTCTGCTGCTATTGTTGCTACCCCTATTGTTTCTGTTTTGGAAGTTTTCATTTTCGCTTGTACTTAACTATTAGATAAAATGAATTGGTCGACGACAGTACTTGGGACATCGTATAGCTAGACCTCAAGTGAAATGGGGTTACCGCAAGCTCGAGAGTCGGGGCGTGACAGTTATTGTTTCTAAAATGTGCAATTCAAAACAACGGCTGAAATTCGACAAACAAGAGCTGTGCAATCAAAAGGAATTGAGGTAGAATCAAGCTCTAATATATATAGATGGTTTGTCAACATACAAATTTGTCACCTTTTTTCAATTGAAACTATTTGACTATGTGGTAGCTATGGGGATCTTATCAAGTTGGTTGTTAATGAGGTTGTGGTCAAGCTCTCAAGACAAGTGATTGAAAATTTAGTTGGAATGGAGGATCAAATAGACATCGGTTGTGGTGGTCTATTGTTCATTGGAATTCACAGGATGGGCAGCATCAATAAAACAACACTTGCCAAGGTTATCTTTAACTAGCTATATCCTTGCTTTGGGAGAAATTGCAGCTTTCTTGATGACATGAGGGAATTGCCAAAAACCAAGAGCTCAGTCATGCTACAAGAAAAATTATTGTCTGATATCTATTATTCTAGAGTAACTTGTGACATTAACAACATTGATAGATGCTAATTGTATTGGATGATGTCAATGAGGGCAACCATATCCAAACCTAATCGGAGCAAATTCTTTGTATCCTAGTATTAGGATACTTGTAACATCCTCGAAAACCGATCCCATAAGGATCGGCCATAAGGTCCTGAATGAGTCGACCATGGGCCGTTGGCCACGGATCGATTGGTTCGATCGGCAAGGATCAAGGATCGGTCATGGTCCGATCGATCGACCGGTTATAAACGGGTCGAGACGTCGGCCATGAAAGGCATACTAACCATACCGATGGAGATGGACTATCATCTCAGAAGACGACTTTTCGGTCACGAGAATTGGTCATGGGACGATTTTGGATCGGCAGATGGTCATGGGTCGATCCAACCGGTCATAGCACTTGGCCGCGGGTGCGTCCGCCCGACTATGCACCGATCCACGGACGATCCAACTTAACCAAAAGTGACCGTCTTCTGACCAAAAATGCATCATTACCTATTTAATTCTTAGTGATCGGAAAGGAATCTTGAATTGAAGAAGTCCGCTCATGGATCGGTAATGCACCGACCATGAACCATGCGAATGGATCGTGCACCGATCGGAATGAGCCTCGGGATAGACCCGGCTATTCCATCGTAATTCCTAAGGTCCATAAGTGCCTTGGCTTAGTGCTAGGCCATGGGTAGCCTTGGAATTGACCTTGAACCGATCCAAGGATCAATGACCGAATTATGAGGGAAACCTCATGGTCGACCCACCGCCCAAGGAAGCGGTTTGGGCAAATTTGAGGTATGTGGCCCGGACCCCAGGCACGTGTAAATTGGTTTTTCGAGACATGTCATATGATCCATTTTTCGGCCCCGAAACCGACTCGGATGGTAGAATTCTCCGGACCGCCTTCTTGATTAAGAAAAAGACAAAAGAAGAAGAAATCTTTAGAACCCTCATTAAATGCATTGGATAAGCCTTATCTTTTACCATTCAAATCTAATAATTGCGGTCAAAAATATCTAGGGGGAAATGATGAGGGCGGATTACACGTGGACTAATGGGAAAGTGCAAAGCGGACTGCCAATAATTATACCTAAGAGCCTAGACCGCCAAATAATTCCTTTCTAGGCCACCTAAGCACTTTAGGCTCAATTATTGGTGGGGTAGGCTTGCCACTTAAGGTTCTTAGGCTGGCCACTTTGAAGCTTCGGAATGGACCACTTGGACCGGTAATTATGACACCGGGTAGTATAAATAGGAGGAGAGCTCTTCACTTCTCATCCTTTGTCATACATTTTCCTCCTCCTCCACTCTCTTAGCCGCCCCTCATCCCACGCCTCTCGCTCTCTCTTCTTCGGTTCCCAAGGCAAGCCGCCACTACCGAGTTGTGTTCTTAGTTCAAGGGTCATCAAGGTAAGTGTAGTTTCTTCCTTTTTCTAGTATCATTCACGATGTCGTCGACCCTAGGAAACTCTCTTGAACAAGCCAAGGATAGGTCAATTGAAAATGATGTATTCTATGCTTTGTTCATGTCTTTGGATTCTTGTATGATTGGAACAAAGTCACGATTCATTGCTTTTGTTCGGTACAAGTCGAGGTTCGCCCATAGCCATAAGATATGATTCAGTATTGAGGCGTACCGAGTTCGTGTCTTGGATTGGTGCGGGGTTCCTCCATACTTGCTGCTTGAGCGAAACCTTGGGCTTAGGCTCGTTCGTGTTATTATTGCCAAAAGAATTCATGATTTTATGACACGTGCATCATGTTTGAGCACGAGACGCATATTTCATGGCACGTGTATTATAGTCAAAGAATTCATGATTTTATGACACGTACAATATGTTTGAGCATGAGAAGCATAATTTCATGACACGTGCATTATTTTCAAGCATGAGAAGCATGATCCATGGCATGTGCATGAGGCTCGAGTCCACCCTCGCAAAGGGATAGGTACCTGAGCAAAGATGAGAAAAATTTAAGAAAATCTGGCTAGAGACTTGGGTTCGAGTCCCGAGCAAAGAGGCTGGCAAGAGACTTGGGTTCGAGTCCCGAGCATATTAACTAGGTTTGATTCCCAGAGGCCGCCAACTAGCCAGGAACCCGGTTAGAAAGTCCGAAATGAATTGGGTTTGAGTCCCAAGACAGCACCGGGAAGACTTGGGTTCGAGTCCCGAGCACAAGTGAAAAGAGGAATAAATATGGCATGCATGAGTAAGAAAGAAAAGCTAGAAAGGCATAAGCTCATGGCATGCATCATGTTCACGAATCATAACAAGAGTTGCCATTTCATGTGCAAGAAGCATGTTTGCATCTTTGAAATTGGTTTGCCTTCGACATGGTTTGTATGAGATGCTTGACTGGAGTTGATAATTTTGTGATGTGCTAGTCGAAGGTAAGGACTATGCTTACTGAGTATTCCAAGTACTCACTCCCTTTCTTTCAGGTACTTAGCGAGCATGGCAATTTACTGTGGGTGTCCTGTGAAAATTGATGCATCATATACGGACATAATAGATGTAGAAACGGACATCACGTATCGGAAAGTCACGTCAACGGTTTGGGTCGAAAAGGGATATAGTGAGTTAATCCCTATGTTCTTTGAGGCATGGTATAGGTGGTATGATGGAGCTTGGGTTGGACCGCTCCACAAACTCGACATTTCCAGCCATGACGAGGAGGACGACCCATCGAAGACTCGGATTAGGCTTTTATGTATACCGGCTAAGTAGCGGCGATAGGGTTCCCAAATTTTGGGCTAGTACCTCCATAGCGGAGCTAGGGAAACCCTAGTTTGTGATGTTGTAAAATGGCCCAAGTTTTGATGTAAAATATGAGGCCAAGAATAGCCGTGTATGCTTTACCACGTTTATAATATAGTAGAAGTTGTAGTGTGTATCTCACGTTCCCATATTGTTTGTGTGTCGGGGAAATTGTGATGTTATGCATTCCGCTTGCGCATTATCATGAGACAAACGAATTCGGTATGGCGACAAAACCTGGGATGTCGCAAAATAACCCGCAGCTCGACGCCCGCAGCTCGACGCCCGAGATAAGGGGGTTGTGACAATACTTGTTGCCACTAGGGACAAGAGTGTTTTGAATATCAAGGGGCTTAAGTATAAATTTAAGGATTATGAATCAGTGGGTTAAGCGATGATGATGCACTTAAACTTTTTTGTAGGCATACCTTTAGTTAAATGTAAAAAAGTGGAAGAGAGAAAATGGGGAATTTGTATAGATGTATTCATCCACAGTTGATTTTCTGATAGTGTGGATTAGCTTCGCTTTAATTCACAGCATTATGTCGCTTTACTTTTCTTTATTTTCTGGTGTGCACTAACTGGTTCTCGCAAGATGTTTAAGGTTGAAATTCCAAGTCAACATCTCAACCAAAAAAAAAAAAGTTCCAAGTGTACGTAGTGCAAATTCTCATGAAAATCTGGGATTATATTACATATTATTTTCGCATATAGATTCTGGTTCAAATTTATTTCAGCACTTACTTGATTCTTAGTTTAATTTCGTTTCACTATAAAATATATATGAATATAAACACACACATATATAAAGAAGGGGGACATGTGAAAAAGGAAAATAAATAAATAAATAAATAAACTGCATATATATATACACACACACATCTAGGAGTGTATTTTAGGAATCATGCATATTCATATATAGATTTTGTTTTCTTAACATCGCTTTGCACTTTAGATTGCATTAAGTAGATTTTACTTCTAGATTTAATAGTTCATTTTAGGGAAGTAGTTTATATAGTAGATATTCATGAAGTATCATTTATTTACTTTCTGATTTTGAGCTATAGTTTATTTTGGAGATTTTACTTAGTATTTATCTATTGGTCAAGGTCTTGTCCGAGAACTTACTAACAAGGCTTTTCATTGAACTTTTTTCCCGATATGGCTCGAGTTATTTATTTTCCTACCTTTTATTTCCTCTATTTGTTTCAATGTTATTAGATTTTATAGATGTTTGCTTGAGTGAATTTATGCATAATCACTTGCCTTGCTCAACATTGAGAACAAAATAGGCAACTTTGTTTGGGAAGACTGCATGAATAATTGTTTTAATAAAAGGAGAAAATATATCAAATTGGGTACTAAATATATCCTACCTAATCAAGTCCCTAGACCCATAAATCTTTACTTTGTAGAAGTAAGACAGGCTCCCATGTTTTACTTGACTCCTAATCGGTTCATAAAAAATTAGTGGTATGACTCTCAATGAAATGAAATAATTAATAGAAACCAAGTTGAGATTGATCGTGCCAAGAGCAAGTGTCACCTTGCAAGAGGGACCATTTGCGCTTGCTTGGTAATCTAGCAACTTCCTTGGGGATCTCACTTCGGAAGGGTTGCAATATAGAATTTGGTTTTTCTCATGAAATTACAAATGATGAAGAGAAGATAAAAGAAGAAAGAATGATTAAGCTGAATCCAACTGCAAAAAATAGTTTGGCTTGGTTTGATCTTGACTATGATAAGGTTTATTCTGGTTTCACTTTTCTTCAAACTATATTTATCAATGAAGATAAAATAAGTGGTCAAATAATATACACAAAATAAGGAAATGAATCGGATACCAAATTTATGTGGTTCAGTCGTGTGACCTATGTCCACAGATAAAGGAGAACACAATTGCAATATAGATGAAATTACATTGCAATGGAGATTACAATCATACTTGAGTTACTCAGATACTTCTGATGTTTTTCATCCCTCAAATATGACTAATGACTTTGTCTTAAACCCTCAAAATTTCTCTTGAAATAATATCTCATTTCATAAAAGAATAATAAGAACATTAACACAAGATTTAATTGACTTCATTTTGTGCAAGTTTCATGAAGAGAACCTTTTGGAATCAAAACTATTAAGAGGAAACTTTCAACCACGTTCGTGTAATCCTCCGAGCCCTCTTTAAGAGCTCTTCCTTACGTAGTTGAAAAAGAAAATTCACTAGAAACAAATAAAGAAGAATAAAGGAAACAATGAGTGGCTCGTTAGACGACACCATTATTGCAAATTTCTTCGTCATTTTCCTTCCCCCTTTGTCTCATATTATCCGTGGCCATCGTCAATCTCTCTTTCCCCTTTCTTCAGCTGAGCAAAGTCGTCTCCTATGGTCAAGACCAGGAAGGTCTCTCTTTCTTTCCACGCTCAAAGCAACCCCATGATGGGATGGCATCACGGCCACGGCCAGGCCATCATTGCATTTCCTCTCACCACTCTTGAATAGGAGGTCGAGTGTCCATAATTCTCATGTGGTCTGGTATAATCAGGCTCTGGCTCAAGATATATTTCAATGTTTATATAATTTGGCTTGGCTGGTGTTCAAACCGCACTAACTACACCCTGCTCACATTCTAATAGTTGTTGATAAGAAAATAAGTATGGTAAAAGATTTGCTTTTTGATATAAAGACACATTTATGGCAATATTTGAGTAGTTAAAGGTAAATAATTATGATAAAAGGTAAGTCTTTAAGGTGAAGAGATCAAAACAAATATTTTTGTGAGTAGAAAGTATATGCTAAGGTAGTGCATAGGTGGAGCATTTTTTTGCAGTGAAAGCAGCAAATCCAATCTCAATAGTATGAAGGAAAATCTTCTAATTGTCCATAGTCCCATGTGTCATAATGAGCAAGATTCTTTAGCAATATATTGTTATTATGCATTTCTATAGATAAATTGTGTATTTATCTTTATAAATATGTTTAACCATAGATACAGCTATAGAATAATTATAAATGCTGTAAATGTTTGAAAATCAGATTTCTTATAATTCAAAAGTTCTAATGCACCAAGAAGAAACTCGAAAGAAATTGGGCATGTGAAAAGGAACACCTCCATAATCGTCCTCCATCTGATTTTTTTTGAAGCCATCAACTTTATTCACTATAAATTGAAAGCTCCATCTGCTGTCTAGTTGGATGTCCGTTAACTTTCAACGAAATCTCATGAGTCACGCAACACAAATGTCCAAAATGGTGTCTCTCAAAGACGACAGTGGCATCGGACTTCAGGCGTTCAAATCAAGAATTTTGTCGTTTATATCTTACAATAAATAGCCTTTTCTTCTTTTTTAATGTAACGCGCTCGTTCTTCTTTTGTAAATTTCTGAAGAAGGATGATATGGTGGAGAAGTTTTCCCCATTAAGAATGTAATAAAGCTCTTCATATTAATGAATGTAATTTATTGTTTCTAAAATGTGCAATCTAAAAGAATGGCTAAAATCTTACAAACAAGAGCTACGCATTCGAAATGAATTGAGGTAGATTCGGGCTCTCATATATACAACTGATTTGTTGACAAGCAAATTTGTCACACTTTCCCAATTGAAATGAAAAATAAAAAAAAAAGAAAACATATAGAAAGATAAATTGCATTTTCATAAACAAAAAAAAAATAAAAACATCTAGGAGTGTATTTAGGAATCATGCATATTCATAAATAGATTTTGTTTTCTTAACATTGCATCGCACTTCAAATTGCATTAAGTAGATTTTACTTCTTTATGTAATAGTTCATTTTAGGAAAGTAGTTTTTATAGTAGATATTCATGAAGTAACATTTATTTACTTTCTAGTTTTGAGCCACAGTTTATTTTGGAGATTTTGCATTGAGTTTCGACTGATGGCTCAAGGGTACATGTCCCGGAACATAATAGGAAGGCTTTGTATTGATTTTTTTCCCCGGCTCAAGTTCTTTATTTTCCTACCATTTATTTGCTCTATTTGTTTCGATATTATTGGATTTTATATGTGTTTGTTTGAGAGAATTTATACATGATCACCTGCCTTGCTCAACATTGAGAATAAAATGGATCACTAAGATTGGGAAGACCGCATGAATAATTGTTTTAATAAGAGGAGAAAATGTACCAAATTGGAGATTAGATATATGCAACCTAATCAAATCTTTGGATGTATAAATCTCTAGTTTGCAGAAGTAAGATGGGCTCCCGTTTTTTACTTGACTCCTAATCGGTTCATAAAAAATTTGTGGTGGCCCTCAATGAAATGAAGTAATTAATAGAAACCAAGTTGAGATTGATTGTGCCTTGAGCAAGTGTCACCTTGCAGCAGGGACCAATTGCGCTTGCTAATCCAGCAACTTCCTTGGGGATCTCGCCTTGGAAGGGTCGTGACGTAGAATTTGATTTTTCTCATGAAATTACAAATGATGAAGCGAAAAAATAAAAGAAGAAACAATGATTAAGCCGAATCCAACCACAAAAAATGGTTTGGCTCAGTATGATCTTGACTACAATAAAGTTTAGTTTGGTTTCACTTTTCTTCAAACCATATTTATTTGTGAAAATAAAACAAGTGATCGAATAAAACCCACAAAATAAGGAAATGAATTGGATAGCAAATTTATGTGATTCGGTCCTATGATCTACGTCTATGGGAAAAGAAGCACACAATTCCATTATAAGATGAAGTTACATTGTATTGGAGATTATAATTATACTCGAGTTACTTAAATACTCTTGGTGTTTTTCATCCCTCGAATATGACTAATAACTCCATGTTTAACCCTCAAAATTTCTCTCGAAATAATTTATCAAGTTCATTAGAGAATGACATGAACATTAACACAAGATTTAATCAACTTCATTTTGTGTAATTTCACAAAGAAAACCTCTCTGAATCAAAACTTCTAAGAGGAATTCAACCTCCTCTGTGCAGTTCTCAGAGCTTTGATCAAGAGCTCTTCCTCACGTATTTAAAGAGAAAGTTCTTTTTTTGGTCGAAAGTTCGAATATTTCATTACGAAGGAAGTAGGTGAATTACATTGAAACTTGAAATTTCCAAAAAGCTCGATGGGGGTTGTTGGACCTAGTTGCCCGGTAACATTTTGTTGCATTGGGTTTTTGCAGCCCAATCCGCTGCTCTGTTCGCCTCTCTTTTGCAATGGGTGATCTTGATGGGCCGCATTGTTTCCAACAGGCCTTGGGCTTCCTAGAGATGGGTTTGTACTTCCCAGCCAAACTGAACAACACATTCGTGTGCTTGATACACAGGGGGAGTGTGTTTCTGATCTGCTACCGCACGTATCACTTCCACCAGCTCAAGTTAGTCGGATTCCAGCTCCTAGCTAAAGACTTTAGTTTCCTCTTTTCCTTTTGTCAATAGCCATCTTAGGGTTTCAAGGATGGCCTCCACTTCCACTTGGATTGGCGATTCCACCGAGACGGAGCATGCGAAGCCAGGAACAACTTGCTTTTGTTGTCTCTACAGATCCCAGTTGCTGCAGCTTGTCCAGTTTCTCTGCAGAAGGACCCATCGACGTTCCACTTGAGGGAGCCGCGAGTTGGGGCTTTCCATTTGGTGGGTGAGTTGATTTTTTGAGCTGCTGTTTAGTTCTTTTGGGACATATAGTTGCTGATGTTGCTATGTTGAACTATTGCCGAGTCTATTATGTGCGCTGGTTGGGGTTGTTGTCTGCGGAAGACGAAGGCATTTCTTCCTTTCCAGATCTACCACAAAATTTGGGTAAGGAGCTCAAATGGGACTGTGTTATGCTGGAACTTGTTGATCAACTCCTCGATGCGAGTGATTCGCCTTTGATTTATGTCGATCTAGATTTCAAGGTGTGTCCAAACATTTCTTGTCCAGGGGCATAGGAGGAACAAATGTTCGCTCGTTTCGGGTTGGCTTTGGCACATAGCGCACTCATCTTCAAGTATAATGTTTCTTTTTCGAAGATTTTCTCTTGTTGGTAGTGCATTATGACATAATTGCCATAGGAAATGTTTGAGCTTTGGCTGTGTTTGGGCTTGCCAAATGCGGTGCCATAATAATGTTGGCGTCTAAAAGGAGGAAGATGCCTCTGTCTGCCTAGGACTATTTTGTTTGGGTTGTTTGCACTGATAGGCACTCTTTACTGTGTATAAACCTGTCTTAGTAGGAGTCCAAACTATTTGATCTTCCTTTCTAGTTCTGCTAAGGGGGATTGAGAGGATTTCTTCAGTCGTTTCCTGATCAAATAGGTTTCAAATTCTGTCTTCCTGCCGTGTCATATTCTCCACATCTATAAATTCTAACACCATCTTAGGATCTTCTTTATTTCCTGGGCCGTTGAGTGTACCTCTAGGTAGCCAATTATCCTCACAAATTTTGACATTCTCACCGTTTTTTATGGTCCATTGGAGTGAATGTAGAATAGAATTCCTCCCTGTTATAATGCTTAGCCATCCCCATGAGGGGTTGCTACCTTTTCCAGCCTGTAATAGATTCCCATGCGGGTAGTATAGGCCTTTAAATATCTTGCTCCACAGGGTTTCCGGCTGCTTAATCAACCTCCAAGCTTGCTTCCCCAACATAGCTTCGTTGAAGGTGATTAGGTCTCTGAAACCTAGTCCCCCCATTGCTTTCCTCTCCTTCAATAGTTCCTATCTTTTCCAGTGGACTCCTTTGTGTTGGTCATTCATTTTCCACCAGAAATCGGCAATCTTCCTCTCAATAGCCCGACAAATAGATAGCAAGATTTTAAAGACTGACATGACATACTGCGGTATCGCTTGAATTACTGCTTTTATCAGTACCTCTTTCCTTGCCCTCGACATCAAATTTTCCTTCCGGCCCTCTATTTTTTTGTTAACTCTAGCAATGATCCAGGCAAACATCTCCTTCTTAGATTTTCCCCAATCCGAGGGAATGCCTAAGTACTTCCCAAATTTTTCTATTTCTGCTACTCTCATCTCATTTGTTAAGCTTTGCTTCAGAGTGAGTGGGCAGTCTTTACTGAAAAACACACCTGATTTATTTAGATTAATAGTTTGTCCTAAAGCAAAGTAGTATTGATTCAAGACAGCAGCAAAATTCTGGCATTCTATGATTTTTCCCTCCATGAATAGGATAAGATCATCCATGAACATGAGGTGGGATAGAGTGGGGCATGCCCTATTTAATCAGATCCCTTTTATGCTACCATCTTCCACCGCTTTGTGTAGTAGGTGGGAAAGAGCATTTGCTACTAGGATAAAAAGATAGGGGGATAGTGGGTCACCTTGGCGGATTCCTCTAGATGGGTTAAAATAAGGTAAGGGCTGGCCATTTATTTTAACACTGTAGGAGACCATTGACACACATTGCATTACCAAAACAACCTAGGTGTTGTTGAAGCCCATCTTAATCATACAAGCCTCTAAGAAGTCCCACTCTACTCGATCATAGGCCTTTCTCATGTCCAGCTTTAGGATCGCTTGGAATTTCTGTTTCCGCTTTCTTGTGCGCAATTGGTGTAGTACCTCTTGTACAAGTAGAATGTTATCCTGAATCAATCTCCCTTTTACAAATGCACACTATTTCGTAGTAATCAATTGGGGGAGATATATTTTCAGTCTATTAGCCATCACCTTCGAGATGATTTTGTACGCGAAATTGCACAAGCTGATGGGACGAAACTGATCCACCTATTCTGGGCTTTGGACTTTTGGCACAAGGGTGATGATTATTTTGTTCAATTCTGGATTTAGTCTACCAGACCTCCAAAACTGTATAATCTCATTGTATACATCTTGGCTGATTTCAATCCAATGGTGTTGAAAAAAGAGTCCGTTCAGCCCGTTTGGTCCAGGGGCCTTCTGTGACGTCCTGAAATTCGAGCCCGTTGAGGGAGAAATGAACGTTAATTTCGCCAATGCATTGTTGGTTGATCTCACTCGGAACTGATCACTCCTGAGATACTGACCTTGAGGGGAAAGGCTAATGAGGACAGAACTCATGCGACTAAAGAACTTGACCTGGGAAAACGACTTGACCGTGAGACTTGCGTAAGGACGATCCTGTAGTCATGCAGGCCGATTTCAGGGACGACTAGAGGTCGATTCGAGGATAGAAATAATGGGACAACGGGTGATTCCGTCTACTATTATCGAACCCGCGAATAGCCCTATGTCGATCCTTGATAATCGTGTACTTTGAAATAAGAATCGATCCTTCGCAATTTCATGTAGTTAAGGACGTCCATGTGTCAAGAAGTCTTGAACGTAAATTGGCACGAGTCGGTTACGCGTGAATCCTCGAAGCCGCCTGTCAGCTTGAGTAGTACCAAAATGGCATTCGGGCGAAATTAACATGGCATGAGAATCCAAGATTGGACTTCGAATTTTTGGGAACGTCCGGGATGGACTTTTGAACAATGCTTCCTTGACAGTCGACAGTGTCGGTTGAGCCGAGTTTCTGGGAAAGGGGTTTACGGACCGAGGAATCGAGCCTACGAGGGCGTGGGCCGGGAAAAATCAGTGTGGGCCTCACGCCCAAGGTGGGACAGCCATCGTGGAAAGCCGAGACAAGCAAGTGAGCCCGTTGGGCCAACCGATCATTAACCCTCCCGAGCCCGTTGTCTAAATGTGAGCCAATTCGAGCCCAACAAATTCCCGAGCCCATTCCTATTCATTTTCCGGCCCGTTTCCTAGGCCCGCCCTTCATTTTCAGCACAAGGGCACATTGGGAAATGTGCAAGGTGGAAATGACCAAAATGCCCTTGGATATTTTGAAGAAAAGTCAAAAAGGAAGTGAGAGAAGATGATGTCATGTTTTTGGGACTTGAGCCAAGCAATTAATGCCATTAATTGAGACTTATCTTCAGCCTCACTTCACTCTCTCTCTCCTCTTCATCTTCTCCAAAACCACACCACTTCTCTCCCCTTCTTCCCTTGCCTTCCTGCAGTTTCTGCTTCTAACCTCTCACCAAATTTTGAGTTGTTCGTTGCCTTCCCGGTGGAATCTCGGGCCGTTCCACCTATCAAAATGTTCAGCACAGAAATTACGTACTGTTCACCTCGGCCGATCGCCGAACGGAGCTGCCGTCCGACCCGTACGGCGGCCAGAAGTCGGCAATCCTCCGTCCGTCACTATGCAGCGCCTCCTGTACAGCTTCGGTTTTTCTTCCGTTTCTCTCCATTTTTGGCCTACCCACTGCCCACACCAGCCACACACACCTCCCCCTTGACCCCCCAGAACCACCAGTCACTGGCCACCAGCTCGCCGGAGCTCCGGGCAGCCCGTTCAACTCCGGTCAGCCACTTTCTCTTCAAGCAATGCTGTTTTCTGAGGTTGCAGTGGGAAGCAGAGGTTGTTGCTGCTGTGTTGAGCCCGGGACCGCCTTGGATTGTCGTGGTAGAGGTCCCCGGGTGTCGGGTTCGTCGCCGCCGCCACGTCCGCGTCTCCGGCCCGCTTAACGGGTGAGTTTAGCCCCTAATCCTTATTTAGTGCCTAAACTTGCTTAGGGTTGGGTTAATTAGTGTTATTGTTGGATTAAGATGTTTAATTAAGTGCATTAGCCCTAAGAAAGGTGGTTAGATTAAGGGTTAAGATTAGATTATCTTAATCTTGTTTAATTATGCTTAATTGTGTGTTATGTGATAATTAAGCATGATTTGCTTGATTTAAATTGATTAATTGTATTAATTGATTTATTTATTTAATTTCTGCATTTATTGATTAAATTATGTGATTTATGAATTAAATGATTTAATTATTAAATTCGGAAATTTCACTGTTCACGTGCACTGTTCACGATTACTGTTCATGGTACTGTTCACGACACTGTTCATCCGGAAGTGAAATTGTGCATAATTTCATGTGCTTTGATCATATGAAGTGAATTGGATGTATAATTGCATAAACATCCGCTTGAATTGTGTGATTTTCACAAAAGAAAGAAAATGGTTTGTCCGAGGGACACCAGAAATGGACCGCTTTTGTGAGAAATGATTTGAGGTTTCATATGCAAGCATGTGTGCATTGGATAATGCTCAAAGATAATAAGTGGGTTGTTATGGTTTGCTTGCGTGATCACTAAATTGAAACCGCTGTCTCGGGAGAGTATCCCTTGACGTTCTTTGGGCATGCCGTCTTGGGAGAGTATCCCTTGACGTTCTGTGGGCATGCGGTCTCGGGAGAGTATCCCTTGACGTTCGTTGGGCATACGGTCTCGGGAGAGTATCCCTTAACGTTCGTTGGGCATGCGGTCTCGAGAGAGTATCCCTTAACGTCTTTTGGGCACGGAAGGGCACGGTTGCGCCTCTGCGGAGGAAGGGCACCGTAGTGCCGTTGCGCCTTGGTTGTAGCCCTGTGGGGCAGTAATAATCGGAACACGTGTGGATGCGAGAGTGCATGAGAAAACATGCCATTATTGGTTCCGATTATGCATGAGATGATCACATCATTTATGGCACGCACGTATGAATTGATACCGTGCAGAGTGTGGCAATGGCCAGGTGAGATCGCTTGTGACGCGACTCGCATGTGATTGATGAATTGCATCATCTAACGGCCATGTGCATTGCGTGTATTGTGTTGACTTATAACGTGCAGGGTATGGCATACTGGGTAAGGTTGCATGCGAACCGACTTTTTATTGTTGGTTGACCTTGCTTGATGTTTTATTATTGATTGCTGGTTGTTTGTGGTTGGGTTGAGTGAGGGGTGGTTCTGGAGAGATACCCTAGGTTGAGTTGGTGTACTAACTAGGGCTTAGGGGAAGAACTCGCCGAGATTTTATCTCAACCCGTCGTGGTTAACCATTTTCAGGCCCCTAGAATGGCGCACCCGCAGTGGAGAATCCTGCCCCCACTTCTCCAGTGATCGACCCAACGAAGTCGAGTCCGATGGGTCCGAGTGACCGTGGTGCTGAACCCGATGGTTCATTTTGTACAGTTGGATTAGCCTAGCCTAGTTCCTTTTTGGTTTGGCTTAAAGGATGGATCGGCCCCTGTTGTCGGGCTTGTAAATCGGAAAACAATCCTCAGTTGGTTAATCTAGTAAATTGTATAAATGAGTAGTGATGGTTGTTCTTGTTGTTCATCCCTTTATCCCTGATTGATTGCTTGATTGTTTGTTGGACTGGGGATGGTTCGTCTTCCGCTTGCGCATAACAAAAGATTAAAATGAATGGTCGTCGACAAGTCTTGGGACGTCGCTTTCTATCGACCAAGAGAAGGGGTTGTCGCGAGCTCGAGAGTCGGGGCGTGACACCTTCAATGCTCCCAATTGGAAGGTAGCCTGTTTTATTCCCTTTAGGGTAACTTCCTTGATCAGCGCTTGGTTCATTTCCTCAGTCACTAGGCATGATAGCTGGTCTAATACTGGTTGGATATTTCGATTTCCCATTGAAGTGTAAAGCCCCTAGAAAAATGTGGTAGCCATTTGCTTTATCTGAGTTTGATCTCATGTCCATTCACCATTTGGGCTTTTTAACATATTAATATGGTTCCTCTGTCTTCTTTGCACCGTGGTTGCATGGAAAAATTTCGTATTTCTGTCTCCCCATTTTAACCATTGAATACGGAATCGTATCCCCCAATAAATCTCCTATTGAGACCATAATCTCTCGATTTCACTTTTCAGCCATTTGACTCTCCTCCTATTGTGATTCATGGCTGGATCATTGACTAGCTGCTGCAATTCTTCCTTCAAAGCTTGGATGGTATTACTGGCATTAGAGAATTTTTTCTTACTCCACATATGAAGCTTGGTTGTGACCCATTTAAGCTTTTGGCCAATACCTCCCTCCTCTTCTGCTTGGTCCAGCCATGATTCCTTCATTACATGCTCATATTCCTTGTCCTCTATCCAGTATGCCTCGAATTTGAACTCTCTTTGTCATTTGTCCACCTGAGGATTTACATCTAGTAGTAATGGGCTGTGGTCGGAGCCAACCGCAGGTAGGGCAAACACCTTCACCTCTAGGAACTCCACTCTCCACTCTATATTGCTTAGCACTCTGTCTAGTTTTTCTTTCACGTACTCGTCCCCCTCTCTGTTATTTGCCCATGTAAAGGCACATCCCTTGCTGTCAATATTCATTAATCCGCAGGAGTCTAGGAAGTATTGGAAGGCTTTCATTCTGTAGTTTTCAGCAACTCTTTTTCCCACTTTTTCCCAAACATATAGCACCTCATTAAAGTCTCCAAGACATATCCAGGGACCATGGAAGGGGTTTTAAGTAGAGTATATATCAGCCCATAATTTCAGTCTTTCCTAGAAGTCATTAGGTGCATAAACGCAGGATACTCTCATAGTATGGTTTGTCTCCCTATTCGTACAGGTTAAGTGTATACAATGCATAGAGTTCGAGTTTATTGATAGTGCTACCTGATCATTCCAGAAGATTGCTAAGCCCCCAGTGATACCTCTTGGGTTGACTATAAAATTGTGTTGGAATTTTAGTCTGTGTTGTAGTCTCTTACACACCTCCTCCTTGTTCTTTGTTTCCATTAAAAATAAAACAGCGGGCCTCTCTTGAGCCACTAGGGCTCTAATGGCCTGGAATGTCAGGAGGGTGCCTAGCCCTTGACAATTCCAGCTTAACAGCTTCATTTGTGATGTGGTGGCTTATTAAGGCTAGCCACCAAAGCCCATCCTCGTGTTTCTTCCTCCGTAAGTACAAGGGTCTCCAATAAAGACGTGTCATCGAAAATTTACTTGCTTATCCCTTGTGGTTCATAGGGAGAGTATCTCTTCAATTTTTTCTGAGCTACATGTTTTGGCCCCTTACCTCGTTTCCCAACAGCAGTCTCGAACATAGAAGTGGCACTCTCTAGTTGGGAGTTCATTGCCTGGTCAGATTCAGGTACACTATCTATTTTGTGCCACACCATACTTTCTATGGCAGCTTCCTTGCGTTTGCCTTTATCCCTAGGGATAGCTTGGCCTGGACTAGTCTCCTGCTGCGTTTCATAAACGACCATCTCTCCTAGATTTGTTGACGTTTCAGGGGAGCTCATTTCCTCTAGTAATTCCTCCATTGTCCTCCCATAGCATACTTCCCAAAATGGACTAAACTCATTAGCTTTTACCTTCATCCACAAACCAAACAGCATGTCCTTTTTTTCTAGGAATCTGTCTTCCTGATATGGAATTTCCTCACAATTCTGAGCATAATGTCCCAATCTATGACAGGAATAACAGTAGTGTGGGAGACGTTCATATTGGAAATCCAGCCATATTTTCTTGCCCTTATTGCTGAAAAGTGTACGTAGTTTCAAAGGTATGGTCATGTCCATGTCAACTCTTGCCTTTCCTATTTTGTATGGCATGTAACCTTTTGCTTTGATTTTCACATCAATTACTTGCCCTATCTCCCGTGCAATACGGTTTACTACTTCTTCCGATATCCATTATGCAGGTAAGCCATGTATGTGGACCCAGAAACTACATGTATCAAATTTATAGCAAGCTGGGGGGTATTTGGTAGCCATGGCTTTAACAGCAAGAAGTGATTTGCAAAGGACCATGGTCCCTCTGTAACCATTCGATCTTTATCTTTTTTTTAAGCAAACTTAAAAGAAAAAATTCCAGGGGCTAACAAGTTGATTTCTACATTTTCAAGTTTCCATACCCTCCGCATTGTGTTTTGAAAGGCTTGGAAATTGATTTTAGGGTTTTGGTATAGCTGCCCTAGTAGTGTTTGTTGACATTCTCTTACCTTGCTTGCTGAAATTACATCATCTACTGATGTTATGGCTTGGTGTGACCATAGTTTCCCTAGCCTTTTGCATAGCATTGCTAGTCTGACTTCCTCCTCTTCTGTGTTCTCCATATCAGCTGGTTCGAGTGGCTGTGGTGTTTTTGGAGAAGGTCAGTGGAGCAATTTAGAAGGATGTGTGTGGGTAATTTCCGGTAGAGCAGGGAGTGAGTTGTGTCGACTTTCTGAAGGCTATGGAGTGGGTGGTGTCAATGGAAGAAGAAGGAGTGGGGCAGAATGTTGACGAGGGAAGGAGAGACGGAGCAAGGGGTTAATGGGTTGGGGTTAAGGGGGGAATCGGGAATGGGTTGTGGAGGAAATATGTTCCTCCATTGCTGGAGCTAGAAGAAGGAGCTGTAGAAGACCTAGGGTTTTGGATTGGGGGGAGCTACCACAGGAGGTAGAGAGAGCACTTCAGAGAGAAGAGAGTCGATATTCTATTTAAAGAGAAAGTTCACTCGAAGCAAATAAAGAAGAAGAAAGGAAATAATGAGTGGCTCGTTAAAGGACACCATTATTGCAACTTTCTTCATCGTTTTCCTTCCCCTTTTGCCTCATGTCAGCCGTGGCCATGTCAATCTCTCTTTTTCCATTCTTCAGCTGAGCAAAGTCGTCTCTTACGGTCAACACCAGGACGGTCTCTCTTTCTTTCCACGTTCAAAGCAACACCATGATGGGATGGCATCATGGCCATGGACAGGCCATCATCCATGGCCATCATTGCATTTCCTCTCACCACTCTTGAATAGAGGTCGAGTGTCTATAATTCTCATCCAACCTTGTTTAATTGGGCTCCAACTTGACGTATATTTTGACGTTTATATAATTTGTTCTGCAGACGTCCAAATCACACTAACTAAATTATGCTCACATTTTAATAATTGTCAATAAGAAAATAAGTGTTGCAAAAAATTTTCTTTTTAATATAAAGATACATTTGCCGCAATATTTGAGTGGTTAAAGGGAAATAATTATGATAAAAGATAAGTCTTTAAGGCAAAGAGATCAAAACAAATATTTCAGTGAGTAGCAAGTGTATGCTTAGGTAGTGCAAAGGTGGAGCACTTTTTGTAGTGAAAGCAGCGAATCCAATCTCAATATTATGAAGGAAAATTTTCTATCATGATTACATGTGTCATAATGAGCGGGATTCTTTAGGAATATTTTGTTATTATGCATTTATATAGATGAGTTGTGATTTGATCAATATAAATAAGTTTAACCATAGAAATAGCTATATAATAATTACAAATGCTTTAAACATTTTAAAATCAGATTTTTTTTAATTCAAAAGTTCACCAAGCAACTCGAAAGAAATTGGGCGTGCAAAAAGGTACACCTCCATTCTGAAGCCATCAACTTTATTCACTGTAAATTGAAAGCGGTATTGCTGTCAAGTTGCCTTTTCGTAACTTTCAATTAAGTCTCCTAAGTCACGCAACTCAAAAAGTCCAAAATGATATCTTTCACTAAAGACAGTGGCATCGGACTTCGAGCGTTCAATTCAAGAATTTTGTTGTTCATATCTTACAATAAATAGCCTTTTCTCCTTTTCTAATGTAACGTGCTTGTTCTTCTTTTGTAAATTTTTGAAGGAGGATGATATGGTGGAATCGTGTTAAGAGTGTAATGAAGCTCTTCCCATTAATTAATGAAATGTTATTGTTTCTAAAATGTGCAATCAAAAGAGTGGCTGAAATTTGACAAACAAGAGATGCGCATTCGAAATGAATTGAGGCAAATTCAGGCTCTCATATATGTAAATTGTCATGCCCCGAATCACGAGCATGCGACAACCCCTTCATTTTGGTCAAATGAATGCAACTTCCCAAGACACGTCACTGACCATTCTTTTTATCTTGCGATTAAACGCATGCAGAAGCAATTCAATAACACCCAATCAATAAACAATAGGGATAGTAGAAAGACCGTAGACAACAGCAGCAACGTCATTTTTATTCTTGAACTAATTAACCCTAGAAAGTTTATATATAAGCCCCACAATCAGGCGACTTCCTCTATAGTCCTTCAAAGATACTAAACAAGGTTAATCTACTTCCTTCAACCAACTAGCACACCAAACTTGTTGCCCTCCACAACGTGCTTCAGCACTTCCCAAACCAAGGCCATATAGATGCCATAACTACGGACTTGAAAAATGGTAATAACAGCGAGTGAAATATAATCTCAGTGAGTTACCGCCCTAAGCCCCGGATAGGACGCCAACTTGCCTCGGGGTTCCTAATAGGAAAATCCTCATAATGATGGTAGATCAATTGCAAAGCGACCCTCGCTTTGACTTACCAACCACGTGATCTACTTGGTAAACCCCTGTCACGCCCCGATCCCGAGCATGTAATAATCCCTTCCCTTGGTTGATTGAAAGCGATGTTTTAGGACTCATCGATGACCATTCATTTTAATATTTCATTATGCGTAAGCGGAAGACGAACCATGCCCAGACCAAACAGACAATCAGACAATCAAACAATCAAACGTGGATAGATGGATGAACAGCTAGAACAACAACAACTACTCATTTATACATTTTACTGGATTAACCAACGGAGAATCGTTTCTGATTTACAAGCCCAACAAAAGGGCCGATCCGTCCTCTAAGTTAGACCAAAAAGAAATAGGCTCGGCTTATCCATCTATACAAAGAGAACCCTCAGGTTCAACACCACGGTCACTCGTACCCATCAGACTCAGGCTCTGTCGAGTCGTAGTCGGAGGTATTCGAGTTGATCACTGGAGGAGTGGGGGCAGGATTCTCCACTGCACCATTAGGAGGGTTCAGCTCCATGGGATCCTAGTCGGCTTCCTCGGGGCCCCTACCAGGCGGCCCATCAAAACCATGTAGAGGACCGATCAACATATTGTCCTCTTTGATGAACCATGTTAAGACCCGATGGGGTATCTATTGCCTTGGTCCCTTGTCCACCCATATGGTGGAGAGATATTTCTTGTACAAGTGCACCCAACCCGGAAAGCGGTGGCACGTCACAATGGTCTCCTAGTCCTTTGGGATCCCAAATCGTACCGGCGGGTGTGCATTTTTAAGGGCCTGAAAGTGGTTATACAATAACCAATGAGATAAAGGCCCCGTTTGGTTGGGCTTTCCCAAGGGGCTTTCAGCCCCCAAAGCCCCTTGGGAAAATGCGAGTGTGTCTGGCTCAATATTTTGGAGGGCTTTGGGGAGATGCACTTGCATCTCAAAGTATCTTAAAGGTCCTTTAGGTGAATGCAAGATGAAAGGTGCATTTGCAGCTTGCATCTTCGGAATGCAACATGTAGTACTGTTCATCTTCCCCACGTGGCCAAGGAAGCCGACGATCGCCAGCGACTGCCGGCCAAGGAGGGTGACTGCTGGCCAAGGGGGCGACCGCCGGCCAAGGGGGCGACCCCCGGCCAAAGGGGGCGACCGCCGGCCAAGGAGGGGCAATCGCCGCCCTTGGTCGCGTGACCTTAGCGGTCACATGCCTAGGTCGCGCGACCCAGGCGTCGCCTGAGGTCTGGTAACCTCAGGCAGTCGTGCAACTCGGGTCGCTTGACCACCACCTGGGTCGCGCACCTAGTGACGGAGGAGACCCAGGCGGCCGCCTCCGTCGCTTGGGTTCGCGCGACCCAGGCGATCGTCCGTCGAGGTTGTGCAAACCCAGGTGACGGAGGTGTCCGCCTGGGTCGTGTGACCTAGGCAACGGCCGGGCAATTTTCGCCTGAGGTCGCCCGACCTTAGACCGCCCCACCTGAGGTCGTGTGACCTCAGGCAAGGCCTTTCAGCAGCCAGATCTGGCCATCGGAGCTTGACTAGCGACCAAATTTGGCCATCGGAGCTTGACCGAGTGACCAAATTTGGCCATCGAAGCATGGTTGGCGGCCGGATCCGGCCGCCGGAGGGTGGCCGGCGGCTAGATTTGGCCGCAGGAAGCTAGATTGAAAAAAAAATTATTTACTTTTTTTTAATAAAAAATTTCTCAAAAGTCCCTTAACAAAATATGGTATTCACCAAACGACATTTAGGCCAAAGTTGTTTGCATTTCGAGAAACTCTTTTAGCCCAAATGTATTTGCATTTTCCCAAATGCATTTCCTTAAAGCCGAACCAAATGCACCCAAAATCTCAACGAGTTCTCCCCCTAAGCCCCGGTTAGTACACCAACTCAACCCGGGATATCTCTCCAAAACCACCCCTCACACAACCCTACAACAAACAACCAGCAATCAGCAACCAAACAACAGACAAGGGCAACCAACAATCATATAGTTGATTTGCATGTAACCTTACCCGGTATGCCATACCTTGCACATTATATGTTAGCACAATACACACAATGCACATGGCTGTTAGATGATGCAGTTCATCAATCACATGTGATTCGCGTCACAAGCGATCTCACCTAACCATTGCCACACTCGCACGATTGTCATTTAAATCATCACGACATTAAGAGACATGTAAATAATCAGAGCATTGCATATAGCTTTCTCATGTCTCAACATCCACATATGCTCCGATTATTACAACCCCTCCCCTCTAGGCCACGGCACAACCTTATGATTGGCAGTATCTAGCCAAGCCAGCTTCGTCCTTTTTACCTTGAGGCATGGTGACGTCAGGGGCTATCCCTCCCAATTAACAGCATTCCCAAAGGAGCATAGGACCCGCCCACTACCGCAACCTTGTAACTGTCCCCCATCAAGCATTCGACTGAAGTTAGGCGACCAAACGGCCACGGTACAACCTCGAAGGATTGGCAGTCATCCGACAACGCCGGGTTCCCTTCTTAATGTGACCATGCAACACATCATCAAACAATTCATTTCTATCTTTGCTCTATCGTGAATGTAGCATCCATCGTGCTCACGCGATATATTGTTACAAATGGCACATGTGTAAGGAAATACGACAATAATTGATTCATGGAAAAAATTCAATAAACCGAGCGATTTCAATTCCAATCGGTATTCAGTCATGCATTTCCTCATTATACACATTTATAACTAACAACCAGCAATTCAATAAATTACAACAATCAAGAACAAATCCAATTCTAAAAATTTTAGCTTCCGTATAAACAGTGCCATGAACAGTAATTTGTGAATAGTGCACTATGAATAGTGTAATTTCAGAATTCAATAATTAAAACATTAAATTCAGAAATTAAAAAAACAATTAAAACAATTAATCAATCCATTTAAGATAAACATGCTTAATTAATCACATAAACCACAAATAATCACAATTAAGCACATAAAGCAAGATTAAGCTAAGTTAATCTTAACCATCTATCTAACCACCTATCTTAGGGCTAATATAGATTAATTAAACTTTCTAAATCAACATTATCACTAATTAATCCAACCCTAAGCAAATTTAGGCACTAACAAGGTATTAGGGACTAAACTCACCAGTTAAGTAGGTCGGCGATATGGACACGACAGCGGTGACGAAGGTGACACACGGGGACTTCGACCACAGCAATCCAAGGCGGTCCCAAGGCCAAAATAGTAACAACAAACTCAGACTCTCTCTACAACTCTGAAAAACTGCACTGTTGGAGGAGAAAAGGGTTGATTGGAGTTGAACAGGCTGGCCGGAGCTTTAGCGAAAGGCTGGCCGGCGACTGGCGGCACCTGGGGGTTGAGGGGGAATGATTGGTGGCTGAGTTCGGCGGAGATTGGGTCGAATTAGGGGGAAAACAATTGAAACAGGTGAAGTAGTGCAACAGTAGGCGGTCAGATCGACTATGGCTTCCGGCTGACAAGCGAGTCGGCCGGCGACTCCGATCGGTGAATGACTGCCGTGGAGCATATGGACTAGACCTCCAGAGCACGGTGGTGGGTGGCATGGGTGATGATCAGCATGGGAAAGCCATGAACAACTTGAGGAAGGTCAGAAGGAGAAGTAGAAGGAAGGAAATAGAACAAGGGAGAGAGAGTGTGCGATTTTTGAGGGGCTAAAGGGGAGAGAGAGAGTGAAGTGAGGGCTGCTTTCAAGGCCTCATTAAGGCCATTAAATGTTGCCCCAAATCCTCAAGCAAGTGACATCATCTTCTCTCTTTTCTTTTGTCTTTTTTTCAATAATATCTAGGGGCAAAATGGTCATTTCCACCTTACACATTTCCCAATCTGCCCTTGGGCTGAAAATGAAGGATGGGCCTAAGAAACAGGCCAGAAAATGAATAGAAACAGGCTTAGGAATCGGTTGGGCTCGAAACGGCTCAAGGTTGGATAATGGGCTAGGAAGGGTCAATTGGTCGGTTTGGTCCAATAGGCTCACTTGCTTGCCTTGGGCCAACCATGGTGGCTGTCCCACCTTGGGCATGAGGCCCATACTGGTTTTGCCCGGCCCACGTTCTCATAGGCTCGTTTCTTCGATCCGTAAATCCCTTTTCCAAAAATTCGGCTTAACTGACACTGTTGACTGTCGAAGAAGCATGTCCAAAAGTCCATCCCGAATGTTCCTGAAAATTCGAAGTCCAATACTAGATTCTCATGTCTTGTCAATTTCGCTCGAATGCCATTTTGGTACAACTTAGACTAACAGGCGGCTTCAAGGATTCACGTGTAACCAACTCGTGTCAAATCATGTTCAAGACTTCTTGGCACATGGACATCCTTAACTACATGAAATTGCGAAAAATAGATTTTTATTTCAAAGTACACGATTAAAAATGATTGACATAGGGTCGTTCGCGGGCTCGATAACAGTAAACGGAATCACCCATCGTCCCATTATGTTCTATCTACGAATCAACTTTAGTCGTCCTTGAAATCGGCCTGCATAACTATAGGATCGTCCTTATGCAAGTCTCATGGTTGAGTCATTTTCCCAGGTCAAGTTCTTTAGTCGCACGAGTTTTGTCCTCATTGGCCTTTCCCCTCAAGGTCAGTATCTCGGGAGTGATTAGTTCCGAGTGAGATCAACCAACAATGAATTAACAAATTTCACGTTCATTCATCCCTCGAAGGGCTTAAATTTTAGGACATCACAACCCCATAAGAAACAATCAACAATCAATTGACTTACAGGCACCCTTACCCGGTCATGCCACACCCTGCACGGTATAAATTCTCATGCGTGCCATAAACAATGTAACCGGCATTTTAATAATCTCAGTGATCAATCACAGGTGAGTCGATTCGCAGGCAATCTTACCTTGCCATTGCCATATCATGCACGATATAACCTCATGCATGCCATGGTTAGTGCAAACAGTACATGCATAATCAGAACACGTCACAATATGTTTCACATGCACCCCAATTCATACGTGTTCCAATTATTAACGCCCCTCAGGGCCACAACTGAACTTCCGCTAATGTCTACTGGCATAGCCAGGCATCGCCCTCCCCTATGAGGCGCAGCTACGTCAAGGGCTCCCTCCTAAGACGGCATTCCCAAAGGAGCATAAGCCCAACCTCTTCCGCGACTCCGCATTCGGACTCCCGCCGGGATTTCCAACGAGTTGGACGTCATCCCCTGATCTCCCGCTGGGGTAACGGGTTCAATTTAGTGACCATGCAAGTATATCACCACAACTCATTTTAATCTTGAACATTAGCCAATGCATATGTGATACATGCTTGCAGGAACAGTCAAATAAACACACGCAGTCACATTTTTATTTCCAAAATCATCCAACTTCCATGCCTTACAAATAAAGCATGCCCTTTCCAATTTCAAGACGACATTGGACATAAACATACACCTGACACCTCGAAGTATTCCCTCTTTTATAAGCCCACGCGATTCATAGAAATGTCCATGCATTTAACAATTAGTAACGCATGTCATACGATAATATCATATCCATATAGGCAAAATTTCACTTCTGCATGAACAGTACCACATTAACAGTGCACATGAACAGTACATCATGAATAGTGCTTTATGAGCAGTAAAATTTTAGAATTTAATAATTAATAAAATAAATTCTGAATTCCATAAATCAATAATTTATTTAAAGAAATCAATTATTTTCAATAAACTAAAGCTAATCAAGAATAATCCCCTAATCTTTGATCATTCAACTAAACCCCAATTAGAGAGCACTAAGCAAGATTAATGGTTTAATCCAAGCCAACCATGATTAACAAACCAAACCACCTTAACCATGGTTAATTAACCCAACCATAAACCAACTCTAGTTAATTAACCCAACCTTGGTTAACTAACTAACCATAGTTCACTTTTCTAATTAAACTAACCATTGTCATCTAACTAACCACCTATCTTAACTCTAATAAACCTTAACTAATCCTCCTAACTAAGATTAACTCTAACTAAACCATCCCTAAACAAATTTAATGCACTAATCAACGGATTAGGACGTAAACTCACTCGGCGACGATTCCGATGACACAAGCACGACGGTGGTGGCGAGGGCTATGCACGGCTACATCCAAAATGTCATGGAGGCACTCGGCAAAAATGGGTCTCGGCGGAGGCGGTTTCCGGCGGAGGTGAGAACTGCGAGGGAGAGAGAGAAGTGTGGCTTGGGCGGCCTTGAATGGGTGGCACCACAGCGGCATGGCGGCTCCAAAATAGTAGAAAGGCGGCCAAGATGGCGGGTGAAGGTGGTCCAGTTGGTCAAGGGGGCATCCAAGGGGAGGAACCATGGAGAAAACAAGAGGAAAACAGAGAAATTGAGGGGGAAAAGAGAGAGGGCAGGGGGCTGGATGCCTAAGGGAAAGAGAGAGGGAGGAGAGAGAGAGTGGAAAGAGAGAAAAGATTAAGACACCCCTCTTCAAGTCTTCTCTAAGAAGCTTCATCCATTTCCCCTAAAACTTACATCATTTCCTTGACTTTTCATCCCTTTTGTCCTCTCCCATTTAATGCAAGTTCTAGAAGGGGAAAATTGGTAAATTTCTCAAAGTATAGTATACCATACTATATGCGTATATGGGCCAAGATTTTATACGGGCTTGAATAAAATTGGTTTGGGCTCAAATTGTGGAGAAATGGGCTAGAAAATGCAATTGGGCTCAAGGCTTGAAGTTGGGTTCACTTGGGCTTGATGGGCTTGGCTTGGGGCCCACTCTGCTGAACCTTAATAGGCTCAAGGGCCACTAGGCCTTCGGTTGGCCCATCTCCTCTTGGTTCCAATTTTTCGACCCGTTGAATCCTTTTCCGATAATTTCCAGGCTTATCAATAAATTCGATAATCAATTAGGTAACGTCCAATATTTTAGCCTCGACATCCTTTAAAGTTTGATACCCGAAACCGAATTGAAATTCGTGGTTTATATCAATCAATTGTGACTTTAGTACGACCTAACTATCGGGCGGCATTTAGGGGCTCTCGTGTATTTAACCCATGGTTGATAGCTTTTCAATCCATAATCGTGCCTATTCAGGGCAATCCTCGATTGTCATGTAATCATGAGAGCTTAATTGCCCACACTAAGTACAGAGCCAAAAGGAAATCGGTTTAACGTCGTTCGTAGTCAATATCGAAGTCGTGCAGAACCACCCGCAATCCAACCTTGTATTCCTGCTGAATTGATTTATTTCTGTTTGCTAATTAGACTACAACAACGTGGTATCATCCCCATTTGATCCTTATGGTCTTGCGGCCTATCCCTGATTAAATTCACTGGTCATACGCACATCGATCCTTAATTGCCTTTTCGACTAGCTAGTTAACTCATGAGAGGCTAGCTCAGAGTAAACGTAACTAACAGCGCATTGATAAACTAACCATTTCAGAAATCCCGAGATGGATCGAAATTCAGGACGTCACATAAATGGTTTGTCAACGTGCAAATTTGTCACCATTATTCAACTTTGTGGCAACTACATAAGCCTTGAAAGTCGGTTGTTAATGAGGTTGTGGTCAGGCTCAAGACAAGAAAAGGCAACTAACCAAAGATTTAATTGGAATGGAGGATCAATTAGCAACTGTAAACAATTTATTAGACATCGGTTTTGGTGGTGTGTGGTTCACTAGAATCTACAGCATGGGCAACATTAGTAAAATGGCACCTGCCTAGGTTATCTTCTACTAGCTATATCCTTGCTTTGGGAAAAACTGAAACTTTCTTGGTGACATGACGCAAATGCCGGTAACCAAGGGCTTAGTCCAGCTAAAGGAAAAATTATAGTATGATATTTGTTATTCTAGAGTTGCTTGTGAGATTGATAACATTGATAGATGCTAATTGTATTGGATGATGTAGATGAGGATAACTTTATCAAAAAACTAATTGGAGTGAATTCTTTGTATCCTGGTGCTAGGATACTTGTTGCCACTAGAGACAAGAGCATTTTAAATATCAGAAGACTTAAGTATAAATTCAAGGATTAAGAATTGGTGGGTTGAGCGATGAAGACACTAAACTTTTTTCTAGGCATGCCTCTAGTTAAAATGTAAAAATGCAGAAGAGAGAAAATTGGGAATTTGTATAGATGTATTCATTCACCGTTGATTTTTGCATAGTGTGAATTAGTTTCGCTGTAATTCATGGCATTATGTCGCCTTAGTTTTCTTTATTTTGTACTGTGCACTAACTCCTTCTTGCAAGAACTTTGTGGTTAAAATTTCAAGTGAATGTTTTGACCAAAAAAAAAAATTTCAAGTGAACGTGGTGCGAATTTTCATGAAAATCCAGGTTTATATTACATATTATCGTGGCATATAAATTCTAATTCAAATTTATTTCGGCACTTAGTTAATTTTTAATATAATTTCGTTTCACTATAAATTATATATATAATGGGGGGAAATGTAAAAAGGAAAAACAAAACTAATAGAAAGATAAATTACATTTTCATAAAAAAATATATACATATAGGAGTGTATTTTAGGAATCATGCATATTCATAAATAGTTTTTGTTTTCTTAACATTTCATTGCACTTTAAATTGCATTATGTAGATTTTACTTCTTGATGTAATAGTTCATTTCATGAAAGTAGTTTATATAGTAAATATTCATGAAGTACCATTTATTTACTTTCCGGTTTTGAGCCCTAGCTTATTTTAGAGATTTTGCATTGGGTTTCTATTAATAGCTCCAGGGGTCAAGCCCCAAAACATAATAAAAAGACTTTGTATTGATTTTTTTCCCCAATACGACTCAAGTTCTTTATTTTCCTACCTATTATTTACTCTATTTGTTTCAGTATTGTTGGATATTATATGTGTTGGCTTGAGGGAATTTTTGAGAATCAAATGGATCACTAAGATTGGAAAGACCGCATGAATAATTATTTTAATAAAAAGATAAAATATATCAAATTGGGCATTAGATATATCTTGCCTAATCAAGTCCTGAGACCCATTAATCTCCAGTTTGTAGAAGTAAGATGAGCTCTCATGTTTTACTTGACTCCTAATCAGTTCATACAAAATTAGCAATGACTCTCAATGAAATAAAATTATTAATAGAAACCAAGTTGAGAATAATCATGCCAAGAGCAAGCGTTGCCTTGCAAGAGGGACCATTTGCACTTCTTGGTAATCCAATAAGTTCCTCAGGGATCTCATCTCGGAAGGATCGCGATATAGAATTTGATTTTTTTCATGAAATTACAAATGATGAAGAGAAAAGATAAAAGAAGAAAGAAGGATTTAGCCAAATCAAACCACAAAAAATGGTTTGGCTTGGTTTGATTTTGACTATAGTATGGTTTAGTTTGGTTCTGCTTTTCTTAAAACCATATTCATTGTTGAAAATAAAACAAGTGATCGAATAAAATATACATGTTACATTTTGGTACGTCCATGATGGGGTATGTCCAAGAGACACCTATTACTTATGATAGTGTATTTTAGAGAGGTACCTTTTGAAAGGGTATGAGCAGTTATTTTTTCAAGAGGAGTATAAAAGGATAACTTCAGAAAAATAAGTGCCAATGAACAAACGAAATTGAGAGAAAGAGAATCCTCTCAATCAAAAGAAATACACTCAAGGGTTTCATCATCTACTTTGAGAAACAATAGGCATTAACACTGTGGAATATGAATACTTTCCTTGTGATCGTATTCGGACCAATGTGAAGTCGTATCATCCATCGTTCGTTCGGGATTCAACATATATTCCCGGGGTAATTTTTTATTGCACATTGAAGAGGTAAGTCGTTTCTTCCACCGACTATATTTCATCCAACATTGGTACCAAAGCCTGTGTTATGATCTCTGTCTTGTTTTTTCTGTGAGTTTTTTCACTTGTAGATCAATATGGGGATTGAACAAATGAACTTCATATTGTCTGGATGTTCATTTCTTAGAAATTGCAACACAAACCATCAAAAACAATCCGGACGCGAAGAATGGGTTCGAATGATAAAGACCACCATTCTGTTTTGCTGTGTTTCGACAATTTATTTTTTGAAAAAATAAGTTTTGATTACAAAAATTGAAAGATCTCGTTGAGATGAGCAGAATGGTGGGTGGCATGCCGTCGGACGACGCCGGACGTGCCCACTTGTGCGTCGGCCAACCGACGTTGCTGATGTCAGTAAAATTGTCGGTAACGCCTGCTGACGTCATTGACCCGACTTGAGCGGAGACCCGACCCGACAGACTAGTGAACTAACCCGACCCGGTTGACTGGTCAACGGTCAGACTGGGTTGACCGGTCGGATTGCTAAACCGGTTGACCGGTCGAACTGGTCGACGGTCCGATAGGATGTCAATTAGACCGGTCGGACCAGTCCAGCTAGTCAAGTTGGATCGGTGCGTGCACCACATGCGCCACAATTTAGGCGATGCGTGGAGGCGCTTGTGAGCTCTATTTGGAGCGTGCTTGGTGTCCACGTGTTCGTAATGAAGTGCTCTACATTGTGGTCTGGTTATTTTTCATATTAGAGGATTTTAAAGGTATAAAAATGCATATAGAACCCTAAATACGTGTATTTTTGGGGTATATGCATTGTCTATTCCTTTTAATCTGTATTTTCTTGTAAGTTTGTAAATACATAAGCTATCCTACATGAAAATGACCACATATGAGTGATGTAGAGCTTGGTTCGATAATGGCATGTATATGGTCTGATGTACTTGCAATTCCCTAGTTTTAAGCTATCTTGAACAATGGCAAGAGATTCTTGAAAGATTCAACATGTCTTGAATTTCGTTAGTGAAATAATCATTGCATGATTATTTTTTATATGTTGGTCCACATCATGCTGTGCCTTTTGATATTTGATAAAAAATGTGACAATTACATGAGGATATGTAATTATTTTTATGTTAATGTGTAGTAGCAATTAATTATGGTTTCAGCATCCAAGACCATTGTGGCTGACCTCAATAAGGGTGAGAAGTTGAATGGTGACAATTATGATATTTGGCATCAAAAGATTCAATACATCTTTGAGGAACAAGAGGTTTTGGAAACCCTCAACCACACCATGGATGAACCTGAGCATGGAACTTCAGCTCAACACAAGAGAGATCAAGAAGCTTACCAAGCTTGGAAAAAAAATAGCATTGCTCGCATCACGTTGCTGAGCTGCATGCAAGATGATCTTATGTGTGAGTTTGAAGGTTATGACAAAGCTCAAGCGATTTAGATTGCCTTGAAAGATAAGTTTGAGGGTACGTCTACCACTAAGTTGAGGAGACTCACTATCAAGTTTGACACATACCAGAAGCGCCCAAATCTAACGATAAGGCAACATCTTCGCAAGATGTCAAACATGATCTGTGAGTTGAAGTCGGCAGGTCACGTCTTTACTGATAAGCAACAAGTTCAAGCTGTTATAAGATCTCTTCCTGATAGTTGGGAGCATATGAAAATCAATATGACGCATAATGAGAACATAGTTACTTTTAACGATATAGCCCTTCATTTAGAATTAGAGAATGAGCGCCTAGAGGCTGCAAAATCCTCTACCCAGGCTTATGTTGCTGAATCGAGTTCGCGTAAAGTTTCGGGCTTCAAGCGCAAGAAGAACCGAAAATTCAACAACAAAGGAAATGAGGCAAATGAGGCATCTAAGAGAGCTAAGGCCCTCCGATGCAAAAAGTGTGGTGAGAAGAAGGACAAGGCTAAGATGAAGTGCTATAATTGTGGTAAATTGGATCACTTCACTCGTGAATGCATTGAGCCGAAAGAGGTACCACATTGCTCCATTACTTTAAGTAATGTTTTTGTTTTTAGCACTATAATGCTTGCTGAATCTCATCCTATGTGGACTGTAGACTCGAGAGTAACAGACCACGTAGCTAGAGATCGAGGAGCATTTGTGGAGTATCGTCAAATACAACCTAGAAGAAGATGGATATATGTTGGAAACAACTTAAGAGTTGAAGTGAAGGGTATCGGCACATGTAAATTGATCTTGCGTGGTGGTCGAAACCTATTCCTATATGATGTCCTCTATGCTCCGGATATTCAACGAAACTTAGTTTCAGTAGTTGTTCTTCTAAGCTTAGGTTATGTATTGAATTTCCATGGTATTTGTGTTGACATTTTATTTGGAACCGTTTATTATGGTTATGGTTATGTATTAGATGGTTTTATGGTACTAGACATTGACTATGATGCATATAATGTTAATGTTGATGGTTGTTTTTCTTTAATTGCATATTCTACTAATGTGGAAATTGATGCAAGTAATTGGCATGCTAAACTAGGTCATATTGGGTTATAAAGAATGAAATGATTAGTAAAAGAAGGCCTTTTAGGGTCACTCGCTAATGTTGATCTACCCGTTTGTGAACATTGTCTAGCTGGAAAAACAACTATAAACCATTTGGTAAAGGAACTAGAGCCGATCTTCCATTGCAACTCATACATTCTGACATATGTGGTCCGTTGAATGTGAGGGCGAGGCATGGAGCCTCATACTTCATCACTTTTATAGATGACTTCACACGTTTTGGTTATATTTTTCTGATCTCCCATAAGTCCAAAGCATTAGATTGCTTTAAATAATATATAGCTTTGGTTGAGAATCAGTTGAACAAAACAATCAAGGCATTGAGAACCAATCGTGGACGTGAGTATCTATCTGAGCAATTTAAGGCTCTTTGTGATGAAAATGAAATTGTAAGACAATTGACTATTCTTGGTACTCCGTAACAAAATGGGGTTGTTAAGAGAAGGAATAGAACCTTATTAGAAATGGTTAGGTCTATGATGGTGCAGGCAAATTTACCTATCTCATATTGGGGAGATGCGTTATTGACCGCTTCCTATATACTTAACTGAGTGCCCTTTAAGTTTGTCTCTTCCACCCCTTATGAATTGTGGACTGGTAGGAAACCAGACTTAAGTAATCTACGACCTTGGAGGCATGCAGCATATGTTCATGATTCTTCTCATAAATATGGAAAATTAGGTCCAAGAGGGAAGAAATGTACCTTTATTAGGTACTCTGAACACTCCAATGGGTATGTGTTTATAGGTGAATAAGCTTATGGAAGTGTGACTGAAATGGAGTCACGTGATGTCACGTTCTTGGAGAATAATTTTCCAAGTAGAGGTGAGATTAATAAGGATTTCCAATTATATGAATTGGAAGATCCTAATAACACACCTACTAATATTGTCGAGGGAAATGAAAATTTACCTTCACATACAAGGCCTAGTGGGAGTGTTGTATCGCCTAGCGAACTAAATTCACGAGAAGTTCAGTTGCGCAAAAGTAATCATAAAAGTATCCCTCATCGTTGTTTTGAGATTGAAGGGGAAGTATTTATGATTGCTCTACAAGACGATGCTGAGCCTAAAATAGTTCAAGAGGTTCTCTTATCCCTTGATAAGGAAGAATGGAGAAAAGCTTTGGAAGACGAAATGGAGTCTATGAGGCCAAACCATGCTGGGACTTGGTTGATTTGCCATCCGATTGCAAAGCTATTGGAAATAAATGGGTTTTCAAAATTAAGCGAAGGGCGGATGGATCCATTGAAAAGTACAAGACTCGCCTTGTGGCGAAAGGTTATACTCAACAAGAGGGTATAGATTATGAGAAAACATTTTCATTAGTTGTAAGGTTTATCTCTATACACCTTATACTAGCCATTATTGCACATTTGGACCTAGAATTATATCAAATGGATGTAAACACAGCATTTCTCAATGGAGAATTAGATGAAGAAATCTATATGAAACAACTGACAGGTTTCGAGGCTGAAGGTCAAGAGTGAAAAGTTTGCAAACTTAATCGCTCAATATATGGCCTTAAGCAATCATCAAGACAGTGGTATCTTTGTTTTCATCAAGACATTACTTCTTTTGGGTTCATGATGATTGAAGAAGATCACTGTGTGTATGTGAAATGGTTCGATAAAAAATTTGTAATTTTATCACTTTATGTGGACGATATTTTGTTAGCTAGGAATGATAAGGGTTTGGTTATAACCATAAAAAAAATGGTTGTCCTCCAATTTTGAAATGAGAGATATGGGAGAAGCTGCTTATGTATTGGGAGTTAAGATTGAAAGAGATCGATCAAAGAAACTCCTTACTATGTCATAAGAATCTTATTTAATGAAGATTCTTGAATGTTTCAATATATAGTATTGTAATCCCATTGATACCCCTGTCATGCAAGGCAAAAGCCTAAGTACTAAAATGTGTCATAAGACTCCGGAGGAAAAGAAATGAATGGAAATTGTTCTTTATGCAAGTGCGGTTAGAAGTTTGATGTATGCTATGATGTGTACTCGACCTGGCATATGTCATACTGTGGGGTTAGTGAGCCGATTTCAATCAAATCCTGGACAAGCACATTGGAAAGCAGTTAAGAGGATCCTGAGATACTTGAAAGGCATCATGGACTATCGACTTTGTTATCAAGGGAATGATTTGCACTTATTAGGCTACTCTAATGCTGATTGGGGAGGAGACCTTGATGAGCGTAAGTCAACGTCTAGCTATGTGTTCTTACTTAATGAATGTGCAATTTCTTGGAATAGCAAGAAACAGATGTGCATAGCCTTATCTACAATAGAAGCAGAATTTATTGCATGTTCTGCTGCGGTGCAAGAAGCAATATGGCTAAAATGTTTCTTGGAAAATTTAGCCATTATCACTGAGGCTACAAGACTAGTGAGTGACAGTTCATTGTGATAATCAAGCAGCCATTCCCTATATGAAAGATTTCAAGTATCATGGTAGGACGAAGCACATTGACATAAATAATAACTTCATTAAAGATATAATAGCGCAGAAAGAAGTGGTTCTACAATATGTTTCAACCAACAAATTGGTTGTTGATCCACTCACGAAGGCTGTTCCTAGAGATGTGTTTTTGATCCATAGGATGTCTCTAGGGTTATGTAGAATGTGATATATAATATTGTTGAGAATCGTTGGGTTATGCCAATGTGGATTTATGTATTGTATTTGTTTGTTTTCTTTCAATGAATTGATGTTTTATTATCAAGTATAAATTCATTATGAGATTAGCACATACACACATATATCATTGAAAGGTATGTCAATAGGCATTGATTGGCTCACTCACATGAGCAATCGCCTCAAGTGCTGCAATTAGCATGTTAAGATGAGACGTTATGTATTATAAATGCTAGAAGAGCAAGTTTAATACATAATATCATTTTATGTCACTTTAATTGGGATCAAGATGTGGTTTGTAATTCATGAATAATAAGACCAAACATGATAATCCCACAATCATGTATGCCTAAAGGAAGCTAGATGCAAGTACTTAAGTAGGCACTGTAGAAAGCGAGCTAATATAGCACTCGAGCTAAACATAAGTATGTGAAAAACATGTGATTATGTTTAGGCTAAGATCCGTATAGTGGATATGTTTAACAAATGACATACGCTCTTATAGAAAGAGAAATCCACTATAGTTTGTAATTCATACTACATGTGCTTTATTACGACCAACAAAGGAGATGAGTAAAATAAATCCCTACTTACTCATCGTGTGAGTCCTTGAGGTAATTTATAACTTACCTCATTTAGTGCCCTATGTTACTTCTGACTATGTTCTCGAAGTGACGGATCAATGTTGCTACTTTAGCATGTTACTGGCAATCATGAAAAGATATGGCTTTATGGGACATGTCTAGGAAAGCAGTTGCTCTAGAATGGAGAGAGACATGAGTGTGAAGGAAGACTATTGTTGCTTTACATCTATCACGTGTATTTACTGGTTTTAGATATAATTGTAAATACATGGTGTTTTGAGAATATTCAAGTATAGTCTTTAAGGATAGGTATACTTGGATTGATGTAGCAAAATATGTATGGGGCATTGTGAGATATTGATTATTTATCTTTTTTTTTGGGTTGTAGCCATTATATTATCTCTAACAGGTACATAATTAGAGCTCCCAGGTACAGATGTACTCACTAGTCACACGGTTTTCTTGCCAGTATGAATTGTTTCTAAAGTAGATGAATGTTGAATGCCTTGTATACTTGATAGAGCATTACTTCCGAGTGGGAGATGTTACATTTTGGTACGCCCATGATGGGGTATGTCCAAGAGACACCTATTACTTATGATAGAGTGTATTTTAGAAAGATACATTTTGATGTTGGATGTATGCCCTAAAGCTACTATGTAATAGTTACATATTAGGGATTTCAGTTGTACTATCATCATTATTATTTAATTAATGGCAATGACGTATTCATTCATTTGTCCAATTATTTTATGAATGATTCCATAAGATCAGTTGTAACTAGACCTATTCTTGAGACGTCAAGAATATTGTGACGGGTTCATAGTTAGACTGAATCTTTAAATTGTTATGGTCAATGGATTATTGAGTGGTATTTATAATCCTGTTAAGACCGGTGTGTTCTTAACTTCACCATTAAGTATTGGATACTTAAGGGAATGATTAGTTGCAAGTCATTAGGTATTATGATACCTGAGTTAGAACACAAGTGTTTGTATTAGACAAATTCACTGAACGTGACGTATATAGAACGATTAGCAACATGGAAGCTTTTAGCGTGGTCAATGTCTAATTGTTCATGCTTTGGTCTTGTGTAAATAATCCTTAGACCTGAGGTACAGTGTTAACTTGTGTATCGAACAACTATGGTTCACGGGTGCACATAATGCCGGGTCGTTGATCCGTCTTTATACCCGATGGTCATAGTTTGTTCATATACGAAGTTGCACGTGTACGCAATATGGAATCTGTCTCCTTGTTACATACAAGGTATTATAATGATGTCCTATGCAATCTAATTGTGACAATGTATTGAAATCCTCGGCCGGGGTTGTAACCGAGAATAAATTGTTTATGTCTCAAATAAAATACATGTCAATTAGATTTGTGCATATGATCGAATTGGTGACTTGACAAATATTCCATGGTCTTTGTTCGATCGGGACATAGTAAGACGGAGGGATTAAATTACATTGTAGCCAAAACTGACAGGTTCATTATGTTCTTAAAGCATTCACACTATCTGGGTAGCCATGACATATTGCTAGATGTCAATCATGGCTTGTAGGACCCAAAGATTAATCGGGACAATTAATTCTTTTGGGAGTACTAATGTGTTAGTACAAGTCTTACTACCAGTTTAGTGATGAACCTAGGGATGTCACACACCATAACCAATTGGGATAACGTAAAACAAGAGAGATATAATTTTGCAAACGTGTTTGCAATTACTACGGTCGCATTGAGTCGACATGAAATTAAATTAAATGAGATTTAATTTAATTTGTATTATAGTCATGAGCCTACGTGCATATGATGCACACACATGCCCAAAGTGGATACATGTTAATGTACCCTAAATGCGCACACAAAGATTATGTCCTTTTTATTTAATTTTAGGAATTGATTAATTAATTAATTAATTAATTAATTAAATTATGCATGCGGTCAGCAACAATTGCTGACCGCATGCAACGCACTCATGTGCGTGTTTTTTTTTAAAAAAAAAAAAAATATTTGCATGCAAGGCATGATGGTCAGCAACGGTTGCTGACCATCATGCATGATCAGCAACCACGATCAGCAACGGTTGCTGGATCGTGCGGATATACATGACCCATGATCAGCAACGGTTGCTGATCGTGCGAATGGACACGATCAGCAAGCGTTTCTGATCGTGCTGGTGAACAACGATCGGCAACGGTTGCTGGTCGTCCCACGATCGATCGACGGTTGTCGATTGTCGATCGTGGGTGGTTACCCACGATCGGTTCTATAAAAGGCGTGTGTGTTCGTTTTTCTGCGAGCACGTATGAAAAAAAAAGAAAAAGAGAGAAGAAAGGTTTTTCTCTCATTTGGGCTGTGGCTGATAATACTAAGGATACGAAGGAATATCTCCACGAAGTTGCTAGCACAATCGTAGTGGTGATTATCCGCAAGTTCTCTCTTCGTTCGATATCCATTGGTGGTGTGTCGAACTAGAGGTCCGACGTTTGTGGGGCTCGAACTGAAGAACATTTGGACAAATTTGTTTAAAGCGCGCTTCGAGAGGTAATTCGTTCAACTCCCTTCTTATAACCAGATTTTTGATTAAAACGCACGAACAACGCCTTTGGAGATTCATGTATAGAAATATTCTATCTTGTTTCCGCTGTGTTTATATTAAATTGCCTATACATGATACATGAAATCCCAACAATGGTATCAGAGCCAACCTTAGGCGTTTTTCGTGCGTTTAATTGATTTATAGTTCATAGATTTTTGCGTAGATGTTGATTAATTTATGTGATAAATTTAATCAACTATGCAAAATTGGAACTAAATCAATTTTGAATCAAAAATCCATAATTTGTTATATTTTGCGTTTATGTTCTGCATATGATTCGCAATTGTGAATTTAAAGATGACGACGCAACTTCCGTTTGGAATTGCACTCATGAAATTTGTTTCATCGATTTGATTCCTTAACGTAATTTGCGTTGTTCAACTTTAAATTTGTTTAAATGCAGAATTTTATTTATGCCTTCCAGAGCTTTAAATTTTGAATTTATGGCTCGTAAGGAAGGGTGGTGATCATGGAAAAATCCCTAATCATTATGATGGTTGTATGGATGAATGTATGATGATTACAGGTATTCATTTTTGGGATGTAATTATTAAATGAAGGCTGCGTCCTTCCTTTTATTTTATTTTATTTTAATTTTTCATGAAATGTAATTTTAGCATAGTTTATTATATCAATTGTTGATGTAAATGCTACGAGTTCAAGAGGAGCCATTGGAGGAGCCGTTAAGCCGGAGAGCTCTATGGGCCCGGTCTTTGAAGAGTTCAAAGATTGAAGAAGAAGTGAAGAGCAGGTCCCTATTGTTAAGACATTAAAATGGCTAAATGGGTCTCATTGGCTCGAGACCCATTGAACCATAATTCCATGATCACCACGTAGGATAGATGATTATGTGACATCTATTTATTTTTGTGTTTATGTTATTGTGCATATTAAACCGGTTAATGTGCAAAGTGAGACCGTTAATAACGACCCAAATCTCCTTATTAATAATATTAAGTCGAAACGGGTTTCGGACTCGTGGCCTACCATCGTCGTGGTTTGATCCAATATTATGGTGGTTAATTGATCGGCTATGGATACATAGGGGTTAATTACCATTCATAATATTGGACCACTCCATTATGCATATGATGCTGTGAGGTTGGAGCCAAATGATTTCTAATAACTGTCAGGTGAGGAAATCTTTTGTGCTTTTCAATACTTGCATGAGACGATGGGTTAGACTTAACTATGATCATGATGCCAATAACTGTTAGGTGAGGCTTTCATGGTCTAGAGGCTAAAGTTATGATTGGGACTCGCATATGATGCGTTGAACAAGTTGGTTCACTCACTAAGTTCATAGAACACCAATAACTGTTAGGTGAGGTGGGCTTTGGGCTGGTGGGACTCCAATCCCCACTAGTAATCTTTACCCAACAAAGATTACCGCTTCCCATCTTAAGGAGTATGGGATTCGAATATAAATTTAGTGGGAGGATCTATTTCATTTAAAGGCCAAAATGAAATAGTTATTTTGAAGTACAACGTCTAACAATTTATTTTCTGCAACTGATATATTATTACTCTGAAAATGGTGACTACAAACCCACTCGCTTCAATACTTGACAATAATTGTTTGACTGGACCAATTTCACTGATTGGGTGAGGAATTTGAGAATTGTTCTCAATTCAGAAAAAAAATGGGTATGTGCTTGATGAAGAGATGCCAAAGTCCTTTCCTGAGGGTGGGACCCAAGAGGAACGTGTCACTTATGACAAGTGGCATGACGATGACTTAAAAGTTAGGTCATATATGCTTGCTTCGATGAATAATGAATTACAGAAGAAGTATGAATCTATGGAAGATGCTAGGTCGATCATTTTGCACTTAAAGGAATATTTTGATGAGAATGGTCGAACCTCTAGATATGAGATATCTAAGGCATTGTACCGTATGAGGATGGCTGAAGGATCATCGTTAATGATCATGCTTTGAAAATGATCGGCACATTGAAGAATTGGCTAGGCTGAATCTCGTTATGGACAACGAGTTAGCTGTGGATTTGATCCTCCAATCTTTGCCCGATTCCTTCTCTGGTTTTGTCCAAAACTTTCACATGCATAAGATGGATAAAACTCTTGCTGAATTACATAGCATGCTGGTAGTTTATGAGAAGGAAATGCATAACACGAGGCCAAATGTAGTGGCTATGGCTAAGGCTTCTTCTTCAAGGAGTAAGACTGTTTTGAAGAAAAAGAACTGGAAGAGGCCTGTCAAACCTGTTATGCAACCAAAACCCAAGATTGAAAAAGGGAAATGTCATTATTGTGGTGTCAAGGGGCACTGGAGGAGGAACTGTAAGAAGTACCTCGCGAGCTTGAAGGTCAAGCCCAAGGACCAACCTTGTGAAGGTATGGTGTCTATGCTTATTGAAACTAATCTTATGGTTAGTGCTGAATCTAGCTTATGGGTTCTAGATTCTGCTGCAACTTCACATATTTGTATGTCTTTGCAGAATCTGGAAATAAGCAGGATGCTAGGGCGAAATGAGATTGTCGACATTTGCCAATGGAGCAAGAGTTGCTGCATTAGCTATAGGGACTTTTCGTTTATGTTTGCCTTCGGACATGTATTGGTTTTAAAGAACTGTTTGCATTACAAGAATGCTGTTAGGAACATCATCTCTATACCTCGTTTAGGTAAAGAGAATTATGAATTTTCTTTTGCTGATGATGTATGTTCTATTTATCAAAATAGAAGATGTGTTGGTTCTGGTTTATTAACCAATAATCTTTATACCATTACAATGTCCGGTAATGCGATTACCAATGTCAATAAGCAAAATAGAATTGATATAAATGCCATAACTTAAAAACGCCCTAGAGACGGTCCAAATAAAAAGTATGTTTGGCATCTCCGGTTAGGTCATATTGGAGAAGATAGAATTAACAAGTTGAGTAATGATGATGGTACATTGATCCATCAATGTTTGAGTCATACTCGACTTGTAGGCATGTCTGTCTTTTGGGAAAAATGACCAAAGCGCCCTTTGTGGGACATAGTGCGCGAGCTGCCGACATATTGGGATTAATACATACGATTAATACATACGTATGTATGTGGACCAATTAATGAAACTGCTAGAGGTGGTTATTCTTACTTCATTACCTTCACCGATGATCAGTCACGGTATGGTTATTTATACCTAATGAAGTATAAATCCGAATCCTTTGAAAAGTTCAAGGAATTCAAGGCTGAAGTTGAGAAACAAACAGGAAAATGTATTAAGGCTCTTCGATCCGATCGAGGAGGTGAATACCTTAGTACTGAATTTTTGGACTACCTAAAAGAGAATGGCATTTTATCACAATGGACACCTCCGGAACTCCGAACATAATGGTGTATCGAACGAAGAAATCGTACTTTATTAGATATGGTTCGATCTATGATGAGTTACACCGATTTACCTATATCCTTTTGGGGATATGCCCTTGAGACAGCTGCATATATACTGAACAGAGTGCCTTCCAAATCTGTTCCAACTACGCCCTATGAGATATGGCATAGTAGGAAACCAAGTCTTAATCATATTAAGATTTGGGGTTGTCCAGCTTTCGTTAAAAAGCTAAAAATGGACAAATTGGAGGCAAGATCTGAACAAGGTCGCTTCATTGGATATCCAAAGGAATCTCTTGGATATTATTTCTATTTTCATTCAGACCAAAGAATTTTGGTGAGCAGGCACGCTTCTTTTTTGGAGAATCAGTTCATCCAAGAAGGTGGTGCTGGGCGGAAAATAGTCTTACAAGAAGAAAATAATGAAGTACCAAACAACCAAGTTCAGATACCAATCTCTGATTCAGTGGGAGCTTCTGATACACAACCTCTTAGGAGAAGTGCGAGAACGTCTCGCCCACCTGCTCGTTATAGACACTCGGTTGATCTTATTGAACCATTATTCATTGTGAATGATAGTGATCAACCCGGTGATCCTAAAACCTATGAGGAGGCGATGTCGGACATCGATTTTGGTAAATGGCTAGAAGCCATGAAATCTGAAATGGATTCAATGTATTTTAATGATGTTTGGACCTTAGTTGACCTGCTTGACAGTATTATATCAATTGGCTGTAAATGGATCTTCAAGAGGAAGATAAATGCTGATGGTTAAGTTGGAACTTACAAAGCACAGTAGTGACGAAAGGATATCGTCAAAAAAAAGGAATCGATTATGACCAAACTTTCTTACCTATAGCCATGTTAAAATTCATTCGGATTATGTTGGCTATAGCTACAACCTTGGTTATGAGATGTTCCAGATGGATGTCAAAACGACTTTTCTGAATGATTTTCTCGAGGAGGATATCTATATGGAACAACCACAGGGTTTTGAATCCAATAGTGAACATCGAAAGGTGCCTAAGCTTAAGAGATCCATTTATGGACTCAAACAAGCCTCCAGAAGTTGGAACGTCCGTTTTGATGAGGTAGTCAAATCATTAGGCTTCATAAAAATCCGGATGAACCTTGTGTATACAAGAAGATCAGTGGGAGTGCAATTGCATTTCTAGTTTTGTATGTCGATGATATACTTTTGATTGGGAATGATGTACCAATGATATCATCGATAAAACTATTCTTGTCACAGAAATTCTCCATGAAAGACTTAGGAGAGGCAACCTACATTTTAGGTATCAAGATCTATAGAGATAGATCGAGACGATTGATTGGCCTCTCACAGTCTACGTACATAGACAAGGTGTTAACACGTTTTAACATGCAATGTTCCAAAAGAGGATTATTGCCTTTTAGGCAAGGGATCCGTCTTTCTAAGGAGATGTGTCCCAACACTTTTGAAGAAAGAGAGCGGATGGCGAAGATACCATATGCATCCGCTATTGGAAGCATAATGTATGCTATGCTATGTACTAGACCTGATATTGCGCATGCTGTAAGTATTGCTAGCAAATATCAGTCTGATCCAGGATAAGAGCATTGGATAGTAGTCAAGAATATTCTTAAGTACTTACGAAGAACTAAGGATTTATTTTTTATATATGGAGAAGGAGAATTTAAAGTTATAGCTTATACGGATTCCAATTTTCAATCGGATCCTAATGATTATAAGTCTATGTCTGGGTTTGTCTTTACATTCAATGGTGGCGTAGTTAGTTGGAAAAGTTCCAAACAAAGCATAACTGCTGATTCCACCACTAAAGCAGAGTATGTAGCTGCTTCTGAAGCAGCAAAGGAAGCCGCTTGGATGAAGAAGTTTATTTCTGAACTTGGAGTTGTTCCTTCAATTGAGCAGCCAATTACATTGTTTTGTGACAACAATGGGGCGATAGCTCAAGCTAAGGAACCAAGGTCTCACCAGAAGTCCAAGCACATTGAGAGACGCTTCCATCTCATCAGAGAAATTGTTGGGAGAGGTGATATCGCCTTGCAGAAAATTGCCTCAGCGGAAAACGTGGCAAATCCCTTTACTAAGGCCTTACCTCAGTCTTCTTTTGAAAGGCATATTGACAAAATGGGTTTGAGGTACCAGACAAGTTGGCTTTAGTGCAAGTGGGAGATTGTTGGATGTATGCCCTAAAGCTACTATGTAATAGTTACATATTAGGGATTTCAGTTGTACTATCATCATTATTATTTAATTAATGGCAATGACGTATTCATTCATTTGTCCAATTATTTTATGAATGATTCCATAAGATCAGTTGTAACTAGACCTATTCTTGAGACGTCAAGAATATTGTGACGGGTTCATAGTTAGACTGAATCTTTAAACTTTCTGGTCAATGGATTATTGAGTGGATATTTATAATCCTGTTGAGACCGGTGTGTTCTTAACTTCACCATTAAGTATTGGATACTTAAGGGAATGATGAGTCGCAAGTCATTAGGTATTATGATACCTGAGTTAGAACACAAGTGTTTGTATTAGACAAATTCACTGAACGTGACGTATATAGAACGATTAGCAACATGGAAGCTTTTAGCGTGGTCAATGTCTAATTGTTCATGCTTTGGTCTTGTGTAAATAATCCTTAGACCTGAGGTACAGTGTTAACTTGTGTATCGAACAACTATGGTTCACGGGTGCACATAATGCCGGGTCGTTGATCCGTCTTTATACCCGATGGTCATAGTTTGTTCATATACGAAGTTGCACGTGTACGCAATATGGAATCTGTCTCCTTGTTACATACAAGGTATTATAATGATGTCCTATGCAATCTAATTGTGACAATGTATTGAAATCCTCGGCCGGGGTTGTAACCGAGAATAAATTGTTTATGTCTCAAATAAAATACATGTCAATTAGATTTGTGCATATGATCGAATTGGTGACTTGACAAATATTCCATGGTCTTTGTTCGGTCGGGACATAGTAAGACAGAGGGATTAAATTACACAGTAGCCAAAACTGACAGGTTCATTATGTTCTTAAAGCATTCACACTATCTGGGTAGCCATGACATATTGCTAGATGTCAATCATGGCTTGTAGGACCCAAAGATTAATCGGGACAATTAATTCTTTTGGGAGTACTAATGTGTTAGTACAAGTCTTACTACCAGTTTAGTGATGAACCTAGGAATGTCACACACCATAACCAATTGGGATAACGTAAAACAAGAGAGATATAATTTTGCAAACGTGTTTGCAATTACTATGGTCGCATTGAGTCGACATGTTAATTTGTATTATAGTCATGAGCCTACGTGCATATGATGCACACACATGCCCAAAGTGGATACATGTTAATGTACCCTAAATGCGCACATAAAGATAATGTCCCTTTTATTTTTTTAGGAATTGATTAATTAATTAGTTAATTAATTAATTAAATTATGCATGCGGTCAGCAACAATTGCTGACCGCATGCAACGCACTCATGTGCGTGTTTTTTAAAAATAAAAAAAAAAAAAAAATATTTGCATGCAATGCATGATCAGCAACGGTTGCTGATCATGCATGCAAGGCACGATCAGCAACCGTTGCTGATCGTGCGGATCATACAAGGCACGATCAGCAATTGCTGATCGTGCGCATGAAAGACACGATCAGCAACCGTTGCTGATCGTGCATGAACAACACGATCGGCAACGGTTGCTGGTCGTCCCACGATCGGCGACGGTTGTCGATCGTGGGTGGTTACTGATCGTGGGTGGTTACCCACGATCGGTTCTATAAAAGGCGTGTGTGTTCGTTTTTGTGCGCGTACGTATGAAAAAAAAAAAAAAAAAAAAGAGAGAAGAAAGGTTTTTCTCTTATTTGGGCTGTGGCTGATAATACTAAGGATACGAAGGAATATCTCCACGAAGTTGCTAGCACAATCGTAGTGGTGATTATCCGCAAGTTCTCTCTTCGTTCGATATCCATTGGTGGTGTGTCTGAACTAGAGGTCCGACGTTTGTGGGGCTCGAACTGAAGAACATTTGGACCAATTTGTTTAAAGCGCGCTTCGAGAGGTAATTCGTTCAACTCCCTTCTTATAACCAGATTTTTGATTAAAACGCACGAACAACGCCTTTGGAGATTCATGTATAGAAATATTTCATCTTGTTTCCGCTGTGTTTATATTAAATTGCCTATACATGATTCATGAAATCCCAACAACCTACCGGCCTTGACACACGCAACCTGCAGAAACTGTCATTCACGTCACAACAACAGTAAAAGACATGCAAATAATCAGAGCATTGCACATAACTTTCTCATATCTTAGTGCCCACACGTGCTTTGATTATTATGACCCTCAAGGCCATGGCACAACCTTATGGTTGGCGGTCAACTAGTCGTAGACCGGGCATCGTCCTCCCCCATGAGACACGGCGATGTTGTGGGCTCTACCCCACCGACGGCATTCCCTAAGAAATATAGGCTCGGCCTCAACCATGACTCTGCATTTGACCACTATCAGGTGACCCAACGGTCACAGCACAACCCCAATGGGGATTGGCGGTCATCCGGCTATATCAGCTATCAACTTTAATCTAACCATGCAACACATCAGTAATCAATTCATTCTTATCTTTACTTTTGCTTGGTCGTGAATGCAACATGAACCGTGCTCAAGCGACATGCCGTTGCAGATAACTCACGTACAATGTCATGCAATATCAATCAACAATTCCAAAATTCAATTCCAACTAAACAACAATCATGTATAACCCCAAAATTCTCAAGGATAATTCACAATCAGTAAATCAATAAGCCTTAACAATCAAGAAACATCAAATTACGACAAAAATTTACTTTTGTATGAATAGTGTTTCGTGAACAGTAATTGTGAACAGTGTTTCGTGAACAGTAAATTCATCTGAAATTAATTAAATAAATAAAAATAAATAATCCTAATAATGGTTAATCAATTAACCCAACCATAGTCAATTTAACATAACCATAATTAAATTCTAACCTTTGTTACTTTAAAACTAACCTTAGTTACTTTAATTACTTTATTACTAACTATGGTTAATTAACTAACCCTAGTCATCCTTAAATAACCAGCATAATCAACCAATCAACCTTAATTAATTACAAGCACACAAATACACCAATTAACCCCTAAGCAAGATTAACCTCTAAACAAGGATTAGGAAATTAACTTACTTGGGTCGAAAATCCAACGACACCGATGCGTGGGGGGAATGAGGGCTATGAGGGGTAAGCTTGGCAATGACAATGGACGACAAACGGTGGCCGAAACGGGCCAAAACAGTTCCGAAACACTGTTCACGCGAAAGGGGGGCAGCAGTGCAAAAACGGCCGTACGGGTTACCAATGGGGACCAGGGGTGGCCGGCGGTGTGTAGCTGGCTCCTTGACTTTAGTGGCTACACATTGGATAATGGTGGTGGCTCTGGCAACAGTGGCAAGGCTGGTTTTCTATCACGCCCCGACTCTCGAGCTCGCGACAACCCCTTCTCTTGGTCGATAGAAAGCGACATCCCAGGACTCGTCGACGACCATTCATTTTAATCTTTCATTATGCGCAAGCGGAAAGCGAACCATCTCCAGTCCAACAAACAATCAATCAATCAATCAGGGATAGAGGGATGAACAGCAAGAACAACCATCACTACTCATTTATACAAATTACTAGATTAACCAACGGAGGATCGTTTTCCGATTTACAAGCCCGACAACAGGGGCCGATCCATCCTCTAAGCCAAACCAAAAAGGAACTAGGCTGGGCTAATCTAGCTATACAAAATGAACACTCGGATTCAGCACCACGGTCACTCGGACCCATCAGACTCGACTCCGTCAGGTCGATCACTGGAGAAACGGGGGCAGGATTCTCCACTGCGGGTGCGCCATTCGAGGGGCCTAAAAATGGTTAACCACGACGGGTTGAGATAAAATCTCAGCGAGTTCTTCCCCTAAGCCCCGGTTAGTACACCAACTCAACCCGGGGTATCTCTCCAGAACCACCTCTCACTCAACCCAACCACAAACAACCAGCAATCAGCAATCAAACCATAGACCGGGTCAACCAACAAACAAAAGTCGGTTCGCATGCAACCTTACCCGGTATGCCATACCCTGCACGTTAAACCTCATTCAATGCAAGCAATGCAACCAACAATTGAATAGTTGGTTCGCATGCAACCTTACCCAGGATGCCATACCCTGCACGTTATAAGTCAGCACAATACACGCAATGCACATGGCCGTTAGATGATGCAGTTCATCAATCACATGCGAGTCGCGTCACAAGCGATCTCACCTGGCCATTGCCACACCCTGCACATTATCAATTCATGCGTGCGTGCCATAAATGATGTGATCATCTCATGCATAATCGGAACCAATGATGCCGTGTTTTCTCATGCACTCTCACATCCACACGTGTTCCGATTATTACTGCCCCACAGGGCTACAACCAAGGCGCAACGGCGCTACGGTGCCCTTCCTCCGCAGAGGTGCAACCGTGCCCTTCCGTGCCCAAAAGACGTCAAGGGATACTCTCCCAAGACTGCATGCCCAACGAACGTCAATGGATACTCTCCCAAGACCACATGGCCAACAAATGTCAAGGGATACTCTCCCGAGACTACATGCCCAAAAGATGTCAAGGGATACTCTCCTAAGACCGCATGCCCACAGAACGTCAAGGGATACTCTCCCAAGATGGCATGCCCAAAGAACATCAAGGGATACTCTCCCGAGACGGCGGTTTCAATTTAGTGATCACGCAAGCAAACCATCACAACCCACTTATTATCTTTGAGCATTAGCCAATGCACACATGCTTGCATATGAAACCTCAAATCATTTCTCACAAAAGCGGTCCATTTCCGGTGTCCCTCGGACAAACCATTTTTCCCACCTTTCTCATAAAAGCGGTCCATTTCTAGTGTCCCTTGGAAAAATCGCTTTCTTTCTCATAAAGGCGGTCCATTTCCGGTGTCCCTCGGACAAACCATTTTCTTTCTTTTGTGAAAATCACACAATTCAAGCAGATGCTTATGCAATGCCACATCCAATTCACTTCATATGATCAAGGCACATGAAATTATGCACAATTTCACTTCCGGATGAACAGTGCCGTGAACAGTAATCCATGAATAGTAATCAATGAACAGTAATTTCCGAAATTCAATTAATAATAAATTAAATTCAGAAATTAAACAAAATATTGATTAAACACAAATTAATCAATTAATTAAGCTAAACAAGCTTAATTATCAAATAATCCACAAATAAGCACAATTAAGCATAATCAAGCATAATTAAGCAAGATTAAGCTAAGCTAATCTTAATCACCTATCTAACCACCTATCTTAGGGTTAATACAATTTAATTAACCCTCCTAAAATAGCATTAACACTAATTAATCCAATCCTAAGCAAGTTTAGGCACTAAATAAGGATTAGGGGCTAAACTCACCCATTAAGCGGGCCGGCGACACGGGCGCGGCGGCGGTGACGAACCCGACACCCGGGGACTTCTCCCACGACACTCCAAGGCGGTCCCGAGCTCAACACAGCAGCAACAACTTCGGATGCCCCACTGAACTTCACAAAACAGCACTGCAGGAGGAGAAAGATGCTGGTCGGAGCAAAAACAAGCTGGCCGGAGCTTCGGCGAGCTGGTGGCCGATGGCTAGTGGTTCCGGGGGGTCAAGGGGGAGGTGTGGGTAGTGGGTAGGCCAAAAATGGAGAGAAACGGAAGAAAAACCAAAGCTGCACAGGAGGCGCTGCACAGTGACAGACGGAGGACCGCCGACTTCAGGCCGCCGTACGGGACGGCCAGCGACTGGTTCCGGCGATCGACCGACGTGGCTAGTACGGATTTTCTGTGCTGATCAGATTGATAGGTGGCTCGGCCCGAGATTCCACCGGGAAGGCAGCGAACAACTCCAATTTCGGTGAGAGGTCCAAAGCAGAAACTGCAGAAACGCAAGGAGAAGCAAGGGGAGAGAGGCCTGCGATTTTTGGAGCTGAAGAGGGGAGAGAGAGAGTGAAGTGAGGGCTTCTAGAAGACCCCTTCAATGCCATTAAATTCCTTCTACACTCCCCCAAGCAAGTGACATCATCTTCTCTCTCTTCCTTTGACTTTTCTTCAAAATATCCAAGGGTATTTTGGTCATTTCCACCTTGCACATTTCCCAATGTGCCCTTAGGCTGAAAGTGAAAGGCGGGCCTAGGAAATGGGCTGGAAAATGAATAGGAACGTACTTGGGAATTTGTCGGGCTCGAATCGGCCTAGGTTTAGATAACGGCTCGGAAGGGTAAATGCTCGGTTTGTTCCAACGGGCTCGTTTGTTTGTCTCGGTCTTCCACGGTGGCCATCCCACCTTGGGCATGTGGCCCACACTACTCTTGACCGGCCCACATCCTCGTAGGCTCATTTCCTCGGTCCGAAAATCCTTTCTCAAAAACTCGGCTCATCCAGCGTTGTGGACTATCGAGGAAACATCGTCCAAAAGTTCGTCCCAGACGTTCCCGAAAATTCGAAGTCCAATCTTGGATTCTCATGCCTTGTCAATTTCACCCAAATGCCATTTTAGTATAATTCAGATTGATAGGCGGCTTCGAGGATTCACACGTATCCGACTCATGCCAAACCACGTTCAAGAATTCTCGACACATAGATGTCCTTGACGACATGAAATTGCAAAAGATAGATTCTTATTTCAAAGTACACGATTATCAAGAATCGACATAGGGCCGTTCGCGGGTTCGATAACAGTAGACGGAATCACCCGTCGTCCCATTATTTATGTCCGCCAATTGACTTCTATTCGTCCCTAAAATCGGCCTGCATGACTACAGGATCGTCCTTACGCAAGTCTCATGGTCGAGTTGTTTTCCCAGGTCAAGTTCTTTAGTCGCACGAGTTCTGTCCTTAGTAGCCTTTCCCCTCAAGGTCAGTATCTCGGAAATGATTGGGTCCAAGTGAAATCAACCAACAATGCATTGGCGAAATTCACGTTCACTCATCCCTCAAAGGGCTCGAATTTTAGGACGTCACATTTTCAGTAGGAAAACAATAAAAATAGCAAGAAAAGGAAGAGAAAAGAGAGAGACGCGGCTTGGCGACCACGGACGGGCGGCACCACAGGGGCACGGCGTCTCCAAAACCGCGGCAATGCAGCAAAGATGGCAGGTGAGAGCGGTTCAGTTGGTCAAGGGGCACCCAAGGGCAAGAAACAAGAAGAAAACTGGAGGAAAAGAGAGAAAAATGAGAGAGAAAAGGGAGGGCTGAGGGACTGAACGCCCAAGAGGAGGAGTGAGAGAGGAGAGAGATATGAAAGAGAGAGAAAAGATGAAAACTTCCCCCCTTGAAGCCTTCCCCACTTGGCTTCATGAACTTGCCCCAAAATATCTTCATTTCCTTGACTTCCTTGCCGTTTTGTCCTCCAAAAAATAAATGCATCTTCTAGAAAGGGCAATTTGGTAAATTCCCAAAGTATAGTATACCTCACTATATGTATATACGGGCCAAGATACTATACGGGCTAGAATAAAATTGATTTGGGCTCAAATTGAAGAGAAAATGCTAATGGGCTCAAAAGCTAGAAGTTGGGCTTCCTTGGGCCCACGTGGCCGACCCCTCATAGGCGTAAGGCCTGTTGGGCCTCCAGTTGGTCCAATTCCTTTTGGTTCCAATTTTTCGGCCCGTTGAATCCTTTTCTGATAATTTCTAGGCATACCAATAAATTCGAGAATCAATGAGGCAACGTCCAATATTTTAGTCTCGACATCCTTGAAAGTTCGATATCCGAAACTGGATTGAAAATCGAGATTAAAATTCGTCAATTGTGACTCTAGCACGACCTAAACTACCGAGCAGCTTTTAGGATTTCTCGCGCATTTGACTTGTGGTTGATAGCTTTTCAATCCACAATTGTGCATATTCAAATCAATGTGATCCTCGATTGTCATGTAATCACGAGGGGTTAATTGCTTACGCTGAGTACAGGGCTAAAAAGGAAATTGGTTTAGTGTCGTTCGCAGTCAATATTGAAGTCATGCAGAATCACCCGCAATCCGACCTCGTATTTCTACCGAATCAATTTATTTCCATTTGCTAATTGGCTTGCAACAGTGTGGTATCATTCCTTTTTTATCCTTATGGTCGAGCGGCCTATCCCTGATTGAATTCACTGGTCGTATGCGTATCGGTTCTTAATTGCCTTTCCGAAAAGGTCAATTACCATTGAATCATCAATTCAAGGTAGTCGTGACTAGCAGTGCATCGAGAAATAACCCTTTCGTAAATCCCGAGATAGGTCGAAATTTAGGATGTTACAACTCTTCCCCCCTTAACAAAATTTCATCCTCGAAATTTGCAGGACTTCTTGTATCCTTAAACTGATGAGGGTATTGATGCCTCATTGCATCCTCATTTTCCCTAGTCGTTCATTCTGCCTTATAATGCTATCAAATGCTGCCAAATCACTTCAAATCCTGCCCAAACCGTCTTTTGTACCAAAAGGCTATGCATTATCTGATTTTGCCAAAAGCAACTTTGCTATCATCTCTCGGTTTCGAATCCTCGATTGGACCTATAGAACTTTATCCCACATACCACTAAGCCGAAGTACTGGTAGCGTCCAAATCGACATGTCTCTCTCATCAACGACACCTTAAGGAAAACACAATACTGAACAAAATATTCCAGCAGTCTTAGTCTTTTGTCTGTATCATTTTTCTAGCAGCCTTTGCGTTGTCCTTAGCCTGTCCCTAATATTTTCACAACATCCATTAACTACCAAACCATTTTTGAACTAGCAATTCCCAATTCCCTGACCTCGTTCCATAGACTGGAGTTCCACAAACTTGACCATATTTCTGATATATCACTCCGATAAAATCCTATCCCACAAGCACTCTCTTTTTGCACAGTGCGTAGTTTAGTTCATTTCTGCCCCTTTCAACATCCTAGAAGCCTACTAGGAGTTGCTTCTTGCTCAGGCACTCCGGTCTCGGGGACCACTCCCCACCCTCGTTGGATCAGTTGTTATAGACATCTTCGAACTACACCACTACTAGCAAAAGTCCCTTTTAGACATGTACCATCTCATAGAGGTATTATCCGCTTTGACTTGTCCCATACCACGCCTCACGGTTTTAGCCTCGTCTGAGCACCTCAAAGTGCAAAACTTTCTCCAGCTCGTCAACCCATGAGCTTGTTTCCACGGGATCACTTATTGACACTCGAAATTTGATTCACCGAATTTCCATCAAATCTCTATCCTAATTCCACAAACCACTGATCTTTCTTTCAACATTTATTTCGCGTCCATTTAATAACCAAACCAAGAATTCGCCTCAAGCACGTAAAAATTAGTGCAAACCAAATGTCATTTATCGCACTAAAGGCTTTCGAGTATTTCTTCACATCCGTATTAATACCTTGAGAAGAAATCATCAATAATGCTATTTCACCACTTATCCATCTAGCATCAGGGATAATTAATTCTTAATCCATCGAAGACAAAAATCCATTCCTCAAATCCCTATCTTAATTATCTCCCGAAATAATCCACCTTGGGTAAATTCATATCTTAATTAAATCTAAGACTTTCGAGCAATAAATCATCCACCGTAAATCTTATCAAAGATTGTCACCATTTAATAGATCATCACTTATGACAACATACCTACAACTCCCCAAATCATCAAGATAAAACTTATCTAACTTCCATTAAATCCAATGACCTCAATTGTCATGACGCGTAAACAATCAATCTTCTTTATTGCCTTACCACGTAGTCAAATCCCTTATACGATACCTCACTGTAAATCTCACAATCTTTGATACTAGACTAAATCCTCAAAACCGGTGCAGTAATCAACTTATACTTAAGCTCTTAAAAATTATGTTCGCACTTATTTGTCCATTCAAATTCTTACGTCCTTTATTAACCTTCATATCAGAGGCGTAGCTATCATAGAGAACCTTTCTATGAATCATCTGTACTAACCTGTCCAACTTAGAAAACTTCGAACCTCTATCACTGTCATAAGTCCTGACATATTCATGACTGCCTTGATCTTAGCGGATCCATAGAAATTCCTTTGTCCAAAATCATATGACCAACAAAACAACACGTGTAAACCCAAACTTGCACGTATTAAACTTGGCATACTGTTTATTCTCTCGAATGGTCTATAGCACCACCCTCAAGTGCTATTTGCATCCCTTTAAATTCCTTGAATATTCCAATATATCGGTCATGAACACAATTACAATTTTCTCCAAATACACTTTAGTTACTCAATCCGTCGAATTCATAAAAGCAACTAATGCATTAGTTAATCCAAACGGCAGTATGGTAATCTCTTAGCGACCAATTCACACACGGTATGTCGTTTTCGGAGTATTCTCCCCAGCTGATGATAGCCCATCCTAGAGTCTATCTTAAAAGATACTGAAACTCTTTGAAGTGGGTCAAACAAGTCATCCATCCTTGGTAATGGATACTTGCTCATGATTGTCCCTTGGTTAAACTGTTGATAATCAATGGATAAGTGCAACGATCCATCCTTGATTTCTCAACTAACAAATTAACCACAATCGTCCAATAACCTTAGCAACCTTCGTCCAATAAACAAGTTACTTCTAATGATAAAATCAAAGGGATCGAGGGTCTTCCTTGATTCTAGTAAACTCGAAACTAATGTTGCCTAATGGGTTAAACTAGATTACCTTCCAATAGGAATCCATTGTAACTTGATACTTAATAATCCCTTCCAACAATCACATCGAAATTGTACATTGCCGAAACAATCAATCGATCAATTCCTCTTGATCGCCAATGACCATCGTATAATCTAAACATGTGGTAGGATGTTTTGCTATAACATCGTATGATCCTTTAACTGGGTCAACATGCTAAGAACCACTTCCAACAATTTTGGTTTTAACCTTCACCAACTCAACAAAGTATTTAGTTATAAACAAATGCGTAGTTCCAAAAACCAATTAACGGATAAGTAGCATGGTCACACTAAAAGTGGTACCAACAGTCACAGCCTGCAAATCCTTTGCCTCCTTCCTGATAACTGCATACACTTATTCTTGCACCAAAGGGCAATTGAAGTTGTTCTGCGGAGTATTATCAGTCAGTTGTCTCACTTGCGGTTGTTGAGGTTGCTTCTTTGGTTGTTAATGAGACACTTTCTCATGACGTGACCTTGTTAGTCGCACTCAAAAATATGTCTGTTCTTACAGAACACGTAATTGCCTCGTGTTGTCATCCATTGAATCGACACTTGGCATCTGAGTTGTATACTGATTTTTCCCAATGCCATTCCTCTTGTCATCAGCCTTTTCCCCTGCCGATGATTAAGCCATAAAATGCAGACACAATCCAAATGCAGCTACTCATTATGCCACATGCTTTTTAATTAGTTTGGCTCCCTTGTACTATCCATCATAGTCCTTTACGTTCAAGGGTACCAAATGATCCTTGATTTTTGATTTGAAACTATCCTCGACCTTCTAACTCAGTCTACATGATTCCCAATCATTCTCTGTACATACTTCGAGAGCTCTGCAAACTTAACCTCTTATTGCACAATTGACAAGCGATTCTAACGAAGTTGCAAGAATTTAGTTACTTTTTGCTCTCGTGTGCACTCAAAAAAGTATTCTCGTTGAATGCTTTAATGAAGGCACTCCACTCGAGGACCATACCTTTGGCCAAAACCCTTCCTTGGGTTACTTCCCATTATGTACTAACGTTACCTTGCAATTGGTACTCTACCAGGGCTATCTGATCTTACTCTCAGCATATTAGTAATGCGAATGCTTACTCCAATTCCTCGATTTAGAGGGTTGTGACCTCAGGGTTACTCGTCCTAGCGGACTTGGACAACTCAAACTCCAGGAACAGTTCAACCAACTTAAACATCAACCGATCGTCTATCCCCTTGCCAACCAATGGAACTTACTAGGCAAGACAGCAGCAACAACAGCGGCAACAGCAACAACATCTTGAGTCTGAGCTCGCTGTCCTATCTCAATACCCAAGGCTTCCAACGCCTATAGGATTTCATCAAATATAGGATCCCCTAGTGCTCTTCCTTTAGCACTAGCCCATCCTTCGACTGCCCTTCCTCAAGGCTCTCGAATCAGGATTGTTTGTCTAATAGAATTATCACAGAAACCTTATTTCCAATTCCATAAGGAATTAGAAACCAAGAACGACCCACTTATAGCCAGAGAATCAAATAAACAAACACAAACAAAAGGTGTTTTCCTAACTAACTATCTGAAAACCCCGTGCTCCTTATCACTCCATACATTGACTAGGCTCTGATGCCAAAATCAATGGGGTTGTCATGCCTCGACCCTCGAGCACGCGGCAATTCCTATTCTCTCGCTGTCATTTAGATGCGATGTCCTAGGATGCGTCACCAACCATTATTTGTATCTTTTAATTAAACGCATGCATAAGTGAATCACAATCCTCCAATCAATTACAAAAGCAAGGATAGCAGGAAAACCCAACAAGAACACATTCAAAAGTACTGCTTTACTTATCTACTGATTAACCCTAGGAAGTTTACAAGTACAAGCCTTTACCATGGGCATCTTCCTATTGAGCCAATGAAACCAACAAGCCAAGATTAATCTGCTTCCTTCAAATATGGCCATGAACCAAAACACGAGCCGGTTCTCCATCTTACGGACCTAAAAATGGTATACAATAACTAATGAGATAAAATTTCAGTAAGTCAAAATCCTAAGCCTCGGTTGGGAATTTCACTCGCCTTGAGAGTTTAACATGCAACCTAATCCATCAAATCAACCAAAACCACCTCAGAGAAAATGATAACAAAACACAGTATAATAAATAGATGCAACCACAAGCGACTCTACCTGGCCTTGGGACACGCAACCTGCAGAAACTGTCATTCACCTCACAACAATAGTAAGAGGCATGTAAATAATTAGAGCATTGCACATAACTTTCTCATATCTCAGTGCCCACACATGCTCCGATTTTTATGACCCTCAAGGCTATGGCACAACCTTATGCCTGGTGGTCAATTGGTCGTAAACCAAGCATCGTCCTTCCCCATGAGGCACAGTGATGTCGTGGGCTCTCCCCCACTGACGACATTCCCTAAGGAGCATGAGCCTGGCCTCAACCGCGACTCCGCATCTGACCATTGTCAGGCGACCCAATGGTCATGGTACAACCCCAATGGGGATTGGTGATCGTCTGGTTATATCAGGCTATTAGCTTTAATCTGACCATGCAACACATCATCAAGCAGTTCATTCTTGTCTTTGCTTTTGCTTGGTCGTGAATGCAACATGAGTCGTGCTCAAACGACATGTCATTGCAGATAACTCACGTACATTGTCATGTAGTATCAATCAACAATTCCAAAGTGCAATTCCAACTAAACAACAATCACGTACAACCCCAAAATTCTCGGGGATAATTCACAATCACTTAATCAATAAGCTTTAACAATCAAGAACACATCAAATTAAGACAAAAATTTGCTTTCGTATGAATAGTGCCGAGTGAACAATAACTGTGAACAGTATTTTGTGAACAGTAATTGTGAACAATAAATTCATCCGGAATTAATTAAATAAATAAAAATAAATAATCCTAACCATGGTTAATCAATTAACCCAACCATAGTCAATTTAACATAACCATGATTAAATTCTAACCTTGGTTACTTTAAAACTAACCTTAGTTACTTTATTACTAACTATGGTCAATTAACTAACCCTAGTCAGCCTTAATTAAACAGCATAATCAACCAATCAACCTTAATTAATCAGAAGCACACAAATACACTAATTAACCCCAAAGCAAGATTAACCCCTAAACAAGGATTAGCAAATTAACTTGGGTCAGAAATCCAATGACATCGGCACGTAAGGGGGAACGAGGGCTATGAGGGATAAGCTCGGGGACGACAACGGACGACAAACGGTGGCCGAAACTGGCCAAAACAGCCCCAGAACACTGTTCACATGGAAGGGGGGCAGCTATACAGAAATGGCCATACAGGCAGCCGACGGCGACCAAGGGTGGCCGGCGGTGTGTAGTTGGCTTCTTGACTTCAGTGGCTACACGTTGGGCGGTGGTGGCGGCGGCAATGGTGGTTTCCGGTGGGAAAACAACAAAAACAGCAAGAAAAGGAAGAGAAAGGAAGAGGCATAAGTACAACGGGAGTGCCAAAAGTTGGCGAGGGACACTTAAGTGCCAAAAGTTACAAAAGGTACACTTAAGTGCCACTTTTAAAAAAAATGGATCACTTAAGTGCCAAGTTAAGGAACCCCGGAAATCCTACGTGGTAATTTTTTATTAATTTTCTTGCCTATGTGCCTCGTTGGAAACCGATCGGCCAAAAATCAGCCAAAACGACGTCGTTTTGGCTAACGTGATTTAAAAATTATTAATTAAATAATATTAAATAATTAAAAATATATTATTATAAAATCGATTTTATTTTTAAAAAAGGGGGGGGGAGGAGGGGATCGGCGAGGGCAGCCCTCGCCGCCGCCGCCGCCGCCGCCCCACCCTTGCCGGGAAGGGCCGGCGATAGTGGGCCGGGGTCACGGGCCTTGGCTAGTGGCCGGCGACCTCGGCCGGCTGCGGCGAGGGCCTGTGCGCCCTCATCCAGATCTGGGGCGAAGGTCGCGACCCTCCCCCAGATCCGGCGAGGGTTGCCGGCCCTCGCCCAGCCGGGCCAAGGGCCGTCGGCCAGCCAGACCAGCATGCCGATCTGGTCTGAAAGCATAGGATGTACATCCTCATAGCATTTCCATAAGGTGTCGCTAAGTTGTATGAAGTAGTGCATCGAAAATAGCCATAGTTATGATATCCAATTGCCATCTCTTTGGAAGGATTATTGTTTTATACACAATTCATGCAAAGTTGGGTTCGTATAAATTGTCATGAATGCATTATGTGCATTTGCTATTCTTGAAACATCATTTTTTAAAATTTGATCAGTGTCTTTACTCATTAGCCTGGAGTGTCTCGCTAGCCATCCTGTGAATGAAGCTAACCTAATGCACGTGGATGGAGTGATTTGTGTTAATTGAGTCGAATGATTTGGATACAATGGACAAGTCATCCTCTCGAAGACACCAATTTAGTCAACAAGTCAAAGTAGCGTATAACGCCACGAAAAACATATATAAATAAAACATGCCAAAAAATAAATAATTGCGGCTAAGCCCTATTTGATCTTGATTATTGCTACTACGACCATTTAAATTCCAAAAGATAACATTCATAGGGATTTTCAATTTCTCATGAAAAATTTATTAAGAGATGCAATATGAAAATGATTTACGTTAAATCACGTTAATAAAAAAAAAGTATAACTAACAAATGCCGTGAAAATTTGGGCCAAGTCATGTAAAACCGACTTATTTAATATGTCTATATTGTAGTTGCAAATTTACGATTTTCTTAGTATGTTGCGCCACAAACTAAATAAATAAAATATAAGTGACTATAAAATCATGGAAAATGAAGAAAGGAAAGTGAAAGGTGCGCACAAGCTGGGGTGATTCAATGGCAATAAAAGAACATTACTATTTTTTCTTTTGCCAATTGGAGATGCATTGTCGAAGGATCTTAGAAGAAACGGGTAGAATAGACGCTTCGAATCAAGTCTTTATGATCATAGCTAATGTCAAGCAGATGATGGGACAAATTTTATTGTCAGCAATGAGTTTAAGCTTGTAAATATTGATCAATATCTTTAGAAAATAAAAGATAAGTTTTTATGCATTTATTCACGAATGCCTAATGTTGGTCATATTAAATAATTTTTAGTTTGGTTTCGCTTTTCTTCAAACCATATTCCTTGTTTAAAAAAAAAAGTGATTGAATAAAATCCATAAAATAAGGAAATTAACTAGACATCGGAATTTTGTGATTCGATCGTGTGACTCACAAGGAGAGTAGCATAACGTTTCACTATAGATCAAACGATATTATAGAAATTATGACCACATTCAAATTATTCAAATATTCTCAGTATTTCACACAGTTCTTACTTAGACCCAATAATGCATACAATATAATGTTTAGCTCTCACAATATCTTTAGAAATAATCTTTCAATTTCACAAAGGAATGATTTAAAATCTTAATATGATTGAATCGGTCTCAACACAATAACATTTGGTGTAATTTCATTAAGAAAGCTCTCTGATTCAAACCTCTCAAGAAGAACTCTGGGCATACTTTTGAATATGCTCTGTGCAGCCTTCAAAGCTCTCTTTGACATAAAGAACTCTTCCTCTTGGTATTTAAAAAGGAAATTCAGCAAAAGCAAATAAAGATGAAGAAAGGAAACAATGAGTGGCAACCACAATTGTTCGTCTTTTTCCCCTTTTGGCCCATATTGGCAATGGCCACCATTGGTCTCTTATTACCTTTCTTCAACTGAGTAAGGGTGCGAATGGTAACCATTCTATTCTCGAAAATAATTTCTAATCGAAATGATTCTTTTTTATTTTGTTCTCAGGAATAATTTCTGAGCATTTGAATGCGTTTGGTAACTATTTAAAGTTTTTATTCTTGGGATGAAAATGTGTTTGGTAAATCTCTTACATTTTTTTATTCTTCTAATTTTTTAATACTTTTATTATATTTTTCTTTTTCGTTTTCTTTCTTCTCTTCTTTCTCCTCCTTTTGTGGCCGGTCGTCGCCACCACCGCTAGTCGGCGAGCGGCCAAGCGAGGTCCTGCGACCTTGCCAGAGGCTGGCCTAGCCACCAGGCTTGGCAAAGAGAGCCTCGCCTAGCCACCAACAAGGTTCAGCCTCACGAGTCGGTACGAGGCTTGGCCTCACCAAGCCAAGGCGAGTTTGACCTCGCGCCGCCTCGACGAGGTCGAGCCCCACTGGTGGCCTAGTGAGGCACACCTGGCCACCAGAGAGGGCCGCCTGGCCACCAGCGAGGCTTGGCCTTGGCCAGATCTACAAGACTGAGCTTGCTTGTGGCCAAGCGAGCCTTCAGCGAGCTCGCCAACCCTCATCGAGCTGCTCGCTGGCCACCGCCAGCGTCAACAACGATAGCTCGTGGATAGCGATAGGGCAACGGTAGGTTGGGAGGAATAAGAAGAAAATGAAAGAGAAATGGAAGAGAAGAAAAAGAAAGAGGAGAAAAAATTGATTCTTGGGATTGTTTCCATGAACAATAATTAATTTTTTATTTATTCTTGATTCTGTTCTAAATTTATTTTTGGGAACAAATTTGTTCCTAAGAACAAAAATTTTAACAAATGGATTTCTATGTCAAATTTATTACCAGAAAAAAAAAGAACATAATCAAACACTATTTGGTAGTTTAACAAACATGTCCTAAAAGTCATCTCTTACAATCATTGATAGGCCATTCATAGGCCATCATTGCATTTCCTCTTAGAACAGTGGTGGAGGGTCCATAATTCTCATTTGGTCCTACTCCCTTCAACATCCTCAAACTCCAATTATATTCTAATATTTATATAGTTTGGTTTGGTTGGATGTCCATATCGCACCAACTGCACCATGTTCACATTCTCAGGATTGTTAAGAAATAGAAAATTCGAGATTAATTTCTAACGCCTATCATTAATTTGCGCTGTGTGTAGACATTAGGGACATTTGCACTACTAGTTTTAATTATTAAAAATATTTCAAAAATTAATTTAAGAAATTTGAAAAAAATTGAGAAGTTATTAAAGAATTAGAGAGGGCCAGGCCAAGACTGGGCCTGCCCGGTCCTTCTTCCTTTTCCCCATTCCCTTTCTGGTTTGGCCCTAGCCCATTGTCCCCTTTTTGTCTTAGGCTTGGCCCGCAGATCTCTCCTGTCATGCCCCGAACCTCGAGCACGCGACAACCCTTTACCATGGTCAATTGAAAGCAATGTCCCAAGACTCATCGACGACCATTCATTTTATCTTTCGTTATACGCAAGCGGAAGATGAACCATCCCCAGTCAAAACAGACAATCAAACAATCAAACAGGGATAGAGAGATGAACAGAAAGAACAACTATGACTACTCATTTATACAATTTACTGGATTAACCAACAGAGGATTGTTTTCTGATTTACAAGCCCGACAAAAGGGGTCGATCCATCCTCTAAGCCAAACCAAAAAGGAACTAGGCTAGGCTAATCCAGCTATACACAATGAACCCTTGGGTTTAGCACCACCATCACTGGGACCCATCGGACTTAGGCTTCGTCGGGTCGATCACTAGAGGAGCTGGGGCAGGATTCTCCACTACGCTATTTTAAGGGCTTGAAAGTGGTTATACAATAACCAGTGAGATAAAATCTTAGCGAATTCTTCTCCTAAGCCTTGGTTAGTACACCAACTCAATCCGGGATATCTCTCTAGAACCATCCCTCACACAACCCAACAACAAACAACCAGCAATCAGCAATCAAATCACAGATAGGGTCAACCAACAATCAAAAGTTGGTTCGCATGCAATCTTACCCGGTATGACATACCCTACATGTTATATGTCAGCATAATACACGCAATGCACATAGCCATTAGATGATGCAGTTCATCAATCACATGCAAGTCGCGTCACAAGCAATCTCACCTGGCCATTGCCACACCTTGCACGTTATCAATTCATGCGTGCGTGCCATAAATGATGTGATTATCTCATTCATAATCAGAACTAATGATGTCATGTTTTCTCATGCACTCTTGCATCCATACGTGTTCCAATTATTACTGCCCCACGGGGCTACAACTAAGGCGCAACGGCACCTTTCCTCCGCAAAAGTGCAACCATACCCTTCCGTGCCCTTGCTACGGTGCTATAGCGCCCTTCCTCCACAGAGGCACAACTGTGCCCTTCCGTGCCCTTGCTACAGCGCTACAGTGCCCTTTCTCTGTAGAGGCGCAACCGTACCTGTAACATCCTCGAAAACGACCCCATGGAATTGGCCATAAGATCCTAAATGAGTCGACCATGGGCCGTTAGCCATGGATCCATTGGATCGATCGGTAAGGATCAAAGATCGGTTGTGGTTCGATTGATTGACTGGTCATGAACTGGTCGAGACGTCAGCCATGAAAGGTATACCGACCATACCAATGGGAACAGACTATTAGCTCATAAGACGACTTTCCGATCACAAGGATTTGTCATGGGACGATTTTGGATCAGCAGATGGTCATGGGTCGATCCGACTGGTCATAGCGCCTGGTCGCAGGTGATTCTGCCCAGCTATGTACCGATACACGGACGATCCGACTTGACCAAAAGTAATCGTCTTTTGACCAAAAATGCATTATTCCCTATTTAATTCTTAGTGACCGAAAAGGAATCTCGAATTGGTGAAGTCTGATCATGGATCGATATTACACCGGCTATGAACCATGAGGATAGATTGGGCGCCGATCGGAATAAGACCCTGGATAGACCCGACTATTCCCTCGAAATTCCTAAGGTCCATGAGTGCTAGGCCATGGGTAGCCTTGGAATTGGCTTTGAATCGATCCGAGGACCAATGACCGAATTATGAGGGAAAGTCGCACTAGGCTCAACAAGAGGCCTAGGGACTAGCCCGAGGGCCAGTCCTAGAGCCGCCTAGGGCCAACTGTGCCGACCCAAGGGCCGGCCATTGTGCCGACCGTAGGGCTGACCCTTAAGGCCAACCAACTGCCTAAGGAAGCGGTTTGGGTGAATTTGGGGTATGTGGCCCGGACCTCGGGCACATGTAAATTGGTTTTCCGAGACATGTCATATGATCCCTTTTCTAGCCCCCAAACCGACTCGGATGGTGGAATTCTCCGGACCGCCTTCTTGGTTAAGAAAATGTCAAAAGAGAAGAATTCTCTAGAAACATTATTGGATAAGGCTTATCCTTACTTTTCAAAGGTTATGATGGTGGTCAAAAATATCTTGGAGGCTATGATGGAGATGGATTACACATGGCCAAATCGAAAGGCGACACCCGAACCCTCATTATGAACCTATGGAAATTTAGAAACTTAGATGGCAAGTTAGGTGACTTCCTAGTCAAACTTCCATAAATGCCAATAAATGAGGGGAAACAAGTGGGCCAATAGGAAAGTGAAAGGTGGGCAATCATCGATGATGTCTACTCATTAGACCGCCAAGTAGAATATTTAGCCAAGTCTAGTCATCCTTAGGTGCAATTATTGAGGAAAATAGGCTTGCCACTTAAGGATTCTAGGCGGGCCACTTGGAAAGAGAGGATTGAATGGTTAAAAATGCAATGATGAGCTCGGGGACTATAAATAGGAGAAGCCTCTCCTCCTCCCTCATCATTTGCACCCTCCTCCTCCTTCCTCTTTCCTCCTCCCTTGGCCGCCCTCTTCCTCCTCACGCCCACTCTTTCCTTTAATTTTTAAGGAAGCCGCTTTCTCTCTATCAAGTAGCTTCTCTAGTCTTGTGAGGTTTGTCCAGGTAAGTAGAATCTCTTACTTCTCCCTAGTATGATCATTTCTATCATGAGGACTAGACGGTCTTCTCTTATTGAACCGTGATTGTATGGGAGATTATGTGTACGTTGGTTCATACGTGAATCTTATGCATGTGCGTGATTGTTTCACGACCGAGATGATGCTATGGTTCGTCGTTGGTGTTCAACACAAGTTGGGAACGCCCAAAGCCATAAGGCTTGAATCGGCAACGAAGTGTCGGAACTCAAGTCTTGTATGGTACGAGGATCGCCCAAGGCCACGAGGTCTTGGATCGGCATCAAGACATGCCAGCTCCTAGTCTCGTTTGGTACGGGGATCGCTCAAGCCCATAAGGTCTTGGTTGGCATCGAAGTATGCCGAGCTCATGTCTTGGATTTGGTGCGGGACCCTTAATACTTAGCATTTGAGCCAAACCTTGGACTTAGAATTATCATGGCGTCATTAGACTCGAGTCGTAGAAAGCACGGCACGCATGATTAGGTATGAGCATGACGTTGTTATTGAGTCATGAAAAAGTCAGCTTAAGGAAAGGATGAGAACCGGCATAAGTGATGCATTTGTGAGATCACCCCATGGAAGATGGAAAAGATGATGATACCCCCGCAACGGGATGTCCCGGGTAACCCCCGGAAGCCTCGGGAAGCTAGCCCCGAGAAGCCTCGGCAAGAGTCGAGAGGGCCTAGTTGAGCTAGGACAACGTCAACTGGTACCCCCGCAACAGGATGTCCCGGGTAACCCCCGTAAGCCTCGGGAAGCTGGCCCCGAGAAGTATAGGCAAGAGTCAAGAGGGCCTGGTTGAGTCAGGACGATGTAAAGTGATCTACACGAATGCCGGTTATGCTCAAGTATGGGTAATATGGATTTATGTGTTAGCCGACACGTGAGTAAGTGAAACCCGTGTATATGTGCTCGAGTATGGGTGTTATATGTTTATGTGTTAGTTGATAGTTGAGTAAGTAAAGCCCCTGCATTAGTCATGACATCGTATGTGAATTGCAATTGATCTACCATCGACATTGTCTGCATGAGTTGCTCTGGCTAGTCGTTGATGAAGGAATGTTACGCTAGCCGAGGGTAGAGGTTTTACTTACTGAGTTTCCCCAAAACTCACCCCTTTACCTTTACAGGTCGATAAGATGGCTAATCCTCCTCCTGTATGTTTTGGTCTACCGATGAGAATAGAAGGGTCGACCGTAGACGTCATACACGTCGAAGTAGGGATAGCGTACCGGAGATATACCTCAACTGTGTGGGTTCACAAGGGACAGGACGAATTGGTCCCTCACCGTTACGAGGCATGGTACGTCTAGTCGGATGGTGAAATGATAGGGTCTACTCGTGGCTTTAGAGGCCCGATGAACCCAAGTGGAGGGTCCACATCCAACGAGACAAATTCTAATCAGTGATACCGGCCCGTAACGGAAAAGGGTTCCCAATGTGGAAATCGCGGTGGTAGCGGAGATAGGGATACCCAAGCCCTTTTATATTATGTAATTGAAAGTTAGTTGTATACGAACTACTAATGAAAATAGCAGTATTATATACTTGCGTCCCATGTTCTTCCAGTGATGTTTGTCGAGGATGTTGTCGTTATGTTATGCTTCCGCATGTGCATATAAAGAAGGTAAAATGAATCAGGACGGCGACAAGCCTGGGATGTCGCGAAAATAACCCGCAGCTCAGACCTTGGAAGGGGGTTGTGACAGTACCCTTCCATGCCCAAAAAATGTCAAGGGATACTCTCCTAAGATGACATGCCCAAAGAACGTCAAGGGATACTTTCTCGAGACGGCATGCCCAAAGAATGTCAAGGAATACTCTCTTGAGATGGCGGGTTCAACTTAGTGATCATGCAAGCATACCATCACAACCCACTTATTATCCTTGAGCATTTCCCAATGCATACATGCTTGCATATAAAATCTCAAATCCTTTCTCACAAAAGCGATCTATTTCTGATGTCCCTCGGACAAATCATTTTCCCTCTTTTTGTGAAAATCACACGATTCATGTGTATGTCCATGCCATGACACATCCAATTCACTTCATATGATCAAGACACATGAAATTATGCACAATTTTACTTCCGGATGAACAGTGCTGTGAACAATAATCATGAATAATAAATTTCATAATTCAATTATTAATAAATTAAGATCATAAATTAAACAAAACATTGATTAAACACAATTAATTAATCAATTAAGCTAATCTTGCTTAATTAAACACATAAATCACATAACCCACAATTAAGCAATAAATAAGCTCAATTAGCAAAATTAAGCAAGATTAAGCTAAGCTAATTTTAACCATCTATCTAACCACCTATCTTAGGGCTAATACAACTTAATTAAACTTCCTAAACCAACAATAACACTAATTAACCCAACCCTTAGCAAGTTTAGGCACTAACAAAGGATTAGGGGCTAAACTCACTCGTTAAGCGGGCCGGCGACACGGATGCGGCGGCGGTGATGAACCCGACACCCGAAGACTTCACCCACGATGATCCAAGGTGGTCTCGGGCTCAACACAGTAGCAACAAACTCGGATTCCCCATTGAACCTCTGAAAACAGCACTGCACAGGAGGAAAGTGGCTGAATGGAGCTAATCGGAACTCCGGCAACCGGCGAGTCGGTGACTAGCGGCACCTAGGGGTCGAGGGGGAATTGCTAGTGACTGGGATGGGTAGTGGTTGGGTTGGAAATGGAGGAAATCGGCTGAAACAGGCAAAATAAGCAGAATTGCCGCTAGAGTGATGGTCCGGGAACAGCCGTCTTCTGGTCAGCTGAAGGGTTAGCCAGCAGCTCCGATCGGCGAATGCCTGATGCCATTTGAACAAATTTTCTATCTCTAGAACACGGTGGCAAGTGGCACAAGACGTGATTCACATAGGAAGGCCATGAACAACTCGATTTTCAAAGGAAGGTCAGAAGCTGAAGCAAAAGGAAATGAGAGAAACAAGGGGGGAGAGAGGTGTGCGGTTTTGGAGGGCTGAAGGGGAGAGAGAGAGTGAAGTGAGCTGAATGTCAAGGCCTCATTAAGGCCATTAATGGCTTGGTCCAACTCCCAAGGCAAGATGACATCATCTTCTCTCTCTTCCTTTGTCTTTTCTTCAACATATCTAGGGGCAAAAATGTCATTTCCACCTTGCACAATTCCCAAACTACCCTTAGGCTGAAAATGAAAGGCCGATCTAAAAAACGGGCTAGAAAATAGGAACAGGCTCGGGAATTTGTTGGACTCGAAACGGCTCAAGATTAGACAAAGGGCTTGGAAGGGTAAATTGATTGGTTTGGTCCAACGGGCTCACTTGCTTGTCTCGGGTTTGCCACGGTGGCTGTCCCACCTTAGGCGTGAGGCCCACACTAGTCTTGCCCGGCCTACGTTCTTGTAGGCTCGTTTCTTCAATCCGTAAACCCCTTTTCCAAATACTTGGCTCAACTAACACTATCGCTTGTCTTAGAAGTATCGTCCAAAAGTCCGTCCTAGATATTCCCAAAAATTCGAAATCCAATCTTGGATTCTCATGCCATGTCAATTTTGCCCAAATGCCATTTTGGTATCACTCAAACTGACAGGCGGCTTCAAGGATTCATGCGCAACCGACTCGTGCCAAATCACGTTCAAGATTTCTCGACACATGGACGTCCTTGACTACGTGAAATCACGAAGGATAGATTCTTATTTCAAAGTATACGATTACCGAAAATCGACATAAGGTCGTTCACAGGCTCAATAACAGTAAACGGAATCACCTGTCATCCCATTATATTCTGTCCGTGAATTGACTTCTATTCATCCTTGGAATCGGCCTGCATATCTATAGAATTGTCCTCACACAAGTCTCACGATCGAGTCAAAGACCTCAGTGACGAGCAAGGCTGGCGGTCAGGGGCAGGTCGGCATGGCAAGCTGGCGGTGTCAGGGCCACGTGCGCCTACTACGAGCTTAAAAGGAGAGGTTTAGCCATAGGGAAAAAGGGGTGGGGTTGGGGGAGGGGGAATTTTTCTTTTGGGGGGCTTGGTTTAGAAGAGGGGGACCTAAAGAGCGAGCCAGGGGTCCTAGAGAGCGAGCTAGGGAGAGAGTTCAGCCAAGGGAGGATTTTTTTGGTGGTCTTCAGTAGGAGAAGGGGGGATTAGGTGTAACATCCTGAATTTCAACCCATTCTGAGATATATGAAATTGTTATTTTATCAATGCGCTGTTAGTTACGTTTACTCTGAGTTGGCCCCTCACAAGTTAACTAACTATTCAAAAAAAGCAATTAAAGATCGATACACGTACGACTAGTGAATTCAATTAGGGATAGGCCGTTTAATCATAAGGATCAAAGAGGAATGATACCACATTGTTGCAGGCCAATTAGCGAATGGAAATAAATCGATTCGGCAAAAGTACGAGGTTGGATTGCGGATGATTCCGCACGACTTTGATATTGACTACAAACGACGTTAAACCGATTTCCTTTTGGCCTAGCACTCAACGTGAGCAATTAACTTCTCATGATTACATGAAAATCGAGGATCGCCTTGAATTGAATAGGCACGATCGTGGATTGAAAAGCTACCAACCACAGGTCAAATGCGCGAGAACCCCTAAACGCCGCCCAAAAGTTAGGTCATACTAAAGTTACGATTGATCGATTTTAACCACAAATTTCAATCAGGTATCGGGTATTGAACTTTCAAGGATGTCAAGATTAAAGTATTGGATGTTGCCTCATTGATTCTCGAATTTATTGGTAAGCCCAGGAATTATCGGAAAAGGATTCAACGGGCCAAAAAATTGGAACCAAGAGGAATTGGACCAACTGGAGGCCCAATGGGCCTTGCACCTATGAGGGGTCGGCCATGTGGGCCTAAGCTAGCCTAAGCAGGCCCAAGGAAGCCCAACTTCAAGCCTTTGAGCCCATTAGCATTTTCTAGCCCGTTTCTCTTCAATTTGAGCCCAAACCGATTTTATTCTAGCCCGTATGGAATCTTGGCCCGTGTGCACGTATAGTGAGGTATACTATACTTTGGGAATTTACCATTTTACCCCCTTATAGAAGTGGCATTCAATGTTGGAGGACAAGCCAAGAAGAGTCAAGGAAATTTATGAAGGGAAATGATGATTTGGAAGGGAATTTGGACTTGGCTTCTTGCTTTCTCTCTCGCTCACCTCATTTCTCTCCCTCCCCAATGTTGCAGCCCACTCCCACATTTTTCCCCCTCTTCCTCACTTTTTCTCCCTCATTTTCGCTCTTTTCCTCTAGTTTTCTTCTTGTTTCTTGCCCTTGGGTGCCCCTTGACCAACTGGACCACCCTCACATGCCATCTTGGCCGCCTTGTCGCTAATTTGGAGCCGCCGTGCCACTGTGGTGCCGCCCGTTCGTGGCCGCCAAGCCACATCTCTTTCCTCTCTCATTTCTTTTCCTTTCTCTTCCTTTTCTTGCTGTTTTGCTATTTTCCCACTGGAAACCACCTTTGCCACCGTCGCTGAAGCCCCCACCACCGCCTAACGTGTAGCCATTGAAGTCAGGGAGCCAGTCGCACACCGCCAACCACCCCTGGTCGCCATCGGCCACTCGTACGACCATTTCCGCTGGTGTTTCTCTATTCCATTTTGGCCCGTTTTGGCCACCATTTGTCATCCATTGTCATCCTCGAGTTTACCCCGCGTAGCCCTCGTTCCCCCCTACACGCCGATGTTGCCGGATTTCCGACCCAAATAAGTTAATTTCATAATCCTTGTTTAGGAGTTAATCTTACGTAGAGGTTAATTAGTGTATTTGTGTGCTTGTGATTAATTAAGGTTGATTGGTTGATTATGCTAGTTATTTAAGGCTAACTAGGGTTAGTTAATTGACCATAGTTAGTAATAAAGTAACTAGAGTTAATTAATTAAAGTAACTAAAATTAGTTTTAAAGTAACCAAGGTTAGAATTTAATCATGGTTAGGTTAAATTAACTATGGTTGGGTTAAGTGATTAACCATGGTTAGGTTTAATTATTTTTATTTATTTATTTAATTTCAGACAAATTTACTCTTCACCTTACTGTTCACATTATTGTTCATGGCACTATTCATACGGAAGCTAAAATCTTTAGAATTGGATATGTTCTTGATTGTTGTGATTTATTGAGGTGCTGATTGCTAGTTATACTCATAAATAATGAGGAAATGTGGGATCGAAGACTGATTGGAATTGAAAGTGTTTGGTTTATTGAGTTATTCCCGAGAATTAGGGAATGTACGTGATTGTTGATTGGTTGGAATTGAATTTTGGAATTGTTGATTGATATCGCATGACATATTACATGGGTTATCTAAAATGGCATATCGCATGAGTACGAGCGATGTTGCATTCACAACAAAGCAAAGATATAAATGAATTGTTTGATGATGTCTTACATAATCACATTCAATTGAGAACCCGGCATTGCCGGATGACTGCCAATCCTTATAGGGTTGTGCTGTGCCGTTTAGTCACTTGACTTCTATCTGATACCTGACGATGAGGGGTCAATTGTGGGGCTGCGGTAATGGGCGGGTCCCATGCTCCAGTCAGTTGCAGGGCTATGGTAGTGGGTTGGTCCTATGCTCTTTTGAGAATGCTGTCAGTGGGGGAGAGCCCATGATGTCGCCGTGCCTCGAGGTAAAGAGGACAAAGCTGGCTTGGCCAGAGACAGCCAACCCTAAGGTTCTACCGTGGCCCTAGGGGTTGTAATAATCGGAGCATCTTTGGGTAGTGTGATATGAGAAAGTTTTGTGCAATACTCTGATTATTTGCATGCCTCTTACTATTGTTGTGAGGCGATTGACAATTTCTGCAAGTTGCATGTGCCAAGGTTAGGTGAGGTTTCCTATGGTTGTGCCTGTTATTAAACTGTCTTCTACTGTCATTTTCTTTAAGGTGGTGTTGCTTGATTTGATGGATTAGGTTGTATGTTAAACTACCGTGGCGAGTGAAGTTCCTAACTGAGGCTTAGGACTTTAATTTATTGAGTTTATCTCAACCCGTCGTGGTTAACCACTTTTAGGTCCATGGGATGGAGAATCGACGCGTGTTATGATTTGTGGCCGTCTTTGAAGGAAGTAGATTAACCTAGGCTTGTTGGTTTCATTGGCTCGTTAGGAAGATGCCCGTGGTAAGGGCTTGTACTTGTAAACTTCCTAGGGTTAATCAGTAAATAAATAAATCAGTACTTTTGAATGTGTTCTTGTTGGGTTTTCCTACTATCCCTGCTTATGTAATTAACTAGGGGTTTGGGATTTGCTTCCGCATGCATTTAATTACAAGATAAAAATAATAGTCAGTGACGTGCTCGAGGGTCAGGGCGTGACATTAGGCGAGGTTCAATAGGGTCTAGGTCGGTTTAGTCAAGCCGGGCCTCTTAACCTGGTTGAGTTTCTTTTTTTAAAAATAGTAAAAATCATATTAAGTAAAAAATCATTAAAAAATATTGAAGATATTAAAAAATCCTAAAAATACCTAAGAATCAAGAAAATTTTCGAAAAAGTTTTAATTTCTTGGAAATAGCTAAAAAGTCTTGTCGGGTAGTCTTCTCTTGTGCAAAAATCCTTCGTGAAAATTGTACTCAATTGAATAAGCCTCTAGGGCTCCACCATGGGGTTCAATTTCTCTTAGAGAAAGTCGTTTACCTTTAATGTGGTTAGGATTGGCGTTTATTTCATGCTAGACTCCTCTTTTCCCTTATGAGTTATTTAATGCTTCTTTAGTTATCGATTGTTACTTTAATGATTACACACCCGCATAGTCATATCACATGTTAGTTGATAGGTATAAAATCAACCACATTTGCCAAAATTAGGTACCAAAGGAGCACTAATTGATTAATCAATGTAATTAAGTCCCTGACCCTAGACTTTCTAGTTACGTAGGAAGTAAGGTATACTCCTATATCTTAGTTGGTTTCTAGCAGTGGTGATTCTTCATTAGAAAATTCCTTTGGTATTAATTTGAATACTCAATGTCAAGCGGGGTATGGGCTTGGGAGACAATACCCCTAAACCTATGTCTTTTCCCCTCTAGACAAAAAAGCTAGGTCGTGACAATATTAGATTATATATTAGAGTATGCTAGAATAATTTTCTGCATTGCTTTGCATCAACAAGAAAAATTCGTTCTTGTACCTATATGTGGAAGTGAAGCAATGTTACAAGAGAGAGACTGATTAGGTGATGTTTGTTCTTTTCTCCGTCTAAGATAATATTTTGGTGAAAAATTCTGTTTTTCTTGCAGAGCATGGAGAAAATGAAAGATGAAGCTAGATAGCAAGGAGCAGGCATGGAAACCTCAGATAGGAATTATGCAGTTGCAGTTGTTCAAAATGTAGTTGGAATTGATGATCGTGTAAAACAAATCACCGACTATCTAGAGATGGAAGTTGATGATGACATGACCATTATTGGAATCTATGAAACTGAAGGAATCGGCAAGATGACTTTGGCCAAGGCTATATATGATTGCATCTTTTCTTGTTAAGCTCTGCATCTTTTGGAATGCACAACCGTCCTTGAAACCTCAATATCCCATCCTCGGACACTTGAAAGTCGGCTTTTCTCTTTGCCTGATCCATCTACGGGATCTTAAGAACTTTAGGATCTTTTGCTTGGGCACTCTTTCTCTTACTTTGCATCTTGAGTTCCACCTTGAGAGTGGCCATTAGACTAGCAAAATGGCCAACCTCAATTTTAAAGTCCAAGTCCCTGACTCCCTCCAAAAGAATCCATTCCCATACCATCATCTGTGCAATTGACGACTTTCGACTTAGCGCATCTACCACTTTGTTCGCTTTCCCCAGATGATACGAAATCTTGCAATCATAGTCCCTAAGAAGCACCATCCATCATCGTTGCCTCATGTTCAACTCCCTCCGACAAAACAAATACTTCAGACTTTGATGATTCGTGAAAATAGGAAACCTTTCTCCACACAGGTAATGTCTCCAAATCTTAAGTGCAAAGATGATTGTTGCTAATTTCAAATCTTGTGTCGGATAGTTAAGCTCGTGAGGCCTTAAATGTCGAGATGCGTATGCAACCACCTTGCCATGTTGCATCAACACGCAACCTAGTCCTTTATACGACACGTCACTGTAGATCTCATACCCACCAAGACCAGATGGTATTGTTAAGACAAGTGTGATAGTCAATTTACTCTTGAGTTTTTGGAAACTACGCTCGCACTTATTCGTCCAATTAAACCTCTCTTCTTTCTTTAACAATCTCATCAAGGGCATGGCTATCGTAGGAAACCTCTCCACGAAACTTCTATAATATCCAGCCAACCCCAAGAAACTTCGAATTTCTGTTAACGTCGGAGGTCTCGGCCAATTCATGACAGCTTCGATCTTAGTCGGGTCAATGGAGATTCCTTCGCCTGAAATTTCATGACCCAAAAATGCCATGCGAGATAACCAAAATTCACACTTGTTAAACCTAGTGTAAAGCTCATGCTCCCTCAAGGTCTGCAGCACGAATATCAAGTTTTTCTCATGATTCTCAGGACTCCTCGAGTATACCAAAATATCATCAATGTACACAATCACGAATTGGTCCAAACACTTATTGAACACACGGTTCATCAGGTCCATAAAGGCTATAGGGACATTCATCAATCCAAATGGCATTACCGTGAACTCATAATGACTATAGTGCATCCGAAATGCCGTTTTTGGTACATCTTCCTGTTTGATCCTCAACTGATGATAGCTTGTCCTTAGGCCTATCTTAGAAAATACCGAGGCTCCCTAAAGTTGGTCGAACAAATCATCAATCCTTGGCAACGGATACTTGTTATTGATGGTTACATGATTGAGCTGTCGATAGTCAATGCAAAGACGCAAAGACCCGTCATTTTTCCTGACAAACAGTACCGGTGCTCCCTAAGGAGATGCACTAGGATGAATGAATCATTTATCCAGTAGTTATTGCATCTGCATCTTCAGTTCCTTCAATTCTGATAATGCCATCCTATAAAGTGCCTTAGAAATCGGTTTAGTCCCAGGGGCCAACTCAATCATAAACTCAATTTCCTTCCCTAGGGGCAACCCCGACAATTCCTCGAGAAACACACCCATAAATTCTTGCACCACTGCAAGATCCTCCATCTTTGGTTCTTCCACCAACGTATCCACCACCAATGCCAAATACCCTTAGCACCCAAACTTTAACAACCGGGTCACCTCAAGTGATGAAATCAAAGGAATGGAGGGTCCCCTCGATTTCCAATAAACTCAAAACTATCACCCACTACTGGTTAAACTGAATTGTCTTTCCATGATAATTACCGTAGCTTGTTGTTTGGTGAGTCAATCCATGCCAATTATGACATCAAAGTCATGCATTGCTATTGCAATCAAATCAATGACTTCCTCGCGACCGCCCAAGGCTAACTTACAGTCAGAACAACCTAACTCAGATAATATATTTTCCTTGAACGGAATAGAAATACTATAAACCACTCCCAATGGTTTGAGACTTAACCCCACTAGTTTAACAAAACAAAACAACAAAAGAATACGTAACACTAGGATCAAATAACGCATAAGCAACATGATCGTGCAAGGAGACCGTACTTGTAACGACGGCAGGTGAATCCTCCGCCTCCTCTCGATAATGGCATATATTCTTCCTTGTGCCAGGGGTCTACCTTGGTTGCTCGGTGGTGCATTCCCTACAAGTCGTCCTCCTTGCGGCGGTGGCAAGATTGTCTTCACAGGCCTACTCGAACAGTTCACCACTCGGTGGCCCTATTGGCCACATCCAAAGTAGGCTCCTATCATCGAAGGACAGGGGAGATTTCCATGTCTCCTCCCACACACCCGACAATCTCCCATGAAATTGGGCATTCACAAGGTGTCGTGCTGGATTCCATGTTTTATGTGTCAAAATGGGCAAAATTTTTTGAAAATGAAAGCATGGAAAGTTTGATGGTTTAATTATATGTATGTAATCATGTGTGCTTATTTTACTACATTTTTATGTGTAAAAGTTGTAATTGTTTGTTGTTGTGAGCATGAACCACATATGCATTAGCTAAATGAGGCAAAATGATATTGGCATGAGTGGTTGGTGTGCTCATATGGTCACTTAAAGGAACCTGACATCATCGATGAATTTCAGGGGACATTGATTGATTTTATTGGATGCCCGACAGGGGTTCGGATGTTGAGTCGTAGTTGAGGCTAGGATGATGCTCCTTTTTGGAATGCCATCTATGGCGTGAGTCCCAAATGATGCCATGCCTGATGGGGCGGGACAATACCTAGTCATACTAGAAGACTGCCAACTCTTGTATTGGCAATGGCTGTGAGCGATCGTAATAATTAGAACACGCATGAATGCGTTGTGCATGGGAAAGTTGGTAAATGTTCCGATTATGTAACATGCTTGTTGAATTGTTTATGGCACATGATATTTAATATCATGTAGAGTGTGTGCCAAGGTGAGGTAAGAATATCCACAAGTTATTCAATAGCTTTAATGATTGTTATTAGGTAGAGTTGCCTAACCAGGTATATAGTTAAGGCAAAGCAAGGGTAGCTTTACTATTGATTTGCCATCAATAAATTGCTACATATTTAGGTCACATCCAAGGTGAGTGACATCCTAATTGAGGCTTAAGTCATTAATTTACTGAGATTTTTATCTCACTAGCTGTTGTTAATGCTTTTAAGGGTCTTAGAATGGAGAACAGGCTTGTGCAATTCGGGGTCCCTATGGACCAAGACCTTGTGATCATGTCGCGCATAATCCTTAGTCGGCACTATTTATATGAGCATCACGTCACTATTGTTTGGTCAATGAGGGGTTATTGAATTGGGTGCCCATCGATTTAAACTCGGTTCATTGGTCGAGGGGAGGACTTTTATGGTCTATTGATGGGTTTCGATCGGCCGCCTGACAGGGGTCCAGGTGAAGAAGTGCGGGACTCAATGGACATCGACACCCCAAATGGTGCCGTAGAGGATCTAGATATTGATCTGGACATAGAGTCTAACCTGGAGATGTCATGCATTGAACCCTGAGTATGCGACAACCCCTTCACTTTGGTTAAATGAATGCGACGTCCCAGGATGCATCACCGACCACTCTTTTTATTTTTTCATCATGTGCAAGCAAAAACGATTTAACCCCCAATCAATCAATCAATCAATCAATCAATCACAATAGGGATAGTAGAATGAACAAACACCATAATAGTAAACCAGTTCATTTATTTATTTACCAAATTAACCCCTAAAGGAACGTCTCTAATTATAAGCCTATCAATGGGTGAGTTCCTTTTTCCAAGCCTACAAAAAGATGCTAGGGCTGGGTTAATCTACTTCCTCAAAAACTGGGGTTGGGTACATCCATCAGGGATTACCAAATTACAAGGACCCATCTGAGTCAGGCTTCTTCGAGTAGTAGTCAAAGGGGTACGAGTCAGCTATTGGTAGGGTAGGATTGGGATCCACCACTGCCCCATCTAGAGGGTCTAACTCCATGGGATCCCAATCCACATCTTCAGGGCCCCTACCAGTTGGCTTGTCAAAACCACACAAAGGGCCGAACAGGATCTCGCCCTCCCTAATAAACCATGCCAAAAACCAATGGGGAACCCACATCCTTAGTCCTTCATCCAACTAGATGATGGAAACATACTTGTCATACAGGTGCGCCCGCCTCAAGAATCAATGGGTCTTAACGATGGTTTCCCAATCCTTAGGAACCCCAAACAACATTGAGTGGTGCGCCATCTTAGGGACTTGAAATGGTTTAGCACTACAAATGAGATACAATCTTAGTGAGTTCTTGCCCTATGCCCCGACTAGGACATCAACTTGCCTCAGGGTACCTATGGCATGGTCAAATTTCTCAAGTAGATCAATGGCAAAACAATACTATTTGCCTTAATTAGTGACTTGATCTACTCAGTAACCCCATGAATAACATTGACAAGCAATCAACTTGCAAGCAACCTTACCCGGTTATGCCACACCTTGCACGATAAGCACACATGCATATTAGAATTAATGCACACTGCACTCTTAGTAATGCATTAATCAACCTCAATCGAGTAGTATCGTAGGCGATCTTAATACCTTTACGAGCCACAACCAAACTCCTACCAGTGTCTACAATCGAACTCCCGCTGATGTCTACTGGCTTTGCCATGCATCGCCCCGCCCCATCAAGCACAGCTATGTATGGAAGTCCCGCCCAGACGACATTCTCAAAGGAGCATAGGTCTGGCCTCCATCGCAACCCGTATCCAGACTCCCACCGGGATTTCTGACAAGTCGGACTTTGTCCCCCAAACTCCCACTAGGCTGACCGGTTATTTTATGTGACCATATGAGTATACCACAATTAAATAATTCCATGCATTAACCAATGCAGATGTGGCACATGCTCAACATAAAAGTCTATTGCACATTTTTATGTAAAATTTGTAGGAAAACATTGTACGTGATCACATTTTATTCCAAAATCCGTCCAACTTTCATGCCTCATCAATTAAAACATGCCCTTCATTTTCATTGCAAAATTTGACATATATACGCCCGACACCATAGGGTTTTCCTTTTATATGTGCATGCAATTTTATAGAATCATCAAGCAATAATGTCTATGTGATGTTATTGTCTATGAGGGCAATTAAACACTCAATAACGTCAATTATACAATCAATTCATCATCGATTCAAGCAACCCTTCAACCTGCCTTAATGAATACGAACTCGTCGAATTATTTCCACAATTTAATTATAAATAAATAGTACTATTCATAATTAAATTATAATTAATTATTACTAAAATAATTAATAATAATTACGAATTTAATAAATAATAATTAAAAAGAAAGTAATTCTTTTTAATAAAATAATGCTAATCAAGATTATCCCACTAATCCTTGATTATCCTAATTAACCACAATTAATTAGTACTAAGCATGATTAACAACTTAATCATAGTTAACCATGGTTAATTAACCTAACCATGCTTCCACCATGGTTAATTAACTCAACCCTAGTTAATTAACCTAACCTTAGGCCAACTCTAGTTAATTAACCAGACCTTGGTTAATTAACCTAATCATAAGTCAACCTTAGTTAATTAACCTAATCATGGTTCACCTTTTTACTAACCCAACCATGGCCATCTTTCTAACCAACTCTCCTAACCATAGTTAATCATAATCAAGTCCCTAACTAAGATTAACTTTAACATAATATACTCCTAAGCAAGGTTAACGGATTAATCGAGGGATTAGAACGTAAACTCACTTGTTAATTGGGCTAGAGACACAGGTGCAACAACGGTGGCAAGGGCAACGCATAGGGACCTCGAAAATGTCGAAGCAAGGCGGCCTTGGGGGTGAGGTGCTGGTGGCTAGTATGGGTGGTGGTGAGGGGGAAACAGCAACTGCTAGGCATTTCTAGTTGGTATAGCAACAAGAAGTAGAGGTGGACAGAGGGCGGTGGAGGTTAGTTAGGCCAACAGGCAAACCGGCGAGTGGCGGCGACAGGGGGTATGGATAGGGGCCCTCCGTCACTGCTGCAAGTGGCTTGGGCAGTAAGGAGGTTGAGCAAGCAATGAAAATGGAAGAAAGGAAGAAAAGGAATAAGAGGAATAAGAGAAAATAGGTGGTCGGCCAAGAATGGGGGGAAAAGGAGGAGAGAGATAGAAGATTAGATGAAGCCCTCTATTCCTTCATCTAATCTCACTCTTCAATGCTTATTAACTCATGCCAGTTCCCCATGCAAGAAACCATCATTGGCAAAGACATTCTCTTCCTCTTTTGTCTTCTATCCTTTAAGGCGAAGAATGGCATTTTAGTTTTTTCCACCTTGGGCATAATTACCAATTTGTCCTTGGCTGAAGATAAGAAGTGGGCCTTAGAAACACGCTAGAATGAATAGGAATGGGTTCAGGAATTTGCTAGGCTCGAATTGCGCTCAAAACGGATAATGGGCTAGAAATTAATTAAGTGGGCTAATTGAGCTAAATGAACCAACTTGGCTGACTTGGACCCACCTTGTGGCTGCCCACTAGCGGGCGTGAGGCCCACTTAGGCCTTGTCCAGCCCACTTCCTTGTGAGCACCACTTTCTAGCCCGTTAATCCCTTTTTCCATAAATTCGGGCTTACCGATAAACTTAAATATTATAGAAACATCATCCAAAGATTCATCCCTAACATTCCTGAAAGTTCGACATCCAAAATCGGATGATCATACACAGTCAATTTTGATCGAATGCAGTTTTAAATTGTCTCGGAGTAACAAGCGGCTCCGAGGGTTCACGTGTTATCGACTCATGCTTAACTTAGTCTCAAACCACGTTCAAGTTTTCTCGACACCTGGACGACTTTGACTATCATGAAATGTACCCCACGTCTAGGCCATGCCCTTAGGAAACACACTTCCTCGAGTAGCTTCCCACTATGTATTAGTGTTATTTTGAAGTTGGTAAACCGCCAAAATCACTCGGTCTTCTTCCGAACACTACCGAAAACGTTTTCTCTATGTCTTTAACCCATAGGGTTGCAACCGTAGGGTCACTTGCGTCGTTAAGCCTTGGCAGCTTGAGTCTTAGAAATTGCTCCAATAACTTATGCATCGATCACTCGCAACCCTCATTCCTAACCATGGGAACCTTAGTAAGGGCATTAGGAATAGCGGCGGCGTCAGCTATGGTAGGGCGGCTCGATCCTCAGCTTGGTGCCCTATCAAAGTCTTTAGTGCCTATATGATCCCATCTAACCTAGGATCCCCATGCGCTCTACCCCTAGTACCTACTTGACTAGACACTGCTCTCTACATAGGGGCTCTCTGCTCAGAATTGCTCATCTCGCAAAATCCTCACTGATCCTGCTTTCCAATTCCAACAAAGAACAAAAAACTATGAACAACCCACATACAACACAAAGTCATATAAGCAATCACAAGCATAAAAAATAAACTCAACCCTATCTTACTATCCCATTACCCATCGCACCTCATCACTCCAAGCATTGACCAGGCTTTGATTCCAAAATTGACGGGGATGTCACGCCCTGAACCCTGAGTACACGACAACCCCTTCACTTTGGTCAAATGAATGCAACGTCCTAGGACGTGTCGTCGACCAATCTTTTTATTTTTCCATCACACGCAAGCGAAAACGATTTAACTCACAGTCAATCAATCAATCAATCATAATAGGGATAATAGAATGAACAAACACCATAGTAGCAAACAAATTCATTTATTTATTTACCAAATTAACCCCTAAAGGAACATCTCTAATTACATCCTTGTCAGTGGGTGAGTTCCTTTTTCCAAGCCTAGAAAAAGATGCCAAGGCTAGATTAATCTACTCCCTCAAAAACTAGGGTTTGGTATGTCCATCAGGGACAACCAAAACACAAGGACGCATCCGAGTCAGGCTCTGGCGGGTCGTAGTTGTCACGCCCCGACTCTCAAGCTCGCAGCAACTCCATTTCACTTGAGGTCTAATTGTATGACATCCTAGGTATTATCGTCAACTAATTCATTTTATCTTGTAATTAAGCACATGCGGTAATGAACAACTCCCAAACCAAACAACAGGGACAGCAACAACAACAACAACAGAGGAAAGACAAATAGTATTTTATATATCCAAAGGTTAGCCAGCACACCAGCAAATACGTACACGCCTTACTACAGGCGACAAGCTAAGGCCTACTCAAAAAGGGACCGGCCTAGCTAACTTAACACTGTACAAGTGCCTACTCGCTAGCCTCGGAGGGATCGCTCTCTTCGATCCTCGAGTACTGCATCGTCTAAGGCTTGAAGAGGTTAACCACGACGGGTTGAGATAAACTCAACAAATTAAAGTCCTAAGCCTTGGTTAGGAACTTCGCTCACCTCGGGAGTTTAACATACAACCCAATTCATCAAATCATCCAATACCACCTTAGAGAAATAACCACAGAAGACAGTTTAATAAACAAGTGCAATCACAAGCGACCCTACTTGGCCTTGGCACATGCGACCTGTAGAAATTGTCAATCACCTCACAACAACAATAAGAGGCATGCAAATAATCAGAGCATTGCACAAAACTTTCACATATCACACTGCCCAGACATGCTCCGATTATTATGACCCTCTAGGCCACGGCACAACCTTATAGTTGGTGGTCAACTGGTCGTAGACTAGGCATCGTCCTCCCCTATGAGGCATGGCGACATCATGGGCTCTCCCCCACCGATGGCATTCCATAAGGAGCATGGGCCCGACCTCAACCGCGACTCCGCATCTGACCACTGTCAGGCGACCCAATGGTCACGGCACAACCCCGAAGGATTGGCGGTCATCCGGCTATACCGAGCTATTAACTTTAATCTGACCATGCAACACATCAACAAACAGTTTATTCATGTCTTTGTTTTTGTTTGATCATGAATGCAACATAATTTGTGCTCATATGACATGTTGTTGTAGTTGACACATGGATAATGTCATGCAGTACAATCCAATCACTCGTGAAAATTATGACAAACCGAAATTCAATTCCAACCAATCAACAATCACGTACATTCCCTAATTCTTGTTAATAATCAACAATTTGCACTTCAACAAGCTTTAATAATTAAGAACACAACAATTTGAAACTAAAATTTGCTTATGTATGAACAATACCATGAACAGTAATTTGTAAACAGTAAATTCGTCTAAAATTAAATAAACAAATAACTATGAACAAAGAACTAAAAACTATGAACAACCCACATACAACACAAAGTCATATAAGCAATCACAAGCGTAAAAAATAAACTCATCCCTATCTTACTATCCCATTACCCATCGCACCTTATCACTCTAGGCATTGATCGACTTTGATTCCAAAATTGACGGGGACGTCACGCCCTGAACCCTGAGTACGCGACAACCCCTTCACTTTGGTCAAATGAATGTGACGTCCTAGGACGTGTCGCCGACCACTCTTTTTATTTTTCCATCACACGCAAGCGGAAACGATTTAACTCACAGTCAATCAATCAATCAATCATAATAGGGATAATAGAATGAACAAACACCATAGCAGCAGAAAAATTCATTTATTTATTTACCAAATTAACCCCTAAAGGAACGTCTCTAATTACATCCTTGTCAGTGGGCGAGTTCCTTTTTCCAAGCCTAAAAAAAGATGCCAAGGCTAGATTAATCTACTCCCTAAAAAACTAGGGTTTGGTATGTCCATCAGGGACAACCAAAACACAAGGACGCATCCGAGTCAGGCTCTGGCGGGTCGTAGTTGTCACGCCCCGACTCTCAAGCTCGCAGCAACTCCATTTCACTTGAGGTCTAACTGTATGACGTCCCAAGTATTGTCGTCGACTAATTCATTTTATCTTGTAATTAAGCACATGTAGAAATGAACAACTCCCAAACCAAACAACAGGGACAGCAACAACAACAGCAGAGGAAAGACAAATAGTATTTTATATATCTAAAGGTTAGCCAGCATACCAGCAAATACATACATGCCTTACTACAGGCGACAAGCTAAGGCCTACTCAAAAAGGGATCGGCCTAGCTAACTTAACACTGTACAAGTGCCTACTCGCTGGCCTCGGAGGGATCACTCTCTTCGATCCTCGAGTACTGCATCATCTAAGGCTTGAAAAGGTTAACCACGACGGGTTGAGATAAACTCAGCAAGTTAAAGTCCTAAGCCTTGGTTAGGAACTTCGCTCATCTCGGGAGTTTAACATACAACCCAATTCATCAAATCATCCAATACCACCTTAGAGAAATAACCACAGAAGACAGTTTAATAAACAGGTGCAATCACAAGCGACCCTACTTGGCCTTGGCACATGCGACCTGTAGAAATTGTCAATTGCCTCACAACAATAGTAAGGGGCATGCAAATAATCAGAGCATTGCACAAAACTTTCACATATCACACTACCTAGACAGGCTCCGATTATTACGACCATCTAGGCCACGGCACAACCTTATAGTTGGTGGTCAACTGGTCATAGACCAGGCATCGTCCTCCCCCGTGAGGCATGGCGACATCATAGGCTCTCCCCCACCGATGGCATTCCATAAGGAGCATGGGTCCGGCCTCAACCGTGACTCCGCATCTAACCACTGTCAGGCGACCCAATGGTCACGACACAACCCCGAAGGATTGGCGGTCATCCGGCTATACCGAGCTATTAACTTTAATCTAACCATGCAACACATTAAAAAACAGTTCATTCTTGTCTTTGTTTTTACTTGATCGTGAATGCAACATAATTTGTGCTCATATGACATGTTGTTGCAGTTGACACATGTATAATGTCATGTAGTACAATCCAATCACTCGTGAAAATTATAACAAATCGAAATTCAATTCCAACCAATCAACAATCACGTACATTCCCTAATTATTGGGAATAATCAACAATTTGCACTTCAACAAGCCTTAATAATCAAGAACACAACAATTTGAAACTAAAATTTGCTTCTGTATGAACAATGCCGTGAATAGTAATTTGTGAGCAGTAAATTCGTTTGAAATTAAATAAACAAATAAAAATAAATAAACTTAACCATGATTAACAAATTAACCTAACCATAGTCAAATTAACCTAATCACTATTAAAATCTAACCTTGGTTACTTTAATTAATTAACCTTAGTTATTTTATTACTAACTATGGTCAATTAACTAACCCTAGTCAACCCTAAATAACCAACATAATTCATTAATCAACCTTAATTAATCATAAACACACAAATACACTAATTAACCCCTAAGCAAGATTAGTCCCTAAACAAGGATTATGAAGTTAAGTTACTTGGATCGGAAATTCGGCGACACCGGCGCATAGAGGGTAACGAGGGCTACAAGGGGTAAGCTTGGGGATGATAACGAGTGACAAACGGTGGTCGAAACAGGCCAAAAACAGTGCTGGTTACTGTTCACACGGAACTGACCAGCAGAGGTGGAAAAGGCCGAAACAGGTGGCTAGTGGCGACTAGGGGTGACCAAGGGTGTGTGGCTGGTTCCCTGACTTCCGAGACTACACTTTGGGCAGTGGTGGGGACTCTGGTGATGGCAGCAAGGCTGTTTTCCGGCTGGAAAATAGTAAAGATAGCAAGAAACAGCATAAATGGAAGAGAAAAAGGGAGAGAGAGAGGGGCTGGGCTGGTGCATGAATTTGGGAGAGAAAGGAGGAGAGAGAAGAGGCTGCTGGAGACTTGGATAAGGGCCAAGACAAGTGGGCAAGCCACTTGTTGAAGAACCAATCACAAACAAGCAAAAACAATGCCCACTTGGGCACAAAAAGAAAAGGCCAAAAGAGAGAAGCCCATGGGTTGGAAAGGGAAGGGAACTTGGGCCAACTTCGGCCCCCTTTGGGTTGGGCTAGATGGGTACAAGGCCCATTGGGCTGTCGATCTTGGGCCAGCCCACCCGCGAACCCAAAACCCAGTCCAATTTTTCCTTTTTTCGACACTTCCGTGTCCCACGGAAAATCCCAAAATAAATGAGGCGACGTCCAAATATTTAGTCCTAATATCATTGAGAAGTCGGTTCCCAAAATCGGATTAAAAATCGTGGTTAAATTGAGTCGATTGCAACCGTAGTACAATTTGGATTATCGGGCGCCCTTTTAGGACTTTCCTCACTTTTGACCCGTGGTCAACCATTCTTTGATCCACGTTTACACCAATTCTCAAGTCAGGGACATCCCTCGATTGTCGTGTGATCCCGGGGGCTCAATTGGTAATCCTAAGTACTAGATGAAAAGAATTCGGTTTAACGTCGTTCGTAGTTAGTATCGAAGTTGTGCGGAAATCACCTGCAGTTCGACTTCGTACTTCTGCTGAATTGATTTATTTCCATTTCCTTAATAATCTAGTACTTAGAGGATATCGTTCCCGCCTAGGTCCTCATGGTCGAAGGGTTCGTTCCTGATCGAAATTGTGAGTCGTACGCATATCGTTTCCTATCGACGCCTCTCTGTAATCTGTTATCCCAAGAACATAGTGCTTGGAATATTAGTACTGACCAGGCATTCGACTAATATTGCCATTTTATAAAATCCCAAAATGGGGTCGATTCTCAGGATGTTATAGTAGTTAGAGAGGTACGGGTTAGTTGCTGGTGGGGTAGGATCGGGATCTACCATTACCCCATCTAGAGGGTCTAACTCCATGGAATCCTAATCTACATCTTTAGGGCCCCAACCAGGTGGGCCATCAAAACTATGTAGAGGGCCAAACAGGATCTTGCCCTCTCTAATAAACCATGCCAAAAACTGGTGGGGAACCCACATCCCTAGTCCTTCATCCACCCAGATGGTGGAAACATATTTCCCATATAGGTGTGCCTGCCTCGAGAACCAATGGGTCATAACAATGGTTTTATAATCCTTGAAAACCCTAAACCGCACCGGGTGGCACGCCATCCTAGGGACCTAAAATGGTTTAGCACAACAAATGAGATATAATCTCAGTGAGTTCTCACCCTAAGCCCTGTCTAGGACATTAATTTGCTTTAGGGTACCTATGGCACGATCAAATTCCTTAAGCAAATCAATGGCAAAACAATACTATTTGCCTCAATCAGTGACTCGATCTACTCAGTAACCCCATGAATAACATTGACAAATAATCGACTCGCAAGCAACCTTACCCGATCATGCCACACCCTGCACGATAAGCACACATGCATATCATAATTAATGCACACTGCACTCTCAATAATGCATTAATCAACCACAATTGAGTCGTATCGCAAGCAATCTTACCTGGCCATTGCCACACCCTGCACGGTACCAACTCAAGCATACCATAATTAGTGCAACCAATACACACATAATCATAACCAATGATAATATGTTTCTCATGCATCCATGCATTCATGCATGTTTCAATTATTAATGCCCTTAAGGGTCATAACCAAACTCCTGCCGATATCTACTAGCTTGCCAAGCATCGCCCGCCCCATCGAGCACGGCTACGTCTGGAACTCGCACCTAGATGCATTCCTGAAGGAGCATTGGTCTGGCCTCTACCGTGACCCGCATCCAGAAACCCGTCGGGATTTCTGACATGTCGAACTTGGTCCCCCAAACTCTCACCAGGGTGACGAGTTATTTTATGTGACCACATGAGTATCCCACAAGTAAATAATTCACGCATTAATCAAAGCAGACGTGGCACATGCTCAACATAAAAAGTCTACTACACATTTTTCATGTAAAAATTGTAGGAAAGCATTGTACATGATCATATTTTATTCCAAAACCCGTCCAGCTTTCATGCCTCATCTATTAAACATGCCCTTCTCATTTTCATTGCAAAACTTAACATATATACACCCAACACCTTGGGGTTTTCCTTTCATATGTCCATGCAATTTTACAAAAACATCAAGGTATAATGTCCACGTGACGTTATTGTCTATTAGGGCAATTAAACACTCAATAATGTCAATCATACAATCGATGCATCATTGATTCAAGCAACCATTCAACTTGCCTTAATGAAAATGAACTTGCTGAATTATTTCAACAATTTATTTATAAATAAATAGTAGTATTCATAATTAAATTATAATTAATTATTAAAATAATTAATAACAATTACGAATTTAATAAATAATAACTAAAAGAAACTAATTCTTTTTAATAAAATAATACTAATCAAGATTAACCCACTAATTCTTGATTATCCTAATCAACCACCGTTAATTAGTACTAAGCATGATTAACAACTTAATTAAAGTTAACCATGGTTAACTAACCTAACCATGCTTTCACCATGGTTAATTAACTCAACCCTAGTTAATTAACCCAACCATAGGCCAACTCTAGTTAATTAACCTAACCATAAGTCAACCTTAGTTAATTAACCTAACCATGGTTCACGTTTTTACTAACCCAACTATGGTCATCTTTCTAATCAATCCTCTTAACCATAGTGAATCATAATCAAGTTCCTAACTAAGATTAACTATAGTATAATATACTCCTAAGCAAGTTTAACGGACTAATCGAGTGATTAGAATGTAATCTCACTTGTTAATCGGACTAGAGACACGCACACGATGGCGGTTGCAAGGGCTACGCACGGGGACCTCGGAAATGTCGACACAAGGCAGCTCAAGGGTGTAAACAGCTCCTACAAGTGCTTGTTCCTTCTGTTCTACAGAAAATTGAACCAGACTAGGGGGATTAGCTACTGGTCGGGCTGACTAGCAGTACGGTGAGCTGTTGGCCATCATCTAGCAGCTCCAGATGATTGAGGGTGAGGTGTTGGTGGCTGGTCTGGGTGGCGGTGAGGTGAAAACAGCAACTGCTAGTCATTTCCAACCGATACGGCAAGAAGAAGCAGAGGTGGACAGGGGGTAGTGGGGGTCTAAACGGCCTGTAGGTAGTCCGGCAGCCAAAATCGGTGAGTGATGGTGACAAAGGGTACAAATAGGGGCCCTCAATCATTGTTGCAGGTGGCTCGGGCAGTAAGGAGGCTAAACAAGCAAAGAAAATGGAAGAAAGGAAGAAAATGAAGAAGAAGGAGGGAAGATGGGTGGTTGGCCAATAAGGGGGGAAAGAGGGGAGAGAGAGAGAAGATGAAGCCCTCTGTTCCTTCATCTAATCTCACTCTTCAGTGCTCATTAACTCATGCCATTTCCCTATGCGAGAAACCATCATTGGCAAAGACTTTCTCTTCCTCTTTTGTCTTTCATCCTTTAATGCAAAGAAGAGCATTTTGGTCTGTTCCACCTTGAGCATAATTACCAATTTGTCCTTGGCTGAATATAAGAAGCGAGCCTTGGAAATGCGCTAGAATGAATAGGAATGGGTTCGGCAATTTGCTGAGCTCAAACTAGGCTCAAAACTGTAATAGGCTGGAAATGAGTTAAGTGGGCTAATTGAGCTAAACAGGCCCACTTGGCTGACTTGGACCCACCTTGTGGCTACCTACTATTGGGCATGAGGCCTACTTGGGCCTTGCCTGGCCCACTTCCTTATGAGCTTCACTTTCCGGCCCATTAATCCCTTTTTCCAATAATTCAGGCTTATTGATAAACTCAAAGATTACAGAAACATCATCCAATGGTTCGTCCCTAGCATTCCTAAAAGTTCAACGTCCAAAGTTGAATTATCATACCTAGTCAATTTCGATCGAATGCAGTTTTAGTACATCTCGAACCAACTGGCGACTCCGAGGGTTCATGCGTTATTGACTCGTGCTTGACTTAGCTTCAAACAACGTTCAAGTTTTCTCGACACCTAGACTGACTATCATGAAATTGCAAAGGATCGATTCTTATTTTAAAGTACACGATTGCGGGGAATCGACTTGGGATCATTCGCAGTTTTGATAATAATAAACAGATTCACCCATTATTCCATTATACTCTGTTTGCGAATCAACTTCCAATCTTTCCTTACATCGGCCTACATAATCACAAGATCACCCTTACACAAGTCCCATGATCGAATCATTACCCCAGGTCGAGTTCTTTAGTCGCACGTGTTCATTCCTCATTAGCCTTTCCCCTCAGGATTGGTATCTCGAGAGTGATCGATTCTGAGTGAGTTGAATTAATATTGCATTGACGAAATTCACGGTCATTCATTCCTCAATGGTTCTAATTTCAAGATGTCATAGGAGATTTCTCCCAGTTACCATGGATGGGTGTAGATGCCGGATGCTCCTCTTTTTGACTAGCCTAGGTATTTTGGATGAAGTAGATTAACCCTGGCCTTGTATCTTTTTGTTGGCTAGTTAGGAAAGCGCCCATCTGAATGGCTCGTATAAATCTTCCAAGGTTTAATCCATATATAAATAAAAAGTGGTGCTTTTGCTAGTAGTTGTTGTTGAAATTTTTGACTATCCTTATTGCTATATGTGGTTCAGTGATTGTTTACCACTTCCACATGTGTTTAACTGAATGATAAAAAGAATGGTCGATAATGTGTTCAGGGATGTAGCATTCAAATGACCAAAGAGAAATAGGGGTTGTCGTGTGCTTGAGTTTCAGGGCGTGACTTCCCTATTGGTTTTGGTATCAAAGCCTTGTCAATACCTGGAATGATGAGGTGCGATGGCTTTTAAGAATAGTTAGGAAATACATTTTTGTGCATGTGTTTGCTTATAAGATCTCTTGCTGTAAGTGGGTTATTCATGATTTCTAATTCCTTGTTGGAATTGGAAAACCGGTTTTATGAGAATCCTCCAAGATGAGTAATCCTAAATGGAAAGCCCCTAGAAGAAGAACAGTGCCTGGTTAGGTTGGGGTAAGAGGAAGAGAACTAGGGGATCCTAGATTGGATGGAATTTTGCAAGCACTAGAAGCCCTAGAATATGATAGAGTAGTAAGCTCAAACTCAAGCTACTACTATTGTCGTCATCGCCACTGTTGTTGTACCTGCTGAGGTTCCATTGCCTAAAATTTTTTTAAGTTGAAGTCACCAAAGTTCACTGGGATAGGAGATCTCAAGGCTATAACTCTTTGGATCAAGGAGTTGAAGAAGACCTTTGCACTACTAAAGTGCTCCGAGGAGGATAAGGTAACACTTGATGTTTAACAAATGCAAGGTAACGCTAGCACATGGTAGGAAGCTACCAAAGAAGGGTTTTTCCTGAAGGTACGTCCTTGGCGTAAGGTGCCTTCATTGAAGCTTTCAATGGAAAGCATTTCATGGACTGTGCATGAGAACAGAAGATGGCTGAGCTCCAGCGACTTCGTCATAACCATATGTCTATTGATCAATGTGAAGTGAGGTTCATAAAGCTATCAAAGTAAGCACCAAGGTTGGTTAAGGACCCATTGGACAAAGGTAAGAGGTTTAGGGATAGTTTGAAGCTGGAAATCAAGGACTAACTAATACCCCTGAATTTGAAAGTTTATGATAAGCTGTATGAGAGAGCCTAGTTGATTGAAAAGAATATGGTAAAACGAGTAGCTGCATTTGGATCGTGGTTTATATCGTATCGAGATAATCATTGGTTTGGGAAGAAGTCGATGACGGGAGGAAAACATCCCATTCCTTCTAATAGAAATAATGGTATGGGAAAGCTTGTGCACAACCTAAGTGGTGTGTGCCAATTCTGTGGTAGAAGGCATAGAATAACCCTATGTCTTGCTAGGACTAGAGCCTGTTACGAATGCGTTCGACATTGTCACCACATGAAGAATTGCCTAGGCAAGCCCATGGGAGCGCAAACACCACTGCTGCAGGTAGGACAACCTGCAAAGAATGCCCTGTAGAACAATCTGAACCGACCCCTAGTACAAGGAAGGGTGTACACCATCACCAGAAAGGAGGCAAAGGATTCGCCCACCATGATTCCAAGTACGGTATCATTGCACGATCATGTTGCCTATGCATCATTTAATCTAAAGGCTTTATACTCCTTTGTTACCAAGCAGATTGTTAAGTTAGCGAGGTTAAGACCTCAACCGCTAAAAGCGGTTTTTAGTATTTCTACCCCATTAAAAGATAAAGTATTATTTGTAGTAGGTTGTTCTGGTTGTAAGTTAGCTATTAGCAGTCGAGAGGAAAGTATAGATTTGACTATCTTAGCAATGTATGACTTAAATGTCATCATTCTAATAGATTTGCTCACCAAGCAACGAGCTATGATGGATTGTTATTGAAAGGCATTATAGTTTAACCCATTAGGGAGTGGTAGTTATGATTCATTGGAAATCAAGGAAGACCCTTGATCCCTTTAATTTCATCACTTGAGTTGACTCGATTGCTAGATGAGGGTTGTCAGGGTTATTTGGCGACTGTGGTTAATAAGTTGGTCAATAAGCCAATTTACAGTAGTGTGAGATTTTTCTAATGTCTTTCCGATGGAATTACCTAGATTGCCCCCAAAAAGGGAAATAGAATTTGCAATTGAGTTAGCCCTTAGAATAGAGCCAATTTCCAAAGCACCTTACTGAATGAGTTATCAAACTTAAATGAATTAAAGGTGCAGATGCAAGAATTACTGGACAAAGAGTTCATTTGTCCTAGTGCATCACCATGGTGAGCACCAATCTTGTTCATGAGAAAGAAAGATGGATCATTGCATTTTTGCATTGACTATCGGCAACTCAATCAAGTAATGATCAAGAACAAGTATCTGTTGCCAAGGATAAACAATTTGTTTGACTAACTTCAAGGAGATTCGGTATTTTCCAAGATAGACCTAAGGACGGACTATCCTCAATTGAGGATGAAAAAGGAGGATATGTTGAAGATGGCATTTCATACGCATTATGGTCATTATGAGTTTACTTAATGCCGTTTGGTTTGACCAATGCTCTTGCTATTTTTATGGATATGATGAACTACATGTTCAAGGAGTATTTGGACTAATTCATGATCATATTCATTGACGACATTCTGATGTATTCAAGGAGCTTAGAGGAGCATGAATAGCACTTGAGGACGGTGTTGCAGACCCTTCGAGAACATGAAATGTACACTAAGTTCAGTAAGTGTGAGTTTTGATTAACTTGAGTGGCTTTTCTTGGTCATGTGATTTCTAGCAAAGGGATTTCTATAGATTCAGCTAAGATTGAAATGGTCATGGATTGGCCGAGACCAACGACAATAGCTGAAGTTCAAAGTTTCTTGGGATTAGCTAGCTATTATAAACGATCCGTAGAAAGGTTTTTTGTGATAGCGATGCCTTTGACGTGATTGCTGAAGAAGGATGAAAAGTTTGAATGGACAGATAAGTGCTAATGTAGTTTTCAAGAGCTTACATATAAGCTAACTACCGCACCCATATTGACGATATCATCTGGTCCCAGAGATTGTGAGATTAGCAATGCATCATACAAGGGATTGGGTTGCATCTTAATACAACATCAAAGAGTGGTTTCTTATGCATCCTAACAACTAGGACCGCATGAATTGAACTATCCGACGCACGATTTGAAATTAGCAACAATCATCTTTGCGCTAAAAATTTGGAGGCATTATTTATGCGAAGATGGGTTTCGGATATACACAAACTATCAAAGTTTAAAGTACTTGTTTTCCCAGAAGGAATTGAACATGAGCAAGCATTAGTGGATGGAACTTCTTGAGGATTACAACTGCGACATTCTATAGAACCCTAGTAAAGCCAATAAGGTAGCGAATGTGCTTAGCCAAAAGTTATTGATTGTGCAAATGATGATTCAAGAGTTGATTCTACTCAAAGGAATTCGAGATTCGGATCTCAAGTTTGAGGTGAGTCACCTTTCAAGTCTTATGGCTACCTTTAGAATTGAATCGGAAATGTAGGCGAAGATTAAAGCACTATGGCCGTCGAATCCTACAGTCCAAAAGACTGCAAGAAGATTTAGAAAAGAGAAAAGCTGATTTTCAAGTCTCCGAGGATAGGATTTGATATTTCATGGATGATTATGCATGCCCAACAATGGGGAGCTTAAGGAGAAAATCTTGTTGGAAACCCATCGTAGTAACTATAGTATTTACCCAAGCAGCACAAAGATGTATTAGAATCCGCAACAGTACTATTAGTGAAATGGCATGAAATTGGATATTACCAAGCACATAGTTAAGTGTTTAACATACCAACAAATGAAAGCACAACATTGCAAGCCTAATGGACTTCTGCAACCCCTCAAGATTCTTAAGTGGAAGTGGGAATATATTACGATAGATTTCGTGATCGAATTACCAAGGAGTTAACGAGGTAATGATTCAATTTGGGTCATGATGGATAGATTGACTAAGTCTACAGATATTATTGCTGTACAAAAGGACTTTACAATTGATAGATTTGCTGACTTGTACATGGGACAAATAGTTTGTGTTAATGGAGCACCAGTGATGATTACCTCAAATCAAGGCCCCAAGTTTGCGGTAGCATTTGGAAAATTTTGTATACTGCCATGAGAACTAAGCTACTATATAGCACGGCCTATCATTTGCAGACTAGTAGCTAATCGAAAAGGATGATTCAGACGCTCGAGGATATGCTATGAGCTTATGTTTTGGATTTTAAAGGAAGTTGGGAGGAACAACTTAATCTTGTTGAGTTCGCCTACAACTATAGCTATTAGTAGAGCATTAAAATGGCACCATTTGAGGCATTGTATGGCAAGCCTATAGAACTCCAATTTGCTAGGATGAAGTTGGTGAGCGGAAGATTATAGGCCTGAAGTTAGCTCAAGAGTCCATGCATGCCGTTAAGGTTATTCAAGAAAGGCTTAAGACAATCTAAAGCCATCAGAAAAGTTATGCAAATAATTGGCGCAGGCCATTGGAATTCCATGTGGGTGAGTATGTATTCCTCAAATTGTCACCAATGCAAGGTACTTCACAATTTAGCAAAAAAGGAAAACTGAGTCCGAGGTAATGTTGGACCCTTCGAAATCTTTGAATGTATTGGGATTTTGGCCTATTGTCTCATGTTGCCACCCAGATTTGCTCAAGTACATGTCATCTTTCATGTGTCCATGATAAGGAAGTATGAACCTAATTCGACCCACGTGCTAAATTTCAAGGAGATAGACATGGACGATAGGGTGTTGTATGTGAAAAGACCAATGAGGATAGTGAATGGAAAGGAGCAAGCACTACAAAACAAGATGACTCCCTTGGTCAAGGTGATTTGGTAGTATCACAAAACAAAGGGAGCCACGTGGAAAATTGAAGAAATAATGAAGTATCAGTACCCCTATCTTTTTGAGGAATTGAGTAATAGTTTAAATTTCGAGGACGAAATTTTTGTAAGAAGGGAAGAGTTGTGACGTCTTAAATTTTGACCCATCTCGAGATATATAAAATAGTTATTTTATCAATGCATTATTAGTTACATTTACTCTGAATTGATCATGAGTTAACTAACTTATTGGGAAATGCCATTAAGGATTAAAACACGCTTGCCTAGAGAACTTAATTAGGGATAGACCACTCGACCATAAGAATCAAAAAGGGATAATACCACACTATTACAAACCAATTAGCGAACGGAAATAAACCAATTCGATAGGGTGTAAGAGGTGATTCCGCATGACTTCGATACTAATTGCAAACAATGTTAAACCGATTTCTTTTTGGCTTTGTATCAGGGTGAGCAATCAATCCCTCACAATTACATGATAGCCATGGGTCAACCATGAATTGATATGCATAGACATAGATTAAAAAGCTACCAATCACGGGTCAAACACGTGAAAATCCCTAAAAGCCACCCAATAGTTTAGGTCGTACTAAAGTCGTATTTGATCGAATTTAACTATGACTTTTAATTTGATTTCAGGTATCAAACTTTCAAGGACTTAGAGATTAAACTATTGGACATCGCCTCAGTAAATGACCTATTTATCGATAAGCCCAAAAATTTTAGAAAAGGGTTTAACAGGCGGAGAATTGGAACCGAAAAATGAGTCGAGTCAACCGAAGGCCCAATGGGCTTAATGGCAAATAAGGTTAAGCCATGTGGGCCCAAGTGGGCCCAAGTAAGCTCATGAGCCCATTTAAGCCCATTTCATGTCCAATTGCATTTTCAAGCTCATTCTTCTTCATTTGAGCCCACCACAGCCAATCGAAGGCCCATTTCAATATTTTGGCCTAAGGGCAAAAATTGGAAATTTTGTTTAAAATGGGAAACGAACAAAATGCCATTTTCTAGAAGCTTGTATAGGAAGTTTGCAAGAGAAGAACTTTCAAAGGAAGTTTTATATTTATTTTTATTTTTTTCTCTCTCACTTTTCCCCTCCCCACATTCCCTCTCTCTCCCCCTCCCCTCATTTCCTTTGTGCGTCCGCCACCCTCCCCTTTGTTTTTTTTCTCTCGAAATTTTCCTTTGTTCTTCCCTTTGGCCACACCATACCTCACTAGAACCACCACTTGCCGCCGTCTTTGCCATTGCTATTGCCATGCCTCACCACCACTTAAGTCGCATCCCACTGTCACCACCTAAGCCGTATGTTGTTTCCTTCTCTTCCTCTTGGTCTCACCAAACCAAGCACTACCTGCCGAGACCCATTTTTGCTGTAGCACCCCTTGTCACTCCAGACCTAGCTACGCGTAGCCCTTTCCACCACTTTCATGCCCATGTCGTCGAAATTGTGACCGAGTGAGTTAACGTTCCAATCCTTAGATTAGTCCGTTAAACTTGCTTAGGGATAGTTTAATTTATAATTAAATTTAACTAGGATTAGTTTAATTAAGTAATCTTGATTATATGGCTAATCATGATTAGGGGTAGTTTAATTATAGTTAACCTTGATAAGTACTAATGAATTATGGTTTAGTAGATAAGTCATCGCGATAAGTAATAGGCAAAACTGATAGGTTATCACGATAAGTGATAGGTAGAAGTGATAGGCTATCAAGAATTGATAAATGGACAATGATAGCCTATTGAGGAAAAAATGTGATAAGTGATCGTCGAAGGGACGATAAGCTATTGTCAAATAGGCGATAAGTTATAAAGAAACAAGTGATAAGCTATCCTTAAAGGAGTGATAAGCTATCATAATTTTAATGATAAGCTATCATTATATAAGCAATAAATTATTGAGGAAAGTCGATAGGTTATTGCAATAAGGCTGTGCCCAATGGAGCAGGACAATGCCCAAGAATATATGCCAATGCATTGTAAGAATGCCTGCGGATTGGTTTGATGGCTTGTTGTATTATTATGAGGTTAAAATGCTTGATCACGTATATAGTTAAGGCAAAGCAATGGTCATTTTGTTGTTAATCTATCATCGATAATTAAATGCATGTTTAGGTTCACCCAAGGCAAGTTGACTTCCTAAACGAGGCTTAGGTCTTTAACTCACTAAAATTTATATCTCACCCGTTGTTGTTTAACCATTTTTAGGTCCATAAGTATGGAGAATCGATAAGTGGTGCGGTTCGTTGCTGTGTTTGGAAAGAGTAGATTAACCCTGACTTTGCTGGCTTATTTTATTGGCTTAATAGGAAGCTGCCCATATAAAGGGCTTGTATATATAAACTTCCTAGGGTTAATCAGTAGATGAATAAGAGAAATGCTCTAGATGTGTTTTTGGTTGAGTTTTCCTACTATCCTTGTTATGATGGGTAGTTATGACTCGCTTTCATATGCATTTAACTGAAAGATGAAAATAATGGTTGGTGACGGTCTTGAAATGTCGCATTCAAATGACTCGAGGGTTAGGGCATGACATCCTTGTCATACTCGGTATCAAGACTTGATTAATACCTAGAGTGATAAGGTGTTATCGATTTTGGGATAGTTAGTTAGGAAAACACTCTGTACTTGTGCTTGTTTGTTTTGTTTTCTTGTTATAAGTGAGTTGTTAATAATTTCTAATTCCATGAAGGAATTGGAAAGCAGGTTTTGTGAGAATCCTATAAGATGAACAATTATGAACCAAGAGCCCCTAGACCCAAGCTACTGCTATTGTTGCTACCGCCACTACTGTTGCCATCACGCCTAATGAAGTCCCATTGGATAGAAATGAGAATGGCGAACAATCCATACTTTAGTTGGTTGAATAGCTCCTAGAGTTGAAGCCATTGAAGTTCGCTATGATAGGTGATCCTAAGATAGCAACCCTCTAGATCAAGGAATTGAGAAAGTATTTGCACTATTGTTGCGATCCGCCCTTGGCAATGGTTAGTTAAAGGAAGTTGGGAGGAACAACTTCACCTAGTTGAGTTTGTCTACAACAATAGCTATCAGTAAAGCATTAAGATGGCACCATTCGAAGCACTGTACGGCAGACCTCACAAAACTTTGCTGTGTTGGGACGAGGTTGGTGAATGAAAGATTACGGGACTGGGATTAGTGCAACAATCTTTAAATGCCACCAAAGTCATTCGAGACAGGCTAAGGAGAGCCTAGAGTCGTCAAAAGAGTTATGCAGACTAACGGTGTAGGCCATTAGAATTTAAGGTGGGTGACCATGTATTCTTGAAGGTATCGCCAATGCGGTGCACTTCAAGATTCGACAAGAAAGGAAAATTGAGTCCAATTTACATTTGAACTTTTGAAAATTTTGAGAGAATTGGAGTTTTAGCGTATCGTCTTACACTACCCCCGAAGCTTGCACAAGTGCATGATGTCTTTCACGTGTCTATGTTGAGGAAGTACAAAAAAACCTGACTCACATGTTGAATTTTGAGGAAATAGACATGGATGACGGGGTGTCATAAGTGGAAAGACCTATCCGAATAGTGGACCGCAAGGAGCAAGTACTTCGGAACAAAAATATGTCCATGGTTAAGGTAATCTGGTAGTATCATGAAACAGAGGGAGCTACATGGGAAAATGAGGATGTGAAGAGGCGTCAGCACCCCCATCTTTTTTGAAGATTTTACAGTTGATGCACAAATTTCGAGGGCGAAATTTCTGTAAGGGGGAAGAATTGTGACATCCTGAAATTCGAACCATTGAGGAATGAATGATCGTGAATTCTGTTAATGCATTTCTTTTTGTTAATCTCACTCGGAATTGATCACTCTTGAGATACTAACACTGAAGGGAAAGGCTGGTGAGGAATGAACGCATGCGACTAAAGAACTCGACCTAGGATAACGACTCGACCATAGGACTTGCATAAGGATAATCCTATGGTTATACAAGCCAATTCAAGGAGAGACTAGAAGTCAATTCATAGGCAAGGTATAATAAGATAACGAGTGAATCCGTTTACTTTTTTTGAGACTGCGAACGACCCTGAGTCAATTCCTAGAAATCGTGTACTTTGAAATAAGAATTGACCATTTGCAATTTCACAGTAATCAAAGTCGTCCAAGTGTCGGGAAAACTTGAACATGGTTTGAGGCTAAGTCAAGCACGAGTCAATAACGCATAAATCCTTGGAGCCACCCGTTAGTTCGAGACATACTAAAATTGCATTTAATTGAAATTGACTATGAATAATAATCCAATATTAAACATCAAACTTTCAGGGACGTTAGAACCTATGCATGATACTTCTGTAATCCTCGAATTTACCAATAAGCTCGAATTGTTGCAAAAAGGATTAACAGGCCAGAAAGTTGAGCTCACAAGGAAGTGGGCCATGCAAGGCCCAAGTGGGACTCATGCCCAAAGATGGGCGGCCATAGGGTGGGCCCAAGTCAGCCAAGTGGGTCCATTTAGCTTAATTAGCCCACTTAACCTATTTCTAGCCCATTATCCGTTTTGAGCCCAATTCGAGCCTAGCAAATTGCCAAACCCATTCCTATTCATTTCTAGCCCATTTCTAAGGCCCTCTCCCCATCTTCAGCCCAAGGACAATTTGGTAATTATGCCCAAGGTGGAAAAAACTAAAATGCCCTTCTTGGTATTAAAGGATGGAAGACAAAAGAGGAAGAGAAAGTCTTTGCCAATGATGGTTTCTTGCATGGGGAAGGGGCATGAGTTAATGGGCATTGAAGTGAGTTAGATGAAGGATTAGAGGGCTTCATCTTCTCTCTCTCTCCTTTTCCTCCTTGGTCGAAACCCTTCTTCTCTTTCTTCTTCTTCTTTTTCTTCCTTTCTTCCATTTTCATTGCTAGTTTAGCTTTTTTGCCGCCCGACCCACTTGTAGCAATGACTGAGAGCCATTGTTCGTACCCACAGTTGCCACCGCTCGCAAGTTCTGGCCTCCGGACCGCCTGCTAGTCATTCAAACTAGCACCGCCCCCTATTTGCCTCTGCTTCTTCTTGCTATTGGAAACACCCAGCAGTTGATGTTTCCACCTCACCACTACCCAAACTAGTAACTAGCACCTAACCCTCAGACGCTTGGAGCCGCCAGACGCTGGCTAGTAGCTGGTCGAACTGCTAGTCAGCTCGGCCAGCAGCCGATCCCCCTAGTCTGGTGCGATTTTCTATAGAAGCAAAGGAACCAGCACTTACAATTACTGTTTCCACCCTTGGCCTGCCTTGCGTCGATGTTTCCGAGGTCCCCGTGTGTAGCCCTCGCCACTACCGTCACGCCTGTGTCTCCGGCCCAATTAACATGTGAGTTTACACTCTAATCCCTCAATTGGTCCATTAAACTTGTTTAGGAGTATATTATGTTATGGTTAATCTTGATTAGGACTTAATTGTGGTTAAGAGGGTTGGTTAAAAAGATGATTATGGTTGGATTAGTCAAAAGTGAACCATGGTTAGGTTAATTAACCAAAGTTGGGTTAATTAACTAAGGTTAACTATGGTTGGGTTAATTAACTTAAGTTGGACTATGGTTAGGTTAATTAACTAGGGTTGAGTTAATTAACCACGATGGAAGCATGGTAAGGTTAGTTAACAATTGTTAGCTTTGATTAAATCATTAATTATGCTTAGTACTAATTAACGGTGGTTAATTAGGATAATCAAGGATTAGTGGTATAATCTTGATTAGTTTTATTTTATTTAAAAGAATGAATTTATTTTTAATTATTATTTATCAAATTCGTAATTATTATTAATTATTTTAATAATAATTAATTTTAATTTAATTATGAATACTATTCATTTATAATTAAATTGTGGAAATAATTTGACGAGTTCGTATTTGTTAAGGCATGTTGAATGGTTGCTTGAATCTATGATGCATTGATTGTATGATTGACGTTATTGAGTGTTTAATTGCCCTGATAGACAATAACGTCACGTGGATATTATGCTTTGATTTCAGTAAAATTACATGGACATATAAAAGGAAAACCCCGAGGTTTCGGGTGTATATATGTCAAGTTTTGCAATGAAATTGAGAAGGGCATGTATTAATTTATAAGGCATGAAAGCTTTATGGGTTTTGAAATAAAATGTGATCACATGCAATTCTTTCTTGCAATGTTATAATGTGCAGTAGACTTTTATGTTGAGCATGTACTATGTTTGCATTGGTTAATACATGTAATTATTTATTTGTGATATGCTCATGTGATCACATAATAAACCTGTCACCTTGGTGAGAGTTCGGGGGACCTATGCTCATTTGGAAATGCCGTTTGGGCAGGAGTTCCAGACGTAGCCGTGCCCAATGGGGTGGGACGATGCCTGGCAAAGCCAAAAGACACCAATGAGAGTTTGATCGTGGCCCTTAAGGGCATTAATAATCGGAACATACACGAATGCAAGAGTGCATAAGAAGCATGTTGTCATTGGTTCTGATTATGCATGTCCTAGTTGCACTATTTCTAGTATGCTCGAGTTGATACCGTGCAGAGTGTAGCAATGGCCAGGTGAGATCGCTGTAATCGCTTGCAATACGACTCAATTGCGACTGATTTAATGAATTGTTGAGAGTGCGGTATGCATTAGTCATGATATGCATGTGAGTTATCATGCAGGGTAGAGCATAACCAGTAAGGTTGCCTGCAAGTTGATTGCTTATTGATGTTATTTATGGGGTTATTGAGTAGATCGAGTCATTGACTAAGGCAAATAGTATTGTTTTGCCATTGATCTGCTTAAGGAGTTTGTTTATACGATAGGTACCTTGAGACAAGTTGATGTCCTAACCGGGACATAAGGCGAGAACTCGCTGAGATTATATCTCATTTGTTATGCTAAACCATTTTAGGTTCTTAGGATGGCGCACCACCCGATGCAGGTTGGGGTCCCCAAGGATTAGGAGACCATCGTTACGACCCATCGATTCCCGGGTCGGGCGCACCTATGTGAGAAGTATGTTTTCACCATCTAGGTGGATGAAGTACCAGGATTGTGTGTTCCCTACCAGTTTGTAGCATGGTTCATTAGGGAGGGCGAGCTCTTATTTGGCCCTTTGTGTGGTTTTGATGGGCCACCTGGTAGGGGCCTTGAGAACGTGGATTGGGATCCCATGGAGTTAGACCCCCCAAATGGGGCAATGGTGGATCTTGATCCTACCCCACTAACAGCTAACCTGTATCCCTTTGACTACGACCCAATGGAGCTTGACTTGGATGGGTCTTTGTATTTTGGTAGTCCCTAATGGACATACAGGACCAGTTTTTTGAGGGAGTAGATTAACCCAACCCTGGCTTCTTTTTGTTGGCCTGGAAAAATGAACTTGCCCACTATCGAGCTTGTAATTAGAAACGTCCATTTAAGGGTTAATCTGGTAAATAAATAAATGTATTGGTTTGCTGCTATGGTGTTTGTTCATATTACTATCCCTGTTATGATTGATTGGTTGGCTAGGAGTTAAATCGTTTCCACTTGCGCATAATGGAAAGATAAAAGAGTGGTCGGCAACGCGTACCAGGGCATCACATTCGTTTGACTAAAGTGAAGGGGTTATCGCATACTCGGGGTTCGAGGCATGACACCTCTCCCCTTATCTTTTTATAATACTGGCCAATGCACTTTCACACCTTGAAAAAAGCAGTATTAGAGGAATTCAACCGAACATGGTTTGCCCGATGTTATCTCACTTGTTATTCACCGAGATGCTATCTTATTCTTGGATGGAAAGATCATTGAATATCAAAATTTAGTAGTTGCTTTGAACCAATATTGCTTTGCATTAGGGCAGGCTATCAATTTGAATAAATTCGGAATATATTTCAGTAATGAATGCTCAAAGAGCCTACAAAGAAACATGGCCAATGAATTGTGCCTTCGAATTATTGAAAAAATATGAAAGTATTTGGGTATGCCCTTGGATTGGGGCCCATCAAAGAAGAATATGTTTGCCAGGATTTTACCAAGGGTCAATATGAAACCGAAGGATTGGAAGAGAAGTTAATGTCAAAAGTTGGGGAGGAAATTTTGATCAAAGTAGTTGTGTAGGCTCTTCCTCAATACGTAATGTCTATTTTTAAAATACCCATAAGTGTATGCAAAGCCATAGAAAAGAAGATTGCATCTTTTTAGTGAAAACAAAATGAGGCTCGAGCAGGATTGCATTGGAGGAAATGGGAGATTCTCAAGACCAGGAAAGACATGGGAGGATTTGGTTTCCGAGATTTAATCATCTTCAATAGAGCAATGTTGGGTAAACAAGCTTGAAGGCTCTCATAATCACCTACCACTCTATGGAGTAGATTGTTGAACGGCATATACTACCCACGAAGAAATTTATAAACCATAAAGAAAGGAATAAGACCGTCTTGGGGATGGCAAAGCTTAATGTTGGGAAGGGATTCAATTGCACCAGATGTTAAGTGGTTAGTGGGAAATGGAAAATCTATCAACTTTTGGGAGGACACTTGGTTATCAGCTGGTGCACTAGGGGGGCCAACTAACTAAGGAGTCCCTTAGAGTGGAGAGGGTCATTAACAATAACCAAATGATGTGGAATGAACAGTTGCTGAATAGTTTGTTCGATGAGTGTATTGTGGAGGAAATTTTGGCTATTCCTTTGAGAAGGAATGTTGGGGAAAATAGACTTGTGTAGACAGTACATAAGGCTGGAAGCTTCGCAATTAAAAGCGCCTATAATATGCTACAATCCATAGCCCAGCAAGAGAGTACTGATCAACCATCAACCACCTAGAACCCTATAAACAAATATATGTAAACTTAAAGCCTATCCTAATACTCGACCATTTCTATGGAGTGTATGGCAAAATGCAATCTCTACTAAGAAGAATCTATATAAGAGGAAAGCAACACTTAATCCTCTATGTCACCAAATGCCCGAAACAACTCAACATTTACTCCTCCTCTGCCCTTGGATGAAAGAGGTTTGGTTTGATTAGAAGCTCCAGATTATAATTTAGCAATAGGATATTATGCGAATGGACAAATGGGTTCCATTGTTGTTTGAATCGAAAATCTCTTACCAACAAAAGAAGAGCTTGCTAGAATCCTATGGTCAATCTGGAATGCTCGAAATGCCTATGTGTTTGGATCAAGATAGCTGCAAGCTACCATGGTTGTAAATGAGGTTTTTTCAACACAAAAAAGCTGCTTTAGGTGGACCCAGAGACAAAATCGAAAATTGAGAGAGGCGGAAATCAACCTACGAAGTGGATCCCACCAGTGTGAGGGTGCTAGTACAGACACCTAGAGAGGGGTGAATAGGTGAAAGTAGACTATTATGTCAAATCGATCAATACAAAATCTGGATGTAACAGATGCAAAATTTAAAGTTAAAGTCCATATGGATGAAATAGACTTTTGATATTTGTAATCAAATATTAAAAGGGTAAGGGTAAAGAAGATTGCAAACAGTATTATAGTGGTTCGGCTTTTGTTAAGCTTACATCCACTCTCCTATGCTATTAGCCAATACGCTGAATTCCACTATGTGATCAACAAATGATTACAAGCTCTTGAGTGCGAATACTTAGTGGTACGATCTCACACTAAGTCACTCATTTTTACAATTCACTCTAGATCACTTTGTTTTTGCACTTTATGAGACAATTGGAAGAAAGAACAAAATCAAACTTTGGAATTTTAAATTCGCTCTCTATCTTCTACTAACCATATATCCTTCTTAAATACCCTTCGAGCCAAAACTAGCCATTGGCTATCACTATGAAGGATTATCTTCCATTTTCCTTCCTTGGACAGATATAATTTAGAAGGATTTCCTACCCATTGAAGACATATTAAATCCCTTTAGATTTTGGTCACCCATATAAGCAAAATCTTGATTTTCATAAGTGTTCCATCTTTATTTGGAAATTGTCTCGATGATTGATTTTGTCAATCAATCGATTAGCAAAATCAATATAAATATAGTAAGTGAAATTCATAGTCGTTATGGGTCCTGTCCTGTCTTCATTCTGGTCCTTGAAGTTCATTATGGATCCTTGACAGAATGAGATACTGCGTCCGCTTTTGGCTTAATATGAAATCTTCTGTAACAGATAGACTTTGCTGAATATGTGAACACAAAAGTCTCCTTCCATAGTATGTACCAGAATGTCACTTGAATAAGACTTGGAAAGTTTTGTTAGCATCAAAACTAGGAGTTTTCTCAACAATCTCTCCATTTTTTATGTTGACAAAACTTTCATGCAGATATTTATCTATCTTGCAAAATAAGGTTAGGATAGCAGACAATATATGCAAACTTGCAAATAATACAACAAGCCACATCATAATAATAACAAAATTTACAAATTCTCCCCCTTTTTGTCAGCATCAAGAGGGTTCGAATGTCTGCGAAATCAAAACAATCCATGCCAGACTCACCATAACAAGAGTTTATATGCTCAAATAAATCAAACATAAATTTAAAAAGTTGTTTTAGAGAGAAGGACTGAAATCAAGACTTGCGGGGAACTCTATCAAGGTGAAAATCCACCATATTCTATAAAGACTCCTCGACCTTGTTCACGCACTAAGTAAATGCTGATTCCAATCTTGCCATATTCTACTCAGTATTGTGGGTGACAGTCTCTAGTTTGTTGTTCAAGGAGGATTTCAGTCTCTGTATATCAATCTCCAAGGCATATTGCTGAGTTTTGATTTGCATAAGTAGATCAACAATCTTGGTATAGTTAGGATTAGGTTCAGATTGAGCACTTGTTTCTCCAATCAACATGTGAGGTGAATCTGCTTCAGAAGTTGCCTTGTCAGATTGATGCTCCCTTTGGAATGCTACTTCTATATGTTCTTCAACAAGTTCTTTTGAGTGTCGTGCTTTAAAAATTGCCTCAGCATCTGGTGGAGACCTACTCATTTGATCAGCAACTCTTGTATGTTCAGGAGTTTTCTCAGGCTCTCCCCTTGCGATGGTCATTCTTTCATCTTGTTTTTCCTCTAGCTCTTCATCCTGTGCATGTTCTCCATCTTCCTCATCTTCTAACACCTCTTCAGCATCCACATTTTCAGGTTGTTCTTTTTCTCCATCCTTTTCACTTTCTTCTTCTACTTCTTTTTGTGCTCCCTCTCCTTCCTCTTTCACTTTCTTCATTTTCTTCTTCATCTCCTTTTGCTTCTTCAAGAAGTACTTGTGTAGATGCAGTTTGAGCTATAGAAACGATGATATCGAAGATAGTTTCTTCTTCATCTTCATCCTGCAAAAGAATTATTGGCCTTCTTTTCTTGGACTTTGGAGAAGAAACAAACTCTTTTTCTTTCCTCTTTCTTTCAGCTATGGTGGTTGCAGAGGCATCTTGTTTAACATCCACATTTGGGTGTCTCCTTCTTCTTACTTTTCTAAACCTCCACAATGTCTTTCAAAGGCATCTTGATTATCATTTTCTCTCCAATGGGCATTATAGGTAAAGTTCTTGTGTAGAATTTGGAAGGCAATTGAAATTGAAAGTGTTGGAATATTCTGGTCACAAGAGCTCTGTATGGTAGTTGACCCTTTTCCTTAAGAACTGTTCTACACATATGTAACAGCCTGTTCTATTTTGATGTTTCAGCCTTTTTCCTTCCTTTCCAACCCAACCACCGCCCATACCAGCCACCAGCAGTTCCCCCTTAATCCTTAAGTGCCGCTGGTCACCGGCCAACCTATAACATTCTGAAAATCGAACCAATTTTGGGATTTTATAAAATGACAATATTAGTCGAATGCCTAGTCAGTGCAAATATTCCAAACCATTTCTTCTTGGGATAATGAATTACCGAGAGGTGTTGATAGGAAACGATACGCGTATGACTCGCAATTTCGATCAGGAACAAACCTTTCGACCATGAGGACCTTAGTGGGAACAATATCCTCTAAGTACTAGACTATTAAGGAAATGGAAATAAATCGATTTGGTAGAAGTACGAAGTCGAACTGCGGGTGATTTCCACACAACTTTGATATGGACTACAAATAACGTTAAACCGAATCCTTTTCATCCGGTACTTGGGATTATCAATTGAGCCCCTGAGATCACACGACAAACAAGGGATGTCCTTGACTTGAGAATTGACGTTAACGTGGATCAAAGAATAGTTGACCATAGGTCAAAAGTGAGGAAAGTCCTAAAAGGGCACCCGATAATCCAAATTGTACTACGATCGCAATTGACTCAATTTAGCCCTGATTTTTAATCCAATTTTGGGAACTGACTTCTTAGTGAAATCAGGACTAAATATTTGGACGTTGCCTCATTTATTTTGAGATTTTCCATTGGACACGGAAATGTCAGAAAAAGGAAATTTTGGATCGAGTTTTGGGCCCGCGGGTGGGCCGGCCCAAGATTGGCGGCCCAATGGGCCTTGCCCCCATTCAACCTAGCCCAAAGGGGGCCCAAGCTAGCCCAAGTTTCTCTCTCTCCTTAGCCCATGGGCTTCTCTCTTTTGGCCTTTTCCTTTTGTGCCCAAGTGGGCATTGTTTTTGCTTGTTTGTGCTTGTTTTTGATTGGTCCTTCAAGCAAGTGGCCTGCCCACTTGCCTTTGCATCTTATCCTTGACTAGCAGCCCCTTCTCTCTCCTCTTTTCTCCCCCAATTTGTCCAGTAGCCCAGCCCCTCTCTCTCTCCCTTTTTCTCTTCCTTTTCTCTTCTATTTTTGCTATTTCTTTCTGTCCTTGCTGTTTTCTAGTCGGAAAACAACTTTGCCACCGTCACTGAAGTCACCACTACCACCTAAAGTGTAGTCCCTGAAGTCAGGGAGCCAGCTGCACACTGTCGATCACCCTTGGTTGCTGCTGGCCGCCCGTTTTAGCCTTTTGTGCCCAACTGCATACCTTCCGCGTGAACAGTAACTTCGGGCTGTTTTGGCCACCGTTTGTCACCCGTTGTCGTCCCCGAACATACCCCTCGTAGCCCTCGTTCCCCTCTACGCGCTAGTGTCGCCAGATTTCCGATCCAAGTAAGTTAATTGCCTAATCCTTGTTTAGGGGTTAATCTTGCTTAGGCGTTAATTAGTTTAATTTTTGTGCTTGGTTAATTATGGGTTAGTTTGTTAATGGTGGCTGAGTTAATTAAGGCTGACTAGAGTTAGTTAATTGACCATAGTTAGTAATAAAGTAACTAAGGTTAATTAATTAAAGTAACTAGGGTTAGTTTTTAAAGTAACCAAGGTTATAATTTAATCATGGTTAGGTTAAATTAACTATGGTTGGATTAATTGATTAACCATGGTTAAGTTTATTTATTTATTTAATTTCGGATGAATTTACTATTCATAATTACTGTTCACGGCACTGTTCATACATAAGCAAATTTTGGTTTCAAATTATTGTATTCTTGATTATTAAGACTTGTTGAAGTGCAAATTGTTGATTATTCCCAAGAATTAAGGAATGTACATGATTGTTGATTGGTTAGAATTGAATTTCGGTTTGTCATAATTTTCACGAGTGATTGGATTGTACTACATGATATTATACGTGTGTCAACTGCAATAGCATGTTGCATGAGCACGAATTGTATGTGCATTCATGACAGAGCAAAGAAAAGAACGGATTGTTTGATGATGTGTTGCATGGTCACGTTGAGAGGAGAGCCCGGAATTGTTGGTAGATCGCCAACCCTTGTGGTTGTGCCGTGGCCTTTTAGCCATCCTGACTTCAGTCGGTTGCTTGACAGTGGTCGGTTGCGGAGTCGCGATAGAGGCCGGACCCATGCTCCTTAGGGAATGCTGTTAGTGGGGGAGAGCTCATGATGTCGCCATGCCTCATGGGGGAGGACGATGCCTGGTCTACGACTAGTTGACCGCTAGCCATAATAGTGTGCCGTGGCCCTAGGGGTCATAATAATAGGAGCATGCGTGGATGTGAGACATGAGAAAACTGTGTGCAATGCTCTAATTATTCGCATGCCTCTTAATGTCGTGATGATTTATCGAACAATTTCTACAGGTTGAGTGTGCCAAGGCTAGGTAAGGTTGCCTATAGTTGTGCCTGATTATTAAACTGTCTTATGCTTTTATTTCTTTGAGGTGGTGTTAGATGATTTGATGAATTAGGTTGTATGTTAAACTCCTGAGGCAAGCGAAGTTCCTACCCAGGACTTAGGACTTTAACTTGCTGAGTTTATCTTAACCTACCGTGATTAACTTTTTCAGGCCCAAGATGACAATCCCTCTAAGGCTAGCAACTAGGTAGCTGTGGCCTGCTCCCCTTTTGGCAAACCCTCCCCCACTTGTACAGTGTTAGGTTAGCTAGGCCAGTCCCTGTTTTAGTAGACCTTAGCTTGTCGCCTGTAGTAAAGCATGTATGTATTTGCTGGTGTGCTGGCTAACCTTCAAATATATAAAAATGGTGTTCTGTCTTTCCTCTATGTCTTTACGGCTATCCTTATTGTTATGATTGTTGGTTGGGAGTTCTATTCATTTTCGCATGTGCATAATTATAAGATAAATTGAATTGGTCGACGACAATACCTAAGACGTCGTACAACTAGACCTCAAGTGAAATGGGGTTGCCGCAAGCTCGAGAGTCGAGGCATGACACAACCGCTCGCCGGAGCTCCAGCCAACCCATATAACTCTAGTCGGCCCTTTTCTCCTTCAAGTAGTGCTATTTTTAGAGTTGCAGAGGGAGTTTGAGTCGCTTGCTGCTATTTTCAACCTTGGGACCGCCTTAGATTGCTATGGTAGAGGTCCTCGGGTGTCGCTTTCGTCACCGTCGCCGCATTCATGTCGCTGCCCTACTTAACGAGTGAGTTTAGCCCTTAATCCCTTATTAGTGCCTAAACTTGCTTAGGGTTGGTTTAGTTAGTGGTAATGTTAGTTTAGGAAGTTTAATTAAGTTGTATTAGCCCTAAGATAGGTGGTTAGATAGATGGTTAAGATTAGCTCAGCTTAATCTTGCTTAATTTTGCTAATTGTGCTTAATTTGTGATTATTTGTGTTTTATGGTTTAATTAAGCATGTTTAGTTTAAATTGATTGATTCGTTGTTTTGATTAATGTTTTGTTTAATTTTTGGATTTAATGTTTTAATTAATTGAATTATGAAAATTACTATTCATGGCACTATTCATGCAGAAGCTATTTTTTGTCTTATTTTGATGTGTTCTTGGTTGTTATGCTTTCTTGAAGTGTCGATTGTTTATTATACTCATGAATATTGATGAAATGCGTGATTGAATGCGGATTGAATTGAATTTTGGGAATTGTCGGTTGATATCGTATAACATATTGCGTGGGTTATCTAAAATGGCATGTCGCATGAGTATGAGCGATGTTGCATTCACGACAGAGCAAAGATATAAATGAATTGCTTGATGATGTGTTGCATGATCACATTAAGAGAGGGAACTCGGTATTGCCAGAAGACTGCCAATCCTTATGGGGTTGTGCTGTGGTTAGTTGGTCGCCTGACTTCGGTCGGTTATTGGATAGGGAGGGGTTCTATGTGGGACTGCAGTAAAGGGTGGGTCCCGGGTCTCTGTCAGTTGCGGGACTGCAGTAGTGGCGAGTCCTATGCTCCTTCAGGAATGCCGTATTGGGAGTGAGCCCTTGACGTCACCGTGCCTCGAGGTAAAGAGGACGAAGCTAGCTTGGCCAAGAACCGCCAACCATAAAGTTGTGCCGTGGCCCAAGAGAAGGGGTCATAATAATCGAAGCATGTGTGAATGTAAGACATGAGAAAGCTGTGTGCAATGCTCTGATTATTCGCATGCTCTTAGTGTCATGATGATCGCATTAATTATGGTACGCACGCATGAATTAACAGTGGTGCAGGGTGTGGGAATGGCTAGGTGAGATTACTTGTGATGCGACTCGCATGTGATTGATGAATTGTGTCATCTAACGGCCATGTGCCTTGCTTGCACTGTATGAGGTTTGACGTGCAGGGTATGGCATACCAAGTAAGGTTGCATGCGAATCGAATATTGATTATTAGTTGACCCTAGTAGTTGTTTGATTGCTGTTCTTGGTTATTTGTTGTTGGGTTGAGTGAGGGGTGGTTCTGGAGAGATACCCTGGGTTGAGTTGATGTACTAATTGGGGCTTAGGGGAAGAACTCGCTGAGATTTTATCTCACTAGTTATTGTATAACTACTTTGAAGCCCCTAGAATGGCGCACCTGCAATGGAGAATCCTGCCCCCACTCCACCAGTGATCGACCCGATAGAGCCTGAGTCTAATGGGTCTGAGTGACCATGGTGCTGAACTCAAGGGTTCATTCTGTATAAATAGATTTGCCTAGTTTCTTTTTGGTTTGGCCTAGAGGATGGATCGACCCTTTTTGTCGGGCTTGTAGATCGGAAAACGATCCTCCGTTGGTTAATCCAGTAAAATGTATAAATGAGTAGTTGCTGTTGTTCTTACTGTTCATCCCTCTATCCCTGATTGATTGCTTGATTGTTTGTTGGACTGGGATGGTTCGTCTTCTACTTACGCATAATGAAAGATAAAATGAATGGTCGTCGATGAATCCTGGGACGTCGCTTTCTATCGACTAAGGGAACGGGTTGTCGTGTGCTCGAGGTTCGGGGTGTGACATGAACTATTCAGCTTCGGACTTTGAGAAGGGAATTTGAGAATTCTAAGAAGAAAAATCATGAGACTATTCAAGAATATATTGGTAGACTAAAAGAACTAGTAAATCATATGAGAACTTTTGTAAAAGTTCTAAAAATAGTGGAAGGAGCCCATGGAAAAATAGAAGAGGAGGAGAGACTACACAAAAGGAAAAATATCCAATATGTGGTATGTGCAAGAAAACTAATCATTTGGAAAAGGATTGCTGGTTCAAAAATAAGCCACAATGCAACTTTTGTAAAAGATATGGCCATGTAGAAAAAGATTGTCGCTTGAAAGCAAAAAATCGAGCCAACTATGTTGAAGAAAAGGAAAATGAAGAAAATATATTCTACACAGGCCAAGTGGCAAATGATAAGAAAAATACATGGTATATCGATAGTGGATGCAGCAATCATATGACGAGGGACGAATCTATATTCGTCGATATTGACAAGTCAGTGTATTCTCAAGTAAAAATTGGGCAATGGTGCATTAGTGGACGTCAAAGGAAAAGGCATCATCGCAGTGGAAACAAAGAAAGGCCCAAAATATATTCAAAATGTATACCTAGTCCCCAGTCTAGCATAAAATCTCTTGAGTGTGGGACAAATGATTCAAAATGGATATTCTTTATAGTTTAAAAGAGATACATGCACTATCTATGATAAATATAAGAATCATGTTATTGCCTCTGTGAAAATGGAAAACAAGAATTTTCCTATTCGATGGAAATATGTCAAAGATATTGCTATGAAAGCTCAATTTGATGATTCTTGGCTATGGCATCAGAGATTTGGCCACCTCAACTTTTATGGGCTAAAAATTCTCCATAAAAAAAAGATGGTGAGAGATTTTCCAGAGATTATAGAAATTTCAAATGTTTGTGAAGGCTGTCTTCTTGGCAAACAACAAAGGAAGTCCTTCCCATCTGGAAGTACATGGAGAGTTAAAGAAGCCATTAGAGCTTGTCCATACAGATGTGTGTGGTCCAATGAGGACCACCACACTCAACCAGAACAAATATTTCATTCTATTCATTGACGGCTGCACAAGAATGACGTGGGTCTACTTTCTTCGAGAAAGATCAAAGGTTTTCTCAATTTTCAAGAAATTCAAGAACCGTGTCAAGAATCAAAGTGGCTGTAGATTCAAAGTCCTAAGGAGCGACAGAGGCACACAATACAATTCAAGGGAGTTCAATAAATTTTGTGAAGATGAAGGAGTCCATCATCAACTAACTATTGGCTATGCCCCAGAACAAAATGGAGTAGTAGAAAGGAAGAATAGAACCGTCATGGAAATGGCAAGGTCCATGGTAAAGGACAAAGGCCTTCCCAACACATTCTGAGCAGAAGTAGTCTACACTGCAGTATACCTATTGAATAGGTGTCCAACTAAAGTAGTTCAAAATAAAACTCTAATCGAAGCATGGAGTGGACGGAAGCCTTCAGTGAAGCATCTCAAAATGTTTAGCTATATATGCTACGTTCACATCTCTGATAAAAAAAGGAGCAAGCTCAATGAGAAAACAAAAAAAGGAATATTCCTTGGCTATAGTGATCAATCAAAAGGCTATCGGGTTTACAACCTAAAAACTAAGAAGCTCATGATCAGTCGAGATGTCGAGTTCGATGAGAATGCTTCATGGAATTGGGAGGAAGAGAAGATAGAGAAGAAGTATGTCAATTTACCAGACATACCTCCTACACGTGAGGAATCAACACTACAAGAAGAAGGCGGAACATCAGATTTCTCCACACAACACGTAACACCACCATCCTCTCCAAGAGCAACACAAGAAGAGTCTACTTCAAAATCTCCAATACTAAGGGTAAAGTCCCTTAGAAAAATTTATGACACATGTAACTTTGTTGCTCTAAAACTAGAAAACTATGAAGACGCTTCCAAAGAAGAAGTTTGGATTAAAGCCATGGAGGAAGAGATCAAAATGATCGAGAAAAATGAAACTTTGGGAGCTTGTTGATCTCCTCGAAGATAAAGAGATCATTGGCGTCAAGTGGGTCAATAAGACGAAGCTTAATGCTGATGGATCAATTCAGAAGCACAAGGCAAGACTCGTAGCGAAAGGATACTTGCAACAACCAGGTATTGACTATACTGAAACTTTTGCTCTTGGCTCACCTTGATACTATTCGGGCACTCATAGCCCTAGCAACACAAAAAGAATGGAAGATTCATCAACTTGATGTGAAATCAACATTCCTAAGTGGATATCTTCAAGAAGAAATATATGTAGCTCAACCACAAGGCTTTGTTGTCAAAGGCAATGAAGAAAAGGTTCTAAAGCTTAAGAAGACCCTATATGGGTTAAAACAAGCACCACAAGCATGGTATAGCAGAATTGATGAATACTTCACCAAGCAAGGATTCAGGAGGAGCATGAGTGAGCCAACGCTCTATATCAAGACTCAAGGTAAGTCCGACACTCTCATTGTCTCTTTATATGTGGATGATCTCATATATATAGGGAACGATGAGATAATGATTCGAGAATTTAAAGAAGTAATGATGAAGACATTCGAGATGACAGACTTGGGCTTGATGCACTACTTTCTCGTCATAGAGATCGACCAAAATGAAGGAGTCTTTATATCGCAAAAGAAATATACCGAGAACCTCCTGAAGACATTCAAGATGAATCACTACAAAGTAGTTGTAACACCACTTGTGACAAATGAGAAGCTATTGAAAGAAGATGGTGGAAAAAAAGCAAACGCTTCACTCTATAGAAGCTTGATTGGAAGTCTACTCTATCTCACTGCAACACGACTAGACATTATGTATGCGACAAGTCTACTATCACGTTTCACGCAAAATCCAAGCCAAATTCATTTTGGTGCAGCCAAAAGAATTCTCAGATACTTACGAGGAATTACAAACTATGGCATTTGGTATCGGTTAAGTGCAAATGCCAAGCTCATTGGCTACACTGACAGTGACTGGGCAGGATCAGCTAATGATAGGAGAAGCACTACTGGCTATGCATTCTCATTGGGTTTCAGAATATTTTCTTGGACATCCAAAAAACAAGATTTGGTGGCACAATCCACTGCAGAAGCTGAATACATTGTAGCTACCACCACTACTAGGCAAGCACTATGGCTTCGACGAATTCTAGGAGACATTGGAAAAGCACAAACGGAACTGACTCCAATACTTTGTGACAGCAACTCTGCAATTGCCATATCGAAGAATCCAGTCTTCCATGGAAGAATCAAACATATCGACATCAAATATCACTTCATACAAGAGGTGCAGAGCAATGGAGAGATTGAACTCAAATATTGCAAGACCGAAGATCAAGTTGTTGATATATTTACTAAAGCACTAACGCCAGCCAAGTTCGAGAAGTTACGAAGCATGCTTGGAGTATCACAAAAATGGATCAAGGAGGAGTATTGAACCGTGATCCATTTTTGGAAAACTCTAGAATCAACTAGCCTACACATGCTTAGGAATGAAGTATACTTAATTAAGAAGGAAAGCCTTGGTGGCAAAACTTGTCCAAGTCGGCAAAGAGGGCAAGAAAATTAGAGGACAAGTTGAAGAAGAAATTGTACGTGGGAAGCAAGCAAGAAGAAGCAAAAGAAATCTTTGAAAAGTCAAAAATAGTGGGCTGAAGAATGAAGAAGAATCTGGACGTGAGATGAAGAAAGGAAGCAAAGTTCAACTTGGACTTTGGCATGTGAAGAAAAAGCTGCTGCCTTTTTCTTCCACACTAAAGTCGGTCAAGAAGAGGCGGTGTCCCACGCCTATATATAGGACTTAGTGGACATCTCCTAAAGCAGAGAAGAGAACTAGAAAAACTATCCTTTCTTTTGTAATACCAACTAGTACTAGGAGCTTTTTCTTCCTTTCTTGTTCCCTAGTTCTTCTCATGCAGTGAAAGTTATTTTCATTTACACATACTTTTTTGTTCCCTTGCCATATTTCATACACTTGCACACACACACTTCCGCAAAAACCCAACACATTTACATCGCTGTTCTCCATCAAATCCGTTTCCTGAATTTCGAAGCTTTCTAATCTTAAGTCAGCTCACCAAATGCATGAAATTCTTGTAATACCCCAACTAACAATCGAGCAGTCCACAAAAGCATGGCAACATAACTAGATTATACATTCAAATAATCAAACAACTACATGAAAGCAGACCCTTGTACAACTATTACCATATGAAGCTACAGCTACAGCTAGAGCTCATGTTTAACTATGCAAAGATAAATCACACGATTGCATTCAACTAAACACCACTGCCAACCACAGCACTCTTACCTGTTCTTCGGTGATTAGTTAGTGATGCAGAGCTTGAGTCCATGGCCATGACTCCCGCCACTGATGGAGTTAGTGAATGCACCGAATTCCTCCAACTGAGTGGCAGTGAAGAAGAAAATGTGCCCTATAGTGAAAAGTGGCACCACAGAAGGACTTGAAGCTCACGGACAAGGAAATTGAAGCTTGCGAAGAAGGATTTTCAGCTTGCAGTTGACGAACTTGAAGCTGAAGGATGACGGAACCTGGGAAGGAAGAGACGATGGCGACTGACATGGCGAATGATGGACTGAAGCTTGCAAGGAGCAATGAGTAGCTTCAAGGATGGGGCGACAGTGATTTGCTTGAGCAGCGGGAGAGAGGAAGAAGAAAACGTGGAAAAGAACCCTAATCCCAGTTGAATCCATCGTTCAAAAATAAAAATTGAACGCTTCCTGCAGAAGGAAACGATAAGGTGAGTTGAGGTGAGGTCTCTTGAGCCTAAAATTTCTCCTAAATGGTGAGGGATGTAAATCCCTAACCTCGCCACCGAAGTGGACACACACAGCATATGGAGATTCCCAGTAAGATGGGGAATTTTAATAAGATTGTCCTTGTTGCACGTGTTATAATCAGTTGATTGTCTCTCTTCACTAGAATAAAGCAGAAAAAGAAAGCAAGTAAAGCAGAAGAAACAGCAATGATCTATGAATAGTAAGAAAGCGCACCCTTTCCTCTGTTTCTGTTTCAGAGTCCGTTGTTTCAATTTCAATGTCCAAGGCTTGTCTTGGCACCCTTTCCTCTGTTTCTGTTTCTGTTTCAGAGTCCGTTGTTTCAATTTCAGTGTCCGAGGTCTGTCTTGTTCCATTCATAATGTTCTCTCTGCAAGACTCCCCAACAATTATTTCTATGCTGCACTCCTTTGGTATTTTTGAGTGCGATGCATCAAATATCCTCTTCATTGATCTACACTCATAAATTTTCAACTTATGCAGAAACTCCAATTTGTAAATGCCCTCAACAACCTGCAAGTTCTTGCACCATTCAATATGTAACTGCTTCAAGTTCTTCACTTTTGACTAACCGCCTATCCTTTTTAATGAAATGCACCGACTAACAGAAAATTCTTCCAAAGATTCCAATGTAGAAACAAATTGAATATCCCGTACCGCTGAACACTTTGACAGATGGAACTCTCGAAGCATCTTTAGGGAGCTTGGGATGAGGAACACTCCTCTCCAACCATAAGTCAACTCGTGAGATTGTAGCTCATTGCGCCTTGGCTCCTCTGACAGACAAACCAATCCCCCGGAAGATTTGCAATCCTCAATACGTGTACTCTTCATTGATTTAAAGGCACCGACAGTTTGATCTTCAAATTGCTCATCCCCCTTGGCTTCTTTCCGTTTTGTCAAAATTGATGAAATGGCTAATGTCTTGAAATCATTCCGTTTGCCGGTCACTTTTTCTAAAGAGTTTGATGGAAGTTGTTCAAAAGTTTGCAAGTCTAGTCCATATAGAGTAAGTTCTTTCAGCATAGAAAGGGAACCCAACTCAGTAGCTGGTGCGCAGCCATTTGAAAAACAAAGGTGCAGCTTGCTCAGATTGGATATCCTCCCAATCCACTGCAAATCGCAAGTTTGAATTACATTTGATGTGTGTGTGGCTTCAGTCTCATCAGATAGGAGCAATTCAACTAAATTAGTAAGGTGTGAGAGGTTAGGGACATTAAGAAATCAAGTAGATCTAAGCCGGAGGGTGGTCAAACTTGTGGAGAGCACTGGCAACTCTCGTATCCCATGACAAGGATACATGTCCAGTCTTTGGAGGTGAGGAAACTTGCTCATTGTACTGGGCATTTCCGCAATTGGTGTTAATGATACATCTAAAGATGATAGCCTTGGTAGTGTACCTATGGAAGCCGGTAATCTTGTAATTCTTGTACATGATACATCCAACTTTGTTAATGGCACTAACTGTGAAATTGAGTCGGGGAGTTCAGTCAAGTTACGACAACTCATAAGAGAGAGGTGCCGCAGATTTTGTAGCTCCCCAATTTGTTCAGGCAAATTTCTAAGAGCCGTACATGACTCAACACTCAAGTCAATCAACCGCCACAAGTTCCCAATAGAGCAGTCAATTTCCATCAAAGACTGACATCCAGAAATAGTCAACTTCTCTAAAACAGAGTTTCTGGGAAAGGTTGGTGTCCTATGTATCGTCTCATTATACTTAAGAGTGAAAACCTTCATTTTCCTTGCTTCCTACAAAAGCCAATGAAACATCAGGACAGACAAGAAATAAATATGGATTTAGGTGACCAATTTGGATCATATGTCATATGATCCTCTCACTAAATGTTAAAATTAGATTATAAATCCATCAAATTTCGTGCTTCTTTAGATGAAAAAATTAGACAATGAGGGAAACTGGCATACCTTGATTAGGCTATCGAATGCATCTATTGCAAAATCAAGCCAATAAAGATTCGCCACAACCACTTTATGTAGATGCAACAAGCCGGTTGCTCCAGGTAATTGCCGAGGAGGGTAATGCAAATCGATCCATTTCAACTCAGAAAGACAGCCTGTAAAGTCGCCTTGGCAGATTACATCATCTAACCAAAGAAACCGCATATGTGGGAACCGTTTAATTTGCTCCGAAGTGACAGTTATAGAATCCCTTGATGGCAAATGGAGTGCTTGAACGCTTCCCTTGATCTGCCAATGACATTGAGGAGAAGAAGTAGAAATTTGTCAATATCCCACAATTTCATTTCATAGAAGAAAGAAAAAATGAAGTAGAAGAGTAGCTCCCAAATCAAAACGTGAATCCTTAATTAAGAAGAGGGTAAGCAATTTTCTGTTCAAATTTGGCCATACTTTACCTTTGTTGATAGTAATTCGTCAATGATGTCGTCTTTATCCCGCAATCTGGTATGCTCTATTTTTGCAATTCCCCTTCCAAGATCTCTAAATTGATCATGCATTCTAAATCTATCATCATCTAAAACCTTTATCATGCACCTCTTAATAAGGATTGCAATGGCATGCTCTGGGCAAAACTCACAATCTTTCCACACGTACATTGGATTAGTCTTATTCTCACCAATGAAAAAACATGCAATATCAAGAAATATCTGTTTTTCACCCAAATTTAAGGCATCATAACTAATCCTTAGCTTTCCCAAGACATCCTCATGAGGTGTTTTGCTTAGCTTCACTAGTGTCTCTTCCCATATTGGTTCCTCTTCAAAACAAAAAAGCATTGAACCTATTGCTTCAAGAGCTAAAGGCAGTCCATCTGTCGTAGAGACAATGCTTTTTGAAAGAGTGTAGTAATTAGTTGGAGGAAAGCTGTCATTGAAGGCATGCCTACAAAAAAGTTCAAGTGCATCTTCGTTGCTCAACCCCACCATTTCATAATCCTCGAATTTATATTTAAATCCCCTAATTTTCAGAATGGTTTGATCCCTAGTAGTAACAAGTATTCTAGTACTAGGATACAAAGATTTCTCTCCAATTAGGTTTTGGATCTGGCTGGCCTTATCAACATCATCCAATACAATCAATGTCTTCTTGTTGCAAATTATTTCTTCAATCTTCTTGATCCCACGTTCAATGTTAGTAATGTAAGGTTCCACTCTAGAATAAGAGATATCAGACAATAATCTTTTTTGTAGCTCAACTAAGCCCTTGCTTTTTTCCATTTCCCTCACATCGTCAAGAAAGCTACAGTTTCTCCCAAAGCGAGGACTTAGTTGGTTGAAGATAATCTTGGCAAGTGTTGATTTACCGATGCCGCCCATCCCGTAGATTCCAATGAGCTGCACACCTCCAGAATCAATGTCTAATAAATTATTTATGGCTGCTATTCGGTCCTCCATTCCAACTAAATCTTTGGTTACTTGTCTTTCTCTTGTCTCGAGCCTAACCACAACCTCGTGAACAACTGCCTGGACAAGTTTCACATAGCTGCCAGAAAGTTGAAATGTTTCAGTTGACAAAAGATGACAAATTTGCATGTTGACTAACCATCTACTAAGCAACTATGTGGGAACGCGATCATGTTTAGGATATATCAAAATTCAACGTTACCCCCAAACACTTGGGAAGACAATGGATTACAAACTTGAACATCTATTACAAGCTTAAGTTAAAGGAATAGAAGAAGTGAAATGTTTGATCTTTATATCAAGTAGAAGAATCAGAATTTCTAGCAAAGATAGGATAGAACTATCAAAAAATAAACATCCAATGAATTACTATAACAGAAGATTTACTTATTTCTTTCGACGAGGAAAAGAACTCTGCAAAGGCAACAGTTCCTTAATCAAGTTCTCTGGCACACAATAGGGATCTTAATACATACATGGATCAAATTAATATACAAAAGATGAAGCAAAGCTGAATTTTTAATATGATGGAAAATAGGTGAAAAAACGAAATTATAATAACCCTTATTAGGTCTCGTGATTTAAAAAAAAAACTAAAAGAACAATTTGAAATTTTCTATTTAAATTTAGGTAATTAGAGTTCGAATATAATTAATGAATTTTTATAAGAAATATGGCCTGATTGTACAAAATAATTTTCACATACTTGGTTAGATTATTACCCTGGATATTTCTCCAGCTCCTATCCCTTGATGCCGTCGACTTCTTTGAGAGCCTGCCGCCACGTCTTTATATCCTCAGAGCTAAACTTCTTCTCCTGACCCTCCATCTTTTGCTCCAAATTCGATATGGCCTCATTGTACAACTCGGTTTTCAGCTTCACATCATCGGGTTTCACATCGTAGAAGATGGGCAACATGACCTTCTCATCTTCTTTAGATTTACAGGTATTCTCCACCATCCTTGCAAGCTCGCGGATGTTGGGATTTCACGAATCATGTATAGGCAATTTAATATAAACGCAGCGGAAACAAGATAAAATTTTTCTACACATGAATCTCCAAAGGCGTTGTTTGTGCGTTTCAATCAAAAATCCGATTATAAGAAGGAAGTTGAACGAATTACCTCTCGAAGCGCGCTTTAAACAAATTTGTCCAAATGTTCTTCAGTTCGAGCCCCACAAACGTCGGACCTCTAGTTCAGACACACCACCAATGGATATCGAACGAAGAGAGAACTTGCGGATAATCACCACTACGATTGTGCTAGCAACTTCGTGGAGATAATCCTTCGTATCTTTGATATTTTAGCCACAGCCCAAAATGAGAGAATCCTTCTTTTCTCTTTTTCGTTTGCGTTTTCATACGTACGCGCACAAAAACGAACACACAAGTTTCTTATATAAGAACCGTGGGTAACCGCCCATGATCCCACGAGCGGTTACGATCGGCAACCGTAGCCAATCGTAGGAGAACCCACGACCAGCAACCGTTGCTGATCGTGGGAAACTACCCCACGACTAGCAACCGTTGCTAGTCATGGGTCATGCATGATCCCACGACTAGCAACCGTCTCTAGTCGTGGGTTCATGCATGAAGATCATGCATGATGGTCATGCTTGTTGACCATCATGCCCCACAATTAAAACGTGCACATAAGTGCAATGCACGCGGTCAGCAATTGACCGTGTGCATAATTTAATTGATTAACAAATTAACCAATTCCAAAAATAAATAAAAAGACATAATCTGTGTGTGCGCATTTAAGGTACATTAACATGTATCCATTTGGGCATGCGTGTGCATCATATGCACGTAGGCTTGTGACTATAATACAAATTAAATTAAATCACATTTAATTTAATTTCATGTCGACTCAATGCGATGTAGTAATTTGCAAACACATTTGCAAAATTATTTCTCTCTCGTTCCACGTTATCTAAATTGGTTATGGTGTGTGACATCCTAGGTTCATCACTAAGCTGGTAGTAAGACTTGTACTAACACATTAGTACTCCCAAAATAATTAATTGTCCCGATTAATCTTTGGGTCCTACAAGCCACGATTGACATCTAGCAATATGTCATGGCTACCCAGATAGTGTGAATGCTTTAAGAACATAATGAACCTGTCAGTTTTGGCTACAGTGTAATTTAATCCCTCCGTCTTACTATGTCCCGATCGAACAAAGACCATGGAATATTTGTCAAGTCACCAATTCGATCATATGCACAAATCTAATTGACATGTATTTTATTTGAGACGTAAACAATTTATTCTCGGTTACAACCCCGGCCGAGGATTTCAATACATTGTCACAATTAGATTGCATAGGACATCATTATAATACCTTGTATGTAACAAGGAGACAGATTCCATATTGCGTACACGTGCAACTTCGTATATGAACAAACTATGACCATCAGGTATAAAGACGGATCAACGACCCGACATTACGTGCACCCGTGAACCATAGTTGTTTAATACACAAGTTAACACTGTACCTCAGGTCTAAGGATTATTTACACAAGACCAAAGCATGAACAATTAGACATTGACCACGCTAAAAGCTTCCATGTTGCTAATCGTTCTATATACGTCACGTTCAGTGAATTTGTCTAATACAAACACTTGTGTTTTAACTCAGGTATCATAATACCTAATGACTTGCGACTCATCATTCCTTAAGTATCCAATACTTAATGTTGAAGTTAAGAACACACCGGTCTCAACAGGATTATAAATATCCACTCAATAATCCATTGACCAGGAGCAGTTTAAAGATTCAGTCTAACTATGAACCCGTCACAATATTCCTGACGTCTCAAGAATAGGTCTAGTTACAACTGATCTTATGGAATCATTCATAAAATAATTGGACAAATGAATGAATACGTCATTGCCATTAATTAAATAATAATGATGATAGTACAACTGAAATCCCTAATATGTAACTATTACATAGTAGCTTTAGGGCATACATCCAACAATCTCCCACTTGCACTAAAGCCAACTTGTCTGGTACCTCAAACCCATTTTGTCAATATGCCTTTCAAAGGAAGATTGAGGTAAGGCCTTAGTAAAGGGATCTGCCACGTTTTCCGCTGAGACAATTTTCTGCAAGGCGATATCACCTCTCCCAACAATTTCTCTGATGAGATGGAAGCGTCTCTCAATGTGCTTGGACTTCTGGTGAGACCTTGGTTCCTTAGCTTGAGCTATCGCCCCATTGTTGTCACAAAACAATGTAATTGGCTGCTCAATTGAAGGAACAACTCCAAGTTCAGAAATAAACTTCTTCATCCAAGCGGCTTCCTTTGCGCTTTAAGGAAGCAGCTACATACTCTGCTTCAGTGGTGGAATCAGCAGTTATGCTTTGTTTGGAACTTTTCCAACTAACTGCGCCACCATTGAATGTAAAGACAAACCCAGATGTAGACTTATAATCATTAGGATCCGATTGAAAATCGGAATCCGTATAAGCTATAACTTTAAATTCTCCTTCTCCATATATCAAGAATAAATCCTTAGTCCTTCGTAAGTACTTAAGAATATTCTTGACTGCAATCCAGTGCTCTTGTCCTGGATCAGACTGATATCTGCTAGTAATACTTACAGCATGCGCAATATCAGGTCTAGTACATAGCATAGCATACATTATGCTTCCAATAGCGGATGCATATGGTATCTTCGCCATCCGCTCTCTTTCTTCAGAAGTGTTGGGACACATCTCCTTAGAAAGACGGATCCCTTGCCTAAAAGGCAATAATCCTCTTTTGGAACATTGCATGTTAAAACGTGTTAACACCTTGTCTATGTACGTAGACCGTGAGAGGCCAATCAATCGTCTCGATCTATCTCTATAGATCTTGATACCTAAAATGTAGGTTGCCTCTCCTAAGTCTTTCATGGAGAATTTCTGTGACAAGAATAGTTTTATCGATGATATCATTGGTACATCATTCCCAATCAAAAGTATATCATCGACATACAAAACTAGAAATGCAATTGCACTCCCACGATCTTCTTGTATACACAAGGTTCATCCGGATTTTTGATGAAGCCAAACGATTTGACTACCTCATCAAAACGGACGTTCCAACTGGAGGCTTGTTTGAGTCCATAAATGGATCTCTTAAGCTTACACACCTTTTGATTTTCACCATTGGATTCAAAACCCCGTGGCTGTTCCATATAGATATCCTCCTCGAGAAAACCATTTAGAAAAGCCGTTTTAACATCCATTTGGAATATCTCATAATCAAGGTGTGCAGCTATAGCCAACATAATCCGAATGGATTTTAGCATGGCCACAGGTGAGAAAGTCTCGTCATAATCGATTCCTTCTTTTTGACGATATCCTTTCGCCACCAGCCATGCTTTGTAAGTTCCAATTTGACCTTCAGCATTCATCTTCCTCTTAAAGATCCATTTACAGCCAATTGGTACAATACCATCAGGCGGGTCAACTAAGGTCCAAACATCATTGGAATACATTGAATCCATTTCAGATTTCATGGCTTCTAGCCATTTACCAGAATCGATGTCCGACATCGCCTCCTCATAGGTTTTAGGATCACCGGGTTGATCACTATCATCCACAATGAATAATGGTTCAATAAGATCAATCGAGTGTCTATAACGAGCAGGTGGGCAAGACGTTCTCGCACTTCTCCTAAGAGGTTGTGTATCAGAAGCTCCCATTTGAATCGAGATTGGTATCGAACTTGGTTGTTTGGTACTTCATTATTTTCTTCTTGTAAGACTATTTTCCGCCCAGCACCACCTTCTTGGATGAACCGATTCTCCGAAAAGAAGCGTGCCTGCTCACCAAAATTCTTTGGTCTGAATGAAAATAGAAATAATATCCAAGAGATTCCTTTGGATATCCAATGAAGCGACCTTGTTCAGATCTTGCCTCCAATTTGTCCATTTTTAGCTTTTAACGAAAGCTGGACAACCCCAAATCTTAATATGATTAAGACTTGGTTTCCTACTATGCCATATCTCATAGGGCGTAGTTGGAACAGATTTGGAAGGCACTCTGTTCAATATATATGTAGCCGTCTCAAGGGCATATCCCCAAAAGGATATAGGTAAATCGGTGTAACTCATCATAGATCGAACCATATCTAATAAAGTACGATTTCTTCGTTCAGATACACCATTATGTTCTGGAGTTCCAGGAGGTGTCCATTGTGATAAAATGCCATTCTCTTTTAAATAGTCCAAAAATTCAGTACTAAGGTATTCACCTCCTCGATCCGATCGAAGAGCCTTAATACATTTTCCTGTTTGTTTCTCAACTTCAGCCTTGAATTCCTTGAACTTTTCAAAGGATTCGGATTTATACTTCATTAGGTATAAATAACCATACCGTGATTGATCATCGGTGAAGGTAATGAAGTAAGAATAACCACCTCTAGCAGTTTCATTAATTGGTCCACATACATCTGTATGTATTAATCCCAATATGTCAGCAGCTCGCACACTATGTCCCACAAATGGCGCTTTGGTCATTTTTCCCAGAAGACATGCCTGACAAGTCGAGTATGACTCAAACATTGATGGATCAATGTACCCATCATTACTCAACTTGTTAATTCTATCTTCTCCAATATGACCTAACCGGAGATGCCAAACATACTTTTTATTTGGACCGTCTCTAGGGCGTTTTTAGTTATGGCATTTATATCAATTCTATTTTGTTTATTGACATCGGTAATCGCATTACCAGACATTGTAATGGTATAAAGATTATTGGTTAATAAGCCAGAACCAACACATCTTCTATTTTGATAAATAGAACATACATCATCAACAAAAGAAAATTCATAATTCTCTTTACCTAAACGAGGTATAGAGATGATGTTCCTAACAGCATTCTTGTAATGCAAACAGTTCTTCAAAACCAATACATGTCCAGAAGGCAAACATAAACGAAAAGTCCCTATAGCTAATGCAGCAATCTTGCTCCATTGGCAAATGTCAGGACAATCTCATTTCGCCCTAGCATCCTGCTTATTTCAGATTCTCGTAAAGACATACAAATATGTGAAGTTGCAGCAGAATCTAGAACCCATAAGCTAGATTCAGCACTAACCATAAGATTAGTTTCAATAAGCATAGACACCATACCTTCACAAGGTTGGTCCTTGGGCTTGACCTTCAAGCTCGCGAGGTACTTCTTACAGTTCCTCCTCCAGTGCCCCTTGACACCACAGTAATGACATTTCCCTTTTTCAATCTTGGGTTTTGGTTGCATAACAGATTTGACAGGCCTCTTCCAGTTCTTTTTCTTCAAAACAGTCTTACTCCTTGAAGAAGAAGCCTTAGCCATAGCCACTACATTTGGCCTCGTGTTATGCATTTCCTTCTCATAAACTACCAGCATGCTATGTAATTCAGCAAGAGTTTTATCCATCTTATGCATGTGAAAGTTTTGGACAAAACCAGAGAAGGAATCGGGCAAAGATTGGAGAATCAAATCCACAGCTAACTCGTTGTCCATAACAAGATTCAGCCTAGCCAATTCTTCAATGTGCCAGATCATTTTCAAAGCATGATCATTAACTGATGATCCTTCAGCCATCCTCATACGGTACAATGCTTTAGATATCTCATATCTAGAGGTTCGACCATTCTCATCAAAATATTCCTTTAAATGCAGAATGATCGACCTAGCATCTTCCATGGATTCATACTTCTTCTGTAATTCATTATTCATCGAAGCAAGCATATATGACCTAACTTTTAAGTCATCTTCATGCCACTTATCATAAGTGACACGTTCCTCTTGGGTCCCACCCTCAGGAAAGGACTTTGGCATCTCTTCATCAAGCACATACCCAATTTTTTCCGAATTGAGAACAATTCTCAAATTCCTCACCCAGTCAGTGAAATTGGGTCCAGTCAAACAATTCTTGTCAAGAATAGAAGCGAGTGGGTTTGTAGTCACCATTTTCAGAGTAATAATATATCTGTTGCAGAAAATAAATTGTTAGCCGTTGTACTTCAAAATAACTATTTCATTTTGGCCTTTAAATGAAATAGATCCTCCCACTAAATTTATATTCGAATCCCATACTCCTTAAGATGGGAAGCGGTAATCTTTGTTGGGTAAAGATTACTAGTGGGGATTGAGTCCCACCAGCCCAAAGCCCACCTCACCTAACAGTTATTGGTGTTCTATGAACTTAGTGAGTGAACCAACTTGTTCAACGCATCATATGCGAGTCCCAATCATAACTTTAGCCTCTAGACCATGAAAGCCTCACCTAACAGTTATTGGCATCATGATCATAGTTAAGTCTAACCCATCGTCTCATGCAAGTATTGAAAATCACAAAAGATTTCCTCACCGACAGTTATTAGAAATCATTTGGCTCCAACCTTACAACATCATATGTATAATGGAGTGGTCCAATATTATGAATGGTAATTAACCCCTATGTATCCATAGCCGATCAATTAACCACCATAATATTGGATCAAACCATGACGATGGTAGGCCACGAGTCCGAAACCCGTTTCGACTTAATATTATTAATAAGGAGATTTGGGTCGTTATTAACGGTCTCACTTTGCACATTAACCGGTTTAATATGCACAATAACATAAACACAAAAATAAATAGATGTCACATAATCATCTATCCTACGTGGTGATCATGGAATTATGGTTCAATGGGTCTCGAGCCAATGAGACCCATTTAGCCATTTTAATGTCTTAACAATAGGGACCTGCTCTTCACTTCTTCTTCAATCTTTGAACTCTTCAAAGACCGGGCCCATAGAGCTCTCCGGCTTAACGGCTCCTCCAATGGCTCCTCTTGAACTCGTAGCATTTACATCAACAATTGATATAATAAACTATGCTAAAATTACATTTCATGAAAAATTAAAATAAAATAAAATAAAAGGAAGGACGCAGCCTTCATTTAATAATTACATCCCAAAAATGAATACCTGTAATCATCATACATTCATCCATACAACCATCATAATGATTAGGGATTTTTCCATGATCACCACCCTTCCTTACGAGCCATAAATTCAAAATTTAAAGCTCTAGAAGGCATAAATAAAATTCTGCATTTAAACAAATTTAAAGTTGAACAACGCAAATTACGTTAAGGAATCAAATCGATGAAACAAATTTCATGAATGCAATTCCAAACGGAAGTTGCGTCGTCATCTTTAAATTCACAATTGCGAATCATATGCAGAACATAAACGCAAAATATAACAAATTATGGATTTTTGATTCAAAATTGATTTAGTTCCAATTTTGCATTGTTGATTAAATTTATCACATAAATTAATCAACGTCTACATAAAAAATCTACGAACTATAAATCAATTAAACGCACGAAAACGCCTAAGGTTGGCTCGATACCACTGTTGGGATTTCACGAATCATGTATAGGCAATTTAATATAAACGCAGCGGAAACAAGATAAAATTTTTCTACACATGAATCTCCAAAGGCGTTGTTCGTGCGTTTCAATCAAAAATCCGATTATAAGAAGGAGTTGAACGAATTACCTCTCGAAGCGCGCGCTTTAAACAAATTTGTCCAAATGTTCTTCAGTTCGAGCCCCACAAACGTCGGACCTCTAGTTCAGACACACCACCAATGGATATCGAACGAAGAGAGAACTTGCGGATAATCACCACTACGATTGTGCTAGCAACTTCGTGGAGATAATCCTTCGTATCTTTGATATTTTAGCCACAGCCCAAAATGAGAGAATCCTTCTTTTCTCTTTTTTTCGTTTGCGTTTTCATACGTACGCGCACAAAAACGAACACACAAGTTTCTTATATAAGAACCGTGGGTAACCGCCCATGATCCCACGAGCGGTTACGATCGGCAACCGTAGCCGATCGTAGGAGAACCCACGACCAGCAACCGTTGCTGATCGTGGGAAACTACCCCCACGACCAGCAACCGTTGCTGGTCATGGGTCATGCATGATCCCACGACCAGCAACCGTCGCTGGTCGTGGATTCATGCATGAAGATCATGCATGATGGTCATGCTTGTTGACCATCATGCCCCACAATTAAAACGTGCACATAAGTGCAATGCACGCGGTCAGCAATTGACCGTGTGCATAATTTAATTGATTAACAAATTAACCAATTCCAAAAATAAATAAAAAGACATAATCTGTGTGTGCGCATTTAAGGTACATTAACATGTATCCATTTGGGCATGCGTGTGCATCATATGCACGTAGGCTTGTGACTATAATACAAATTAAATTAAATCACATTTAATTTAATTTCATGTCGACTCAATGCGACTGTAGTAATTTGCAAACACATTTGCAAAATTATTTCTCTCTCGTTCCACGTTATCTAAATTGGTTATGGTGTGTGACATCCCTAGGTTCATCACTAAGCTGGTAGTAAGACTTGTACTAACACATTAGTACTCCCAAAATAATTAATTGTCCCGATTAATCTTTGGGTCCTACAAGCCACGATTGACATCTAGCAATATGTCATGGCTACCCAGATAGTGTGAATGCTTTAAGAACATAATGAACCTGTCAGTTTTGGCTACAGTGTAATTTAATCCCTCCATCTTACTATGTCCCGATCGAACAAAGACCATGGAATATTTGTCAAGTCACCAATTCGATCATATGCACAAATCTAATTGACATGTATTTTATTTGAGACGTAAACAATTTATTCTCGGTTACAACCCCGGCCGAGGATTTCAATACATTGTCACAATTAGATTGCATAGGACATCATTATAATACCTTGTATGTAACAAGGAGACAGATTCCATATTGCGTACACGTGCAACTTCGTATATGAACAAACTATGACCATCAGGTATAAAGACGGATCAACGACCCGACATTACGTGCACCCGTGAACCATAGTTGTTTAATACACAAGTTAACACTGTACCTCAGGTCTAAGGATTATTTACACAAGACCAAAGCATGAACAATTAGACATTGACCACGCTAAAAGCTTCCATGTTGCTAATCGTTCTATATACGTCACGTTCAGTGAATTTGTCTAATACAAACACTTGTGTTTTAACTCAGGTATCATAATACCTAATGACTTGCGACTCATCATTCCTTAAGTATCCAATACTTAATGTTGAAGTTAAGAACACACCGGTCTCAACAGGATTATAAATATCCACTCAATAATCCATTGACCAGAACAGTTTAAAGATTCAGTCTAACTATGAACCCGTCACAATATTCCCGACGTCTCAAGAATAGGTCTAGTTACAACGATCTTATGGAATCATTCATAAAATAATTGGACAAATGAATGAATACGTCATTGCCATTAATTAAATAATAATGATGATAGTACAACTGAAATCCCTAATATGTAACTATTACATAGTAGCTTTAGGGCATACATCCAACAGCGGAGACACCAGTGACTTGAAGCGTAGTTTTTGGAGAAGATGGGTATATAGAGCTTGGAATTGTCAATTGCTCGCTCAAGGTTCCTACTAATTCTTTCACCCGGTCGAAGCTCTTCATCATCAATGAAAACACAAATCCTGGCATCTACCAAGGCTTGGTGGAGGATATCAGTGAATCCACGACGTGTATCAGGTCCTCTAAAACTCAAGAAGACCTGGTACTCAACTCCTAATGTATTGATGGTGCTCGTTCCTATCTCTGGGTTCGCCATAGGAGTTCTTCGCACTTAGCAGAGTCAGGTCTCTCTCCTCTCAAATAGACAACGTTGAAACAATTCTTCCAGGCAAATTCGCACGAAGCCAAGCGGTTCTCGACTGTGAAAAGCCTTTGTTACATTCATAAAATGAAAAGCTTTGACCACCAGGTCATCCTCCCTCCGAAATTTACAAAAAACAAAATAAAATATCAGTGCGTTACATTAGAAAAAGAGAAAAGGATGCGTATTATGAGAACGTTTGTATTGCGTGGCTCACGAAATTTAATTGCAAGTTAAACGTCTGCAGGCAATTTCGGTGCAGCTTCCAATTTTTAGTCAATAAAGTTGGTGAGTTGGTGGACAATAATGGAGGTGAACCTTTTAACACGCCCAATTTCTTTCGGGTTTCTTTTTCATGCTTTTCACTAGGTGCTTTTGAACTTTCGGATTAAAAAATATTTGATTCTTAAACACTTAAATCATTTATGATTATTATATAGCTGTATCTATAAGTGGACATATTTAAAATCCTAATCCAGTATCGTAAAATCACAATTCATTTATATAAAGTAAGAAAATATTCCTAAAGAATTAAAGCGGCTTTTGCTGCATTCAATTTTTTGGATAATTAGAAAAATTTTCTCCATACTACAGAGATTAGATTTGCTGCATTCTCTACAACAAATGCTCCACATAAGCACGGCCTGAGCATATACGAAATTATTGGATTTGATCTCTTTTCTTTAAAGGCTAATCTTTAATTATAATTAATTACCTCTAACAACTCAAATATTCTCATAAAATGTGTTTTATATTAAAAGCAAATGACTGCAAATCTTTTACAACACGTTGTTTCTTATTAACAACTGTTAGAATGCGTGAGCATCGTGTCGTTGGTGTAGTTTGCACGTCAAATCACACCAAACTAAATGTTAGGATATGTTTCACGTTCGGATGATCCTACGAGAATTATGGGCACTCGACCACCGTTCAAGAATGGTGAGAGGAAATGCAGTGACGGTCATGATGGTCTTGACCATATGAGGAGACTTTGCTCAGATGGAGAAAGAGAAAAGAAGATTAATGATGCCCATTGCCGACATGGGCCTAAGGGGAAAAGGACGAGGAAAGTTGCAAAGACGGTGTCTTTTCATGTTGGTCACTCATTATTTCCTTTCTTCTTCTTTATTTGCTCTTTAATTATGCCTAGTGGACTGCCCACCTGTCCAATGGATATTCCATAAGCGAGATATTCCGTTAATGGGTTGACAGGATCAACACTCGCACGCCCTAGCCTCCTAATTTCCCCCTGTATGTTTATCTTCCCCAAAAGAAAAGAATACCCTCTAAGTTTCTTTATGTCAAAGGGATGTCGAGGTTCACACAAGACCTCTGACGATGACTTTATGGAATAAAGTTGATGGCTTTAAAAAAAATCAGATGGAGGACATTTATGGAGGTGTACCCTTTTACATGCCCAATTTCTTTCGAGTTTCTTCTCGATGCCATTTGAACTTTTGAAATATAAAAAAAAAAATCTGATTTTCAAATGTTTAAATGATTTATAATTATTCTATAGCTAAATCTGTGGTTAAACATATTTATATAGATAAAATCACAATTTATCTATATAAATGCATAATAATGATATATTCCTAACGAATCCCTCTCATTATGACACATTGGACTATGGATAACTAGAAGATTTTCCTTTGTAAGATTGAATTTGTTGCATTCCAAGGCGAGATCCCGAGGAAGTTGTTGGATCACCAAGCAAGCGCAAATGGTCCCTATTGCAAAGGTGATGCTTGCTCTTGGCACAATCGATCTCAACTTGGTTTCTATTAATTGTGTCATTTGATTAAGAGTCACCACTAATTTTTTGTGAACCAATTAGGAGTCAAGTATATTGCTGGATCTGGTCTTACTTTAGTAAACTAGAGATTTGTGGGTTCAGGGACTTGATTAGGTAGGATATATCTAACACCGGATTTGGTATATTTTCTCTTTCTATGAAAATAATTATTCATGCAGTCTTCCCAATCTTAGTTACCGATTTTATTCTTAATGTTGAGCTAGGTAGGTGATCATGCATAGATTCACTCAAGCAAACACATATAAAATCCAATAATACCAAAACAAATAGAGCAAACAAAAGGTAGGAAAATAAATAACTCAAGCCATATCGGGTAAAAAAATCAATACAAAGCCTTGTTATTAAGTTCTTGGACAGGACCCCTTGAGCAATAAATAGAGACTCAACGTAAAATTTTCAAAATAAACTATGCTCAAAACTAGAAAGTAAATAAATTGTAATTCATGAATATTTAGTATATGAACTACTTTTCTAAAATCAACTATTACCTAATTAATGCAATCTAAACTGCAATGCAATGTTAAGAAAACAAAAGTTTGTCTATAATATGCATGATTGCTAAAATACACTGTTAGGTGTCTTTTATTTATTTATTTATGAAAATGCAGTTTATCTTTTTAATTTTTCCGCATTTCCCCATTCTTTATATGTATACACACCCGAGATTAAACTAAAAATTGACTAATGCTGAAATAAATTTGAACTAGAATCTATATGCCAAAATAATATGTAACATAAACCCGATTTTCATGAATATTTGCACTATGTTCACTTGGAATGTTTTTGTGTTCATATATGATTTTTATTCGACACGTCGATAAAGATAAAAAAAATTGAAATTGGGGTTTCCAATCATGACTGAGGGCGTTTTCCAAAAAAAAAATATATCATTTTTTTAATTCTATTTGTTGGCTTAGTCTTAGAAAGTAATTTCCTATTCATTTCATATAAAAATCCGAAAAGTCAAATAATTTACTTTTGAGTTGACTTTTTGGTCAAGTCTTTAACAAAAAGTCAACCCCGAGTCAATTTTTGGTTTTTTATATTAAAAGATTCCTTTCAAGCTTAATTTCGCTTTAGAAGTGAAAATTATGGGAAAATTCAAATGTTTGACCATAAAATCAAACTCTTAGTAAAAAGTCAACTAGGATTTGACTTTTGGTCAAACAATTAACAAAAAAATGGAAAAAATATAAAAATCACAAAATCACTTCATTTTAGCTTCAATTTGATTTTAACATCAAGATTTTTGCGAAAATCGATTAAGAACCTAATTTTCCGAATTTTTCAGTTTTAGGTTTGAAATCAACTAAAAATAAAATTACTTATGCACTAGTCAAGATTATGATTAGTTTCCTTTATGACATTTGATTTAGAGATAATTATACATTCACTGATTCTATCAATTTCAAGATCGGGCAAGGACGAGTGTGAACTGACATTTTTATCCCTAATTAAGGGTCTAAATCCATTCTACATTATTTGCAAATGAATACTTCCATTCTACTCTTTTGTGAGGTAAATTCAAATTTAGGGTTAATTTTGGGAAATTCACTTGCTAGCTTGTCAATTTAGGGAATATAACTCACTTGACTTTAAGAAAATAGGGTTATTGAGCTTCAATTCTTGAAATTCAAGTTGATCCATTTATGATTGAGGTTTAATTTAATAAATTGAAGTTTAATTTTGACATTGATTCTCAATTTAATTTCGACGTAAAAGTCATGCCATCCATTTAAGGCCAATTTGAATGCAATAGGTCTCTCTAGGAATAGGCAATTAAGTTAATAAATGTCTTGCAATTTTAATTAAATCCTATTTCAATTAATTTGCAAATTTTGGCAACAATTAGGTGAAATTGTCCAATTTGGCTTAGAAAGTCCAATTAAGTGCACTTATGGCATAGGTCCAATATTTTTTCATATTACTTAGATAATAAAACCAATATAAATCATCGAAATGTACTTATATGGTTTAATTAGCCTAATTAGATCAAAATTGGATCATTTCTTTTATCATTGGACCATGAAATTTCATGATTAGCAAGATTTCTTTATAATTTAGTCGGCAGAAAAATACTAGGAGTGCCATAATTTTCGTACAACGCTCACTTTGGTGCAAAAACTTTTTTTTCGCTCACTTGAGTGCCACAAGTTTAAAAAAACGTTCACTTGAGTACCACTTTCGACGAGGCTGCCGGAAAAGCTGACGTGGCTGCCGATGAACAATATTTTAATATATTTTAATATATTTATTAATTTTTGGAAATTTTTATATATTTTTTTCTTTTTTTTTTTTTTTTTTTCTTTAGGGTCGACGAGGGTCACCGATGACCCTCACCGGCCGCGAAACCCTTGCCCTAGGCCACGAAGGCCTGGGGCGAGGCCGTTGGAGCTCGGTCGGTCGCTAGCAACGGCCGTCACGGCCTCGCCCGCGATTGGCGAGGGTCTTGCCGGCCAGCACCCGGAGCTTAGCCGGCCGCTGGTGAAGGCCGTCACAGCCCATCCCGTGGCTAGCGAGGGTCTCACTAGCTAGATCTGGGTGCTGGCCAGTGAGACCTTCGCCAACCATGGGTGAGGCCACAACGACCTTCACCAACGGCTGGCTGAGCTTCGATGACCTCGCCTTGGGCCTTCATGGCCTAAAGAAAAAAAAAGGGCAAAAAGAAGAGAGACAAGATGAGGAGAAATTGTGTCATTTTGCACGAAGAATTCACGTTGGCCGGTGAGAGTCACTGCCGGAAACCACGTCGACATCGAAAATTATTAAAAAATTCCATGTATGCATTTTGGCCGAAAGTGGCACTTAACTGAATGATTTCACTTCGATTTGGCCTTCAAGTGAACGAAAAAAAAGTGTTGGCACCCAAGTGAATGATGTACAAAAGTTATGGCACTCCTAGTGTTCTTCCCCCTAATTTAGTCCCTTAAGGATAAATTGCAAAGATTCAAGGGAAAAAAAGACTAAATCATCCTATGGTAGTTCGAATCAGTCTAACTGGCCACCCGTGGAGGAGGTTAGTTTGGTCTTCCTTTGACCGATTCTTTGATGCTAGTGACCACCATGAGGTGGCCCACCTCATGTTCAAACCTCCCATGCCCTTGGTTTTTGAAAATTGCAAATTTAGCCTAAAGTTTTGGAATTTTTTGCAAAATTAACCCTAAAGGTTAACAAATTTGCCAAAAAAGGCCCTAATCTCACAATTAAATCTCAGCCATTCATCAAGAGTGCATCTTAGCCCTTAAAAATATTTAGCATGTGATTAACTCAATAGATGAGATTAGATCTAGGGGTAGGATTAGATCCTAACCCTTGGATTGAACTAAGGGTTAGATTTAATCTAGCATTTTTCCCTCCAAAAACTAGGGGGCAAATAATTTTTGCAGCTCATTTCTCTCTCTAAATTTCCAAATTCTCTCTAATCTCTCTTCTCTCTAGCTTTCCTTCCATTTTTCCTCCTCTCTAACCACCAAAACTGCTACACCTCCACTGCCCTTGCAGACCTCTGTCGGTAGCACCATGGCTACCACCACTCCCTTCAAGCTCCCTCTCCTCCTCTTTGGTCCAGTGGTGGTTGGAGCTCCTCCCAAAGCTTTGCCAATCGAGCTCCTCCCAAAGCTTTGCCAATCGAGCTGTCTTGTTACGCCCCAAACCCCGAGTACGCAACAACCCCTTCCCTTGGCCAATAGAATGCGACGTCCCAGGACGCGTCGTCGACCATTCATTTTATTCTTTCATTATACGCAAGCGAAAGACGAACAATCCCCCAGTCAATCAGACAATCAAACAATCAAACATAGATAGAGGGATGAACAACAAGATTACAGCAACTACTCATTTATACATTCTTACTAGATTAACCAACGGAGGATTGTTTCCAATATACAAGCCCATCAAAGGGTCAGATCAATCCTCTAAGCCAAACTAAAAAGAAACTAGGCTAGGCTAATCCATCCATACAAAAAGAACCCTCTGGTTCAACACCACCATCATAGAGGCCCATTAGACTCAAGCTCCGTCGGGTCGTAGTCGAAGGTGTTTGGGTCGATCACCGATGGAGCGAGGGCAGGATTCTCCACTGCACTGTCGGGAGGGTCTAGCTCTATGGGGTCCCAGTCAACGTCTTTGGGGCCCCTATCGGGCGGCCCATCAAAACCACATAGAGGACCAATCAGAAGATCGTCCTCCCGGATGTACCATGCTAGGAACCGATAGGGGGTCCATTGCCCTAATCCCTCATCCACCTACATGGTGGAAAGATACTTCCCATACAAGTGCATCCTTCCCGAGAAGCGATGGTGTGTCACGACGGTCTCCTAGTCCTTTCGGATCTCGAATCGCACCGGCGGGTGCGCCATTCTAAGGGCCTAAACATGGTTATACAATAATTAATGAGATAAAATCTCTACGAGTCTTCACCCTAAACCCTTGTTAGTACACTAACTCGACTTGAGATATTTCTCTAGAATCACCCCTCAAGCAAACCAACAACAAACAACCATACAACAGCTAGGGTCAATCAACAATCATATACTTGATTCGCATGCAATCTTACTCTGTATGCCATACCCTGCATGTTAAACTCCAATATGATACAAGTAATGCACATGGCCATCAAATAATGCAATTCATCAATCACATGTGAGTCGCATTACAGGCGATCTCACTTGGCCATTGCCACACTCTGCACATTATCAATTCATTCGTGCCAAAAACAATGTGATCAACTCATGCATAATCATAACGAATGATGCCATATTTCTCATGCGTTCTTACACCCACACATATTCCGATTATTACTGCCCCTCAAGACCATAACCAAACCCCCACCGATGTCTACTAGCATAACCAGGCATCGCTTTCCCCCGTGAGGCGCGGCGACGTCGAGGGTTCTCTCCCAATATGGCATTCCCGAAGGAGCATGGGCCCAGCTTCTACCATGACTCCACATCTAGACCCCCATCGGGTTTCTGACAAATCGAACTATCATCCCCCAAACTTTGGCTGAGGCGGTGGGTTCAACTTAGTGATCACACAAGCATACCACCACAATCCACTTTTATCTTGAACATGAGCAAATGCACACATGCTTGCATACACAATCTCAAATCCCTTCTCATAAAAGCGGTCCATTTCCATGTCCCTTAGATAAATCATTTTCCCATTTTTGTGAAAACCATACAATTCATACGGATGTCCATGCAATTACAAACTCAATTCACACCAAAGGATCAAAGCATATGAAATAAGGCAATTTTTCACTTTTAGATGAACAGTGCGCATGAATAGTATTGCGTGAACAATGCACATGAATAGTAAATTATGGACAGTGTCACATGAACAGTAAAATCCTGAATTTAATAGTTAATACATTAAATTCTGAAATCAATCAAAACATGAATTAAAGCAAACAATCAATTAATTAAAGCTAAACAAGCTTAATTACTCATAAACCACATTTAACAAGCACTAATCAAGATTCATCTAAACTAATCCTAATCATCTAACTAACCACTTATCTTAGGGCTAATAAAACTTAATTAAACCCCTAAAACTAAGATTAACCCTAATTAAACAAACTCTAAGCAAGTTTAGGCACTAAACGAAGGATTAGGGCTAAACTCACCCGTTAAGAAGGCTAGAGACATGGACGCGGCGGCGACGACAGAGACTATGCTCAGGAACCCTGACCACGGTGATCCAAGACCGTCCCAAGGCTAAAACAACAACAACTAACTCCGGCACTCACAAAACCTCTGGAAACCGGATTGCCAGGCAGAGGAAGAGGCTGACCAGATCGACCGGCGCTCCGGCGAGTGGCTGGCCGATCACCGAAGACTACAAGGGGTCAAGGGAGATTGGCTAGTGGCTAGTCTGGGTGGCGGTTGGATCGAAACGGGGGTGAAATGGCTTTTTTGGGCGGTGCAGGGTAGAAATTGGCGGACTGACTAGTAGTGGCTTTTAGCCAATAGACGGGCTAGCCAGCGACTTCGTCTGACGAACGGTGGCTGTAAGGGACATGGATGAAGGCTCCTAGTAATGGTGGCAGGTGGTGCGGGCGATGATTAGCTCAGGACATGAATGAATAGCTCAGCTTAAGGAGGAAGGGTAGCAAGAGAGGAAAAAAAGAAGGAGAGGAAACAAGAGGAGAGAGGGGGCGACTGAATAGGGGAAAGAGAGAGATGTGAGAGCTGGTTGTCAAGGCCTCATTAAGGCTCATCAATGCAAGCTCCAAGCCCCATGTAATGACATCATCTTCTCTCTCTTTTTTTGTCTTTTCCTCAATAATATCTAGGGGGTTAAATGGTCGGTTGGGTTCAATGGGCTCACTTGCTTGCCTTGGGTCCACTATGGTGGCTGCCTCACCTTAGGCGTGAGGCCCACGTTGGTCTTGTCCAGCCCACATCCTCATAGGCTCGTTTCCTCAGTCCTTAAACCCCTTTTCCAATTATTCGGCTTTATCGGCAATGTCGAATGTCAAAGAAGCATTGTCCAAAAGTTCGTCCCAAACATTCCAAAAATTTATAGTCCAATATTAGATTCTCATGCCTTGTCAATTTCACCTAAATACCATTTTGGTATGTACTGTTCATGCAGATGCGATTTTGCTTGTATGGATGATGATTCGATCGTAAAAACTTGCATTGCTAATTGCTAAATGCATTGGCAATTCAATGAATCACGTGGACATTTATAAAAAGGGAAAAACCCTGAGGTGTCGGGTGTATATGTCGAGTTTTATATTTTAAATAAGACCAGTATGTTTAAAAAGTAAGGCATGCAAAGTTTGACGGGTTTTCAATAATTATGTGACAACGTGCGATTATTTTCCTGCAATTTTTACATAAGAAATGTGTAGTGATTTATTATGTTGAGTATGTACTATGTTTGCATTGGATAATATGTAAGATTAAAATGGATCATTGTGGTATGCTCGTGTGGTCACATAAATGAACCCGTCACCTCGCCGGGAGATTGGGGGACGAAGTCCGACTTGTCAGAAATCCTGGCGAGAGTCTGGATGCGGAGTCGTGTCAAAGGCCAGGCCCAGGCTCCTTCGAGAATGCTGTTTTGGGAAGGAGCCCTTGACATAGCTGTGCTTCATGGGGGAGGGTGATGCCTGGCTATGCTAGTACACACCGGCGGGAGTTTAGTTGTGGCCTTGAGGGGCGTTAATAATTGGAACACGTGTGAATGCAGGGGTGCATGTGAAAAAAATTGTGACGTGTTCTGATTATGCATGTGCTATTTGCATTGACCATGGCATCGTGAAATTATATCGTGCAGGGTATGGCAATGACAAGATAAGATTGCCTGCAAATTGACTCACTTGTGATTGATCACTGAGATGATTAAAATGCTAGCTGCATTGTTTATGGCACGCATGAAAATTTATACTATGCAGGATATGGCATGACCCGGTAAACATGCCTGCGAGTCGATTGATTGCTTATTGTTTCTTATAGGGTTTACCAGATAGATCATGTGGTTAGTTAAGTCAAAGCAAGGGTCGCTTTGCAATTGATCTGCCATCATTATGAGGATTTGCCTGTTAGGAACCCCGAGGCGAGTTGGCGTCCTAACCAGGGCTTAAGGCTATAACTCATTGAGATTATATCTCACTCCTTGTTATTAATCATTTTTTTAGGTCCGTAGTTATGTCATCTATATTGCCATGGATTAGGAAGTGCTAGAGCACATCGTGGAGGACAGGTTGGTGTGTCCGATGATTGAAGGAAGTAGATTAACCATGTTTAGTGTCTTTGGATGACTATAGGGGAAGTCGCTCGATTAAGGGGCTTGTGTATAAACTTTCTAGGGTTAATTAGTTCAAGAATAAAAATGACGTTGCTGCTATTGTTTGTGGTCTTTCTACTATCCTTGATGTTTATTGACTGAGTGTTGTTGGTTTGCTTCCGCATACGTTTAAATCGCAAGAGAAAAAGAATGGTTAGTGACGCGTCTTAGAACGTTGCATTCATTTGACCAAAGTGAAGGAGTTGTCGCGTGCTTGGGATTCGAGGTGTGATACCAAGTCCTCCTAACTGAGCAAGTTGGTCAAGAAGAAGTTTAGGGGAAAGCAACCTTCAATAGTGAAGAAATTGAGAAATTAAGAGGTATGTTAGGGTCTCTTAATAAACCTTTTGGTGCATGCTCACTGGCACTCTCAGGTAATTCTTGGGTTATTGATTCAAGGGCCACTGACCATATGACTCACACTTCATCCCATTTCAGCACTTATACACCTTGTCCTAGCAATAAGAAGATTATTGTGGCAAATGGGTCTCTTGCTGTTGTTGCAGGGGTTGGAGATGTTCCTATCACAAGTAATCTTGTCCTTAAAGATGTCCTTCATGTCCCTAAACTATCTGCCAGCCTTATCTCAATACAGAAACTCACAAAAGATCTTCCTTGTCAAGCTAAGGAGGATTGGACTTGCTAAGGAACAAAATGGACGGTACTACCTGGAGACACCTCTCACTACAAGAAGAATCATGAATAATTTGTCTTCATCATTTCTTTGTACTTCAAATAAAGAAGCTATTTGGCTTCATCATTTTTGTTTTGGTCATTATTCCTTTCAAGTCTTGAATATTATGTTTCCATCCTTGTTTAAAGATTTGAATATTAAAGACTTCCATTGTGATGTTTGTGAATTAGCAAAGCATAATCGTGTACCATTTCCCATTAGCAATCACCGTAGTTCTGATCCTTTTAACTTAATCCGTAGTGACATTTGGGGACCTTCCTGATTCCAAACATCTTTGGAGCTCGTTGGTTTGTCACTCTAATTGATGATTGCTCTAGGGTCACATGGACTTTCTTACTAAAACATAAATCTTATGTGAGTAGCATTATTCATTCATTTCATTCCATGATTCGAACTCAATTTGGGGTCAAGATCATTGTCTTTCGCTCAGATAATGCTAGAGATTACTTCAATCAAGTATTGTCCCCTTATTTTCAAAAGGAAGGCATTATCCAGAGTCATCTTGTGTGAATACACCACAATAAAACGAGGTTGCTGAAAGAAAAAATGGTCATCTCCTTAACACTACTCGTGCCTTGTTGTTTCACGGACAACTTCCTAAAGCATATTGGGGGGAAGCTGTTCTTACAACTACATACCTGATCAATAGACTACCCTCATGTACATTAGACCACAAGACCCCCATGGCAGTTCTTTCTCAGTTCTTTCCTCACTTTCGTACATCTAATGGTCTTACACCTCGAGTCTTTGGCTAGACTTCCTTTGTCCTCATTCATCATCATCAACGAGGAAAGTTAGATCCTCGAGCAATCAAATGTGTGTTTCTTGGTTGCTCACAAACACAAAAGAGGCTACAAATGTTACCATCCTTCTTCCAAAAAATTCTATCTCTCTGTAGATGTCACTTTTGTTGGAAATAAACCCTATTTTTCACAACCTTATCTTCAAGGGGAGTTTTCAGTCATGGAAGATAAGGACCTTAGTGTCATTGATAACTTAGATTTATCGTTTAATGTCCCTATCAACCAAAACTCATCCACTATTGCTCATGAACCTACCTTGAATCCTATCTCTTGTCCACCACAATCTCCCACATAGCAACATGTCTCTGTTCCTATTCCCACTAGTCCAACTTGTATTCATGATTCTAAGAGTTTTTCTCAGGTGTATTCAAGGAGGGCAGTTGTTTTAGCACCAGAGCAGGTCCAAAATACCACTCTAGGTATTGTCAATGAGAGCACGGTAAGTCCTGAATCTCCTTTGGATGAATAGCTTAGTGATACACCTGAGATTGATCTTGATTTACCTATTGCTATTAGAAAAGGGACTAAAGTGTGCACCAAGAAACTTGTGTATCCACTATCAAATTATGTGTCTCTTAATAGGTTATCATCACCATACAAAAACTTTATTGTGAGTTTAAACACAATTATTGTCCCTAACACCTTGTTTGTAGCACTATCAAAAGAGAAATGGAGGAATGCCATGAAAGAAGAGATGGAGGCATTGGAAAAGAATAAAACATGGGAAATTGTTGACAAGCCAAAGAGGAAAAATCTAGTTGGCTGCAAGTGGGTATTCAAGGCAGATGGCTCTCTAGAGAGGTACAAGGCAAGATTGGTTGCAAAGGGTTACACTCAAACATAAGGAGTGAATTACTAAAAGACATTTGCACTAGTGGCTAAAATGAATATAGTAAAAATTTTATTGTCTTTAGCTTCTCATTTTGATTGGGAACTTCAACAGAATGATGTAAAGAATGCCTTTTTACATGGAGATTTGGAAGAGGAAATCTACATGAGTATCCCACTTGCCTTTGAAGGAAAGGAAACAATAGAAAAGGTTTGTAACTTAACAAAGCATTATATAGGCTCAAGTAGTCACCTAGAGCCTAGTTTGGATGGTTTGCTAGAGTCATGAAGACATTTGAGTATAAGCAAAGCCAAGGAGATCATACAATGTTCACGAAACACTCGGACACAATTGGTGTATGTTGATGACACAATAATCACGGGCAATGATGAAAAGGAGAAACAGCGGCCGAAAGAGTGCATGATTAGGGAATTTGAAATAAAGGAATTAGGGAAACTACGGTATTTTTTGGGAATTGAGGTTTTATACTCAAGGCAAGGGGTCTTTATTTCATAACTAATGTACTTGAAGGATCTTTTGAAAGAAACTAGGAAGCTTGGCTACAAACCAATAGCTACTCCAATTGAGCCGAACAAGAGACTATCAGAAGCAAAAGAGGAGGTAGTAATGGATCGAGAAATGTATTAGCCATTGGTGGAAAAGTTGATTTACCTTATTCATACCCGACTGGATATCTCCTATGCAGTTAGCTTGATTAGTCAATTCATGCATGATCCAAAGGAATCACATCTTTAGGCTATTCATCGAATCCTACACCACTTAAAAGGGAGTCTAGGAAAGGGAATTCTTTTCAAGAAGAGTCCAGATCTCAAGCTTGAAGCTTATACTAATGCGGATTATGTAGGCTCTGTGGTTGACAGGAGGTCTACAAGTGGTTATTGTTCCTTCCTTGGAGGTAACTTGGTAACTTGGAGGAGCCAACAACAAAATGTAGTAGCAAGATCAAGTGTAGAATCTAAGTTTAGGGTAGCCGCTCGAGGAATATGAGAGCTATTATGGCTCAAGATCATTCTTGATGACTTGAAGGTCGAGTGGCAGAGTCCTATGAAGCTATATTGTGACAATAAGTCTACAATTAATATTGCTCATAATTCTATGCAGCATGACATGATGAAACATATTAAGACTGATAGGCACTTTATCAAGGTGAAACTTGAAGAAGGTATGATTTTTTGTCTTATGTTCCTTCAGGACAACAAGTGGCAGATATCTTGACAAAAGGGCTTAATGGTGGAAGTTTTCACGAGCTAGTTTCCAAGCTAGGAATGGAGATATCTATTCACCAGCTTGAGGGGGAATGTTGAGCTATAAATAAAAAGATTATATGGCTGTAAATACATAGGATTTTTTCTTATCTAGGAGGTTTTTGATTTAGATTAAATCCCACAAATCATGGGATTGTAGAGGCTTTCTTTCCTATTTTGTTTGCTAGAATTTATTTGTGTATTAGCCTATAAATACAACATTGTAAAGCAATAGAAGATTTAAATGAGAATAAAAATCTCTCCATCTAAAATTCCTCATATCTTCCTTTCTAGAAGCATTGCTTTGTGTTATCCTTGGTCCCCTAGAGTTGCTTGGCTCTCATGAAAACTTGAAACTCAAGTTGATAGTCTTCAAACTCAAGTTTGCTTTCTCTCTCCTCTCTTCTCTTGTCTGCCGACCCCCACCATCTCAGCTTCACTCTCTCTCTCATTTTCTCTCTTTCTTCCTATTTTCCCTTCATATCTACTACCTCATCACTGTTTTCTACCCCTGCTGTCTGCTATTACCAACTGCCAAAGCTGCTGCCACCGCCTACCGAGCTCAACCCACTGTCTAGAGTGCCACCATCATTCGTCGATTGCTGCCCAGCCTTGCCGGCTGCCCATCCAACCTAAGTCAGCCACCACTCCTTCTATTTCAATGAGAAACATCCATGCTGAAGCTATTTCGCCAAAGTTCGGCCATTGTTTGTCATCTCATGTTGTCCTTGAGCTAGCCACACATAGCCCTCGTCGTTGCTGTTGTACCGGTATCCCTAGTTAGCTTAACTTGTGAGTTATCTTCCTAATCCCTTAATTAGGGGATAATCTTGCATTAAGGGGTACTTTGATTAGTTCTAAGCTTGTTTAGTGACTAATCTTGTTTGTGGTTAATTAAATTGATTAAGGGAGGTTTAGTATTAGTTAATTATGATTAATTATTTATGGGAATAATTAATTATAATTAAATTATTTTGTGGTAATTATTTAATTATGGAAATATTAAATTATTTTTTGATAATTAATTAATTAATTATAATAATTAATTTCTAATTATTAATTGTTTGTTGATAATTAATTATTTTGGTTAAATAATTAATTATAATTCTTTGTTGATAATTGATTAATTAGAGCAATATTTATACTTATATGCTTGTTGCTTAATTATCAAAGGTTGATAGTTATATATATGATAATATTATATGGCCTTTGATTATTTAAGGAAGTATTTTATTAAAGTGATTTGTGCCATGTAAAGTAATTATTTATGAAAATAGTTATGACTCATGACTATTTTGTGGGAGTTAATTAGTTATGGAGTAATTAACTCAAGTACTTTATTTAATATTAATAAGTACTTTTGGGAACAATTAAAGTCTACAATTATTTTGTGGTAGTCAATCATTTATGGGAATAATTGATTAAAGTTAATTTGCTGAGGTATGTGATTGGTTATCGAAGTAATTACTTGTGGGCAAATTATCAATATTTGTTTGTTATTGCGGGAATAGTTAATGGTGATTATTGTTTTGGGTACTATATGATGATCGTGAAAATAATTGGTTGTCATTCATTTCTTGTGATGATTGATTAATTGATTATCATGGTACAAGTTGGTTGAGACTGATTGTTGGACTACGACTTGAACTTGTGTTTGTTGGTTGTATTTGGAAGCTGTTGAATTATGTAAGTTTACATGACCATTAATGATTGTTGCATTGCATCGTATATGTGTTATTTACAATAGCATGTTGTGTAAGCACGAATCATGGTTGCATTAGCTAAAGTGAAAAGAAAGAAATTGTGTGGTTGATAGTTGTTCTACATGATCACATAAAGGAAATCCCGGCGTTGCTGAAAGACCACCAATCTTCGAGTTGTGCCATGGCCTTTAAGATCACCCAATTTTTATTGGATGCCTAGCAAGTGGCTAGTTGTTGTGTCGCAGTTGAGGCTGAACTGAACTTCCTTTATGGAATGCCGTCTAGATGAGTTTCATGACATAGCCATGCCCAACGAGATGGGACAATGCCTGATTATAATAGTAGATCGCCAACCATAAGTTGTGCCGTGGCCCAAGGGGTCATAATAATTGGAACACACGTGGATGCTTTGTACATAAGAAAGTTTGATATGTGTTCTGATTATGTGATCCAATTGATTGTATTGTTTCCGGCAAGAGTTATATTGTATCATGTAGGGTACGTGTGCCAAGGTAAGGTGAGATCACTTGTGGTTGTACTTGATGGCTGATGGTTTGTGCTGTGGTTGAGAACCTTTACATGTTAGTAGATAAGGTAAAGTGAGAAATGCTTTGCAATTGATTTTCCATCAATAATAGGTTGCATGGTTAGGATGTACCTAAGGCGAGCGAATTTTCTAACTGAGACTTAAGACTTTAACTTATTGATTTATCTCACCCGTCATGGTTAAACATTTTCAAGGCCTTAGTATGATGCCATACCCGGTGCGTTTTGGTGTCCCCATGGACACTGACACCGTTGTCACCACACGACTCATCCCAGGTCTCAATTTTGTATACAAGTATCACATTACTACTACTTGAGTCAATTAGGAGGAGAGGGATCTTTACACGCCTCATATGTTCAAGGCATGGTTCATGAGGCAGGGGAATATGGTACATGGCCTTCTAAGGAGTTTTGATGGACCACCGCCTCATGAGGGTCTGGGTAATGAGGTGCGGGACCTGTGGACCTTGACCCTTCGGATGGCAATTTGGAGGATCCCTCGACTGGAAAGTTTGACCCTTTGAAGGATAGCGATTAGGCACCTGATGCCGGATCTTTTTGACTAACCTCCCCTTTTTGTGACAGACATAGGTTAGCCTTACTTAGTCCCTTTTTGTGTAAGCCATTAGAACAATGCCCAAGGATGGGCATGTATATACGTTTCCCTAGGCTAACCTTAGTAGATAAATAAAAAGTGATGATGTTGTTTTACTATTATGTCTTTCTACTATCCTTATTTGATGTTTGATTGGGTTTTAGTAGATTCATTTCCGCATGTGCTCAATGGCAAAATAAAATGAATTAGTTGACAACAAATCCTAAGGTGTTGCATTTATCTAACCGCTAGTGAATTGAGATTATCGTGTGGTTGAGGGTCAAAGCATGACATTCTCATATGTATTGATATTAGAGCCCGGTCAACACTTAAGGTGATAAAGTGCGATGGGTCTTAGGGATAGTTAGCTAAGAAAGATGTTTCTTTTGCTTGCATGTATTTGCTTGTAGAAGCTATTGTAGTAAGAGGATTGTCTCGATTTCTAATTCCGTATTGGAATTGGAAAGCAAGTTAGGTGAAAATCCTGTGTTTTGAGCAATCCACATTAGAACACTCCTGAGCTGAGAACTCTAGGGCAAAGGACCCCTAGGAGAAGGACAGTGCAAGTCCCAACTGGTGCAAGAGAAAAGGCAGTAGAGGATCTAAGGATGGATGGAATTATGCATGCCTTGAAGGCTTTGATAGGACAGTAAGTTCAGACCCAAGCAACTGTTGCTGCTACTGCAGCAGCCATCGCTGCTATTGTAACATCCTGAATTTCGACCCATTTTGGGACAGATGAAATGGTTATTTTGTCAATGCGCTATTAGTTATATTTACTCTAAGTTGGCCCTTCATGAGTTAACTAACTATTCATAAAGGCAATTAAGGATTGATACGTGTACGGCTAGTGAATTCAATCAGGGATATGCCGCTCAACCATAAGGATTAAAAAGGAATAATACCACACCGTTGTAGGCCAATTAGCGAACGGAAATAAATCGATTCGACAGAAGGACGAGGTCGGATTGTGGGTGGTTCCACATGACTTCGATATTGACTTTGAACGACGTTCAACCGATTTCCTTTTGGCCTTGTATTTAGCGTGAACAATTAACCCCTCATGATTACATGACAATCAAGGATCGCCCTGATTTAAATATGCACTATCGTGGATTGAAAAGCTATCAACCACGGGTCAAATGCGCGAGAACCCCTAAACGCCGCCCAAAAATTAGGTCGTACTAAAGTCGCGATTGATTGATTTTGACCACGAATTTCAATTTGGTATCAAGTATCGAACTTTTAAGGATGTCAAGACTAAAATATTGGACGTTGCCTCATAGATTCTCGTATTTATCGGTAAGCCCGAAAGTTATTGGAAAATGATTCAACGGGCCAAGATTTTGAGCCAAATATTTGGGGATTTGTGCTTTGGGGGTAAAAGGACTAAAATGCCCTCTGTAGAAGCTCGTTTAGGAAGTTGTTTTATTTTCTTTTCTTTTTCTTTTTTTCTTTTCTTCCCTTCATTTCTTCCTCCCCTTTGGCCGCTCCTTTCCCCCACACTTCCCCTTTCTACAGCACGCCCACTTGCCCCATCCCATCTTTCTCCACCATTGACTTGTGTTCTCTTCTCTTCTTTTCTCTCTCCTCTCACCTGACACCCCCATATGCACCTCTCTTTCTCTCTCCTCCTCCTCCTCCTTCTTCTTCTTCTTCTTTCTCTCTTCTTTTTCTCTTATGGCCAACGCCCTAGGTGTTACTACTACCTTGCTTCTCTTTAGACTTGATCGATAGCTGTCCCCACTGCCAACCGACCTCAACCGTCCCACTGGTCTCGCCGTCCGCCAGTTTCACCCAAAGCCAGCACCTTCTTCCTCCACTTGGCTGTTGCTGCGACTGCACTTTCTTCTCCCTGGTTTGCCTCTGTCTTTGTCGTTCGACCACCGAAGCAGCTTCGACAGGGTGTTGAGCCGCCGCAGGGTGCTGGAGCCGACACGAGCCACCTCGAAGCTAGCTACTTCCTTCTCTTTCGTCGACTTGTCCACTGCTACCGTTGCTACTGTGTTTCCACCCTTCTGCCAGCTCGTTGATGGCTACCTCAGCTCCACCGCATCCCTAGCTTGTGCTGGACCGCCCTTGCCATCGCGATTGTTGCTAACAAGCTGCCCGGGTTGCCCGAACCGAAACCCTCACCCCATTCTTTCTTCCCTTCAGACTGCTGCTGCCCTATCATTCTCATTCGAACGGTCTCCGCTGCAACTCCGTCCAACCGTCAACTCATTATTGAAGTTGCTTGCTACTGTCCGGAGTTGCCGAACCGCCCACTAGCCAGCCCCGTGCCGCCTCAGCCGCTGGTTCCTCTGTTTCTTAGCTTCTCGCCGCGCGGATAGCCACCCTCAGCCTAGATTCGGCCCCGTGGTGCCTCATCTCAACGCACCGGAGGTTCCCGGGCATTCCCCTCACCGCCATCGTCGCACCCGTGCCATCGGAGTCACTAAACCGTGAGTCGATTTCCTAATCCCTTAGTTAGGGGTTAATCTTGCTTAGAGTAGTTTAATTAGTGTAATCTTGGATTAATGCTTTGGATGATGATTATTAGTGTTTTAATATTATTGATTAAGCTTGCTTAGTGTTAATCATGGTTAGAATAAAGTAACTGTAGTTAGATTAAAGTAACTGAGGTTACATTAAAGTAACCTTGGTTGGGTTAGTTAACCGTAGTTGGGTTAGAATAGTAACCATGGTTAGTATTAATCAGTTTATTATTTTCGGAATTATAAATTAATTAATTATATTATTTTATAATTTCGAATTATTATTATTACTACTATTCATTCTGAAAATTAATTATTTTTTGGGAAAATAATTATTTGTGATTATTTTTTGGAAATGGTTTTAATAGAGTAATTTTGTGAGAAAAATTACTACAGCCTATTTTTGTAGTGTCAATTGTTATTATTAATTGTTATTAAGGGATATGAGTTTATTAAAGAAAAATTTTCGGAAATGAAATTTTTTGGGTGAATTAATTGATTTTAGTATTGTTGTAAAATAATAAGTATTTTATGGGGATTATGGGATTGGAAAATAATTATAAGCATTTTGTGGGAGTAAATTATTTTATTGGAATAATCAACTATAGTATTATATGCTTCATAAAGGAGTATTTTTGAAAATAATCATAGTTTATACTTATTTTGGAGATGATTGCTTATTTATGGGGATAGTTGATTGTCGTAGTTGTGAAGACACGTGTTTATTTGTTCTTGAATATTGAGACGCGTGTTTATTTATTATTGAACATTGAGACACGTGGTTGGGTACCGTAATTATTCATGTACGTGATTATTCTGGAAAGGCATGCAAGTATCGTGATGTTGATTGGTTAGAATTGATTGTCAGACTGTGACTTAAACTGCTGATTGTTGCAACTTTCGTGAGTGATTGGACAATTTCTATTGTACGTGTAACATCCTAAATTTTGACTTATCTCGGGATATATGAAAAGGGTTATTTCTCGATGCACTGCTAGTCACGACTACCTTGAATTAATCACTCAATGGTAACTGACCTATTTGAAAAGGCAATTAAGGAATGATACACGTACGACTAGTCAATTCAATCAGGGATAGGCCGCTCGACCATAAGGATTGAAGAGTAATGATACCACACTGTTGCAGGCCAATTAGCGAATGGAAATAAATCAATTCGACAGAGATATGAGGTCAGATTGCAGGTGATTCTACACGACTTCAATATTGATGGCGAATGACGTTAAACCAATATCCTTTTTGGCCTTGTACTCAGCGTGAGCAATTAATCTCTCATGATTACATGACAATCGAGGATCACCCTGATTTGAATATGCACGATCATGGATTGAAAAGCTACAACCATGGGTTAAACGCACGAGAAATTCAAAAAGCCGATCGGTAGTTTAGGTCGTGCTAGAGTCGTAATTGACGGATTTGAATCCCTATTTTCAATCAGGTTTCGGGTATCGAACTTTCAAGGATGTCGAGACTAAAATATTGGATGTTGCCTCATTGATTCTTGAATTTATCGGTAAGCCCGGGAATTATTAGAAAATGATTCAATGGACTTAAAAATTGGAACCAAGAGGAATTGGACCGACCGGAGGCCCAATGGGCCTTGCGCCTATGAGGGGTTGGCCACATGGGCCCAAGCTATCCCAAGTGGGCCCAAGGAAGCCCAACTTCTAGCCTTTGAGGCCGTTAGCTTTTTCTAGCCCGTTTCCCTTCAATTTAAGCCCAAACTGATTTTATTCTAGCCCGTACAGTATCTTGGCCCATATGTACATATAGTAAGGTATACTATACTTTGGGAATTTACCAATTTGCCCTTTCCAGAAGATGCATCATTGTTGCAGGACAAGCCAAGAAAGTCAAGGAAAATTGAAGGGAGATGATGTTTTCGAAGGGAAATTGGGATTGGCTTCTTGCTTTCTTTCTCTCTCTCTCTCTCTCCCTCTCTCTCCTCATTTCTCTCCCTCCCCAATGTTGCAGCTCACTCCCACGTTTCTCCCCCTCTTCCTCACTTTTTCTCCCTCATTTTGTCTCTTTTCCTCTTATTTTCTCCATGGTTCTTCTCATTGGATGCCCCCTTGACCAATTGGACCACCCTCACCCGCCATCTTTGCCGCCTTGCCGCTATTTTTAAGCCACCATGCCGCGGTGGTGCCGCCTGTCCGTAGCCGCCAAGCCACGTCTCTCTCCCCCCCTCTTTTCTCTTCTATCTTCTTCCTTTTCTTGCTGTCTTTTCTATTTTCCTGTCGGAATCCGCTTTTACTGGAGCCGCCATCATCGCCTTAAGTGTAGCCACTGAAGTTAAGGAGCCAGTCACAGACCGCCAACCACCCCTAGTTGCCGCACACCACCGGCCACCCTTAGTCATCGCCAGCTGCCTATATGGGCGTTTCCACATTGCTACCCCCCTTTCTCGTGAACAGTAATCTAGGGCTGTTTTGGCCACCGTTTGTCGTCCGTTGTCATCCCCGAGCTTACCCTTCGTAGCTCTTGTCCCCCTCTACGCACCAGTGTCGCTAGATTTCAGGCCCAAGTAAATTAATTTCCTAATCTTTGCTTAGGGCTTAGTCTTACTTAGGGGTTAATTAGTGTATTTGTGTGCTTGTGATTAATTAAGGTTGATTGGTTGATTAGGCTAGTTAATTAAGCTAACTATGGTTGGGTTAATTGATTAACCATGGTTAGGTTTATTTAATTTTATTTAATTAATTAATTTCGGACGAATTACTATTCACATGTACTGTTCACGAACACTGTTAATGATTATTGTTCACAATTACTGTTCATGGCACTGTTCATACGGAAGCAAATTTTAGTCTTAATTTCATGTGCTCTTGATTGTTATGGCTTGTTGAATTATTGATTGTGAATTATTCCCGAGAGTTGGGGAATTATACATGGTTGTTGATTGGTTGGAATTAAATTTCAATTTGTCGTAATTTTCACTAGTGGTTGGATTGTACTGCATGATATTATACGTGTTTCAACTGCAATAACATATTGCGTGAGCACAAATTGTATGTGCATTCATGATAGAGCAAAGAAAAGAACGAATTGTTTAATGATGTGTTGCATGGTCATATTAAGAGGAGAGCCTGGCGCTGCCGATAAACCACCAACCTTTGGGGTTGTGCCGTGGCTTTTTGGTCGTCTTGACTTTGGTCGATTGCTTGATAGTGGTCAGTTGTGGAGTTGCGGTAGAGGCCGAACCCATGCTCCTTAGGGAATGCCATCGGTGGGGGAGAGCCCACGACGTCGCCGTGCCTCATGGGAGAGGACGATGCTTGGTTTACGACCAATTAACTGCTAACTACAAGGTTGTACCGTGGCCCTAGGGGTCGTAATAATCAGAGCATATGTGGGCAGTGTAATATGAGAAATTTTTGTGCAATACTCTAATTATTTGCATGCCTCTTACTGTTGTTGTGAGACAATTGAGAGTTTCTGCAAGTTACGTGTGCCAAGGCTAGATAGGGTTGCCTGTGATTGCACCTGTTTATTATACTGTCTCTGTTATCATTTTCTCTAAGGTGGTATTGATTGATTTGATGGATTAGATTGCATGTTAAACTCTCGAGGCAAGCGAAGTTCTTAACCGAGGCTTAGGACTTTAACTTGCTAAGTTTATCTCAACCCGTCGTGTTAACCATTTTCAGGTCTATAGGATGGAGAATCGGCGCATGTTACGGTTCGTGGCCGTCTTTGAAAGGAGTAGATTAACCCTGGCTTGTCAGTTTCATTGGCTCATTAGTAAGATACCCATGGTAAGGGCTTGTACTTGTAAACTTCCAAGGGTTAATCAATAAATAAATAAAGCAGTACTTTTGAATGTGTTCTTGTTGGGTTTTTCCTACTATTCCTGCTTTTTGTAATAGACTGGAGGATTGTGATTTACTTCCGCATGTGCATAATTACAAGATAAAAATAATGGTCGACCATGCATCCTGGAACACCGCATCTAAATGACTACGAGAGAACAGGGATTGCCACGTGCTTGAGGGTCGGGGCATGACAGTACATGACTGTTGTATACTGCTACATTTCATTATACGTGTCTTAACTACAATAGTATGTCACATGAACACGAACGATGTTGCATTCACGACAGAGCAAAGACAAAAATAAATTGCTTGATGGTGTGTTGCATGGTCATATTAAATTGAGAACTCGGCGTTGCTGGATGACCGCCAATCCTTCAGGGTTGTGCCGTGGCCGTTGGGTCACCTAACTTTGGTCGGATGCCTGACAGTGGTCAGTTGTAGGGCTGCGGTAGTGGGCGAGCCCTATGCTCCTTCGGGAATATTGTCGGTGGGGGATAGCCCATGATGTTGTCGTGCCTCGAGGAAAAGAGGATGAAGCTAGCATAGGCCAAAGACTACCTACCATAAGGTTGTGCCGTGGCACAGAGGGGGAGGGGTTGTAATAATCGGAGCATGTGTGGATGTTAAGACATGAGAAAGCTATATGCAATGCTCTAATTATTTTCTTGTATCTTAATGTTGTAATGATTTAAATGACAGTTTCTATAGATTGCGTGTGCCAAGGCTAGGTAGGGTCGCTTGTGTTTGCATCTACTTATTGAACGATTGAGGTGTAGTATTGTGTTCAATACCAAACTAGGTTGCATGATTAGACTACCCTCGAGGTGAGCGAAACTCCTAACCGAGGCTTAGGATTTTGACTTACTGAGATTGTATCTCACTAGTTATTATATAACCATTTTCAGGTTCGTAGGATGAAGAACTGGCATGTGTTATGGTTCGTGGCCGTATTTGAATGGAGTAGATTAACCATGGCTTGTTGGTTTCATTGGCTCGATAGGAAGATACCCGTGGTAAGGGCTTGTACTTGTAAACTTCCTAGGGTTAATTAGTTAGTTAATAAAGCGATACTTTTGAATGTGTTCTTATTAAGTTTTCCTGCTATCCCTGCTTCTGTAATTGACTAGGGGATTATGATTCACTTCCGCATGCGCTTAATTAAAAGATAAAAATAATGGTCGGCGATGCATCCTGGGATGTCACATCTATTCCTATTGATGTTCCAGAGGCTATGTGAGAAAATTATGTTTGCTTGATGCACCAACGAGTTGAACAGTTTATGAAGTTGAAGTCACCAAAGTTCACTAGGACAGGTGATCTTGAGACTGCAACCCACTAGGTCAGAGAGTTGGAAAAGACTCGAGGGTCAATATATGACAATTAGAATCTACGGGATGGGCAACATTGGTAAAACAACACCCTCCAAGGTTATTTTCAACCAACCATATCTTTGCTTTTGGAAAAACTACAGCTTTCTTGATGACGTGAGGGAAATGCTAAAAACCAAGGGCTTAATCTAGCTGCGTGAAAAATTATTGTCCGATGTCTCTTATTCTAGAGTGATTCATGACATCAATAGCATTGATAGATGCTAATTGTAATGGATGATGTCAATGAGGGCAACCATATCCAAAAAGTAACCATAGTGAATTTTTTTTGTATCCTGGTACTAAGATGCTTGTTGCCACTAGGGACAAAAATGTTTCGAATATTAGGGGACTTAAATAAAAATTCAAGGAGTATGAATTGATGGGTTGAGTGATGAAGACGCACTTAACCTTTTTGTAGGCATGCCTTTAGTTAAATGTAAAATAGCAGAAGAGAGAATGGGGAACTTGTATAGATGTATTCATCCACAATTCATTTTCGCATAGTGTGGATTAGTTTCGTTGTCTTTCATAGCATTATGTTGCTTTAGTTTTCATTATTTTCTAGTGTGCACTCACTTGTTCTCGAAAATACTTTAAGGTCAAAATTCCAAGTTTGACCAAAAAAATTTTCCAAGTGAATATAGTGCAAATTTTGGTATAAGTATAGCCAGAATGCCAAAACTTGGCACGAAGGGACACTTAAGTACCAAAAGTTACAAAATGTACACTTAAGTGCCAAAATCGCATTAAAAATGATCACTTAAGTGCCAATGACGAGAAAATCCGGCCAAAATGCTGACATGGCATTTTTCTGGCGATCTAGGGTCGAAACGGCGTCGTTTTTTGTGCTGATGTGGCCAAATAAGCCTAAAATGACGCCATTTTGGCCAAACATTTTTTAATATAAATATTAATTAAATAATATTAAAAGCGAAAATTTTAAAAAAAAAAAAAAAAAAAAAAAAGGGGGGCAGTAGCCCGCCTATGGCCGTCGCCCCATTGCTAGTGGACCCTCGCCAGACGCTTGGGCACGGGTTACCGACCCTCGCTGACTGGCGGCGAGGGCCAGACAGCCCCTGCCGACGCCGAGAGAGGGTGGCGACCCTCTCCCAGATTTGGGCGAGGGTCGGTTGCCTTCTCTTGGCGTCCGGCAAGGATCGTTTTGACAAGCTGTGCCGCTTACCCCCTCTTTTTCTAATTCTCGCTTTTAATATTATTTAATTAATATCTATATTAAAAAATAAAGTTTGGCCAAAACGACATCGTTTTGGATTTATTTGGCCACATCATCACAAAAAACGACACTGTTTCGACCCCAGATCGCTGGAAAAATGCCATGTTAGCATTTTGGCTGGATTTTCTCGCTGTTGGCACTTAAGTGATCCTTTTTGCTCCGATTTTGGCACTTAAGTGTATCTTTTGTAACTTTTGGCACTTAAGTGTCCCGTCATGCCATGTTTTGGCACTTTAGGCGTTCGTATTTCTGCAAATTTTCATGAAAATTCTGGTTTATATTACATATTATTTTGGTGTATGAATCCTAGTTGAAAATTATTTCGGTGCTTAGTAAATTTTTAGTTTAATTTCATTTCACTATATATAATATATATAAAGGAGGAAATGTGAAAAAATAAAAATAAAAGTACATCTGCATTCTCATTAAATAAGTACATCTGGGAGTGTTTTAGAAATCATGCATATTCATAAACAGATTTTATTTTCTTAACACTGCATTGCACTTTAGATTGCATCAAGTATATTTTACTTCTAGATGCAATAGTTCACTTTAGGAAAGTAGTTTATATAGTAGATATTCATGAAGTATCATTTATTTACTTTCCAGTTTTGAGCATACTTTATTTTTGAAATTTTACAATGAGTTTCTATAAATAGCTTAAGGGGTCATGTTTGAAAACTTAATAAAAAGGCGTTCTATTGATTTTTTTTCCTCGATGTGGCTCAAGTTCTTTATTTTCCCACCTTTTATTTGCTTGTTTTCGTATTGCTGTACTTAATATGTGTTTGCTTGAGTGAATTTATGCAAGATCACTTACCTTGCTCAACATTGAGAATAAAATGGCTAACTAAGATTGGGAAGGCTACATGAATAATTGTTTTCATAAAAAGAGAAAATAAATACTAGATTGGGCGTTAGATATATTGAGCCTAATCAAGTCCCCGAAGTCACAAATCTTTGGTTTGTAGAAGCAAGATGGGTGTCACGCCCCAAACCCTGAGCACGTAACAACCCCTTACCATAGCCAATTGAAAGCAACGTCCCAGGACTCGTCGACGACTATTCATTTTAATTTTTCATTATGCGCAAGCGGAAGATGAACCATCCCTAGTCCAAATAGACAATCAAACAATCAAACAGGGATAGAGGGATGAACCAAAGGAGGATCGTTTTCCGATTTACAAGCTTGACAAAGGGGCCGATCCGTCCTCTAAGCTAGACCAAAAAGAAACTGGGCTCGACTAATCCACTTATACAAAATGAACCCTCAGGTTCAGCTCCACTATCACTCAAACCCATCGAACTCAAGCTCCGTCAAGTCGTCGTTGGAGGCGTTTGGGCCGATCACTGGAGGAGCAGGGGCAGGATTCTCCACTGCACTGTCAGGAGGGTCCTCAAGGCCCCTACCAAGTAGCCCATCAAAACTACGTAGATGACTGATCAACATATCGTTCTTTTAATGAACCACACTAGGAACTGATGGGGTATCTATTACTCCGATCCCTCGTCCACCCAAATGGTTGAGAGATACTTCTCGTACAAGTGCACCCGACCTGGAAAACGGTGGTGCGTCACAATGGTCTCCCAATCCTTTGGGATCCCAAATCGCACCGGTGGGTGCACCATTCTAAGGGCTTGAAAGTGGTTATACAAGAACCAGTGAGATAAAATCCCGGTGAGTTCTTCCCCTAAGCCTTGGTTAGTACACTAACTCAACCCGGGGTATCTCTCCAAAACCACCCCTCACACAACCCAACAACAAACAACTAGCAATCAGCAACCAAACAACAACCAGGGGCAACCAACAATCATATAGTCGGTTTGTATGCAACCTTACCTGATATGCCATACCCTACATGTTAAATGTTAGCACAATACACGCAATGCACATGGCCATTAGATGATGCAATTTATCAATCACATGTGAGTTGCATCACAAGTGACCTCACCTGGCCATTGCCACACCCTGCACAACTGTCATTTAAATCATCACCACATTAAAAAGCATGCAAATAGTCAGAGTGTCACGCCCCGACTCTCGAGCTCGCGGCAACCCCTTCTCCATGGTCAATTGAAAGCGACGTCCCAGGACCCATCGACGACCATTCGTTTTAATCTTTGATTATGCGCAAGCGGAAGACGAACCATCCCCAGACAATCAATCAATCAACAGGGATAGAGGGATGAACATCCAAAACAACAGCAACTACTCATTTATTCAAATTACTGGATTAACCAACGGATGATCGTTTCTGAATTACAAGCCCGACAAAAAGGGCCGATCCATCCTCTAAGCGAAACCAAAAGAACTAGGCTAATCCAATTAAACAAGAAGAACCCTTAGGTTCAGCACCACGGTCACTCGGACCCATCGAACTCAAGCTCCGTCGAGTCGATCACTGGAGAAGCGGGGGCAGGATTCTCCACTGCGAGTACGCCATTCTAGGGACCTGAAAATGTTTAACCACGACGGGTTGAGATAAAATCTCAGCGAGTTCTTCCCCCTAAGCCCCGGTTAGTACGCCAACTCAACTCGGGGTATCTCTCCAGAACCACCCCTCACTCAACCCAACAACAAACAACCAAAACCAAACAACAGCCAACAACAAACAGGGCAACCAATAATCATACAGTTGATTCGCATGCAACCTTACCCGGTATGCCATACCCTGCACGTCAAATCTCATACAATGCAAACAAGGCACATGGCCGTTAGATGATACAGTTCATCACTCACATGCAAATCGCGTCACAAGCGATCTCACCTGGCCATTGCCACACACCCCGCACGACTGTCAACTCATGCGTGCGTACCACAAATCATCACGACATTAAGAGCATGCGAATAATCAGAGCATCTCACACAACTTTCTCATGTCTCACACTCACACATGCTCCGATTATTAACGCCCCCTCCTGGGCCAACGGCACAACCTTATAGTTGGCGGTTCCTGGCTAAACCAGCTTCGTCCTCTTTACCTCGAGGCACGGCGACGTCAGGGGTCATCCCTTCCCTCTGACGGCATTCCCGAAGGAGCACAGGACCCGCCCACTACCGCAGTCCCGCATCGACAGAACATAGGACCCGCCCACTACCGCAGTCCGTCACATGTCCCCCGTCAGGCATCCGACCGAAGTCAGGCGACCAAACGGCCACGGCACAACCCCATAAGGATTGGCGGTCTTCCGGCAACGCCGGGTTCCCTCTCTTAATGTGATCATGCAACACATCATCAAGCAATTCATTCTTGTCTTTGCTTTTTGCTTGGTCGTGAATGCAACATCGCTCATGCGTTCATGCTCATGCGACATGCCATTTCAAATAACTCACGCAATATGTCATGCGGTATCACTCGCCAAATCCAAAATTCAATTTCCAATCAACACTCGATCAAGCATTTCATCATCAATCACGAGTATAATTAACAATCGGCACTTCAATTAATCACAACAATCAAGAGCACATCAAATTAAGACAAAAATTAGCTTCTGCATGAATAGTGTCGTGAACAGTAATCGTGAACAGTGCTCGTGTACAGTAATCGTGAACAGTGCCCCGTGAATAGTGATTTTTCCGAAATTCAATTAATTAAAACATTTAATCCAAAAATTAAGCAAAAAAATTAATTAAAACAATTAATCAATTCAATTAAAGCAAATCATGCTTAATTAAACACATAAATACAATTAATCCCAAATTAAGCACAATTAAGCTAAATAAGCAAAATTAAACTAATCTAATCTTAATCATCTATCTAACCACCTATCTTAGGGCTAATACAACTTAATTAAACCCCTTAAACCAAAATTAACACTAACTAACCAACCCTAAGCAAGTTTAGGCACTAAATAGGGATTAGGAGCTAAACTCACCCGTTAAGCGGGCCGGCGACACGGACGCGGCGGCGGCGACGAACCCGACACCTGGGGACCTCTACCACAGCGATCCAAGGCGGTCCCAGGGCTGAGAACAGCAGCAACAAACTCGAAATCCCTCTGCAACTCTGAAAACTGCACTGCACAGGAGGAAAGTTGCTGACCGGAGTTGAACGGGCTGCCCGGAGCTCCGGCGAGCGGCGGGCCAGCGACCAACGGCACCTGGGGTCGAGGGGGAACCACTTGTGGCTGGTATGGGCGGAGATTGGGTCGGAAAGGGAGGAAAATGGCCGAAACAGCAAAACAGAACAGCAGCAGGCGGTCAGAAAACGGTCCAGCCGGCGGTGGCTTTCGGCCGGAATACGGGTTGACCGGAAGCTCCTTCCGGCGATCGGCCGACGCTATTTGAACGGAATTTCTCTTCTGAACACAACGGCGGGTGGCACGAGACAAGATTCCAACGAGAAGGTAATGAACAACTCAGATTTCGGTGAAAGGTCAAACTGAAAAACAGAAGGAAGGAAGGAAAACCATGGGAGAGAAGTGTGCGGTTTTGGAGAAGATGAAGAGGAGAGAGAGAGTGAAGTGAAGGCTGAAGGATAAGCCTTATCCAAGCCATCAAGGCTTGCCCCACTTGCCAAACAATGACCTCATCTTATCTCTCTTCCTTTTTGACTTTTCTTCAAAATATCCAAGGGCATTTTGGTCATTTCCACCTTGCACATTTCCCAATCTGTCCTTGGGCTGAAAATGGAAGAGCGGGCCTAGGAAATGGGCTTGAAAATGAATAGGAATGGGTTCGGGAATTTATTGGGCTTGAATCGCTCGGTTTTAAACAATGGGCTCGGAAGGGTAAAGGGTCGGTTTGGCCCAACGGGCTCACTTGCTTGCCTCGGGCCTTCCATGGTGGCTGTCCCACCTTGGGCGTGAGGCCCACACTGATTTTTCCCGGCCCACGTCCTCGTAGGCTCGTTTTCTTGGTCCGAAAATCCCTTTTCCAAATACTCGGCTCAACCGGCAGTGTCGATTGTCTAAGAAGCATCGTCCAAAAGTCCTTCTCGAACATTCCCGAAAATTCGAAGTCCAATATTGGATTCTCATTCCATGTCAATTTCGCCCGAATGCCATTTTGGTACTGCTCAGACTGACAGGCGGCTTTGAGGATTCACGCGTAACCGACTCGTGCCAATTCACGTTCAAGACTTCTCGACACATGGACGTCCTTGACTACATGAAATTGCGAAGGATCGATTCTTATTTCAAAGTACACGATTATCAAGGATCGACATAGGGCCATTTGCGGGTTCGATAACAGTAGACGGAATCACCCGTCGTTCCATTATGTTCTGCCCACGAATCGACTTCTAGTCGTCCCTAAAATCGGCCTGCATATCCACAGGATCGTCCTTACGCAAGTCTCACGGTCTAGTCGTTTTCCCAGTCAAGTTCTTTAGTCGCACGAATTCTCGTCCTCATTAGCCTTTCCCCTCAAGGTCGGTATCTCGGGAGTGATCGGCCCGAGTGAGATCAACCAACAATGCATTGACGAAATTAACGCTCGTTCCTCCCTAAAAGGACTCGAATTTCAGGATGTTACACAGAGCATTGCACATAGCTTTCTCATGTCTCAACATCCACATATGCTTTGATTATTACGACCCCTCCCCCTTGGGCCATGGCATAACCTTATGGTTGGCGGTCTCTGGCCAAGCCAACTTTGTCCTCTTTACCTCGAGGCATGGCGACGTCAGGGGCTATCCCTCCACACTAACGGCATTCCTGAAGGAGCATAGGACCCGCCCACTATTGTAGTCCCGCAACTAACAGGAGCATGGGACTCGCCCACTACTATAGCCCCACAACTGACCCCTCCTCGTCAGGTATCCAACCGAAGTCAAGCGACCAAACGGTCACGGCACAACCTCATAAGGATTGATAGTCATCCGGCAACGCCAAGTTCTCAATTTAATGTGACCATGCAACACATCATCAAGCAATTCATTTATATATTTGCTCTGTCATGAATGCAACTTCGCTCGTGCTCATGTGACATGCCATTTCAGATAACCCACGTAATATGTCATGCTGTATCAATCGACAATTCCAAAATTCAATTTCAACTGGCATTCGATGATGCATTTCATCGTTATTCATGAGTATAACTAACAACTGGCACTTCAATAAATCACAACAATCAAGAACAAATCCAATTGTAAAAATTTTAGCGTCTGTATGAATAGTGCCATAAACAGTAATCGTGAACTATGTTCGTGAACAGTAACTATGAACAGTGTAATTTCGGAATTCAATAATCAAAACATTAAATTCAGAAATTAACACAAAACATTAATTAAAACAATTAATCAATCAATTAAAGCTAAACATGCTTAATTAACACATAAAAAATAATTAAGCAACAATTAAGCACATATAGCAAGATTAAGCTAAGCTAATCTTAACTACCTATCCAACCACCTATCTTAGGGTTAACACAACTTAATTAAACTTCCTAAATGAACAATACCACTAATTAACCCAATCCTAAGCAAGTTTAGGCACTAACAAGGTATTAGGGGCTAAACTCACCCGTTAAGCGGGTTGACGACATGGACGCGGCGGTGGCGACGAAGGTGACACCTAGGGACCTCTACCACAGTTATCCAAGGCGATCCCAAGGCCAAAATAGCAGCAACCAAACTCTAAAAAACTGCATTGCTGAAAGAGAAAAGGGCTTATCGTAGTTGAACGGCTAGCCGGCGACTGACGGCACCGAAGGTTGAGGGGGAACAGCTGGTGGCTGGGCTGGACAAAGATTAGGTCGAAACAGGAGGAAAACAACTGAAATAGGTGAAATAGAGCTATAGCAAGTGGACAGGGAAGTCAGAGCTTCTGGCCGGAATCCATACGGAATTGGCCTCCTGAGCACAGTGGTGGGTGGCACGGGAAAGCCATGAACAACTCAAGTTTTTGGAGAAAGGTCAGAAGCATAAGGGAAATAAGGGAGAGAGAGGGTGTGTGGTTTTGAGGGCTGAAGGGGCCATAAATGCTTACCCCAACTTCCTAAGCAATTGACATTATCTTCTCTCTCTTCTTTTGTCTTTTCTCTTATAATATCTAGGGGCAAAATGGTCATTTCCACCTTGCAAATTTCTCAATTTGCCCTTGGGCTGAAAATGAAGGGCGGGACTAAGAAATGGGCTAGAAAATGAATAAGAATGGGCTCGGGAATCGGTTAGGCTGGAAACGGCTCAAGGTTAGACAATTGGCTCGGAAGGGTAAAATGGTCGGTTGGGTCCAAAGGGCTCACTTGCTTGTCTCGGGCCTACCATGGTAGTTGTCTCACCTTGGGCGTGAGGCCCACACTGGTCTTGCCCGGCCCACGTCCCCGTAGGCTCATTTCCTCGGTCTGTAAATCCCTTTTTCCAAAAGCTTGGCTCAATTAACACTGTCAACTGTCGAAGAAGCATCGTCCAAAAGTCCGTCCCAAACGTTATTGAAAATTCGAAGTCCAATATTGGATTCTCATGCCTTGTCAATTTCGTCAAAATGCCATTTTGGTATAACTTAGACTGACAAGCTGCTTCGAGGATTCACACGTAACCGACTCGTGCCAAATCACGTTCAAGACATCTTGACACATAGACGTCCTTGACTACATGAAATTACGAAGGATAGATTTTTATTCCAAAGTACATGATTACCAAGGATCGACACAAGGTCATTCGCGGGCTCAATAACAGTAAATGGAATCACCCATCGTCCTATTATATTTTGTCCGTGAATTGACATCTAGTCAGCCCTGAAATCAGTTTGCATAACTACAAGATTGTCCTTACAAGTCTCACGATCAAGTCATTTTCCCAGGTCAAGTTCTTTAGTTACACGAGTTATGTCCTCATTAGCTTTTCCCCTCAAGATCAGTATCTCGGGAGTGATAAGTTCCGAGTGAGATTAACCAACAATGCATTGACAAAATCCACGTTCATTCATCCCTCAAAGGGCTCGAATTTCAGGATGTCACAATGGGCTCCTACATTTTACTTGATTTCTAATCGCTTCATAAAAAATTGGTTGTGACTCTTAATCAAATAAACAAGCTGAGATCGATCATGCCAGAAGCGTCAACCTTGCTAGAGGGACCATTTGCACTTGTATGGTAATCAAACAACTTCCTCGGGGATCTCAACTCAGAAGGGTTGCAATGTAGAATTTGGTTTTTTCTCATGAAATTACAAATGATGAAGAGATAAAATAAAAGAAGAAAGAACGATTAAGCATAATCAAGTCAGAAAAAATGGTCTGGCTTGGTTTGATCATAACTATAATACGGTTTAGTTTGGTTTCACTTTTTTTCAAACCATATTTATTATTGAAAATAAAACAAGTGATTGAACAAATTTACGTGGTTCGATTGTGTTACTATGTCCACGAGAAAATGAGCACACAATTCCATTATAGATGAAATGATGCAATGCATATTATAATTATACTCAAGTCTACTTCTAATATTTTACATCTATCAACTATAAATAATATTAATACTCATAATTTCTCTTGAAATAATCTTTTAATTTCATAAAATAATGACATGAATATTAGCACAAGATTTAATTGGCTTCATTTTGTGTAATTTCACAAGAAAACCTTTTTGAATCAAACTCTTAAGGTTGTATTTTGCAGTCAAGATAAAATTCATGATAGAATAAACTTATTACATCCTATGTATAATGCCTACTCAAGACAAGATAAAATTGAATATAAGAGGAATATAGGCCAAATAAAATTATCTCATGGGGGAGGTGGGATAAAGGTGGATAGGATTTTTAATTTTATAATAGGAAAATTAAGACTTCTTAAATTAACAAATCTAAAATTATATTTCAATATAATTTGAATTCTAATATAAGAAATTCAAAATTAAAAAAATTGATTTTTAAATTAATCTTCTTTTTATTTATATATTTGAATTTAATTCTATCTTATAATATAAATTCAATATAAATATATATTTATCACATATTTTAGGTGTTTTAATATTTTAGGTATATTAGTACAGGTTTCTATTCAATAAAATTTTATTAGAGAATGATGGGAGGGGAAGAAAGATATAAAAAATAAATTAATGAAAAAAGATAGTAAAATAAAATAAAAAATAAATATAAATATAGACAAAAGTGTCGTAAGACATTTTTAACATCTCTGTTTGTAAAATTTATGGTTTATTTATATTAATATGTCATTTATACCAAAAGATATATATGATATGATGTGAATATATCCGATTTTATCACTGTAATTATCAAATAGTGGATAAAATATAGTAAAATCCCCTAGATTTCATATCCTATTCTATCAAATCCTATCATGGTTAGAAACCTAGACGTTCAAATGTAGTCTAAGAGGAAATTTTCAATCTCCTCAGTGTAGTCCTTGAAGCCTTTATCTCTTCGAATTTAAAGAGAAAATTCACTAGAAGCAAATAAAGAATAAGAAAGGAAACAATGAGTGACTATCATAAAAAGACATCATTATTGCAACTGTCTTCGTCGTTTTCCTTGCCCTTTTGTCCCATCATCATTCTCTCTTTTTCCCTTTCTTCAACTGAGCAAAGCTGTCTCTTATGGTCACACCATCATGGTCTCCCTTTCTTTCCACGCTCAAAGCAACACCATTATGGGATAGTATCATTGCCATGGATAGGCCATCATTTCATTTCCTCTCCCCACTCTTGAATAGAGGTTGAGCGTCCATAATTCTGATCCGATCTAATTTGATCGGGCTGTGGCTGTAGATATATTTCCACATTCATATAATTTGGTTTGGCTAATGGTCCTAACCACACCATTCTGGCATTCTAATAATTCTCAATAAGGAAATAAGTGTTGTAAAAGATTTTATTTATAATAAAAGGCGCATTTATGACAATAGCCTTTAAGACGAAGAGATCAAAATAAATATTTCATAGTGAGTAGTAAGTATATGCTTAGGTAATGCTTAGGTGGAGCATCTTTTTTTTTATAGTGAATGCAACAAATCCAATCTCAACTATATTAAGGAAAATCTTCTATCCATAGTCCCATGTGTCAAAATGAGAGGGACTCTTTAGGAAAATTTTGTTACTATGCATTTATATAGATAAATTGTGGTTTTTATCTATATAAATATTTTTAACCATAGATATAACTATGATTAATTATAACTGAGTTAAACGTTTGAAAATCAGATTTTATCTAATTTTAAAGTTCAAAGGCACCAAGAAGAAACTCAAAAGTAATTGGGTGTGTGCAATGGCACACCTCCATAATTGTCCTCCATCTCATTTTTCTAGAGCCATCAACTTTATTGACTATAAGTTGAAAGCTGCACTTGCTATGAAGTTGTTTATCCATGACTTTCAATTTAATCCCATGAGTAGCGCAAAACAAACGTCCAAAATGGCATCATTCTTGCAACTTTCATCGTCGTTTTCCTTGTCCTTTTGTCCCATCATCAATCTCTCTTTTCCCTTTCTTCAGCTGGGCAAAGTTGTCTCTTATGGTCACACCATCATGGTCTCCCTTTCTTTCCCGCTCAAAGCAACACCATTATGGGATGGTATCATTGCCATGGACAGGCCATCATTTCATTTCCTCTCCCCACTCTTGAATAGAGGTCAAGCATCCATAATTCTCATCTAGTCTAATTTGATCGGGCTCTGGCTGGAGATATATTTCCACATTCATATAATTTGGTTTGGTTGATGGGCCTAATCACACCATGCTGGCATTCTAACAATTCTCAATACGGAAATAAGTGTTGTAAAATATTTCCTCTTTAATATAAAGGTGCATTTATGACAATAGCCTTTAAGACGGAGATCAAAATAAATATTTCATAGTGAGTAATAAGTATATGCTTAGATAGTGCTTAGGTGAAGCATTTTTTTTTTTGGTAGCGAATGCAGCAAATACAATCTCAATAATATCAAGGAAAATCTTCTAATTATTCATAGTCCCATGTGTCATAATGAGAGGGACTCTTTAGGAAAATGTGTTATTATGCATTTATCTAATTAAATTATGGTTTTATCTATATAAATATGTTAGACCATAGATATAGCTATAGATTAATTATAAATGATTTAAACGTTCGAAAATTATATTTTATTTAATTCAAAAGTTCAAAGGCACCAAGAAGAGACTCGAAAGTAATTGGGAGTGTGAAATGACACACCTCCATAATTGTCCTCCATCTCATTTTTCTAGAACCATCAACTTTATTGACTATAAATTGAAAGATACGCTTGCTATGAAGTTGCCTATTCGTAAATTTCAATTTAATCCCATGAGTCACGCAAAACAAACGTCCAAAATGATATCTCTCACTGGCGAAAGTGGCATCGGGCTTTGGGCATTAAAATTAAGAATTTCATCATTTCTTTTAATAAACATATTTTTGTCGCTTTTTAATGTAATGCACTTTTTCATCTTTTTGTAAATTTCTGAAGGAGGATGATGTGGTGTAGAAGCTTTTCACGTTAAGAGTGTAGTAAAAGCTCTTCCCATTAATGGATGTAATGTTATTATTACTAAAACGTCCAATCCAAAAGAGCGGCTAAAATTTGACGAACAATGAGTTGCACACTCAAAGTAATGCACTTAACTTTTTCGGAGGCATGCCTTGGACAACAACTCTCCTCTGGCCAATTACTATTTCAAAAGTCATTGTCTGTACCGCATATGGCCTGCCTTTAGCTCACGAAGCAGTAAGTCCAAAAACTAATTGCCCGGTAGCATCGATTTCCACATGCCTAAAACCTTTCGGATTTATAAAAGTTGTATGTAGTATGGGTGATTTATTAAAAAGTAAAAACGTAATTTTGATAAATGGCATTTTGGTGTCTTTTTAGGATCTTGTAATATGGCATTGCGTAGTGTTCTAATTTGCTTAAAAGTAAGCATTAATGCTTTTTATGTATTCCAATTGTTTGAGGCAATGGCTTGAAAGCATAGGATGCGCATGCTCATAGTGTTTACATAAGGTATTGCTAAGTTGTATAAAGTAGTGCATCGAAGATGACCATACTTGTGATATCTGATTGCTATATCTTTGGAAGGATTGTTGTTTTGTAGAGAATTTGTGCAAAGTTTGGTTCGTATAAACCATCATGAATGCATTATGTGTATTTTGAATGCTATTCTTAAGACAATATTTTGTTCAAATTTGATTGCGATGTCCTTTACTCATTACCTTAGAGAGTCTCGCCAGCCATCCCTAAATGGAGCTAACCTAATACATGTGGATGGAGCAGTTTGTGTGTATAAATCATTTTTAATTCGCTCGAATGATTTGGGTACTTGTCAATTTCGCCCAAATGCCATTTTGGTACTACTCAGACTGACAGGCGGCTTCGAGGATTCACGCGTAACCGACTCGTGCCAATTCACGTTCAAGACTTCTCGACACATGGACGTCCTTGACTGCATGAAATTGCGAAGGATCGATTCTTATTTCAAAGTACATGATTATCAAGGATCGACATAGGGCCGTTCACGGGTTCGATAACAGTAGACGGAATCACCCGTCGTCCCATTATTTCTGTCCGCGAATCGACTTCTATTCGTCCCTGAAATCGGCCTGCATATCTACAGGATCGTCCTTATGCAATTCTCACGGTCAAGTCGTTTTCCCAGGTCAAGTTCTTTAGTCGCACGAGTTCTGTCCTCATTAGCCTTTCCCCTCAAGGTCAGTATCTCAGGAGTGATCAGTTCCGAGTGAGATCAGCCAACAATGCATTGGCGAAATTCACGTTCATTCCTCCCTCAAAGGGCTCGAATTTCAGGATGTTACATGTTGCGTCCAAAACTAAATAATAAAATATATGCGACCATAAAATCATGGAAAATGAAGGGAGCAAAGGGAAAGGTACACATGGGCAGGAGGTATTCAATGGAGAAAAGGGCAATAGAAGAACATCACTATGCATTGTCAGAGGGATCTTAGAAGAAACGGGTCGTGGAGATGGCATTGAATCTCATCCTTATGATCGGAGTTAATGTGAAGCAGGTGATGGGACAAATTCTATCATCAACCATGAATTTAAGCTTATAAATATTGATCGGTATCTTAAGAAAATATAAGAGACTTTTTCATCCATTTATTCATGAACTCCTAATGCTATTAAATATCTTTTAGTTTGGTTTTGCTTTTCTTCAAACCATATTCCTTTTTGAAAAAAAAGCAATTGATTAAAATGCACAAAACAAGAAAATGAATGGAACACTAGAATTACTTGATTCAGTCATGTGATTTACGTCCATGGGGAGAGTAGCACAAGATTTCATTATAAATATAAAAGTATAATGAAAGTTACAATCACACTCGAGTTATTTAAATACTTTTGATGTTTTCTAACTTCTAATTATATTTAATAATGTTTAACATTTAAAATTTCTCTCCCGTAAAGAAATGACACGAATCTTAACAAAAGAATAATAGGCTTCGGAGCAGACATATTTGGTGTGATCAAAGGGAACTCTCGGCACGCTTTTTAATATGCTCTGTGCCGCCTTCAGAGCTCTCTTGGCGTTTAAAGAGGAAATTCAGCAGAACCAAACAAAGAAGAAGAAAGGAAACAACTGAGTAGCCAACATGAAAAGACCATCATCCTTGCAACTTTCCTCGTCTTCTTTTCTTTCGGCCCATATCGGCAATGGCCATCATTGATCACGTCTTTTATGGTCAAGACCATCATGGTTTCTTTTTCTTTCTTTCGTGCTCAAAACGGCACCGCGATGGAGTGGCAACATGGCCTATTGACAGGCCATCCCTGCATTTCCTCTCATCAATTTTGAATAGTGGTTGAGCGTCCATAATTGTCATCCGGTCCTACTTGGAGCTCAAATTTGAAATATATTCTAACATATTTAAATAATTTGGTTTGGTTTAACGTCCAAACCACTCTAACCACACTATGCTCACATTCTAATTGTCGTCAGTAGGAAATAAATGATTATTTGCTTTTGAATATAGTGGCATATTTTATCATAATATTTGAGTCGTTAAAGGAAATTACTTATAATTAAAGTTAAGTCTTTAAGGCGAAGAGATCAAAACAAATATTTCATAATAAGTAGTAGTACGTATATGCTTAGGTAATGCTTAGGTGAAACATTTGTTGTAGAGAATGCAGCAAATCCAATCTTTATAGTATGAAGCAGATTTTTCTAATTATCCGGAGTCCCAAGTGTTAGAATGGCAGGCAATCCTTTAGGAATATTTTGTTACTCCATATAAATAAATTCATATGTTACAATACTAGATTGGAATTTTAAATATGCCCAACTATAGATATAGAGAATCAAATATTTTTAATCCAAAAGTTCAAAAGCACAAAGCAAAAAGCACAAAGGAGAAACACAAAAGAAATTGGGCATGTAAAAGGTGCACCTCCATAATTGTCCTTCGCCTTATTTTTCTTTTTTAAAGCCATCAACTTTATTGACTATAAACTGGAAACTGCACCTACTACGAAGTTGCCTATACGCGTTTTGGATGGCAAATGGGATCTAATTCAAATATGTGAAATGTCATATGGCGAACTCAGAGACCACGTGAGAGGGTTGGCCTGGGTAAGTGTGAAGCAAGCTCCTATGGCGAACTTAGAGACAGATGCAAGCACCAACAATACTTCAAGAAGTGAGCACCAGGTCTTTTTGAGTTTTAGAGGGCTTGATACTAGTCGTACATTGACCAATTTCCTCCACTGAGCCTTGGTAGATGCTGGGATTCGTGTTTTCATCAATGACGAAGGGCTTCGACTGGGTGAAAGAATTAGTGACAACCTTCTGCAAGCGATCGACAATTCCAAGCTCTACATACCCATCTTCTCTAAAGATTATGCTTCAAGTCACTGGTGCCTCGATGAGCTTGTGAGGATGGTGCAAAACAACTCTAAACATAAAGAAGATGGGAAAGAGAATGTCATTTTGCCCATCTTCCATGACGTGAAGCCTGATGACGTGAAGCTGAAAACCAAGTTGTACAAGGATGCCATCTCGAATTTGGAGCAAAAGATGGAGGATCAAAAGAATAAGTTTAGCCCCAAGGATATAGAGACATGGCAGCAAGCGCTCAGAGAAGTTGATCACACCAAGGGATGGGAGCTAAAGAAATATCCAGGGTAACAATCTAACCATGATTGTGAAAATTATTTTGTACAATTGAGCCATTTTTTATTTAAGTAAATCTTCTATTACAGTAATTAATTAGATGTTTATATTTTGATTCTTCTACCCTTTATTACGAGAAATTCTTATTCTTCTGCTTCATATAAAGATCAAACATTTCTCTTCTATATCCTAAACTTGATCATGTTCCCACCTGATTGGTTAGTAGATGGTTGGTCAACATGCAAATTTCTCACCTTTTCTCAATTGAAAATGTTCAACTTCGCGGCAGCTATGCAAAACTTATCCAGGCGGTTGTTCATGAGGCTGTGTCCAGGCTCAAGACAAGTCAGAGACATGTAACCAGAGATTTAGTTGGAATGGCAGATCGAATAGCAACCATAAAAAATTTATTAGACATCGACTCTAGGGATGTGCGGCTAATTGGAATCTACGGGATGGGCGGCATCGGTAAAACAACACTTGCCAAGATTATCTTCAACCAACTATGTCCTTGCTTTGGGAGATACTGCAGCTTTGTTGACGACGTGAAGGAAACAACAAAAAACAGGGGTTTAGAAAATTTGCAAAAGAAATTGTTGTTTGACATCGCTGGAATGGAACCCTACTTTGCAAACGTTGATCAAGGGACCAAAAGGATTGAAGAAACGATTTGCAGCAAGAAGGTGCTAATTGTATTGGATGATGTTTGTGAGGCCAATCTGATCAAAAAACTAATTGGAGAGAAAAATTTCTATTATGGTACTAGAATACTTGTTACTACTAGGTACAAAAACGTTCTGATTGGTGACAAGTATAACTTTGTGGGTTATGAAATGATGGGGTTGAGCCGCAAGGATGGACTTGAACTTTTTAGTAGGCATGCCTTCAATGATGACTCTCCTCTAGTTGGTTACCGCACTCTTTCAATGGGCATTGTCAATACTACACATGGACTACCTTTAGCTCTTCAAGCAATAGGTTCATCACTTTTTCAGAAAAAGAGAGAAATATGGGTAGAGTACCTAGAGAAGCTAAAGGAAGCACCTCATGAGGATGTCTTGGCAACGCTAAAGATTAGCTATGATGCCTTAGAAAGTTATGAACAAGAGATATTTCTCGATATTGCATGCTTTTTAGTTGGTGAGAGTAAGACTAATCCAATGTACGTGTGGGAGGATTGTGGGCTTTACCCAGAGAGCTCCATCAAAGTCCTTATTAACACATGCATGATAAAGGTGTTAGAAGATAATAGCCTTTGGATGCACAATCAGTTTAAAGATCTTGGAAGGATAATTGCCAAACAAGAGGGAACCCGATTGTGGGATAAAGGCGACGTCATTCGCAAATTAAAATCAACAGAGGTAAAGTATGGCCAAAATTGAATAGATATTTGCTTATAACCTCTTCTTAATTGATGTTTCACGTTTTTGATTTGGGTGCTACTCTTCTGTTTCGTTTTTTCTTCTCTTCTATGAAATAAAATAGTGTGATATTGACAAATTCCAGCTTCTGCTCCTCAATGTCGTTGGTAGATCACCAGAAGAGTTCAAGCACTCCGTTTGTCATCGAGGGATCCTATAATAATCTGCCAAGGCGACTTTACGGGCTGTCTTTTCTACCTGAAATGGATCGATTTGCATTACCCTCCTGGTCAATGTTCTGAAGCCACCGATTTGTTGCATCTAGAAAACGTGGTTGTGGTGAATCTTCATTGGCTTGATTTCACAGAAGATGCATTCGACAGGCTAATCAAGGTATGCCGGTTTCCCTCTTAGTCTAATTTTCTCATCTAAAGAAGCACAAAATTTTTATGGATTTATAATCTAATTTTCTCATTTAGTGGTAGGATCAGACGACATATGATCCAAATTGATAGCCTAAATCCATAATTATTTCTTGTCTATCCTGATATTTCATTGGCTTTTGTAGGGAGGGAAATTGAAGGTCCTCACTCTTGTCCATAACAGGTTGATTCATAGGACACCAACCTTTCCTGAATACTCGGTTTTAGAGAAGTTGACAATTACTGGATGTCGATGTTTGATGGAAATCGACTGCTCTATTGGGAAATTGTGGCAGCTGACTGATCTGAGTGTTGAGTCATGTCCGGCTCTCAGAAATTTGCCTGAACAAATTGGGGAGCTACAAAATCTGCGGCACCTCTCTCTTATGAGCTGTAATAACTTGATTGAACTCCCTGACTCAATTTCACTGTTAGTGTCATTAACAAAGTTGGATGTATCAGGCACAAGAATTACTAGATTACCAGATTCCATCGGTAGACTACCAATGCTATCATCTTTAGATGTATCATTCACACCAATTGTGGAAATGCCCAGTACAATGAGCAAGTTTCTTCGCCTCCAAAGACTGGACATGGATCCTTGTCATGGGATACAAGAGTTGCCAATGCTCCCCACAAGTTTGACTGCTCTACGGCTTAGATCTACTTCGATTTTTACTGTCCCTGACCTCTCATACCTTACTAATCTAGTTGAATTGCTCCTATCTGATGTGACTGAAGCCACGTGCACATCAAATGTAATTCAAATTTGCGACTTGCGGTGGATTGGGAGGTTATCCAGACTAAGCAAGCTGCACTTTTGCTTTTCAAATGGCTGTCCACCAGCTACTGAGTTGGGTTCCCTTTCTATGCTGAAAGAACTTACTCTATATGGACTAGACTTGCAAACTTTTGAACAACTTCCATCAAACTCTTTAGAAAAAGTGACTGTCAAACGGAATGATTTCAAGACATTAGCCATTCCATCAATTTTGACAAAACAGAAAGAAGCCAAGTGGGATGATTCCTATGGGCAATTTGAAGATCAAATTATTGGTGCCTTTAAATCAATGAAGAGGCTACGTATTGAGGACTGCAAGTCTTCTGAGGGGTTGGTTTGTCTGTCGGAGGAGCCAAGGTGCAATGAGCTACAAGCTCCCGAGTTGACTTATGGTTGGAGAGGAGTGTTCCACATCCCAAGCTCCCTAAAGATGCTTCGAGAATTCCATCTGTCCAAGTGTCCAGACGTACGGGATATTCAATTTGTTTCTACGTTGGACTCTTTGGAAGAATTTTCTGTTCGTCGGTGCATTTCATTAAAAAGGTTAGGTGGATTGTCAAAAGTGAAGAACTTGAAGCAGTTACATATTGAATGGTGCGAGAGCTTGCAGGTTGTTGAGGGCATTTACGAATTGGAGTTTCTGCATAAATTGAAAATTCATAAGTGCAGATCAATGAAGAGGATCTTTGATGCACCGCGCTTAAAATTACCAAAGGAGTGCAGCATAGAAATATCTTAGTGGGGAGTTACTCGACACTGATAATTGTTGGGGAGTCTTACAGAGAGAAAAAATTATGAATGGAACAAGACAAGCGTTGGACTTTACATTGAAACAACGGACTCAGAAACAGAAACGGAGAATCCTCTACAGAAAATGGTGGGCCTTCTTTCTATTCAAAGATCATCGTTGTTTCTTCTGCTTTGCTTGCTTTCTATTTCTGTTTTATTCTAGGGAAGAGAGACAATTAACTGATTCTAAAACATGCAAACAAGGAGAAACAAGGAGAATCTTATTAAAATTCCCCATCTTAATGGGAATCTCCATATGCTGTGTCTGTGTCTGCTTCGGTTGCGAGGTTAGGGATCTTACGTCCCTCACCATCTATAAAAAATGGCCTTTCTTAAGATATACTCAGGCCCAAGAGACCTCACCTCCACTCACTTTATCGTTTCCTTCAGCAGGAGAGAAAGTGGAATTGTTTTTCATGAACGACGGATAGTGCAAGAAAATCCTGAATTGAATTGGAGTTAGGGTTCTTTATCACGTTTCCTCATTCCTCTCTCCTGCTGTTCGAGCAAATCGCTGTCGCCTGATCCTCATCGCTACTCACTCGCACCTTGCAAGCTTCAGTCCTTTGTTCACTGTGTTGGTCGCCATTGTCTCTTCTTTCCCTGGTTCCGTCATCTGAAGGCTTCAAGTTCCATGTCTGTGAGCTTCATGTCCTTCTCCAGTGCCACTTTTCACTCTAGTGCACATTTTCTTCTTCAGTGCCGCTCAGCTGAACTCAAGCTCTGGATCACTAACTAATCACTGAAGAACAGGTAAGAGTGGTGTGGCAGTTGGTGTTTAGTTGAATGTAATTGTGTGATTTATCTTTGCGTAGTTAAGCATGAGCTCTAGCTTCATATGGTAATAGTTGTATAAGGGTCTGCTTTCTTGCGGTTGTTTGACTATTTGAATGCCTACTCATGTTGCTAAGCTCGATTCTTAGTTGGGGTATTACAAGAATTACATGCATCTGGTGAGCTGACTTATGATTAGAAAGCTTCGAAATTCGGGAAATGGATTTGATGGAGAATGGCGATGTAAATGTTTGCAGTCGATCATCTAAGGATCGAACCATTCCCATGAATGTTATTGCAGAGCACGCAAAACTTTCTACACAGGATGTTGAGCATCTTCTCATGAAGAGTTTTACTGCAAGTATATTCTAAGGTTTGAATAACGTCGCTTTAATGAGTATCCACTATCTCTTTATTACCTGTGAGGAGCTCTCAATGATTGAAAATAAAGGAAACAATGCTTTTCTTCTTGGTTCATCATACCTAATCACATGGGATATCCAGCTCTTTTTTTTTTTTTTTTTTTTTTGCTTTCATATTTGGGCAGTTGTATTTTCCGTTGGTAATTTGAGGTCTGCTCATTGAAAGGGCTAGAAGTTTGTGGGTTGGTTGCACAGAATGTGCCTAAACTGTGGCGACTCGCTTTAATGAGTATCCACTTTTTGATGCATTTCTACTTTTTCATGTCTAAGATGAGTCCTAAGAAATGTCTTAAAACTGTAGCGACTCGATTTTATCCTTTGGATGTGGTCCTTGGAACATGTACTGCTTTCTTTTGCTCAATTGTGTACATTTTGATCCACCGCCAAGTGGATTGACGAATGCTGTGGGGGAATTTTTGTAGCTTTTATGACTTTCAGAATGAGTATCTTCAAATGAATGCACACCCTCTTCAAAGCTGATTTGTGGGGGTTGCTTCTGTAACATCCTAAGAATCGACCCCATTTTGGGATTTTATAAAATGATGATGTTGATCGAGTGTCTGGTCAGTGCAAATATTTCCGAACTAATAATTCATGGAATAACGGACTATGGGGAGGAACCAATAGGGAACGATACGCGTACGACCCGCAATTCCGATTAGGGACGACCCCTTCGACCATGAGAGCCTGGGCAGGAACGATACCCTCTAGTGCTAGACTATGAGAGAAAATGGAAATAAATCGATTTGGCAAAAATACAAAGTTGAGTTGCAGGTGATTCTGCACGACTTTGTACAAGCCGCGAACGATGCTAAACCGATTCATTTTCATCTTGTGCTTAGGATTATCAATTGAGCCCCCAAGACCACGTGACAATCGAAGGATGACCTTGACTCAAGAAATGGCTTAAACGTGGATCGATGGACTATCGACCATGGGTCAAACGTGAGGAAAAATCCTAAAGGGGCGCCCGATAGTCTAATTGTACTACAATTGCAATTGACTCAATTTAGCCCCGAATTTTAATCCGATTTTGGAAACGGACTTCTTAGGGATGTCATGACTAAATATTTGGACGTTGCCACATATATTCTTGAGTTTTTCGAGAGGTCGTAAAGTGTCGGAAAAGAAAATTTGGACCGGAAATTTGGGCCCACTAGAGGGCCCACCCAAGACCGGAAATATCACACCCTGAACCCCGAGCACGCAACAACCCCTTCACCTTGGTCAATTAAATGCAACGTCCTAGGATGCATCATCAACCACTCATTTTATTCTTTCATTATGCATAGGCGGAAAACGAACTATCCCTCAGTTAACTAAACAATCAATCAATCAAAAAGGGATAAAATGATGAACGGCATAGCAACAGTAAACCACTCATTTATTTACTCAATGGATTACCACTAAAGGAACGTTTTTTATTAACAAGCACACCAATGGGTCGGTTGCTTTCTCTAAGCCAAACAAAAAGGGACTAAGGCTAGGTTAATCCATTCATTCCAAAAAGAACCATCGGGTTCGGTACGTCCATCAGGGATTACCAAAGTGCAAGAACCCATTGGACTCAGGCTCCATCGGGTCGTAGTTGGAGGAGTATGGGTTAGCTACAGGTGGGGCGGGATACAGATTCACCACGGCGCCATCTGGAGGGTCCAACTCCATAAGATGCCAATCGACGTCTTCAGGGCCTCTACCAGGTGGCCCATCAAACCCGCGTAGAGGACCGATCAAAAGATCGTCCTCTCTGATATACCACATCAGGAACCGATAGGGAATTCATAGTCCCAGTCCCTCATCCACCCAAATGGTGGAGATGTACTTCTCATATAGGTGCACCCGACCCGTGAAGCAATTGTAACATCTTGGGAATTGACCCCATTTTGGGATTTTATAAAATGGCAATGTTAGTCGAATGCCTAGTTAGTACAAATATTCCAAGCTCTGTGTTCTCGAGATGATGGAAGGGAGGTGTTGATAGGAAACGATAAGTGTACAACTCGCAATTTCCATCAGGAACGAACCCTTCGACCATGAGGACCTTGGCGGGAATGATATCCTTTAAGTACTAGTCTATTAAGGAAATGGAAATAAATTGATTTGGCAGAAGTACGAAGTCGAACTATGGATGATTTCCGCACGACTTCGATACGAACTACAAACGACGATAAACCAAATCCTTTTCATCTGGTACTCGGGATTATCAATTGAGCCCCTGGGATCACACGACGATTGAGGGACGTCCCTGACTCGAGAATTGACATTAACGTGGATCAAAGAATGGTTGACCACGGGTCAAATGTGAGGAAAGTCCTAAAAGGGCGCCCGATAATCCAAATTGTACTATGGTCGCAATCAACTCAATTTAGCCCCCATTTTGAATCCGATTTTGGGAATCGACTTCTCAGTGATGTCAAGACTAAATATTTGGATGTTGCCTCATTTACTTTTGGATTTTCCGTTGGACGTGGAAGTGTCGGAAAAGAAAAAATTGGACCGAGTTTCGGGCCCGCAGGTGGACCGACCCAAGACTGGCGGCCCAATGGGCCTTGCGCCCATCTAGCTCAACCCAAGAGAGGCCCAAGCTGGCCTAAGTTCCCCTCCCTTTCCAGTCCATGGGCTTCTCTCTTTTGGACTTTTCCTTTTATGCCCAAGTAGGCATTGTTTTTGCTTGTTTGTCCTTGTTTTTGATTGGTCCTTCAAGCAAGTGGCTTGCCCACTTGCCTTTGCATCTTATCCTTGACCAGCAGCCCCTTCTCTCTCCTCCTTTCTCCCCTAATTTGTCCAGCAGCCTAGCCCTTCTCTCTCTCCCAGAAAACAGCCTTGCCACCGCCACCGGAGCCGCCACCACTACCCAAAGTGTAGTCCTCGAAGTTAGGGAGCCAACTGCACACCGCCGGCCACCCCTAGTCGCTGTCGACCGCCCGTTTCGGCTATTTCCGTGCCGCTGCACCCCTTCCACGTGAACAGTAACTTCGGGCTGTTTCGGCTTGTTTCGACCACTGCTTGTCACCCGTTGCCATCCCCGAGCTTACCCCTCATAGCTCTTGTTTCCCTCTACACGCTGGTGTCACTAGATTTCTGATCCAAGTAAGTTAATTACCTAATCCTTGTTTAGGGGTTAATCTTACTTAGGGGTTAATTAGTGTATTTGTGATTTATTAAAGTTGATTGGTTGATTAGACTGGTTAATTAAGGCAGACTAGGGTTAGTTAATTGACCATAGTTAGTAATAAAGTAACTAAGGTTAATCAATTAAAGTAACTAAGGTTAGTTTTTACAGTAACCAAAGTTAGAATTTAATCATGGTTAGGTTAAATTAATTATGGTTGGGTTAATTGATTAACCATGGTTAAGTTTATTTATTTTTATTTATTTATTTAATTTCAGACGAATTTACTATTCACAATTTACTGTTCATAATTACTGTTTTACGATTACTGTTCATAACACTATTCATGCAAAAGCAAATTTTGGTTTCAAATTGTTGTGTTCTTGATTATTAAGGCTTGTTGAAGTGCAAATTGTTGATTATTCCCAAGAATTAGGGAATGTACGTGATTGTTGATTGGTTGGAATTAAATTTCGGTTTATCGTAATTTTCACGAGTGATTGGATTGTACTGCATGACATTATGCGTGTGTTAACTGTAATAGCATGTTGCATGAGCACAAACTATATGTGCATTCACGATAGAGCAAAGAAAAGAACATATTGTTTGATGATGTGTTGCATGGTCACATTAAGAGAAGAGCCTGGCGCTGCCAGTAGACTGCCAACCCTTGGGGTTATGCTGTGACCTTTTAGTCGTCTTGACTTCGGTCGGTTGCCTGACAGTGGTCAATTGTGGAGTCCTAGTAGAGGCCAGACCCATGCTCCTTAGAGAATGCTGTTAGTGGGGAAGAGCCCATGACATCTCTGTGCCTCATGGGGGAGGACGATGCCTGGTCTACAACTAGTTGACCGCTAACCATAAGGTTGTGCCATGGCCTTGGGGGTCGTAATAATGGGAGCATATGTGGATGTGAGACATGAGAAAAATGTGTGCAATGCTCTGATTATTCACATGCCTCTTAATGTCGTGATGATTTATCTGACAGTTTCTACATGTCACGTGTGCCAAGGCTAGGTAAGGTTGCTTATGGTTGTGCCTAATTATTAAACTATCTTATGCTTTTATTTCTTTGAGGTGGTGTTGGTTGATTTGATGATTTAGGTGGTATGTTAAACTCCTAATGCGAGCAAAGTTCCTAACGAGGGCTTTGGACTTTAATTTCCTGAGTTTATCTCAACCCGTCGTGGTTAACCTTTTCAGGTCCTAGATGACCCTAGGATCGAGGAGAGCGATCCTTCTAAGGTCAGCGAGTAGGCTGCTGTGGTCTATTCCCCCTTTTGACGAGCTCTCCCCCACCTGTACAGTGTTAGGTTAGCTAGGCCGGTCCCTTTTTGAGTAGGCCTCAACTTTTCGCCTATAGCAAGGCGTGTTTACTTGTGCTATAGTTCAGCTAACCTTCAGATGTATAAAAATGGTGTTTTGTCTTTCCTCTATATCTCTTCTGCTATCCCTATTGTTCTAATTGTTGGTTGGGAGTTCTATTTGTTTTCGCATGTGCATAATTACAAAATAAAAATGAATTGGTCGATGACAGTACCTGGGACGTCGTACAACTAGATCTCAAGTGAAATGGGGTTGCCGCGAGCTCGAGAGTCGGGGCGTGACAGCCCCGTCGATTTTGGTATCAAAACCTGGTTGGCAGATGGAGTGATAAGGTGCGAAGAGTCTTGCGATGGTGCGTGGGGATAGTTAGTAGGAAAGACAATTTCTTTGCTTGCATGTGATTGACTGCAGGATCCTTCGTGGTCCTTTGTTTTTGGGTTGTCTCATTTTCTATTTCCATATGGGGGAATTAGAACGCAAGTTAGGAGAGTCCTACAAGATAAGCAGTCCAGATCTGAGTACCTCTAGTTTGAGGACCCTAGGTCAGAGGGGTCAAAGGAAGAGGACGGCCCAGGTACCAATTGGTGCAAAGGAGGTAACATTGGACGACCTGAGGATAGATGGGATTATGCATGCCATTGAGGCTCTGATAGGTCAGCAGGCTTAGACCCAAGCCGCTGTCACTACTGTTGCAACTGCTCCTACAGCTAGGCCCAAGACTGGTAACCGGCCTATGCATCAGCTGGTGGAGCAGTTCATGAAGCTGAAGCTGCCAAGTTTTCTAAGGCTGGCGACTCGAAGACATCAACACTCTAGGTGCGGGAGATAAAGAAGACTTCACCTTGCTGCAGTGTTCTGAGGAGGAAAAGGTGATCATGGAAGCTTACCAACTGCAGGGTAATGCTCGCACTTGGTGGGAAGCTACCCAAGGATGGCTATTTGTCAAGGGTACAGCCAGAGTATGGGATAACTTCAGAGAGGCATTTTTGAGTAAGTACTTCCCAGACTGTGCAAGGGAGCAGAAGTTGGCAAAATTTCAGAGGCTGCATCGGAATCGGATGACAGTGGATTAGTACGAGGCCAAGTTTGCAAAGCTGTCGAAGTACGCACTGTGGATGGTTGAGCACCTTTTGTACAAGGCTAGGAGGTTTCGGGACAGATTGAAGATAGAAATTCGAGACCATTTGGTGTTTGTGAACCTGAAGGATTACAATGAGCTTTATGAGAGAGCTTAGATGATTGAAAGGCACATTGTAGAGAAGGCAACCGCTTTTGTATCGCGGTTTGTGCCTAGTAGGGATGACCGTTGGTTTGGGGAAAAACTGATGGCGAGAGAAAGGTATCCTCTTCCGCTTTTTAGAAGGGACGGTGTAGGGAAATCGTCCTCGAGTTCATTTGGAGGATACCGAATATGTGGCAAGAGGCATGGGAATGCCCCGTGTCCCACTCGAATGGGAGCCTGTTTCGGATGTGGTCAGGTGGGCCACCTAGTGAGGGACTGCTCGCGCAAGCCCATGATGCCATTTACGCCACGACCACCAGCCGGACCACTAGTGGGGAACGTTCAGCAGGGCAATCAGTATAAACCCCTGCACAAGGACTGGTGTATGTAGTCACGAGGAAAGAGGCGAAGGACACGCCTGTTGTGATTATAGGTACGATATCTCTACACGACCATGCTGCTTATATGTTGTTTGATCTGAGAGCTTCCCACTCCTTTATTGCTAAAAGGTTCGTAGAATTAGTGGGAATAAGACCAGAGCCGTTGGAAATGGTCTTTGTTATTTCTACTCCATTAGATGATTCAGTTTTATCTGTAGTAGGTTGTGCTAGCTGTAAATTGATTATAGATGGTCAGGAATGAAGAATTGATTTGATTGTTTTAGTAATGTATGACTTTGATATCATTATTGATATGGATTGGTTGACAAAGCAACGAGCTACTATGGATTGTTAGGAGAAGAGAATCCGATTTAATCTAACTGGAGCTAAGGAGGGTCCTCAATTCCCTTGATTTCTTCTTTGGAAGCAACCAGGCTATTGGGGTCAGGATGTCAAGGCTATTTGGTGTCTGTGAGTGATACATTGAAAGAAGGACCAAACCTAGAAGACATCATGGTAGTATGAGATTATCCTAATGTCTTTCCAAAGGAATTGCCAGGACTACCCCTGGCCAAAGAGATAGAGTTCGTGATCGAGTTGGCTCCTGGGATGAAACCAATCTTGAAAGCATTGTATAGGATGGCATTGTCAACATTGAAGGAATTGAAGGTGTAGATGTAGGAATTATTAGACAAGGGCTTTATTCGCCCGAGTGCATTGCCTTGGGGAGCGCCAGTCTTGTTAGTCAAGAAAAAGGATGGTTCATTGCGGTTATGTATTGACTATCGGCAGCTTAATCAAGTGACGATTAAGAACAAGTACCCGCTGCCAAAGATTGCCGACTTGTTTGACCAGCTCCAAGGAGCGTTGATGTTCTCTAAGATAGACCTAAGGACGGGCTATCATCAGTTGAGGATCCAAAAAGAGGACATACCAAAGACAGTTTTCCATACTCGTTATGGTCATTACGAGTTTATGGTAATGCTATTTGGATTGACAAATGCCCCTACTGCATTCATGGACTTGATGAACTGGGTGTTTAAGGAGTATTTGGATTGGTTCGTGATCGTGTTTATCGACGATATTTTGGTGTATTCGAAGAGTCCAGATGAACACGAACAACACCTAAAGACTGTGTTGCAAACCCTAAGAAATCACAAGCTGTATGTGAAATTTAGCAAGTGTAAATTTTGGTTGGCACGAGTGGCTTTTCTAGGCCACGTGATCTCAGGTGAAGGGATTTCGGTAGACTCGACCAAGATTGAAACGATCATAGATTGGTCGAGATCGACTTCAATAACCGAGATTCATAGTTTTTTGGGACTAGCTAGTTATTATAGACGTTTTGTGGAAATATTCTCTTCAATAGCTATGCCAATGACGCAATTACTGAAAAAGGACATGAAATTCGAGTGGACGGATAAGTGCGAGCGTAGTTTCCAAGAGCTTAAGCATAAGTTGACTACCACACCAATTTTGACGATTCTGTCAAGCTCAAGAGGGTATGAGATTTTTAGCAACGCGTCATACAAGAGACTTGGTTGCGTTCTGATGCAATATGGTAAAGTGATAGCATATGCTTCCAAGCAATTGAGGCCTCATGAGCTGAATTATCTGATGCACGACTTAGAGTTGGCGGCCATCATATTTGCATTGAAATTATGGAGACTATCTCTGTGGAGAGAGATTTTAGATTTTTACGGACCATCAAAGTTTGAAGTATCTGTTCTCCCAAAAGGAACTGAATATGAGGCAGCGCAGATGGATGGAACTTCTTAAGGATTATGACTGTGATATCCTGTACCATCCAGGCAAGGCAAACAAAGTGGTAAACGCTTTGAGTCGCAAGTCATCAGTTGTTAGTATGATGGTTCAGGAATGGATTCTGTTGGAAGAAATCCGTGATTCAGGATTCAAGCTCGAGGTATGCCATCTTTCTAGTTTGATGGCTACCCTTAGAATCGAACTTGAAATTCAAGCCAAGATTAAAGCAATGCAACCTTAGGACGTTGAGATTCGAAAGATTTTGCAAATGAACGCGACCAAGAGAAAGTTGGATTTTCAAGTATTCGAGGATGGGATCTTGAAGTTCCGTGGACGATTATGTGTGCCAAATGATGCCGAAATTAAGGAGAGGTTGTTATCCGAAGCGCATCACGGTGACTATAGTGTGCATCCAGGCAGTACGAAGATGTATCAGAATCTGCGACTGTATTATTGGTGGAACGACATGAAACTCAACATCGCTAAGCACGTGGTGAAGTGTTTAACTTGCCAACAAGTGAAAGAGCGGCACTATAAGCCAGGAAGGTTACTACAACCTCTTGAAATCCCCGAATGGAAATGGGAGCACATCATGATGGATTTCGTGACAGGATTACCAAGAAGTTAGCGGGGTAATGATGCCATTTGGGTTATAGTGGATCGATTAAGATGATCATCTCATGGCTATTGAGAACGAATCAAATCAAATGGTTCTATTTCTCATAGTGGACCGATTGACGAAGTCAGCTCACTTCATCATTGTACGCAAGGACTTCGCTTTGGAAAAGTATGCAGAGTTGTACGTGCAATAGGTTATTCATCTGCATGGGGTGCCAGTAACAATTACTTCAAATCAAGACCCCAGATTTATGGCTGCATTTTGGAAAAGTCTACAGACTTCGATGGGGACAAAGCTGTAGTTCAATACGGCCTACCATCCTCAGACAGATGGTCAATGAGAGAGAACGATTCAGACCTTGGAGGATATGCTAAGAGCCTGTGTATTGGATTTCAAAGGAAGTTGGGAGGAACAACTTCATCTCGTGGAATTCACGTATAATAATAGTTATAGTAAAGTATTAGAATGGCACCGTTTGAAGCTTTGTACGGTAGACCGTGTAGGACTCCAATTTGTTGGGACGAAGTCGGCGAGCAAAAAATTACAGGGCCAGAGCTAGTGCAGTAATCTTTAGACACCGTCAAGATGATTCAAGAGAGGTTAAAGATGGCTCAGAGCAGACAGAAGAGTTATGAGGACAGACGATGTATTAGGAATTGAGCTCAAGATACGTCGGACCGTTTGAGATTCTAGAAAGGATTAGGAATTTAGCCTATCGTTGTCATGACCTCACCTCAGGTGTACCACCTAGGGTTTGGCTAATGGATTACTAAGCATAACTTAGCTCGGGCTCTCCCAAGCCCATACCAATTCGCGACCTAGGGTTTAAGTTTATTAACATGCCAATGATTTTTGCTTAGAGTCACCACTAATCTATTTTTGGTGGGTCGATTAGAAACCCAAGTAAAATAATATGAGAGTTACTTCACTCCTACAAACCACAGACTATGGGATTGGGGACTGGATTACGTTAGATTCTTCTCACGCCCTTTCAGTACATTTTCTCTTTTATTTGAAAAAAATGATTTGTATGTAGTTTGTATTGGTTTAATTTACTCCCTAATATGCATTGTAATCATGCGAGTGGACAACCATTATCTAACACTCAATAAAGCAAAGCGACAAATAAATTGCAAGCACAAGGAAGAGATACTTACCTCGAAACAACAAAAGCATCTACGATGTTAGCTTAAAAATTACATCAATGATCCTAGATATAATTTCTAATTAACACGCAATCATTCAAATATTTTTTAAGGTTTTCACTTATTTAATGAGACCTAAAACTACGTGCAATGCATGTAATGACATACGAAAGTGTAACTATAATACCATGCAATGTGCAACCTAATATGCAAGCTATATGTCACGCGATATTAATTATTTAACTTAATCTAATGCTATAAAATATTTAATGCAATTATCCTAGTATGTCACACATTCAAATGACCCTAAACATGCAATGACTAGATGACACACGGAAGATGACCTAATTCTACATGACATGAGCATGGCAATGTTTATGTTTTTTTTTTATAATCAAAATTTGAAATTAAAAACATCCTATATTTAAACATGCAAACTATCCTAAAAGAAAATATTCTAACAAGAATCACATCCAACTCAACTATATTTTTTGGGTTTTCTTTTATCAGCAAAATCAATTTGTGCAAAGGCATCAAGAACAGCACGGCAGCAAATCAGGCAAGATATTATCCATGTCTGTCTAATTTTGGAAATAAATTGACGAATCGTATCTCATGCATGAGATTGGATTGGTCAATTTTTCACAAAATCGCTAATCATATCTCGGGCATGAGATCGGATCGACGATTTTTCCATGCAATTGCGAGTCATATTTGGAGTATGAAATCGGACTGACAATCATATGCACGTTGTGAAATTAGGAAAATTTCCTAATTTAAAAGGGTACTCAATATTGTGAAAGGGATAATATATTGTGAATTTCTATTATGTGCCTCAACGATATCTCAAATAAGGAAACTAAATATTTGAAAAATCAAATCAGACAAGATTCGTACCTAATCTGAATATTAGTTTCTGAATTTGGTTCACAAACAACCACTCATGAATCACGATCATTAGGTGGTGGATCGGTGTGGCTCCTGGTGTAGTAGCTTGTGATGAACAGCATCAATGGACGTTCACCATCAGTGGATTCCAGCGCAAGGAATTATTGTACTTCTCAACAAGACCAAAAGAAGCCTGCACATAAGTCGAATCAGACCCAGCAAATTCTTTGAATACGTCGAATCCAATGAAGGAGAAAGCAAAGTAGCAATATATATTGCCGAGTAACTCAGACTCAATATTACGAGAGCACGGTTCAACTCGGTCAATCCCCCTCTCAAAGTTGACTGTTATCTCTTCTATTGGGGATGTCTATGTTGGGCACTTCGAGAAGGCCTGCAAAAGGAGAAAGCAAATTCGATCAAAAGCTAATTCATAGCCGGTCAAAGATAATCGGGCCATAAAAGCAACTCCAATGGCAGCGAAGAAGACTGGGCTCGCGTGAGGAAGTTGCCATTGTGATGATGCGGCGTGGGTTCAGTGCCGTAGCGGCTGGAATTCGTCCAGTCTAGATTGAAGAACACTGCAAGGACGCCAAAGGGACTGCTGGGCTGCACGGGGGGAGATCACGAGCTGCGAGTGACGTCGGGCAGCAAAGACGTCCTGGGAGGGAGCGGCAGGTTTGTGATATCAGGGGTGGCAGCACAGATTAGATAGGTGCAGGGCTTCACGGCTTGAGTCAATTGGTGGCCGGCCAAACTCACAATGCAGCCATCAAGGGTGAGGTCAGCAAGGACAGGCGATGGTGGGCGAAGTTGGGCGGCAACAAAAACAGAATGCCTTTGGATCATCGGGGCTCCATGTGCGTGGATAATCACCAGAAAACTTGTTCGCTGAATCTGCAGGGACTAGCATTGAGAAGGGCTCCGGGGTTCGCTGGGATGTTGAGTTGTCATGGGGATTGAGCATACCGTGTGTCACAGCTTACGGAGGGTGCAACGTGAGGTGGAGGGAGCACGAAACCTCCCTTGAATTGAGATTTGTGCATGTGAGGTGTCGAGTGCATGCATGAAGATGAGGTGTCAAGGAAGCACTGGCATGAACGTTCCCTCTCTATTGCTCTCTCTGCGACAGTACTCTTGCTCTTCTCTTTTTTGTGTGTGTCCCTCTCTCTATTCTCTGGCCCCCTTTTTATAGGTGAGAAGACTATGTTATTCAAGAAAAGAGGATAGATTTGAATATTACCTATTTAGCTCTTGTATCCCATGTGCAATATTCTTTCAATATTTCATCCGACATTTTCCTGAATATTGGAAGAATAATGTGAATCTTCTCGGGAATATTCTCCTTATCCAACTTGTCACTCCTTAACGGGCCTAACCAAATTCTCTTTCATCACCGGCTTAGTCCAACTCATTAAATTAAAGCTTAGAACCATCAATTAGAGCCTATCTGTCACCAGTCCAATGCAAATGTAATAATAATAAATGCTCCTAAAACTATATGCTATGCAAATTTAATTCTAATATTTTTGTTTAGGGGTTAAAATTAAAATTAATCCCTAAATTTTTGTGCATTAAATTACTAATGATCAATCAAAATTTAGGTGTCAACAATCGTCTTGTGCTACCACCTCGACTTGCTCAAGTGCTTGACGTGTTTCACGTGTTGATGTTAAGGAAATACGAGCCGAACTCGATGCACATGTTGAATTTTGAAGAGATAGAGGTGGACGACATGATGTCGTATGTGGAGAGACCAATTCGAATGGAGGACCGGAAAGAATAAGTGCTGAGAAACAAGACGGTCTCCTTGGTCAAAGTCATTCGGTAGCATCATGGTAAGGAGGGAGCTACGTGGGAAAGCGATGAAATCAGGAGGTGTCAGCACCCCTATCTTTTTGAGGATTAGCATATCAGTTTAAATTTCGAGAACGAAATTTCTATAAGAGGGGAAGAGTTGTAACATCCTGAGAATCGACCCCATTTTGGGATTTTATAAAATGGCAATGTTAGTCAAATGCTTGGTCAATACAAATATTCCAAGCTCTGTGTTCTTGGGATAATGGATTATAGGGAGGCGCCAATAGGAAACGATGCGCATACGACTCGCAATTTCGATCAAGAACGAACCCTTCAACCATGAGGACCTGAGTGGGAACGATATCCTTTAAGTACTAAACTATTAAGGAAATGGAAATAAATCAATTCAGCAAAAGTACAAACGACGGTAAACCAAATCATTTTCATCTGGTACTCAAGATTATCAATTGAGCCATCGGGATCACATGACAATCGCGATACGTTCCTGACTCGAGAATTGATGTTAACGTGGATCAAAGAATAGTTGGCCACAAGTCAAATGTGAAAAAAGTCCTAAAAGACGCCCGATAATCCAAATTGTACTACAGTCACAATCGACTAAATTTAGCCCCGATTTTGAATTCAATTTTGGGAATCGACTTCTCAATGATGTTAGGACTAAATATTTGGACGTTACCTCATTTATTTTGGGATTTTCCATCGGACTCAGAAGTGTCGAAAAATGAAAAATTGGACTGGGTTTCGGGCTCGCGGGTGGGCCGGGGCAAGACAGGCGGCCCAATAGGCCTTGTGCCCATCTAGCCTAGCCTAAGAGGGGCCCAAGCTGGCCCAAGTTCCCCTCCCTTTCCAGCCCATGGGCTTCTGTCTTTTGGCATTTTCCTTTCGTGCCTAAGTGGGTATTGTTTATGCTTGTTTGTGCCTGTTTTTGATTGGTCCTTCAAGCAAGTGGCTTGCCCACTTGCCTTTGCATCTTATCCTTAACAAGCAGCCCCTTCTCTCTCCTCATTTCTCCCCCAATTCTTCCAGCAGCCCAGCCCTCTCTCTCTCCCTTTTTTTCTTCCTTTTCTCTTCCATTTCTGTTGTTTCTTGCTGTCCTTGCTATTTTCCAACCAGAAAGCAGCCTTGCCATCGCCATCGAAGCCACCACACTGCCCAAAGTGTAGTCCTCGAAATCAGGGAGCCAACCGCACATCGCCTGCCACCCCTAGTCGCCACCGGCCACAAGTTTCAGCCATTTCCGCACCGCTACACCCCTTTCGCGTGAACAGTAACTCCAAGCTATTTTGGCCCATTTCAGCCACTGTTTGTCACTTGTTATCGTCCCTGAGCTTATCCCTCATAGCCCTCGTCCCCCTCTACGCGTCAATGTCATCGAATTTCCGATCCAAGTAAGTTAATTGCCTAATCCTTGTTTAGGGGTTAATCTTGCTTAGGGGTTAATTAGTGTATTTATGTGCTTGTGATGAATTAAGGTTGATTGGTTAATTAAGGCTGACTAGGGTTAGTTAATTGACCATAGTTAGTAATATAAAGTAACTATGGTTAATTAACTAAAGTAACTAAGGTTAGTTTTTAAAGTAACCATGGTTAGAATTTAATCATGGTTAGGTTAAATTAATTATGGTTGGGTTAATTGATTAACCATGGTTAAGTTTATTTATTTTTATTTATATATTTAATTTCGGAAGACTTTACTATTCACAATTTACTATTCATAATTACTGTTCATGCGTACTGTTCATGATTACTATTCATGGCACTATTCATATAGAAGCAAATTTTGGTTTCAAATTGTTGTGTTCTTGATTATTAAAGGCTTATTGAAGTGCAAATTATTTATTGTTCCCAAGAATTAGGGAATGTACGTGATTGTTAATTGGTTGAAATTGAATTTTGGTTTGTCGTAATTTTCACGAGTGATTGGATTGTATTGCATGACATTATACGTGTGTCAACTGCAATTGCATGTTGCGTGAGCACGAATTGTATGTGCATTCACGACAGAGCAAAGAAAAGAACAGATTGTTTGATGATGTGTTGTATAGTCACATTAAGAGGAGAGCCCAGCGCTGCCTATAGACCGCCAACCCTTGGGGTTGTGCTATGCCCTTTTGGCGTCCTGACTTCGGTCGGTTGCTTGACAATGGTCAGTTGCGGAGTCACGATAGAGACCGGACCCATGCTCCTTAGGGAATGCCGTCAGTGGGGAAGAGCCCATGACGATGCTGTGCCTCATGGGAGAGGACGATGCTTGGTCTACGACCAGTTGACCGCCAACCATAAGGTTGTGCCGTGGTCTTGGGGGTCATAATAATCAGAGCATGTGTGGATGTGAGACATGAGAAAACTGTGTGCAATGCTCTAATTATTCACATTCCTCATAATGTCGTGATGATTTATCTAACAGTTTCTGCAAGTTGCGTGTGCCAAGGCTAGGTAAGGTTGCTTGTGATTGTGCCTAATTATTAAACTGTCTTATGCTTTTATTTCTCTAAGGTGGTGTTGGATGATTTGATGATTTATGTTGTATGTTAAACTCTCAAGGTGAGCAAAATTCCTAACCAGGGCTTAGGACTTTAACTTGCTGAGTTTATTTCAACCCGTCGTGGTTAACCTTTTTAGGTCCTAGATAACCCGAGGATCAAGGAGAGCAATCCTTTTGAGGCCAGCGAGTAGACTATTAAGGTCTATTCCCCTTTTTGACGAGCTCTCCCCCACTTGTACAGTGTTAGGTTAGCTAAGGCGATCCCTTTTTGAGTAGGCCTCAGCGTTTTGCTTGTACCAAGGCATGTTTACTTGTGTTGTAGTTCGGCTAACCTTCATATATATAAAAATGGTGTTTTGTCTTTCCTCTATATCTATGCTGCTATCCCTACTGTTTTTATTGTTGGTTGAGAGTTCTATTCGTTTCCACATGAGCATAATTACAAGATAAAAATGAATTGGTCAATGACAGTACCTAGGACGTCGTACAACTAGACCTCAAGTGAAATGGGGTTGTCGCGAGCTCGAGAGTTGGGGCGTGACAGCAATAGTGCGTCACAATGGTCTCCCAATCCTTAAGGACCTTGAATCGCACCGAAGGTTGTGCCATTCTAAGGTCCTGAAATGGTTAATACAACAATGAAATATAATCTCAATGAATAGGACACCAACTCAACCCAGGGTATCTCTCAAGAACCACCCCTCATGTAGACCAATGGCAACAATACTATCTACTTCAACCAAGACTTAACTATTCCACACATCCAGGGATAATAAACAGACAAGCAGTCGACTCGCAAACAACTTTACCTAGTTGTGCCATACCCTGCAAGATATACACATACATAATACGACCAATGCATACCACATATAAGTAATGCATTCGATCAATCACATTCGAGTCGTATCGTAGGTGATCTCACCCGGCCATTGCCACACCTTGCATGTTATCAGTTCAAGCATACCATAAATAGTGCAACTAGCACATGCATAATTAGAACCAATGATGTCATGTTTCTCATGTAATCTTGCATCCACACGTATTTCGATTATTATTACCTCTTAGGGCCACAACCGAACTCCCGCCAGTGTCTACTAACATAGTCAGGCATCGCCCTCCCCTATGAGGCGTGGCTACGTCAAGGTTTCCTTTCCAAGACGGCATTCCCGAAACAGTAAGGGCCTGGCCTCTACCGCGACTTCACATCCGGACTCCCACTGGGATTTCCGACGAGTCGAACTTTATCCCCCAAACTCCTGCTAGGGTGACGGGTTCAATTTAGTAACCACACAAGCATATCATTGCAGGTCATTTTAATCTTGAACATTAGCCAATCAATACGTGATACGTGCTTGCAGAAACAATCAATTAAACATATGCGGTCACATTTTCATTTCCAAGAAATCATCCAACTTCCATGTCATACAAACAAAGCATGCCCTTTCCAATTTCAAGACAACATTGGACATAAACATATGCTTGACACCTCGAGTTTCCCCCTTTTTATATGCCCACGCGATTCATAGAAATGTCCATGCATTTAACAATTAGTAATGCACATTATACGATCAAATCATATTCATTTAGGCAAAATTTCACTTCTGCATGAACAGTGTGCGAGAATAGTACAGCATGAATAGTAAAATTCCAAAATTTAATAATTAATAAAATAAATTCAGAATTCAATAAATCAATAAATCAATAATTTATTAAAAGAAATCAATTCTTTCCAATAAACCTAGACTAATCAAGATTAACCCCCTAATCTTTGATCATACAACTAAGCCTCAATTAGAGAGCACTAAGCAAGATTAATGGTTTAATCCAAGCTTACCATGATCATCTAACTAACCACCTATCTTAACTCTAATAAACCTTAATTAATCCCCCTAACTAAGATTAACTCTAACTAAACTATTCCCAAACAAGTTTAATGCACTAATCAAATAATTAGGACGTAAACTCACCCGTTAGGCAAGCCGAAGACACGGACACGACGGCGGCGGCGGCGGCAGCAAAAGCTACACATGGGGACCTCGACAATGTCGATCCAAGGCGGTCCCGATATGGAAATAGCAGCTACTAAGGTCTATCTTCCTCTGTCAAACTGGAAACCAAGCAAAACCAGGGGAGTGGCTGCTGGCCCTTACTCTAGTGACATGCTAGTCGGCATCCAATGGGTCCAGGGGGTCAAGGGGGAAGAGCTGGTCATTGGTTTGGGTGGTGGCAAGGTCGGAACAAGGGCGGGGAGCTTTTCCAGCAAGTGCAAAAGCTGGAGCAGTAGGCGGATAGAAGAGCTGAGGTTTCTAGGTGGCTGGTGGGCTGACCGATGACCAGGAACAGTGAGCGACGGTGATGGGGGGTACGGAAACGGCTCCCGGTCGCTACTGCAGGCAACTTGGATAGTGACAAGGCCGGACCAATAGTGACAATGCAGGAAAATGAAGGAAAGGAAGAAGAAAAAGAAGAGGAGGGAAAGGGATGGTTAGCTGATTAGGGAGGAGAGAGAAGGAAGAAGAAGGCTTGTCTACTCTCAATCAATGCTCATTACTTCATGCCTTTTCCCCATTTAAGTGACCTCATCAACCAAAGCTATTCCAGTAATATCTAGAGGGGCAATTTTGTCTTTCCCACCTTTGCACAATTACCACTTTGTCCATGGGCTGAGATGAAGAGTGGGCCTAAGAAATGGGTTAGGAAATGAATAGGAATGGGCTCGGGAATTGGTTGGGCTCAAATTGGTTCGTGACCTAATTGGCTCCAATAGGCTCAAATGGTTGCCTTGGGCTCACCATGATGATCCCTCATTGGGCATGAGGCCCACTTGGGTCTTGCTTGGCCCACTTCCTCGCGGGCTCAATTTCTTGACTCGTTAATTCATTTTCCAACAATTCAGGCTTATTGGCAATATCGGAGGTCAAAGAAGCATCATCCAAAAGTTCGTCTTTGACGTTCCCGAAAATTCATCGTCTAATATCAGATTCACATACATCATCAATTTCGATCGAATGCGATTTTGGTACGTCTCGGACTAACAGGCGGCTCCAAGGATTTACGTGTAACCAACTCATGCTTGACTCAACATTAAACCCCGTTCAAGTTTTCTCGCACATAGACATCATTGACTAACATGAAATTGTGAAGGATCGATTATTATTTCAAAGTACACAATTATCAAGAATTGACATAGGGCCGATCGTGGTCTCGATAATAGTAAATGGATTCACCCGTTGTCCCATTATGTCCTGCCTGCAACCAACTTCTAGCTATCCCTGGAACAGACCTGTATAACCACACAATTATCTTTACACAAGTCTCATGGTCTAGTTGTCTTCCTAAGTCAAGTTTTCTTTAGTAGCACAAGTTCCGTCCTCACTAGCCTTTCCCCTCAAGGTTAGTATCTCGAGAGTGATTAGTTCCAAGTGAAATTAACCAATAATGCTTTGACGAAATTCACGTACATACATCCCTCAAAGGGCTCGAATTTCTGGACGTCACAATTTTCCCCCATCACCGAAATTTCGTCATCGAAATTTGCAGTTACAGAAAAATCCTCAAAAAGATGGAGGTGTTGATGCTTCATCACTTTCTTGCTTTCCCATGTAGCTCTCTCTGTTCCATGATGTTACAAGATCACCTTGACTAAGGCGATAGTTTTGTTTCGAAGCACTTGTTCCTTACGATCCTCTATTCGGATAGGTCTTTCCACGTATGACACCCTGTTGTCTACGTTCAGTTCCTCGAAATTCAACATGTGAATCGGGTCTGGTTCGTACTTCCTCAACATGGACACGTGGAAAACATCATGCACTTGAACAAACTTCAGAGGTAACGCAAGAAGATACGCCAAAATCCCGATCCTTTCCAAATTTTCAAAGGGTCTAATGTGCCTTGGACTCAATTTTCCTTTCTTGCTGAATCTGGAAGTACCCCTCATTGGCGATACTTTCAAAAATACATGGTCGCCCACCTTAAACGCCAATGGCTTACGTCGTTTGTCCACATAGCTCTTTTAACGACTTTGGGCTGTCCTTAGTTTGTTTCAAATAATCTTGATAGCATCCAAAGATTGTTGCACCAACTCCGACCCCGTAATCATTCGTTCGCCAACCTCATCCCAATAAAGCGGAGTTCTGCAAGGTCTCCCATACAAAACTTTGAATGGTGCCATCTTAATACTCTACTAATAGCTATTGTTATAGGCAAACTCAACCAAGTGAAGCTGTTCCTCCCAATTTACTTGAAAGTCTACAACACAAGCTCGTAGCATATCCTCAAGTGTTTGGATCGTCCTTTCTAATTGACCATATGCTTGCGGATGATACGCCATGCTGTATTGCAGCTTTGTTCCCATAGCTGATTGCAAACTTCTCCAAAAAGTTGTCGTAAACTTAGGATCACGATCAGATGTGATCGTCACTGGAACTCCATGAATGCACACAATTCGTCACACGTACAACTTAGCATACTTGTCCAATGCAAAATCCTTCCATATGGCGATAAAGTGGGCTGACTTATTCAATCTGTCAACTACCACCCAAATCGAGTCATTGCCTCATTGACTCTTTGGCAACCCCATCACAAAGCCCATTGTAATATGCTCCCATTTCCATTCGAAAATCTAAAGAGGTTGCAGCAATTCACCAAGCTTACAATGCTGAGCTTTTACTTGTTAGCACGTCAAACACTTGGCTACAGGCTTTGCGATGTCCAATTTTATACCATTCCACCAGAAGTATTGCTTCAAATTCCGATACAACTTCGTACTTGCGGGATGGATGCCATAATTGCTACGATGAGCTTCCGACAAGACTATTTCCTTAAGTTCGACACCATTGGGAACGCACAATCATCCCCGAAACCTCAATGTCCCATCATCGGACACTTGAAAGTCGGCTTTCCTCTTGACCTGATCCATTTGTAGCATCTTTAGGACTTTAGGATCCGTCGCTTGGGCACTTTTTATCTTGATTTGCATCTCGAGTTCCACTGTGAGAGTGACCATCAAACTAGCAAGTTGGCCTACCTCAATTTTGAAGTCTGAGTCCCGAACTCCTTAAAAAAGGGTCCACTCTCACACCATCATTTGTGCAATTGATGACTTCCGACTGAGTGCTTTTACCACTTTGTTTGCTTTTCCAGGATGGTACGGAATCTCACAATCATAGTCCTTAAGAAGTTCCATCCATCGCCGTTGCCTCATGTTCAACTCCTTTTGAGAGAACAAATACTTCAGACTTTGATGGTCTGCGAAAATTGCAAACATTTCCCCACACAAGTAGTGCCTCCAAATCTTGTGTGCAAAGATTATTGCTACTAATTCCAAATCATGCGTCGAACAATTAAGCTCATGAGGTCTTAACTGTCGAGACGCGTATGCAACCACCTTGCCATGTTGCATTAGAATGCAGCCTAGTCCTTTGTATAACGCATTACTGTAGATTTCATACCCTATAGGACTAGACAGTACTTTTAGGATAAATGCGATAGTCAGCTTACTCTTGAGCTCCTGAAAATTACGCTCGCACTTATCCGTCCAATCAAATTTTTCTTCTTTCTTTAGCAACCTTGTCAGGGGCATGGCTATCGCAGAAAACTTCTCTACGAACTATCTATAATACCCTACCAATCCCAAGAAACTTCGAACCTCAGTTACCGTCGTAGGTCTCGGCCAATTCATGACAGCTTCAATCTTAGCCAGATTAATAGAAATCCCTTCACCTGAAATTACGTGATCCAAAAATGCCACGCGAGTTAACCAAAACTTGCACTTGTTGTAGTGTTCTGAGGAAGAAAAGGTGATCATAGTGGTTTACCAACTGTAGGGTAACTTTGGTACTTGGTGGGAAGCTACCCAAGGATAGGTATTTCTCGAGGGTATAGCCAGGGTGTGGGATATCTTTAGGGAGGCTTTCCTGAACAAGTACTTTTCAAATTGTGCGAGAGAGCAGAAACTAGCAGAATTTCATAGGCTTCATCAGAATTAGATGACAGTGGATCAATATGAGGCCAAGTTCGCAAAGCTATCGAAGTACGTGCCATGGATGGTCGAGCACCCGTTGGATAAGGCTAGGAGGTTTCGGGATGGACTAAAGATGGAAATCAGAGACCACTTGGTGTTTGTGAACTTGAAAGATTACAGTGAGCTATATAAGAGAGCTCAAATGATTGAGAAGCATATTGCAGAGAAGGCAGTCGCATCTGGATCACGGTTCGTGCCTGGCAGGGATAATCATCGATTTGGAAAGAAACCGATGGTAAGAGGAAGGTATCCTCTTTCGCCTAATAGAAGGGACGGTGTGGGGAAGCTGTCGTCGAGTTCATTTGGAGGATGCCGAATGTGTGGTAAGAGGCATGGGAATGCCCCGTGTCCTACTCGAGTGAGAGCCTGTTTCGAGTGTGCTCAAGTGGGCCACCTAGTGAGGGACTGCCCATACAAGCTCATGATGCCATTCGTGCCATGACCACCATCCGAACCACTAATTGAGAATGTTCAACAGGGCAATCAATACAAACCCCCAGCACAAAGACGGGTGTATGCGGTCATGAGGAAGGAGGCGGAGGACACGCCTACCATGATTACAGGTACAATATCTCTACACGACCATATTGCTTATGCATTGTTTGATCCAGGAGCCTCGGACTCCTTTATTGCTAAACAGTTTGTAAAATTAGTGGGACTAAGACCAGAGCCATTGAAAATGATTTTTGTTATTTCTACTCCGTTAAAGGATTAAGTTTTATTTGTAGTAGGCTGTGCTAGTTGTAAACTTATTATAGATGGTCGGGAAGGAAGAATTGATTTGATTGTTTTAGCGATGTATGACTTTGATGTCATTATCGGTATGGATTTTGCTGACCAAACAAGGAGCTACTCTATATTGTCGAGAGAAGAGATCCAATTTAATCCGACTAGAGCTAGTAGTTTCCAGTTTCTAAGGAGTCATGGTCCTCGATTCCCTTGATTATTTCTTTGGAAGCAATTAAGTTGCTGGGGTTAGGATGTTAAGGTTATTTGGCCTCGGTGAGTGATACGTCGAAGGAAGGATCGAACCTGGAGGACATCACGATAGTACGAGATTATCCCGATGTTTTTTCAAAGGAATTACCAGGACTACCCCTGGCCAGAGAGATAGAGTTCATAATCGAGTTGGCTCCTAGGACGGAACCAATCTCGAAAGCACCATATAGGATGGCATTGTCAAAATTGAAGGAATTAAAGGTGTAGATGTAGGAATTATTAGACAAGGGTTTTATTCACTCGAGTGCATCGCCTTAGGAAGCGCTAGTCCTCTTTGTTAAGAAAAAGGACGGTTCGTTGAGATTGTGCATTGACTATCGGTAGCTTAATCAAGTGATGATTAAGAATAAGTACCCACTACCGGGGATTGATGACTTGTTTGACCAACTCCAAGGAGCGTCGATGTTCTCTAAGATAGACCTAAGGATGGGCTATCATTAATTGAGGATTCAAAAGGAGGACATACCGAAGACAACTTTCCGTACTTGCTATGGTCATTATGAGTTTATAGTAATGCCATTTGGATTGACAGATGCCCCTACTACTTCATGGATTTGATGAACCGAGTGTTTACGGAATATCTAGATTGGTTCATGATCATGTTTATCGACAACATTTTGGTATATTTGAAGAGTCCGGATGAACACGAAGAACACCTAAGGACCGTGTTGCAAATCCTACAAAACCACAAGCTGTACACGAAATTTAGCAAGTGTGAATTTTGGTTGGCTCGAGTGGCTTTTCTAGGCCACGTGATCTCAAGCGAAGGGATTTTGGTAGACTTGATCAAAATTGAAGCGGTCATAGATTGGCCGAGACCGACTTCAGTAACTGAGGTTCGTAGTTTTATAGGACTGACTATTTATTACAGACGATTTGTGGAAAGATTCTCTTCAATAGCTATGCAATTGATGCGGTTGCTAAAGAAGGATAAGAAATATGAGTGGATGGATAAGTGCGAGCGTAGTTTCCAAGAGCTTAAGCATAAGCTAACTACCGCACCAGTTTTGACTATTCCGACAGTCTTAGGAGGATATGAGATTTTTAGCAATGTGTCGTATAAGGGACTCGGTTGCGTTCTGATGCAACATGGTAAAGTGATAGCATATGCTTCTAGACAATTGAGGCCTCACGAGCTAAATTATCCAATACATGACTTAGAGTTGATAGCCATTATATTTGCGTTGAAAATATGGAGACATTATCTCTGTGTAGAGAGATTTTAGATTTTTACGGACCATCAAAGTTTGAAGTACCTATTCTCCCAAAAGGAATTGAATATGATGGATGTAACTTCTTAAGGATTATGACTGCGATATTTTATACCATCCCAGTAAGGCAAACAAAGTGGCAGATGCATTGAGTCGCAAGTCATCGGTTGTTTATATGATGATTCAAGAATGGATCCTATTGGAAGGGGTCCATGATTCAGAATTCAGGCTCAAGGTATGTCATCTTTCCAGTTTAATGGCTACCCTTAGGTTCAAACCTGAAATTCAACCCAAGATTAAAGCAATGCAACCTTTGGACGCCGAGATCCAAAAGATTTTGTAAATGGACGCGACCAAGAGGAAGTCGGATTTTCAAGTATCCGATGATGGGATCTTGAAATTCCATGGAAGGTTATGTGTGCTAAACAACGCCGAAATTAAAGAGAAATTGTTATCTGAAGCACCTCGCAGTGACTACAGTGTGCATCCAGGCAGTACAAAGATGTATCAGAATCTGCGACAGTATTATTGGTGGAATGGCATGAAGCTAGATATCGCCAAGCACGTGGTGAAGTGTTTAACTTGCCAACAAGTGAAAGCGTAGCATTGCAAGCCAGGAGGGTTACTACAACCTCTTGAAATCCCTGAATGGAAATGGGAGCACATCATGATGGACTTCGTGACGAGATTACCAAGAAGTCAGCGGGGTAATGATGCGATTTGGGTCATAGTGGACCGATTGACAAAGTCAACTCACTTCATTGTCGTACACATGGACTTCGCTTTGGAAAAGTATGCAGAATTGTACGTGTGACAGGTTATTTGTCTACATGGGGTACCAGTGACGATTACTTCAGATTGAGACTCCAATTTACAGCTGCATTTTGGAAAAGTTTATAGACTTCAATGGGAACAGAGCTACAGTTCAGTACGGCCTATCATCCTCAGACAAATAGTCAATTAGAAAGAACAATTCAAACCTTGGAGAATAAGTTGAGAGCCTGTGTATTGGATTTTAAAGGAAGTTGGGAGGAATAACTTCATCATGTGGAGTTCGCATACAATAATAGTTATCAGCAGAGTATCAAAATGGCACCATTCAAAGATTTGTACAGCAGATCGTGTAGGACTCCAATTTGTTGGGACGAGGTTGGCGAGCGGAAAATTACAGGGCTAGAGTTGGTATAGCAATCTTTAGATGTTGTCAAGATGATTCGGGAAAGGTTAAAGACGGCTTAAAGCAAACATAAGAGCTATGGAGACAGACGACGTAGGCCATTGGAATTTCAAGTAGACGATCATGTGTTCCTTAAAGTATAGCTGATGCGAGGTACTTCGCGATTTGGAAAGAAAGGGAAACTGAGCCTGAGGTACATTGGACCGTTTGAGATTCTAGAAAGGATTGGGAATTTAGCCTATCATCTTGCGCTACCCCCTCGACTTGCTCAAGTGCATGACATATTTCATGTGTTGATGTTAAGTAAAATATGAGCCGGACCCAGCTCACGTATTGAATTTTGAAGAGATAGAGTTAGACGATAGGGTGTTGTATGTGGAGAGACTGATTAAGATTGAGGATCGGAAAGAGCAAGTGCTAAGAAATGAAATGGTCTCTTTGGTCAAAGTCATTTGGCAACATCATGGCACGGAGGGAGCCACGTGAGAAAGCGAGGAAGTCATGAGGCGTCAGTACCCCTATCTTTTTTAGGATTAGCATATCAGTTCAAATTTCAAGGACGAAATTTCTGTAAGAGGGGAAGAGTTGTAACATCCAGAAAATCGACCCCATTCTCGGATTTTATAAAATGGCAATGTTAGTCGAATGCCTGGTCAGTACAAATATTCCAAGCTATGTGTTCTTGGGAAAATGGATAACAGGGAGGCGCCGATAAGAAGTGATACGCATACGACTCACAATTTCGATCAGGAACAACTCTTCGACCATGAGGACCTAGCTGGGAACGATATTCTCTAAGTACTAGACTATTAGGGAAATGGAAATAAATCGATTCGGCAAAAGTACGAAGTAGGGTTACGGGTGATTTACGTGCGACTTCGATATGAACTACAAACGATGCTAAATTGAATCATTTTCATCTTGTACTCGGGATTATGAATTCCGCCTCTGGGATCACATGACAATCGAGGGACGTCCGTGACTTGAGAATTAGCGTAAAAGTGGGTCAAAAGATGGCTGACCACGGGCCAAATGTGAGGAAAAGTCATAAAGGGGTACTTGATAGTCCAAGTTATACTACGGTCGCAATTAACTTAATTTAGCCTTGAATTTAATCCGATTTTTGGGAACCAACTTCTCAGCGATGTTAGGACTAAATATTTGAATGTCGCCCCATTTATTTTTGGAATTTCCGTTGGGCTCGGAAGTGTCAAAAAAAGGAAAAATTGGATTGGATTTCAGATTCGTAGGTGGGCCGGAATAAGACTGGTGGCCTAATGGGCCTTGTGCCCAAGAGGGGCCCAAGCTAACCCAATCTCCCCTCCCTTCTCAGTCCATGGGCTTCTCTTTTGGCCTTTTTCCTTTTTTGCCCAAGTGGGCTTTGTTTATGCTTTGTTTCGGCTTGTTTTTGATTGGTTCATGAAGCAAGTGGCTAGCGCACTTGCCTTGGCTTCTTGATCAAGTCTCCAGCCCTCTCTCTCTCCTCATTTCTCTCTCTTCAGCCGCCTCCACCCCAGTCTCTCTCTCTCTCCCTTTTCTTTTCCTTGTTTTGTTTTCGCTGTTCACCCCTAGAAACAACCGCTGCCGTCGGAGCTACCGCCACCGTCTAGCGTGGAGCCACCGACATCCAAAAGCCAGCAGCTCATCGTCGACCGCCTGTTCGGCCCTTTCTTCGCCGCTGCCTTGCTTCTGCCTAAATAGTGCACTAGCACTGTTTTGGCCTGTTTTGGCCGCCATTCGTCATCCATTGCCATCCTCGAGCTAACCTCGCGTAGCCCTCGTTCTTACCTTTGTGCCGGTGTTGTTGGATTCCCAACCCAAGTGAGTTAATTTCCTAAGCCTTGTTTAAGGGTTAATCTTACTTAGGTGGTTAGTTAGTTTAAATTTGTGTTTGATTAAGTATGGATTAGTTGGTTAATTGTGCTGACTAGGGTTAGTTAAGTGACTATAGTTAGTGATAAAGTAACCTTGGGTGATTAAATAAAGTAACTAAGGTTAATTACTTAATCATGGTTAGGTTAATTGACCCTAGTTAGGTTAATTTAGTAACCATGGTTAAGTTTATTAATTTTTATTATCTGATTAATTTTCGAACAAATTACTATTCATAATTACTGTTCACGGCATTGTTCACACGGCACTATTCACGTAGAAGTGAAAAATAGTTAGAATTTGATGCGTTCTTGATTGTTATGATATCTTGAAATGTTAATTGTCAATTATTCCCAAGCATTATGGGGAAATGCATGATTGATGATTGATTGGAATTGAAATTGCTTGGTTTATCAAATTTCTTCATGACTAATTGGACTATATTGTTGTACGTGATGGTCAATTGCTGCTGCATTGCATTATACGTGTGTCAACTGCAATAGCATGTTGTGTGAACACGAACTGTATGTGCATTCACGATAGTGTAAAGAAAAGAACGAATTGATTGATGATGTGTTGCATGGTCACATTAAGAGGAGAGCCTGACACTGCCGAAAGACCACCAACCCTTAAGGTTGTGTTGTGGCCTTTTGGTCGCTTGACTTCGGTTAGTTGCCTGATAGTGGTCAGTTGCAGAGTCGCGGTAGAGGCTGGACCTATGCTCCTTATGGAATGCCGTTAGTGGGGAAGAACCCATGACATCGCCGTGCCTCATGGAGGACGATGACGCCTAGTCTACGACCAATTGACTGCTAACTATAAGGTTGTGCCATGGCCCAAGGGGTCCTAATAATCAAGCACGAGTGGGCAATGAGATATGAGAATGTTTGTGCAATGCTCTAATTATTTACATGTCTTCTACTGTTATTGTGAGATAGTTGACAGTTTCTGCAGGTCACGTGTGCCAAGGCTAGGTAGGATCACCTGTGGTTGTGTTTATTTATTAAACTGTCTTCTGCTTTCATTTCTCTCTGAATTATGGTGATTGATGGATTAGGTTGTATGTTAGACTCCCGATGCGAGCAAATTTCCTAATCGAGGCTTAGGACTTTAACTTGTTGAGTTTATCTTAACCCGTCGTGGTTAACCTTTCAAGCCCTAGATGACGCAGTACCTGATACGCTTCAGCATCCCGGTGGACATGAGTACCACCATTACCACGTGGCCAGCCTTGGGCCATAATTTTGTGTACGAGTACCATGTTACTACGGTCTGGGTGGATGAGGGGTCGAGAGACCATTATACACCCCACGTCTTTAAGGTGATTCGAGCTTATAGATCATTTCGAAGGTTATAGAAACATCGTCTAAAGGTTCGTCTCTGATATTCCTGAAAATTCAATGTCCAATATTGGATTAACAAAAATAGTCAATTTCGATCGAATGCAATTTTAGTACGTCTCGAACTAACAGGTGGCTTCGAGGATTTACGCATAATCGACTCATGTTTGACTCAATGTAAAACCACGTTCAAGTTTTTCTCGACATGTGAACATCCTCGACTATCATGAGATTGCGAAGGATTGATTCTTATTTCAAAGTACACGATTACTGAGAATTGACTTAGGGCCAATTGCGGTCTCGATAATAGTAAATGGATTCACCTGTTATCCCTTTTACCCTATCTGCAAATCGACTTATAGTCGCTCCTTGAATTAGCCTGTACAACCACAGGATCATCCTTATATAGGTTCCATGGCCAAGTCGTTATCCCAAGTCGAGTTATTTAGTCATACGAGTTCGATTCTCACTAGCCTTTCCCCTCAAGGTTAGCATCTCGAGAATAATCAGTTCCGAGTGAGATTAACTAATAATGCATTAACGAAATTCACGGTCATTCATTCCTTAAAGGGTTCAAATTTTAGAAAGTCACATGAATAGTTCAACTCATGAGGTCTTAACTATTTGGATGCATATGCAAGCACTTTACCACGTTGTATCATAACATAGCCCAATCCTTTGTATGATGCATTGCTATAAATTTCATAACCTCTGGGACCATACGGTATTGTCAACAATAGCATGGTAGTTAGTTTATGCTTAAGCTCTTGGAAACTACACTCGCACTTGTCCATCTATTTAAACTTTTCGTCATTGTTTAGCAATCGCGACAAAGGCATAGCTATCGCCAAGAATTTTTTCACAAATCGTCTATAATAGCCAACCAATCCCAGGAAACTACGTACTTCAGTTACTGTACTTGATCTCGGACAGTTCATGATTGCTTCAATTTTTGCTAGATCCATTGAAATCCCTTCGCCAGAAATTACGTGACAAAGAAAAGCCACTTGAGTTAACCAAAACTCGCACTTACTAAGCTTAACGTACAATTCATGTTCTCGAAGGGTTTGCAACACCATCCTCAAATGTTTTTCATGTTCCTCTGGACTCCTTGAATATACTAGAATGTCGTCAATAAATACGATCACAAACCAGTCTAATAGTCCTTGAACACACGATTCGTCAAATCCATAAATGCAGTAGGAGCATTTGTTAGGCCAAATAGCATTACGATGAACTCATTATGACAATAATGTGTGCGAACTACCATCTTTAGTATATCCTCTTTCTTGATTCTCAACTGATGATAGCCTGTCCTTAGGTCCATTTCTCTTTGGAGTTGGTCAAACAAATCATCTATCATGGGCAACAAGTACTTGTTCTTGATCGTCACTTGATTGAGTTGCCGATAGTCAATGCATAATCGCAACGACCCATCCTCCTTTCTCATGAACAGAACTGGCATGCCCCAAGGTGATGCACTAGGATGAATAAATCCCATGTCCAACAACTTGTATCTGCACCTTTAATTCCTTTGGCTCTGACTTGTAGGGTGCTTTGGAAATTGGCTCTGTCTGAGGGGCCAACTCAATCACAAATTCTATCTCCCTTTCTAGGGGTAATCCAAGTAATTCCATTGGAAAAACATTGGAATAATCTTGTGTTACTGCAATATCTTCCATCCTTGGTTCCTCCACCAACATATTAACCATAGTCGCCAAGTAATCCTAGCAACTTTCATCTAGCAGCTTAGTCACCTCAAGTGAGGTAATTAGTGGAATAGAGGGTGTGATACCTTGGAAATTTCTAATTCTTGGAGTAGAATAAATGGGCTCGAAGAATGGTATTTGGGCCGAGCGAAGACCACAGTGGGCTGTGCATGAGCACGAAGAGTATGGGTCTAAGGAGTTGAGGTCTTAGATTGATTAGAGAGAGATTGGGCTGCAGGTAGGCCCAATGGGCTGTACAAACCATGAGGGGTTGGGATGGAAACGAACATTCCACGTTGGTATAGAGAGGTATTAGAATTGGTCTAGTGATATTGAAATTTTAGGGCGAAGTATGACAAAAATATTTTAACATAGTGCTAACCATGGAGTGAAATGACCAAGAAGGAGAACTCGTCTTCTCTTGTGAGCGAAATCCTGAGGGCAATTTGGGGGAAATAAGATGTTAGGATTAGCTTAGGATTAGCAAGTTTTGCTTTTTCATTAAGGTATAATTGAATAAGAAACAAAACATGGAAAAGCTTGCATGCAAAAGAGACAAAAGTCTCTTCGTTTCCCCTTCACGTCCACAGTCCCCCCTAGCCTTATCATTACAAGAAACTTCCTTCACCAATCCAGCCTTGTGCATGGATGCCACATTCTTTTTCCAAGACCATCATTAGCTTAATTCCTACACTCCACCTCCTCTTTTACTCTTCCTTCCCCGTCCTCTTCGGCTCCTCTTTCCCTCTGTCTCTCTCTCTCTCCCAACTCTTCCCTACCCTTTCCTCTCTAAGAATCCTTTCAAGCTTTGTTCGTGAGAGGCACCAGCAACTCCAAGGTCTTCAAGCAGCTCCAGAGTTTGAGTCTCGAATGACAAAATAGGTAGGGGAATGAGCAGGGTGTCAAATCCCACCATCCGTGTGAAAGTTGCGGAGGTTAGTCGGGTAGAGGGTGTTGAGAAAACTCCTAATTTTGGATGAAGCAGACGGAGAAGCATAGGAAGCCTCTGAGTCTGGATGAAGAAAATAGAAAAGCACATGAAGCTTCTGAGTCTACTTGTACCAAACGGAGAACACAAGCAGATGCAAAACTTCAGTCTGACAGACCCAGAACGAACTTACAGGAACAGATCACCAACGGTCATGATTTTCACTTGCCATATTTATATTGATTTTGTTATGTCGAATCGATCAACAAGATCAATCATCAAGACAACTACCAAAGAAGGATGGAATACTCATGGAAGCCCGGATTCTAATTGTATGGGCAAACAGGATCCAAAGGGATCTGATCTACCTTCAAACGGTCAAAAAGACTTTCCTTATGAAGTCTATCCAAGAAAGGAAAAGGAAGACTAATTTCTCAAGGAAAGAGCCAACGGTCAAGTGTGGCTTGGAGAGTATATAAGGAGAGGATGCGACCAAGAAGATAGGGATGATTAATATATTCCAAAGCTCAATTCTATTTTTCATTAGTTGTCTGAAAAAGTGCGTAATTGAGGGATCTGAGTGCATTACCAAGAAGAGTAACTTTGTGAGACATATCATCACCAAGTGCTAACACTCAAGAGTATGTAATCACCTTTGATCACATAGTGAAATCCAGCCTATTGGCTAATCGCCGGAGAGTAGACGTAGGCTTGTCAAAAGCCGAACCATTATAACTGTGTTTGCAATCTTCTCTACTCTCTCTATTTATTTTTTGTGTATAGATTGCAAAAGCTTTATATTACTTGTGCGTAAAATCCCTCTACACCTATTCACCCCCTCTAGGTGTTATTACTAGCAATATCAATTGGTATCCGAGCCCTATGCTTAGTATTTTTGAAGTGTTTATTACTTCAGAGTTGAAGATCTTCTATGGCTCGTATGCTTGCACTAGGTCTGATTGAGGGATAGAGCAACACTCGACCACCATACTTTGATGGAAAATAGTACAATATATGGAAGAACAAAATGAAGGCTTTTCTCAGATCAAAGGATCCACTAGAATGGGATGTAGTCGAGAGAGGAATTGAACCCAATGCTGATGTTGGAAAAACCACAAAGAAAGATGATGGGAAAACAACAGAAACATCAACAACCATCTCTCAAGAAGAATTGACAAAGAGACAAGCTTTAGATGCTAAGGCTATCTACTCTCTTTACTATGATCTATCTCCTAATGAATATAATTGAATCTCTTCTTGTGAAACAGCGAAGGAAGCATGGGATAGGTTGCACGTTACCTACAAAGGGATTGATCGTGTGAAAGAGACCAAAGTAAATATTTTACTTGGTCAATATGAATCCTTCAAAATGAAACAGGGGGAGTCCATAGGAGATATGTTCAGCTGATTTATAGAAATTGTAAATGGACTTGCATATCAAGGACAGCCTGTGCAAGGACCAATGAAAGTCAACAAGCTTTTAAGAGGATTATCAAAAGATTGGAATAATGTGAAGACCTCCATACGAGAAACTCTACGAATCTCACCTCTGACAGTCGATGAGCCTGTTGGTACTCTGCAATCCTATGAAGCAGAACAAATGAACGAGGAAGTGGAGTCTAGAGGTAAGAAATCTATTGCTCTCAAGTCTAATGTTGATTCTAATGATATAGATTCTGAGGATGAGTTGGATGATGAAGAACTTGCACTACTAATCAGAAAGGTAAAAAAGTTAAATAAGAAAGGCAGGAAGTTTAGCAGCAAGAAGCAAAACAGACAGTCTGGACAACGAAGGACAAAGGATGAGGAAGAATATGTCAAAGATGTCGTCTGTTTTGAATGCAAAAAGAAGGGTCACATAAAATGGAACTGTCCTAAGTTCAAGAAGAACAAAGGAAAGTATGAAAAATACAAAAAGGCCTTTAAAGTTGAAACATGAAGTGACACTGAAGTTGAAGACAGTGAAGACGAATATGGCAATATTTGTCTAATGGCACACTCAGACTCAGACTCTAGAGCAGACACAGAATCAGACTCAGACTTAGACAAAGAGATTGAGGTTAGCCATTCTAATATTCCTACAGAAGTTTCAAATTATATAAATGAGCTTTGTTCTAATCTAAAATCCACTCCGAAAAGGATCTCCGGATTAAAAAAGGCAAATTACAAGTGGAGTCAACATAATTTTTCTTTGAAAGGAAAATTTGATGATCTCAAAACGGAATTTTTGGAAACAAAAGAAAATCGAGATTCCTTATTAAATGAAAATGAATCTCTCAAAAAGGAACTTTTGGAAACAAAGAAAAATCAAGATTTCTTGCAAAATGAAAATGAATCTTTCAAAAAGGAATTTTTAAATATTACTACAAAATTTTCTAAAGGATCGAAAACCCTACAACATATACTTTCCATTCAGATTCCTTACTACGATAAGTCAGGACTTGGGTATTATAAGGAAAGTGATTCTTTAATTGATTTTCCTAAGGTCAATGAGAGAATTAAACAAAGACCTCCTCGACAAGCTTACAAAAGTCATTTGAAAAAGAATATTGTAAGACTTGTTGGTCTAGACAATGTCAAATGTTCTAATTGTGGAGAAAAAGAAGATTTTGAAAACAAATGTCCTAAAGTCTGGAGACCTGTTCAGAAGAAATGGATAGACAAAGCATATACTAATAACCCCGACGGACCCAAGAAAGTCTAGGTACCAAAGAAAAAATGAGTATGCGTGTTGATTGCAGGTAAGTTTCAGAAGCAAGAAGAAATGGTACTTGCACAGTGGATGTTCGAGACACATGACTGGAGATTCAAGAATGTTCATTGGCTTAGAAAGAATTAAAGGAGGAACTATTTCTTTCGGAGGAAATAGTAAGGGAAATATTATCGGACTAGGAACAGTCAAGATTAGGAGTCTTATCATCAACAATATTTCTCTGGTTAAGGGATTAAACTACAATCTTCTAAGCATTAGCTAGTTATGTGATGCTGGTTTTAGAATTAATTTCAAAGAGAACCTATGTTTTGGAACCAGTCACGACTCATCTCAATTATTCACTAGACGAAGGCATGGGAACATCAATCTATTGGACATAAATGAAGACATTGCCAAATGTCTCATTTCAGTTCAAGATGAAGCAAACCTCTGGCATCGCAAACTTGGACATGTCAGTATGAAACAAATCTCAAAATTGCTTAGCAAAAAGCTTGTTCGTGGATTGCCTTCATTAAGTTATAAGAAGACAGAACTTTGCTCCACATGCACTCTGGGTAAACAGGTAAGAAGCTCTTTCAAATCTGTGAAATAGATCTCTACTAATCGTGTATTGCAACTTCTTCATATGGATCTTTTTGGACCAACTAGAACACAAAGCATTGGAGGTAAGAAATACTGTCTCGTAATTGTAGATGATTATTCTCACTTTACATGGGTATTCTTTCTTGCTAATAAAGGAGAAAATTTCTCTTATTTCTCAATATTTGCAAAAAGATTTCAAAATGAGAAAGGTTACTATATTTCTAGCATTAAAACAGATCATGAAGGAGAATTTGAAAATCAGGACTTTGTAGATTTTTATGATAAAAATGGTGTTCAACATACGTTCTCCTCTCCCTACACTCTAGAACAAAATGGAATTGTACAAAGGAAGAACAGGTCCTTGCAAGAAATGGCCAGAACTCTGCTTATTGAAAGCAAGGTAGCAACTCGTTTTTGGGCAGAAGCAGTTTCTACTTCATGCCATATCATTAACAGAGTTTTTCTAATACCAATTCTTAAGAAAACTCCCTATGAAATTTTCAAAGGAAGAAAACCAATTGTTTCCTATTTTCATGTTTTTGGTTGTCAATGTTTTATTCTTAAAAATGCTAACAATCATCTAAGCAAGTTTGAGGAAAGGTCAAATGAAGGTATATTTCTAGGATATTCAACCACAAGCAAAGCATACAGAGTGTTCAACAAGAACACTCAAACTGTGGAAGAATCCATGAATGTGAAGTTTCAGGAGCAAGATGTTTCTAGCCAAAGTAGAACTGAAATCAAAGATTCAAAACCTACTGCTGCTCTTGAGAAATCAACTTTCAACAAAGAAGTTGACTCTTTTCATAAAACAGTCACAAAGGAGCCTCAAGAACAAAGAATCATTCAAATAGACACTACTCAATCACCAGAAGAACCTGATGACAGCGAAGTGCACAATAGAAACTGGAATCATAAATCCAGTCATCCTCAAGAGCTGGTTATTGGAAGCATTAATGAAGGAATTCGAACTAGATCAAGGAACAAAAAGGATACAAGCATTGTGGCACTCATTTCTGAGATTGAACCCAAAGGAGTAGACGAAGCCCTTGAAAATGAAAGCTGGATAGAAGCAATGCAAGAAGAACTTCAACAGTTCAAAAGAAATGAAGTGTGGGAATTAGTTCCCAAACCTAAGGGAAGAACCATTATAGGCACTAAATGGGTTTTCAAAAACAAAGTGGATGAACAAGGAAATGTGACCAGAAACAAGGCAAGGCTTGTAGCCAAAGGTTACTCACAATCAAAAGGAATAGACTATGATGAAACCTATGCACCCATAGCAACATTAGAGGCAATCAGACTGTTGCTTGCTTATGCTTGTTATCAAAACTTCAAGCTATTCCAAATGGATGTGAAGAGCGCCTTCCTAAATGGATTTATTAAAGAAGAAGTCTATGTAGAATAGCCTCTTGGTTTCGAGGAACCAAGAAAGCCAGATCATGTATGCAAATTGAAAAAGGCACTGTATGGTTTGAAGTAAGCACCTCAAGCCTGGTATGAATGACTGAGTAAGTTTCTATTAGATAATGGCTTCAAGAAAGGTATGGTAGACACAACTCTTTTCATTAAGAAGGAAGGTAAGGATATTTTACTTGTTCAAATATATGTAGATGATATTATCTTTGGCTCCTCTAATGAACGTTTGTGCAAGAATTTTTCAAAGTTTATGTAAGAGGAATTTGAAATGAGCATGATGGGAGAACTTACATGTTTACTAGGACTTCAAGTCAAACAATCTAAACATGGCACTTTCATCTATCAAGAAAAATATGCTAAAGACTTGATCAACAAGTTTGGAATGGAGAATTGCAAAAAGACTGAAACTCCAATGTCAACCTCCATCAAACTAGACCAGGATGAAATGGGGAAGAAAGTTGACTAGAAGACCTACAGAAGCATGATTGGTTCTCTTCTTTATCTTACTGCATTTAGACTGGATATTCTATATAGTGTGTGCGTATGTGCTCGATTCCAAGTGGACCCTAGAGAATCACATATCTCTGTAGTAAAGTGCATAATAAAGTACATTGATACTTATCCACAGTTAGGTTTGTGGTAGCCCAAAGGAACAGACTTTACCTTTCTCGGATACTCAGATGCTGACCTAGTAGGATGTAAAGTGGACAGGAAGAGCACATCTGGAACATGCCAACTACTAAGACAGATGCTAGTCTCATGGTTCTCTAAAAAGCAGAACACTGTAGCTCTATCTACAGCAAAAGTAGAATACGTCGCTCTTGGAAGTTGTTGCTCACAAATTCTATGGATGAGACAGTAGCTAAGGGACTATAGAAAGGAAGAGACTTGCACTGAGATAAGATGTGACAATACAAGTGCTATCAATCTCACCAAGAACCCCATCTTACATTCAAGGGCAAAGCATATTGAAATCAAGCATCATTTTATTAGAGATCACATGCAAAATGATGATATATTTGTGCAATTTACTGATTCAAAGAATCAATTGGCAGATATCTTCACAAAACCGCTAGACAAAGGTACATTTGATTCAATTTGTAGTAGATTAAATATTATTAACCCTTTTGCATAACAGAAGCAATCTTCTAGATGGACCAATCTTCTAGGACGCACTCATAAGGACTTAATGGTATTTTTGGAAATTTAAATTTTGGCGCGTAAGTTATTTCCTTATATGCTTGAACATGGTAAGTTAATATTAGCAGATACTTGATTTGCATAATTTCTGGTGCATGCCCATATTATTTGCATCTATTTTTATCAAGTTTCAAATTTTTTAATAACTGCCATTTACAATTATTTTTATTTCCAAAAGTCGTGTCTATTCATTTGCCTCTCTTCAAAAGGTTTATAAACCCCATAAATCGAGTCTTTTTCATTGCACTCTTAAACTACCCTAGAAACCCTAAAGATCCCAACTTTCTCTCAAACCAAACCAAATCTTCTCCAACATGGCTTCGAGATCCTCCATGTCCAGGTCAAGGTCCATGTCTCCATCTCCTCGAAGACGATCAAATCGTATTGCAAGCAGAGGCCCGAGGAATGTCGAAGGAGTAGAGACTCATTTCGACCTGACACAGACCTCTGGTGAAGAATCCCCAAGGCATTCTCCAACTGAGTCTGGTCAAAGAAACGTTAGTGAAACTGAGGAATCACCAAGGAATTCCCCAACTAAATCTGTGCAGAGGAATATCACCAGAAGAGGTACGTCTAGGTTGATTTTGCCTAAACCTGATGACCCCCACAAGGTCATGAAAATGTATGAAGTATTAGTAAGAGGAGATGCTATTAACAGTATCAAACTTGAATACCTAAGGAAAAAAGGGTATTCAAATGAGATGCGCCTTGTTCAGGCTATAACACTTGCAGAACGTCCACCTGCACAAAGAAATCAAGCAAATGAAGCTAACAAGAGTGTGGACAATCTCTGGGGAGGAAAAGACGATGATGAACGTCTGTTTAGGAACTTTGAGATTAAAATGGGGGTTGCTGCGGTAGTTAGAAACCCTACAGGAAACTTGTTCCATTCTAGAGAACATAAGGCGTGTTATAACACTTTGCTTGATAGAGGTGTGATGAACCACAGGATTGTGGATTTTGACTTTCTGGATGCCACTGATGTGAATTTCAAAGGCTATTTTGAAAGGTTGCAGATGGATCGTTTCTATACTAATTATGCTGCTGTATATCCAGAACTGACAGCCTACTTCTACTCAAATTTGTCATTCCTGACTCTAGACAAATTGCAGTTTAGTGTGAATAACAGGTTTTATGGACTTGATGCAAACACCTTAGCTAACATCATGAAGGTTGAGAGGGGTGATTTTAAGCCCATTGAAGTTTCCTATGAGACGGTTTGCAAGTATCTTACAAACTCTCTTAGGGCGAACATCACTTACCCCTTTATGAATTCAATAAGAATAATTTTGCACAAGATCATCATTAACTGCATTCGTCCTAAGGCATCATCCAAGACTGATGTTGCAAGGTTTGAAGCAAAGCTGATGTGGGCAATTAAACAGGGAGTTATGTTCTCACTTCCACATACTGTTCTTCTCCACATGTATAGAACAGTTTTGAAGGGTAAAGGACAACTGCCCTATGGAGCTTTAGTGACAAGAATTTTCTAACATTTTCAGATCAGTTTTCCTAGGAGACTCAGCACTAAAGTTCTCCAAACAATGGCTATTGGACTCAAAATGATCACCAATACGAGGCTGCATGATGTTGTGGAGACTTGGAGAAGAAAGGAGAAGGAACTAGCAAAGGCATCAACCATTGCTAAGAGAAAAGGAAAGGAAGTGGCATCTGCAGGACCAAGTTCTAAAAGAAGGAGACAACTGCTGCTACATGATGAAGATGATGAAGAGAAGACTATTTCTGAAATTCTTGCAAATATGGGTCATACTGCACGCAAAATGACAGAAACAGAAGCAGAAATGCCTCCAATAGCAACAGAGGAGAACCTTCCAAGTGTAGAACATCAACCTGCTGAGAATGTGGCAATGTCTGAACCAGAGGAAGAGCATGAGAAAGAAGAAGCACAAGAGGATGAGCCTGACGAAGAAGTACCGGAAGCAGAAGAAGAAAGAGGGGGAGAAGGACATGAAATAGATGAGGGTCATACTATTCCAAAGGCTGAAGATGAAATTAGGGCAGAGGACAGACATTCACAGGAGCAACATGATCAAGCGGAAGCATCAATTCAGGGGCAGCATCAATCTCATAGAGTTGAAACACAGCCTCCTGAAGCTCCATTTGAATATCAAACTAATCGTTCTAATTCTCAGAAGATATTGGATCTTCTTATGCAAATCAGAGATCAGCAAGTTGCCATGGAAACCTCCTTGAACAACAAGTTTGAGACTCTCGAGAAGAAAACTCAGCAGCAAATGGCATGGATGGAGGAATCTATTCATCAGTGTCTTACCAAGATTGAAGAGTCTGCAAAGGATATGGAGGATTTCACCTTAGCTCGAACCCCTAAAAAGCCATCGTCCTAATTTCCTTATCCCACAGTTTTTTGGTCTTTTATGTTGGACTTCTTTGACAGTTAGACTTTTGTGTTGATTTTTCTGTTGGACTATGCTTAAACTTTTATTTTCAGGATGTTAGATTTTTTGAATGTGACAAAGAGGGGGAGTATGGTCTTAATTTTTGGTTATTTTGTCCACACTGGTTGGTTTTGTTGTTAAATTTGGTGAACATGGGTTCAGATATTGTGTACACTGATCATTTGATATCTTTTGGCTGATTAGATATTGTATGACTTGATGATCTGAGTATCATAATACTGATCAGGTATGACTTTATCTAATGCTTATTACTATATCATACATATAGTATGCTATGCCTAACCATGTTTTGCAGGAACAACAAACCATCTGCATAAAAGGTTTTGTCACCATTAAAAAGGGGGAGATTTTTGAGAAAACTCCTAATTTTGATGATAACAAACCATTTTATGTAAATAGAAAGTCTTATATTCTCTAAGGAAAGTCACAGGGTGACTTATGCTTCTGAGTCTAGATGAAGCAGACAGAGAACACAAGCATACATAGAACTTCAGTCTGACAGACCCAAAACGAACTTACAAGAATAGATTACCAACGATCATGATTTTCACTTACCATATTTAAATTGATTTTGTTATGTCGAATCGATCAACAAGATCAATCATCAAAACAACTACTAAAGAAGAATGGAACACTTATGGAAGCCCGGATTCTGATTGTATGGGCGAACAGAATCCAAGGGGATTTGATCTACCTTCAAACGGTCAAAAAGACTTTCCTTATGAAGTCTATCCAAGAAAGGAAAGGGAAGACTAATCTCTCAAGGAAAGAGCCAACAGTCGAGTGTGGCTTGGAGAGTGTATAAGGAGAGGATGTGACCAAGAAGATAGGGATGATTAATATATTCCAAAGCTCGATTTTCTTCTTCATTAGTTGTCTGAAAAAGTGCGTAATTGAGTGATCTGAGTGCATTATCAAGAAGAGTGATTTTATGAGATATATCATCACCAAGTGCTAACACTCAAGAGTGCGTAATTACCTTTGATCACATAGTGAAATCTAACCTATTGGCTGATTGCCCGAAAAGTGGACGTAGGCTTGTCAAAAGCCGAACCACTATAACTGTGTTTGCAATCTTCTCAACTCTCTCTATTTATTTTCTATGTATAGATTGCAAAAGCTTTATATTACTTGCGCGTAAAATCCCTCTGCACCTATTTACCCCCCCTCTAGGTGTTACTACTAGCAATATCAGAGGGATCAAGGTGTAGGCAGCTGTAAAGCGGCGAGTTTTGGTCGAATACACGGCATGGGAAGATTTTAGACTCGTATGTGAGTGTTGTGGTGGTTGAACAGAGCTGAAGGTTGACATGCTTGTGTGGTTTCGGGAGGAGAAATGGAATGCACGCTGCTTTGGCTATTAGATGGGCTGCATGCGGCTGTTTTGTCTTACATAGCTTGTAAATGGTTTTTTTTGTGGCTTAAATTTGGAGAAACGTGATTGCATGTGTTCTATGATGGCTTAAGTTTGCATGCACATGATCCGTGATAGTAAAAAGGGCAGGTGTGTTCGAACAATAGATGTTCCCTGTTTCCAGACCTTCTGCTTTCGGTTAAATTGCATAGCGTAAAAATTTTGTAGAGGACGGTGGCATACGATTTTGAAAAAATTCCCTTCATGGAAAATGCTCCTAAGATCCCACTCTATAACATATAATTTAATTAGAAATTTGTGGATCAGGACGTTTGTGAATCTGACCCCGTTTTACCATAGGAGAGAATCTGCTTGAGTTGGGAAAATGTGACTTTTAAGGATTGCGGGAATTTTATAAATTTTTGTGGCGTGATTTTTGAAACGCTTTCTTTATCAAAGTTGTTAGGTATATCCTGTAATATATCATACAAAAACCACAGATTAAATGGTGAGGTCAGGACGTCGCAATGATATTATCTTTAGGAACTTAAGTCTGGACATAGGGACAGCATGGTGGGTCACGTGGCGTGATTTTGAAATACTTTTTTAATGAAAGTTGTTAGGTTTGTCCTGAAATATATCATACAAAAATCACAGATCAAATGGTGAGGTCAGGACATCGCAATGATCATATCTTTAGGATCTGAAATCTGGACATAGGGACAGTATGGTGGGTCACATATTGAGAATTACTGTTCTTAATAGAGGAACTAAATCTACCTTCCTTCATGAAAAAGTTAGACCTATGTCTTGGCAACATCATACTGAAATTTTGGAGATTTTTTGACTTAGATTACTATACTTTTCGAAATTATTCTTAAAACTGCGCAAATGAGCTTAATCTCTGCCGGTAGTTAGAATTGGGTCCAATATGGATCTGTGTGCAACTTTTCTAGCTGGGAATCCTGTGAATTATTGATTTAGGGTGATTGGCTATGTTGGGAACGTGAGATTGATGGCTGTGGATGACTTGTGCTTGCGTCTACATGAATATGCGTGAGAATGGATATGTTCTTGGGTGGTCTACGCATATGGGATTCATGGACGTGGGTGCGAGTTTCTCATTCATAAATGGCACGTTGAATTGTCACATGGAAGTGCATTCATTTGCTGAATGTTTGCTGTGGTGTTAAATAAAGAACTCATGTGACAATGTATGAATGAATCAAGCCAAAAGATGACCATCGGCCCACGACCCGATGATACCCCCGGGGAGTGGGGATGCCCCTGTGGTGAAGGTAGGGAAGCCTCAGTGGAAACTACAAGGCCAGCGACCTTTGGGTACCGAGATGCCTCGGAGGGAGATGGTTAGGGTCAGCGACCCCTGGAAGTCTGGTCAGCGACCCGGAAGAGACTTGAGTGGATCCAGCCAGCATCCTGGACCAAATCTGACTCAAGGGTGGATAAAATTGGTTACACAGAAATTAACTCGATCTGGCGTGTGTGTACGTGTGCATGCGTGAACTCGGAAGTGCCTGCGTTGTGTTTATGTTTTGTATATGGAGTGTTTGATTGCTTGCTTGCTTCGTGGATGCTAGTAGGAGATTCGTTGCATTAGCGCATGACTCATGATATGTCGAAGGATTGCATTGTTGGCATGCTTTGAACTTTCTGCCTGGACTAGTCAATTGTTTAACCTTGCTTGGATAGTGCAACTTAAAAGCCTACTATATTCCTCTATTGGGCAATTGCTCATCCCTTATTTTTGTAGGTCGATAGATGGATGTTTCTCTTGTAGCTACATATGATGCACCTATATATCTAGAGGGCCGTCTCCAAGACATAGTGGATGTGGAGTCAAGCCTTGTGTTCACCCATTATGAGTGTAGGATTTTCTTTGCGGTGCCCCACCTTATTTTCCATGAAGTTCGTCTCCTAGTTTTTCAACTTGGACGGCGAACTAATTGGACCTCTCCCTTGGTGAGTAGTTGGGCCGATGACCGAGCGGATAGGCTGACGGATGAGTGGTTGGGTCAGTAGCTCGGGCAGATAGGTCCAGCTAGGTGGAGCTTCTTAGTTGCGGTACTATGAAGATGTATGGGAAAAGTGATCGGGCAGAGGAGATAGGAAACCTTTTGACCTCTCCCAAGTGTTTTGTATTTTGGTGTCATCTTGATGTGGTTGCCTGAAAATAAATTGTCAAGGCGTAAACTTTCCCCATGTAATTGGATGTTATGAATGACATAAGAAGAAGCTTATAAAAATTATTCTCTTGTGCCTTTTTCATATTATAAATGTTGGCCTAATTAAAAAACTTCCGCTTGCATGAAAACATAAGTCAGCAGCATCAGGTTTTAGTCAGTGACGGCCTGGGACGTCACAGAGGGTCCTCCTCTCGATTCTCGACAAATTCATAGCCACCACACCCTAATGGATTAAATTGGATTTTCTTTCCACCACGGGCCATCATAGCTTATTGCTTGGTGAGCCAATCCATTCCAATGATGACATCAAATTCATGCATTGCTAAAACAATCAAATCTATCATTTCTTCTCGACCGCCTATAACTAACTTATAACTAGAACAACCTACTACAGATAACACTGTATCTTGTAATGGAGTACATATAATAAAAACCGTTCCCGATAATTTCAGCATTAAACCATTCCAAAAGCATGAAAATTTTTAGGAGGTTTGTGACAAGCGTCGCAATGCTCAAGTGGATCTGGACGGGATCGACACCCTCGTCAGCCAAGGGTTGGGAAAAAAAAAGGAAAGAAAAGAAGAAATTTTTTTAAAAAAATCTAAAAAATTATGCATATTAGCTTCGGTTGTGTCACGTAGGATGGTTGGTGGTGACTGCACTACCATGTCAGCAATTTCCAACCAATTTGGCTGGAATGACTAAATTGGTAGACCGTCAAAAAGTTTAAGATTAAATTGATTCAATTAAAAGATTTAGGAACAAATTGGCAAATTGTCAAAAAAATTTGGACTAAATTGGTCAAATTAAAAGGTTTATGACTAAATTGGCACAAGTGCGCTAGGTTTAGACTTTTTTCTTGCAAATAGACTAATTATATCAAATTAATGAATTGAAGAAAAAAACTTAACTTCATTAAAAAAAAAATTAACACGAGAACTCAACCCGCTAAGGAGCTATTTATGGTAGAGGCCATAGTGCTCAATGGGCCTTCTTCTATTTTAACTCATATCGATATTTTTTCGATTTTAAGTAGATTTTGGAGCTATTGTGAGCTTTGAGCCCAAACGTTCATATTGTGAACTTTGAACTCAAGCAACCGTGGTAATCACAAGCTTTGAAGTAGGATTTGGCCATGGCGGCCGCATGCTTAAGGCTCAAATGGCCATGACTGTGAGCTTCTAGCTTGAGTGGCCATGGCTGCAATATGCCTTCTCTTAGTGTGCCAATTGTTCACTTCAGCATAAATTGTTCGAAAAGGAGCAACATAGTAGAAGGATGCGGGATGGCCCTAGTTAAAAGTACATAGATGATTTTGTGAAAAAAAATAAAATTACATGGACGGTTTTGACTTTGGACATGAGTACAAGGACAACTAGTGTTGTTTCACCTAATATTCATACGAATAAATTGGTTGTTGTAGGATCTTTTAGAAACTTTTTCGTGCACAACAATGCATAACGAAGTTGAGGTCATCTTCATCAACCTACCCTCTTTTAGAGGCATTTTCATTTACGAGGGCCGCTGGCAGTAGTTTCTCTAGTGAGGGCGCCTAGCTTAGACTATGTTCTTTATTTTTACATGCTAATGTCCGCACGCCTCACACCCTTTGTTTCAAGTTATATATTTTTCTTCTCCAACAACATGGTAATATCCTCATGTTTTGCATCTCAGAAGTTAGACGAAGTAGTTTACATACTTACTCAGGTCCAATATAAATTTGTTGCCGTAGAATCTTTTCGAATTTTTTTCATGCAGAATAATGCATAGAGAATGAATAGTGTTTGCAGACGAAGGATGCACAGCAAATATCTTCTATCAACAAAAATGTGATAATAATAGATAGAAGGGTCTACATAGTAATTTATACTGATTCAACCTATCCACTTAGTCTCCTCATTATCTCATCTCTAATGGCTCAATGACAAGATTAACATCCATCATTGCGATCTTTGAAACTTTGAAAGCTTTTACAGGGAAGTTACCTCTCTACTGTCCCAGCTTTTACTTTCAGAATAATGAGATTTTTATTTGAAAGAATAAGCATAAGAACTAAGACCAAGCTTTGAGATTGACCCCACACACACACACATAAAACTCGATTGATACGTTGGAGTCCTAAAAAATCCGTGTATGATGTTTGAATGAATTTAGGGAAAATTATCCAAGAAGTTATAAACTTATTGTACTTTTGTCAATTCAGTTCTAAACATCTCAATTTTGTCAATTTAGTCCTAAAATTTTTCACATTTTTCCATTTTAATCCATCCAGCTAATTTTGGTTGGAAATGACATATGTGGATGGCCAGCGCTCACTTTTTAATAATATTGTGATATTTTAATAATTTTTTGAAATTTTTATGGTTTTTTTATTTTTACTTTTCTTTGTTGCCTTTTTTAGGGTTTTGGAGAGGACAGCAAGGATGGCCAGCCAACCCTCACTAGCCTTGGGTAAGGGTGTCCTGGCCCTTGTCGGCGAAAGCGAGGGCACGCAAGCCCTTGCCCAAAATCAGCAAGGGCAGCGGCACCCTCGCTAGATTTGGCCAAGCAAGGGCTAGGCAACCCCAGATCTAGCGACAATGGCAACCTTACTTGGGGCCCTCGTTTGGCCAGATCCAGCGAGGGTGTTGCATCCCTCACCAAGAGCTGTCAAGCATTGCGACACCCTCACCCAAGGCCTCAGCCTTATGTTGACAACCCTCACTAGCCTTAGCTAAAAAAAAAAAAAAGAGCAAATAAAGTGAAAAAAGAAGAAGAAAAAACATACAAAATTCAAATAATAATAATAATATTTAAAAAATGTCACGTCGGTGATTTCCAACTAAAATTTGCTGGATGGACTCAATTGGCAAAAGTACAATAGGTATATGACTTTTTGGACAATTTTTCCAATGAATTCATAATGACATATGGATGATGCGAAAAGTGGTGACAATGAGTGCAAGACAAAACGTACCCAAGTATTGGTGAAGTACAAATGTAGACATTACCTTTAGTTATCTCTTATTGTGAGGTCCTAAATTTGGACCTATTTTAGAATATATGAAATGATTATTTTATCAATGTGTTGCTAGTTACATTTACTAAGAGCTGGTCTATAACATCTAGAGAATCGACCCCATTTTGGGATTTTATAAAATGGCAATGTTAGTCGAATGCCTGGTTAGTACAGATATTCCAAACTGTTTCTTCTTGGTATAATGGATTAAAGAGAGGCGCCGATAGGAAACGATACGCGTACGACTTGCAATTTCGATCAGGAACGAACCCTTCGACCATGAGGACCTGGGCGGGAATGATATCCTCTAAGTACTAGACTATTAAGGAAATGGAAATAAATCGATTTGGCAGAAGTATGAAGTCAAATTGGGGGTGATTTCCATACGACTTCGATACGAACTATGAACAACGGTAAACCAAATCCTTTTCATCTAGTACTCGAGATTGTCAATTGAACCCTATCAAGGGACGTCCTTGACTCGAGAATTGGCATAAACGTGGATCAACGAATGGTTGACCACGGGTCAAATGTGAAGAAAATCCTAAAAGGGCGCTTGATAATCCAAATTGTACTACGATCGCAATCAACTCAATTTAGCCCCGATTTTTAATCCAATTTTGGGGATCGACTTCTTAGTGATATCAGAACTAAATATTTGGATGTCGCCTCATTTATTTTTGAATATTCCATTGGACGCGGAAGTGTCGGAAAAGGGGAAATTGGATCGAGTTTCGGACCCGCGAGTGGGTCGGCCTAAAACTAGCAGCTTAATGGGCCTTGCGCCCATCCAACTCAGTCCAAAGGGGGCCCAAGTTGGCTCATTCTCCTCTCCCTCCTCAGCCCATGGGCTTCTCTCTTTTGGCCTTTTCCTTTTGTGCCCAAGTGGGCTTTGTTTATGCTTGTTTGTGCATGTTTTTGATTGGTTCTTCAAGCAAGTGGCAAGCCCACTTGCCTTGGCTTCTCCTTCAAGTTTTCAACAGCCTTCTCTCTCCTCCTTTCTCCCCAAATTCGTCCAGCATAGTAGCCCCTCTCTCTCTCCCTTTTTCTCTTCCCTTTCTCTTCCATTTTTGTTGTGTCTTGCTGTCTTTATTGTTTTCCAGCCGGAAAACAACCTTGCCGCCATCACCGGAAATGCCACCACCTCCCAAAGTATAGTCCCCGGAGTCAAGGAGCCAGCTGCACACCGCTGGCCACCCCTAGCTGCCCGTTTTGGCCTTTTTCGCCCAGTTGCATTGCTTCCGCGTGAACAATAACTCCGGGCTGTTTTGGCCCATTTCGGCCACCATTTATTGTCCGTTGTTGTCCCCGAGCTTACCCATCATAGCCCTCATCCCCCTCTACACGCCAGTGTCGTCAGATTCCCGACCCAAGTAAGTTAACTTCCTAATCCTTGTTTAGGGGTTAATTAGTGTATTTGTGTGTTTGTGATTAATTAAGGTTGATTTGTTAATTAGGCTGGTTAATTAAGACTGATTAGGGTTAGTTAATTGACGATAGTTAGTATTAAAGTAACTAAGGTTAATTAATTACAGTAACTAAAGTTAGTTTTTAAAGTAACCAAGGTTAGATTTTAATCATGGTTAGGCTAAATTAACTATGGTTAGGTTAATTTGTTAACCATGGTTAGGTTTAATTATTTATATTTATTTATTTAATTTCGGACGAATTTACTGTTCACAATTTATTGTTCACGATCACTGTTCACAGCGCTGTTCACAATTACTATTCATGGCACTGTTCATATAGAAACAAATTTTGGTTTCAAATTGTTGTGTACTTGATTATTAAGGCTTGTTGAAGTGCAAATTGTTAATTATTCCCAAGAATTAGGGAATTTACATGATTGTTGATTGGTTGGAATTGAATTTCGGTTTGTCGTAATTTTTACAAGTGATTGAATGGTATTGCATGATATTATACATGTGTCAACTCCAATAGCATGTTACGTGAGCACAAATTGTATGCGCATTCACGACAGAGCAAAGAAAAGAATGAATTATTTGAAGATGTGTTGCATGGTCACATTAATAGGAGAGCCTAGCGTTGCCGGAAGACCGCCAATCCTTATGGGGTTGTGCCGTGGCCAGTTGGTCACCTGACTTTGGCTGGTTGCCTAATAGGGAAGGGTTCTATGTGGGACTGCAGTAAAAGGCGAGTTTCAGGCTTTTGTCAGTTGCGGGACTGTGGTAGTGGCCATATCCTATGCTCCTTCGGGAATGCCGTCTTGGGAGTGAACTCTTGACATCGCCATGCCTTGAGGTAAAGAGGACAAAGCTGGCTTGGCCAGGAACCACCAATCATAAGGTTGTGCCGTGGCCTAGAAGGAGGGGTCATAATAATCGGAGCATATGTGAATGTGAGACATGAGAAAGTTGTGTACAATGCTCTGATTATTTGCATGTTCTTAATGTCGTGATGAATTAAATGACGGTTTCTGCAGGTTGCATGTGCCAAGACCAAGTAGGGTCGTCTGTGATTGCACCTGTTTATTAAACTATCTTTTGTGGTTATTTCTCTGAGGTGGTATTGCTTGATTTGATGGATTAGGTTGCATGTTAAACTCTCGAGGCGAGCAAAGTTCCTAACTGGGAATTAGGACTTTAACTTGCTGAGTTTATCTCAACCCGTTGTGGTTAACCTTTTCAAGCCCTATATGATGCAGTACCGGAGGATCGAAGTGAGTGATCCCTCCGAGGCCAACGAGTAGACACTTGTACAATGTTAGGTTGACCAGGCCAGTCCCTTTTGAGTAGGCCTCAGCTTGTCGCCTATAGTAAGGCGTGTATGTATTTGTTGGTGTGCTGGCTAACCTTCAGATATATAAAAATGGTGTTTTGTCTTTCCTCTGTGTCTTTACTACTATCCCTATTGTTCTGATTATTGGTTGGGAGTTCTATTCGTTTCCACATGTGCATAATTACAAGATAAAAATGAATTGGTCGACGACAATAGCTGGGATGTTGTACAACTAGACCTCAAGTGAAATGGGGTTGCCGCAAGCTCGAGAGTTGGGGCGTGACAACCCCATCGATTTTGGTATCAGAGCCTGGTTGGCTAATGGAGTGATAAGGTGTGATGAGTCTTGCGTTGGTGCGTGGAGATAGTTAGTAGGAAAGACAGTTTCTTGGCTTGCATGTGATTGACTGCATGATCCTTCATGGCCCTTTGTTTTAGGGTTGTCTCATCTTCTAATTCCATGTGGGGGAATTAGAACGCAAGCTAGGAGAGTCTTGCAAAATGAGCAATCCAGATTTGAGTGCCCTTGGTTTGAGGACCCCATGTTAAGGGGGGGTCAGAGGAGGAGGACAGCGCAAGCAATGAGCTATTATGGATTGTCAGGGGGAAGAGAATCTGATTTAATCCAATTGGAGCTAGTAGTTTCTAGTTTGTAGGGAGTTAAGGAAGGTCCTCGATTCCTTTGATTTCTTCTTTGGAAGCAACCGGGTTGTTGGGGTCAGGATGTCGAGGCTATTTGGCATCAGTGAGCGATACATCGAAAAAAAGATTGAACCTAGAGGACATTGTAGTAGTACAAGATTATCCTAATGTCTTTCCAAAGGAATTGCCAGGACTACCCTCGGCCAGAGAGGTAGAGTTCGTGATTGAGTTGGCTCCTAGGACATAACCAATCTAGAAAGCATCGTATAGGATAGCATTGTCAAAATTGAAGGAATTGAAGGTGCAGATGTAGGAATTATTGGATAAGGGTTTTATTCACTCAAGTGCATCGCCTTGGGAAGTGCCAGTCTTGTTTGTTAAGAAAAAGGATGTGGTAGAATGAACAGCCGCATCTATATCATGGTTTGCACCTTATATGGTTAATCATTGGCTTGGGGAAAAGCTGATAATAGGAGGAATGGTATTAGGGAAGATCAGTATATCATTGGAATGCCAAGTGTTGGATTCGAAGGCTATGACTATTGGTACAACTTCCAATGTGATCATGCTGCTTATGCATTAATTGTTTTTTTTTTTAGCTATGGATTTGTGTATAGCAGAACACTTCATTAAGTTAGTGAGGTTAAGACCAAAATCGTTGGAAGAAATTCTTAATAGGTTGACCCAGTTAAAGGATGAGGTTGTATGTGGTAGGATGTTCAGATTGTATGATGGTCATTGACAATCAAAAGGAATTGATCGATTTGGTCGTGTTGGAAATGTATGATTTCAATGTGATCATTGGAATGGACTGGCTTACTAAGTATCGAGTTACAATGGATTGCTATTGGAAGGTAATCCAGTTTAACCTATTAGGTGGGGTTCATTTCAAGTTTACTGGAATCAAGGATGGATCGTTGCACTTATGCATCGATTAGTGGCAATTTAACCAAGGGACGGTCATGAGCAAGTATCCATTACCAAGGATGGATGATTTGTTTGACCCACTTCAAGGAGCTTCGATATGTTCCAAGATAGACCCAAGGACGGGCTATCAGTAGTTGAGGATTAAAAAATGAGGATAAACTGAAGATGACATATTGTGTGTGATGTGATCGCTACAAAATTACCGTACTGTCGTTTGGATTAACTAATGCACTAGTTGCTTTTATGGATTTGATGGATTGATGGATTAAGGCATATTTGGATTGATTCATAATTGTGTTCGTGAACGATATGTTGGGATATTTGAGGAATTCAAAGGAACACGAACAACACTTAAGGATGGTGCTATAGACTATTTGAGAGCATAAACAATATGCCAAGTTTAATACATGCGAGTTTGGGTTTACTCGCGTTGTTTTGTTGGTCATATGATTTTGGACAAGGGAATTTCTATGGATCCATCAAGATCAAGGCAACCATGAATTGGCTAAGACTTATGACAGTGACAAAGGTTCGAAGTTTTCTAAGTTGGACAGATTATTACAGATGATTCATAGAAAGGTTCTCTATGACAAAGGTTTGACTATTCCGTTAGGCTTGGGAGGATATGAGATTTTTAGCAACGCGTCATACGAGGGACTCGGTTGTGTTTTGATGCAACATGGTCAAGTGATAGCGTATGCTTCCAAATAGTTGAGCCCTCACGAGCTGAATTATCCGACGCATGACTTAGAGTTGGCAGCCATCATTTTTGCGTTGAAAATATGGAGACACTATCTCTATGGAGAGAGATTTCAAATTTTTAGGACCATCAAAGTTTGAAGTATCTATTCTCCCAAAAGGAACTAAACATGAGGCAGCACAGATGGATGGAACTTCTTAAGGATTATGACTACGATATCTTGTACCATCTAAGCAAGGCAAACAAAGTGGCAAATGCTTTGAGTCGCAAGTCATCTGTTGCTAGTATGGTGGTTCAGGAATAGATTCTGTTGGAGGGAATCCGTGATTCAGAATTCAGGCTCGAAGTATGTCATCTTTCTTGTTTGATGGCTACCCTTAGGATCGAACTTGAAATTCAAGCCAAGATTAAAGCAACGCAACCTTTGGACATTGAGATCTAAAAGATTCTGCAAATGGACGGGACCAAGAGAAAGTCGAATTTTCAAGTATCCAAGGATGGGATTTTGAAATTTCGTGGACGGTTATGTGTGCCAAATGACACCGAAATTAAGGAGAGGTTGTTATCTGAAGCATATGCAGCGACTATAGCGTGCATCCAGTTAGTATGAAGATATATCAGAATCTACGATAGTATTATTAGTAGAACAGCATGAAGCTCGACATCGCCAAGCATGTGGTGAAGTGTTTAACTTGCCAACAAGTGAAACTGTAGCATTGCAAGCTAGGAGGGTTACTGCAACCTCTTGAAATCCCTGAATGGAAATGGGAGCACATCACGATGGACTTTGTGACAGGATTACCAAGAAGTCAGCGAGGTAATGATGCTATTTAGGCTATAAAGGACCAATTGATGAAGTTAGCTCATTTCATCATCGTACACAAGGATTTTGCTTTGGAAAAGTATGCAGAATTGTACGAGCGACAGATTATTCGTTTGCATGGGATACTAGTAACAATTACTTCATATCGAGACCCTAGATTTATGGCTGCATTTTGGAAGAGTCTATAGACTTCGATCGAAACAAAGTTGCAGTTTAGTACGGCCTACCATCCTCAGATAGACGGTCAATCGGAGATAACAACTCAGACATTGGAGGATATGTTGAGAGCGGTGTATTGGATTTCAAAAGAAGTTGGGAGGAACAACTTCATCTCATGAAATTCGCGTATAATAACAGTTATCAGCAGAGTATTAGAATGGCACCATTCGAAACTTTGCACAACAGACCATGTAGGACTTCAATTTGTTGGGACGAAGTCAGCGAGCGGAAAATTACAGGGCCAGAGTTGGTGTAGCAATCTTTAGATGCTGTAAAGATGATTCGAGAAAGATTAAAGATGGCTTAGAGCAGATAGAAGAGTTATGGGATAAATGACGTAGGCCAATGGAATTTCAAGTGGGTGATCATGTGTTCCTTAAAGTATCACCGATGCGAAGTACATTGCGATTTGGAAAGAAAGGAAAGCTGAGCCCGAGGTACGTCGGACCACTCGAGATTCTGGAAAGGATTAGGAATTTAGCCTATAGTCTTGCACTACCACCTCGACTTGCTCAAGTGCATGACGTATTCCATATGTCAATGTTAAGAAAATATGAGTCGGACCCGACACACATGTTGAATTTTGAGGAGATAGAGGTGGACGACAAGGTGTCGTATGTAGAGAGACCGATTTGGATAGAGGACCGGAAAGAACAAGTGCTAAGAGGCAAAACGGTCTCCTTGGTCAAAGTCAATTGGCAGCATCATGGTATGGAGGAGTTATGTGGGAAAGCAAATAAATCATGAGGCGTCAGCACCCCTATCTTTTGAGGATTATCGTGTCAGTTCAAATTTCGAGGACGAAATTTCTATAAGAGGGGAAGAGTTGTAACATCTTGAGAATCGACCCAATTTTGGGATTTTATAAAATGGCAATGTTAATCGAAGGCCTGGTCAGTACAAATATTCTAAATTGTTTCTTCTTGGGATAACAGATTACAGAGAGGTGCCGATAGGAAATGATACGCGTATGACTCGCAATTTCAATTAGGAACAAACCCTTCGACCATGAGGACCTGGGCGGGAACGATATCCTCTAAGTACTAGACTATTAAGGAAATGGAAATAAATCGATTTAGCAGAAATACAAAGTCGAACTACTGGTGATTTCCGCACGACTTCGATACGAACTATGAACGACGGTAAATCGAATCATTTTCATCTGGTTCTCGAGATTGTCAATTGAGCCCCCGAGACCACACGACAATCGAGGGACGTCCCTGACTCGAGAATTGGCATAAATGTGGATCAACAAATGGTTGACCATGGGTTAAATGTGAAGAAAGTCCTAAAAGGGTACCTGATAATCCAAATTATACTATGGTCGCAATCGACTCAATTTAGCCTCGATTTTTAATCCAATTTTGGAAACCGACTTCTCAGTGATATCAGGACTAAATATTTGGATGTTGCTTCATTTATTTTTGAATTTTCCATTGGACGCGGAAGTGTTGGAAAAAGGGAAATTGGACCGGGTTTCGGACCCGCAAGTGGGCCGACCCAACATCCAGCTTAGCCCAAAGGGGGCCCAAGCTGGCCCATTCTCCTCTCCCTCCTCAATGCATGGGATTCTCTCTTTTGGCCTTTTCCTTTTGTGCCCAAGTGGGCTTTATTTATGCTTGTTTTTTATTGGTTCTTCAAGCAAGTGGCAAGCCCACTTGCCTTGGCTTCTCCTTCAAGTTTTCAACAGCCTTCTCTCTCCTCTTTTATCCCTAAATTCATCCAGCATAGCAGCCCCTCTCTCTCTCCCTTTTTCTCTTCTTTTTCTCTTCCATTTCTATTGTTTCTTGCTGTCTTTACTGTTTTCCATCTAGAAAACAGCCTTGCCGTCATCACCGGAAATGCCACCACCTCTCAAAGTATAGTCCCCGAAGTCAGGGAGCCAACCGCACACCGCTGGCCACCCCTGGTCCTCGCTGGCCACCCGTTTCGGCCTTTTCCACCCAACTACACTACTTTCGCATAAATAGTAACTCTAGGCTATTTTGGCCCATTTTGGCCACCATTTGTCATCCCCGAGCTTACCCCTCATAGCCCTCATCCTCCTTTATGTGCCGGTGTCATCAAATTCCTGACCCAAGTAAGTTAACTTCCTAATCCTTGTTTAGGGGTTAATTAGTATATTTGTGTGTTTGTGATTAATTAAGGTTGATTGATTAATTAGGCTGGTTAATTAAGGTTGACTAGGGTTAGTTAATTGACCTAGTTAGTATTAAAATAACTAAGGTTAATTAATTAAAGTAAGTAATGTTTGTTTTTAAAGTAACCAAGGTTAGATTTTAATCATGGTTAGGTTAAATTAACTATGGTTAGGTTAATTTGTTAACCATAGTTAGGTTTAATTATTTTTATTTATTTATTTATTTTCGGCGAATTTACTGTTCATAATTTACTATTCACGATTATTGTTCACGACAGTGTTCATATAGAAGCAAATTTTGGTTTCAAATTGTTGTGTTCTTGATTATTAAGGCTTGTTGAAGTGCAAATTGTTGATTATTCCCAAGAATTATGGAATGTATGTGATTGTTGATTGGTTGGAATTGAATTTTGGTTTGTCATAATTTTTACGAGTGATTGGATTGTACTGCATGACATTATACGTGTGTCAACTGTAATAACAAATTGCGTGAGCACGAATTGTATGTGCATTGACAATAGAGCAAAGAAAAGAACAGATTGTTTGATGATGTGTTGCATGGTCACATTAATAGGAGAGCTCGGTGTTGTCGGAAGACAGCCAATCCTTATGGGGTTGTGCCGTGGCCAGTTGGTCGCCTGACTTCGGTCAGTTGCCTAATAGGGAGGGGTTCCATGTGTGACGGCGGTAAGGGGACGAGTCTTGGGCCTTTGTCAGTTGCAAGATTGCAGTAGTGGGCGGGTCCTATGCTCCTTTAGGAATGCCGTCTTGGGAGTGAACCCTTGACATCACCGTGCCTCAAGGTAAAGAGGACGAAGCTGGCTTGGTCAGGAATCGCCAACCATAAGATTGTGCCACGGCCTAGGGGGTAGGGGCCAGAATAACCGGAGCATATGTGAATGTGAGACATGAGAAAGTTGTGTACAAGGCTCTGATTATTTGCATGCTCTTAATGTCGTGATGAATTAAATGATGGTTTCTGTAGGTTGCGTGTGCCAAGGCTAGGTAGGGTCGCTTGTGATTGCACCTATTTATTAAATTGTCTTCTGTGGTTATTTCTCTGAGGTGGTATTGCTTGATTTAATGGATTAGGTTGTATGTTAAACTCTCGAGGCGAGCGAAGTTCTTAACTGGGGCTTAGGACTTTAACTTGCTCAGTTTATCTCAACCCATCGTGGTTAACCGTTTTAGGCCCTAAATGATGCAGTATCCGAGGATCAAAGAGAGCGATCCCTCCGAGGCCAGCGAGTAGACACTTGTACAATGTTAGGTTAGCCAGGCTGGTCCCTTTTGAGTATGCCTCAGCTTGTCGCCTATAGTGAGGTGTATATGTATTTGTTAGTGTGCTGGCTAACCTTCAGATATATAAAAATGGTGTTTTGTGTTTCCTTTGTGTCTTTACTGCTATCCCTATTGTTCTAATTGTTGGTTGGGAGTTCTATTAATTTCCGCATGTGCATAATTACAAGATAAAAATGAATTGGTCGACGATAGTACCTGGGACGTCATACAACTAGTTCTCAAGAGAAATAGGGTTGCCGTGAGCTCGAGAGTCAGGGCGTGTCATGGTCACTCATGAGAAACTAACCAAAGGGGAAAGGCTATTAAGGATTTAAGTATGCATGACTAGAGAACTTGATCATGAGTTGATGATTCGACCATAAGGATTGACGAGGGATGATCTTGTGCCAATATACGCTGATCAAGGAACAATTGTAGGTTGATGCATAGAAAAAAGATAATCAGATCATGAGTGATTCCGTATTACCATTATATGAATTGCGAACGACCCTAATCAATTCTTAATAATTGTGTACTTTGGAACAAGCAATCGATTCCTCACCATTACATGACAATCGAGGTCATACATGAATCAAGGAGACTTCATCGTGGATTGATATCATTTCAACCACAAGTCAAATACGCATAATTCCTAAAAGCCCCTCGTTAGTCTAAAATGTACTAAAGCTAGGTTGGTTGAATTTAGCTATGAATTTCAATCCAATATTTGGTATTGAATTTTTAATGACATCAAGATTGAAATATTGAATGTCTCCTCATTAATTCTTACTTATCGATAAGCTAAAAATTTTTGAGAAAGGGATTGATGGGTTCAGATTTGGAGCCGAAAAAGGAGTCGGATCAACGGAAGGCCCATTGGGCCTCATGCCCAAAGTGGGTGGCCACAAGGGCCCAAGCAAGCCCAAGCCCAAGTTGGGCCCAACCAAGCCCACTCAAATTGGCCCAGCCTATTCAAGGCCATTTCCATTAAATTGAGCCCATTGAGCCACCAAGCCCAATCCAAGGCCCATTTCAATATTTTGGCCCAAGGGAAAAATTAGAAAAAATTATGTCTTAAATGCGAAACGACCCTTTTGCCCTTTTTAGAAACCTTGGCTTGTTGAGAAATTTTTTATTCTATTCTATTTTATTTTATTCTCTCTCCTCCCTACTTTTCTCATTTGGCGGCCCCCTCCCCCTACGTTTTCTTCTCTCTCTCTCTCCCTCCCTCTCTCCCCTTACGTTTTCACCTTTTCCCCATTGAAACCCCCTAAAATCTCTCATCTCCCTCTCTTCTCTCACATTAGCCCCACCACCACCATTGTTCGCAACCGTTGCACATCACTAATCGCCATCCAAACCACCACCGCTCACCGCCCGCATCATCTGTCTATCCATTGTCCTCACTAGAGCCTCCCCTTTTCTCTCTCTCCCTCTCAATCTCATCAAATCAAACCCCCGCCTTTTTTCACTGGCGCCTCTTGCCGTTTCTGAGGCTAGCCGTGCGCAATTCTTGCCACCACCGTTGTACCTGTGTCTTCAGAATCACTAACCGATGAGTTAATGCTCTAATCCCTTGATTAGTCTGTTAAATCTATTTAGAGTTAGTTTACTTTATATTCAAACTTAATTAGGATTAGTTTAATTAAGTTAATCTTGATTCTATGGCTAATCATATTGGGGATAGTTTAATTATAGTTAATCTTGATTATTATTATTAATTGATTATGGTTTAGCCGATAATTTGATAGGTGGAAATGATAGGTTATTGCAAGAAGTGATAAGAAATAGTGATAGGCTATCAAGAATTAATAAGTGGACAATGTTAGCCTATCAAAGAAAAAATGTGATAAGCTATCGTTGAAGGGATGATAAGCTATCGGTAATTGGACAATAAGCTATTACCAAATAGGTGATAAGTTATTAAGAAATGAATGACAAGCTATCACCAAAGGGGTGATAAGTTATCGGATTTTTAATGATAGGCTATCGCTATTTAAGCGATAAGTTATTAGGGAAAATTATAGACTATCACAATTAGGACGATAAGTGTTGCTTAATATGTAATTTCTACTTGAATTTGATGAGATTTTCTTGCACCTGCCATGTGGTTGCATGTCTGCTTTGCCTTGGAAAATAATTGCACCAAGAGAAACTTTGTTTTCCAAATTTTAAAGAATAGTTTATGGACATGTAAAGAGTAAACCCTGAGGTATTGGGTTTATATGTCATGTCTTATAATTTAATTGGGGTAAGAATAAATTAAAAGGATTGCACACAAAGTTTGATGAGCTTCTGTAAGTATGTGATCACGTGTGAATATTTCCCTGCATTTTTACATGAAAAATGTACAATAGTTTATTATGTTGAGCACGTATTACGTCTGCATTGGTTAATGATTGAAGAATAAAATGGATTTAGTGATTTAAGATGCTTTTTTGTCATATTAAAGGAACCCATCACCCTAGCGGGAGTTTGGGGGCAATGCCCAATTTATCGGATGCCTAGCAGGGGTTTGAATGTCAAGTAATGGTTGAGGCTACACCGATGCTCCTTTGAGGGAATGCCATTCGAGTGGGGGTTCTAGATGTTGCCGTGCCCGATGGGATGGATGATGCCTGGTCATGCCAAAAAACTAACAACTCGTGTGTTGATAGTGACTCAAGAGCAATTAATAATCAAAACACATGTGACTGCATTGAGCATGAGGAAATATGAATTGTTGTATGATTATGTGAATGCATGATTACATTATTTCTGGCATGTGTAAGTTTTTATTGTGTAGGGTATATGCCAAGGCAAGGTGACGTCTTGAAATTCGAGCCTTTGAGGGAGGAATGAACGTTAATTTTGCCAATGCATTGTTGGTTGATCTCACTTGGAACTTATCACTCCTGAGATATTGACTTTGAGGGGAAAGGCTAACGAGGACAGAACTCATGCGACTAAAGAACTTGACCTGGGAAAATGACTCGACCATGAGACTTGCGTAAGGATGATCCTATAGTCATGCAGGCCGATTTCAGGGACAACTCGAAATCAATTCGCGGACAAAAATAATGGGACGATAGGTGATTCCGTCCACTGTTATCGAACTCGAGGACGGCCCTATGTCGATCCTTGATAATCGTGTACTTTGAAACAAGAATCGATCCTTCGTAATTTCATGTAGTCAAGGACGTCCATGTGTCAAGAAGTCTTGAACGAGAATTTGTACAAGTTGATTACGCATGAATCCTCGAAGCCGCTTGTCAGTCTTATTAGTACAAAAATGGCATTCAGGCAAAATTGACATGGCATGAGAATCCAAAATTAGACTTCAAATTTTCAAGAACGTCTGGGATGGACTTTTGGACGACGCTTTTTAAATAATTGATAGTGCTAGTTGAGCCGAGTATTTGAAAAAGGGGTTTACGGACCGAGGAAACGAGCCTACGAGGATGTGGGCTGGGCAAGATTAGTGTGGGCCTCATCCCTAAGGTGGGATAGCCACCGTGGTAGACCCGAGACAAGCAAGTGAGCTCGTTGGGCCAAACCGACCATTTACTCTCCCGAGCCTATTGTCTAAACTTGAGCCATTTCGAGCCCAACAAATTCTCAAACCCGTTCCTATTCATTTTCTGGCCCGTTTCTTAGGCCTGCCCTTCATTTTCAGCCCAAGGACAATTTGGAAAATGTGCAAGGTGGAAATGACCATTTTGCCCTTGGATATTTTGAAGAAAGGACAAAGAAGAGAGAGAAGATGATTTCATCTTGCCTTGGGAGTTGAAGATTGCATTAAATGGCTTTAATGAGGCCTTGAACTAGCCTTCATTTCACTCTCTCACTCTCCCCTTTAGCCCTCTCAAAACTGCACACTTCTTTCCTTTGGTTTCCTTTCCTTCCTATAGTTTCAGCTTCTAACCTTCCTCCGAAAATTGAGTTGTTCATGGCTTCCCTAGGTGAATCACGTCCCGTGCCACCCGCCATCATGTTTAGAATAGGAAATCCGTTCAGATGGCATCGACCGTTCACCAATCGGAGCCACCGGCCGACTCGCCGATTGGTCGGAAGCCGGCCATTGCCGGACCGCCTACTATAGCAACCAATCTGCCTAGTTTTGCCCTCCCCTATTTTCCTCCCATTCCAACCAAATATCTACCCATACCAACCACCAGCAGTTCCCCCTCGACCCCCAGGTGCCACCGGTTGCTGGCCCGTTGCTCGCCTGAGCTTTGGCTAGCCTGTTTTAGCTCTGGTCAGCCCTTTCCTCCTATGCAATGCAGTTTTTCAAAGTTGCAGAGGGAGTCCGAGGTTATTGCTGCTGTTCTCAGCCTCGAGACTACCTTTGATCATCGTGGTAGAGGTCCCCAAGTGTCAGGTTCGTCATCTCCAGCCCACTTTTTGGGTGAGTTTAGCTCCTAATCCCTTGTTAGTGCCTAAACTTACTTAGGGTTGGTTTAATTAGTCGTAATACTAATTCAAGGGTTTAATTAGTCGTAATACTAATTCAAGGGTTTAATTAGTCGTAATACTAATTCAAGGGTTTAATTAAGTTGTATTAACCCTAAGATAGGTGGTTAGATAGATGGTTAAAATTAGCTTAGCTTAATCTTACTTAATTGTGCTTGATTATGCTTAATTGTGTGTTATGTGTTAATTAAGCATGTTTTTCCTTAATTGCTTGATTAATTTGATTAATTGTTTTAATTATTGATTTGTCTAATTTCTGAATTAAATGATTTAATTATTAAATTCGAAAATTTCATTGTTCATAGTGCACTGTTCTTGATTATTGTTCACATGCACTGTTCATGGCACTGTTCATTCGGAAGCGAAATTGTGCATAATTTCATGTGGCTTGATCATATGAAGTGAATTGGATGTGGCATTGCATGAACATCCACTTGAATCATGTGATTTTCACAAAAGAAAGGGAAAATTATTTGTCCGAGGGACACCAGAAATGGACTGCCTTTATGAGAAAGAAAATGGTTTATCCGATGGACACTGGAAATGGACCGCGTTGATGAGAAAGAAAATGGTTTGTCCGAGGGACATCGGAAATGGACCGCTTTTATGAGAAAGGACTTAAGGTTTTATATGCAAGCATGTGTGCATTGGCTAATGCTCAAAGATAATAAGTGGATTGTGATAGTATACTTGCGTGATCACTAAGTTGAACCCACCACCCCAGCCGAAGTTCGAGGGGTGAGAGTCTGATTTATCAAAAACCCAGCGAGGGCACGGAAGGACGCGGTTGTGTCTCTGCAGAGGAAGGGCGCCATAGCGCTGTGGCACCTCAGTTGTAGTCCGGATGCAGAGTCACGGTAGAGGCCGGGCCATGCTTCTTCGAGAATGCTGTCTTGGGCGGGGGTCCGTTGATGTCGCCGCACCTCATGGGGGAGGGCAATGCCTGGCTTTGCTAGTAGATACCAGCAGAAGTTCGGTTGTAGTCCTGTGGAGCAGTAATAATCGGAACACGTATGGATGCAAGAGCGTATGAGAAACATGGCATCATTGATTCCGATTATGCATGAGATGATCACATCATTTATGGCATGCATGCATGAATTTATAATGTGCAAGGTGTGGCAATGGCCAGGTGAGATCGCTTGTGACGCGATTCGCATGTGATTGATGAACTGCATCATCTAACGGCCATGTGTATTGTGGTGACTTATAACATGCAGGGTATGGCATACCAAATAAGGTTGCATGTGTATCGACTATGTGATTGTTGGTTGCATTGCTTGTATTGCGTGAGGTTTAATGTGCAAGGTATGGCATATCGGGTAAGGTTGGATGAGAACCGATTATTAAGTGTCAGTTGACCCAGGTTGTTGTTGCTTGTTGGTTGTTAGTTGTGGGTTGTTGGGTTGAGTGAGGCGTAGTTCTGGAGAGATACTCCGAGTTGAGTTGGTGTACTAACCGGGGCTTAGGGAAAGAACCCGCTGAGATTTTATCTCACTAGTTATTGTATAACCACTTTCAAGCCCTTAGAATGGCATAGTGGAGAATCTTGCCTCCGCTCCTTTAGTGATCAACTCAACGGAACTTGAGTTCAATGGGTCCCGGTGATGGTGGTGCTGAACCCGAGGGTTCATTGTGTATAGCTGGATTAGCCTAGCCTAGTTCCTTTTTGGTTTGGCTTAGAGGATGGATCGGCCCCTTTTGTCGGGCTTGTAAGTCGGAAAACGATCCTTCGTTGGTTAATCCAATAAATTGTATAAATGAGTAGTGATGGTTATTCTTGTTGTTTATCCCTTTATCATTGTTTGATTATTTGATTGTCTTTTTGGATTGGGGATGGTTCGTCTTCCACTTGCGAATAATGAAAGATTAAAATGAATGGTTGTTGACGAGTCCTAGGACGTCGCTTTCAATTGACCATAGTAAGGGGTTGTCGCGTGGTTGGGGCTCGAGGCGTGACAGTAAGGGTGCTTGTAATTTGATGCAATGGCTTGTGAATTTTATTATGATGATTTTTGCCTAATCACGTTTATTGTAAAGGCAAAGCATGGGTTACTTTACTATAAATCTACCGTCGATATATGGTTGCATGTTTTAGATACTCTCAAGGAGAATTGACTTCCTAATCGAGACTTAGGTCATTGACTTATTAAGATTTATATCTCACCCGTTATTTTTTAATCATTTCCAAGGCCATAGTATGGAGAACCGGCTAGTCAAGCGATCGTAGCCGTGTTTGGAAGAAGTAGATTAACCCTGACCATGTTAGTTTTATTGGTTCGGTAGAAAGTTGTTTGTTTAAGAGCATGTGCATGTAAACTTCTTAAGGTTAACCGGTAATTAAACCAAAGTTGTGATGTCTTGAAATTCGAACCATTTGAGGGATGTATGAACATGAAATTCGTGAATGCATTGTTGGTTAATCTCACTCGGAACTAATGACTCCCGAGATACTAACCTTGAGAGGAAAGGCTAATGAGGGTGGAAGTCATGCGACTAAAGAACTTGACCAGGGAAAACGACTCGATCGTGAGACTTGTGTAAGGACGATCCTATGGTTATACAGGCCGGTTTCAGGGATTACTAGAAGTCGGTTTGCGGATAGGGTATAATGGGATGACAGGTGAATCCATTTACTATTATCGAGACTAGAATCGGCCCTATGTCAATTCTCGGTAATCGTGTAGTTTGAAATAAGAATCGATCCTCCGTAATTTCATGATAGTCAAGGACGTCTATATGTCGAGAAAAACTTGAACATGGTTTGAGGTTGAGTCGAGCACAAGTCAGTTACACATAAATCCTCGGAGCCACCTATTAGTTCGAGACGTACCAAAATCGCATTCAGTCAAAATTGACGATGCATGAAAATATGATATTGGACGACGAATGTTTGGGAATGTCAAAGTGAACTTTTGGATGATGCTTCTTTGACCTTCGATATTGCCAGTAAGCTTGAATCGTTGAAAAATGAATTAACAGGCCGAGAAATTGAGCCCACGAAGAAGTGGGCCGGGCAAGACTCAAGTAGGCCTCACACCCAAGGAGGGGCAGCCACCATGGTTGGCCCAAGGCAGCTATTTGAACCCATTGGAGCCAATTAGCCCACTTGACCCTTCTAGCCCATTGTCTAGCTTTGAACCAATTTGAGCCCAACCAATTCCCGAGCCCGTTCCTATTCATTTCCTAGCCCGTTTCTTAGGCCCACTCTTCATCTCAGCCCATGGACAAAGTGGTGCAAAGGTGGAAAAGACCAAATTGCCCCTCTAGATATTATTGGAAAGAAGACAAAAGAAGAGAGAGAAAGCTTTGGTTGATGAGGTCACTTGCATGGGGAAGAGGCATGAAGTAATGAGCATTGATTGAGAGTAGATAAGCCTTCATCTTCCTTCTCTCTCCTCCCTAACCAGCTGACCACCTCCCTTCCCTCCTCTCTCCTCCTTAACCAACCGACTGGGATGTGACACATAGGACCCTTAGCACGCAACAACCCCTTTACCTTGGTCAATTGAATGTGACGTCCTAGGACGCGTCGCCGACCACTCATTTTATTCTTTCATTATACACAAGCAGAAAATGAACTATCCCCCAGTCAACCAAATAATCAATCAATCAAAAAGGGATAGAAGGATGAACAGCATAGCAATAGCAAACCACTCATTTATTTACTTATTGGATTAACCACTAAAGGAACATTTCTAATTTACAAGCCCACCAGTGGGTCGGTTCCTTTCTTTAAGCCAAACTAAAAGGTACTAAGGCTAGGTCAATCCATTCTTTCCAAAAAGAACCCTCAGGTTTAGTACGTCCATCAGAAACTACCAAAGTGGAGGGACCCGTTGGACTCAAGCTCCGTCGTGTCGTAGTTGGAGGCATACGGGTTAGCCACAGGTGGGGCGAGATCTGGACTCACCACGGTGCCATCTAGAGGGTCCAACTCCATAGGATCCTAATTGGCGTCTTCGAGGCCTCTACTAGGTGGCCCATCAAACTTGCGCAGAGGACCAATCAAGAGATCGTCCTCTCTGATATACCATGCTAAGAACCTATGGGGAATTCATAGCCTTGGTCCCTCATCCACCCAAATGGTGGAGACGTACTTCTCATATAGGTGCACCCAACCCGGAAAGTGGTGGTGCGTCACAATGGTCTACCAATCCTTGGGGACCCCAAATTGCACCGGAGGGTGTGCCATTCTAAGGACTTGAAATGGTTAATATAATAATGAGATATAATTTCAGCAAGTTCTCGCCTTAAGCCCCGATTAGGACACTACTCAACCTAGAGTATCTCTCTAGAACCACCTCTCATGTAGACCAATGGCAACAATACTATCTACTTCAGCCAAGACATAACTATTCCACACATCCAGGGATAATAAATAGATAAGTAGTCAGCTCGCATACATCCTTACTCGGTTATGCCATACCCTACATGATATACACATACACATTAGAGTCGCATCGCAGGTGATCTCATCTCGCCATTACCACATCCTACATGTTATTAGTTCAGGCATACCACAAATAGTGCAACCAGCATATACATAATTAGAACCAATGATGCCACTTTTCTTATGCGTTCTTACATCCACATGTGTTCCGATTATTAATGCCCCTCAGGGCCACAACCGAACTCCCGCCAGTGTCTACTAGCATAGCTAACCATCGCCCTCCCCCATGAGGCGCGGCTACATCAAGGTTTCCTTTCCAATATGGCATTCCTAAAAGAGCATGGGCCCAGCCTCTACTGCGACTCTATATCCGAACTCCCGCTAAGATTTCCGACGAGTCAAACTTCGTCCCCCGAACACTCGCCGGGGTGACGAGTTCAATTTAGTGACTACGCAAGCATATCACCATAGCTCATTTTAGTATTGAACATTAGCTAATGCATACGTGATACATGCTTGCAGAAATAGTCAATTAAACACATGCAGTCACATTTTCATGTCCAAGAAAGCATCCAACTTCCATGTCTTATGAACAAAGCATGCCCTTTCCAATTTCAAGACAACGTTGGACATAAACATATGCTCGACACCTCAGGTTTTCCCCTTTTTATAAGTCCACGCAATTAATAGAAATGCCCATGCATTTAACAATCAATAATGCATGTCATACGATCAAACCATATTCATTTAGGCAAAATTTCATTTCTGCATGAACAATATCATATGAACAGTGCGCGTGAACAGTATAGCATGAATAGTACATTATGAATAGTGAAATTGCAGAATTTAATAATTAATAAAATAAATGCAGAATTAAATAAATCAATAATTTATTAAAAGAAATCAATTCTTTTGAATAAACTAATACTAATCAAGATTAATCCACTAATCTTGGATCATACAACTAAACCCTAATTAGAGAACACTAAGCAAGATTAATCCAAGCTAACCATGGTCATCTAACTAACCACCTATCTTAACTCAAATAAATCTTAATTAATCCCCCCGACTAAGATTAACTCTAACTAAACCATCCCTAAACAAGTTAATGCACTAATCACGGATTAGGACGAAAACTCACCCGTTAGGCGGGCGGGAGACATAGACGTGGTGGCGAAGGCTACACATGGGGACCTCAACCAAGTCGATCCGGGGCAGTCCTGGGATGAAAACAACAACTACCAAAGTCTACCTTCCTCTGTCAAGTTGGAAACCAAACGGAACTAGGGGAGCGGCAATTGGCCGGACCAACCGGCACTTTGGCGACCTGCTGGCTGGTGTCCGACGGCTCCAGGGGGTCAAGGGGAAAGAGCTGGTGGCTGGTCTGGGCAGTGGCAAGGTCGAAACAAGGGTAGATGAGCTTTTCTAGCAAGTGCAAAAGTTGGAGCAGTAGGCGGACAAAAGGGGCAAAGGCTTTCGAAGGCCAGTGGGCTGACTAGCGACCAGGATTGGTGAGCGGCGATGATGGGGAGATAGACAAAGGCTCTTGGTCGCTACTGCAGGCGGCTTGGATGATGACAAGGTAGGACCAACAATGAAAATGCAGGGAAAGGAAGGAAATGAAGAAGAATAAGAAGAGAAGGGAAAGGGGGGTGGTCGGTTGGCTATGGAGGAGAGAGAAGGAAGATGAAGGCTTATCTACTCTCAATCAATGCTCATTACTTCATGCCTCTTCCCCATGCAAGTGACCTCATCAACCAAAGCTTTCTCTCTCTTCTTTTGTCTTCTTTCCAATAATATCTAGAGGGGCAATTTGGTCTTTTCCACCTTTGCACAATTACCACTTTGTCCATGGGCTAAGATGAAGAGTGGGCTTAAGAAACAGGCTAGGAAATGAATATGGGCTTGGGAATTGGTTAAGCTCAAATTGGTTCAAGGCTAAATAATGGGCTAGAAGGGTTATGTGGGCTAATTGGCTCCAATGGGTTCAAATGGTTACCTTGGGCCCACCATGGTGGCTGCCCCTCCTTGGGCATGAGGCCCACTTGGGTTTTGCCCAACCCACTTCCTCGTGGGCTCAATTTCTCGGCCCGTTAATTCCTTTTCCAACAATTTGGGCTTACTGGCAATATCAAAGGTCAAAGAAGCATCGTCCAAAAGTTCGTCTCTGACGTTCCCGAACGTTCATCATCCAATATTGGATTTTCATGCATCGTCAATTTCGACTGAATGCGATTTTAGTACGTTTTAGACTAACAGGTGGCTCCAAGAATTTACGTATAACCGACTCATGCTTGACTCAACATCAAACCACGTTCAAGTTTTTCTCGACACATGGACGTCCTTGACTATCATGAAATTGTGAATGATCGATTCTTATTTCAAAGTACACGATCATTGAGAATTGACATAGGGCTGATCGTGGTCTCGATAATAGTAAACGGATTCACTCATTGTCCCATTATATCTTGTTCACGAACCAACTTCTAGTCATCCCAGAAACCGGCCTATATAACCAAAGGATCGTCCTTATGCAAGTCTCATGGTCGAGCCGTTTTCCCAAGTCAAGTTCTTTAGTCACACGAATTCCATCCTCGTTAGCCTTTCCTCTCAAGGTTAGTATCTCGGGAGTGATCAGTTCCGAGTGAGATTAACCAACAATGCATTGATGAATTTCACGTTCATACATCCCTCAAAAGGCTCGAATTTTTGGACATCACAAAAGTTGTGTTGGTAATGTTGCCATTATGGTTTTCCTGACTATCTTTATTGTTGTATTGGTTGGGGATTGTTTTATTGCTTCCGCATGTGTTTAATCGAAAGATAAAAAAAATGGTTGACGACGCATCATTAGACGTCGCATTTAAATAACCACAAGTGAACATGGGTTGCCATATAGGCAAGGGTTGGGGCATGATACTTATCACACTTTTAACCGATATGCCACAAACATAAAATCACTAGCATTTAATTCTAGTTAAATTTGCACGTAGGCGATCTTGATATCTTGTAACCTACCAATATGTTCTCCAACATTTTTCTTTTGGAAATTAAATAACTCCAATTACATTAGTCGAAAATAGTTAATGAGGTCCTACGGGGTCTTGAGAGGATAAATAGAAGAAGTCGAATTATTTTTTCTGTAAATCGAGACGACCCAAAATTTTATGAAAAGTGTTTGGCAAAAATGATTAAAGTTGTTACAAACATTATAAGAAGTAATAGCTGATGAGTAATTTAGAGATGGTATTGTCCTCAGGGTTCAGAGGTCCCACTCCCAATCCATATATCTTCGTCCTATTTTATAAATAAAAGAGTGGAAAGAAGCGACCAGGAGCCATCTAAGCATTACTATGAGCATCACTTATCGGCTATAAAATGTTATGATTTTAGTCTTGGATACTCCCCATTGCCTACATGGCGAGCCTATCACTGCAGTCCAATTATAGCACCAGCAATCAAGAACTTTCTCCACATGAAATATGCCATAACTAGGGATTGCAGGAATGTCCTCGGTGGACATTGCGCGCGCTTGCTTTTGATTTTATCTTGGACATTCAACGTAGGCTTTTGCCGACATACTAAAATGATGTTGTGGAGTAATTTTCTTTTGATTTTCCTTAAGAATGATTTGTCATATCTTCTCTCTTTTCCACGGCAGGTGGAGCATAGTTGAATTGGGTATAAAGTTTATGTCCATGTCGTCATGTCTTTACTCCGTTAGTATAGAATTACGTTCATCTCGACAGACATTCCATAAATTTTATAAATATACTAAATATCATCAAACTATCAAATATGACAGGACTAGCCATTTTCATATTCAATTAAGCTTATACTTCATGTATAATAAATTCTCAATTTGTCTTCTTCTCCTTTCCAATATGAAAAGAAAAGTATAAAGATCTTTCATCTAAATGTTATCTAGAAATTTTTTGATCAGCAAATGTTATATAGAATCATATCGTTAGTTGATATTTTGTTTTTCACATTTTTTGGCAAGTTAATGTCATCAAAAACCCTAAACTAGTACGTATGTGACAAATTTTTCCTAAACTAATTTTTTTATTATCACCCTAAACTGATATATTTGTGATAAATTTATCCTTAGTTAGTTTCCATTAAATTGAATTAATATTGTAAAATATTTAAAAATTAGTACACTATGATAAATGGAGTGTAAAATCCCGAATTAATATGCTTGTCAATTGCCACATGTTATCCAACTTAACAATTTGACACTAAAATTTAACAAAACTAATGGAGGCTAAATTTGTCACGGGTGTTCTTTTGGAGTAAATTTGTCATAAGTGTACCAATTTGAGATTTTTCATGGTACTAACCTTTTACCAGCTATCTTAATCCTCTTCATAGTTGCAATGACGGCATAGGCAATAAACTTAACACACTCAAGTTACGCTACATTTACTAAGGAAAGTTTTACAGAAAGTATATTTTGAATGTACCTAGCTTCTATCTATGGATGCCATATTGATAGAAACCTTCTTCTCCATAGCGTTGCTCTATCAATTTGAAAATGCTTAACATTTCTAAAGGCTTGAGAAAGGTGGTTATTGTGACATTCCTTTAAGGTGACTTGTCAATCAGTCTATGTTTCGAAACCGTTAGAATGTATCTGACATACTTTCTTAAGTTGCCTCTCTTTGTTCTCGGAGAAGTGAAACATTTCAAAGTACACATATATATTGACAAAATTAAGTAGCTCCAAGTATTTTCACAGATGTTGAGCAAACTGTATAAACGTCTCTCGATTCAAAATAAATAATTTTCCCCCATGGACATACATGAAGAAAAAATCCGAAACCCGTATGTAGCATTTAGAGTTCCTAAACTTGAACCAAAATCACATAACTGGTTTAGCAAGTTATCGTCTTTGGGACGATCTATACGGACAAAGTGGTACGAAATCAAGAATCGGTCTTCCTCTCCTTGTCCTCTTTTAGATGGTCTCGATAAATAAATTATAAGTGTTTCATCATTAGGGAAGTAGAGGAGATCATAGCCTATTTACATAGTACACTTTAACAGGCTCATCTATAGCATGTTTTGTTGCTGAAATCGAGATGCGCTAAGCCCAATATAATATCTTACAACCGTATTTGGATGATGTAGTATTGTCTCTTATATTTAACATAATTTATAATAACTTATTTGTCACCAACTAAAATATCATGTGAACGTTAGCCCACACTTAAAAGAATTTCCAACACTATTCCTCTTGGGTAATATTAATTGCAAAGTATTTTGAAAAAGATTTAAATTTTGCAATGGTTAAAGAGGAGGTGACGATTTCGTCACTCTCAGCAATTACGATGAAACATTGCAGGCCACTAATTTGTTTCTAAAAATCTAGATGACTTTCTCATTTGGCTTCTAATAAATTAAGAAATGTGGGTCCAAATAAAGAAAATTTTTTTTTGGTAAATACAGTTATCATTTTTTTTAGAAAAAACTGATATTATAATCTAGCCTAAATCACTCACAATCCGACCTCATAATCTAGCCTAAATCACTCCATTCTTTAATTAGCCTGCAATAGCATGGTATCATCCCTCTTTGATCCTTATGGTTGAGCAGCCTATCTCTAATTGAATTCACTGGTCATACACGTATCGATCCTTAATTGCCTTTGCGACTAGTTAATTAACTCGTGAGGGGCCAACTTAGAGTAAACGTAACTAACAACGCATTGATAAAATAACCATTTCATATATCCCGAGATGGATTGAAATTCAGGACGTCACATGTTGTGTGGGGTATGGACTTGGAAAAGTCCGCACTTGTGATTGACCCTTTTTAAAGGACCGACTCATGGGTAAATACCCCTAAACTCCATCCCTCCCGACACCGACTATAGTTGAGGGTACGTCACGAAAGTCTGATAGTGCTTTTTATTTTATTTTTTGTGCTGTGGTCAAAGTAGAATTGTATTTTGATACTATAGTATTTTATGTCATATTGGGGGTAATGAGTGTGTGCCTTAAAATACTTATTAAAGTAATGTCTGTTTCAAATCAAAAAGGTATTTGATACTAAGAAGAAATTGAACTTTAAAAGATCATTTACAGTAATTGATTTTATATAATTGCATTCGTATTTTCTGGATGGTTCATATCTTTGACATTAAATTAACCTCAAAATACAAATGCTAAAAGTAAAAAATTAGCAAAAGAATGGAAAATGCAAATCTCTTCAGATGGGCCCTTAATGTTCTTGAAAAAAAATCTACTTACCACATTTTTTTATCTATCAAATCGGCTCACTTAGTGTTTAAGGGCATCAGTATCAAACATTATAATATGATATCATTAGTAGGCCAAATCAGTTTTTAGTGAATTAATGCCTGATGGGACGCAATAAATAAGTGGTGGAAAATCCTCCGTCATTCCCTCAAATTAAGGCTCTTAATTAAATTCGAAGTTTTTTTATCCTCCTCACAAGCATATGTATCAAATTCATAACATTATTAATATGACTTGTCCCTAATTAGATGATATCGACTGAAATTAATCAATGACAAAAAATTAAATTAGTTTGAATCTTTTGAATCAAATTCATTACCAAATTTAAAATATAACTTTCGAAAATAAATCTATTAATTACCAATATAAGGATTCACATTATGTGGGTATCTAAAGACAATCTCTCCAAAAACAACTTCGACCAGCAAGGTCACCAACACTAAATCATCGCCATCATAATGTCTCATTGAATCCATGTCGAACAACGACCATCATCACAAATGCTAAGCAATTCTATTGGTCATCCATCGATGCAGTAGTATAGCTCAAATTAACATTCCTTAACGTGATCTAACATAATATTACCTACAAACCTAGTGTAACATTCTGAATTTCGACTCATTCCGGAATATATGAAATGGTTATTTTATCAATGCGTTGTTAGTTACGTTTACCTTAAGTTGGCCCCTCATGATTTAATTAACTATTTGGAAAGGCAATTAAGGATCAATACCCGTACAACTAGTGAATTCAATTAAAGATAGGCTACTCGACCATAAGGATCAAATAGGGATGATACGACACTATTGTAGGCCAATTAGCGAATGGAAATAAATCGATTCAAGAAATACGAGGTCGGATTGCAGCTAATTCCGCATGACTTTGATATTGACTATGAAATACGTTAAACCAATTTCCTTTTGGCCTTGTACTCAGCATGAGCAATTAACCCTTCATGATTATATGATAATCGAGGATCACCCTAATTTGAATAGGCACGATCGTGGATTGAAAAACTATCAGCCATGGGTCCAACGTGCGAGAACCCCTAAACGCTACCCGACAGTTAGGTCGTATTAAAGTCGGATTGATTGATGTTAACCACGAATTTTTATCCGGTTTTGGGTATCAAGCTTTAAAGGATGTCAAGAATAAAATATTAGACATTGCCTCATTGATTCTCGAATTTCTCGGTAAGCTGGGAAATTATCGGAAAAGGATTCAATGAGCCAAAAAATTGGAACCAAGTGGAGTTGGACCGACTGAAGGCCCAATGGGCCTTGTGCCTATTAGAGGTCGGCCATGTGGCCCTTTGGGCCCCAAGCTAGCACAAGTGGGCCCAATTAGGCCCACCTAGCCCAACTTCAAGCCTTTAAGCCCAATTGCATTTTCTAGCCCATTTCTCTTCAATTTGAGCCCAAACCAATTGTATTTTAGCCTGTATAAAATCTTGGCCTATATACGCATATAGTACAATATACTATACTTTGAGAATTTACCAACTTTCCCTTTCTAGAAGGTGCATTCAATTTTGGTGGACAAAAGGGGAGAAAAGTCAAGGAAATGATGGATTTTTTGGGGAATTGATAAAGCCAATTGGAGAAGGCTTCAAGGGGGAAATCTTCATCTTTCCTCTCTCTTTCCTCTCTCTCTCCTCCCTCTTTCTCATCTTGGGCGTCCAACCCTCTCCCCTCCCTTTTCTCTCATTTTTCTCTCTTTTCCTCTTGTTTTCTTCTTGTTTCTTTCCCTTGGATGACCACCCTCACCCGCCATCCTGGCAACCTTGCCACTATTTTGGAGCCAGCATGCCGCTGTGGTGCCGCCCGTCCAAGGCTACCTAAGCTACGCCTCTCTCTCTCCCTTGCGGTTCTCACTTCCATCAGAAACTGCCCCCACCGAGACTCGTTTTTGCCGAGCGCCTTCGTGATATTTTGGTGGTAGCCATGCGTCGCCCTTGTCACCGCCGTCATGCTTGTATTGTCGAAATCGCTAAACTATGATTCAATTTCCTAATCCCTTAGTTAGGGGTTAATCTTGCTTAGGAGTAGTTTAATTAGTTTAATCCTTGATTTATGCTTTTGGATGATGGATAATTTGTATTTTATATTATTGCTTAATCTTGCTTAGTGATAACCATGGTTAGAATAAAGTAATTGCGGTTAGATTTAAAGTAATTGTAGTTGGTTAAAGTAACTGCGATTAGATTAAAGTAACTGGGGTTAGATTAAAGTAACCTCAGTTGGGTTAGTTAATCGTAGTTGGGTTAGAATGTAACCATGGTTAGTATTAATAAATATATTTTTGGAATTAATATTAATAATTTATTATTTTCGGAATTATTTAATTATTTTATTTTATAATTTCGAATTATTATTTATTTACGCATGAATATTAATTATTTTTGGGGAAAATAATTAATTGTGATTATTTATTAGAAATAGATTTAATCAAGTAATTTTGGTACTTAAGTGTCCCATCGTGCCAAGTTTTGGCATTTGGGCTATACTTTTGCCCTTTTGAATGTGTTTTTGGTTTGGTTTTCTTGCTATCCCTATTCTTGTAGTTTACTAGGTGGTTGTCATTTGCTTCCGCATGCGTTTAACTAAAAAATAAAAATAATGGTTGGGGACACGTCTTGGGACGTCACATCTAAATGACTGCAAGAAAATAGGGATTGTCGCGTACTCAAGGGTCGGGGCATGACACCTAGTCTTCAAACGTGAAGTAAGACAATGATGTTGGCAGTTGCCACCTGTACCCCATATGTTACCATCCTTGAGACATCCTTTTGACAAGCCCGTCGTACAAAAGATAGATACCAATCTTGAGTCTTTAGCAGAATCAATAATGTGCACATTTGAAAGTGATATACCGGTAAATCATAATGATGATCATAGAACTGATAATACACAGAAAATAAAACCTCCGAAGCTATTTTATATCCTGTCCAGTTATAGTTGGCAATTGGATCTAGCTAGTAATTGCTTTCTCGGTCCATAGTTTTGCACTAACCAGAGTGTTCGCATTCAAAGGAGGCAATGATCTAATAGCCACTCGAAGAGGGGAAATAAGTGCTCCACCGGTGAGGTCAAATGAGAAAGCATTTGGTCCAATTGAGAGACCCACCTTCGAGTTGTGGGGAGTTGGTTTTGTGGACACAACTATCATGGCTACTATAAGGACATGAAATCGTGGAAATAGCAATTTACCACTACATTAGGCAAAACAAAACGACAGTTATTCTTAGCCCACGCACTAGTAAGTGGCAAGTGGCATCACGTGCGGATCGATGGAATAGTGATCCCCTGACTAACCCCTAATTAGAGTTGATTGAGTGATTAAGTGCCTCGTTTAGATTTAGTAAATTCCTTGGTTGAATCATACTCTTTCACGTAGGCTAAGTCTAGTACCTTGTCCCGAGGGGATTTTCTACTAGGCATCTCCAAACAGGATTTAATGGATTACCAGACAAAGACCAAGTGGTCCTCTTCACGAGATGGGCGCCTGCGCTTCACACAAGCTCCCCCAAACTCTACCAATTGCGACATTAAGTTTGCTTACAACAATTAGTTATCTTTAGGAGCCGTTGCTAATCTCACAAGCATCAATTAAAGGCTAAGTAAAATGATGGAGGTCATTTACTTCTACAAACTAGATGTTCGAGCACAAGAACTTGATTTCACTAAAGATTGATCTAATGCCCAAAATTGGTACTACATCTCTTTTATTGAAAACATTTCATGCCATCTTTCCAGTTTTACCCCTGAAACATGTGAATCTATGTGGCCATGCGTAAGTGTACTCGTATATTCAAAATCAAGCAAGATAAGCCACATAAACACAATTAAAGTATTATAATGTAGAACCTGATCATATCGGGCAAAGAATATCACATTGTCGTATTATTAAGCCCTGAGATAGGACCACCTGTGAGTTACGCATGAATTAGACATCCTAGACTAAGGAATGCAAATTCCCTATATTAGATGATCTCAATGAGACATTTAACCAATTAAATTGAAACTACACTTGCACTAAGTGGATACCGGAGGCAATTACAATCTGAATGCAATTCCCATTTTTCATCTTTTTCATTTATCATTTTTTTCGGTCTTTTTCATGTCTATTTATGATAAACATGACCTAAAGTCCAAACTTTGTTAAACGGAAGTTGTTAAAAGAGATAAACCTGTGATAAAAAGGGGGAAAAAAAGAATTAGAAAGAAAACAAGGCGTGTATGCAACTGGACGCCCCATGACTACTCAAGGCCTTTAGACGAAATAAGACCGACAACTCTCTACCAAGGCCATTGCACTTAGAATGAAAAAAAAAAAAAAAAAAACAAAAAAGTGGAGAAAGAAAAGGGTAAGTTTAGATTACATAATTATTAGGTCGATTTGTTTTTTAAATTTTCAAGGATCCTCATAGAGATTGGGGATGAATTTTTAAAAATAAATCAGTCCAATCAAATAATAGAATATGAAAATTCTGTGGAAGAAGATATCCCAATTGCGAAAATATCGTTCTCCAAAGAAGAATCAGTAAATAATCAGCTTGGAGAAGGATGACGGAAGGGAGGATCTGTAATCTAAGCTCGGTCGATTTCGCAAAAAAATGAATGATTTGAAAAATATTATTTTAAAAACAATCTCTCGTATCACTAACAAAAATTCACAAACCAAAAATATTTTTATCGTCGATGAAAATAATTACACATAAATTATCATCAGAAATGAAATCACTTTCCATTGTCTAATTATTTAAGACAATATAAGTGATCAGTTTTACTAAATCACATTTTCTACTGAACAAACGAAGCTAGTTCGTTAAAGGAAAGCTGATCGAGAGAACATTAATGTTAGCAGGTCTTTCTTTCATGGTTTAAGGTCAAATTTATGGAGAAGGGAAGATTGAACGACACGTCCTATTCCATATCTCTCTCTCTCTCTCCCATGAGTGCTTTTGCTCAGCATCAAGGAATTGCTCATTATTTGACAATGGAGATCACACACAACTTTAGAGCATCACATTTGTTCCAGTAAAACATGATTTTCCTTGAGAATTGAATGATTCAAACATGAGATGCGACTGTTTAAATTCAATGTCATGCAGAACCATGCCCGAACTACATCAATTGAGTAAAAGTAATCTCCCAGTTCATGATACGAAATCATGTTTTGATCCTATAATAGTGATTCCTTATTTTTGATTATCTTATCTTATAGAATTATAGTAATTCAGAAGCTTTAGCATCTTTATGAACTAGTGACAACTGGGAACCTATCTAGGAGGCATTTGGTACCCGATTACGTTTAGATCAATGAAAACAAGTTTCTTTAAGTGTTTTGAACTCATTGTGTAGTTTTGGCATCAATATGAAAATGAATTGCTGCATTTGGATTATTCAGTTGAGATGCAGCCTATTCGATGAAATGTTTATTAAAAATTCAATGCAAGTCAACCTTGTTTTTTTTTCTGTAATTTGGAAGTATACCGGCTTAGATAAAATGATCTTTAACTGGGTTTTCAAGTCATCTACATATGAGTTCTTCCTCCGCTTGGCTATTGCCACTACTGCACTTTCTTCTCCCTGGTCTGGCTCTGTCTTTGCCGTCTGGCCACCGCAGCAACTTCGACAGGGTGCTGAGTCACCATAGGGTGCCAGAGCCAACACGAGCAACCCAGAAGCCGGCCACTTCCTCCTCCTTTGCCAACTTGTCCACTACTACCGTTGCTGCTATGTTTTCGCCCTACTACGGGCTCGTTGACGGCCACCTTAGCTCCGCCGCATCCCTAGCTTGTGCCAGACCACCCTTGCCGCCGTGACCATCGCTAACGAGCTGCCCATGTCGCCCGAACCGAAACCCTCGCCCCATTCTTTCTTCCCTGTAGATTGCTACTGCCCTAGCATTCTCATTCAAACGGTCTCGGCTACAACTCCGTCCAACCATCAACTAGTTGCCGAAGTTGCTAGCTACTGTTTGGAGTTGCCAAACCGCCCACTAGCCAACCTCGTGCCGCCTCAGCCGTTGGTTCCTCCGTTTCTTAACTTCTCGCCGCGCAGACAGTCGCCCTTGGCCGAGATCTGACCCCGTGGAGCCTCGTCTTGACGCACCGAAGGTTCCTGGGCGTTCCTCTCACTGCCTCCGTCGCGCCTATGTTATCGGAATCGCTAAACCGTGAGTTGATTTCCTAATCCCTTAGTTATGGGTTAATCTTGCTTAGGAGTAGTTTAATTAACTTAATCTTGGATTAATGCTTTGGATGATGATTATTAGTGTTTTAATATTATTGATTAAGCTTGCTTAGCGTTAATCATGATTAGAATAAAGTAACTGCAGTTAGATTAAAGTAACTGAGGTTAGATTAAAGTAACATTGGTTGGGTTAGTTAACCATAATTGGGTTAGAATAGTAACCGTGGTTAGTATTAATAGATATTGTTATTATTTTAGGAATAAATAATAATTATTTATTATTTTTGGAATTATTTATTATTTTATTATTTTATTTTATAATTTCGAATTATTATTATTACTATTCATTTCTGAAATTTAATTATTTTTGGGGAAAATAATTAATTGTGATTATTTATTGGAAATGGTTTTAATTGAGTAATTTTGTGAGAAAAATTGAAGTACATGACCACAGATCGCCAAAACTTGGCACGAGAAGACACTTAAGTGTCAAAAGTTCGGAAATATATAATTAAGTGCAAAAATCGAAGTAAAAAGGATCGTTAATCGCCAACGGCAAAAAAATCCGACCAAACTACCACATATCCATTTTCTGGCGATTTTATTTGCTGACGGAGCATTTTTTTCAAAATAAAAAATCCACGTGGTAATTTTAAGAAAAAAAAATTCCAAGTCAGACTAGAATTTTTTTTTTAAATTGATTTTATTTATAGTAAAGGGAAGGGGAGGGGAGGGTTCGGCAGCCCTCATCGTCGCTACCATTGCCACCCCACCATCGTCGGGAAGGGCCGACAATGGTGGGCGAGGGTCGGCCGGGGTTGCCGAGCCCTGGCCAATGGCCGGTGACCCCAATCGACCTACGGCGAGGGCCTGCGGGCCCTCACCCAGATTTGGGGTAAGGGTCGTAACCCTCCCCCAGATCCGGCAAGGTTCGCTGGGCTAAGGGCCACTAGCCGCCTAACTAGGCAACCCCTAGTTGGGCAGGCGGTGACCCCTGGCCTAGCGACCCTCGCCGAATCTGGGGGAGGGTCGCAATCCTCGCCCGAGATGTGGGGAGGGCCGTAGGTCGGTCGAGGTCGCCGGCTACAGGCCAAGGCCCAGCAACCTTGACCGACCCTCGCCCACCGTCGCCAGCCCTTCCCGACGATGGTGGGGTGGTGGCGGTGAGGGCTGCATAGCCCTTGTCGAATCCTCCCTTCCTCCTTTTTTTTTTTTTTAAAAAAATAATTTAATAATTTAAATATTATTTAATTAATGTAATTTTAAAATATCACATCAGCACAAAACGACGTCGTTTTGGTTGAGTTTTCACTGACTCAGTTTCCGGCGAGCCACGTAAGTAATTTATATTATTAAAATAAGCAACGTCGGATTTCCGGCAGCATTCATCAGAGTTGGCACTTAAGTGATCCAATTTTTAAAAAATGTGGTACTTAAGTGTGCCTTTTGTAACTTTTGACACTTAAGTGTCCCCTCGTGTCAAGTTTTGACACTTGGGCTGTATTTATGCCGAGAAAAATTACTAGAGCCAATTTTTGTAGTGTCAATTGTTATTAAGGGATATGAGTTTATTAAAGAAAATTTTTAGGAAATGAAATTTGTTGGGTGAATTAATTTATTTTAGTATTGTTGTAAAATATTAAGTATTTTATGGGGATTATGGGATTGGAAAATAATTATAAGCATTTTGTGGGAGTAAATTATTTTATCAGAATAATTGACTATAGTATTATATGCTTCATAAATGAGTATTTTTGAATATAATCATAGTTTATACTTATTTTGGAGATGATTGCTTATTTATGGGGATAGTTGATTGTCGTAGTCGTGAGGACACGTGTTTATTTATTATTCAATATTAAGACGCGTGTTTATTTATTATTGAACATTGAGACACGTGGTTGGTTACCGTAATTATTGATATACGTGATTATTCTAGAAAGGCATGCAAGTATCGTGATGTTGATTGGTCGGAATTGATTGTTAGACTGTGACTTAAACTGCTGATTGTTGCAACTTTCATGAGTGATTGGACTGTTGTTGTTGTACGTGTAACATCCTGAATTTTGACCCATCTCTGGATATACGAAAATGATTATTCCTCAATGCACTACTAGTCACGACTACCTTGAATTGATCACTCAATGGTAACTGACCTATTCGAAAAGGCAATTAAGGAATGATACACGTACAACCAGTGAATTCAATCAGGGATAGGCTGCTCGGCCATAAGGATCAAAGAATAATGATACCACATTCTTGCAAGCCAATTAACGAATGGAAATAAATCGATTCGACAGAAATACAAGGTTGGATTGCGGGTGATTCAGCATGACTTCGATATTGATGGCGAACGACGTTAAACCAATTTCCTTTTTGGCCCTGTACTCAGTGTGAGCAATTAACCCCTCGTGATTACATGACAATCGAGGATCACCCTGATTTGAATATACACAATTGTAAATTGAAAAGCTATAAATCACGGGTCAAACGCGCGAAAAATCCTAAAAACCGCTCAATAGTTTAAGTCATGCTAGAGTCGTAATTGACGAATTTTAATCCCAATTTTTGATCTGGTTTCGGGTATCAAACTTTCAAAGATGTCGAGACTAAAATATTGGACGTTGCCTCATTGATTCTCGAATTTATCGGTAAGCCCGGGAATTATCGGAAAAGGATTCAACGGGCCAAAAAATTGGAACCAAGAGCAATTGGACCGACCAGAGGTCCAATGAGCCTTGCGCTTATGAGGGGTTGGCCACGTGGGCCCAAACTAGCCCAAGTGGGCCCAAGGAAGCCCAACTTCTAGCCTTTGAGCCCATAAGCTTTTTCTAGCCCGTTTCCCTTCAATTTGAGCCCAAACCGATTTTATTCTAGCCCATATAGTTTCTTGGCCCATATGTACATATAGTAAGGTATACAAAACTTTGAGAATTTACCAATTTGCCATTTCTAGAAGATGCATTCAATGTTGCAGGACAAGCCAAGAAAGTCAAGGAAAATTGAAGGGAGATGATGTTTTGGAAGGTAAATTGGACTTGGCTTCTTGCTTTCTCCCTCTCTCTCTCTCTCTCTCTCTCTCTCTCCCCCCAATGTTGCAGCCCACTCCCACATTTCTCCCCCTCTTCCTTACTTTTTCTCCCTCATTTTGTCCATTTTCCTCTTGTTTTCTCTATGGTTCTTCCCCTTGGATGCCCCCTTGACCAACTGGACCACCCTCACCCGCCATCTTGGCCACCTTGCCGCTGTTTTGGAGCTGTCGTGCCATGGTGGTGCCACCCGTCCGTGGCCGCCGAGCCACATCTCTCTCTCCCCCTCTTTTCTCTTCCTTCCTCTTCCTTTTCTTGCTGTCTTTTTCGTTTTCCCGCCGAAATCCGCCCTTGCCGCCGCCGTCGGAGTCGCCACCACCGCACAAAGTGTAGCCACCGAAGTAAAGGAGCCAGCAGCACACTGCCAACCACCCCTAGTCGCTACTAGCCGCCCATATGGCCGTTTTCGCACTACTGCCCTGTTCCGCATGAACAGTAATCCGGGGCTATTTTGGCCCGTTTTGGCTACCGTTTGTCATTCGTTGTCATCCCCGAGCTTACCCGTCATAGCCCTCGTCCCTCTTTAAGCGCCGGTGTTGCCAGATTTCCGACCCAAGTAAATTAATATCCTAATCCTTGTTTAGGGGTTAATTAGTGTATTTGTGTGCTTGTGATTAATTAATGTTGATTGGTTGATTATGTTGGTTAATTAAGCTGACTAGGGTTAGATTAATTGGCCATAGTTAGTAATAAAGTAACTAAGGTTACTTTAAAGTAACCAAGGTTAGATTTTAATCATGGTTAGGTTAAATTTACTATGGTTGGGTTAATTGATTAACCATGGTTAGGTTTATTTATTTTTACTTAATTAATTAATTTTGGACGAATTTACTGTTCATATGTACTATTCACAATTATTGTTCACATCATTGTTCATACGGAAGAAAATTTTAGTATTAATTTGATGTGCTCTTAATTGTTATGACTTGTTGAATTATTGATTGTGTATTATTCCCGAGAGTTAGGAATTATACGTGGTTGTTGATTGATTGGAATTGAATTTCAGTTTGTCGTAATTTTCACAAGTGATTGGATTGTACTACATGACATTATATGTGTGTCAATTGCAATAGCATGTTGCGTGAGCACGAATTGTATGTACATTCACAATAGAGCAAAGAAAAGAATGAATTGTTTGATGACGTGTTGCATGGTCACATTAAGAGGAGAGCCTAGTGCTGCCGGTAGACCCCCAACCCTTGGGGTTGTGCCGTGGCCTTTTGGTTGTCCTGACTTCGGTCGATTACCTAACAGTGGTCAATTGCAGAGTCGCGATAGAAGCCGAACCCATGCTCCTTAGGAAATGCCATCGGTGGGGGAGAGCCCACAACGTCACTGTGCCTCATGGGGGAGGACGATGCTTGGTCTATGACCAGTTAACCGCCAACCATAAGGTTTTGCTATGGCCCTAGGGGTCGTAACAATCAGAGCATGTGTGGGCAGTGTGATATGAGAAAGTTTTGTGCAATACTTTGATTATTTGCATGCCTCATACTGTTGTTGTGAGGCGATTGACAGTTTGTACAAGCTACATATGCCAAGGCCAGGTAGGGTCACTTATGATTGCACCTATTTATTATACTGTCTCTATTGTCATTTTCTCTAAGATGGTGTTGGTTGATTTAATGGATTAGGTTGCATGTTAAACTCCCGAGGCAAGCGAAGTTCCTAACCCGGGCTTAGGACTTTAAGTTGCTATGTTTATCTCAACCCATCATGGTTAACCATTTTTAGGTCTGTAGGATGGAGAATCGACGCATGTTACGGTTCGTGGCCGTCTTTGAAGAGAGTAGATTAACCCTAGCTTGTCGGTTTCATTGGCTCATTATGAAGATGCCCGTGGTAAGGGCTTGTACTTGTAAACTTCCTAGGGTAAATCAGTAGATAAATAAAGTAGTACTTTTGAATGTGTTCTTGTTGGGTTTTCCTACTATCCCTTCTTTTTGTAATTAACTGAGGGATTGTGATTCGTTTCTACATGTGCATAATTACAAGATAAAAATAATGGTCGGTGACACATCCTGGGACGTCGCATCTAAATGACCATGAGAGAACAAGGTTTGCCACATGCTCAAGGGTCAAGGCGTGATAGTACGTGACTGCTAGATACTATTGCATTTCATTATACATGTGTCAACTGCAATAGTATGTCACGTGAGCACGAACAATGTTGTATTCACAATAGAGTGAAGACAAGAATAAATTGTTTGATGATGTGTTACATGGTCACATTAAATTGAGAACCCGACGTTGCTGGATGACCGCCAATCCTTTGGGGTTGTGCCGTGGCCGTTTGGTCGCTTAACTTCGGTCGAATGCCTAATAATGGTCAGTTATGGGGCTGCGGTAGTGGGCGGGCCCTATGCTTTTTCGAGAATACCGTCGGTGGGAATAGCCCATGACATCGTCGTGCCTCGAGGAAAAGAGGATAAAGCTAGCATAGGCCAAAGACCACCAACCATAAGGTTGTGTCGTGGCCCAGAGGGGAGAAGTCGTAATAATCGGAGCATTTGTGGATGTTGAGATATGAGAAAGCCATGTGCAATGCTCTAACTATTTGCTTGCCTCTTAATGTCGTGATGATTTAAATGACAATTTTTCTACAAATTGCATGTGCCAAGGCCAGGTAGGTTGCTTGTGTTTGCATTTGCTATTGAACAACGGAGTTGTGGTATTGTGTTGATTGTTGAACTAGGTTGCATGATTAGACTACCCTCGACACGAGTGAAATTCCTAACTGAGGTTTAGGATTTTAACTTATTGAGATTTTATCTCATTGGTTATTGTATAACCATTTTCAGATCCGTAGGATGAAGAATTAGCACGTGTTACAGTTCGTGACCATATTTGAAGGGAGTAGATTAACCTTGACTTGTTGGTTTCATTGGCTCGATAGGAAGATGCCCGTGATAAGGGCTTGTACTTGTAAACTTCCTAAGTTTAATCAGTTAGTTGATAAAGTAATACTTTTGAATGTGTTCTTGTTGGATTTTCCTGCTATCCCTGCTTCTGTAAATGACTGGGGGATTGTGATTCACTTCCGCATGCATTTAATTAAAAGATAAAAATAATGGTCGGCAACGCGTCCTGGGACGTCGCATCTAAATGACAGCGAGAGAATAGGGGTTGCCGCGTGCTCGAGGGTTGGGGCATAATAGCCATTCCTATTGATATCCTAGTGGCTCTTTGAGAAAACTATGTTCGCCCGATACACCAACGAGTTGAGTAGTTTATGAAGTTGAAGTTACCAAAGTTCACTAGGGCAGGTGATCTTGAGACTGCAACCCACTAGGTCAGAGAGTTGGAAAAGACTCGAGGGTCAATGTATGACAATTAGAATCTATGGGATGGGCAGCATCGGTAAAACAACTCATGCCCCGACTCTCGAGCTCGCAGCAACCCCATTTCACTTGAGGTCTAACTATACGACGTCCCAGGTACTGTCGTCGACCAATTCATTTTATCATCTAATTAAGCACATGTGGAAACGAACAACTGCCAAACTAAACAACAAGGATAGCAACAACAACAACAGAGGAAAGACAACCAGTATTTTATATATCTGAAGGTTAGCCAGCACACTAGCAAATACATACACGCCTTACTACAGGTGACAAGCTAAGGCATACTCAAAAAGGGACTGGCCTAGCTGCCCTAACCCTGTACAAGTGGGGGAAGGCTCGTCAAAAAGGAAATAGGCTACAGCTGCCTACTCACGGGCCTTAGAGGGATCGCTCTCTTCGATCCTCGGGTACTGTATCATGCGATCTCACTCTACAATTCCAAAATCCAATTTCCAATCAGCATTCGATCATGCATTTCATCAATATTCATGAGTATAATTAACAATCGGCACTTCAATAAATCATAACAACCAAGAACACATCAAAATAAGCCAAAAATTAGCTTCTGCATGAATAGTGCCGTGAACAGTAATCCGTGAACAGTAAATTCGTCCGAAATTAAATAAATAAATAAAAATAAATAAACTTAACCATGGTTAACAAATTAAGTCAACCCTAGTTAATCTAACCTAACCATGATTTTTTTTTAACCTTAGTTACTTTTAAAACTAACCATGGTTACTTTAATTAATTAACCTTAGTTACTTTAATACTAACTATGGTCAATTAACTAACCCTAGTTAGCCTTAATTAACTCAGCCACCATTAACAAACTAACCCATAATTAACCAAGCACAAAAATTAAACTAATTAACCCCTAAATAAGATTAACCCCTAAACAAGGATTAGGAAGTTAACTTACTTGGATCGGAAATCCGGTGACACCGGCGCGTAGAGGGGAACGAGGGCTACGAGGGGTAAGCTCAGGGACGACAACAGATGACAAACGGTGGCCGAAAAGGGCCAAAAACAGTGCTGGTTACTGTTCACGCGGAATCGGTGCAGCTGAGCGGAAAAGGCCGAAACGGGCGGCTAACGGCGACCAGGAGTGACCAGGGGTGCGCGGCTAGCTTCCTAACTTCCGAGACTACACTTTGGTCGATGGTGGCGGCTCCGGTGACGGTGGCAATGTTGTTTTCCGGCTGGAAAACAGTAAAGACAGCAAGGAACACTAGAAATGAAGAGAAAAGGAAGAGAAAAAGGGAGAGAGAGAGTGGCTGGGCTGGTGCACGAATTTTGGGGGAGAAAAAGGAGAGAGAAGGAGCTGCTGGAGACTAGGATAAGGCCAAGGCAAGTGGGCAAGCCACTTGCTTCAAGAACCAATAAAAAACAAGCAAAAACAAAGCATAAACAAAGCATAAACAAAGCCCACTTGGGCACAAAAGCAAAAGGCCAAAGAGAGAAGCCCATGGGCTTGAAATGGAGAGGAACTTGGGCCAACTTGGGCCCCTCTTGGGCTGGGCTAAATGGGTGCAAGGCCCATTGCGCCGCCGGTCTTGGGCCGACCCACCCGCAGGCGTGAAACCCGGTCCAAGTTTTCCTTTTTTCGACGCTTCCGTGTTCAACAGAAAATCCCAAAATAAATGAAGCGACATCCAAGTATTTAGTCCTGATATCATTGAGAAATCGGTTCCAAAATCGGATTAAAAATCGGGCTAAATTGAGTCAATTTTCAGGATGTTACAACTCTTCCCCTCTTACAGAAATTTCGTTCTCGAAATTTGAACCGACACGCTAATCCTCAAAAAGATAGAGGTGCTGACGCCTCATGATTTCTTCACTTTCCCACGTAGCTCCCTCCGTACCATGATGCTCCCAAATGACTTTGACCAAGGAGACCGTCTTGCTTCTCAGCACTTGCTCTTTTTGGTCCTCAATCCGAATCGGTCTCTCCACATACGACACCCTGTCGTCCACCTCTATCTCTTCAAAATTCAACACATGCGTCGGGTCCGGCTCATATTTCCTTAACATTGACACGTGGAATACGTCATGCACTTGAGCAAGTCGAGGCGGTAGTGCAAGACGATAGGCTAAATTCCCGATCCTTTCTAGAATCTCGAACGGTCCAACGTACCTTGGTCTTAGTTTTCCTTTCTTTCCAAATCGCAATGTACCTCACATCGGCGATACTTTAAGGAACACATGATCGCCCACTTGAATTTCCAATGGCCTACGTCGCCTGTCCCCATAACTCTTCTGTCTGTTCTGAGCCGTCTTTAACCTTTCTCGAATCATCTTGACGGCGTCTAAAGATTGCTGCACTAACTCTGGCCCTGTAATTTTCCGCTCGCCAACTTCGTCCCAACAAATTGGAGTCCTACATGGTCGGCCGTACAAAGCTTCGAACGGTGCCATTCTGACACTCTGCTGATAACTATTATTGTATGCGAACTCGATGAGATGAAGTTGTTCCTCCTAACTTCCTTTAAAATCCAATACACAAGCTCTCAGCATATCCTCTAAGGTCTAAATCGTTCTCTCTGATTGACCATCTGTCTGAGGATGGTAGGCTGTACTGAACTGCAGTTTTGTCCCCATCGAAGTCTGTAGACTCTTCCAAACTGCAGCCGTAAATCTGGGGTCTCGATCTGAAGTAATCGTCACTAGTACCCCATGCAAACGAATAATCTGTCGCACGTACAACTCTGCATACTTTTCCAAAGCAAAATCCTTGCATACGACGATGAAATGAGCTGACTTTGTCAATCGGTCCACTATAACCCAAATCGCATCATTACCCCGCTGACTTCTTGGTAATCCCGTCACGAAGTCCATCGTGATGTGCTCCCATTTCCTTTCGGGGATTTCAAGAGGTTGTAGTAACCCTCCTAGCTTGCAATGTTGCGCTTTCACTTGTTGGCAAGTTAAACATTTCGCCACGTGCTTGGCGATGTCAAGCTTCATGCCGTTCCACCAATAATACTGTCGTAGATTTTGATACATCTTCGTACTGCCTGGGTGCACACTGTAGTCGTTGCGATGCGCTTCGGATAACAATCTCTCCTTAATTTCAACGTCGCTTGGTACACATAACCGTCCACAGAATTTCAAGATCCCATCCTCGGATACTTGAAAATCCGACTTTCTCTTAGTCGCGTCCATTTGGAGAATCTTTTGGATCTCAATGTCCAAAGGTTGCATTGCCTTAATCTTGGCTTGAATTTCAGGTTTGATCCTAAGGGTAGCCATTAGACTGGAAAGATGGCATACCTCGAGCCTGAATTCTGAATTGCGGATTCCCTCCAACAGAATCCATTCCTGAACCATCATACTAGCAACCGATGACTTGCGACTCAAAGCGTCTGCCACTTTGTTTGCCTTACCCGAATGGTACAGAATATCGCAGTCATAATCCTTAAGAAGTTCCATCCATCTGCGCTGTCTCATATTCAATTCCTTTTGGGAGAATAGATACTTCAAACTTTGATGGTCCATGAAAATCTGAAATCTCATATCTTCAACGCAAAAATGATGGCCGCCAACTCTAAGTCGTACGTCGGATAATTCAGCTCATGAGGCCTCAACTACCTAGAAGCATATGCTATCACTTTACCATATTGCATCAGAACGCAACCGAGTCCTTTGTATGACGCGTCGCTAAAAATTTCATACCCTCCCGAGCCTGACGGAATAGTCAAAACTGGTGCAGTAGTCAGATTATGCTTAAGCTCTTGGAAACTATGATCGCACTTATCTGTCCACTCGTATTTCTTGTCCTTTTTTAGCAACTGCGTCAATGGCATAGCTATTGAAGAGAATCTTTCCACAAACCGTCTGTAATAGCTAGCCAATCCCAGAAAACTACGAACCTCGGTTACTGAAGTCGGTCTCGGCCAATCTATGACCGGTTCAATCTTGGTCGGGTCCACAGAAATCCCTTCGCCTGAGATCACGTGACCTAGAAAAGCCACTCGAGCCAACCAAAATTCACACTTGCTAAATTTCGCATACAGCTCGTGATTTCTTAGGGTTTGCAACACAGTCCTTAAGTGTTGTTCGTGTTCATCCGGACTCTTCGAATACACCAAAATGTCGTCGATAAACACAATCACAAACCGATCCAAATACTCCTTAAACATCCGGTTCATCAAATCCATGAAAGTAGCAGGGGCATTTGTTAATCCAAAAGGCATTACCGTAAACTCATAATGACCATAACGAGTACGGAAAGCTGTCTTCGGTATGTCCTCCTTTCGGATCCTCAATTGATGATAGCCCGTCCTTAGGTCTATCTTAGAGAATATCGACGCTCCTTGGAGTTGGTCAAACAGGTCGTCAATCCTCGATAGCGGGTACTTATTCTTAATCGTCACTTGATTAAGCTGTCTATAGTCAATACATAACCGCAACAAACCATCCTTTTTCTTGATAAATAGGACTGGCGCTCCCCAAGGCGATGCACTCGGGCGAATAAAGCCCTTGTCCAATCATTCTTGCATCTGCACCTTTAATTCCTTCAACTTTGACAACACCATCCTGTACGGTGCCTTTGAGATTGGTTTCGTCCCAGGAGCCAACTCGATCACGAACTCTGTCTCTCTGGCCGGGGGTAGTCCTGGCAATTCCTTTGGAAAGACATCAGGATAATCTCGTACTACCATGATGTCCTCCAGGTTTGGTCCTTCTTTCGACGTATCACTCACCGATGCCAAATATCCTCGACATCATGATCCTAACAACCTGGTTGTTTCCAAAGAAGAAATCAAGGGAATCGAGGACCCTCCTCAGCTCCCTACAAACTGGAAACTACTAGCTCCAGTCAGATTAAATCGGATTCTCTTCTCCCGACAATCCATAGTAGCTCCTTGCTTGGTTAGCCAATCCATACCAATAATGACATCAAAGTCATACATTGCTAAAACAATCAAATCAATTCTTCCTTCCCGACCATCTATAATCAGTTTACAGCTAGCACATCCTACTGCAGATAAAACTAAATCCTCTAACGGAGTAGAAATAACAAAAACCGTTTCCAACGACTTTGGTCTTAATCCCACTAATTCTACAAACCGTTTAGCAATAAAGGAGTGCGAAGCTCCCGGATCAAACAATGCATAAGTAGCATGGTCGTGTAGAGATATCGTACCTGTAATCACGGCAAGCGTGTCCTCCGCCTCTTTCCTCGTGACTGCATACACCCGTCCTTATGTAGGGGGTCTGTATTGATTGCCCTGCTAAACGTTCCCCACTAGTGGTCCAGTTGGCGGTTGTGGTGTGAATGGCATCATGGGCCTGCGTGGGCCGTCCCTCACTAGGTGGCCCACCTGATCACATCCGAAACAAGCTCCCATTCGAATGGGACATGGGGCATTCCCATGCCTTTTGCCACATATTCGACATCCTCCAAACGAACTCGAGGACGATTTCCCTACACCATCCCTTCTAAAAGGTGGAAGAGGATACCTTTCTCCTGCCATCGGTTTCTTCCCAAACCGACGGTTGTCCCTGCTAGGCACAAACCACGATACAGATGTGGTTGCTTTCTATGCAAGGTGCCTCTCAATCATCTGAGCACTCTCATAAAGCTCATTGTAATCCTTCAGGTTCACCGATACCAAGTGGTCCCTGATTTCTATCTTTAGTCCATCCCAAAACCTCCTAGCCTTGTCCAACGGGTGTTTGACCATTCGCGGCGCGTACTTCAACAGCTCTGCAAACTTGGCCTTGTACTGATCCACTATCATCTGATTCTGACGCAGCCTCTGAAATTCTGCCAACTTCTGCTCTCTCGCACAGTCTGAGAAGTACTTACTCAGAAAAGCCTCTCTGAAGGTATCTCATGCCCTGGCTGTACCCTCGGGAAATACCCATCCTTAGGTAGCTTCCCACCAAGTGCCGGCGTTACCCTGCAGTTGGTAAGCCACCATGATCACCTTTTCCTCCTCAGAACACTGAAGCAAGGTGAAAATCTTCTCTATCTCCTGCACCCAGAGGGTCTCTATCTTAGGGTCGCTAGCCCCAAAAAACTTGGGCGGCTTTAGCTTCATGAATTGCTCCACCAGCTGATGCATAAGCCAGTTACCAATCCCGGGCCTAGCTGTAGGAGCAACTGTGACTACAACGACAGCGGCCTGGGTCTGAGCCTGTTGACCTATCAGAGCCTCAATGGCATGCATGATCCCATCTATCCTCGGATCTTCCGGTGCTACCTCCCTTGCACCAGTCGGCACCTGCGCCGTCCTCTTCCTCTGACCCCTCTGACTTGGGGTCCTCAAACCAGGGGTACTCGATGCGGATGCTCATTTTTGGGACTCTCCTAACCTGCATTCCAATTCTCCCCATATGGAATTAGAAAATAGACAACCCTACAACAAAGGACCACGAAGGATCCTGCAGTCAATCACATGCAAGCAAAGAAATTGTCTTTCCTACTAACTATCCCCACACACCAACGCAAGACTCATCGTACCTTATCACTCCATCAACCAACCAGGCTCTGATACCAAAATCGACGGGGTTGTCACGCCCTGACTCTCGAGCTCGCAGCAACCCCATTTCACTTGAGGTCTAACTATACGACGTCCTAGGTACTGTCGTCGACCAATTCATTTTATCTTGTAATTAAGCACATGTGGAAACGAACAACTCCCAAACTAAACAACAAGGATAACAACAACAACAACAGAGGAAAGACAACCAGTATTTTATATATCTGAAGGTTAGCCAGCACACCAGCAAATACATACACGCCTTACTACAGGCGACAAGCTAAGGCATACTCAAAAAGGGACCGGCCTAGCTGCCTTAACCCTATACAAGTGGGGGAAGGCTCGTCAAAAAGGAAATAGGCTACAGCTGCCTACTCACGGGCCTTAGAGGGATCGCTCTCTTCGATCCTCGGGTACTGCATCATCTAGGGCCTGAAAATGTTAACCACGACGGGTTGAGATAAACTCAACAAGTTAAAGTCCAAAGCCTTGGTTAGGAACTTCGCTCGCCTCGGGAGTTTAACATACAACCTAATTCATCAAATCATCACCTCAGAGAAATAACCACAGAAGACAGTTTAATAAATAGGTGCAATCACAAGCGACCCTACTTGGCCTTGGCACACGCAACCTGTAGAAACTGTCATTTAATCCATCATGACATTAAGAGGCATGCGAATAATCAGAGTATTGCACACAGCTTTCTCATATCTCACACCCACACATGCTCTGATTATTACGACCACTAGGGCCACGGCACAACCTTATGGTTGGTGGTCAACCGGTCGTAGACTGGGCATTGTCCTCCCCCATGAGGCACGGCGACGTCATGGGCTATCCCCCATCGACGGCATTCCCTAAGGAGCATGGGTCCGGCCTCTACCGCGACTCCGCAACTGACCACTGTTAGGTAATCGACTGAAGTCAGGACGACCAAAAGGCCATGGCACAACCCGAAGGGTTAGCGGTCTACCGGTAGTGCCGGGCTCTTCTCTTAATGTGACCATGCAACACATCATCAAACAATCCATTCTTTTCTTTGCTCTGTCGTGAATGCAACATCACCCATGCTCATGCGATATGCCATTTCTGATAACCCACGCAATATGTCATGTGATCTCACTCGACAATTCCAAAATCCAATTTCCAATCAGCATTCGATCACGCATTTCATCAATATTCACGAGTATAATTAACAATCGACACTTCAATAAATCATAACAACCAAGAACACATCAAAATAAGCCAAAAATTAGCTACTGCATGAACAGTGCCGTGAACAGTAATGCGTGAACAGTAATTTGTGTATAGTAAATTCATTCGAAATTAAATAAATGAATAAAAATAAATAAACTTAACCATGGTTAACAAATTAACTCAACCCTAGTTAATCTAACCTAACCATTATTTATTTTTAACCTTAGTTACTTTTAAAACTAACCATGGTTACTTTAATTAATTAACCTTAGTTACTTTAATACTAAGTATGGTCAATTAACTAACCCTAGTCAGCCTTAATTAACTCAGCCACCATTAACAAACTAACCCATAATTAACCAAGCACAAAAATTAAACTAATTAACCCCTGAGCAAGATTAACCCCTAAACAAGAATTAGGAAGTTAACTTACTTGGATAGGAAATCCGGTGACACCGGTGCGTAGAGGGGAATGAGGGCTACGAGCGGTAAGCTCGGGAACGACAACGAATGACAAACGATGGCCGAAACGAGCCAAAAACAGTACTAGTTACTGTTCACGCGGAACCGGTACAACTGAGCAGAAAAGGCCGAAATGAGCGGCTAACAGCGACCAAGGGTGACCAGGGGTGCGCGGCTAGCTTCCTAACTTCCGGGACTACACTTTGGGCAGTGGTGGCGGCTCCGGTGACGGCGGCAAGGTTGTTTTCCAGCTGGAAAACAGTAAAGACAGCAAGGAACACCATAAATGAAAGAGAAAAGGAAGAGAAAAAGGGAGAGAGAGAGTGGTTGGGCTGGTGCACGAATTTTGGGGGAGAAAGAGGAGAGAGAAGGAGCTGCTGGAGACTAGGAAAAGGCCAAGGCAAGTGGGCAAGCCACTTGCTTCAAGAACCAATAAAAAACAAGCATAAACAAAGCCCACTTGGGCACAAAAGCAAAAGGCCAAAGAGAGAAGCCCATGGGCTAGAAATGGAGGGGAACTTGGGCCAGCTTGGGCCCCTCTTGGGCTGGGCTGAATGGGTGCAACGCCCATTGGGCCGCTAGTCTTGGGCCGGCCCACCCGCGAGCCCGAAACCCGGTCCAATTTTTCCTTTTTCCGACACTTCCGTGTCCAACGGAAAATCCCAAAATAAATGAGGCGACGTCCAAGTATTTAGTCCTTATATCATTGAGAAATCAATTCCAAAATTGGATTAAAAATCGGGCTAAATTGAGTCAATTTTCAGGATGTTACACCCTCCAAGGTTATTTTCAACCAACAATATCCTTGCTTTTGGAAAAACTACAGCTTTCTTGATGACATGAGGGAAATGCCAAAAACCAAGGGCTTAATCCAGCTGCATGAAAAATTATGTCTGATGTCTCTTATTCTAGAGTGACTCATGACATCAATAGCATTGATAGACGCTAATTGTAATGGATGATGTCGATGATGGCAACCATACCCAAAAACTAACTAGAGTGAATTTTTTTTGTATCCTGGTACTAGGATGCTTGTTGTAATATCTTGAAATTTGAGCCCTTTAAAGGATAAATGAATGTTAATTTCGCCAATGCATTATTGGTTGATCTCACTTAAAATTGATCACTCCTGAGATACTAACCTTGAGGGGAAAGGCTAATGAGGACAGAACTCATGCGACTAAAGAACTTAACCTGGGAAAACAACTCGACTGTGAGACTTGCGTAAGGACGATCCTGTAGATATGTAGGTCGATTTCAAGGACGACTAAAAGTCGATTCACAGATAGAAATAATGGGATGACGGATGATTCCGTCTACTGTTATCAAACCCACGAACAGCCCTATGTCGATCTTTGATAATCGTGTACTTTGAAATAAGAATTGATCCTTCGCAATTTCATGTAGTCAAGGACGTCCATGTGTCGAGAAGTCTTGAACGTGAATTGGCACGAGTCGGTTATGCGTGAATCCTCAAAACCGCCTATCAGTCTGAGTAGTACCAAAATGGCATTCGGGCAAAATTGACAAGGCATGAGAATCCAAGATTGGACTTCAAATTTTCAAGAACGTCTGGGACGGACTTTTGGACGATGCTTCTTAGATAGTCGACAGTGTCAGTTAAGCCGAGTATTTGGAAAAGGGATTTTCGGACCGAGGAAACGAGCTTACGAGGACATGGGCCGGGTAAGATCAGTATGGGCCTCACGCCCAAGGTGGGACAGCCGCCATAGAAGCCTCGAGGCAAGTAAGTGAGCCTGTTGGGCCAAACCGACAATTTACCCTCCCGAGCCCGTTATCTAAACTTGAGCCGATTTGAGCCCAACAAATTCCCGAGCCCATTCCAAATCATTTTCTAGCCCGTTTCTTAGGCCGACCCTTCATTTTTAGCCTAAGGGCAGATTGGGAAATGTTCAAGGTGGAAATGACCAAAATGCAATTGGATATTTTGAAGAAAAGACAAAAGAAGAGAGAGAAGATGATGCCATTGCTTGGGAACTTGGCCAAGGCATTGAATGACCTTAATTGAGGCCTATCTCCAGCTCTCATCTCCCTCTCTCTCCTCGTATTTAGCCGTCAAAACTACACCACTTCTCTCCTATGGTTTTCCTTTGAAAAATCAAGTTTTTCATGCCCTTCCCGTGTGAATCACGTCCCGTGCCACCTGCCATCACATTCAGAACATAAATTTCATTCATATGACGTCGGCCATTTGTCGAACGGCATCGCCGGCCGATCCATACGGCCGCCGGAAGTCACTACTCACCGGACCGCCTACTGTAGCAGCAGCTTTGCACAGTTCCGCCGTTTCCTCTGTTTCTCTCCCATTTTGACCAAACAACCACCCATACCAGCGACCAGCAACTCCCCCTCAACCCCCTCGAACCACTAGCCACTGGCCACTAGCTCGCCGGAGCTCCGGCCAGCTTGTTTTTGCTCTGACCAACAGCCTCCTCCTATTGCAATGCTGTCTTTTGAAGTTTGGGGTTTGAGCAGGGGCTGTTGCTGTGATTTCTGCCCCGGGACCACCTTGGAGGGTCGTGTTCAAGGTCCTCGAGTGTCGGGTTTGTCGACGCCGCCGTGTCCGTGTCGCCGGCCCACTTAACGGGTGAGTTTAGCCTTAATCCCTATTTAGTGCCTAAACTTGCTTAGGGTGGGTTAGTTAGTGTTAATGTTGGTTTAGATGGTTTAATTAAGCTGTATTAGCCCTAAGATAGGAGGTTAGATAGATAATTAAGATTAGATTAGCTTAATTTTGCTTATTAAGCTTAATGGTGCTTAATTATTGCTTAATGATGGTTTATGTGCTTAATTGTGATTTATGTGTTTAATTAAGCATGTTTAGTTTAAATTGCTTGATTAATTATTTTAATTAATGTTTTGTTTAATTTCTAAATTTAATGTATTAATTAATTAAATTAATTTATAATTTCGAATTATTAATATTTCTGAAAATTAATTATTTTGGGGAAAATAATTAATTGATTATTTATGGGAAATGGCTTTAATTGAGCAATTTTGTGGAAAAATTACTATGATCTAATTTTCTAAAGTCCATAGTATTTATATACTACATTATCAAATGACATTGGTTTATTAAAGAATGGTTTTATTAAATGAAATTATTTGGGTTGGATATTAATTATGTGATTGGAAAATAATTATAAGTATTATTTTATCGGGACAATCGACTATAGTATTACATGTTTCTTAAATGAGAATAGTTGATTGTCGTAGTCGTGAGGATGCGTGTTTATTTATTATTGAATATTGAGACACGTGATTGGATACCGGTAATTATTGAGGTACGTGATTATTTTGGAAAAGTGTGCAAGTATTGTGATGTTGATTGATCGGAATTGATTGTCAGACTGTGACTTGAAGTGCCGATTGTTAGACTTTCGTGAATGATTGGATTATTGTTATTATACGTGATTGCTGGATACTGCCGCATGACATTATACGTGTGTTAATTGCAATAGCATGTTGCATGAGCATGAGCGATGTTGCATTCACGACAAAGAAAAAATATAAATGGATTGCTTGATGAGGTGTTGCATGATCACATTAAGAGAGGGAACCCGGAGTTGCCAGAAGACCGCTAATCCTTATGGGGTTGTGCCGTGGCCGTTGGTCGCCTGACTTTGGTCTGTTTCCTGACAGGGAGGAGTTAACTTTGTGGGACTGCGGTAGTGGGCGGGTCCCATGCCTCTGTCAGTTGTGGGGCTCTGGTAGTGGGTGGGTCCTATGCTCCTTCGGGAATGCCGTCTTGGAAGTGAGCCCTTGACGTCGCTGTGTCTCGAGATAAAGAGGACGAAGCTAGCTTGACCAGGAACCACCAACCATAAGGTTGTGCCATGGCCTAGGAGGAGGGGTCGTAATAATCGGACCATGTATGGGTGTGAAACATGAGAAAGTTGTGTGAGATACTCGGATTATTCCCATGCTCTTAATGTCGTGATGATTTGACGCATAAATTGATAGTTGTGCAGGGTGTGACAATGACCAGATGAGATCGCTTGTGACGCGACTCGCATGTGATTGATAAATTACATCGTCTAATGGCCATATGCCTTGCTTGCATTGTATGAGATTTGACATGCAAGGTATGGCAGACCGAGTAAGATTGCATGCGAACCGAATATTGATTGTGGTTTCCCTTGTCTATTGTTTGGTCTGCTGTTTGCTGGCTGTCTATTGTTGGATTAAGTGAGGGGTGGTTCTAGAGAGATACCCCGGGTTGAGTTAGTGTACTAACCGGGGCTTAGGGGGAGAACTCGCTGAGATTTTATCTCAAACCGTCGTGGTTAACCATTTTCAAGTCCTTAGAATGGTGCACCTACAGTGGAGAATCCTACCCTCGCTTCTCCAATATCGACCCGACGGAGCTTGAGTCCAATGGGTCCGAGTGATCGTGGTGTTGAACCCGAGGGTTCTTTGTGTACTGTTGGATTAGCCTAGTTTCTTTTTGGTTTGGCTTAGAGGATGGATCGACCCTTTTTGTCGGGCTTGTAATTTGAAAATCGATCTTCCATTAGTTAATCCAGTAAATTGAATAATTGAGTAGTTGTTGTTGTTCTTGCTGTTCATCCCTCTATCCCTATTTGATTGTTTGATTGTCAAGGGATGGTTCATCTTCCGCTTGTGCTTAACGAAAGATAAAATGAATGGTCGTCAACGGGTCTTGAGACATCGCTTTCAATTGGCCATGGAAATGGGGTTGCCGCGAGCTCGAGAGTCGGGGCATGACACTTGTTGCTGCTAAGGACAAAAATGTTTCGAATATTAGGGGACTTCAATAAAAATTCAAGGAGTATGAATTAATGGGTTGAGCGATGAAGACGCACTTAACCTTTTTGCAGGCATGCCTTTAGTTAAATGTAAAATATCATAATAAAGAAAATGGGGAATTTGTATAGATATATTCATCCACAATTGATTTTCACATAGTGTGGATTAGTTTCATTGTCTTTCATAGCATTATGTTGCTTTAGTTTTCATTATTTTCTAGTGTGCACTCACTTGTTCTCGAAAAAACTTTAAGGTCAAAATTCCAAGTTTGACCCAAAAAAAATTCCAAGTGAATATAGTGCAAATTTTCATGAAAATTCAGGTTTATATTACATATTATTTTCGTGTATAGATCCTAGTTGAAAATTATTTCAGCGCTTAGTAAATTTTTAGTTTAATTTCATTTCACTATATATAATATATATAAAGGAGGAAATGTGAAAAAAATAAAAATAAAAAGTACATCTGCATTCTCATTAAATAAGTACATCTGGGAGTGTGTTTTAGAAATCATGCATATTCATAAACAGATTTTATTTTCTTAACACTGCATTGCACTTTAGATTGCATCAAGTATATTTTACTTCTAGATGCAATAGTTCACTTTAGGAAAGTAGTTTATATAGTAGATATTCATGAAGTATCATTTATTTACTTTCCAGTTTTGAGCATACTTTATTTTTGAAATTTTACATTGAGTTTCTATAAATAGCTTAAGGGGTCATGTCCGAAAACTTAATAAAAAGGCATTCTATTGATTTTTTTCCCCGATACGGCTCAAGTTCTTTATAGTCCCACCTTTATTTGCTTGTTTTGGTATTGTTTGACTTCATATGTGTTTGCTTGAGTGAATTTATGCAAGATCACCTACCTTGCTCAACATTGAGAATAAAATGGCTAACTAAGATTGGGAAGACTACATGAATACTTGTTTTCATAAAAGGAGAAAAAAAATACTGGATTGGGCTTTAGATATATTCAGCCTAATCAAGTCCCCGAAGTCACAAATCTTTGGTGTGTAGAAGCAAGATGGATGTCACATCCCGATCCCCGAGCACGCAACAACCCCTTACCATGGCCAATTGAAAGCGACATCCCAAGACTCGTCGACGATTATTCATTTTAATCTTTCATTATGCGCAAGTGGAAGATGAACCATCCCTAATCCAAATAGACAATCAAACAATCAAACAAGGATAGAGGGATGAACAACAAGAACAACAACAACTATTCATTTATATATTTTACTGGATTAACCAAAGGAGGATCGCTTTCCGATATACAAGCCCAACAAAGGGGCCGATCTATCCTCTAAGCCAGACCAAAAAGAAACTGGGCTCGGCTAATCCATCTATACAAAATGAACCCTCGGGTTCAGCTCCATTATCACTCAGACCCATCAGACTCAGGCTTCGTCGGGTCGTAGTCGGAGGCACTCGGGTCAATCATTGAAGGAGCGGGGGTAGGATTCTTCACAGCACTGTCAGGAGGGTCCAGCTCCATGGGATTCCAGTCGATGTCTTTGGGGTCCCTACTAGGTAGCCCGTCAAAACCACGTAGAGGACCGGTCAGCATATTGTCCTCTCTGATGAACCACGCTAGGAACCAATGGGGTATCTATTGCCCCAGTCTCTCGTCCACCTAGATGATGGAGAGATAGTTCTCATACAAGTGCACTCGACCCGAAAAGCGGTGATGCGTCACAATGGTCTCCTAGTCCTTTGGGATCCCAAATTGCACCGATGGGTGCGCCATTCTAAGAGCCTGAAAGTGGTTATACAATAACTAGTGAGATAAAATCTCATTGAGTTCTCCCCCTAAGCCCTGGTTAGTACACCAACTCAACTTGGGGTATCTCTCTAGAATCACCCTTCACATAACCCAACAACAAACAACCAACAATCAGCAACCAAACAACAGAGAGGGGCAACCAATAATCATATAGCCGGTTTGCATGCAACCTTATCCAATATGCCATACTCTATACATTAAATGTTAGTAGAATACACGTAATGCACAAGGCCATTAGATGATGCAGTTCATCAATCACATGTGAGTCGCGTCATAAGCAATCTCACCTGGCCATTGCCACACCATGCACGATTGTCATTTGAATCATCATGACATTAAGAGGCATGCAAATAATTTGAGCATTGCACACAGCTTTCTCATATCTCAACATCCACATAAGCTCCGATTATTACGACCCTTCCCCCTAGGCCACGGCACAACCTTATAGTTGGCAATCTCTGGCCAAGTCAGCTTCATCCTTTTTACCTCGGGGCACGGTGACGTCAGGGGCTTTCCCTCCCCATTAACGACATTCCCGAAGGAGCATAGGACCCATCCACTATTGTAGCCCTGCAACTAACACGAGCATGGGACCTGCCCATTACCACAGCCCCACAACTAACCCCTCCTCGCTAGGCATCCAACAGAAGTCAGGCGACCAAACGGTCACGGCACAACCCCATAACCCCATAAGGATTGGTGGTCATCTAGCAACGCCGGGTTCTCAATTTAATGTGGCCATGCAATACACCATTAAACAATTCATTTATATCTTTGCTCTATCGTGAATGCAACATCGCTCGTGCTCATGCGACATGCCATTTCAAATAACCTATGTAATATGTTATGCGATATCAATCGACAATTCCAAAATTCAATTCCAACCGGCATTCGATCACGCATTTCATCATTATTCACGAGTATAACTAACAACCAGCACCTCAATAAATCACAAAAATAAAGAACAAATCCAATTCTAAAAATTTTAACATCCGTATGAACAGTGCCATAAACAGTAATAGTGAACTGTGTTCGTGAACAGTAATCGTGAACAACTATGAATAGTGTAATTTCAGAATTCAATAATTAAAACATTAAATTCAGAAATTAACACAGAACATTAATTAAAACAATTAATCAATCAATTTAAGCTAAACATGCTTAATTAACACATAAAGCACAATTAAGCAACAATTAAGCACATACAGCAAGATTAAGCTAAGCTAACTTAACCATCTACCCAACCACCTATCTTAGGGCTAATACAACTCAATTAAACTTCTTAAACTAACAATACCACTAATTAACCCAACCCTAAGCAAGTTTAGGCACTAACAAGGTATTAGAGGCTAAACTCACCCGTTAAGCGAACCGGTGACATGGACGCGGCGGCGGCGATGAATGTGACACTTAGGGACCTCTACCACAGCCATCGAAGGTGGTCCAAGGCCAAAACAGCAGCAACGAACTCAAACTCCCTCTGCAACTCTGAAAAATTGCACTGCCGGAGGAGAAAAGGGTTGATCGGAGTTGAATGGGTAGGCCGGAGCTCCGGCGAGCTGCTGGTCGGTGACCGGCGGCACCTGGGGGTTGAGAGGGAACGGATGATTGTTGGGCTAGGCAAAGATTGGGTCGGAACGGGAGGAAAACAATTGAAACAAGCGGAATAGAGCTGTAGCAGGCAGATAGGGAAGCCTAGGCAGATAGGGAAGCCGACGCTTCTGTCTGGCCAAAAGGTCTGCCGGCAGCTCCATCTAGCGAATGGCTGCTGTAGTCTGTACGAAATTGGCTTGCTGAGTATAGTGGTGGGTGGCATGGGCAGTGATTAACACGGGAAAGCTATGAACAACTCAGGTTTTTGGAGGAAGGTCAGAAGGAGAAGCAAAAGGAAGGAAGGGAAATAAGGGAGAGAGAGGGTGTGAGATTTTGAGGGCTGAAGGGGCCATAAATGCTTGCCCCAACTTCCCAAGCAAATGACATCATCTTCTCTCTCTTATTTTGTCTTTTCCCTAATAATATTAGGGGCAAAATGGTCATTTCCACCTTGCACATTTCGCAATCTACCATTGAGCTGAAAATGAAGGGCGGGTCTAAGAAACGGGCTAGAAAATGAATAGGAATGGGCTTGAGAATTGGTTGGGCTCGAAATGACTCAAGGTTAGACAATGGACTCGGAAGGGTAAAATGGTCGGTTGGGTCCAAAGGGCTCTTCTCGGGTCTATCATGGTGGCTGTCCCACCTTGGGCGTAAGGCCCACACTGGTTTTACCCTACCCACGTCCTCGTAGGCATGTTTCCTCAGTCTGTAAATCCCTTTTCCAAAAGCTCGGCTCAACTGACACTATCAACTGTGTCCAAAAGCCCGTCCCAAACGTTCCCAAAAATTCGAAGTCCAATACTGGATTCTCATGTCTTGTCAATTTTGCTCAAATGCCATTTTGGTACAACTTAGACTGACAGGTGGCTACGAGGATTCACGCGTAACCGACTCGTGCCAAATCACGTTCAAAACATCTCAACACATGGACGTCCTTGACTACATGAAATTGCAAAGGATAGATTCTTATTCCAAAGTACATGATTACCAAGGATCGACATAGAGTCATTTGTGGGCTCGATAACAGTAAACGGAATCACCCGTCGTCCCATTATGTTTTGTCCATGAATCGACTTCTAGTCGTCCCTGAAATCGGCCTGCATAACTATAGGATCGTCCTTACGCAAGTCTCATGGTTGAGTCGTTTTCCCAAGTCAAGTTCTTTAGTTGCATGAGTTCTGTCCTCATTAGCCTTTCCTCTCAAGGTCAGTATCTCGGGAGTGATCAGTTCTGAGTGAGATCAACCAATAATGCATTGACGAAATCCACGTTCATTCATCCCTCAAAGAGCTCGAATTTCAGGATGTCACAATGGGCTCCTTCGTTTTACTTGATTTCTAATCACTTCATAAAAAATTGGTTGTGACTCTTAATCAAATAAACAAGCTGAGATCGATCATGCCAGAAGCGTCAACCTTGCTAGAAGGACCATTTGCCCTTGTATGGTAATCAAACAACTTCCTCGGGGATCTCAACTCGGAAGGTTTGCAACGTAGAATTTGGTTTTTTCTCATGAAATTACAAATGATGAAGAGATAAAATAAAAGAAGAAAGAACGATTAAGCGGAATCAAGTTAGAAAAAGCAGTTTGGCTTGGTCTGATCATAACTATAATACGGTTTAGTTTGGTTTCACTTTTTTTAAACCATATTTATTCTTGAAAATAAAACAAGTGATTGAACAAATTTATGTGGTTCGATCATGTAACTATGTCCACGAGAAAATGAGCACACAATTCCATTATAGATGAAATGATGCAATGGATATTATACTTATACTCAAGTCTACTTCTACTATTTTAAATCCCTCAACTATAACTAATATTAATCCTCACAATATCTCTTGAAATAGTCTTTCAATTTCATAAAAGAATGACATGAATATTAGCACAAGATTTAATTGGCTTCATTTTGTGTAATTTCACAAGAAAACCTTTCTGAATCAAACTCTTAAGGCCGCATTTCGCAGTCAAGATAAAATTCATAATAGAATAAAACTTATTAAATCCTATGTTTAATGCCTACTCAAGACAAGATAAAGTCGAATATAAGGGAGATATAAGCCAAATAAAATTATCTCATGAGGGAGGTGGGATAAAGGTGGATAGGATTTTTAATTTTATAATAGGAAAATTAAGACTTCTTAAATTAAAAAATCTAAAATTATATTGAAATATAATTTGAATTATAATATAAGAAATTCAAAATTAAACAATTGATTTTTTAAATTAATCTTCTTTTTATTTATATATTCGAATTTAATTCTATCTTATAATATAAATTCAATATAAATATATATTTATCACATATTTTAGGTGTTTTAATATTTTAGGTATATTAGTACCGGTTTCTTTTCAATAAAATTTTATTAGAGAATGATGGGAGGGGAAGAAAGATATAAAAAAAAAATTAAAAAAGATAGTAAAATAAAATAAAAAATAAAAATAAATATAGACAAAAGTGTCATAAGACATTTTTAACATCTCCGTTTGTAAAATTTATGGTTTATTTATATTAATATGTCGTTTATGCCAAAAGATATATATGATATGATGTGAATATATCTAATTTTATCACTGTAATTATCAAATAGTTGATAAGATATAGTAAAATCCCTTAGATTTCATATCCTATTCTATCAAATCCTATCATGGTTAGAAATCTAGATGTTCAAATGTGGTCTAAGAGGAAATTTTCAATCTCCTCTGTGTAGTCCTTTAAGCTCTCATCTCTTCGAATTTAAAGAGAAAATTCACTGGAAGCAAATAAAGGATAAGAAAGGAAACAATGAGTGACTATCATAAAAAGACATCATTATTGCAACTTTCTTCGTCGTTTTCCTTGCCCTTTTGTCCCATCATCAATCTCTCTTTTTTCCTTTCTTCAGCTGAGCAAAGCTGTCTCTTATGGTCACACCATCATGGTCCCCCTTTCTTTCCACGCTCAAAGCAACACCATTATGGGATAGTATCATTGCCATGGACAGGCCATCATTTCATTTCCTCTCCCCACACTTGAATAGAGTCGAGCGTCCATAACTCTGATCTCGTCTAATTTGATGGGGCTCCGGTTGTAGATATATTTCCACATTCATATAATTTGGTTTGGCTGATGGTCCTAACCACACCATGCTGGCATTCTAATAATTCTCAATAAGGAAATAAGTGTTATAAAAGATTTTCTTTCTAATAAAAGGCGCATTTATGACAATAGCCTTTAAGACGAAGAGATCAAAATAAATATTTCATAGTGAGTAGTAAGTATATGCTTAGGTAATGCTTAGGTGGAGCATCTTTTTTTATAGTGAATGCAACAAATCCAATCTCAACTATATTAAGGAAAATCTTCTAACTATCCATAGTCCCATGTGTCATAATGAGAGGGACTCTTTAGGAAAATTTTGTTATTATGCATTTATATAGATAAATTGTGGTTTTTATCTATATAAATATTTTTAACCATAGATATAACTATAGATTAATTATAACTGAGTTAAACGTTTGAAAATCATATTTTATCTAATTTAAAAGTTCAAAGGCACCAAGAAGAAACTCGAAAGTAATTGGGCGTGTGCAATGGCACACCTCCATAATTGTCCTCCATCTCATTTTTTTAGAGCCATCAACTTTATTGATTATAAATTGAAAATTGCACTTGCTATGAAGTTGTTTATCCGTGACTTTCAATTTAATCCCATGAGTAGCTTAAAACAAACGTCCAAAATGGCATCATTCTTGCAACTTTCTTCATCGTTTTCCTTGTCCTTTTGTCCTGTCATCAATCTCTCTTTTCCCTTTCTTCAGCTGGGCAAAGTTGTCTCTTATGGTCACACCATCATGGTCTCCCTTTCTTTCCACGCTCAAAGCAACACCATTATCGGATGGTATCATTGCCATGGATAGGCCATCATTTCATTTCCTCTCCCCACTCCTGAATAGAGGTCGAGCATCCATAATTCTCATATAGTCTAGTTTGATCGGGCTCCGGCTGGAGATATATTTCCACATTCATATAATTTGGTTTGGCTGATGGGCCTAATCACACCATTCTGGCATTCTAATAATTCTCAATAAGAAAATAAGCGTTGTAAAAGATTTCCTTTTTAATATAAAGGCGCATTTATGACAATAGCCTTTAAGATGGAGATCAAAATAAATATTTCATAGTGAGTAATAAGTATATGCGTAGATAGTGCTTAGGTGGAGCATTTATTTTTTTTGGTAGCAAATGCAGCAAATCCAATCTCAATAATATCAAGGAAAATCTTCTAATTATTCATAGTCCCATGTGTCATAATGAGAGGAACTCTTTAGGAAAATGTGTTATTATGCAATTATATAGATAAACTATGGTTTTATCTATATAAATATGTTAGACCATAGCTATACCTATAAATGATTTAAACGTTCGAAAATTATATTTTATTTAATTCAAAAGTTCAAAGGCACCAAGAAGAGACTCGAAAGTAATTGGACGTGTGAAATGACACACCTCCATAATTGTCCTCCATCTCATTTTTCTAGAACCATCTACTTTATTGACTATAAATTGAAAGCTACACTTGCTATGAAGTTGCCTATTTGTAAATTTCAATTTAATCCCGTGAGTCACGCAAAACAAACGTCCAAAATGATATCTCTCACTGGCGAAAGTGGCATTAGGCTTTGGGCATTAAAATCAAGAATTTCATCATTTCTTTTAATAAACATATTTTTGTCGCTTTTTAATGTAATGCACTTTTTCTTCTTTTGTAAATTTCTGAAGGAGGATGATGTGGTGTAGAAGCTTTTTACGTTAAGAGTGTAGTAAAAGCTCTTCCCATTAATGGATGTAATGTTATTATTACTAAAATGTCCAATCCAAAAGAACGGCTAAAATTTGACGAACAATGAGTTACACACTCAAAGTAATGCACTTAACTTTTTCGGAGGCATGCCTTGGACAACAACTCTCCTCTGGCCAATTACAATTTCAAAAGTCATTATCTGTACCGCATATGGCTTGCCTTTAGCTCACGAAGCAATAAGTCCAAAAACTAATTGCCCTGTAGTATCGATTTCCACATGCCTAAAACCTTTAAAGTTGTATGTAGCATGGGTGATTTATTACAAGGTAAAAACGTAATTTTGATAAATGGCATTTTGGTGTCTTTTGAGGATCTTGTAATATGGCATTGCATAATGTTCTAATTTGCTTAAAAAGTAAGCATTAACGCTTTTTATGCATTCCAATCCTTTGAGGCAATGGCTTGAAAGCATAGGATGCGCATGCTCATAGTGTTTACATAAGGTATTGCTAAGTTGTATAAAGTAGTTCATCGAAGATGACCATACTTGTGATATCTGATTGCTTTATCTTTGAGAGGATTGTTGTTTTATAGATAATTTGTGCAAAGTTTGGTTCATATAAACCATCATGAATGCATTATGTGTATTTTGAATGCTATTCTTAAGACAATATTTTTTTCAAATTTGATTGCGATGTCCTTTACTCATTACCCTAGAGAGTCTTGCCAGCCATCCCTAAATGGAGCTAACCTAATACATGTGGATGGAGTAGTTTGTGTGTATAAATCGCTTTTAATTTGCTCAAATGATTTGGGTACTAGTGTTATAAATGAGATAAATTAAATGTGGACAAGTCATCCTCTCAAAGACTTCGTACAGTATGCCAATTTAGTCAACAAGTCAAAGCAACTAATAACGCCACAGAAAACCTATATAAATGAACCAAGCCAAAAAATAAATAATTGCGGCTAGGCTCTATCTGATCTTCATTACTTCTACTACGGCGGTTCAAATTCCGAAGGATAATATTCATAATGGCTTTCAATTTTTCATGAAATATTTTTTAAGAGATGAAATATTAAAATGATAAAAAAAAGTGTATCGCTAACAAATGTAGTGAAAATCTATGTCGAATCATGCAAAACAGACTTATTTATTATGTCAAGATTGTAGTTACAAATTTATGATTTTCTTGATCATGTTGCATCCAAAACTAAATAATAAAATATATGCGACCATAAAATCATGGAAAATGAAGGGAGCAAAGGGAAAGGTACACATGGGCTAGAGCGATTCAATGGAGAAAAGGGCAATAAAAGAACATCACTATGCATTATCAGAGGGATCTTAGAAGAAACGGGTCGTGGAGATGGCATTGAATCTCATCCTTATGATCGGAGTTAATGTGAAGCAGGTGATGGGACAAATTCTATCATCAACCATGAATTTAAGCTTATAAATATTGATCGATATCTTAAGAAAATATAAGAGACTTTGTCATCCATTTATTCATGAACTCCTAATGCTATTAAATATCTTTTAGTTTGGTTTTGCTTTTCTTCAAACCATATTCCTTTTTAAAAAAAAAGCAATTGACTAAAATGCACAAAACAAGAAAATGAATGGAACACTAGAATTACTTGATTCAGTCATGTGATTTATGTCCATGGGGAGAGTAGCACAAGATTTCATTATAAATCAAAAGTATAATGAAAGTTACAATCACACTCGAGTTATTTAAATACTTTTGATGTTTTCTAACTTCTAATTATATTTAATAATGTTTAACATTTAAAATTTCTCTCCCGTAAAGAAATGACACAAATCTTAACAAAAGAATAATCGGCTTCGGAGCAGACATATTTGGTGTGATCAAAGGGAACTCTCGGCACGCTTTTCAATATGCTCTGTGCCGCCTTCAGAGCTCTCTTGGCGTTTAAAGAGGAAATTCAGCAGAACCAAACAAAGAAGAAGAAAGGAAACAACTGAGTGGCCAACATGAAAAGACCATCATCCTTGCAACTTTCCTCGTCTTCTTCCCTTTCGGCCCATATCGGCAATGGCCATCATTGATCTCGTCTTTTATGGTCAAGACCATCATGGTTTCTCTTTCTTTCTTTCGTGCTCAAAACGGCACCGCGATGGAGTGGCATCATGGCCTATTGACAGGCCATCCCTGCATTTCCTCTCATCAATTTTGAACAGTGGTTGAGCGTCCATAATTCTCATCCGGTCCTATTTTCAGTGTTATCAGCGATTGCTGCTGTAGAACGAGTACGAATAGGTGATCTCGGCCGAGCCGTGTTGTATCAATGTTACCTGGCGTAAAAAAGCACAGTAAGCATCATGACAAATGAAATTGGTCCATGACAACGATCGATCACGCATTTTATTAAGTGATATTGGATTCCAAAGACATTAATCTAAGAAATGAAAATGACTCCCTAGGGAATTAAATTCCTAAAACATCAATTTGAGAAATTGAAATAACACTCTAAAATTGAACTCTTAGAACATAAAAACAAACTAGTGACTCTTCTCTATATACAATTGGGAGATCACTGTCTTTCGAAGCTTTTTGTTCTGTCGAACCAACTCAAAGATATGAGCCTCTTTTGCTTCCACCATTTCTTTGAGATGCTCAATTTGCGCTTTACGAGTGATGTCACGCCCCGACTCTCGAGCACGTGACAACCCCTTCTCTTGGTTGATAGAAAGCGACGTCCCAGGACTCGTTGACGACCATTCATTTTAATCTTTCGTTATGCACAAGCGGAAGGCGAACCATCCCCAGTCCAACAAACAAACAATCAATCAATCAGGGATAGAGGGATGAACAGCAAGAACAACCATTACTACTCATTTATACAAATTACTAGATTAACCAACGGAGGATCGTTTTCCGATTTACAAGCCCGACACAGGGGCCGATCCATCCTCTAAGCCAAACCAAAAAGGAACTAGGCTGGGCTAATCTAGTTGTACAAAATGAACCCTCGGGTTCAGCACCGCGGTCACTCGGACCCATCAGACTCGACTCCGTCAGGTCGATCACTGGAGAAATGGGGGCGGGATTCTCCACTGTGGGTGCACCATTCTAAAGACCTGAAAAAGGTTAACCACGACGAGTTGAGATAAAATCTCAGCGAGTTCTTCCCCTAAGCCCCGGTTAGTACACCAACTCAACCCGGGGTATCTCTCCAGAACCACCCTTCACTCAACCCAACCACAAACAACCAGCAATCAGCAATCAAACTACAGACAGGGTCAACCAACAAACAAAAGTCGGTTCGCATGCAACCTTACCCGGTATGCCATACCCAGCACGTTAAACCTCATTCAATGCAAGCAATGCAACCAACAATTGAATAGTCGGTTCGCATGCAACCTTACCCGGTATGCCATACCCTGCACGTTATAAGTCAGCACAATACACGCAATGCACATGGCCGATAGATGATGCAGTTCATCAATCACATGCGAGTCGCGTCACAAGCGATCTCACCTGGCCATTGCCACAACTTGGACGTTATCAATTCATGCGTGCGTGCCATAAATGATGTGATCATCTCATGTATAATCGGAACCAATGATGCCATGTTTTCTCATACACTCTCGCATCCACACGTGTTCCGATTATTACTGCTCCTCGGGCTACAATTTGGGCCTAGGTGTTATGGTGCTATGGCACCCTTCCTCCGCAGAGGCGTAACCGTGCCCTTCCGTGCCCAAAAGACGTCAAGGGATACTCTCCCAAGACCGCATGCCCAACGAACATCAAGGGATACTCTCCCGAGACCGCATGCCCAACGAACATCAAGGGATACTCTCCCGAGACGGCGGTTTCAATTTAGTGATCACACAAGCAAACCATCACAACCCACTTATTATTTTTTGAGCATTAGCCAATGCACACATGCTTGCATATGAAACCTCAAATCATTTCTCACAAAGGCGGTCCATTTCCGTTGTCCCTCGGACAAACCATTTTTCCCACATTTCTCATAAAAGCGGTCCATTTCCAGTGTCCCTCGGACAAATCACTTTCTTTCTCATAAATGCGGTCCATTTCCGGTATCCCTCGGACAAACCATTTTTCTTTCTTTTGTTAAAATCACACAATTCAAGCGGATGCTTATGCAATGCCACATTTAATTCACTTCATATGATCAATACACATGAAATTACACAATTTAATTTCCGGATGAACAGTAATTTCCGAATTTAATAAATAAATAATTAAATTCAGAAATTATAAATAATTAAATAAATAAATTCCGAAAATTAAATAATTAAATAATTATTTAATTAAATGCAGAAATTAATTTAATCAATAAATTAAACAATTAATCACATTAATCAAGCAATTAAGGAAAAACATGATTAATTAGCACCAAACACACAATTAAGCCTAATTAAGCATACATAAGCAAGATTAAGCTAAGCTAATCTTAATCCACTATCTAACCACCTATCTTAGGGCTAATACACTTAATTAAACACATTAATCAGCCCTTAGCACTAATTAATCCAACCCTAAGCAAGTTTAGGTACTAAATAGGGATTAGGGGCTAAACTCACCCGTTAAGCGGGCCGGCGACACGGGCGTGGCGGCGGCGACGAACCCGACACCCGGGGACTTCTACCACAGCGATCCAAGGCGGTCCCGGGGTCGAAACAGCAGCAACAACCTCTGCTTCCCACTGCAACCTCAGAAAACAGCACTGCTTGAAGAGAAAGTGGCTGACCGGAGTTGAACGGGCTGCCCGGAGCTCCGACGAGCTGGTGGCCGGTGACCGGTGGCTCCTGGGGTTGAGGGGGAGTTGTGGGTGGCAGTGTGGGCAGTGGGTAGGCCAAAAATGGAGAGAAACGGAAGAAAAGCCGAAGCTGCACAGGAGGCGCTGCACAGTGACGGACGGAGGACCGCCGACTTCAGGCGGCCGTACAGACCGGCCGGAGGCTTCGTTCGGAAAACGGCCGATGCCATCTGAATTTTTTTTCTGTTCTGAACAGATTGATAGGTGGCACGGCCCGAGATTCCACTGGGAAGGCCATGAACAACTCGATTTTCGGTGGAAGGTCAGAAACTGAAATTGCAGGAAGGCCATGGAAGCAAGGGGAGAGAGGGCTGCGATTTTGTGGAGCTGAAGAGGGGAGAGAGAGAGTGAAGTGAGTTGATCAAAACCCTTCATTAATGGCCTTAATGGCTGCTTCAACTCCCCATGCACATGACCTCATCTTCTCTCTCTTCCTTTTTGACTTTTTTCCAAAATATCCAAGGGTATTTTGGTCATTTCCACCTTGCACATTTCCCAATGTACCCTTGGGCTGAAAGTGAAAGGCGGGCCTAGGAAACGGGCCGGAAAATGAATAGGAACGGGCTCGGGAATTTATTGGGCTCGAATTGGCTCGAGTTTGGATAACGGGCTCGGAAGGGTACAGGGTCGGTTTGGCCCAACGGGCTCACTGGCTTGCCTCGGGCCTTCCATGGCGGCTGTCCCACCTTGGGCATGAGGCCCACACTGTTCTTGCCCGACCCATGTCCTCGTAGGCTCGATTCCTTGGTCCGAAAATCCCTTTCCCAAAAACTCAGCTCAACCGACACTGTCGACTATCAAGGAAGCATCGTCCAAAAGTCCGTCCCGGACATTCCCGAAAATTCGAAGTCCAATCTTGGATTCTCATACCTTGTCAATTTTGCCCAAATGTCATCTTGGTATAATTCAGACTGACAAGCGGCTTCGAGGATTCACGCGTAACCGACTCGTGCCAAACCACGTTCAAGACTTCTCGACACATGGACGTCCTTGACGACATGAAATTGCGAAGGATAGATTCTTATTTCAAAGTACACGATTATCAAGGATCGACATAGGGCCGTTCGCGGGTTCAATAACAGTAGACGGAATCACCCGCCGTCCCATTATTTTTGTCCACGAATCGACTTCTATTCGTCCTTGAAATCGGCCTGCATGACTACAGGATCGTCCCTACGTAAGTCTCACTCTGGTCGAGTCGTTTTCCTGTCAAGTTCTTTAGTCGCACGAGTTCGTCCTCGCAGCCTTTCCCTCAAGGTCAGTATCTCGGCAATGATTGGGTCCGAGCAGAATCAACCAACAATGCATTGGCGAAATTCAAGTTCACTCATCCCCAAAAGGGCTCGAATTTCAGGACGTCACAAGTGAGCTGCACCGTGACCTTAGGTATTACAGGGAGTAGAGCTGTAGGAATTTTGTGGTGGTGGATATAATAATCCGAGGCATGATAAATCTTCTCTTCTCTTTTCAACCTTTTGGGCACCACTATCTTTTCTTGTTGGCATTCCTTCCATGCACTTTTGAAATGATTGATCTCTTCCAAGTATTCATGATCCTTACGCATGAAGAGAGTTCAAAATAGGTCCATCCGAAGAGGAGGTGGAATATCTTGGAGCACACGGTATTGGCAAGCTACCCTATAAGGGTAGTAAGATGTTGCACCAATGATTCCTAACAATGGAACCAGATCATCTTTCTTATGACAAAAACGAGCCTCACCAACATGAAACCATTTAGCATACCACAAGAAGCCCTCGGGATCCGGATCTTTTAGAAAAGTTATCCAGTTGGAATATGATTTTCCAATATACTTTTTCTCTAAGATTGAAAACCTTTTTATTGGATGATTAGAACCTTCTGTTTCACCTTGATGCATGAAATGACCAAACTGTGTGAAAGAAACCAAATTTGTAGAAGTTCAGGAGATGCATTCATGATTTTTCCTCCATTTTGTTTAAAACGATTGAGGAATAGAAATGTCTCAGCTAGAATCATGTTTATAAAATTCATGCTAGCACATGCTTGCCTAACCACCCATGCAATCAAAGGATTAATAGCATTTTTTCTATGAGGAAAAATTATAAATCCAAAGAAAGCAAAAATGAATATCCTACCTTTTTGGTGCATTGAAGATTGATTTGAAAAGTGATTAGCCAAAAATGAGAAAGGGCATGCATTACAATTAGCTTTCAAAATTTTCTCAAACTCATCGGTTTTGATTCTTAAAAATTCGGACAAAATTGATGTGGGCTCTAAACCGAGAGGCGGCCTAACAAGTTCAATCCCGAGGGGCATTCTCATGATAACACTGTATTCTTCAAGTGTTGGAGTTAGCTCATTCTTACCACCAAAGATGAAGGTAGTAGTCTTAGGGCACCAGAAGTGAGATATTGCTTGCAAGACACCACTATGGACTCCAATATCTAGAAGGGGTATGAGTTGACCAAGTATTGACTCCACATAGTCTTGGCCTTCCTTATTTAGATTATTCCACCATCCTTTGAGCTCGATCTTAGGAGTTGGAATGAATTGAACATCGGATCTCCCCATTGTATATAGATTAAGACCCGCAATCGACCTTTTGTCATGGACCCAAAAAAATGATAAAATAAATAGATTGCATAGTGTAAGGTAAGAATACTTACTTCATGAAGGAAAAATGGCAATCACATAGACATACACATGAGACGTGAGGTTCGACTCCTAAACTATAGGGCTTAGCAAATTAGAGCTAAGAGGAATGATCCAACTAGTCACAGTCTCGTGTACAAAGGTTGGGTCCTCTTAGCTCTGGCTTGGTCAAAGAAAATCCTATAGTCATGCGGTTTCGTAGACAAGGATAAACATTTTGACATCGAGAAAAAAAAAATTCAGAGTTGAGAAAGGCAACCTCTACATCGCAATCTCGCGTTCATGGTTGGATCATTTCTCAACACCATCCTAACACCCTTAATTGCGGTCCAGGTCCGACAACAGGTAGTGCGTGCATTGTGTAGTGCTAAAACCATTTAAAAATCATGCATAGCAATTAATAATGCAAACATCACTTCAATATGAGAAAAAAAAAAACAACATTCAACCTCAACACCTTCCTACAAAACAAAAAGTTAGCAAACACTACCCCCCTTATAACTCCTTTATGCAAAAACATTTAACACTTCATGTTAGGGGCGTACCTAGTATCCATGTTGTCAAACAAAAAAAAAAGTTTTGAAAAGAGAAAAATCAAGCCTATGTCCACAATGAGTTTTAAGTCATGTCCCTAATGGATTACTAAGTCCGAAGACTTAGTGCGGACTCTCCCAAGCCCTACCAACCGCAACTTGGTACTCAAAAATTGACCTATTTAAACATGTAATTTTATTCAATTAGGAGCCGCCACTAATCAATTAGGGTTGATTAGAAACTCAAGTAAAGTATGGGAGAATACTTTACTTCTGCGAACCAGAGATTTAATAGGTTCGGGGACATGGTTACACTAAGTTAAACTAGCACCCTTTCAGTACCCTTTCTCTTTAAGTTTCTGATGTAACTAGTATATGCACCTAGAGGGGGGGTGAATAGGTGTTTAGGAATTTTACGCGCAGATAATATCAATTTATTGCAATCCACAAACAGAAAGTAAATAGAGAGAGTTAGAGAAGATTGCAAACACGATTATAGTGGTTCGGCTTTAGACAAGCCTACGTCCACTCTCGGGCGACCAGCCAATCGGCTGTATTTCACTATATGATCAACGGGGATTACACACTTCCGAGTGTTTATACTTGGTGAAAATCTATCTCACTAAGTCACTCTCTTTTGTAATACACTTAGATCACTCAAATACGCTCTATGAACAACAGTTGAAGAAAGGAATCAGCTTTGGAATAATGTTCATCTCATCTACCCCTAAGTCTCAACCTATCCTTAAATACTCTCCAAGCCACATTCGACCGTTGGCTCTTTCCGTGAGAGTTCCATCTTTCCTTTCCTGGACAGACTTTATAAGGCAAGTCTTTTTGACCGTTGAGAGTAGATCGGATCCCCTTAGATTCTCGTTCGCCCATACAATCGAATCGGGCTTCCATAAGTGCTCTATTCTTCTTTGGAAGTTGTCCACTAATTGATCCTGTAAATCAGAATAACATAACAGAATCAACATGAATAAGGTAAGTGAAATACTCTACCGTTGGTGATCTTATCTTGTAGATACTTCTTAAGTCTGACAGACTTAAGTTCTGAGTCTGCTTAGAATTTCAGTCTGATAAGGTCAGACTTTAATTCTAAGTCTGGTATGATCAGACTTTAATTCTCAGTCTGGTACGGTCGAGACTTTAATTCTCGATGCAGTACGGTCGGACTTAAATTCTCGATGCCCGGTAGACTCTTCCGTCGAAGGCGGCGAGACTCTAAGACACCCCAAGCTTTATCTTCGCTCCAAGCGAGACTTTAAAGCCTAAGTCTTCCTGAGTTCTTTTCCTTCAAGAGTTTAGTAAGAATCTTATTTGTAAAATGTTTTGTAGACATCAAAACTAGGAGTTTCCTCAACAATCTCCCCCTTTTTTATGATGACAAAACATTTCATTCATATGGCTTTCCGTTCCTGCAGAATATGGTTAGATAGAGCCTATTTCCAAATATCCGCACAACTTATAAGAATAGCTTATATCAACCCCGTATAGATAATACAAAGAGCAACATAACCTCATTTCAACAGTGTAATAAGCATATAAGAAAATATTATCAGACATTATAGTATCATGCATTAACATCATAATGAAGCCAGAAGCCAACTATATCATGCATCCAACTATCAAATCATCAACAGTTAATAACCATCAAAAGCCATATTACTCTCCCCCTTTTTGTCAATCTTCAAAAAGAATTAGTCAGTTCAAAACAGTTTCTAAGACAGAAGATATCTTTAAGAGGTTTTCTTGTTTGGGGTCCGAACAAGGGTGAAATCCTCCATATCGATGCGATGAACTTCTCACTCTGTCAATACATTGATTGACGTCTTCTCAAGAGTTGCCGTCTGTTTGTGAAGGAGGTTTCCATTTCAATCGCCGATCCTTGATCTCGGTTAGAAGTGCCAAGATCTTCGATAATCAGCATTCCCAGATGAAGCTTCAGGTATTTGAATTTCAATATTTTCAGAAAAATGCTCCCCCGAATTGATGCTTCATTCTCGTCCTTGTTGCCCTTCCTTTTCCCCCTCTTTATCTCCTTCTTCTTCTCCTTCTTTGTTTCTCTTCTTCTTGATCTTCTTCTTCGGATCTTCTTCGGATCTTCTTCGGATTTCCTTCGGATCTCCCGCCAATTCGTAGATACATCATTCTTCTCATGTTCTCGTGTTGAGAATGTTTTTCGCATTTGTTTACCTTCGCAGTTCGACATTCTCGAGAAGTTTGACGCATATTTGCTAGAATTGCGGAGATGCTTTCTTCTTCTTCTTCTTCATCTACCAAGTAAAAGTTGTCTTCTCTTTTTAGAATTTGGCTCAGACGGCTAACTCTTTTCCTTTTCTTTTTGCTGTCTCGCTCTAGCCAATTCCTTTTCCTTTCGTCTCCAAGTCTCTCGCAACGTCCTTCAATCTCATCTTATTGATCATCTTCATGTCAATAGCCATTGTGGGAAGAGTTTTAGTGCTGAATTTACTGGGTATGTCTATTTTTAGATGCTCAAAAATCCTTGTCACTAAAGCTCCATAGGGTAGCTGCCCTTTCTCCTTTGACACCGTCCGATACATGTGCAGTAATATTGTGTGAGGCAGTGAGAATAGTACTCCCTTTTCAATAGCCCACATTAATTTAGCCTCAAATTTAGATACATCAGTCTTTGATGAGGCTTTTGGACGAATACGGCTGATAATAATCTTATGCAAAATAGTTCTTGCGAAGTTAGAAGAGGATAAGTGATTGTGGCCCTTACGGACTTTGTAAGAAACTTACAAACTGTTTCATAGGAGACGTCTATTGGCCTGAATGCTCCTCTTTCAACTTTTATAATGTCGGCCGAGTGTACGTACTAACATCATAGAACCTGTCATTCACACTGAATTGCATTCGATCTGGAGAAAGAAATGTCAAATTCGAGTAAAAATATGCTGTTAATTCAGGATAAACAGCAGCAGAGTCAGTGCAAAATTGATCCATCTGCAATTTTTCAAGGCATTCCCACAGATTTACTTCAGCAGCATCCAAATAATCAAAATCCACAATTCTGTGGTTCATGATTCCTCGATCCATCAGTCTGTTGAAGAAGGTTTTATGTTCTCTGGATCGAAATAACTTCCCAGTTGTATTTCGAACTATAGCAGCCATACCCATTCTAACTTCAAAATTTCTGTATATGTTCTCATCATCATCCTTCATACTATCCTTGCTTTTCCCTTTCTCACTCACTTATTCTCAGTGCGAGTGGCTGGTGAATCGTGGCTGTCATTTGCTTGAATGAGCCTGAGTTCATTCGCATATCCCTCCTTTCTCAAGAAGAACAATTTGACATCATCTCTAACATTTCTCTGAACTAATTTCTCATATCTCCTCAATATTACATGAGGGCTTTCAGTCGGTGTGGGTAGAGTTAGTCCAGACGTACCTCTTCGTGAGAAATGTCGTTCTTCGGGATTGTGAGATGATGGCTCTTGAAGATTCTTCAGGATCATTTTGAGAAGAGACTCTTGGAGAATGTCCTTGAGTATCTTCGGAAGTCTGTGTGAGATCAAAATGCGTCTGTCCTCTGTCGACTCTTCTTCCTCCTTGCCCAGCAATCCTGTTTGATCTCCTTCTTGGGGATGGAGATCTTGATCTGGATACGGAGGATCTCGAGGCCATGTTCGAAGAGATTTGGTTTTGGAGAAGATTGAGATCGATTTAGAAAGAGTTTTTCTCTGTTAGGGTTTTCAAAACGTTCTGAAGGGTTAAAAGAAGTCCCGACTTTAGACGTTTTTATACCCCCCCATTAGAAGAACAAATGAACAGTCGCGATTCAAAGCAGATTAAAATGGCAGTTATTTTAAACTTAAGAATATTCAATAAACATATGCCAAAAATATACAAATCAATCATGCAGATTAAAGGAACTTACCAAAGATTGACCAGTTAGAATTAAGGAAATAACATACCTTCCCAAAATACCATAATTTCCTTTTTCAATAGTCTGTCCCGGACGATTCCTTTTCTCGAGACTTTGTCCTGCTCTTATAGGATTTATAAAAAGGGTTAATAATATTTAATCTCTCACATATAGAATCGAATGTACCTTTGTCCAGCGGCTTTGTGAAGATATCGGCTAATTGATTCTTAGAATCAATAAATTCCACATATATATCTCCATTTTGCACATGGTCTCTAATAAAGTGATGTTTGATTTCAATGTGCTTTGCTCTGGAATGTAGAATTGGATTCTTGGTGAGGTTTATAGCACTCGTATTATCACATCTTATTTCGGTGCAAGCTTCTTCCTTTCCATAATCCAATAGTTCTTTGTTTCATCCATAAAATCTGTGAGCAGCGGCTTCCAAGAGCAACATATTTCGCCTCTGCAGTTGATAGAGCCACCGTGTTCGCTTTTTAGAAGACCATGATACCAACATTTGTCCAAGTAATCGGCATGTTCCGGATGTACTCTTCCTGTCTACTTTACATCCCTGCTAAGTCAGCATCGAGTAGCCAATGAGAGTAAAGTCTGTTTCTTTAGGGAACCACGGACCCGAGAGATGGATAAGTAGCTATGTACTTAATAATACGCTTTTCTCTTTGTAAGATGAGATTCTCTTGGATTCGCTTGAAAATGAGCACATACACATACACCGTATATAATGTCTGGGTCTAGATGCGGTAAGATAGAGAAGAGACCCAATCATACTTCTATAAGATTTCGATCAACTTTCTTTCCGATTCATCCCGATCGAGTTTAATGGAAGTTGACATTGGAGTTTCGGTCTTCTTGCAGTTTTCCATTCCAAACTTCTTAACCAAATCTTTGGAATATTTCTCTTGATGAATGAATGTTCCTCGTTTTGATTGATTAATCTGAAGTCCTAGGAAAAAAGTAAGTTCTCCCATCATGCTCATCTCGAATTCCTCCTGCATAGACTTTGAGAAGTTCTTGCACAAACTTTCATTAGAAAAACCAAAAATAATATCATCTACATAAATTTGTACTAAAAGGATGTCCTTACCTGCTTTCTTGATAAATAAAGTTGTATCAACCATACCTTTCTTGAAGTTGTTGTCTAATAAGAACTTACTGAGTCGTTCATACCAGGCTCGAGGTGCTTGTTTCGGTCCATACAAGGCCTTTTCGATCCGAAAACATGATCCGGCTTTCTTGTTTCCTCAAACCCAGGTGGTTGTTCCACATAGACTTCTTCCTTGATGAACCCATTTAGAAAGGCGCTCTTTACATCCATTTGAAATAGTTTGAAATTCTGATAACAAGCATAGGCAAGTAAAAGTCGATTGCTTCTAATCTTGCAACCGGAGCATAGGTTTCATCATAGTCTATTCTCTCAGATTGGGAATAACCTTTTGCCACAAGTCTTGCCTTATTTCTGGTGACTTTTCCAAGTTCATTTACTTTGTTTCGAAGACCCATTTGGTACCAATAATTGTCCGTCCTTTTGGTTTAGGAACTAATTCCCATACATCATTTCTCTTGAACTGTTGAAGCTCCTCTTGCATTGCCTCTATCCAGCTTTCATTTTCGAGCTTCATTAATACCTTTGGGTTCAATTTCAGAAATAAGTGCAACAATACCTGTATCCTTTTTGTTCCTTGATCTGGTTTGAATCCCTTCGTTGATATTTCCGATCACAAGCTCTTTGGGGTGACTAGACTTATGCTTCCAGTTTCTGTTCAGAACTTCAGCATTATCAGAATCTTCTGTGGATGCAGAAATATTAGGCTGAATTGATTCTTCTTCATGAATTCCTTCTTTGACTATTTCCTGAGAAGATTCTGCTTTGTTGAAACCTGATCTTTCAGGTACAACATTTGGTACTGGTTCTTCATGCACTGTAACACTTTGTTTTGGAACTTGGTCTCGAAACTTTACATTCATGGATTCTTCCACTTTGTCCGAGTGCTTTTATTGAACACTCGTATGCTTTGCTAGAGTTTGAATAGCCCAGAAAAATGCCTTCATCTGACCTTTCTTCAAACTTACTAGGTTGACGATTAACATTTTTAAGAATATAGCAAGGACAACCAAAAACTCGAAAGTATGAAACAATAGGTTTTCTTTCTTTCAAAATCTCATAGGGAGTTTTCTCAAGTATAGGTCTAAGAAAAATTCTATTAATAATATGACAAGAAGTAGAAACTGCTTCTGCCCAGAACCGAGTTGCCACCTTGCTTTCTATAAGCAATGTTCTGGCCATTTCTGCAGAGATCTATTCTTTCTCTCCACAACTCCATTTTGTTGGAGTGTAGGGAGATGAAAAAGTATGCTGTATACCATTTTTATCACAAAAGTCTGAAAAGTCTTGATTCTCAAATTCTCTCCCATGATCTGTTTTGATACTTGAAATAGAGTAACCTTTTTCATTTTGAACCTTCTTTGCAAATGTTGAAAAAAATGAGAATGTATCTCCTTTATTTGCAAGAAAAATACCCATGTAAATCGAGAGTAATCGTCTACAATCACAAGACAAGTACTTCTTACCTCCGATGCTATAAGTTCTGGTAGGTCCAAACAAATCCATGTGAAGAAGCTGTAACACACGGTTAGTGGATATATGCTTTTTAGATTTAAAAGAACTTCTTACCTGTTTTCCCAGTGTGCATGTAGAGCAAAGTTTTGTTTTCTTGTAATTTAGTGAAGGTAAGCCACGAACAAGCCTTTTGTTGGCAAGCTTGGAAATTTGTTTCATGCTGACATGTCCAAGTTTGCGGTGCCACAAATCTGCTTCATCTTGGACTGATAAAAGACATTTTGTAGTGTCTACATTTATATCCAGAAGATAAATGTTCCCATGTCTTCGTCCCGTAAAAAGTCTGTGAAGAGTCAATGCTTGTTCCGAGAACATAAGTTCTCTTTGAAGTTTATTCGAAACCAGCATCACATAACCGGCTGATGCTCGAAGATTGTAGTTTAATCCTTTGACTAGAGAAACGTTGTTAATGATTAGGCTGTCAATCTTGACAGTTCCCGATCCTATAATGTTTCCTTTAGTATTTCCTCCAAAAGAAACTGTTCCTCCCTTAATTTTCTCAAATTCAATGAACATCTTTGAATCTCCAGTCATGTGTCTCGAGCATCCACTGTCTAAATACCATTTCTTCTTTCTTTTGAAGCTTACCTGCAATGTTTACAAAAACTCATTTTTTCTTTGGTACCCAAATTTTCTTGGGTCCATTATAGTTAGTAGTATAAGCTTTTTCTATCCAATTCTTTTGAACAGGTCTCCAGACTTTAGGACATTTGTTTTCAAAATGTTCTTTTTCTCCACAATTAGAACATTTAAGATTATTCTTACCAAATGGTTTAACAAAATTACTTTTGAAATGATTTTTGTAAGCTTGTCGAGGAGGTCTCTGTCTAATTCTTTCCTTGACTTTAGGAAAATCAATCAAGGAATCATTTTCTTTATAAAAGCCAAGTCCTGACTTGTCATAATAAGGAATTTGAATAGAAAGAATATGCTGAAGGGTTTTTGATCCTTTTGAGAACTTTGTGGTAATATCTAAAAATTCCTTTTTGAAAACATTATTCTCTTTTTGCAAAGAATCTTGATTTTCCTTTGCTTTCAAAAGATCCCTTTTGATAGATTCATTTTCATTTAAAAGAACCTCTCGATTTTCCTTCATTTCCAAAAATTCCTTTTTGAAATCATCCAAATTTTCCTTCAAAAAATCGTTATGTTTAATCAACTTGTAATTTTCCTTTTTTAATGAGGAGATCCTTTTCAAAGTAGTTTTTAGATTGGAACAAAGCTCATTTATATACTCTAAAACTTCTAAAGGAATATCGAATGATTTACCTCGATTTTCTCGTCCGAGTCTCGAGTCCGATTCGAGAATCGAATCCGAATGTGCCATAAGACAAATGTTTCCATATTCGTCTTCACTATCTTCAACTTCTGTATCGCTCCATGTTTCAGCTTTGAGAGCCTTCTTGTATTTTTCAAACTTTCCTTTGTTCTTTTTGAGTCTGGGACAATTCTGTTTAATGTGCCCCTTTTTCTTACACTCAAAACAAATTACCTCTTTGGCATAATCATCATCGTCATCAGACCTGCGTTGTCTAGGATGCGTCTTTTTTTTTGTTGTTGAATTTTCTGCCTTTTCTGTTTAGTTTCTTTACCTTTTTAATCAGCAGTGCTAGTTCCTCATCATCCAGCTCTTCTTCAGAATCTGTATCATCAGAATCAATATTAGACTTGAGAGCAATAGACTTCTTACCTCTGGATTCCACTTCCTCGTTCATTTGTTCTCGCCTCATAGGACTGCAGAGTGCCTACAAGCTCATCAAGCTGTTAGTGGTGAAATCCGCAGAGTTTCTCGATAGATGTCTTCACATTGTTCCATTCTTTTGACAGTCCTCTCGAAGTTTGTTGACTTTCATTGGTCCGGGAACAGCTGTCCTTGATATGCCAAACCGTTTACAATTTCGTAAAGTGACTGAACATATCTCCTATTGACTCTCCTGTTTCATCTTGAAGGACTCGTATTGACCAAGTAAAATATTTACTTTGGTCTCCTTGACACGATCGGTTCCTTCATATGTCACATGTAGTCTATCCCATACTTCCTTATTTGTATCACAAGAAGATATACGATTATATTCATTAGGTGATAAAGCACAATATAGGGAGTAAATAGCCTTTGCATCAAGAGTTTGTCTCTTTGTTATCTCTTACGGAGAGAGAGTGGTGATGATTCTGTTTCTTTATCATCGGTACTCTTTGAAGTCTTTCGATGTTATCGGTGGGCTCGATTCCCCTCTCAACCACATCCCATTCCGGTGGACCTTTCGACCCGAGGAAAGCTTTCATTTTATTCTTCCAGATATTGTAATCCTTGCCATCGAAGTAAGGTGGACGAGTGTTGCTCGCCCTTCAATTAAACTGGTGCAAGAATACTAGCCATAGAGGATCTTTAACTCGAAGTAACAAACACTTCAAAACTTGAGCACGAGGCTCTGATACCAATTGATGTAACTAGTATATGCACCTAGAGGGGGGGTGAATAGGTGTTTAGGAATTTTACGCGCAAATAATATCAATTTATTGCAATCCACAAACAGAAAGTAAATAGAGAGAGTTAGAGAAGATTGCAAACACTGATTATAGTGGTTCGGCTTTAGACAAGCCTACGTCCACTCTCCGGGCGATCAGCCAATCGGCTGTATTTCACTATATGATCAACGGTGATTACACACTTCCGAGTGTTTATACTTGGTGAAAATCTGTCTCACTAAGTCACTCTCTTTTGTAATACACTTAGATCACTCAAATACGCTCTATGAACAAGGTTGAAGAACGGAATCAGCTTTGGAATAATGTTCATCTCATCTACCCCTAAGTCTCAACCTATCCTTAAATACTCTCCAAGCCACATTCGACCGTTGGCTCTTTCCGTGAGAGTTCCGTCTTTCCTTTCCTGGACAGACTTTATAAGGCAAGTCTTTTTGACCGTTGAGAGTAGATCGGATCCCCTTAGATTCTGTTCGCCCATACAATCGAATCGGGCTTCCATAAGTGCTCTATTCTTCTTTGGAAGTTGTCCACTAATTGATCCTGTAAATCAGAATAACATAACAGAATCAACATGAATAAGGTAAGTGAAATACTCTACCGTTGGTGATCTTATCTTGTAGATACATCTTAAGTCTGACAGACTTAAGTTCTGAGTCTGCTTAGAATTTCAGTCTTATAAGGTCAGACTTTAATTCTAAGTCTGGTATGATCAGACTTTAATTCTCAGTCTGGTACGGTCAGACTTTAATTCTCGCCCGCAGTACGGTTAGACTTAAATTCTCGATCAGTAGACTCTTCCGTCGAAGGCGGCGAGACTCTAAGACACCCCAAGCTTTATCTTCGCTCCAAGCGAGACTTTAAAGCCTAAGTCTTTCTTCTGAGTTCTTTTCCTTCAAGAGTTTAGTAAGAATCTCATTTGTAAAATGTTTTGTAGACATCAAAACTAGGAGTTTCCTCAACAGTTTCAAAAATAATTTTTTTTTTGAAAGTAATCTTGGTTGATTTTAACCTAAACCACCAACATGGAAAGGAGTGGGCATGCGCATCACAATCAATGACATTTGACAGGTCCAAAAAGATAAATTAAGAATCATGATCGACCATAAGGAAAAACAAGCTATAACTAAAAATGCATGCCCTAAACATAAATACTAAATGGGATGACATCTAATTTTTTTGGATTTTTTATAAAATTAATTATGTATGACTTTAATATAAATTTAACATGCATGATTCTTACTCTAATGACATATGACATGCAATTCAAATGGTCTAACTCTATTGACATATGTTAATTGAAAACTATTGTAACATATATGTTATCATGACCCTAAATATGTATGTGCTACGTGATGTAAGATGAATGATGTAACAATGCTATATGCATATGCATGATCTTTCTTCTTCTTCTTTTTCATTTTTATTTTATTTTATTTATTTTTATTTTATTAAAATCAAAATCCGAAACTAAACTAAGTCTTATTAGAAAATTTCATCTAAAAAAATATTATATAAAGCTAAGATGCAACCTAGCTACCACACTATCATGCAATCAAACTACCATGCGATGCAATGTGAAATTTTTTTTGTATTTTTATTAATGGTAAAATTTACTAATATAAAACCAACACAAACAATGAACACAACTATATAAATATATAACTCATCACGACCAAAGATGGAAGGTTACGATAATCAAAAATCTAATTCGATGTCTCTCGGCTCAGTATTTTTTATTAATATGACCCTCGACACGAAAATATACCTAACAAATCACCAATCGCGAACAAGAACCAAATAATTGTAAAAATAAATAAGAAAACGACCAAATTAATTTTGATTAAAGAAAACTACCTGATTCAGAAGAGAATTATCCTGGAGAATGCGACTAACAAGGAACGATGCCAAGATCCTAATGATGAGTTCCCAAATAGCATGAGAATTCGTCTAATTCAAGTCATTACTTTCACGATGGCGGTGGCTTGCGATGAGTGATGATGATGGATGTTCACCGACGATGGACTCCGGCGTGAAGAATTATGGTGATTCTTAGCAAGACCGAAGAAACTTGCAAATAACTCAAATTGGATCCAAGAATTCTGTTGACTTCGTTGGATCCCGTGAGCAAGAAAACAAATATGCAAGATATTTGCTGAGCACCAAGATCCCCACTCTCACTTTTCTCTTGATGTTTTTTTTTGTGTGTCGTCTCTTCATTGTGTTGGCCCCCTTTTATAGGTGAGAGGACTATGTTATTTAAGGAAAGATGATAAATTTGCACGTTACCTATTTAGCTCTTGTATCCCACGTGTAATATTTTTTCAATATTTCATCCAACACCTTCCCTGAATATTGAAAGAATAATGCGAATATTCTCGGGAACATTCTCATGTTCCTAGGAATATTCTCATATTCCAACTCGTCACCCCTTAACGAGCCTAGCCAAATTCTTTTTCCTTGTGTGCTTAGTTCAACTTGTTAAATTAAATCTTAGAACCATCAATTGAAGCTCATATGCCATATGTTCAATGCAAATGCAATAATAAATGCTCCTAAAACTATATGCTATGCAATTTAATCCTAATATTTTTTGTTTAGGGGTTAAAATTAATCCCTAAATTTTTGTGTATTAAATTACGGATGATCAATCAAAATTTAGGTGTCAACACTTAGGAAGAAATTGGGCAAAATGGCTCAATCGAATGCCATTCGAAGGAAACGCTAGCCACTAGACTTCGGAGAAGGGTCGATAGAAGTCCAGGAACCAGGCAGTAGTGGCCAAGTCATCGGCGAGGGGCCACCCAGCAGCTTAAAGGCTCGATGGTTGAGTGGTTTGAAGAGAGAGATAAAGGCATGAAAAGAGAGAATTTAGAGAGAGATTAGAGAGAAAGTCAAGTTTAGAGAGAAAAAGTAGATCTGAAAAATGACCCCCTAAATTTTGGAGGGAAAAACGACATATATACCCCCTCCCTAATCTCAAATCCTAGCCGTCGGATTAATCTAATGGCTAGGGATTAACCCATGTGCCTAACTAACTACCTTAGGCTTCTAAGCATGATTAACATATTTAACATTTGCTAATTTGAATGGCTGACATTTAATGCGATCAATGGCTCACAAAACTTTTGCAATTAAGGACCTAATTAGGGGTAATTTTGTAATTTTGCCAAAACTTATGGACCATTTTGCTAATTCAAGAAATGTAAGGGTATGGAAGAGTCAAATTTAGGTTGGGCCACCGTGTAGTGTGCTCGCCAGTTGAAAACCGGTTGGAGGATGGTCGAACCAGCCTCTTCTACCAATGACCAGTCTAACTGGTCGGACCGGTCTTGTATCAATTCGGCTAGTTCTTGGGGTGATTTGGTGCAATTGTTTCTTGATTTGTGCAATTTAGTCTCCAATCAACTAAATTGAAAAGAAAATTTGTTTTATAGGAAGGAAAACGGTCTAATTTTGAAAAGAAACGGGCCAATTTTAACCAAATTAGGCTAATTAAACCATGAAAATTCAATTTCGTGATCTACTATTAACCTAATTGTCTATTTGTTATGAAAATTATTGAATTCATGCCATGGACGCACCAAATTGAACTTTATAGGCCTTACATTAGACAATTTTTCCTAATTATTGGTCTCAATTCACAAATTAATTGAAATTGAACTCAATTAAAATTGTAAAACACTTATTAGTTTAATTGCCCATGCTAAGGGGAATTATTGCATCAAAATTGACCTTTAATTGATGACACGATATTGTCGTCAAAATTAAATTGAGGGTCAATGTCAAAATTGAACCTCAATTCCCCAAGTTAAACCTTCGTCATGAATAGGTCAACTCAAATTTCTTGAATCGAAGCTCAATAACCTTATTTTCTTAAAGCATAGTAAGCTAAATCTCATAAATTAATGAGTTAGCAAGTGAATTTGCTAAAATTGACCCCAAATTTGGATTTAACTTACTAAATTGAGTAGAATGGAAGTGTTCGTTCACAATTCATGAAGAATTGATTCATACCCTTAATTAGGGACAAAAATGTCAATTCACATTTCACTTTATTCAATCTCAAAATTGATTGAAAGAGTGAATGGATAAGTGTCTCTAGATCAAATATTGCAAGAGGAACTAAGCCTAATTATGATTAGAATGAAAGTAATTTCATTTTTTGGTCAATTTTGAGGTGACTTTGTGATTTTTACATTTTTCAAATTTTTGCTCAAAGGTGTGACTAAAAACCAAATCATAGTTGACTTTTCACTGATAGCTTAATTTTGTGACCAAATCTTTGAGTTTTTCAAAAATTTCTATTCTAAAGTGAAATTAAACTGAAAATGGACATTTTGTTGCAAAAAGCCAAAATTTGACCCAGGATTGACTTTTGGTCAAGGGTTTACCAAAAAGTCAACCTTTTAACTTTTGGATTTTAGTGTGAAATGAATAGAAAATTGTTTTCTAATCCTAGGACAGAAAAGAGAATTGAAAAAAGACAATTTTTTGTTTGAAAAACAGGTCTTGTTGCAATCAAGAACCCCTAGTTCGGTTTTTTCAACCTTTATTGACGTGCCGACTAAAAATTAGGCATCTTGAAATCCAAATTCAAGGCTAATTTTGGGAAATTCATTAACCAACTTGTCAATTTGAGAGATTTAGCTTACTTGGCCTTAAGGAAATTGGGTTATTGAGCTTCAATTCGAGAAATTCAAGTTAACCCATTCATGACTAAGTTTAAATTTGATGAATTGAGGTTCAATTTCGACATTAGCCCTCAATTTAATTTTAACAAAAAATGTCGTGCCATCAATTAAAGGTCAATTTGAATGTAACAAGTTCCTCTAGGCATGGGTAATTGAATTAATAGGTATCCTGCAATTTCAATTGATTTGCAAATTATAATTAGGTGAAATTACTCGTTTAAGCCTAGAAAGTCCAATTCAGTTTACTCATGACATAAGTTCAATATTCTTCACATTACTTAGGTAGTTAAACCAATGTAGATAGCATATATGCATTTATATGGTTTAATTAGCCTAATTTAAGTTAAAATTAGATAGTTTCTCTCCAAATTAGACTGTTTCTCTTCTAATTAGGTAAGATTTTCTATCAAGGGACTAAATTGCATAAATTCAAAGAATAATTGGACCAAACTAGCCCATGAAGGACCAAACCAGTCAAATCAGTGTGAACCGATCCAACCAATCAAGCCAGCCGATGATGAAGGAGGCTGGTTCGACCCTCTTCCGATTGGGTCTTAGCTGGCAACAACTGCCATTGGGTGGCTCATCCCATGGTAATTCTCCCATACCTTCGTATTTCTTGGATTTTACAAAAATGCCTCAGGTTTTCATGAAATTACAAAATTGCCCCTATTTAGGTTCTTAATTGCAAAAATAATTTGGACCATTGATCTTATGAAATCTCAACCCTTTAAATGAGTACATGCTTAATTCTAAACTTGCTTAAAGTCTAACGAAATTTGTTAGATCCATAGGATTAATCCTTAATCATTGGATCAAATTCACGATGAGGATTGGATATCAAAGGGAGGTATAAAAGAAGTTTTCCCTCCAAAATTTCAGGAATGAGGGTTCATTTGCTGCATATTAGAAGAAAAAGACAAATTTTTCCTCTCTCACTTCTCTCTGTCGCCATTTCTTTCTCCTTCCTCAACTACCCAAGTGGTTTAGCTCAATTGCTAGATCGCCACTCACCATGCCTCCTCCAGCATCGCGGCTATTGGCGCCTCCTCTAGCATGCGACAATCCCTTCACTTTGGTCAAATGAATGCGACATCCCAGGATGTGTCGCTGGCCATTCTTTTTATCCTGCGATTAAACGCATGTGGAAACGAATCAACCACTCCTAATCAATCAAACAGTAGGGATAGTAAAAAGACTAATACAACAGTAGCAATGTCATTTTTATTTTACTGATTAACCCTAGGAAGTTTATACACAAACCCCTCAGTTTGGAGACTTCCTCAATAATCACCCAAGATACTAGGCAGGGTTAATCTACTTCCTTCAACCATTGGGCACACAATCCTACTGCCCTCCATGACGTGCTCAAGCATTACCAAATCCATGGTGAAAGAGGTGCCATAACTACGAATCTGAAAAATAGTTAACAACAACCAGTGATATATAAATCTTAGTGAGTTACAGTCCTAAGCCTTGATTAGGACATTAACTCACCTCGAGGTTCCTAATAGGCATATCTCTTATTACTATGGTAGATCAATTGCAAAGCGACCGTTGCTTTGCCTTAATCATAAACGTGATTTACTCGATAAACCCCACAATGAACAATCATAGTCATTCGACTCGTAGGCAACCTTACCTTGCCATTGCTATATCCTGTACGATATTAGTTCATGCATGCTATAAATAATGCAAACAACATTTTTATCAGCACAATAACTAATCATAGTCGAATTGACTTGCAGGCAACTTTATCTTATCATAGTCATACCCTGCATGGTATCAATTTACACATGCCATGGTCAGTGCAAATAAGCACATGCATAATCAAAACACATAACAATATTTTCATATGCACCATTGCATTCACACGTGTTCCAATTATTATGCCCTCACCAGGGTCACAACCAAACTCCCGCTAGTGTCTTCTAGTTTAGCTAGGCATCATTCTGCCCCATCGGGCATGGCTACGTTTGAAACCCCCACTTAGACGGCATTCTTGACCTCTATTGCAACCTACATCCGGATTCCCGCTAGGTATTCCGATAAATCAAACTTCGTCCGTCAAACTCCCACTAGAGTGACGGGTTATATTTTGTGACCACACGAGCACACCACATCATTAAATTTCAATTCATTTCCATGCATTAACCAATACAAACGTGGTACATGCTCAACATAATAAACTACTGCATATTTTTCATGTAAAAATGCAGAAAAATATTTGTACGTTGTCAGATAATTATCGAAAACCTATCAAACTTTGCATGCCTTACTTTTTAAACATACTGGCTTCATTTAAATCGCCAAACTCAACATATACACCCAACACCCCGAGGTTTTCCTTTTATATATCCATAAAAACCCTTATTAAAATTACCACACCAGGTTTTACATGAGGCAAACATTTTTCAAGACAAAGAAGTCATCAAATAGTATGGCACATGCAGGGAAACATCATAAAATTTAGGCCACAAGCACATAGCAAGCATCACTTATTGCCTCTTGGTGATAGCCTATTAATAATTTCCCGATAACTTGTTGCTTACCTGGCGATAGCTTATCCTCAAATTTCCAATGGCTTATCACTCCTTTGGTGATAGATTATCATTTAATTTCCCAATAGCTTATTGTCTTTTTGACGATAGCTTATCACCTTTTCTGACTGCCTATCACGATAGCCAATCGCCTTAATTATAATTAATTAACCTAAACATAATTAATTATAATTAATCCAGGTTAATTAAATTAATTAACCATAATCATGGTTAACTAAACTTAACCACATAAAAACCATGGTTAATTAACTAACCATAGTTAATTAACCTAACTAACTATCAACCATGGTTACTTTTTCTAACCAGGGTTTATTAACCATGGTTACTTTAGGTAACCATGGATGCTTTATCTAACCAAAGTTAATTAACCTAACCATGTCTCAACCATGGTTACTTTATTCAATTAAGGTTAATTAACCTAACTAACCTCCTACTCAGGATTAACTATAATCTAAACTAACACTAAGTAAGTTTAATGGACTAATAAAGGGATTATAACATAAATTCATTCGGCGACGATTCTGACGACACGAGCGCAATGGCGGAAACCAAGATAATGCATGGCTACCACAAAAACATTACGGAAGCGCTTGACATAAATGGGTCACGGTGGAGGCGGTTTTCGGTTCGGTGAAACCAAGAGAGAGAGACGGGTAGACGACGCGGATAGGTGAACAGCAGGCATGCACGGTGGCTTGGATGGCTTTAAAATAGTGGCAAGGCGGCAAGGATGGCGGGCGGTGGTCATCCGAACAGCAAGGGAGTGTCCAAAGGGAAGAAACAAGAAGAAAAGAAGAGGAAAAGAGAGAAAAATGAGAGAGAAAAGGGAGAAGGAAGGGGCTGAACACCCAAGAGGGGAAAAGGAGTGAGGGAGGAGAGAGAAAGATGAAGATAATTTCTCTTGAAGCCTTCTCGAAGAAGCTTCATCAATTTCCCAAAAATTTCCATCATTTCCCTTGACTTTTTCTCTCTTTTGTCCTCCAAAATTGAATGCATTTTCTAGAAAGGGAAATTTTGTAATTTCCCCAAAGTATAGTATACCATACTATATGCGTATATGAGCTAGAATTTTACACGGGCTAGAATAAAATTAGTTTGGGCTCAAAAATATGGGAAATGGGCTAGAAAATGCTAATGGGCTCTAACAAGTTTCCTTGGGCCCACTTGGAGTGGTGGGCTTGGTTGGGGCCCACTTAGCTGACCCACATTGGGTGTGAGTCCCATTGGACCTTCGGTCGACCCGACTCCTTTTTTAGCTATAATTCTCAACTCGTTAATCCTTTAATGATAATTTTCAGGCTTATTGATAATATTGAGAATTAACGAGGCAACGTCCAATATTTTAGTCTTAACATCCTTACAAGTTCGATACCTGAAATCGGATTGAAATTCGTGGTCAAAATCGATCAATCGTGACTTTAGTACAATCTAACTATCGGGTAGCGTTTGGGGGTTTTTGCGCGTTTGACCCGTGGTTGATAGTTTTCAATCCACGATCGTGTCTATTCAAATCAAGGCGATCCTCGATTGTCATACAATCATGAGGGGTTAATTGCTCACTCTAAGCACAAGGCCAAAAGGAAATCGGTTTAATGTTGTTCGTAGTTAATATCAAAGTCGTGTGGAATCACCTACAATCTAACCTCGTATTTCTGTCGAAATGATTTATTTCCGTTTGTTAATTGGCCTGTAATAGTTGGTATCATCCATCTTTGATCCTTATAGTCGAGCAACTTATCCTTGATTGAATCCACTGGTGGTATGCATATCGACCCTTAATTACCTTTTCGAATAGTTAGTTAACTCATGAGGGGCTAGCTCAAAGTCAACGTAATTAACATCGCATTGATAAAATAACCATTTCATATATCCTAAGATGGGTCAAAATTTAGGGTGTCTCAATTCTTCCCTCCTTAAAGAAATTTCGTCCTCGAAATTTATAGAACTATCTGCATCCTTAAACAAATGAGGGTATTTACGCCTCATTGTATCCTCACTTTTCCAAGTTGTTCCTTCTGTTGCATAATGCTATCTATCCTTTTAGTGTTGCCAAATCATCTTCAATCTTGCCCAAACCATTTTTGGTTCCAAAAGGCTAAGCACTTGTTCACTTTTGCAAAAATAAAAGATGCAAAAATTTGTTTGTTTTGTTTTGTTTTTTTAATACAATTACAGGGCAATTGTCGCTTCTGGGATTCAAACTCCTGATCGGACCATGATGTTCTAACCCCCGGGTATCGCTCGGCTAAAAGCGACAATGGTATCCAAAACTGCATTTTTTAAATTCATTTAAGGCCAAAATCCTTTTCTGATCCCAACCTTGAGAGATCCAATATATTTAGGGTTCAACTTTCCTTTTTCACCAAATCGAGATGGCCCTATCATAGGCGACACCCAAGGAAAAACATGGTTTCTTACTTGAAATTTCAAAGGCCTTTGTCCATTATATGCACCACTTTTTTAGCAGCTTTGCCTTGTCCTTCGCCCTTAGCCTGTCCTTAATAGTCTTAATCGCATCCATTAGCTACCAGACTATCTTTGAACTAGTGATCCCCTTTTCCTTGACCTCGTTCCAATAAATTGGAGTCTTATAAGCTTTACCATACTTTTGCTATACCACTTGGATAAAAATTTTATCCCATAAGGACTCTCTTCTTACTCAGTGCATAGTTCAGTTTATTCCTACCTCATTTGACTTCCTAGAAGCTTTTTAAGAGTTGCTCCTTGCTTAGGCCCTTTGGCCCCGGCGACCACTCCCCACCCTTGTTGGATCAGTCGTTATAAGTATCATCGAACTACACATCAACTAGCAAAAGTCCCTTTTGGACAAGCATTAACACATAGAGGTATTATCTATCCTAGTTCGTCTCATACCGAGTCTCACGGTCTGAACCTCATCTAAGCACCTCAACTGCAAAAGCTTCCCCCAGCTTGTCAATCCATGAGGTCATTTCCACGGGATCACTCATCAATATTTGAAATTCATTCCAATGAATTTCCCCTTCAAATCACCATATGATTTTCTCAAGTTCTCAATTTATTTCAACCACTTGAGGATTAGTGAAACCAAATTCTTATTTGTTGCATCAAAAGCTTCAGTTACTTCTTTAGGTCTTTATTAACACCTTGAGAAGAAGTCATCGATGATGCTATTTCACCACTTGTCCATCTAGCATCATGGGATAATTTATTTTTAATCCACCAAGGATAAAAATTCATTTCCTCAAATCCCAATCTAAATTGTCTCCCAAAACAATCCACCATAGTTGTAATGATGCATTTTCACTTATTGACATGTTAAGCACTTGGCTACGTGCTTGGCAATGTCCAATTGCATGCCATTTCACCATTAGTACTATTGGAAATTTTGGTACCTTTTGTACTATTCGTGTGGCTAATATAACTATCACTATGAGCTTTCGACAAGATTTTCTCCTTAAGCTCGACATCGTTGGGCTTGCACAATCGTCCCCGAAACTTCAAGATCTCCCTCTTCGGATACCTAAAAGTCGGGTTTCCTCTTAGCTGCATCCATTTGTAGAACCTTTAGCACCGCAGGGTTCGTAGACTGCACTGCTTCAATCTTGGTTTGCATTTTGGGCTCTATTGTGAGAGTAGCCATTAGACTTGCTAGGTGGCCTACCTCAACTTCAAATACAAATCTCAAACTCCCTCGAGTAGGATCCATTCTTGAACCTTCATTTGTGCAATCGATGACTTTCGACTAAGCGCATCTATTACCTTTTTAACTTTCCTAAGATGGTACAAAATGTTGTACTCATATTCATTGAGAATTTTCATCCATCGACGCTATTTCATATTCAATTCCTTCTGAGAGAATAGGTACTTTAAACTTTGAAGGTTCGTAAAAATCTGGAACTTTTCTCCGCACAAGTAGTGTCTCCAACTCTTCAGCGCAAAAGTTATTGTCGCTAATTCCAAATCATGCGTCGGATAATTCAACTCATGAGGTCTTAATAGTTGGGATGCGTATGCAACTTCTCTTCCTTGTTGCTTTACAATGCAGTCCAATTCCTTATACGACACGTTATTGAAATTTTTCCCAACCTCCAATTCCAAATAGTATTGATAAAACTAGTGTGATAGTTAGCTTATACTTAAGCTCTTAAAAACTACGTTTGCACTTATTTCTCCATTCACCTTTACATCCTTCTTTAACAGTTGCCTCAGAGGCGTAACTATCGTAGAAGACATTTGTATGAATCATTTATAATAGCCAACCAAGCTTAGAAATCTTTGAACCTTTGTCATTGTCATAAGCCATGGCCAATCCTTAATTGCCTCTATCTTGGTTGGGTCCACGGATATTCCTTCTCGAGGAATTACATGACCATGAAAAGCTATACGAGTAAGCCAAACTCGCACTTACTAAACTTAACGCACTATGCGTAATCTCAGAAGTTTGCAGCACCATTCTCAAGTGTTATTCGTGTTCCTTCAAATTCCTAAAATACATCCATATATCATCTATGAACACGATTGCAAACTGATCCAAGTGTGCCTTAAACACTTAATTCATTCAATCCATAAAACTGCTGGCGTATTGGTCACTCCAAACAGCATTACAATAACCTTGTAGTGACTATATCATATACGAAATGTCGTCTTTAGTAAATTCTCCTTTTAATCATCAGCCAATGATAGTCCATTCTCTGGCCTATCTTGGAGAATACCGAAACACTAGAAATTGATCAAACAAGTCATCTATTTTTAGCAAGGGATACTTGTTCATGACCATGCCTTGGCTAAACTGCCAACACTCGTTGTAAAGGTGCAACGGTCTATCCCTTGTTCTTACGAATAAAATTGGTGCTCCCCATGGAAATGCACTAGAATAATTAGATCCTCTGTCCATTAGACCTTGCATTTATGCCTTTAATTCCTTTGCTTTCAACAATGCCATTCGATAAGACACCTTGAAATTCGGCTCCGTTCTAGGGGCCAACTTAGTCATTAATTCCATTTCTCGCTTTGGGGTAATCCAAGCAATTTCTCTGGAAAAAACATCAGAATAATCCCTTATCACAATGATGTTTTCCATCCTTAGTTCCTCAACTAATGTATCAACTACGGTTGCCTAAATAATCTTGGCAACCCTCATCCAATAACCTAGTCATCTCAAGTGACGAAATCAAATAGATCGAGGATCCTTCTTAATTTCTAACTTACTCGTAATTAACCCTTCTTAATGGGTTAAGCTAGATTACTTTCCAATAGCAATCCATCACAGGTTATTGCTCGATGAGCCAATCCATCCTAATAATGACATTAAAGTCATACAAAATAGTTAAATTCATCAACTCCTCTCAATTAGTAATGGTTGTCTTACAACCTAAACATCTTACCACAGACAACACCTTGCCTGTAATCGGGGTAGATATACTAATAATCGCTTCCAATAGTTTCAGTCTTAACCCCATTGACTTAACAAGCAACTCAGCCATACACAAATGCGTAGTTCCCAATCAACTAACGCATACGCAATCTAATCGCATAAGGAGACCGTACCCATAATTATGATTTGCGAATCCTTTGCTTCCTTTCTCATATCCTTTTGCCAACGAGCAATTGAGGTTATTCTGCCAAACATTTCCTACAAGTTATCCTCCTTGCGAGTGTGACACTTGCGCTCCAATAGGCTGCACATGTAATTCCTCACATAGTGGCCATACCGAGCACATCTATAGCTAGTTCCCGGCATAGGAGGACATGGGGCTTTTCTAGCCGATTATCCTACTTGCGGCTGTTGAGGTTGTTTCCTCAACTGTCAATGAAGACACTTCCTCGCAATGTGGTCTTACTAGCCGCATTTAACACATGTTCCTCTCTTAATAGGACACGTAGCTATCTTGTGTCATCTCCAACATAATCGACATCTGTTATTCGAATTGTAAGCTGCTTTCCCAACTCCATTCTTCCTATTGGGTGGGATGTGATGTTTTCCTCTTGTCCTAGGCTTTTTTCTAAATCAATGATCATCCCGATGAGATGCAAACCGCGATCTAGATATGAATGCTCATTTTGTCATGTTTTCTTCAACTCGTTGGGCCCCTTTCTACCATTCATCAAAATCAATCAAGTTTCGAGGCACCGTCCGACTTTTACTTTCCAATCTCAAACCATACTTAAGCTTGTTGACTCGGTCTACCAGAATCTCAATCATTCTCAGGCAAACTTCAAGAGCTCTGTAAACTTAGCCTCACATTACTTGGCCAATAATTGATCTTGACGAAGTTGCAGGAATTCAACCATCTTTTGCTCTCGTGTGCACTTGGAAAAGTATTTTCCATTAAACACCTCGACCGAGGCACTCTACTCTCGGGTCGTACCTTCGGGAAAAATCCCTTCCATGGGTTACTTCCTGCCAACCACTAGCATTACCTTACAATTGATACACTACTAAGGTTATTTTTTCTTCCTCTAAGCACTCCAACAATGCAAATACTTTCTTCAGTTCCTTGATCTAGAGAGTTGTTGTCTCAGGATCACCCATTCCAATGAACTTGGACAGTTCTAGCTCCAGGAACTGCTCAACTACTTAAACATCGACTGTTCGCCATTTCTCTTTCCAATAATAGCAACGGTGGCAACAACAATAGTTTAACTCTAAACTTGCTACACCCTAACAATTCCTCAAGGCTTACAATGCCTACAGGATCCTATCTAGCCTAGGATCCCCTAGTGCAATACCTCTAGCACCTGCCTGATCACAAACTGCCCTTCTTCTAGGGCTCTTGAATCAGGATTGTTCATCTTGCAGGATTTTCACAGAACTTGTGTTCCAATTCCCTTAAGGAATTATGAACCATGAACAACCCACTTATTGCAAAAGATCCTATAATCAATCACAAGCAGACGAAATAAATGACTTTTATATCTTACTATCCCATAACCCATCGGACCTTATTACTCCAATTATTGACCCGACTTTGATACCAAAACTGACGGGGATGTCACACCCTGAACCTCAACCACGCGACAACCCCATTACTTTGGTCAAATGAATGTGACATCTCAGGACGCGTTGCCGACCATTCTTTTTATCTTGCGATTAAATGGATGCGAAAACGAATCAACCACTCAGAGTCAATCAAATAGCAAGGATAGTAGAAAGACTAATATAACAGCTGCAATGTCGTTTTTATTTTACTGATTAACCCTATGAAGTTTATACACAAGCCCCTCAGTTGAGCGACTTCCTCAATAATCACCCAAGACACTAGGCAGGGTTAATCTACTTCCTTTAACCATCGGACACACAATTTTGTTGCCCTCCACGATGTGCTCCAGCACTACCAGATCGATGGTGATAGAGGTGCCATAACTACGAACCTAAAATATGGTTAACAACAACTAGTGAGATATAAATTTCAGTGAGTTACAACCCTAACCCTTGATTAGGATATCAACTCACCTTGGGGTTCCTAACGGGCATATCCCCCATTACTATAGTAGATCAATTGCAAAGCGACCGCTGCTTTGCCTTAATTATAAACGTGATCTACCTGGTAAACCTCACAATGAACAATCACAATCAATCGACTCACGGGTGACCTTACCTTGCCATTGTCATACCTTACACTGTATTGGTTCATGCATGCTATAAACAATGCAAACAGCATTTTAATCAGCACAATAACCAATCACAGTCGAATCGACTCCTAGGCAACTTTACCTTGCCATAGTTATACCCTGCATGGTATCAATTAACACATGCCATGGTCAGTGCAAACAAGCACATGCATAATCAGAACAAATAACAATATGTTTCACATGCACCCCTACATTCACATGTGTTCTGATTATTATGCCCTCATTAGGGCCACAGCTAAACTCTTGCTGGTGTCTTCTGGCTTAACCAAGCATTGTCCCGCCCCATCAGGCATGGCTACATCTGGAACTCCCACCCAGATGGCATTCCCAAAGGAGCATAGTGTCAGCCTCTACTGCAACTTGCATTCTTGCCAGGTATTTTGATGAATCGGACTTCGTCCTCCAAACTCCAACTGGGGTGACGGGTTTTATTATTTGACCACACGAGCACACTACATCATGAAATTTCAATTCATTTCCATGCATTAACCAATGCAAATGTGGTACGTGCTCAACATAATAAACCACTACATATTTTTAATGTAAAAATGTAGGAAACTATTCGTACGTTATCACATAATTATTGAAAATCCGTCAAACTTTGCATGCCTTACTTTTTAAATGTACTGACCTCGTTTAAATTGCCAAACTCAATATACACACCCGACACCTTAGGGTTTTCCTTTTATATGTCCATAAAAACTCTTGTAAAGATTACCACACTGGGTTTTACATGAGGCAAACTTTTTTCAAGACAAAGCAAGCATCAAATAGCATGGCACGTGTAGGGAAATATCATAAAATTCAGGCTAAAAGCAAATAACAAGCAGCACTTATCGCCCCTTGACGATACTCTATCAATTATTTCTCGATAACATATTGCCTATCTAGCGATAGCTTATCCTCAAATTCCCAATAGATTATCACTCCTTTAGAGATAGCTTATCACTTAATTCCTCGATAGCTTATCATCTTTTTTACGATAACTTATCACATTTTTCGACTGCCTATTGCGATAGCCTATTGCCTTAATTATAATTAATTAACCTAAACATGATTAATTATAATTAATTTGGGGTAATTAAATTAATTAACCCTAACCATGGTTAACTAAATTTAATCACATAAAAACCATGGTTAATTAACTATCGTAGTTAATCAACCTAACTAACCATCAACCATGGTTACTTTTTCTAACCGGGGTTTATTCACCATGGCTACTTTAGGTAACCATTGTTACTTTATCTAACCAAGGTTAATTAACCTAACCATCTCTCAACCATGGTTACTTTATCCAATTAAGGTTAATTAACCTAACTAACCTCCTACTCAGGATTAACTATAATCTAAACTAACCCTAAGTAAGCTTAACGGACTAATCAAGGGATTAGAATGTAAACTCACCCGGTGATAATTTTGACGACATGAGCTCTACGACAGTAGCGAGGATAACACATGGCTACCAAGGAAATGTCACGAAGGCACTCGGCAAAAATGGATCTCGGCGGAGGCAGTTTCCAGTTTGGTGAAATTGAGAGAGAGGGAGACGGGTGGATGGCACGGGCGGGCGAATGGCAGGCATGCACGGTGGCTTGGACGGCTCCAAAATAGTGGCAAGGTGGCAAGGATGGTGGGCGGCGGCGCTTCGGACCACAAGGGGGTGCCCAAGTGGAAGAAACAAGAAGAAAAGAAGAGGAAAAGAAAGAAAAATGAGAGAGGAAAGGGAGGAGGAAGGGGCTGAACACCCAAGAGGGGAAAAGGAGTAAGGGAGGAGAGAGAAAGATGAAGATAATTTCCCTTGAAGCCTTCTCCAAGAAGCTTCATCAAATTCCCAAAAATTTCCAACATTTCCTTGACTTTTTCTCTCTTTTATCCTCCAAAATTGAATGCATCTTCTAGAAAGGGAAATTTTGTAAATTCCCCAAAGTATAGCATACTGTACTATATGCGTATATGGGCTAGAATTTTACACGGGCTAGAATAAAATTGGTTTGGGCTCAAAAGGATGAGAAACAGGCTAGAAAATGCTAATGGGCTCTAATGGTCTTCCTTGGGCCCACTTGGGCTTGGTATGCTTGGTTGGGGCCCACTTGGCCAACCAAATTGGGTGTGAGGCCCATTGGACCTTCGGTCGACCCAACTCCTTTTTCGGCTCCAATTCTTGGCCCGTTAATCATTTTCCGATAATTTTCGGGCTTATCAATAAATTTGAGAATTAATGAAGCAACATCTAATATTTTAGTCTTGATGTCCTTGCAAGTTTGATACCTGAAATCATATTGAAATTCATGGTTAAAATCAATCAATCGCGACTTTAGTACGACCTAACTGTCGGGCAACGTTTAGAGGTTCTCTCACATTTGACCCATGGTTGATAGCTTTTCAATCCACGATCATGGCTATTCAAACAAGGGTGATCCTTGATTGTCATGTAATCATGAGGGGTTAATTACTCACTCTGAGTACAAGGCTAAAAGGAAATTGGTTTAACGTCGTTCATAGTTAATATCAAAGTTGTGCGGAATCACCAATAATCTGACTTTGTATTTATGCCAAATCGATTTATTTACATTTGCTAATTGGCCTGCAATAGTGTGGTATCAACCCTCTTTGATCATTATGGTCGAGTGAGCTTGTTGGAGGCTCATCTAGTCACCAACGAGGCTTGTTCTTGCCTATATTTGTGAAGCCAAGTCTCACGGTGGCTAGGTGAGCTCGTTAGACCTCGCCCTAACTTGGCAAGGCTCTTGTGAGCTAGCCAGACCTCCCTCAGTTGCTCGCTGGCCATCGCCGGCGCCAACGATGGTGGCCAGCGGGCGACGATGGGGTGGTAGTAGGCTGGGAGGAAGAAGAAGAAAAGGAAAGAGAAAGAGAGGAGAAGAAAAAGAACGAAAAGAAAAACACTTAAACTTGATTCTTGGAATTATTCTCGGGAACAAGAAGAAATTTTTTTTATTCATGATTTTGTTCTAAAGCTATTCCCAGGAACAAAATTTTTACTAAATGAATTTCTATGCCAAACCTGTTCTTGAGAACAAAAGAACAAAATCGAACACTTTTTGGCTAGTTAACAAACAGGCCCTAGGAGTCAAGTAAAACGCGGGAGCTCATCTTCCTTTTGCTAACTAGATATTTGTGGGTCTAGGGACTTATTAGACTGGATGTATCAAACACTCAATTTGGCATATTTTCTCATTTAGTGAAAATAGCTATTCATGCGGTCTTCCCAATCTTAGTTACCCTTTTTATTCTCAAGGTTGAGAAAGGCAAGTGATCATGCATAAATTCGCTCAAGCAAACACATATAAAATCCAATAAAACCAAAACAAATATAGCAAATAAAAGGTAGGAAAATAAAGAGCTTGAGCCGTATTGGTAAAAAATATCAATACAGAGCCTTGTTATTAAGTTCCCAACAGCACTCTTTGAGCTATAAATAGAAACTCAATGTAAAATTTCCAAAATAAACTGTGGCTCAAAACCAAAAAGTAAATAAATGATACTTCATGAATATCTACTGTACAAACTAGTTTCCTTAAATGAATTATTACATCTCAGATGTATTTTTTTATGAAAATGCAGTTTAAATTTTTATATGTATTTTTCCGCATTTCCCACTTCTTATATATATATATATATATATATATATATACACACATATACATTTATGTTATAGTGAAACGAAATTAAACTAAAAATTACTAAATGCTGAAATAAATTTGAACTAGAATCTATATGCACTCGGATTTCATGAAAATTTGGACTACGTTCACTTGGATTTTATTTTTTTTGTCGAAACATTCACTTGGAATTATAACCTTAATATGCCAGCGAATACAAGTTAGTGCACAACAGAAATTAAAGAAAACTAAAGCGACGTAATGCTATGAATTACAGCAAAACTAATGCACACTATGCAAAAATCAACAGTGGATAAATACATTAAAAATATTCCCCATTTTCTCCTTTCTGCTTTTCTACATTTAACTAAAGGCATGCCAATAAAAAAGTGAAGTGCATCTTCATAGCCCAACCCACCAATTCATGATCCTTGAATTTATACTTAAGTCCCCTGATATTTGAGATGCTCGTCTCTAGTTGTGACAATTATCCTAGTATCATGATACAAAAAAATTCACTCTAATTTTTGGATACGGTTGCCCGCATCGACATCATCCATTACAATTAGCATTTATCAATGCTATGACATCTTCAAATTGACCCTTATTTGAGGAGCACGATTAAGATTTGAGGTTTGGGAATCAATGACAATTACGAGGAGATTATTTTAGGACGACTCAAGTTAACTATGGCAAGCCATGAATTATTGGAAAAACAAAAACGGGCCGCAAATGAGGAGCCACGAGAACCCAAGCCGACGTGTCACACCTCAATACTCGAGTGCGCGACAACCCCTATTCTCTTGCGGCCATTTGAATGTGACGTCCTAGAACGCGTCACTGACCATTTTTTTTAATCTTTTATTTAAACACATGTGGTAGCGAATCATAACTACCCAGTCAAAACATCATAATAGAGATAGTAGGGAAAGTCAACTAAAAACACATCCCAAACATTTCTCTTATTCATCTACTGATTAACCCTAGGAAGTTTACATATATAAGCTATTCAGATGGGTGGCTTCCTATTAAGCCAACAAAATAAATCAACAAGGCTAGGGTTAATCTACTCCTTCCAAAGACGGCAACAAATCGCACCACTTGTTGATTCTCTATACTTAGACTTGAAAATGGTTAAATAACAATGAGTGAGATATAAATCTTAGTGAATTAACGACCTAAGCCTTGGTTAGACAATCAACTAGCCTCAGATGCACCAAAACATTTATTTAATTTTTGATGGCAGATCAATAGCAAAGCGACCATTGCTTTGCCTTCACTATATATGTGATTGGGCATTTTAAACTTGTAATAACACAACAAGCCAATAACCAACCTATAGGCATTCTTACCTTGCATTGGCACATACCATGCATGATATCAAATTCATACGCGCCATAAACAATGCAACAAGCGTATCATATAATCATAACACATATTAGACTTTCCCATGTAAAATATATTTACGTGTGTTTCGATTATTATGACTCCTTAGACCACTGCCAACACACAAGTTGACAATTTTCTGGCATGACCGAGCATTATCCCATCCCATCGGGCACACAACGTCACGGAACCCCTGCCCAAGCGACATTCCCAAAGGAGCATCAGTTCAACCTTAACCATGACTCAGCATTCAGATCCTTGCCAAGCAAACGATAAATCGGGCATTTAATTATTGATGGTTGATCAATAGCAAAATGACCCTTACTTTGCCTTAAATATGTACGTGATCAGGCATTTTAATCTCTTAATAATACAACAAACCATCAAACCGACCCATAGGCATTCTTTCCTCACATTGGCACATACCATGCATGATATCAAATTCATACGTGCCATAAATAATGCAACAAGCATATCACATAATCATAACACATATTAGACTTTCTCATGCAAAATGCATTCACATGTGTTCCGATATTTATGACTCCTTGGACCACTGCCAACATACAAGTTGACAGGCTTCCAGCATGACCGAGCATCGTCCTACCCCATCGGGCACGCAACATCATGGAACCCTTGCCCAGGCGGCATTTTCGAAGGAGCATTAGTCCGGCCTTAACTGTGACTCAGCATCTAGACCCCCGCGGGGCAAACAATAAATCGAGCATCATCTCCCTCACCCTCCGTTGGATGACAGGTTCATTTAATGTCACCACACAAACACATCAAACCACATAGTTATTTTATTTCTCAAATATTAGCCAGTGCAAATGTGGTATGTGCTCCCAATAATAAACTACTGAACATTTTTCACGTTAAAACATAGGAAAATATTCACACGTGATCACATAAACACATTTATCCCTTCAAACTTTGCATGCTTTCCTTTTAACATACTTGTCCCATTTAACTCATAAAACATGAAATAAAAACCCGACACCTCAGGGTTTACCATTTATATGTCCATAAAAATCCCTTTAAAAATTAATAATAAATGTTTCACATTGGGCAGGTATTTTTCATGGTAGAGTAGGCATTAAATAGCATGGAACATGTAGAGAAATTTCATAAAACTCAAGCAGAAAATCACATACAAACATCACTTATCGCCCTATTGCGATAACATATCAACTTTCCCCAATAACTTATCACTTACATAGCAATAGCTTATCATTAAAATTTCGATAGCTTATCACCCCTTTGGTGATAGCTTATCACTTATTTCTTGATAACTTATTGCCTATTTGGCAATAACTTTAAATCCAATTTCCGATAGCTTATTATTCCTTCAACAATAGCTTATCACCTTCTTCCTCGAAAGGCTATCATTGTCCACTTATCAATTCTTGATAGCCTATCACCACTACCTATCACTTATTGTGATAACCTATCATTTCCGCCTATCACTTATAGCGATGACTTATGGCTAAACCATAATTAATTAGTACTAATCAAGATTAACTATAATTAAAGTACCCCTAATCATGATTAGCAATATAATCAAGATTAAATTAATTAAACTAATCCTAATTAATTTTAACTATAAACTAAACTATCCCAAAGAAAGTTTAATAGACTATTCGAGGGATTAGAATGTTAATTCACCTAGTAATGATTCCGACAACACGGGTGCAACAGCGGCGGTGAGGGCTATCCATAGTGAGGTCCAGAATGGCAAAGGTTGCAGCAGCAAAATAAAGGTCTTGGCAGGTGGTGCTCAGTTTGATAAGACCGAAAGGAAGGGAGAGAGATGACATATGGCTCGGGCGGCGATGATGGAGGATGGCTCAAGTGGTGGTGAGGTGCGCAGTGGCGATAGCAAGGATGGTGGCAAGTGGTGGTTCCGATGAGGTATGATGCGGCTAGAGGGAAGAACAAGGAAAATTTTGAGAGAAAAAAAACAAGGGGGAGGATGGTGGATGCACAAGGGAAATGAGGGGGAGAAGATGGAGGGAGGGAGGGGGAGAGAGAGAGAGAGGACGTGGGGATGGGAAAAGTAAGAGAGAGAGAGAGAGAGAGAGAGAGAGAGAGAGAGAGAGAGAGAGAGAGTAAAATAAAAATAAAAATAAAAATAAAACTTCCTTTGCAAGTTTTTCCCTCGCAAACTTCCTATACAAGCTTCTAGAAAAGGGCATTTTGGTCATTTCACATTTAAGTCAAAACTTCTAATTTTTTCCCTTGGGCTAAAATGTTGAAATGGGTCTTGGATTGCCCTTAGTGAGCTCAAATCAAGAAGAATGGGCTTGAAAATGCAATTGGGCTTGAAACGAGCTTGAACGGGCTCATAGGCTTGTTTGGGCCCACTTGGGCTTGGTTGGCTTGGATTGTGGCCTAAGGCCCATTGGGCTTTTTGTTGGCCCAACTCCTTTTTAGAATCCAATTCTTGGCCCCTTAAACCCTTTTCTAAAATTTTTGGGCTTACCGATAAATAGGTAATTTAATGAGGTGACATCCGATAATTTAGTCTTGAAATTTGTAGTTAAATTCAATCAAATGCCACTATAGTACGATATAAACCGTTGAGTGGCTTTTAGGAGTTTTTGTGTGTTTGACTCGTGGTTGATAGCTTTTCAATCTACTTTTATGCCTATTCAATTCATGGACGACCCTCGATCGTCATGTAATCGTGAGAGATCGATTGCTCACTTTGAATACAAAGCCAAAAGGAAATCGGTTTGACATCATTCGCAATTAGTATTGAAGTCATGCTGAAATACCTCTACCAAAGATTTATTTCCGTTCACTAACAGGTTTGTAACAGCGTGGTATTGGCCCTCTTTGATTCTTATGATTGAGCGGTCTATCCTTAATTATATTCACCAGTTCTACGTGCATCGATCATTAACTGCTTTTCCAAATAGTTAGTTAACTCATGAGTGATTAGTTCAGAGTAAATGTACTAACAGTGCATTGATAAAATAACCGTTTCATATATCCCAAAATGGGTCAAAATTTAGGACGTCACAATTCTTCCCTCCTTAAAGAAATTTCATCCTCATAATTTGCAAAATTATCCAACTTTTCTAATAGATGAGAATATAGACGCCTCATTACATCCATACTTTCCCCGATTGCTCCTTCTATACCATAATGTTGCCAAATCACTTCCAATGCACTTCTGGTGCCAGTAAGCTAAGCACTTCCCAATTACATGAGCAAAAGATGCAAAAATATTTGTTTTATTTTTTTACAAGGCAAGATGCCGCTTTTAGGGATCAAACCCTTGTTAGACCATGGTGCTCCAACTCCCATACCACCAAGCCAAAGGCGTTGGTAGAGTCCATGGTTACATTCTTTTTCTATTTAAGGCCAAAGTCCCTATCCGTTCCAAATCTCAAAAGGTCTAATATATCTAGGGCTCAGCTTTTCTTTCTTGCCAAATTGAGATGTCCTTCTCATGGGTGACACCTTAAGGAAAACGTGATTCTTTACTTGAAATTCTAAAGGCCTTAGTCTTTTAACTACACAACCTTTCTAGTGGCTTTGTGCTGTTCTTAGCCTATCCCTAATAATCTTAACAGCATCTATTAACTATCAAACACACTCTGGACTAGTGATCTCCTTTTCTCTAACCTTGTTCCAGTGGACTAGAGTTTCACAAGTTTGACCATACTTTCATTACACTATTCTGATAACAATCCTATCCCTGAATCGTTCTTCTCTTGTTCAACACGTAGTTTAGTTTATTCCTACCCCTTTCGACATTCTAGAAGCCTCCAGGAGTAGCTCCTTGCCCTTATCGAATCGGATCGTTATAGGAGTCCTTGAACCTCACACATACTAGAAAGGGTCCCTTTCCGATATTGATTTACTTATAGAGGTATTATCCCTTTTGGCCTGTCCCATACCAAGTCTCATGGTTTTATCCTCATCTAAGTATCTCAGAGTGCAAAAGCTTTGTCCAGCTCATCAGTCCATGAGGTCATTTTCTTAGGATCACCCATCAACACTTGAAATATAATCCGCCGAATTTCCATCAGATTGCAATTGGAATTTTCAGAATGTCGCGGCCCGCCCTTAGTAATGGTTATTTGATGGGAGAGATGGAGGTTGTAGAGTTATTTACTCACAAGATGGTTCTCAAAAGGCAAATCGTCAAAGACGGCTTGAACGCATTAACGATGATGATCATATCCATAAAGAGGTCCATCGATCATGAGTGTGGACTCTCCCAAGCCTGTACCTCGCATGACAGCATAAATGTGTCGTGATCCAATCTTTGCATCGCAAATGAAAATGAAGATGAGTTTAGGGGTATCTTTACCTCGGTCGCTCTTATGAAGGTACTTCCAAAGATGGATGCCATCAACTTGCCCCATCTAAGGTTGTAACAACGAGTATGCTAAACCAAGCTGAACTCCAATGAAAACCCATGCTCCATGGTCGCTCTTACGAAGGTACTTCCATAAATAGACGTTGTCACCTTGTCCTATCTAAGGTCGTAGCATTGAATATGCTAAACCGTGGTGGATCTCGATTTGAAATTCATGCCTTGCACGATAGGTTTGTTTTATTATCTAAGTTGATTAATAACCTGAGATAAATATTTTGGAGTCACCACTAGCCTCAATTTTAGGGGTTGACTAGAAAGCCCAATCGAGGGTTAGAAGAGGTCCTTCAAATTTTACGCAACTAGAGATCAAGGTTTTGGGGGACTTAGGTTACGTTAACATTTCTATTAGCACTCTTTTGATATCTAACAATCATCGTGTTTTACCTAAAGTGACCGTGCATATTTTTTTTTACTTTTTCGTGCCATTTAAAAAGAAAAAGGTGACCATGTGTGGATATCTGTCACATGCTATTCTAATTCTATAAAGGTAAAAGAAGAAAAATAAACAATTTGAATTGATATTGCAATGCGGGAAACAAACATTCAAGGTATGTAGTAAATCTACCATGTGATCCTAAGGAAAACCATATAAAAGAAAGGAAAGAAAACCACAACTCATCAGGCTTTTATACAACATAATGGAAACTCTAGACCTATGTCGAGTATAAAATGAATGGTACAAAGAAAGGTCGGAAAGGACATCGACCATCGCCGTCTTCAAGCCCGCCTTCTTCATCCATCCTAATCTCTAATTAATGCTAAGATGAATGGTTTACAATAGAAACAAACATCGATCCAAATAAAAACACAAAAGACATGGCAAGTAATCAAACAAATGTCATCCAATCAATTGATTTAAGTTGGCCTCCGGAGTGACCTTTGAGATTACATGTATGGCGTGCCACAAAAGCCTAATGAGTTGGCGTACTAACTGGGGTATCTCTCCAGAACTACCTCTCACATAACCCAACTACAAGCAACCAGCAACCTACAAGCAAACAACAGACAGGGTCAATCAACAAACAAATAGTCGGTTCGCATGCAACCATACCTAGTATGCCATACCCTGCACGTTAAACCTCATACAATGCAAGCAGGACTCTGCCCTGCGCACCCGAGGGTTCATTTTGTATAATTGGATGGGTCCTTACAAATGGTATCAGAGCCGACTCCCAACCGCATGTGGGGCCATAGGATGGCCATGGAGGTGGATCTTATGCCCAACGAGGACGCTGTTCCCAAAGGGGGGGAGAATGTGACGGCCCAGGCGACGGTGCGCAGGGCAGAGTCCTCGGACGTGCACAAGGAGAGACATGTCTCTTGTCCCACATCACTTAGGGGGAGTCCTGAGCTAGTTTATAAGCACTTGGGTTCTTTAACTGTATATATGCATTTTAAAGCCGTGCGGGCCTCGGCCCAAAGTGGACAATATATGTACAATGGGAGCCTGGGTCCTTACAAATGATCTAATTGTTTAAGTGATGCATGACTTTGATGTTATCACTGGTATGGATTGGTTGACCAAGCAAGGAGCTACTATGGATTGTCAGGAGAAGAGAATTCGATTTAATCCAATTGGAACTAGTAGCTTCCAGTTCGTAGGGAGTCGTGGAGGGTCCTTGATTCCCTTGATTTCTTCGTTGGAAGCAACCAAGTTGCTGGGGTTAGGATGTCGAGGTTATTTGGCCTCTGTGAGTGATACGTCGAAGGAAGGACCGAACTTGGAGGACATTGCGGTAGTACGAGATTATCCCAATGTCTTTCCAAAGGAATTTCCAAGACTACCCTCGACCAGAGAGATAGAGTTCGTGATCGAGTTGGCTCCTGGGACGGAACTAATCTTGAAAGCACCGTACAGGATGTCATTGTTAGAGTTGAAGGAACTAAAAGTACAAATGCAAGAGTTATTGGACAAAGGTTTTATTTGCCCAAGCACATCACCTTGGGGAGCACCAGTCCTGTTTGTCAAGAAAAAGGATGGTTCGTTAAGACTATGCATTGACTATCAGCAACTTAATCAAGTGATGATTAAGAACAAGTATCCGTTGTCGAGGATTGATGACCTATTTGATCAACTCCAAGGGGCGTCGATGTTCTCTAAGATAGACCTGAGGACAGGCTATCATCAATTGAGGATCTGAAAGGAGGACATCTTGAAGATAGCTTTCCATACTCGCTATGGTCATCATGAGTTTACGGTAATGCCGTTTGGTTGACAAATGCCCCTACTGCTTTCATGGATTTGATGAACCGAGTGTTTAAGGAATATTTGGATCAGTTCGTGATCGTGTTTATCGATGACATTCTGGTGTATTCGAAAAGTACGGATGAACATGAGCAACACCTAAGGATTGTGTTGTAAACCCTAAGGAATCACGAGCTATATGCGAAGTTTAGCAAGTGTGAATTTTGGTTGGCTCAAGTAGCTTTCCTTGGCCACGTGATCTCAAGTGAATGGATTTCGGTGGATCCAACCAAGATTGAAGCAGTCATAGATTGGTCGAGACCAACTTTAGTAACTGAGGTTCGTAGTTTTTTGGGACTAGCTAGCTATTATAGACGATTTGTGGAAAGATTCTCTATAATAGCTATGCCTTTGGCGTAGTTGCTGAAGAATGACAAGAAATATGAGTGGACAGACAAGTGCGAATGTAGTTTTCAAGAGCTTAAGCATAAGCTGAGTACCGCACCAGTTTTGACGATTCCGTCTGGCTTAGGAGTATATGAGATTTATAACGACATGTCATATAAGGGACTCAGTTGCGTTTTGATGCAACATGGTAAGGTGATAGCTTATGCTTCCAAACAATTGAGACCACATGAGCATAATTATCCAACGCATGACTTGGAATTGGCAGCCATTGCATTTGCATTGAAAATATGGCGACACTATCTTTGTGGAGAGAGATTCTAGATTTTTACAAACCATCAAAGTTTGAAGTATTTGTTCTCCCAAAAGGAATTGAATATGAGGTAGCGTAGATGGATAGAACTTCTCAAGGATTATGACTGTGATATTCAGTACCATCCTAGTAAAGTAAACAAAGTGGCAGATGCATTAAGTCTCAAGTCATCGATTACTTGTATGATGGTTCAAGAATTGACCTTGTTGGAAGGGATTCGCGATTTAGAATTTAGGCTCGATGTATGCCATCTTTCTAGTTTAATGGCTACTTTTAGGATCAAACCTGAAATTCAAGCCAAGATTAAGGCAATGCAACTTTCAGACGTTGAGATCCAAAAGATTTTGCAAATGGACGCAACTAAGAGAAAGTCGGATTTTCAAGTGTCCGAGGATGGGATCTTGAAATTCTGTGGATGGTTGTGTGTGCTAAACTATGCTAAACTTAAAGGGAAACTGTTATCTGAAGCTCATTGTAACGACTACAGTGTGCACCCAAGCAGTACGAAGATGTATCAAAACCTACGATAGTATTATTGATGGAATGGCATGAAGCTAGATATCGCCAAGCACATGGCGAAATGTTTAACTTGCCAACAAGTGAAAGTGCAACATTGCAAGCCAGGTGGGTTATTGCAACCTCTTGAAATCCCCGAATGGAAATGGGAACACATCATAATGGACTTCGTGACAGGATTACCAAGAAGTCAGCGTGATAATGATTTGATTTGGGTTGTAGTGGACTGATTGATGAAGTCAGCACACTTCGTCGCTGCACGCAAGGACTTCACTTTGGAAAAGTATGCATAATTGTACGTGCGACAAGTTATTTGTCTACATGGGGTACTAGTAACAATCACTTCGGATTGAGACCCCAAGTTCACGGCTGCATTTTGGAAAAGTCTACAGACTTCAATGGGAACAAAGCTGCAGTTTAGTACGGCCTATCATCCTCAAACAAACGGTCAATCAGAGAGAACCATTCATACTTTGGAAGATATGTTGCGAGCCTGTGTATTAAATTTTAAAGGAAGTTGGGAGGAACAACTTCACCTCTTGGAGTTCGCATACAATAACAGTTATCAGTAGAGTATTAGAATGGTACTGCTTGAAGTTTTGTACAGTAGACCGTGTAGACTCCAGTTTGCTAGGACAAAGTTGGCTAGCAGAAAATGACAGGGCCAAAGTTGGTACAACAATGTTTAGACACCGTCAAGATGATTCGGGAAAGATTAAAGATGGCTTAGAGTAGACAGAAGAGTTATGGGGACAAATGACGTAGCGCATTGGAATTTCAAGTGGGCAATCATGTGTTCCTCAAGGTATCAGTGAGGCGAGGTACTTCACGATTTGGAAAGAAAGGAAAACTAAGCTCGTGGTACATCGGACTATTTGAAATTTTGGAAAGGATTAGAAATTTAGCCTATCGTCTTACGCTACCGCCTCGACTTGCTCAAGTACATGATGTATTCCACGTGTCGATGCTAAGAAAATATGAGCCGAACCTAACCCAAGTGTTGAATTTTGAAGAAATAGAGGTTGACGATAGGGTGTCGTATGTGGAGAGATTGATTTGGATTGAGGACCAGAAAGAGCAAATATTGAGAAACAAAATGGTTTCATTGGTCAAAGTCATTTAGCAACATCATAGCAAGGAGGGAGCCACCTGGGAAAGCGAAGTGATTATGAGGCGTCAATACCCCTATCTTTTTGAGGAGCAGTGTAATAGTTCAAATTTCGAGGACGAAATTTCTATAAGAAGGGAAGAGTTGTAGCATCTTGAAAATCAACCCCATTTTGGGATTTTATAAAATGACAATGTTGGTCAAATGCTTGGATAGTACAAATATTCCGAACTAATTGTTCGAGGGATAATGGATTATAGACAGGCGTCGATAGAAAGCGATACGCATACGACTCGCAATTTCGAATAGGAACGGAACCTTCAACCATGAAGACCTGGGTGGGAACGATATCTTCTAGTACTAGACTATTAGGAAAATGAATATAAATCTATTTGGCAGAAGTACGAAGTTAGGTTGCGGGTGATTTTCGCACGTCTTTGATATGAACTATGAACGACGTTAAACCAAATCCTTTTTATCCTGTACTCAGGATTATCAATTGAGCCCCCGGGATCACACAATGATCGAGGGATGTCCCTGACTCGAGAATTGGTGAAAATGTGGATCGAAGAATAATTGACCACGGGTCAAATGCGAGGAAAAGTCCTAAAAGGGCGCCCGATAATTCAAATTGTACTACAGTCACAATCGACTCAATTTAGCTCTGATTTTTAGAACTGACTTCTTAGGGATGCTAGGACTAAATATTTGGACGTCGCCTTATTTATTCTTAGATTTTCCATTGGGCTTTAAAGTGTCAGAAAAGGAAATTTTGGACCGGGTTCAGGGCTCATAGGTGGGCTGGCCCAAGACCGATAGCCCATTGGGCCTTGGGCCTATCCGGCCTAGCCCAAGAGCGGCCCAAGTTGGCCTATTCTCTCTTAGCTTCTCAGCCCATGGGCTTCTCTTCTAGGCTTCTTCTTTTGGTGGCCCAAGTGGGCTTTGCTTAGTTTGTTTTGGCTTGTTTTCATTGGTGCTTGAAGCAAGTGGACTAGCCACTTGCCTTAGCTTCTTGGACAAGTTTAGACTCTCTCTCTCTCTCCTCCATTTCCCCCATCTCAGCTTTCTCTCTCTCTTCCTTTTCTCTTCCTTTTCTTCTTCCTTTTTCTGCCCTTGCTGTTCACCGCCGCAAACCACCCTTGTCATTGTTGTTGGAGCTACTGCCACTGTCCAGTGCAGAGCTGCCAATGTCTGGAGGTTAGCCGCTCACCGTTGGCCACCTTTGATCTCTGCTAACCACCCGTTCGGCCGCCCAACCGTCGCTTTTACCTTTCTGCCCGGAACAGCTTTTCGGCGTTGTATTGGCCGAATTCGGCCACCGTTTGTCACCTGTTGCATTTCTCGAGCTAACCTAGCGTAGCCCTCGTTCTCGCCTTCGTGCCGATGTAGCCGAATTCCTGAACCAAGTGAGTTGATTTCCTAATCTTTAGTTAGGGGTTAATCTTGCTTAGGTTAGTTTAATTAGCTTAATGCTTGGATTATGCTTGGTTAATGATGGATTAGTTTGTTAATTGTGGCTAATCAAGATTAGTGTTAACTATGGTTAGTGTAAAGTAACTATAGTTAGTTATTAAAGTAACCTTGGTTAATTATAAAGTAACTAAGGTTAGTTTAGTTAATCATGGTTAGGTTAATTAACCCTAGTTGAGTTAAGTTTAGTAACCATGGTTAGGTTTATGAATTATTATTATTATTTTGGATTAAATAATAATAATTAATTATTTTCGGAATAATTAAATAATTATTTATTAATTATATTATTATTTTATAATTTCGAATTATTATTTATTTTTAATTCGGAATAATAATTATTTTTAGGAATATTAATTATTTTGGGAAAAATAATTATTGGTAATTATTTATCGAAAATGGGTTTTATCGAGAAATTTTGTGGAAATTGTGTTTCAAGTTTATTTTTCCCTAAACTAATTGTGGTTAGCATCTTGTTTATTAAATGGAATTTTTTTGTTAATTGAAGGTTTTAGAAGGGTAATGTATTGTTGTTATTATTAGAAGGATGGATTGTTTAAATTATTATTATTTAATGTCTGTTACGTTTCCTGAGAATTATGGGGTACACGTGATTATTGATTGATTGTTGTCATTGTCTGCTATTTAAATACATGGCCCATTGATTGCTAATTGTTGAATTTTCCTAAGTACTTGGATTGTTGCTATTGTATGTGACTATTGGATATCGCTACATTTCATTATACGTGTGTTAACTGCAATAGCCTGTCGCGTGAGCATGAATTGTGTTTCATTCATGACAAAGCAAAAACAAAGACAATAATGAAATACTTGATGATGTGTTGCATGGTCACATTAAAGCCGATAGCCTAGTATAGTCGGATGACCGCCATTCCTTCGGGGTTGTGTCGTGGCCATTGGGTCGCCTGACAGTGGTTAGATGCGGAGTTACGATAGAGGCCGGGCCCATGCTCCTTAGGGAATGCCGTCAGTGGGGGATAGCCCATGACGTCGCCATGCCTCAAGGAGGAGGACGATGCCTGGCTTAGGTTAGTTGACCGCCAACTATAAGGTTGTGTTATGGCCCTAGGGGTCGTAATAATTGGAGCATGTGTGGATATTGAGACATGAGATAGTTATGTGCAATATTCTGATTATTTGCCTGTCTCTTACTATTGTTATGAGGTGATTGATAGTTTCTGCAAGTTGCGTGTGCCAAGACCAAGTAGGGTTGCCTATGGTTGTGCCTGTTTATTAAACTGTCTGCTATTAATATATCTCTGAGGTGTGGTTATTGATGGTTTGACCTGTTAGGTTGTATGTTAGACTACCTTGAGGCGAGTGAAGTTTTTAACCAAGACTTAGGATTTTAACTTGCTGAGTTTATCTCAACTCGTTGTGGTTAACAATTTTCAGGACCTAGATGACGTAGTACCCAGTGAGGTTCGGCATCCCTGTGGACATGAGTACTACCGTCACCACGCTGCCTTCCCCGGGCCGTAATTTTGTGTACAAGCACCACGTGACTACAGTATGGGTGGACGAGGGGTCAAGGGACTATTATGCACCTCACGTCTTTAAGGCGTGGTTCCTCAAGATGGGAGGCATTTTATACAGTCCCTTTTGAGGTTTTGATGGACCGGTCCCTCCTGTGGGGCCAACCAATGAGGTCTAGGATCCTATGGACATGGATCCCCCTGATGGCGAGCTTTCAGACCTGACGACTGGCAAGACTGATCCTTCTGAGGATAGCGAGTAGGTAGCTATGGCCTATTTCCCTTTTGACGAGCCTCTCCCCCACTTGTATAGACATAGGTTAGCCAGGCCTGTTCCTTTTTGAGTAGGCCATAGCTTATCACCTATCGTAAGGCGTGTACATATTTACAGGTATGTAGGCTAACCCTACAGATAAATGAAATAGTGTTTTGTTTTTCCTCTACTATTATTGCTACTATCCCTGCTGTTTCTAATTAGGGAGTTTGTTCTTTTCCACATGTGCTTAATTATAAGATAAAATGAATTCGTCGACGACAGTACCTGGGACGTCGTACAATTAGACTTCAAGTGAATTGGGGTTGTCGCGAGCTCGAGGGCCGGGGCATGACACCTACTACCTATTTCGAGTGACCTATCAGTATCATGTCGTGCAAGATCTATCACCTCCTCTAAAACTATGTTTGTTCCAAGTCCAATTCACCCCCAATGATGGTGATCACAAAGGGAAGCTTTGCTGTATTGAACAAGCTTGGCTTGTCTGCCATGATCAAAAGTTGAGCTTGCTTGAAGATGAGCTCAAGGGGAAGGAAAAGACTTCCTATGCCACAACTCGGTATACTTGCCAAGACAAGATCCCCACTACATTTCTCTTGAAAGTGCCTGATGTGATCGAGAAGCCTCCTCAACAAGTAGAGATTAGTTGTTACAAGAGGAAGGTGGTGGAACTCAAAAAGCAAGTCAAGGAGAACGCTAAGGAGAAAAGGCAATTGCGTTGAGTGTTGGCTTCCCATTTGTTTATAGATTAGGCCAAATGAAGTGGATTGAATCTATCTAGTTAATTTCATTTTTAGTTTAATGTTTGGGAAGTTGAATCATTTACTTTCTTATTTCATATGTTTAGGGCATTTCAAGTTTCTACTTTGTGTCAAACACTTCTATTAATAAATAAAAGTGGTTAGACCTTTATCATGGATAGGCATGTTCCATATGTAAGGCTTATGTGTGTTCATTTCTTTAAATTAGGAGATAACTGAGCAATCTTGTTCACCCATCCTTACTAGGTTGAGAGCATGAATGACTGATCAAGCTATGTTGCATGAATGTATTATTAAAATGGAGGATCAAGTGAATTGATGCTTTTCTTTGATACAAGAAATGATAGCAGAATTTAAGGCACTCCAAGTAAGCCCTAGTTAAGTGCTCACACCTCCTGGAACCATGGCATTTAAATAGAAGTTTTATCATGGCCTTTTCAGAAAAGCTTATGGGAATATGCCTCCCTTAGAAGATGACCCTATCATTGTCGTGGAAGGAAAGGCCAAAGCTAATAGAGTGCCTAAGACAGAGTAAGATAAATGCTTTGCCAAGCTTGAAGAGAAAGTGAAACAATTGCAAGGTTTGCATAGCTCACTCCTGATTGATTTGTCTGTTTATGAAAAGGTTAATACACCAAACAAGTTTAAAATGCTAGAATTCGAGAAGTATAATGGCACTTCTTACCCAAAAGCTCACTGGCAAATGTACCACATAAGGATGGCCCAATATAAAAAATGAGCTCCTTATGATCCAATGGTTCCCAATGGGCTTGGGTAGGCCCACACTAACTTGGTATATTATGAAGAACATAAACCTCCTTGACACTTGGAATGAGGTGGCCGATGCATTTCTCAAGCAATACAATTTAAACATGGACATCACACCTTCCTGAGAAGATCTCGAGAGGATGTAAAAGAAGAAAAGTGAGTCATTTGAAGAGTACGCCATAAGATGGCGAAATTTGGCCGCCCAAATCAGTCCTGAACTTACTGACATGGAATTGATGAAGCTATTTGCTAAGACCCTCCCATTCAAGTTCTACAATTGGGGCTGAAGGAGGGATGGTTTAATGAACCGACCACTACAGGTAGGAGGTTTGTTGTGAAAAAAGAGAAAGAATTAACCATTGAAGTAAAAGTTACATACACATAACTAGCCTCTAATAAGCCTTTAATCATTCATGTCCCCAAGAATCAACATAGTGGAGGCCATCTATCCGCACCGCAACAATTCACCAAAAGACATTTCTCTCCACTCTTCGGCCCTCTATCTCAAGTCTCGTCGATCCTCCAAAAGAGTGGGCTACTCTCCCATGAACCAAAGCAGCCTTATGCGGAAAAATTCCTCAATTACAACCTTTCTAAGAAATGCGACTACCATGGGGAGAAGTGAGACATTCAATTGATGAATGTATGACCTTGAAGCACAAAATTCAAAACTTATTGGATACCATCCATTTTCTTTCCACACCACTCAATCAAATATTAAGAAGAACCCATTGCCTGAGCATAAAGGTAAGGTGAACGCTATATTTGGATTTGACATTGGCCGGGTCAAGAATTTGAAAGTGCATGATGTAGATGTCTATGATGGATCGATGAGGGCTAGATATTACTCGGGTCATGAGGTGGTTCCTCTGTCTTTGATGAAAGAAAGGGTCACTAGAATGGTAGAGGCCGGAATGATCATATATACTGACAACACTGGCATAGTCTCCTCTATATCCTAAGTTGTCATTGATTGGGATGAAGAATGGGCTGCGCTGAATGCTAATAAGGATGAAATCGATCCTTTGCCTATGGATATGCCATCCGTAGAAGATGCAGAACTGTCCATTAAGGTCCCGATGTACAATGAAGGGATAGTGATCGAGATACCTTAATCCTATGAATATGCTAATGAAAAAGTGGTACCTAGATCCTATGACCTAAATGTTGACCTAGTTACAAGGTCTAGCCGAACTTATGCTCAAGCCAATTCTCAACCTACAAAGCCTGTTACTAATGAAGAGGCTAAAGAATTTCTAGTTGTAATCAAAGCAAGTGAGTATAACGTGGTCGACTAGTTAAGGAAAATGCCCACTCAAATCTCTTTGCTTAAGCTCTTGCAAACATCCCTCACACATTAGAAGCCTTTAATGAAGGTGTTGAATAGGATTTGCTTACTAGAGACAGTTAAACCTAGCAAGCTAGAAGAATTTGTTGGATCAATCCTTCTAAAAGATTTAATTGCCTTCTCTGATGAAGAGTTCCCTGTTGAAAGGAGAGGACACAACAAAGCACCTTATATATGTGACGTCCTGAATTTTGACCCATCTTGGGATATATGAAATGGTTATTTTATTAATGCACTGTTAGTTACGTTTACTCTGAGCTGGCCCCTCATGAGTTAACTAGCTAGTCGAAAAGGCAATTAAGGATCGATATGCGTACAACCAGTAAATTCAATCAGGGATACCATAAGGATCAAAGAGGGATGATACCACGCTATTGCAGGCCAATTAGTGAATGGAAATAAATCGATTTAGCAAAAGTACGAGGTTGGATTGTGGGTGATTCTGCACGACTTCGATATTGACTACAAACGACATTATACCAATTTTCTTTTGGCTCTGTACTCAGTGTGAACAATTGACCTCTTATGATTACATGACAATCAAGGATCACCCTGATTTGAATAGACATGATCGTGGATTGAAAAGCTATCAATCACGGGTTAAACACACGAGAGCCCCTAAATGCCACTCGATAGTTAGATCATATTAAAGTTGCGATTGATTGATATTAACCATGAATTTCGATCCAGTTTTGGATATTGAACTTTCAAGGATGTTGAGACTAAAATATATGACGTTATCTAATTGATTCTCGAATTTATCGGTAAACCTAGAAATTATCGAAAAATGATTCAATGGGCTGAAAAATTGGTACCAAGAGGAGTTGGACAGACCGAAGGCCCGATGGGCCTTGTGCCTATTAAGGGTCGGCCACGTGGACCCCAAGCTAGCCCAAGTGGGCCCAATTAGGCCAACCAAGCCCAATGTCAAGCCTTGAGCCCAATTACATTTTCTAGCCCATTTCTCCATAATTTGAGCCCAAACCAATTTTATTCAAGCCCGTATAAAATCTTGGCCAGTATACGCATATATACAGTAGACTATACTTTGAGAAATTACCATTTTATGCCTTCTAGAAGTGGCATTTAATTTTGGAGGACAAAAGGCAAGAAAGTCGAGGGAAATGAGGGATTTTTGGGGAAAGTTGATGAAGCCAACTGGATAAGGCTTCAAGGAGAGAGAGTCTTCATCTTTTCTCTCTCCTCTCTCTCTCCTCTCCTTGGGCATCCAGCCCCCTGCCCTCTCTCTTTTCCCTCTCTCTCCCTTGCGGTTCTCACCTCCATCGAAAATAGCCTCTGCTGAGACCCATTTTTGCCGAGCGCCTCCATTACATTTTGGATGTAATCGTGCATAGCCCTCACCATCGCCATCGCACAAGTGTCATCGGAATCATTGCCGGGTGAGTTTACATTCTAATCCCTTGATTAGTCCGTTAAACTTGCTTAGGGTAGAATAATTTTGGTTAATCTTAGTTAGGGGTTTAATTATGGCTAACTAAGGTTAAAAGGGCTGGTTAAGGAGATAACCAAGGTTGGGTTAATTAACCTGGATTAATTAACTAGAGTTGGATTATGGTTGGGTTAATTAACCATGGTTGAAGCATGGTTTGGTTTGTTAATCATGGTTAGTTGGATTTAATCATTAATATTGCTTAGTTCTTATTAATTATGATTAATTAGACTAATCAAGGATTAGGGGATTAATATTGATTAGCATTATTTTATCAAAAAGAATTATTTTCTTTTAATAATTTATTGATTTATGAAATTCAGAATTCATATTATTATTTATTAAATTCTGAATAGTACTGCTCACGAGTTACTATTCATGCGTTACTATTCATGCAGTACTATTTATGCAAAATTGAATTATAGTCTTAATTCGATGCATTCATGATTGTTAAGGCATGTTGAATTGCTGCTTGGATCAATAGGGTATTGATCATATGATTTAAATTGTCAAGTGCTTAATTGCTTTGATAATTATGCCTTGACATTTGTGTACTTTTTGCTTGAATCTTATGATGTTTTCTTGCACGTGCCATGCTATTTGATGTTTGCATTGCCTTGAAAAATGTCTACCTCATGTGAAACCCAAAGTAGTAATTTTTACAAGGGTTTTTATGGACATAAAAAAGGGAAACCCTGAGGTATCGGGTGTATCTGTCGAGCTTTATATTTTAAATGAGGCCAGTATGTTTAAATAGTAAGGCATGCAAAGTTTGACGGGTTTTCAATAGTTATGTGACAACGTGCAATTATTTTCTTGCAATTTTTGCATGAAAATTGTGCAATGATTTATTATGTTAAGCATGTACCACGTTTGCATCGGCTAATATGCAAGATTAAAATGGATCATTGTGGTATGCTCGTGTGGTCACATAAATGAACCTATCACCCTGGCGAGAGATCAGGGGACAAAGTCCGACTTGTTGGAAATCCTGGTAGGAGTTCGAATGTGGAGTCGTGGTAGAGGCCACACCTATGCTCCTTCGAGAATGCCATTTTGGGAGGGAGCCCTTAACGTAGCTGCGCCTCATGGGGGAGGGCGATACTTGGCTATGCCAGTAGACACCGGTGGGAGTTTGGTTGTGGCCTTGAGGGGCGTTAATAATTAGACCACATGTGAATGCAGGGGTGCATGTGAAATATATTGTGACGTGTTCTGATTATGCATGTGTTACTTGCACTGACCATAGCATGCATGAGGTACCGTGCAGGGTGTGGCAATGGCCAGGTGAGATCGCATGCAATACGACTCGAATGTGATTGATTAATGCAGTACTGAGAGTATATGATGCATTAATTGTGGCATGCATGTGTATTTACCGTGTAGGGTATGGCATGACCGAGTAAAGTTGCCTGCGAGTTGATTGCTTGTCGCTAGTATTAATGGAATTACCAAGTAGATCAAGTCATTAACTAGGGCAAACACGAATTGTTTTGCTATTGATTTGCTTGAGTAAAATTGGCCATGTGATAGGTACCCGAGGCAAGTTGGCGTCCTAGCCAGGGCTTAAGGCAATAACTCACTGAGATTATTTCTCACTTGTCGTGGTTAAACATTTTCAAGTCTGTAGTTATGGCATCTATACCGCTATGGATTGGACAGTGCTGGAGCACGTCATGGAGGGCAGTAGGTTGGTGTGCTTGATGGTTGAAAGAAGTAGATTAACTTTGTTTAATATATTTTGATGACTATAGAGGAAGTCGCCTGATTGAGGGTCTTGTGTATAAACTTCCTAGGATTAATTAGTACAAGAATAAAAACAACGTTGCTGCTATGTTTATGGTCTTTTTGCTATCCCTGCTGTTTATTGATTGGGTGTTATTGAATTGCTTATGCATGCATTTAATTGCAAGATAAAAAGAATGGTTGGTGACGTGTTTTAGGACATTGCATTCATTTGACCAAAGTGAAGGGATTGTCGCGTGCTCGGGATTCGGGGCGTGACATCCCCATTGGTTTTGGTAGTAGAGCCCGGTTAGTACTTGGAGTGATAAGGTGCGATGAGTTATGGGATAGTAAGATAGGAAAGACATTTGTTTCATATGCCTGTGACTGCTTATAGGATCTTTGTTGTGAGCAGGTTGTTCATGGTTCCTAATTCCTTGAGGGAATTGGAATGTAGGTTCAGTGAGAATGCTGCGAGATGAATGGTCCTGATCCTATAGTCCTAAAGGAAGGACAGTTTGAGGTCAAGCAGGTACTAGAGGTAAAGCACTAGGGGGTCCTAGACTAGATAGGGTCCTGTAGGCATTGTAGGCTTGGAGTTTAGATAGGCGTAGCTAGCTCGGACTTAAGCTGTTGCTTTTATTGCTACTACTGTTGCTGTTACTAATGTTGTTTCGCCTAGTAAAGTTCCATTGGTTGGAAAGGGGGTTGACGATCAGTCAATGTTTAAATTGGTTGAGCAGTTTCTGGAGCTAGAACTATCCAAGTTTGTTGGGACGAGTAATCCTAAGACAACTCTTTGGACTGACGAACTAACGAAGTCTTCACACTGTTGGAGTGTTTGGAAGAAGAAAAGATAATCTTGGCTAGGTACCAATAGCTAGTAATGCTAGTGATGAGTGGGAAGTAACCCAAGGAAGAGGTTTTTCCCGAAGGCAAGACCCGAGAGTAGAATGCCTTAGTCAAGGTGTTTAAAGGAAAAATACTTTTTAGAGTGCGCATGAGAGTAGAAGATGGATGAATTCCTACAACTTCATTAGGATCATTTGTCAGCTGAGTAATACAAGGTTAAGATTGTAGAGCTCTCGAAGTAGGCGCCGAGAATGATTGAGAATCCGATAGACCGTGTCGAGAGGTCTAAGTTTAGTCCGACACCGGAAAGTAAAAGTCAGTTGGTGCCCCTGAAGTTGAATGATTTTGATTAATGGTATGAAGAGGCCCAATGAGTTGAAGAGAATATGATGGATCAAGCAACCTTAACTAGATTGTGGTTTGTGTCTCACTGGGATGATCATCGGCTTGGGGAAAAGGTCGATGATAAGAGGAAAACATCCCATCTCACCCAACTGGAAGAATGGCGTTGGGAAAGTGGCATATAATTCAAATGCTAGGTGTCGATTATATGGGAGATGACGTGAGATAGCTACATGTCTTGTTAAGAGAGGAACGTATTTTGAATGCGGCTAACAAGGCCACGTTGTGAGGAGGTGTTCTCGTTGACAGTCGAGAAAGCACCTTCAACAATCGCAACTGGGATAATTGCCTGGAAATGCCCCGTGTCCTCTTAAGAAAGAAGTTGGCTATGGATGTGGTTAGTGAGGCTATCAAGTGAGGAACTGCCTGCATAGGCATATGGGAGAGCAAGTGTCACGGTCGTAGGGAGGATAACTTGCAGGAAATGCTCTGCAGAACAACTTCACTTGCCCATTGGCAAAAGGATAAGTGTACTTACCACAAGAAAGAAAGCAAAGGATTTGCAAGCTGTAATTATGAGTGCGGTCTCATTATGCAATCAGTTGCTTATGCATTTGTTGATTGAACTACGCATCTATGTATAGTCAAGTTGCTTGTTAAGTCAGTGGGGTTAAGACTGAGATTGTTGGAAGCAATTATTAGTAATTCTACCCCGATAATAGACAAGGTGTTGTCTATAGTAAAAATGTTCAGGTGGTAAGATAGTCATTAGTGATCAAGAAGAATTGATAGATTTGACTGTCTCAGCGATGGATGACTTGATGTCATCATCAAGAAGGGATTGACTAATCAAGTAATGAGCTGCAATGGATCGCTATTGGAAAGTAATCCAGTTTAACTCGTTAAGAAGGGTAGGTTATGAGTTCGTTGGAAATCAAGGAGGATTCTCGATTCAATTGATTTTATTACCTCAAGTAATTGGGTTATTGGATGTGGGTTGCCAAAATTGATTAGGCGATCGAAATTAATACGTTGGATGAGGAACCAATGATGGAAAAACATTGCTATTAAATAGGATTGTTCTAATGTTTTTTCCAGAGGAATTGCTTGGATTACCCAGAGTGAGAAATGGAAATTGCGATTAGATTGGCCCTTGGAATGGATCCGATGTTCAAGGTATCTTACCAAGCTGCATTGTCGGAAGTAAAGGAATTCAATGTGCAAATGCAATGTTTAATGGACAAAGGATCTAATTGTCCTAGTGCGTCTCCGTGGGGAGAGCCATTTTTGTTTGTAAGAAAGGAGGACTAAAACATTGTACCTATGCATCGGGTGTTGGCAGTTTAGCCAAGGCATGGTCATGAACAAGTATCCCTTGCTAAGGATAGACGACTTGTTTGACCAATTTCAAGAGCCTCGGTATTTTTCGAGATAGACCTAAGGATGGGCTATGATTGATTGATGATTAAAATGAGAATATGCTGAAGACGATGTTTCAAATGCGATATGGTCGCTACAAAGTTTACTGCAATATTGTTTGGATTGATCAATATGCTAACAGTTTTATGAATTTGATGAATTGAATATCTAAGGCGTACTTGGATCAGTTTGCAATCATGTTCATAAGCAATGTATTGATATATTTGAGAAATTCGGAGGAACACGAATAGCACTTGAGAATGGAGTTGCAAAGCCCTTAAGATTACGCGCTGTGCGTTAAATTTGGTAAGTGCGAGTTTGGCTTACTCGCATTGCATTTATTGGTCATGTAATTCCTAGAGAAGGAATATTTGTGGACCCGATAAAGATATAAGCAGTTAAGGATTGTCCAAGGCTTATGATTGTGACAAAGGTTCAAAATTTTTAGGCTTGGTAGGTTGCTACAGATTATTCGTAGAAAGGTTTTTTTACGATAGTTATGTCTCTAAGATAACTGTTAAAGAAGGACGTAAAGATGAATGGACGGATAAGTGCAAGCGCAGTTTTCATGAGCTTAGGTATAAACTGACTACAGCACTAGTTTTGACGATACTATTTGGATTTGGAGATTGGGAAATTTCAATAACGCGTCATATAAGGAATTGGATTACGCTATAAGGCTAACAAGGTAACGAATGCGCTTAGTCGAAAGTCATCGATTACGCAAATAATGGTTCAAGAATGGATCCTACTCGAAGGAGTTCGAGATTCAGATTTCAAGTTGAGGTAGGCCACCTTGCAAGTCTATTGGCTACTCTTAAAATAAAGTCCAAAATGCAAAGTAGGATTAAGGTAGTGTAGTCTATGGACTTTGCAATTCGAAAGATTCTACAAATGGATGCAACAAAAAGGAAACCTGACTTTCAAGTATTTGAGGATGGGATCTTAAAGTTTCGTGGACAATTGTGCGTGTCCAATGAAGTTGAGCTTATGGAGTAAATCTTTTGGAAGCTCATCGTAATGGTTATAGTGTCCACTCGAGTAGTACAAAATGTACCAGAATTTGCGATAATACCAATGGTGGAATGACATGCAATTGGACATTGCCAAATACGTAGCTAAATGCTTAACATGCCAACAAGTGAAAGTGCATCATTGCAAGTATGGTGGATTGTTTCGAGGGACAATTCAAATTGAGATTTGAGGAATGAAATTTTGTCCGTGGTGGATGAAGAATCAATGATCCCATATTGCTGAATGGACTAGTATTGATATAGCATCGTCGATGATTTCTTCTCGAGGTGTTAGTAAAAACTTGAAGAAGCATCTAAAAGCTTTTGGTGCAATGAATAAGAGATGGGTTGGTTGAAATGAATTGAGGACTTGAGAAAATTAGATGGTGATTTGATGGGAAATTCGTTGGAATGAATTTCAAGTATTGATGAGTGATCCTATGGAAACGACCCCATGGATTGGCAAACTGGAGGAAGCTTTTGCGGTCTGAGGTGCTTAGATGAGGATAAGACCATGAGGCTCGGTATGGGATGGGCTAGGATGGATAATACCTCTATGAGTTAATGTTTGTCCAAAAGAGACTTTTGCTAGTTGATATGCAGCTCGATGATGCCTATGACGACTGATCCGATGAGGGCAGGGAGTGGTCGCCGGGGCCAAAGGGCCTAAGCACTCCTAGTAGACTTCTAGGAAGTCGAAGGGGGCAAAATTGAACTGAACTATGCACTATGCAAGAAAGAGTACATGTGGGATAAAAATTTTATTTGAGTGGTATAGCAAAAATATGGACAAGCTTGTCAAACTCCAGCCTAATGGAACGGGGTCAGGGAATTGGGGATCACTGGTTCAAAGATAGTCTGGCAGTTACTGGATGCAATTAAGACTATTTGAGATAGGCTAAGGATAGGGCAAAACTACTAAAATGATGGTGCAAATAGAGGACTAAGGCCTTTGAAATTTCAAGTGGGAAAACGTGTTTTCCCTGGGTGTCGCCTATGATAGGGACATCTCGATTTGTTAAGAAAGGAAAGTTGAACTGTATATATATTGGAATCTTTCAAGATTGGGATCAGATAAGGATTATGGCCTTAAATAGAAAAAGAAAAGAAGAAGAACCAAAATTTTGCAACTTTTATTTTTGCAAAAAAATGGACAAGTGCTTAGCCTTTTGGAACCAAAGATGGTTTTGACATGATCGGAAGTGATATGGCATCACTGGAAGTGATGGATACCATTATGAGGCAGAATGAAAGACTTGGGAAAGTAAGGTTTCAATGAGACGTAAATACCCTTATCGGTTTGAGGATGAAGAAAGTTATGCTAATTTTGAAGACAAAATTCCTTTAAGGGGGAAGAATTGTGATGTCTTGAATTTTGACCCATCTCGGGATATATGAAATGGTTATTTTATCAATGCGCTGTTAGTTACGTTTGCTCTGAGTTAGCCCCTCATAAGTTAACTAGCTAGCTGGAAAGGCAATTAAGGATCGATACGCGTACGACTAGTGAATTCAATCAGGGATAGGCTGCTTGATCATAAGAATCAAAGAGGGATGATACCACGCTATTGTAGGCCAATTACTAAACAAAAATAAATCGATTCGGCAGAAGTACGAGATCGGATTACGGGTGATTCCTCACGACTTCGATATTGACTACGAACGACGTTAAACCGATTTCCTATTGGCTTTGTACTTAGCGTGATCAATTAACCTCTCATGATTGCATGACAATCGAAAATTGCCCTGATTTGAATAGGCACAATCGTTGATTGAAATTCTATCAACCATGGGTTAAACTCGTGAGAGCCTCTAAATGCCGCCCAATAGTTAGGTCGTACTAAAGTCGCGATTAATTGATATTAACCACAAATTTCAATCCAGTTTCGAGTATTGAACTTTCAAGGATGTCGAGACTAAAATATTAGATGTTACCTAATTGATTCTCGAATTTATCGGTAAGCCCGGAAATTATCGGAAAAGATTCAATGGGCCGAAAAATTAGAACCAAGAGGAGTTGGACCAACCGAAGGCCCAATGGGCCTTACACCTATAATATCCTAAATTTTGACCCATTTCGAGATATATAAAATGGTTACTTTATCAATGCGCTGTTAGTTATGTTTACTCTGAGTCTGCCTCTCACGAGTTAACTAACTATTTAGAAAGGCAATTAAAGATCGATACGCGTACGGCCAGTGAATTCAATTAGGGATTGGCCGCTCGACCATAAGGATCAAAGAGGAATGATACCACACTATTGCAGGCCAATCAGCGAACGAAAATAAATTGATTTGGTAGAAGTACAAGGTCGGATTGCGAGTGATTCCGCACGACTTCAATATTGATTGCGAATGACGTTAAACCAATTTTCTTTTGGCCCTATACTCAGCGTGAGCAATTAACCCTTCGGGATTACATAACAATCGAGGATCACCCTGATTTGAATAGGTACGATCGGGGATTGAAAAGTTATCAATCACGGGTCAAACGCGTGAGAACCTCTAAAAACCGCTCGAAAGTTAGGTAGTACTAAAGTCGCGATTGATCAATTTTAACTACAAATTTCAATCTGGTTTCGGGTATTAAACTTTCAAGGATGTCGACACTAAATTATTGGACGTTGCCTCATTGATTCTCAAATTTATCAGTAAGCTCGGGAATTATCAGAAAAGGATTCAACGGGTCAGAATTTGGAGCCATATACTAGGGAATTTATGCTTCAAGGGTAAAAAGACCAAATGGCCCCTTTCTAGAAGCTTGAGTAGAAAGTTGTTTTCTCTTCTTCTCTTTCTTTTTTTTTCTTTCTCTCTCCTTCCCCCTCAAGTTTCAGCAGCCCTTTCCCCACGTTCTCTCTTCCCCCACGTTTCTCTCTCTTCCTCCCCACTCTCCCACGTTACCTTCTTTCTCTCTTTCTCTTTTGTTCTTTTCTGTTTTGCTTCAAGAACAGCAGCTTGTGCCATTGTGTTTCCACCAAACCAACCACCATTAGCTGCCATCCTTGTTGCCTTGCCGCAGTCGAGGAACCACCCAACCATCACCAGACCACCACCCCCTTTCCTCTCTCTTCTCTTGCTTTCTCTTCCTTTTCTTTCTGTTTTTGCTATTTTCCCGCCAGAAACCACCATTGCCACTGCCGTCAGAGCCGCCGTCACCACCTAATGTGTAGCCACTGAAGTCCGAGAGCCAACCGCACACCACGGACCACCCCTGGTTGTTGCCGGCCGCTCGTACGGCCGTTTCTACACTGATGCCCCCCTTCCATGTGAACAATAACCCAGGGTTGTTTTGGCCCATTTCAGCCATCGTTTGTCACCCGTTGCCATCCCCAAACTTACCCCTCGTAGCCCTCATCCCCCTTTATGCACCGGTGTCGCTAGATTTCCGACCCAAGTAAGTTAATTTCCTAATCCTTATTTAGGGGTTAATTAGTGTATTTATGTGCTTGTGATTAAATAAGGTTGATTGATTGATTATGGCTAGTTAATTAAGCTGACTAGGGTTAGATTAATTGACCATAGTTAGTAATAAAGTAACTAGGGTTAATTAATTAAAGTAACTAAGGTTAGTTTTAAAGTAACCAAGGTTAGAATTTAATCATGGTTAGGTTAAATTGACTATGGTTGGGTTAATAAATAACCATGGCAAGGTTTATTTATTTTTCTTTATTTAATTAATTTTGGACGAATTTACTATTCACGATTACTATTCACGGTTACTCTTTACGGCACTGTTCATATTGAAGCAAATTTTAGTCTTAATTTGATGTGCTCTTGATTGTTATGGCTTGTTGAATTATTGATTGTGAATTATTCTCGAGAGTTGGGAAAATATACGTTGTTGTTAATTGGTTGGAATTGAATTTCGGTTTGTCGTAATTTTCACGAGTAATTGGATTGTACTACATGACATTATACGTGTGTCAACTGCAATAGCATGTCACGTGAGCACAAATTATGTTGCATTCATGACAAAGTAAAAGCAAAGACAAGAATGAACTGTTTGTTGATGTGTTGCATGGTCAGATTAAAGTTAATATCCCAGTATAGTCATATGATTGCCAATCCTTCGGGGTTGTGCCGTGACTATTGGGTTGCCTGATAGTGGTTAGATGCGGAGTTGCAGTTGAGACTGAGCCCATGCTCCTTAAGGAATGCCGTCGGTGGAGAAGAGCCCATGACGTCGCCGTGCCTCACGGGGGAGGACAATGCTTGGTCTACAACCAATTGACCGCCAACCATAAGGTTGTGCCGTGGCCTTGAGGGTCATAATAATCAGAGCATGTGTAGGCAGTGTGATATGAGAACGTTTTGTGCAATGCTCTGATTATTTGCATGTTTCCTACTACTATGGTGAGGTGGTTGACAGTTTCTGCAGGTTGTATGTGCCAAGGCCAGGTAGGATCGCTTGTGATTGCACCTATTTATTATACTGTCTTTTGTTATCATTTTCTCTAAGGTGGTGTTGGTTGATTTGATGGATTAGGTTGCATGTTAAACTCCCGAGGCGAGCAAAGTTCATAACCAGGGCTTAGGACTTTAACTTGATGAGTTTATCTCAACCATCATGGCTAACCATTTTTAGGTCGGTAGGATGGAGAATCGATGCATGTTACGGTTCGTGGCCGTATTTTGAAGGAGTAGATTAACCCTGGCTTGTTGGTTTCTTTGGCTCGTTAGGAAGATGTCCATGGTAAGTGCTTGTACTTGTAAACTTTTTAGGGTTAATCAGTAGATAAATAAAGCAGTACTTTTGAAAATGTTCTTGTTGGGTTTTCCTACTATCCCTACTTTTGTAATTGACTAAGGGTTTGCGATTCGCTTCCGCATGTGTTTAATTAAAAGATAAAAATAATGGTTGGCAACGCGTCCTAGGACGTCGCATCTATATGACCATGAGAGAACAATGCTTGCCGCGTGCTTGAGGATCAGGGCATGACAATCCCATTGATTTTGGTATTAGAGCCTGGTCAATATATGGAGTAATAAGGTGTGATGGGTTTTGGGATAGTTAGTTAGGAAAACACTCCATGCTTATGTTTGTTTATTATAAGTGGGTTGTTCATGATTTATAATTCCTTGTGGAGTTGGAAATAAGGTTTCTATGATAATTCTATTAGATGAATGATCCTGATTCGAGAGCCCTTAAGGAAGGGCAGTCGAAGGATGGGCTATTGCTAAAGGAAGAGCACTAGGGGATCCTAGATATGATGAAATCCTATAGGCATTGGAAGCCTTGGGTATTGAGACAGGGTAGCAAGCTTAGACTCAAGTTGTTGCTATTGTCGCCGTTGTTGCTGTTGTCTTGCCTTGTAAATTCCATTGGTTGGAAAGGGGATAAACGATTAGTCCATGTTTAAGTTGGTCGAACAGTTCCTAGAGCTAGAACAGTCCAAGTCTGCTAGGGCAAGTAACCCTGAGGTTGCAACCCTCTGAATCAAGGAACTAGAGTAAGTGTTCACATTGCTAATATGCTCAGAGGAAGATAGGATAGCCTTGGCAGAGTACCAATTGCAAGGTAACGTTAGCACGTAGTGGAAAGTAACCCAAGGAAGGGTTTTGCCCAAAGGTATGGTTCTCAAGTGGAGTGTCTTCGTCGAAGCGTTCAACGGATAATACTTTTCTGAGTGCACACGAGAGCATAACCTAACTGAATTCCTACAACTTCATCATAATTGCTTGTCAGTTGTGCAATAGAAGGTTAAGTTTGTAGAGCTCTTGAAGTATGTACAGAGAATGATTGGGAATCTAGTAGACCGAGTCAAAAGTCGAGGATGGTTTGAAATTGGAAATCAAGGATCAATTGGTGCCCTTGAACCTGAAGGACTTTGATGGATGATATGAGAGAGCCCGACTAATTGAAAAGGACATGGCAGAATGAGTAGCTGCATTTGGATTGGTTTGCATCTTATATGGATAATCATCGGCATGGGAAAAGGTTGATGACAAGAAGAATAGCGTTGGGAAAAATCAATATACAACTTAGATGTCAAGTGTCGATTCTATAGATGACAACACAAGATAGTTAAGTGTTCTTTTAAGAAAAGACATGTTTTTGAGTGTGACTAACAAGGTCAAGTCACGAGAAACTATCTCGTTAACCACCAAAGAAGCAACCTTAACAGCCACAAGTGAGGCAACTAATTGAGAATACTCCGTAAAACAACTTCAATCACCCTTTGGTGCAAGAATAAGTGTATGCAGTTACCAGGAAGGAGGCAGAGGATTTGCAGACTGTGACTACTAGTACAACTTTCCAGTGTGATAATGCCGCTTATGCATTAATTGGTTTTTGGAGCTACGCATCTGTTTATAACTGAATATTTTGTTAAGTCATTGGGGGTTAAGACCAACATCGTTGGAAGCGATCCTTAATAGGTTGACCCAATTAAAGGATGAGGTTGTATGCAGTAGGATGTTTAGATTGTACGATGGTCATTGGCAATCAAGAGGAACTGATCAATTTGATTGTTTCGGTAATGTATGATTTTGATGTGCTTGTTGGAAGGGATTGGTTTACTAAGTATCGAGTTACAATGGATTGATATTGAAAGGTAATCCAGCTTAACCCATTAGGTGGGGTTAGTTTCGAGTTTACTGGGATCAAGGAGGACCCTCGATCCCTTTGAAATTCGTTGTTGGAAGTAACTTGTTTATTGGACGAAGGTTGCTAAGGTTATTGGACGATTATGGTTAATTTGTTAGTTATTGCACCTATGCATTGATTATTGATAGTGTAACCAAGGGACGGTCATGAGCAAGTATCAATTACCAGGGATAGATGACTTGTTTGACCCACTCCAAGGAGCTTCGATATGTTCCAAGATAGACCCAAGGATGGGCTATTAGTAGTTGAGGATTAAAAATGAGGACAAACTAAAGACAACATATCGTGTATGATTTGGTCGATACAAGATTACCGTACTACCGTTCAAGATTAACTAATACATCAGTTGTTTTTATGGATTCGATGGATTGAGTGATTAAGATGTATTTAGATCAATTGTAATTGTGTTTGTGAGCGATATATTAGAATATTCAAGGAATTAAGAGGAACATGAACAACACTTGAGGGTGGTGCTATAGACCATTCGAGAGCATAAATAATATGACAAGTTTAAAAAGTGCGAGTTTGGGTTTACTCGCGTTGTTTTGTTGGTCATATAATTTTGGACAAAGGAATTTATATGGATCCGCTAAGATCAAGGCAATCATTAATTGGTCAAGACTTATGACAGTGACAGAGGTTTGGAGTTTCTAAGTAGGATAGATTATTATAGACGATTCGTAGAAAGGTCCTCTGATATGAAGGTTAATGAAGGACATAAGAATTTGAATGGACGAATAAGTGAAATTTTTAAGAGCTTAAGTATAAGCTGATTACCGCATCAGTTTTGAGGATTTAGTCTAGTATTGGAGAATACGAGATTTACAGTGAGGCGTCGTATAAGGGATTTGATTGCGTTGTAAGGCAACAAGGAAGATTAGTTGCTTACACGTCACGATAATTGAGGTCATTGGATTTAATGGAAGTCAAATAAGTTTTATCTTGATGATTTGAGGAGTTGTAGGTTTGGGATCATAAGAGATGATCTATTAAATGGCGATAATCTTTGATAAGATTCATAGTGGATGACTTATTGCTCGGAAGTCTTAGATTTGATTAAGATATGAATTTACCCAAGGTGGATTATTTCAAAAGATAAATAAGATAAGGATTTGAGGAATGGATTTTTGTCTTCGGTGGATTAAGAGTTAATTATCCCTTGATGCTAGATGGATGGGTGGTGAAATAGCATTATCGATGATTTATTCTCAAGGTATTAGTAAGGATTTGAAGAAGTATCTAAAAGCCTTTAATGTGATAAATGACATTTGGTTTGCACTAATTTTCAAGTGGTTGAGGTGAATTCTTGATTTGGTTATTAAATGGACGTGAAAGAAATGTTGAAAGAAAAATTGGTGGTTTATGGAATTTGGACAGCAATTTGATGGAAATTCGGTGAATCAGATTTCAAGTGTCGATAAGTGACCCCGTGGAAACGAGCTCATGGGTTGACAAGCTGGAGAAAGTTTTGCACTTTGAGGTGCTCAGATGAGGTTAAAACCGTGAGGCTTGGTATGGGATAGGCCAAAGCAAATAATACCTATATGAGATGGTGCATGTCAAAAAGGGACTTTTGCCAGTAGTGGTGCAGTTCGAAGATGCTCCTAACGACTAATCTGATGAGGGCGGGGAGTGGTCGTCGGGGCCAGAGTGCTTGAGCAAGGAGCGACTCCTGGTAGACTTCTAGGATGTCAAAAGGGACAGAAATGAACTGAACTATGTACTGTGCAAAAAGAGAGTGCTTATGGGATAAGATTTTATCGGAGTGGTATAGCAGAAATATGGTAAGTTTGTGGAACTCCAGTTTATGGAATGAGGTCAAGGAACTGGGAATCGATGGTTCAAAAATGGTTTTGCATTTAATGGATGTTGTGAAGATATCAAGGATAGGCTAAGGACAAAGCAAAGGCTGCCAAAAAAAAAAACGATACAAACAAAAGACTAAGACTATTAGAACATTTTATTCAGTATTGTGTTTTTCTTAAGGTGTCGTCGATGAGAGAGACATGTCAATTTGGATGCTACCAATACCTCGGCTTAGTGGTATGCAGGATAAAGTTCTACAGGTCCAACCGAGGATTCGAAACTAAGAGGTGATAGCAAAGTTACTTTTAGCAAAATCGGATAATGCATAGCCTTTTGGAACCAAAGACAGTTTGGGCAGGATTTGAAGTGATTTGGCAGCACTGAAAGGGTGGGATAGCATTATGAGGCAGAATGAACGACCTAGGAGAAGTAAGGATGCAATGAGGCATTAATACCCCCATCAATTTAAGGATGTCGAAAGTCCTGCAAATTTCGAGGACGAAATTTTGTTAAGGGGGAAGAGTTGTAACATCCTGAATTTGACTCATTCTGGGATATATGAAATGGTTATTTTAGCAATGCGCTATTAGTTATGTTTACTCTAAGTTGGCTCCTAACGAATTAACTAACTATTCGAAAAGGCAATTAAAGATCGATATGCATACAACCAGTGAATTCAATTAGGGATAGGCTGCTCGACCATAAGGATCAAAGAGAAATGATATCACACTATTGCAAACCAATTAGCAAATGGAAATAAATCGATACGGCAGAAGTATGAGGTCAGATTACGGGTGATTCCGCATGACTTCGATATAAACTATGAATGACGTTAAACCAATTTCCTTTTGGCCCTGTACTCAGCGTGAGCAATTAACCCATCATGATTACATGACAATCGAGGATCACCCTGATTTAAATAGGCACGATTATGAATTGAAAAGTGTAACATCCTGAAATTCGAGCCCTTTGAGGGAGGAATGAATGTTAATTTCGTCAATGAATTATTGGTTGATCTCAATCAAAACTGATCACTCTCGAGATACTGACATTGAAGGGAAAGGCTAATGAGGACAGAACTCGTGCGACTTAAGAACTTGACCTAAGAAAACGACTCGACCATGAGACTTGCGTAAGGATGATCCTGTAGATATGTAGGCCGATTCTAGGGACAAATAGAAGTCAATTCGTGAACAGAACATAATGGGACGACGGGTGATTCCATTTACTATTATCAAGCCCGCGAATGACCCTATGTTGATCCTTCGTAATCATGTACTTTGAAATCAGAATCTATCCTTCGCAATTTCATATAGTCAAAGGACGTCCATGTGTCGAGAAGACTTGAATGTGAATTGGCACAAGTCGGTTATTCATGAATCCTCGAAGCCGCTTATCAGTCTGAGTAGTACCAAAATGGCATTTGGGTGAAATTGGCATGGCATGAGAATCCAAGATTAGAATTTGAATTTTTGGGAATGTCCGAGATAGACTTTTGGTCAATGCTTCTGCGATAGTTGATAGTGCCGATTCAGCCGAGTATTTGGAAAAGGGATTTTTGGACCGAGGAAACGAGCCTATGAGGACGTGGGTCGAGCAAGATCAGTGTGAGCCTCATGCCCAAGGTGAGACAGCCGCCATGGAGGCCTGAGGCAAGAAAGTGAGCCCGTTGGACCAAACCAACCATTTACCCTTCCAAGCTCGTTGTCTAACATTGAGCCGTTTCGAGCCCAACAAAGTCCCAAGCTCTTTCCTATTCATTTTCTAGCCCATTTCTTAGGCCCACCCTTCATTTTCAGCCCAAGGGCAGATTGGGAAATGTGCAAGGTCAAAATAGCCAAAATGCCCTTGGATATTTTGAAGGAAAGACAAAGGAAGAGAGAAGATGATGTCATCTTTCTTGGGGACTTGAACCAGGCCATTAATGGCCTTAATGAGCTTATCCTTCAACCTTCATTTCACTCTCTCTCTCTCTCTATCCCCTTCAACCCTCCAAAACCGCACACATTTCTTTGTTTTCCTTTCCTTCTTGTAGTTTCGACTTCTGACCTTCCTCTGAAAATCGAGTTGTTAATGGCCTTCCCGTGTGAATCACGACCCGTGCCACCCACCATTGTGTTCAAGAGACAAAATCTGTTTAGATGACATTGGTCGTTTGTTGAACAAAGTCGCTGGCTGATCCGTACGGCGGCTGAAATTCGGCTGCTCACTGATCGCCCACTGAAGTGACTAGCCTACCCAGTTCCGCATTTTCCTCAATTTCTCTCCCATTTTGACCAAACAACCACCCATACTAGCCACTAGCAATTGTCCCCGACTCCCTAGTGCCGCCGGTTGCCGGCCCACCGCTCACCGGAGCTTCGGCCAAGCCGTTTTTCTCCAACCAACCCCTGTCCTCCTCCTACAATGCAGTTTTTTAGAAGTTTAGTGGGAGTCCGAGTTTGTTGCTGCTGTTCTCAACCCCGGGACCGCTTTGGATCGTCGTGGTAGAGGTCCCTAGGTGTCGAGTTCGTCACCCCCGCCACATTCGTGTTGCTGGCCCTCTTAACAGGTGAGTTTAGCCCCTAATCCTTATTTAGTGCCTAAACTTCCTAGGGTTAATTAGTAGATAAATAAAGTAGTACTTTTGAATGTGTTCTTGTTGGGTTTTCCTACTATCCCTATTTCTGTAATTGACTTGGGGTTTGTGATTCACTTTTGCATGCGTTTAATTAAAAGATAAAAATAATGGTCAGCGACGCATCTTGGGACGTCGCATCTAAATGACCACGAGAGAATAGGGGCTGTCGTGTGCTCAAGGGTTGGAGCATGACACGCCTATTAGGGGTCAGCCACATGGGCCCCAAGCTAGCCCAAGTAGGCCCAATTAGGCCCACCATGCCCAACTTCAAGCCTTGGGCCCATTTGCATTTTCCAGCCCATTTCTCAACAATTTGAGCCCAAACCAATTTTATTCAAGCCCGTATAAAATCTTGGCCCATATACAAGTATAGTACGGTATACTATACTTTGAGAAATTACCATTTTACCTCTTCTAGAAGTGGCATTTAATTTTGGAGGACAAAATGTAAGAAAGTCAAGGGAAATGATGGATTTTTGTGGAAAGTTGATGAAGCCAATTGGAGAAGGCTTCAAGGAGAGAGAGTCTTCATCTTTTCTCTCTCTTTCCTCTCTCTCTTCTCTCTCTCTATCCTCCTTGGGCGTCCAGCCCCCTGCCCTCTCCCTTTTCTCCCTCATTTTCTCTCTTTTGCTCTTGTTTTCTCCATGTCTCTTCCCCTTGGATGCCCCCTTGATCACCTGGACCACCATCATCCGCCATCCTCACCAACTTACCACTGTTTTGGAGCCACCGTGCCATTATGGTGCTGCCCGTTTGAGGCCGCCCAAGCCGCACCTCTCTCTCTCTCTCTCTCTCTCCACCAGAAACCGCCTCCACCGAGACCCATTTTTGCCAAGCACCTCCATGACATTGTGGACGTAGCCGTGCATAGCCCTCGTCACCGCCATCGCGCTCGTGTCGTCAAAATGGTCATCGGGTGAGTTTACGTTCTAATCCCTCGATTAATCCGTTAAACTTGCTTAGGGTAAACTAATTATGGTTAATCTTAGTTAGGGGTTTAATTATGGTTAACTAAGGTTAAGAGGGCTGGTTAGGGAGATAACCAAGGTTGGATTATGGTTTGGTTAATTAACCAAGGTTGGGTTAATTAACTAGAGTTGGATTATGGTTGGGTTAATTAACTATGGTTGAAGCATGGTTTGGTTTGTTAATCATAGTTAGTTTGGATTAAATCATTAATATTTCTTAGTTCTTATTAATTGTGATTAATTAGACTAATCAAGGATTAGGGATTAATCTTGATTAGCATTATTTTATTAAAAAGGATTATTTTCTTTTAATAATTTATTGATTTATGAAATTCAGAATTCATATTATTATTTATTAAATTTTGATAGTACTGTTCATGAGTTACTATTCATACAGTACTATTCATGTAGAATTAAATTATAGTCTTAATTCAATGCATTCATGATTGTTAAGGCATGTTGAATTGTTGCTTGGATCAATAGAGTATTAATCGTATGATTGAAATTGTCGAGTGCTTAATTGCTTTGATAATTATGCCTTGATGTTTGTGTATTTTTTGCCTGAATCTTATGATGTTTTCTTGCACGTACCATGCTATTTGATGTTTGCATTGCCTTGAAAAATGTTTGCCTCATGCAAAACCCAAAGTAGTAATTTTTACAAGGATTTTTATGGACATAAAAAAGGGAAACCTTGAGTTGTCGGTTGTATATGTCAAGTTTTATATTTTAAATGAGGCCAGTATGTTTAAAAAGTAAAGCATGCAAAGTTTGACGGGTTTTCAATAATTATGTGACAACGTACGATTATTTTCCTGAAACTTTTATATGAAAAATGTGCAGTGATTTATTATGTTGAGCATGTACCACATTTGCATTGGCTAAAATGCAAGATTAAAATGGATCGTTGTAGTATGCTCGTGTGGTCACATAAATGAACCCATCACCCCAGCGGGAGATTGAAGGATGAAGTCCAACTTGTTGAAAATCCCGGCGGGAGTTCGGATGCGGAGTCGCGATAGAGGTCGGGCCCATGCTCCTTTGGGAATGCCGTCTTGGGAGGAAGCCCTTGACATAGCTGCGCCTCATTGGGGAGGGTGATGCCTGGCTATGCTAGTAGACTTCGGCGGGAGTTCGGTTGTAGCCTTGAGGGGCGTTAATAATCGGAACACGTGTAAATGCAATGGTGCATGTGAAATATATTGCGACGTGTTCTGATTATGCATGTACTATTTGCACTGACCATGACATGCATGAGGTACCGTGCAAGGTGTGACAATGGTCAGGTGAGATTGTATGCGATACGACTCAAATGTGATTGATTAATGCAGTGCCAAGAGTACAATATGCATTAATTGTGGCATGCATGTGTATTTACCATGCAGGGTACGGCATGACCGGGTAAGGTTGCCTGCGAGTCGATTGCTTGTCGATGATATTAATGGAATTACTGAGTAGATCAAGTCATTGACTAGGGCAAATATGAATTGTTTTCCTATTGATCTGCTTGAGTGAAATTGGGCACGTGATAGGTACCTCGAGGTGAGTTGGCGTCCTAACCAGGGCTTAGGGCGATAACTCACTGAGATTATATCTCATTCGTCATGGTTAAACATTTTCAAGTCTGTAGTTATGACATCTATACCACCATGGATTGGATAGTGCTGGAGCATGTCGTGGAGGGTAGCAGGTTGGTGTACCCGATAGTTGAAGGAAGTAGATTAACCCTGTTTAGTGTATTTTGATGACTAAGTCGCCTGATTGAGGGACTTGTGGATAAACTTCTTAGGGTTAATTAGTACAAGAATAAAAACAACGTTACTGCTATGTTTGTGGTCTTTCTGCTATCCTTGTTGTTTATTGACTGGGTGTTATTTAATTGCTTCGACATGCGTTTAATCGCAAGATAAAAAGAATGGTTGGCGACCCGTCCTGGAATGTCGCATTCATTTGACCAAAGTGAAGCGGTTGTCGCGTGCTCGGGATTCAGGGCGTGACAATATATCCATCAAACACAAAGCTTCCCATGTGTCCCGCATGCTTATCGATAATGGGTCCGCTCTAAATATATGTCCATTGGTCACTCTTCACTGCGTCAAGATAGATCGGTCTAAGATACATGCTGCAAAGACTTGCGCACAAGCTTTTGATGGAACATGGAAGGAGGTGATTAGAGAGATCCAACTTGATGTGCCAATAGGACTGATAGTCTTCAACATCCCCTTTCAAGTAATGGACATCCCTACCACATTTAATTTTGTGTTTGGTCATCCTTGGATATATACTATTAGGGTTATGCCATCAAGTCTCCATCAAAATGTGAAGTTTGTGATTAAAGGGAAGTTAGTCACTATCCATGGCAAGGAAGACCACTGAATTTATCATGAGACCATTGTTCCCTATGTCAAGCTAGATTACAAGCTTGAATCAAGTTGCCACTCATTTGAGTTGGTGTCCACCATTCATGTTTCTCGAAGTTCATTGCTACTCACTCTTGAAGTTTCAAATGATGTTGTTATGGTTGGAAGGGTGGTGGTTGGAAATGGTTTTGTTCTTGGCCACGGTCTTGGAAGAAGATGTTAAGGCATTAGGAACCCTATTGAAGCCCCTCAATGGTCTTGTTTCGCTAGATTAGGGTACCATGGAGAAAGTGGAGAAAGTTCTGGAGGGTAGAGACAAGAAAAACAAAACTTACCACTTAGACAAGGATAAGAAAGGGATGGAGGAGATGTGATAGGCACCCTCGGACATCCGAGTGGCAAATTTGACTGCTATATGAAGTACTTGGCTGCCTTTAGTTTTTACATTGACCCCGTGACATTATTCTGGATGGGTGGGGTGGTATGGATGATCCTACACCTCCAAAGATAGAGAACCCTAATGCTACATTGGAGGGAATCACAAGCCTGTTTGATGATCTCTTCATTGGCGCCATTGAAGAAGAACCTTCAGAGGGAATGGGTGCAAGCCCACAAGAGTAACTCATCTATTGTTCTTGCACATTTCCCTAGGTAGGAATTTTTATTGCTTTTTGGGGATTGTTTTTGATTTTTGATTTTTTTGCTTTCTTTTTAGGGCTTGAATATTGCATTTTCCATTCAATAAGATGTAATTGATTGATGAATATCAATGAAATTACAAGTTTTTTAAGAGCATGATGAGGTACATTGAACTAGCCTAATGATTATATCCAATCAATAAAAGAAAAGGCAAAAATCCAAGGAGAATTCTAAGGCCTAGGCTTCATCATGCTTTCTCATGTCAAAAATCTCAAAACAAATGTTTTTGCAAAAGATATCTAAAAAATGTTTTTACGAAAAAAGAGATCTAAACAAAAATCTTTAAAAAATTGGACAAAAATGTCATTTAGCCTTGTTTGTCTTTCTAAATTAGCCACTTTGTGTTTTAGGTACAATCCTATGGCATGCAAAGGTATGGGAATAGTCCAACCTAATATAGTAAGCAATGATAATGACAATCTTAATGAGGACTCCATTGAGGTACAACAAAATTGGGAGTAGCATGAAAAACCCAAAGCTCTCATCTCTGACCACACCATCACTATTAGTTGGAGCAATGCTAGAGAAGCCAAGGAAATGTAGATAGGGGCAACTCTCCCTAAAGAAGAGGTTAAGTGGTTGCTGAAAGATTATTAAGATGTCTTTACCTAGACATATGTCGATATGCCGAGTTTAGATTCGTCCATTGTGGGGCATTCTTTGCCTACTAATTAGGACATGCATCATAAGAAGCAGAAGCAGAGGCTACGAAGAACCAAGCCCGAACTCTCGAAGAAGATAGAGGAAGAAGTGATGAAACTTCTGAAAATGGATTCATTGAAGTCTCACAATACCATGAATGGGTGGCTAATATAGTACCAATGATGAAGAAAGATGGCCGAGTTCGGATTTATGTCAATTATTGAGACTTGAAGAAGGCTAGCCCGAAAGATGATTTCCTATTACCACATATAGATGTCCTTGTGGATAGTAGTACTGGGTTTGAACTATTCTCATTTAGGGATGGTTTTTTCGAGTACAACCAAATAAGGATGAAGGAGGAAGACAAGGAGAATACTGCATTTATCCCCATTGGACTAAAAAATGCAAGGGCTGCTTATCAGCGAGCCATGGTAACACTATTCCATGATATGATGCATAAGGAGATTGAGGTTTACATTGATAACATGATTGCAAAAACTCAACCTAGAAGAAGCCATGTCGAGACCCTAAAGAAGTTATTTGATCAGCTTCTTGAATTCAACCTTTGCTTGAATCCTGCCAAGTGCGTGTTCAGGGCTACATCTAGTAAATTACTCGAGTTCATTGTAAGTAGTTTAGGGATCAAGATCGATCCATCTAAAGCTAAGGCCATATGTGAGTTGCAACCTCTATCAACAGTCAAAAAGGTTTGAAGTCTTTTAGGGAGATTGAATTAGATTGCCCGATCCATTTCCCAACTTTCTGAGATTGCCAAACCATTCTTCGAACTCTTAAGGAAGAATGTGCAAGTCAATTGGAATGATGAATGTCGAGAGGCATTCAACAAGCTAAAGTAATACTTGATGAATCCGCAAGTTATTGTCCCACCGTTACAAGGACATCCTTTGATTCTCTATCTCACCATTCACAATGAATCATTGGGTGTGATGTTGGCTTAGGAAAGTCTTGTCGATTAAAATGAACAAGCCATTTATTACTTGAGTAATAAATTCACTATCTTGGAGTCAAAAATTTCTGATGCCGAAAAAACTTGCGTTGTGTTAATGTGGGTGTTACATAGACTGCGACAATATACATTGCATTACCAAACATTTTTCGTAACTGAGAACAATCCAATTAAGTACTTACTTGATCGGCCAACTTCGGTAAGTAGGTTAACTAAATGGCAAATTTTGATTTTAGAATTTGATGTGCAATTTATGCCATAGAAGTCAGTTAAGAGCCAAGTGATTGCTCACATATTGGCCGAAAATCTTGGAGTCTTGAATGATGATGACCATTCCTAAGATGACCGCATCTTGTATGTAAGTGAAGATTCATGGACCATGTTCTTTGATGGAGCTGTAAACTTATTTGATTCTAGCACTGGGGCAATTTTGATATCCCCAAACTAGAGGCAATACTAAGAAGATCCCCAGACAATCTAAGGGCGCGCTGAAGGAAAACATACTTAGAAAGCCCAAATAGCAAGAAGGCAACATGTTTGGAATTGGAAATTGGGCCAGACTTCAGATGACTTTTTTGTAAAATTTGCCATAGGAAAGAGCACTGTCATCAACGAACCTGAGATGTTATAGGTGGACCATTGTCCCAATGACATAGGCATCCAGAAGAGTGATCGACATAGGTTTCAAGGGAAAAAGAAACAGTTAGTTGATGGAGTCAATAAGCCAATGGCGGAACCAAAAGAGCTAGATTTAAATCCTAATCGAAGTAATTATACTAAAGACAGTGTCAATGCCGGCCTTTTTCCAAACATAACGTATTCACTCCACAGACTTCATCAGGTACCATTTGTAGAAATTTACGTCAAAAAGGGGAAAACCCCTACATCGTTGAGACTCAATAGACCAAATATCTACGATAAAGGGTCTTTGGAAAGGAAGCAATTCTCCACTTCTTCGATGGAAAATTGTTACGTATCATCTAACTCAATAATTTGACGATAAAATTTAACATAAATTAATGAAAAATAAATTTATCACAAATATACTAGATAGGGTTTTTTAATGGTCAAAAACTTAATTTTGATAAATCTATCATAAATATATTAGTTTGAGATATTTAGTAGTCAAAAAATTAATTTAAAGTAAATTTGTCACAAGTATACTATTTTAGGATTTTCCATAATATTATTCAAAGATAAAATATCCAATATAGGTTTCAATGGATAAAACAACCAACTAGAGGGGACTTATTTTTTTCCCGATAACTTATCATCCCTTTGGTGATAGCTTATCACTTAATTCTTCAATAGCTTATCACCTTTTCCAATTGCCTATCATGATAGCCTATCACCTTAATTATAATTAATTATAATTAATCCATGTTAATTAAATTAATTAACCCTAACCATGGTTAATTAACTACCGTAGTTAATGAACCTAACTAATCATCAACCATGGTTACTTTTTCTAACCATGGTTACTTTATCTAACCAATGTTAATTAACCTAACCATCTCTCAACCATGGTTACTTTATCCAATTAAGTTTAATTAACCTAACTAACCTCCTAATCAAGATTAACTGTAATCTAAACTAACCATAAGTAAGCTTAACAGACTAATCAAGGGATTAGAACGTAAACTCATTCAGCAACGATTCTGATGACACGAGTGCAACGACAACAGCGAGGACAACGCATAGCTACTATGAACACGTCACGGAGGCACTTAGCAAAAATGGGTCTCGGTAGAGGTAGTTTCCGGTTCGGTGAAATCGAGAGAGAGGGAGATGGGTGGACGGCACAAGTGGGTGAACGGCAAGCGTGCATGACGGTTTGGATGGCTCCAAAACAATGGCAAGGCGGCAAGGATGGCAGGTAGTGGTGGTCCGAACAGTAAGAGGGTGTCCAAGGGGAAGAAACAAGAAGGAAAGAAGAGGAAAAGAGAGAAAAATGAGAGAGAAAAGGGAGGAGGAAGGGGCTGAACGCCTAAGAGGGGAAAAGGAGTGATGGAGGAGAGAGAAAGATGAAGATGATTTCCCTTGAAACCTTCTCCAAGAAGCTTCATCAATTTCCCAAAAATTTCCGCCATTTCCCTTGACTTTTTCTCTCCTTTGTCCTCCAAAATTGAACGCATCTTCTAGAAAGGGCAATTTTGTAATTTCCCCAAAGTATTGCATATCATACTATATGCATATACGGGCCAGAATAAAATTAATTTGGGCTCAGAAGGATGAGAAACAGGCTAGAAAATGCTAATGGGCTCTAATGGGCTTCCTTTGGCCCATTTGGGTGGGTGCGCTTGGTTGGGGCCCACTTGGCTAACCTACATTGGGCGTGAGGCCCATTGGACCTTCAATCGATCCAACTCCTTTTTCGTCTCCAATTCTTGGCCTGTTAATCATTTTTCGATAATTTTCGGGCTTACCAATATATTTGAGAATCAACGAGTCAATGTCTAATATTTTAGTCTTGATGTCTTTGCAAGTTTGATATCTAAAATTGGATTGAAATTCATGGTTAAAATCGATCAATCGCAAGTTTAGTACAACTTAACTATCGAGCGGCGTTTAGGGGTTCTCACACATTTGACTCATGGTTGATAGCTTTTCAATCCACGATCATGCTTATTCAAACAAGGGCGATCCTCGATTGTCATGTAATCATGAGAGGTAATTGCTCACTCTAAGTAAAAGGCCAAAAGGAAATTGGTTTAATGTCGTTCATAGTTAATATTGAAGTCGTGCGGAATCACCCGCAATCCGACCTTGTATTTCTGCTAAATTAATTTATTTCCGTTCGCTAATTTGCCTGCAACAGCGTGGTATCATCTCTCTTTGATCATTATGGTTGAGCAGCCTATCTTTGATTGAATTCATTGGTTGCATGTATATTGATCTTTAATTGCCTTTCCAAATAGTTAGTTAACTTATGAGGGGCCAACTTAGAGTAAATGTAATTAATAGTGCATTGATAAAATAATCATTTCGTATATCCTGAGGTTAGTCAAAAGTTAGGACGTCACATTTGGCATTCTTCCATCCTTACTCGAGCCTTTGGTGGCCACCCCTCCCCTCTGATCTTTCTCTCTCCTCCCATCCAACGCTCGCTTCCTTTGCTGGTTTGACGCTGATTCAGTTTGGTTTTGAACTGGATCAAGGTCAAAGCTCCCTCAAGCCTTTTCTGACATCCTCCAGCGAGTCGCGATGGTCCTTGAGGCATCATCGAGGCTTTTTGCTGCTGTCTTGCAGATTTGATTGCGAATTGGAGTTTAGTTTAGCTGAAATTGTATAAAAGGTAATGATTTGAACCTCAAATCCGATTTAGCAAGGCTGCAATAGGTAGCCAAGGATAGAATTTTCCCTAGAGACTCCTATGAACTTGATTTTGATGCTATTTGGCTGCTATGAGGTTGATTGAATGATTGATGATCATATTCTTGAAGATGAACTTGTTCTGCAAATTCGGATCCTTGGATCATACTTTCTGTTGTGCTGGTTCTTAGCTGTTAAACATCGTCAAATGCTCTTGAGGCCTTCTCGACATTCGTAGAGAATGTTGAGAGGTTCGTTTTGATATTACATACCCTGAACAGACATCATTTGCTACCTGAATTCCTCTTAGTAAGTCACGGATCAAGTCTGGAAAAAAGTTGCAGAAGCTTGTTTTTCATGTTTTACCCTATGTTATGTCACGCCCCGACTCTTGAGCTCGCGGCAACCCCATTACCATGGTCGATTGAAAGCGACGTCCCAAGACCCACTGACGACCATTCATTTTATCTTTCTTTAAGCGCAAGCGGAAGACGAACCATCCCCAGACAAACAAACAATCAAACAGGGATAGAGGGATGAACAGCAATAACAACAGCAACTACTCATTTATACATCTTACTAGATTAACCAACGGAGGATCGTTTTCCAAATTACAAGCCCGACAAAAAGAGCCGATCCATCCTCTAAGCCAAACCAAAAAAAAACTAGGCTAATCCAACAGTACACAAAGAACCCTCGGGTTCAACACCACGGTCACTCGGACTCATCGGACTCAAGCTCCGTCGAGTCAATCACTGGAGGAGCGGGGGCAGGATCCTCCACTGTGGGTACGCCATTCTAAGGACCTGAAAATATTTAACCATGACGGGTTGAGATAAAATCTCAGCGAGTTCTTCCCCTAAGCCCCGGTTAGTACGCCAACTCAACTCGGGGTATCTCTCCAGAACCACCCCTCACTCAACCCAACAACAAACAACCAAAACCAAACAACAGCCAACAACAGACAGGGCAACCCACAATCAATATTCGGTTCACATGCAACCTTACCCGGTCTGCCATACCCTGCACGTCAAATCTCATACAATGCAAGCAAGGCACACGGCCGTTAGATGAAACAGTTCACCAATCACATGCGAATCGCGTCACAAGCGATCTTACCTGTCAATTGCCACACCCTGCACGACTGTCAACTCATGCGTGCGTACCACAAATCATCACGACATTAAGAGCATGCGAATAATCAGAGCATCTCACACAACTTTCTCATGCCTCACATCCACACATATGCTCCGATTATTACGACCACTAGGGTCACGGCACAACCTTATGGTTGGCAGTCTATCGGTCGAAGACCAGGCATCGTCCTCCCCCATGAGGCACGGCGACATCACGGGCTCTCTCCCATCGACAGCATTCCCTATAGAGCATGGGGCCCGCTCACTGCCGCAGCCCCGCATCGACCCTTTGTCGGGCGACCCAATGGTCACGGCACAACCCCAATGGGGATTGGCGGTCATCCGGCTCAACCGGGCTATCAACTTTAATCTGACCATGCAACACATCAGCAAACAGTTCATTCTTGTCTTTACTTTTGCTTGGTCGTGAATGCAACATCGTTCATGCGCTCATGTTCATGCGACATGCCATTTCAAATAACCCACGCAATATGTCATGCGATCTCACTCGACAATTTCCAAACTTCAATTCAACCAACACTCGATCACGCAATTCATCAATATTCACGAGTATAATTAACAATCGGCACTTCAATAAATCATAACCACCAAAAACACATCAAATTAAGACAAAAATTAGCTTCAGCATGAACAGTGTGTGAACAGTAATTGTGAACAGGGCTCGTGAACAGTAATTGTGAAACAGTGCTCGTGAACAGTAATCGTGAATAGTGCTCGTGAACAGTAATCGTGAATAGTGCTCGTGAACAGTAATTATGAACAGTGATTTTTCCGAAATTCAATTAATTAAAAAATTTAATCCAGAAATTAAACAAAACATTAATTAAAACAATTAATCAATTCAAATCATGCTTAATTAATCACATAAACACAATTAATCCCAAATTAAGCACAATTAATCTTAATAAGCAAAATTAAGCTAATCTAATCTTAACCATCTATCTAACCACCTATCTTAGGGCTAATACAACTTAATTAAACCCCTTAAACCAAATTTAACACTAACTAACCAACCCTAAGCAAGTTTAGGCACTAAATAGGGATTAGGAGCTAAATTCACCCGTTAAGCGGGCTGGCGACACGGACGCGGCGGCGGCGACAAACCCGACACCCAGGGATCTCTACCACGACAATTCAAGGCGGTCCCGAGCTCAAAACAGCAGCAACAAACTCGGAATCCCTCTGCAGCCTCTGAAAAACTGACTGCACAGGAGGAACGGGCTGACCGGAGCTAAAACGAGCTGGCCGGAGCTCCGGTGAGTTGGTGGCCGGTGACCGGTGGCTCCTGGGGGTTGAGGGGGAGTTGTGGGTGGCTGGTGTGTCGGTGGTTTGGTAAAAAATGGAGAGAAACGGAAGAAAAGGCGGAGCTGTGCAGGGGGCGACGCTACAGTGACGGACGGAGGACCGGTAACTTCTGGCCACCGTATTGGTCTGAAGGAAGCTCCGTTCGGCGATCGGCCATCGCGAACAGTACGGAATTTCTGTGCTGAACATTTTGATAGGTGGCACGGCCCGAGATTCCACCGGGAAGGCAACAAACAACTCAAATTTCGGTGAGAGGTCCAAAGCAGAAACTGCAGAAATTGCAAGGAGAAGCAATGGGAAGAGGGCTGCGATTTTGGAGAAGATGAAGAGGAGAGAGAGAGTGAAGTGAGGGCTGGAGATAGGCCTCATTAAGGCCATTAATGCTTGCCCCAACTTGCCAAGCAAATGACCTCATCTTCTCTCTCTTCCTTTTGACTTTTCTTCAAAATATCCAAGGGCATTTTGGTCATTTCCACCTTGCACACTTCCCAATGTGCCCTTGGGCTGAAAATGAAGGGCGGGCCTAGGAAATGGGCCGGAAAATGAATAGGAATGGGCTCGGGAATTTATTGGACTCGAATCGGCTCAGGTTTAGACAGCGGGTTCAGAAGGGTAAATTGGTCGGTTTGGTCCAACGGGCTCACTTGCTTGCCTCGGGCCTTCCATGGTGGCTGTCCCACCTTGGGCGTGAGGCCCACACTATTCTTGCCCGGCCTACATCCTCGTAGGCTCGTTTCCTCGGTCCGAAAATCCCTTTTCCTAATACTCGGCTTAACTGACACTGTCGACTATCTAAGAAGCATTGTCCAAAAGTCTTTCTCGAAAGTTCCTGAAAATTCGAAGTCCAATATGGATTCTCATGCCATGTCAATTTCGCCCGAATGCCATTTTGGTACTACTCAGACTAATAGGCGGCTTTGAGGATTCGCGCGTAACCGACTCATGCCAATTCACGTTCAAGACTTCTCGACACATGGACGTCCTTGACTACATGAAATTACGAAGGATCGATTCTTATTTCAAAGTACACGATTATCAAGGATCGACATAGGGTCGCTCGCAGGTTCGATAACAGTAGACGGAATCACCCGTCATCCCATTACGTTCTGTCCGCGAATTGACTTCTATTCGTCCCTGGAATCGGCCTGCATGACTACAGGATCATCCTCACGCAAGTCTCACGGTCGAGTCGTTTTCCCAGGTCAAGTTCTTTAGTCGCACGAGTTCTGTCCTCATTAGCCTTTTCCCTCAAGGTCAGTATCTCAGGAGTGATAAGTTCCGAGTAAGATCAACCAACAATGCATTGGCGAAATTCACGTTCATTTATCCCCCAAAGGGCTCGAATTTCAGGATGTTACATGTTAGCAATTTTATCCATTTTTTGCTGATTTTTTTATTGAAATCTAGAGCTAAGTTTTTTGGAACAAGTTAAATGGTTGAAATCCTCTTAAAATTGTCGTTAGGTCATTCTGCCACTAATTTTACCTGATTTTAATATTTTTGCCAATTTTCTATAGATTTTTTAGTTCGTATTTTCAAGTCACATCCTTCATGGAAGTTGTTCCATAAGACTTGATCTATGACATATCTTTTTTCTAAATTTTTCTGAGAAATGTGCCCCGATGCACGCTTTTGTGAATTGATTGTGGGCCTGTTTGGTTCAGCTTTGGGCAAATGCCCTTAGGAAAATACAAGTATCTTTAGGTTGAAGGGGTTTTCCGAAATGCAAATACCGTTTGGTAAAATGAAATTTTTCATTGCAATGCGAAGCAACTTTGGCCTAAATATCGTTTGGTAAACACTACATTTTGTAAAGCACTTTGACTAAATTTATTTTTTAATAAAAAATTTGTAATTTATTTTTTAATTTATTCACCTCCGGGGCCGTCGGACAGCATCGCCTGAGGTCGGCGACCTCAGGCGGTGGTCAGCCGTCGCCATCACCTGGGTCGCGCGAACCCAGGCGACAGAGTCGGTCGCTTGGGCTCATGACCCAGGCGACAGTGACGGTCGCCTAGGCTTGCGACCCGGGCGACGGCGACGGTCGCCCGGGCTTGGTCGCGGTCACCTCCGTTGCCGGGCGCGCGACCCGGGCGAACACCACCGGGGTCGCGTGACCTTAGCCGACGATCGCCGGTGTCAGTGACGCCTTGGCCGGCGGTTACTTGGGTTGTGGACACCTTGGCTGGTAGTCGCCGGCATCGGGATGCCTTGGCCGGCGGTCTTTAGTCTCGTTGGCTCCTCGGAGAAGATGAACAATGCAACTTGCATTTGCAAGATGCAACTTCCCAAAGTCACTCTGGACCTCCCTTGGGCTAAAGGCCTTTAGAGCCCTTTGAAGATGCAATTGTATTTGGCCAAAGCCCTCCAAAAAATGAACCAAACGGGTTCGCATTTGGCCAAGGGTCTTTCGGGACTGAAAGCCCCTTGGCAAAGCTGAACCAAACAGGGCCTGTGATTGTTCAATGCATTTATTCCCTGATTTGGCTTAGTGATTTTTTATCGGCTGATATGTTTGGATATGGAAATTGACTTCAACACAAAAAATATTCCAAAATGTGTCATCTGCAATGTGTGAATTTTTCATAATTTTTAAAACATGTTCATATATCGAGAATGGATGCCATTTGACCTCTGCGCGTGCTGATTTCCTCTAATCTGAGACATTGTCGAATTTTTGTGGATTTTTCTGTGATGATTTGGACTTAGGTTTTCTCCACGAAAGATGTTCACATCTTGCCTATGTTATATAATTGTTTCAGATTTTTTTGAGTTCATATGATGGGCGAAATCTCTTCTGACCTAAACTTGGGTTTGTCTACCCTGTTTCAGTCTGAAATGCATTTGTGTCAAATTAAATGTGCAATTGACATTTTTTGACCAAAATGTCTTCATGAAAGTCAACATTACAGCACATAATCTTTCCAACAAGGTAAGAATCATGTTAATCAAACTTCACATGGTCAATCAATCGCACGAACAAACTTGCTTTCAAGGTTATAATCAAGATTTGGTCAATTGCATCGTGTTTGTTTTGATGATTTTGTAGCATACTTTGTATGCTTATTTAGGCATATATCTCTTAATGAAAATGCTTGAGGTCACATAGCTAGTTTACATGATTTTAATCCAACTCTTGTCACGTCATGTAATTACCCTTAAGCCACACATTTTATGTTAATATTGATACCTCATGTGATGTCATGCTGCATATTTGTGCAAACATCACAAAATGAACATGAAATTGATCCTAATTGAACTTGACACTTCTTAGAAATTTTTAAAGCATTCCTGATGCCAAGTTTGTCTGATTTGCATGTCAATAGACTATCTTTCTATTTTTACAAATTTTCCCTGAAAACTGGAGAATTTGCAAATTCGGATTGCATGTTAGTGTAAATCTGTGTCTGCATTTTACCAATTTCGTGTGAATTGTTCCATGAAGATTTTGTGGGCAGGTCCTTCTTGAATATTAATTTTCATTCTTAGTACTATCTTGTGTTAAAATTTGGTGATTTTTGGACTTCGTTAACATGACCATATTGCCATGGAATTGTTTCAAATTGTTGCTGCCCTACTTTGTCTTTCTGCATTCGATTGAGTTGTATGATTTTTGTATATTCATACGTTGCTTATCTCATGAATATTTCTTCATGAAAGCTATTCCCCATGATGTGTTTAGTGTACCATACTAGACTTGATCGATCCATGGGTCATCTTCAATTGCTTGTCTTTTGATGATGTATTGTGAATTCCCCAGTTTTGCCTACCATGAACAGAATGTGTTTTAGGATTTTTAAAAATTAATGCATGCAGAATCAGCCTCCAGTGTCTTCACAAATTCTGGTCCTCATTTCATAAATTTTGCTCACAAAATTTTTTAGAAAATAAAAAGGCCATTCGATGGTCATTGGATGCATGTGATTTTGCTTGGTGCATGATGAATGTATGAAGTGACCTAGTGTTAGCTCACTAATTGTTTGATTGGATGAGAACTAAGATCTTTGGACTTGTTCACATGTTTTCTTTCAAGCTCTATGCATGTAATTGTTAGATAATAGCGTAAACTCAATGCATGCTCATGGATTAAGCTTGGGGTCATACATTAGAACCTAGTGTTAGTCACTGTGAGTGAATACTAATGATGACTAATTATCATAAGCCGTGTCTAACAATAAATGGGGAAATAGTCTAGTGGCGCATCATGGGTACAACATCAAATGCCGAACCTAAGGTCAACTTGAATAGATTGTTTGTTTCTTGTTTGATTTCTTGACATGCTCTGTTTGTTTTGCATGATTTGATGTTTGTTCCAAATGTAACATGTTTACGTAGCCTTACATTAGAGTTAGAATAGGCTCGAGAAGGCGATCTTGAAGACTACAATGGTCGATGTCCATTCCTACCTACTATTGTATCATTCATTTAATACCCAACATATGTCTCAGGTTTTCTTTCATGTTGTATAAAACTCAGCGAAGTGTGGGTTTTCTTTCTTTCCTTTCTTTTACTTGTTCTTTTTAACATTGCATGATTAGATTTACCATTTTCCTTGGGTGTTTACTTACCGCACTGCAATTTCAATTTGAATTGTTTTCTTTTCTTTTTCATTTTTGTAGGATTAGAATGGCATGAAACCAATATCCACACATAATCACCCTTTTTGTTTTAAATTGCACGACAAAGTAAAGAAGACATGCATGATCATCTTAGGTAAAGGTGTTAATAGAAATATTAACGAAGCCTAAGCCCCCAAACCCTAGATCTTTGGTTGCGCAGAAATCGAAGGAACACTCTAGACTCTCGATTGGGCTTTCTAGCTGGCCCCCAAAATTAAGGCTAGTGGTGACTCCTAACACTTTATCTTAGATTATTTACTCAACTTAGATAATAAAACGAACCTGTCGTGTGGGGTATGAGTCTCATAGAGCACTCACCTTTGTTTAGCATACTCAATAGGATTAAGCCAAAATGATGAAGTGATGCCGTCTTTTGGTGAATACTATGATGTCCTGAAATCTGAGCCCTTTGAGTGATGTATGAACGTGAATTTCGTTAATGCATTGTTGGTTAATCTCACTCGGAATTGATCACCCTTAAGATACTAACCTTGAGGGGAAAGGCTAATGAGGACATAACTCATGCGACTAAAGAACTTAACTTGGGAAACAACTTGACCATGAGACTTGCATAAGGACGATCGTATGGTTATGCAGGCCGGTTTCAGAGATGACTAGAAGTCGATTCGCGGGTAGGGTATAATGGGACAACAAGTGAATCTGTTTACTATTATCGAGATCGCGAACGGCCCCATGTCAATTCTCGGTAATCATGTACTTTGAAATAAGAATCTATCATTCGCAATTTAATGTTAGTCAAGGACGTCCATGTGTCGAGAAAACTTGAACGTGGTTTGATATTGTGTCAAGCATGAGTCGGTTATGCATAAATCCATGGAGTCACCTATTAGTCCAAGACATACTAAAATGACATTCGAGCGAAATTAACAATGCATGAAAATTCAATATTGGATGACAGATTTTTGAGAATGTCCAGGACAAACTTTTGAACAATGATTCTTTAACCTTTGATTTTATCGGTGAGCCCGAATTGTTGGAAAATGAATTAACGGACCGAGGAATTGAGCCCATGAGGAAGTGGGCCAGGCAAGACGCAAGTGGGCCTCATGCCTAAGGAGGGGTGGCCACCATAGTGGGCCCAAGTTAGCCTTTGAGCCCATTTGACCCAACTAGCCCACTTCATTATTCCTAGCCCATTGTCTAGCCTTGAGCCATTTTGAGCCCAACCAATTCCCGTGTCACGCCCCGACCCTCAAGCAAGTGACAACCCTTGTTCTCTCATGATCATTTAGATGCAACGTCCTAGGATGCGTTGCCGACCATTATTTTTATCTTTTAATTAAACGCATGCGGAAGCAAATCACAAACCCCCAGTTAATTACAAAAATAGGGATAGTAGGAAAACCCAACAAGAACACATTCAAAAGTACTACTTTATTTATCTACTAATTAACCCTAGGAAGTTTATAAGTACAAGCCCTTACCACGGGCATCTTCTTAACGAGCTAATGAAATCGACAAGCCAGGGTTAATCTACTTCCTTCAAAGACGACCACGAACCGTAACACGCGTCGATTCTTCATCCTACGGACCTGAAAATGGCGTAAAAATGGTTAACTATAACAGGTTGAGATAAACTCAACAAGTTAAAGTCCTAAGCCTCGATTAGGAACTTCGCTCGCCTCGGGAGTTTAATGTGCAACCTAATTCATCAGATCAACCAACACCACCTCAAAGAAAATGATAACAGAATACAGGATAATAAACAAGTGCAATCACAGGCGACCCTACCTGGCCTTAGCACACGCAACTTGCAGAACTGCCAATCGCCTCACAACAACCGTAAGAGGCATGCAAATAATCAGAGCATTCCACAAAACTTTCTCATATCTCAACATCCACACATGCTTTGATTATTACAACCCCCGAAGCCACGGCACAACCTTATGGTTGGTGGTCAACTGGTCGTAGACCAAGCATCGTCCTCTCCCATGAGGCATGGCGACATTGTGGGCTCTCCCCCACCGACGGCATTCCCTAAGGAGCATGGGCCCAACCCCAACCACGAATGGGCGGCCGACAGCGACCAAGGGTGGCCGGCGGTGTGTGGCTGGCTCCCTAACTTCAATGGGTACACGTTGGGGGATGGTGGCAACTCCAACTATGGCGGCAAGGTTGGTTTCTAGTGGGAAAATAGCAAAACAGAACAAAGATAGTTGAAATGGAAGAGAAAGGAAGAGGAGAGAGAGAGAGAGAGAGAGAGAGAGAGACGTGGCTTGGCGGCCACGGACGATGGCACCACAGCAATACGGTGGCTCCAAAACAGTGGCAAGGCGGCCAAGATGGTGGGTGAGGGTAGTCCGATTGGTCAAGGGGGCATTTAAGGGGAAGAACCATGGAGAAAACAAGAGGAAAAGAGAGAAAATGAGGGAGAAAAAGTGAGGAAGAGGGGGAGAAATGTGGGAGTGGGCTGCAACCTTGGGGAGGGAGAGAAATGAGGAGAGAGAGAGAGATAGAGAGAGAGAGAGAGAGAAAGCAAGAGGCCAAGTCCAATTTCCCTTCCAAAACATCATTTCCTTTCACAATTTCCTTGACTTTCTTGGCTTGTCCTCCAACATTGAATGCCACTTCTAGAAGGGGTAAAATGGTAAATTCCAAAAGTATAGTATACCTTACTATACATGTATATGGGCCAAGATACTATACGGGCTAGAAGAAAATCAGTTTGGGCTCAAATTGAATGGAAACGGGCTATAAAAAGCTAACGGGCTAAAAGGCTTGAAGTTGGGCTTCCTTGGGCCCACTTAAGCTAGCTTGGGCCCACGTGGCCGACTCCTTATAGGCGCAAGGCTCATTGGGTCTCCAGTCGGTCCAATTCCTCTTGGTTCCAATTTTTCGGCATGTTGAATCATTTTCCGATAATTTCCGGGCTTACCAATAAATTCGAGAATCAATGAGGCAACGTCTAATATTTTAGTCTCGACATCCGTGAAAGTTCAATACCTGAAACCGGATCAAAAATCGGGATTAAAATCCGTTGATTGTGACTCTAGCACGACCTAAACTACTAAGCGGCTTTTAGGATTTCTCATGCATTTGACTCGTGGTTGATAGCTTTCCAATCCACAATCATGCATATTCAAATCAGGGCGATCCTCGATTGTCATGTAATCATGAGGGGTTAATTACTCATGCTGTGTACAGCAGTCAATATCGAAGTCGTGTAGAATCACCCGCAATTCGACCTCGTATTTTTACTGAATCGATTTATTTCCATTCGCTAATTGGCCTACAACAGTGTGGTATTATTCCTCTTTGGTCTTTATGGTCGAGCGGCCTATCCTTGATTGAATTCATTAGTCGTACATGTATCGGTCCTTAATTGCCTTTCCGAATAGGTCAGTTACCATTGAGTGATCAATTCAATGTAGTCGTGATTAGCAGTGCATTGAGAAATAACCCTTTCGTATATCTTGAGATGGGTCGAAATTCAGGATGTTACAACTCTTCCTCCCTTAACAAAATTTTGTCCTCGAAATTTGTAGGACTTTCTGCATCCTTAAACTGATGAGGGTATTAATGCCTCATTGCATCCTCACTTTCCCAAGTCGTTCATTCTACCTCATAATGCTATCAAACACTTTCAGTGCTGCCAAAACTTCCAATCCTGCCCAAACTGTCGTTAGTTCAAAAAGGCTATGCATTACCCGATTATGCCAAAAGCAACTTTGCTGACACCTCCCAGTTTCGAATCCTCGGTTGGACCTATAGAACTTTATCCCACATACCACTAAGCTAAGGCACTAGTGGTGTCCAAATTGACATGTCCCTCTCATTGACGACACCTTAAGGAAAGCATAATACTAAACAAAATACTCCAACAGTCTTAGTCTTTTGTCTGTAGCGCTTTTCTAGTAGCTTTACGTTGTCCTTTGCCTATCCCTGATATCTCACAACATCCATTAACTACCAAACTATTTTTGAACCAGAGATTCCCAGTTCCCTGACCTTGTTCCATAGACCAGAGTTCCACAAACTTAACCATATTTCTGCTATACTACTTCGATAAAATCTTATCCCACAAGCACTCTCTTTTTGCACAGTGCATAGTTCAGTTCATTTTTGCCCCTCTCGACATCCTAGAAGCCTACCAGGAGTTGCTCCTTGCTTAGGCACTCTGGCCCCAGTGACCACTCTCCACCCTTGTCGGATCAGTCGATACGAGCATCTTTGAACTACACCACTACTAGCAAAAGTTCCTTTTAGACATGCATCATCTCATAGAGGTATTATCCACTTTGTCCTGTCCCATACCAAGCCTCACGGTTTTAACCTCGTCTGAGCACCTTAAAGTGCAAAACTTTCTCCAGCTCGTCAACCCATGAGCTCATTTCCACGTGGTCACTTATCGACACTTGAAATCTGATTCACAGAATTTCCATCAAATCACTGTCCGAATTCCACAAACTATCGATTTTTCTTTCAACGTTCCTTTCCCATCCATTTAATAACCAAACCATGAATTCACCTCAACCACTTGAAAATTAGTGCAAACCAAATGTCATTTATTGCACTAAAGGCTTTCGGGTACTTTTTCAAATCTTTACTAATGCCTCGAGAAGAAGTCATTGATAATGCTATTTCACCACTCATCCATATAGCATCAAGGGATAATTAATTCTTAATCCACTGAAGACAAAATCCATTCCTCAAATCCCTATCTTATTTATCTCCCGAAATAATCCATCATGGTTAAATTCATATCTTAATCGAATCTGAGACTTCCGAGCAATAAATCATCCGCTGTAAATCTTATCAAAGATTATCACCATTTAATAGATCATCTCTTATGATTCCATACCTACAACTCCTCAAATCATCAAGATAAAACTTATCTGCCTTCCATTAAATCCAATGATCTCAATTGTCGTGACGCGTAAGTAACCAATCTTTCTTGTTGCCTTTCCACGCAGTCAAATTCCTTATACAACACCTCACTAGAAATCTCATATTCTCCATTACTAGACTAAATCCTCAAAATTGGTGTAATAATTAGCTTATACTTAATCTCTTAGAAATTTCACTTATTTATCCATTCAAATTCTTACGTCCTTTATTAACCTTCATATCAGAGGTGTAGCTATCGTAGAGAACCTTTCTACAAATCGTCTGTAATAATCTGTCTGACTTAGAAAACTACGAACCTCTATCACTGTCATAAGTCTCGGCATATTCATGACTGCCTTGATCTTGGCGCATCCATAGAAATTCCCTCATCCAAAATCACATGATAACAAAAGCAACGCAAGTAAACCCAAACTCGTGCGTATTAAACTTGGTATATTGTTTATGCTATCGAATGGTCTATAGTACCACCCTCAAGTAGTGTTCATGTTCATATGAATTCCTTGAATGTTCTAATATATCATTCACGAACACAATTACAATTTGCTCCAAATATGCCTTAATCACTCAATCCATCGAATCCATAAAAACAACTAGTGTATTAGTTAATCCAAACAACAATACGGTAATCTCGTAGTGACCAAATCACACACGATATGTCATTTTCGGTATATTCTCCCCAGCTGATGATAGCCCGTCCTAGGGTTTATCTTGGAATATATTGAAGCTCCTTGAAGTGAGTCAAACAAGTCATCCATCTTTGGTAATGGACATTTGTTAATGACCGTCCTTTGGTTGAGCTACTAATAATTGATGCATAAGTGCAACGATCCATCCTTGATTCCTCAACTAACAAATTAACCCTAACGTCCAATAACCTTAGCAACCTTCATCTAGTAAATGAGTTACTTCCAATGATAAAATCGAAGGGATTGAGGGTCCTCCTTGATTCCAGTGAACTCGAAACTAACTCCACCTAATGGGTTAAACTGTGTTACCTTCCAATAGCAATCCATTGTAACTCAATACTTAATAATCCCTTCCAACAATCACATCGAAATCGTCCATTGCCAAAACAATCAAATCGATCAATTCCTCTTGATCGCCAATGACCATCGTACAATCTGAACATCCTACCGCATACAACCTCATCCTTTAACTGGGTTAACCTGTTAAGAATCGCTTCCAACAATTTTGATCTTAACTCCCAATGACTTAATAAAATATTCAGTTATAAACAAATGCATAGCTCCAAAAACCAATTAACGCATAAGTAGCATGATCACATTGAAAGTTGTACTAGTAGTCACAGTCTGCAAATCCTCTGCCTTCTTCTTGCTAACTGATACACTTATTCTTGCACCAAAGGGCGATTGAAGTTGTTCTACGGAGCATTGTCAATCTGTTGTCTCACTTGCGGCTATTTAGGTTGCATCCTTGGTGGTTAATGAGACACTTTATCACAACGTGACCTTGTTAGTCGCACTCAAAAACACGTCATTCCTTAACAAACCACGTAATTGTCTCGTGTTTGTATCCATAGAATCAACACCTAGCATTCCAATTGTATATCGATTTTTCCTAATGCCATTCCTCCTATCATCAGCCTTTTCCCCAAGCCGATAATTAACTCCATAAAATGCAAACCACAATCTAGACGCAACTGCTCATTCTGCCACTTCCTTTTTAATTAGTCGAGCTCCCTTGTATCATTCATCATAGTCTTTTAGGTTCAGGGGCACCAACTGATCCTTAATTTCTGATTTCAAAACATCCTTAACCTTCTGATTCGGTCTACTAGATTCCCAATCATTCTCTGTACATACTTCAAGAACTTTGTGAATTAACTTCCTATTGCACGACCGACAAACGATTGTGACGAAGTTGCAAGAATTCAGTTACCTTCTACCCTCATGTACGGTCAGAAAAGTATTCTCCACTAAATGCTTCGACAAAGACACACCACTCGGGGACTGTACCTTTGGGCAAAACCCTTCATTGGGTTACTTCCCACCACGTGCTAACTTTACCTTGCAATTGCTACTCTGCTAGGGCTATCTTATCTTCCACTAAGCATTCGAACAATGCAAACGCTTACTCTAAATCCTTGATCCAGAAGGTTGTGACCTCGAGATTACTCATCCTAGCAAGCTTAGATGACTCAAACTCTAGGAACGGCTCAACCAACTTAAGCATCGATCAATCGTCAATCCCCTTTCCAACCAATGGAACTTACTAGGCGAGACAGTAACAACAACTTGAGTCTGAGCTCACTACCCTATCTAAATACCCAAGGCTTCCAATGCCTGAAGGATTTCATCAAATCTAGGATCCCCTAGTGCTCTTCCTTTAGCACTAGCCCATCTTTCGACCGCCTTTCTCAAGGGCTCTCGAATCAGGATCGTTCGTCTAATAGAATTATCACAGAAACCTTATTTCCAACTCCACAAGGAATTAGAAATCATGAAAGACCCGCTTATAGCCAGAGAATCAAATAAACAAACATAAGCACAAGGTGTTTTCCTAACTAACTATCGCAAAACCCATCGCACCTTATCACTCCATGTATTGACCAGGCTTTGATACCAAAATCGATGAAGTTGTCATGCCCCAACCCTCAAGCACACGGCAACCCCTGTTCTCTCATGGTCATTTAGATATGACATCCTAAGACGCATCGCTGACCATTATTTTTATCTTTTAATTAAACGCATGCAGAAGCAAATCACAAAACCCTAGTCAATTTCAAAAATAGGGATAGCAGGAAAACCCAACAATAACACAATAAAAAATACTGCTTTATTTATCTATTGATTAATCGTAGGAAGTTTACAAGTACGAGCCCTTATCACGGGCATCTTCCTAACGAGCCAATGAAACTGACAAGCCAAGGTTAATCTACTCCCTTGACGGCCACAAATCGTAACATGCGTCGATCCTCCATCCTACAGACCTAAAAATGGTTAACCACGACGGGTTAACATAAACTCTGCAAGTTAAAGTCCTAAGCTCTAGTTAGGAACTTCGATCGCCTCGGGAGTTTAATGTGCAACCTAATCAATCAAATCAACCAACACCATCTCGGAGAAAATGATAACAGAAGACAGTATAATAAACAGGTGCAATCACAGGTGACCCTACCTGGCCTTGGCACACGCAACCTGCAGAACTGTCAATCGCCTCACAACAACCGTAAGAGGCATGCAAATGATCAGAGCATTGCACAAAACTTTCTCATATCTCAACATCCACATGTGCTCCGATTATTACGACCCTCAAGGTCACTGCACAACCTTATGGTTGGTAGTCAATTAGTCATAGACCAGGCATTGTCTTCCCCTATAAGGCACAGCAATGTTGTGGGCTCTCCCCCACCGACGGCATTCCCTAAGGAGCAGGGGCTTAGCCTCAACTGCGACTCTGCATTTGACCACTGTTAGGTCATCCGGCTATACTGGGCTATCAGTTTTAATCTGACCATGCAACGCATCAACAAGCAATTCATTATTGTCTTTGCTTTTGCTTGGTCGTGAATGCAACATGAACCGTGCTCAAGCAACATGCCATTGCAGATAACTCACATACAATGTCATGCAGTATCAATCAAACTTTCCAAAATTCAATTCCAACTAAACAACAATCACGTACAATTCCCCAACTCTTGGGAATAATTCACAATCAATAATTCAACAAGCCATAACAATCAAGAGCACATCAAATTAAGACTAAAATTTGTGTCCATATGAATAGTGTTGTGAACAGTAATCGTGAACAGTGTTCGTGAATAGTATACAAGAACAGTATACATGAATAGTAAATTCGTAATAAAAATAAATAATCCTAACCATGGTTAATCAATTAACCCAGCCATAGTCAATTTAACCTAACCATGATTAAATTCTAACATTGGTTACTTTAAAAACTAACATTAGTTACTTTAATTAATTAACCTTAATTACTTTATTACTAACTAAGGTCAATTAACTAACCTTAGTCAGCCTTAATTAACCAACATAATCAACAAAATCAACCTTAATTAATCACAAGTACACAAATACACTAATTAACCCCTAAGAAAGATTAAGCCCTAAACAAGGATTAGGAAATTAATTTACTTGAGTTGAAAATCCGGCAACATTGGCGTGTAAAGGGGAACGAGGGCTATGAGGGGTAAGCTCGAGAATGACAACGAGTGACAAACAGTGGTCGAAACGGGTCAAAATAGCCCCGGGTTACTGTGCATGCGGAAGAGATGCAGCTAGATGGAAAAGGCTGAATGGTGTGCATCTAGTGACCAGGGGTGGCCGGCGGTGTGCAGCTAGCTCCCTGACTTCAGTGGGTACATGTTGGGGGGTGGTGGCAGCAAGGCTGGTTTCTAGCAGGAAAACAACAAAACAAAACAAATACAATAGAAATGGAAGAGAAAGGAAGAGAAGAGAGAGAGAGAGAGAGATGCAGCTTGGCGGCCACGGACGGGCAGCACCACAGTGGTACGGTGGCACCATAGCAGTACGGCAGCTCCAAAATAGCGGCAAGGTGGCCAAGATGGTGGGTGAGGGTGGTTCGGTTGGCTAAGGGGGCATCCAAGGGGAAGAACCATGGAGAAAACAAGAGGAAAAGAGAGAAAATGAGGGAGAAAAAGTGAGGAAGAGGGGGAGAAACGTGGGAGTGGGCTGCAACCTTGGGAAGAGAGAGAGAGAGAGAGAGAGAGAGAGAAAGCAAGAAGCCAAGTCCAATTTCCCTTCCAAAACATCATTTCCCTTCACAATTTCCTTGACTTTCATGGCTTGTCCGCCAACATTGAATGCCACTTCTAGAAGGAGTAAAATGATAAATTCCAAAAGTATAGTATACCTTACTATACGCATATACGGGCCAAGATACTATATGGGCTAGAAGAATGGTTTGGGCTCAAATTGAAGGGAAACGGGTTAGAAAAAGTGAACAGGCTTAAAGGCTTGAAGTTGGACTTCCTTGGGCCTACTTGGGCTAGCTTGGATCTCCAATCAGTCCAATTCCTCTTGGTTCCAATTTTTCGGCCCGTTGAATCATTTTCCAATAATTTCAGGGCTTATTGATAAATTCGAGAATTAATGAGGCAATGTCCAATATTTTAGTCTTTACATCCTTGAAAGTTCGATACCCAAAATCGGATCGAAAATCGGGATTAATATCCGTTGATTGCGACTCTAGCACAACCTAAATTACGAAGCGGCTTTTAGGATTTCTCATGTGTTTGACCCGTGGTTGAAAGCTTTTTGATCCACGATCATGCATATTCAAATCAAGGTGATCATCGATTGTCATGTAATCACGAGGAGTTAATTGCTCATGCTGAGTACAGGGCCAAAAGGAAATTGGTTTAACGTCGTTCGCAGTCAATATTGAAGTCTTGCAAAATCAACCGCAATCCGATCTCATATTTTAGCCAAATTGATTTATTTCCATTCACTAATTGGCCTACAACAGTGTAATATCATTCCTCTTTGATCCTTATCGTCGACCGGCCTATCCCTGATTGAATTCACTGGTCGTATGCATATCGGTCCTTAATTGCCTTTCCGAATAGGTTAGTTACCATTGAGTAATCAATTCAAGATAGTCGTGACTAGCAGTGCATCAAGAAAGAACCCTTTTTGTATATCCTGAGATGGGTTGAAATTCAGGATGTTACATCCCAAGCCCATTTCTATTCATTTCCTAGCCCGTTTCTTAGGCCCACTTATCATCTTAGCCCAAGGACAAATTGGTAATTGTGCAAAGGTGGAACGGACCATTTTACCCCTCTAGATATTATTGGGAAAGAGACAAAAGAAGAAAGAGAAGATGATGTCATTGCATGGGGAAAGGGCAAGCATTGATAGGCCTTAATGAGACTTGACCACTATCACTTCCATCTCTCTCCTCCCTCTCTCTCTCCTCCCCATTTCAGCTGCCCAATCCCCCCTTGCATCTTTTTCTTCCTTTTTCCTCTTCTTCTTCCTTTCCTTTTTTCCTTGTGTTTTTCATTGCTGGTTCGGCTTTGTCACTGCAGGAGCCACCTACTGCCATGACCAGGAGCTTCAGTCTATGCTCCTTGTCGCCGCCATTCGCCGGTCAACCCGCCGGCCGGCCAAAAGCCACCGCTCCCCTGTCTGCCTGTTTCAATTGTTGCATTGCTTGGAAAAGCTCATTCGCCCCTATTTCAACCTTGCCATTGCCCAGACCAGCCACCAGCCTATCCCCTTAGACCCCCTGAAGCCATCGGTCACCGGCCAGCAGGTTGTCGGAGGACCGGTCGGTCCAGCTAGCAGCCTCCCTCTTGGACAATTGGTTTTAGCTTTGCTGAGAGAGAGATAGACTTGGTTGCTGCTGTTTTTGTCCTGAGACCACCTTGGATCATCGTAGTTGAGGTTCTCGTGTGCAGTCTCCACCGCATTTATGTCTCTGCCCCGCTTAATGGGTGAGTTTTCATCCTAATCCGTCGATTAGCGCATAAACTTGCTTAGGATTGGTTTAGTTAGAGTTAATCTTAGTTTAGGGGATTAATTAAGGTGTATTAGAGCTAAGATAGGTGGTTAGTTATATGATTAAGATTAGTTTAAATTGACCTTACTTAATGCTTATTAAATGAGGTTTGTTGGCTTAATCTTAGATTAAGGGGATTAAGCTTGTTTAGTCTTAATTGATTGATTTCTTCAATTTAATTATTATTTTATTAAATTCAGAATTTAATTTATTAGTTATTAAATTCTAGAATTTCACTGTTCATGTGGTACTGTTCACGCCATTGTTCATGTGACACTGTTCATACAAAAGCGAAATTTGGTCTAAATGCACATGTTTTGATCATATGATATGCATTGATAGTATAAATACATGGACATTTGCATGAATTGTGTGGGGTTATAAAAAGGGAAATACGCTTTGTCCGAGAGACATGTGAGTTGACTGATTTTCTAGAGATGAAATTGAGACTGTATATGTTTAATGGACCGTTTTTGCAAGCACATATCATGTATGCATTGGCTAATGTTCAAGATAAAAATGAGCTGTGGTGGTATACTTACGTGATCACTAAGTTAAACTTGTCACCATGGCGAGAGTTTGGGGGGATGATAGTCTGACTTGTCGAAATCCCAACGGGAGTCTAGATACGGAGTCGCGATAGAGGCCGGGCCCATGCTTCTTCGGAAATGCCATCTTGGGAGAGAGCCTTTGATGTCGTCACGTCTCATGGAGGAGGGTAATGCCTGGCTATGCCAGTAGACATGAACGGGAGTTCGGTTGTGCCCTAAGGGGCATTAATAATTGAAATACGTGTGGGTGCAAGAACGCATGAGAAATATGGCATCATTGATTCCGATTATGCATGTGTTGGTTACACTACTTGTGGCATGCTTGAATTGATAACATGCAGGGTGTGGCAATGGCTAGGTGAGATCGCTTGCAATGCAACTTGTCTGTGATTGATCGAATGCATTACTTGATGGTAGTATGCATTGATTGTATTGTGTTCGTGTATATCGTGCAGGGTATGGCATCACTAGGTAAGGTTGGATGCGATTGGCTATTTGCTTGTTTGTTGGCCCTGGATATGTGGGTTACTCGTGTCTTGGCTATAGTATAAGTATCGTTGCTATTAGTTTGCTTGAGGGGTGGTTCTAGATAAATACCCCGAGTTGAGTTGGTGTTCTAACCAGAGCTTAGGGCAAGGACTCACTGAGATTTTATCTCACTGGTTATTGTATAACCATTTTCAAGTCCTTAGAATGGCGTACCCTTTGGTGCGATTTAGGGTTCCCAAGGATTAGGAGACCATCATGACGCATCATTGTGACATACTCTGCTAAGGCTATCTTATCTTCCACTGAGCATTCCAACAATGCAAACGCTTACTCCAAATCCTTGATCCAGAAGGTTGCGACCTCGAGATTACTCATCCTAACAGGCTTATACGACTTTAATTCCAAGAACGGTTCAACCAACTTAAGCATCGACCGATCGTCAATCCCCTTTCCAACCAATGGAACTTACTAGGCGGGACAGCACTAGTGGGCTTGCAAATCGGAAACGTTCATTTGTTGGTTAATCTAGAAAAATAAATAAATGAGTAGTTTGTTGTTGTTCTACTGTTCATCCCTCTATCCTTTCGTGATTGTTTGATTGTTTGATTAATTAGGGGATAGTTCATTTTCCCCTTGCGCATATTGAAAGAATAAAATGAGTGGTCAGCGATGCATCTTGGGACGTCGGATTCAATTGACCAAGGGAAGGGGTTGTGGTGCACTTAGGGTTTAAGGAGTGACATCCCTATCAGTTTTGGTATCAGAGTCCAGTTGAGACTGGAGTGATAAGGTGTGAGGGGTCTTGAGATAGTGAGATAGGGATGTCATTTATCTTATGTGCTTGTGAATGCTTTTATGATCTTGCATCGTGGTGGGTTGTTCATAGTTTCTAATTCCTCATTGGAATTGGAAAGTAGGATCAGAGAGTATTCTGCAAGATGAGCAATCCGAGCAGAGAGCCCCTAGGTGTAGGGCGGTATCTAGTCAGACCCATAATAGGGATAGAGCGTAAGGGGATCCCAGGTTAGATGGGATCCTGTAGGCACTAGAAACCTTGATAGGACAGCAAGCTGAGGATCAAGCTACTATTGCTACTGCTACTACTGTTGCTGCCACCACTACTTCTGTTCCTATTACCCCTATTATGGTTCCTGTAGTGAGGGGTGAGGTCTGTGAAAGGCTGATGCATAAGTTGGTAGAACAATTCCGAAGACTTAAGCCACCAAGGTTCAGTGGTGTTGGCGATCTTGAGATTGCGACCTTTTGGGTTAGGGATATGGAGAAGGCTTTTACTGTGTTGAAGTGCTCAGAGGAAGATCGAGTGATTCTGGCGGTTTACCAACTTCAAGGTAATGCTAGTACTTGGTGGGAAGCCACTAAAGGAAGAGTGTTCCCTAAAGGCACAGCTCAGACATGTGATGCTCATGAGGCTTTCAATGGGAAGTACTTCTCAGATAGTGCATAAGAGTCCAAGATGGCAGAATTTCAATGACTTCGTTAGAATCAGATGTCAATGGATCAGTATGAGGCAAAGTTCCCTGAGTTGTCCAAGTATGCACAGAGATTAGTGGAGGACCCTTTGGATAAGGCGAGATGGTTTAGGGATGGTTTGAAGCCGGAACTAGAGGACCAGCTGGTGCCCTTGAATTTGAAAAGTTTTGATGAGATGTATGAAATGGCCCAAATGATAGATAAGAACATGGTTGAGAGGGCAACCTCGTCTGGCTGGCGGTTCGTGCCTATCGCGACCTAAAATTTTTCGAAAATAATATAAAAGTAGTAGGTTTAGGGGTATTGTAATTTCGGGCCGACGGCCTTGAATTAACTCGGGCTCTCCCAAGCCCATACCCCGTGCGACGTTAGGATATTCATAAAAATTTCAAACAAGGAGTCGCCACTAGTCTATTGAGGTCGACTAGGAATCAAGTGAGACATGGGAGCGTGTCTCACTTTTTACGCAACCAGAGAGTCTAGAGTCGGGGATTTGATTACACTAATCATCCGATTAATGCCCTTTCGGTACCTAACTTAATTGTGTGTTTCAAAATGTCATGGCAACCTATTCGAGAAATCTAAAGTCTGTCCTAACCATTCTAATGTAAATAAATAACATCCAAAATATCATTGCAAAATAAGGTGCAGAAATAATCCTATTAACGTAAACCACAATAACCTGATGCAAAGCCCTAAAGGCTTATTCAATTTTGGATGTTTTCTTCTTTTTAAGGGTTTTCTAATTTTTGAAATTTTTTCTGAATTTTTCTGAATTTTTATATTTTTTGATTTTTTTAACATTTTTTTATATTTTAGGATTTTCCAAAATTAGAGAAAACAAGCTTTTAAGATTTTTGATATTTTTTGACTTTTCTGAAAATTAAAAACAGCATTTATTAATGTTTTTGGAATTTTCTAATTTTTTCTATTTTTTGGAATTTTTAAATATTCGAAAAAAGAAAGAAAAATAAAATTAAAATAAACTTTTAAAACCTTTCTGAAAATTAAAGAAATTTTTTTTTTTGATGATTTTTGAAACTTTTTAAGATTTTCTAAGATTTTTTAATTTTCTGAAATTTTTGGATTTTTTTAATTTAGATTTTTTTGATTAAAAAGATGATTCGGACCGGGTCGGGAGACCCGGCCCTACTAAACCAACCCAGACCCTATCGGTCCGGGCCGGGGCAATGACCGGGCTGGCCGAACGGCCCTGTCGAAAAATATTTTAAATGGCCCATAAATAAAAAGAAGACAGCCCATTTCTAATTTCTGAAAATCCAACCCAAACCCAAATCTAGGCCAATCTAAAAAAAATGCTCAACCCAACTCATTTTCATTCTATTTTCAGCCACTTTTTCTATTTTGTAATTCTTTTTTTCTTCACTTTTTGTCTTTTTCCCCTGCTGCAGCTCCCCCTTCCCAGGTCGTCTTCAACCTCCCGACGCAACCTTGCTGCAACTCCGCTAGCGGCAACGACGCGTCCGCAACTTCTCCGCCGGACCAACGCCGATACCAACATCCACCGGTCATCCACTTCTACCGACGTTGACCGTCGTCGGCCCCAAACTCCGACGACGTTCATTTTTCTTTATCCCTGGAACCTCAATAAACTTCGCCCTTTCCCCTCGGTGATACACGACCATTTCGCGAAAATCACGTAAAACACCATGAAAATAAACAGAGCAAGCACGTTTCATCAAGCATAAAAGCGGGGGCACATCAATCTCGAGTTTAAATGCGAACTCATTCTCGGTACTCTCTGGGACATATCGTCGAACACATGGTGCATTAACAATAGCGAACACCTAATCATCATTCGAGACATGATGAGAACAGCAAGCTTCAGTCAAAAGAACCAAAGGGATTCAGATCTCGTTTCAGCATTTTAACAAACACACGGTTGACACTACGAGAGGAGAAACTTTTGGCCCGAACCAGAGCTCGAACCCACGCCGGCAAACTCATCACACGACCAGGGGAGAAGCTTGGATCGGAGCTCGTGTAAGCGAAACGCCCGCTAGAAGAGGGTAGAGGGATTTGAACCTACCTGTTTCGGTCTGAGGGCGTTGTGGGGCGGAGTTCACTGGATGAAACGATGCGGTGACGAGTCAAGAACGTCGAGTCATGTTGGCAGCGGAAAGCAAGGGTGCAGCGACATTCGGTGCGGCAGCAATGGCGACATTCGGAACCGTGAAATGAAGAGCGATGTCGAGCCTTTTGCGGATGAGCAGCTAACAGCACAGCTGGGGGGCGATCGAATAACTCCTCCTCTTTCTTTCTTTTTTCTTTTTGTTCTTCTCTCTTTCTTTTTTTTTTTTCTCTCAGACTCTCCTTTCTCTCTACATGATCTCCCTTTTTGCGTTTTGTCTTCTGTTTCTCTCCCTCCCTTTCGGTCAGGCCAACGAATCGTCAACCCTTCTTCTTGCCTGCGTTTTTTCCTCTTTTTTTCTCTGAAACCAGCCCCCCTCCTCGGCAACACCCTCCTGCCGTCTCTTGTATCTCTTTCTTAAAACCACCGCCAAAAAACCCTCAAGCTCTCCGTCCCCAAACCCCAAAACCGACTCGTCCCTTTTCTTTGAAAATCCCCGCGCCCCCTCCGTCGATCCCGCTCTTCATAACCGTATTATCTCCTGCCCCTGTGACCGTGTGACAGTGCAGCAAGGGAATCCCTTGCTGGCGTCATGCGGCTCAAATTCTGCCCTTTTTTTTTTCGATTTTTTTTCAAAATTTTTCAATTTTTTTAAAATTTTTTTAAATTTTTCTCTTTTTTTTATATTTTCTATAAATTTAAAACAAAATGAACCGAAAAATTCGGGTGTCAATAGTTGCCCCTCTTTGAAATGGAGCTCGAAGAGGTTCATTTCAAAAGCAAATGACACCCGACTTTTGCTTTACAAGCAATGAAAGTATGAATTTATTTCATTCATTTTTTTGTTCTTTTTCTCTCTTTTTCTCTCCTTTTTTTTTTTTTTTTTAGATCTCCACTCGTGCGAACGAGTTTCGACCAAGTTAGTAGAGTCTCACATGTAATAACGGGTTTCGACTAGGTTATTGGAGGAAGGTCTTACCGTGTAACAACGGGCTTCGACCGGGTTAGTAAGTCTTACCATGTAACAACAGGGCTTCGACTTGGAGAGAGGTCTTATCGTGTAAGAACAGGTTTCGACTGAATTTGGTAAAGTCTTACCGTGCAAGAACGGGCTTCGACTGAGAAAGCATGGTTTTAGGTTGACCACGAACCACGTGGTTTTAAGAAAGACCCACGAACTCTATGGAAATTGCATGGTTTTCCAGTTGACCATGAACCATGTGGTTTAAGGAGGACCCACAAACCATTTTAGAAATTGCATGGTTTTCCGGTTAACCAGGAACCATTTGGTTTAAGGATAAGCCCACGAACCGTGTGGTTTAAGGATAAGCCCACGAACCGTGTGGTTTAAGGATAAGCTCACGAACTGTGTGGTTTAAGGATAAGCCCACGAACCGTGTGGTTTAAGGATACGTCACGAACTGTGTGGTTTAAAGATACGCCCACCAACTGTGTGGTTTAAGGATACGCCCACCAACCGTGTGGTTTAAGGATAGACCCACGAACCATTTTGGAAATGCATGGTTTCACTGAGTGAACCTATCAAATCCAACTTGAGCAAATTTCATTAGAGACAATATCAAAAAAATGCATCAGCAATATTGTAGCATTAATTGCACAAGCAAATCAAGCTAAGTCTGATCATATTGAAAACATTTGATGTCTTGTGGTATCATGTACCACAAAATTGTCATCAAGCTTGTAAGGTATCATTAATCATCAAATCCCTTTAAAAGAAAAATCATATCAGAATGATCATCTCATGAAAGAGGTTTATTAAGCATGCCAAGCAAGAGTTCTTAGTTAGAAAGGGCTTATCACATGCTCTCAAGAAAGGGCTATCTAATCCCATCAATTCATGTGGGAAGTGATTTGATCACTCAATTTACCTCGCATTTCCAATGTCGAAGGATTTGAGAATCATTCATAATAAATACATCTTGACCAATCCAAAAGGTCTTTCAGAAGGACCGTAATATAGGTTTGGTCATGGTTTTAGCAAAGGATAAGCATCATTGGTCATGAAACGAAACAATTATACGTCAACATCTTCTCCAGGCTTACAAGTCAAGTAACCTTAAGATGAGATAAGGCAACCTTGCCCCCACCTCTTCGAGCAGTAGCTTCTTTGGAGAGTTCTTATTTCCACTTGAATTATCCCAATCTGAAGAGACTTCGGGAAGGGTTGTAGTGTTAGTTTGGTTAAGGCTCAAAAGGGTCAGAACTTTTCACAAAAAGGAATTTGAAAGTTGGTGATTATCATGGCATCATTATGAAATCACTCAATCTTTTCGAAGGCATTTGACCTTTGAAATCTAATTTTTCTCGAAAGTCCTTGACTAATCAAATAAGAGCTTTGCCCTTCTCAATTTTTTCTTTGCATTTGCAATGAGTTTCTTTTCAATGCAAGCATTTTGAATTTAACGACCTTTTTTTTTTTTTTTTTTCTCTTTTCTCTTTTTTTTGGAATTTTTTTTCATGGGCATTGGCTTTGCTTTTACCAGGCACACTGCTTTTTCATGCCCCTTAATTTTCATTGGACTTTTGCTCTTTTAAACTTTTTGAGCTTTCGAGACTTTCGAGATGCTTTCCACATTTTCACATAAATGCGAATTGTGTTGATCGGTCATGTGCCTTGCCCCAATATGGGGAGATAATCACTACTTGGGTTTCAGAAATGAATGATTAGGCTCAACTTGGTTTAAGCAAAGGGTATCAGTGTTTGGATAGAGAAAGGAATGCTCTTCTTCACTTTGGGATGTTTCAAGCTTTCATAAGAATTCACTTGAAGTTACCACAAAAAGATTAATGCAAGTGAAAGCAAAGAAGTCTTTCTCATCTTTTCACCATATGATATCAATCAAAACCTCCAAATTTGCCCCATTGTGGGGTGGTTCTTGACAGGGGTATTTTATGATTTCTTCACATTTAAGGCTCAAAGGGGCCGACTATGGTCACTTGCAGTGTATAAGATAGAGAAAAGGAATGCCTCTTTTCATTTTGGTCTATGTACCAATTGTGAATGACTCATTTGTCCTTAAACGACATAGGTGTTCTCTTTCACTCAGCTCTCATAGTATTTAAGGGATGTGTTTGGGAATAGATTGCCTTTCATCATTCTAAACATTTCCTGCTTGGCATGATTAATACCTCAATTTCATTTGGGTGAGATCATCCGAATAGATTAATCTCTATGAGGCATTTTGATTCAAAATGAATAACCTACCAATTTGAGACTCTTTTTTTTTTTATATATATGGTGACGCCGATTAGACATTTAATGATTACCTTGAAAAAAAGTCGTGTGACTAGCAACTCCTCTTAAAAGTCATTGGGGTCCTGCGAATCAAAAACATATACACAAATATACATGAAATGCGTGATATGCATGATATGTATGTTATGAGCAATGCAGGATCTAAGTGACTCAGATTGTATCAAAAAGGGCTCTAAGGCCTCCTGATTTCATTCATGGAAAGTACTTCTTTACTGAATCAACATTTACAGTCTTTGGCAATTCTCGGCCATCCATCTCTACCAAAACTAACGCGCCCCCAGGCAGTATCTTCTTGATGACATATGGTCCTTCGTAGTTCGGAGTGAACTTCGCACGTGGATCCGGTATGATAGATAAAACTTTCCTCAACACGAGGTCGCCTTCTTGGAAGTGTCTAGGTCGAACCTTCCGATTAAAAGCCTTTGCAACTCGCTTCTGATAGCACTGACCATGACATAGTGTAGCGAGTCTTTTCTCATCGATCATGTTGAGTTGCTCATATCTTTGCTACAGCCACTCAGCTTTAGAGAGTTTACTTTGTGAGGGAATTCTCAACGAAGGGATTTCCACCTCTACTGGTAAGATAGCCTCCATCCCGTACACTAGCGAGAACGGTGTTGCCCCAGTTGAAGTTCGTATCGAAGTTTGGTACGCCATTAATGCATATGGCAACTGCTCATGCCAATCGCGATAGTTATCCGCTGTCTTGGACAAAATCGTCTTTATGTTCTTGTTAGCCGCTTCTACAGCACCATTCATCTGTGGATGATAGGGTGACGAGTTTAAGTGACGGATTTGAAATTCACACAGTAGCCCATCAACAATCTTGTTATTCAGGTTGGAACCGTTATCTGTAATGATGGCTTCAAGTACGCCGTAACATGCAATGATGTCACGCCGAATGAATTCGGCCACATTCCTTGCGGTGACGTTAGCATATGAGTTTGCTTCGATCCACTTAGTGAAATAATCGATGGCCACCAGAATGAAACGATGTCCATTAGAAGCCCTAGGGTTGATTGGCCCAATTACGTCAATTCCCCACATAGAGAACGGCCACGACTGAGTTATTAAATGCAACTCATTTGGCGAAGCATTGATTTTATCTCCATATATTTGACATCGATGACTATAGTGAACATGCTTAATGCAATCGGTTTCCATTGTCAGCCAATAATACCCGAGCCTCATGATCTTTCTCGCTAAAAGATGGCCGTTCATGTGAGGCCCACATTCTCCTTCGTGTATTTCTTGCATCAATTGACTGGCTTCCTTAGCGTCGACGCATTTCAACAAGATTGAATCATATGACCTCTTGTAGAGTACACTCCCGAAGGCAAAGAATTTCAATGCCAATTTCTTGAGATATTTTTTATCAGCCTCTTCACACCGTTGGGGGAATTTCCCATGCTGAAGGTAGTTTAAGATGTCATAGTACCATGGGTTTTGATCTGGCTCATCTTCGACTGCCATACAATAAGCTGGGCGCTCAGAAACCTCAATTTTCAATGGCTCAATGTCTAATCCTTCCATTACATTCAACATTGATGATAATGTGGCCAATGCATCAGCAAACTGATCCTGGGATCTGGGCAAGTATTCAAAGGCTATTTCATCAAATTCTTTTATTAATTCTTCCAAAAACTCATGGTACGGGACCAGCTTTGGATCACGAGTTCGCCCCTTCGGTTTGCAGAATAATGAGCGCAGAATCTCCGTACACTTGCAATTTTTTGACTTTCATGTCAATGGCCAACTGCAACCCTAGGATACACGCTTCATATTCCGAGACATTATTTGTACAAGGAAAGACCAACTTGGCCGCCACAGGATAATGTTGACCAGTAGGGGAGATCAAGATTGCCCCAGTTCCTGACCCGGATAAATTGATGGCACCATCAAAATACATGACCCACTTGTCATTTGAGATTGCCAAGATGTGTTCATCGAAACCGTATGTTGTATCATGGGATTCCATATCTTTTGAACTCCTAGCCAACATATCAGCTATAGCTCTTCCTTTTACTAACTTTTGTGCCACACTGTTTATGTCAAATTTAGAAATGAGGACTTGCCATTTAGCCATCTTTCCAACCAATGCTGGCTTCTCAAGCAAATACTTGATTGGGTCATTTTCGGTCACCAGGTGGATTTGATAATAGAGAGTATATTGGCGTAGCCGATGCAACACCCAAACTAATGCCACACATGTTTTCTCCACTTTTGAGTAGTTCATCTCAGAGACAATGAATTTCTTGCTGAGATAATATATGGCACACTCCCTTTGATCATTCGGCCTTTTTTGCACAAGGACGGCCCCAAACGATTCTTCATGGATGGTCAGGTAGAGAGTTAATGGTATCCCCAGTACCGGTGGCACTAATACTGGAGGATGTGATAGATAATGCTTTATCTCCTCAAAGGCTTTCTGACATTCAACATCCCATTCAATTTTAGCATTCTTCTTCAGGAGCTTGAAAAAAGGTTTGGCTGTCTCAGACAGTTGAGAAATGAACCTGGCAACGTAATTCAATCTTCCCAAGAGGCTTCGAACTTCCTTGACAGTAGAAGGAGCTTTAAGGTCACAAATAGCCTTAACTTTCGATGGGTCGATCTCAATGCCTCGGCTACTGACCATGAAACCCAATAGTTTCCCAGACTTTGCCCCAAATATGCATTTTCAGGGTTAAGTCTCAGCTTAAATTTCCGAGGTCGATCAAATAACTTCTTCAGGACTTCAAAGTGGTCTTGTTGACGCTTCGATTTAGCGATCATGTCATCGACATATACCTCTATCTCTTTATGCATCATGTCGTGGAATAACGTGACCATCGCCCTTTGATATGTGGCTCCTGCATTCTTTAAACCAAATGGCATCACCTTGTAACAAAAAGTTCCCCAAGGTGTGATGAAGGTTGTTTTACTTTTATCTTCTTCTTTCATCTTGATCTGATTGTATCCAGAAAACCCATCTACGAAGGAGAATAATTCAAAACCTGCAGTGCTATCAACCAAAACATCAATGTGAGGCAAGGGAAAATCATCCTTTGGGCTTGCTCGATTTAAGTCACGGTAATCGATGCAGACCTTGACCCGTCCATCTTTTTTCATGACTGGTACTATATTAGCAATCCAATCAGGATAGTGAGATACTTCGATGAAATCCACCTTTAACAGCTTCATGACCTCTTCTTCAATCTTTTTGGAAAGGTCAAGTTTTGTTCTTCGTAGCTTTTGCTTTTTAGGTGCCACATTCGGATCTGTTGGTAAAGCATGCTCCACAAATAGTGGATCTAACCCTGGCATATCCGCGTATGACCACGCGAACACGTCTTGATATTCTTTTAGAAGCTCAACCATCTTTCTTGGTTCATTCTCAGACAAATTAGCCCCAATCTGAGTTTCTTTGACATTTTCTGCATCTCCCAGATTCACAGTGATTGTTTGTTCAACTGTCAAAGACTTAGATTCTTCATGACGAATCTAGTCTCTCTCTATGTCTCTTTGAATATCCTCGTCATCATGCTTAGACTCACAAGTATCTTCGTTGTACAAATCTGAGTCACATATGTACCTATCATGATCATGCTGAATGACATGCTCTGATGGTTGGAAGGGAGTCATGGAAGGGCCTGCCTCTTCATCCTCAGTAGCCGCGCACACAAAGTCAAGATCGAACAGGTCAGCTATGTTCGAGATGGCCCCTTCCTCTTCTTGCAACAGCTTGGGCGACTTGACAAATGTCCTTTCGAAACGAAGACGGAGTTCCTCTAGTGAAGGAGGGAGTAATCCCTGTTGATTCCAAGTTGGAATAGTTCGGCCTTGATAGCTAGCTCGACTCATGTGACTATTAAAAGCACCTCGGCTTCCGAATCCTCTAGGGTAACCTTGGTTCCCACGACTAGCTCGGCTTTGACCTCCTCCTCTCGAACTTGAACCTACCAGCTCTCCACTTCCTTTCTTATACTCAAAAGCTTCTTGGTAGCCTAAACCAGCTTTCTTTTGATTTCCTAATACCTCGATAGGCTTTACAATGCCTTGTGCATACATCCCTAACCCGGACCCTGGAACATGGTTATATTCTAGTAAAACTTTGCTTGCCATGATAGACGAGGCGGAGAATTTAGGACGTCTAATGATAGACCCAGTGGGCACATGCACCATTGATACCAGTTCAAGGGTTTGATAGCTAGGTTCTTCATTCGCTCCAGGCTCTACATATGGGATGGCTGTGTCTTGGAATATCTTGAAGTTTGTTTCACAACGAACAGTCACTAACTTCTTCTTTGAAATGAACCAAACCATTTGATGCAAAGTGGAAGGCACAACTATAGCAACATGGATCCAAGGTCGACCCAAAAGGAGATTGAAGGCACTAGGGATGTCGAGCACTTGAAATTTTATTGTGAATGGAGCCGAACCAATTAATAATTCAAGCTCGATTTCCCCCATTGACTCCTTCCTTACACCATCAAAAGCTCGAACAGTGGATTGAGATGCAGTGATTTCCTCCTCACTCACTCCGAGGCGATGAAGAGTAGCCAGTGGACAGATATTCAGAGCGGATCCGTTATCGAGTAGTATGCGGGGTACAATCATATCACGACACTTGGCTAAGATGAGCAAAGCTTTGTTGTGGTTAGTGCCCTCCTCAGGAAGATCCTCCTCCGAAAATGAGATTTGGTCCGCCAATAAAATGGATCCAATGAACTCCTCTAACTATTGGTCGCCAATATCTTGGGGGCACATGAACTTCATTTATAATTCTCAAGAGTGCATTCTTATGTTTCTTAGAAGTTTTAAACAGCTCTAAAAGTCATATTTGAGCCGGCATTTTCCTCAACTGCTCTATCACGTCGAACTCACTATTTTTGATCATGGCTAAATACTGCTTAGCCTCTTCATCAGTGACAGCTTTCTTCTCAGCGGCTTCTGCAAGCATGTAACAACAACCCGATCGAGTGACATCATCTACTTCATTAGTCCCGTAGTCCCATGGGACCGCTTTAGTACTGAAATTGGCTAAGGGCTTCTTCGGATTCTTCTCTTGGTCAGAAGGTGGTAGCTCAATCACAATAGGCTGCGATCCGTCCACTTCTATCTCTAAACTTGCAAACCCTTTGGTGGCCAAATCGATGACCACGTGCTCAGTTCGATTCTCATCATAATCCCATTGGTCCCCTTCAGCGGATAAGTTAATAACAAATGGTGTGATCATAGCCACAACGTCTTCTCCAAAAGGATTTTTCATGCCGACGTGTGAATCATGTATATTAGTTTCGCGTTTCTAACCCTTCCAGTCCTCATCACCAAGTATTACATTCACATCTTCAACGTGAGCAGGTAAAGGGTTTTTTTGGACATTGGGTTGCTCTTTAAATGATAAAATCCCTTTGTCAAGTAAGTTCTGAACTTTGTTTTTCAACGTCATGCAGTTGTCTACATCATGGCCTTTTTCTCCCATATGGTACTCACATGACTTTGCTAAATCGAACCCGAAAAACTTAGGAGGATTGTCACGAGGGATTTCTTTAGCCACCAACCTCCTTTCCAGCAGCATGGACAACAATTTAGATAGCGGCCTAGGCAAAGGAGTATACTGCCTAGAAGTCCACTTGTTTGGCACATAATTCTGATATTTCCCACGTGATGCAGAGAAGCTTTGTGCACTTGCAAATGGCTTTGGGGCGACTGGAGCTTGTACATGAGCTACCTCAACTTCTTTCTCCTTCCTATGGGTGACCTTTCGACTTGATCCCTCAGTTATATGGCCATCATGTATAGCTCCCTCAATTCTTTCACCCACGGTAACCAAGCGAGAGAAGTTTTCACAATCTAATCTAATCATCCTGTTATAAAAGTCAATAGGAAGGGTATTGATGAACAGCTCCACCATCTCCTTGTCATCAAGTGGGGGTCGAACTTGTGCGGCCAAGGTACGCCACCTTTGAGCAAAAGATCTAAAAGATTCATTTCTCTTTTTTTTCATGCGAGCCAGTATGCTTCGTGTCGGGGCAATCTCGGTGTTATACTTGTACTGCATCACAAATGCTTCCGCTACATCCTCCCACTTCTCCACTTTCTCAGGTTCGAGTAAAATATACCATTGTAATGCCATCCCAGTTAAACTCTCCTGAAAGGTGCAAATCAGCAAAGGGACATTTTGAGCATAACGTCCCATCCTATTCAAATAATACTTCAAATGGATTCTAGGATCTCCAGTGCCATCGTATTTAGTGAACTCCGGAATTTTGAACTTGTCTGGGAAGTCCATCTTGGTGTATTGAGATAAATCTTCAACCATGCTAGCCTCATATCCTTGCAAGGCCCTAAGCTTCTCCTCCAGTTTAGCAAACCTTTTGCTATTCTCCTCGTCCATTCGGGTCGAGATGGCTTCCGAGATGGGGTCTAATTCTACCACCACAGGGGTTTGATGCGCCACTTCTTTAGTCAACTTCCCTCTACTATTGGCATTACTGGCTTGCGAGGTTACAATTGTGTTTTGATTAGAGGCAGTAGCTGCTAAGCTAGACTTGATCTCGCTTGCAAATTGCGCGAATTGTGCAGCTAACTCGGTGATTTTGTTGTCAAGTGCAGTGATCCGGGCGTTTTATTCCTCAGCATTCATTTTCGTAGATCTGGATCGAGTACGGATAGGCGAACGCTTTGAAGCCGTAATGATGGTACCTGGTTCATAAATAGATAAATGCACATAAGCACGAGATATAAAATGATGCCGGCCCATGACAATGATCTAATCGCCCCATTTCATTGATTTCATAAAAGAAAAGAGTCTCTGAACGACGTAACTAAAAATTAAAATAAAATATCTCGACATCAGAACTAGGAAAAGAAGATAACAAGACTCCTTAAATAGAAAATAAAATAAAATAAAATAAAATAAAACCGACCTAAATACCATTCTAAGAAAACAAAAATAGACTCAAGCAAATTTTTTTGACCTATGTACAAACGGGGGGAACGACTCTCTTATAATTGTCTAACTAGTCCTAGCTGACTTGGACGCACGCTCCTTGGCCTCCTTAAGCTCCCTTTTAAGGACCTTGATCTCCGCGCGATTGGTAGCTTTCGATGGCGCATCGGGGATCTTCGGGCACCACTCTTCGGGAATTTTGTGTTGAAGAATATACTCCATCGAGGCGTAGTAGACTTTCTCTTTACCCTCTAACTCCTCCTCGGGCCAAATCAATTTTTGGGGACGACACATGTCCCACATCGATTGAATCAGCATAATGGAATTCTCGTGATCGTGGTCTCCATTCATGAAATTGGTCTTGAGCGGGGCCTTTTGCAGTGTTAATGGAAGTTGCTGCACGACTTGTATTGTCGAGTAACCCTAGTTGGGTAATACTCGGTAGTGCCCGTTATTCCTAACAAAGGAATGGGCCCAATACTTCCACATGTATGCCGAGCCTCGTGAACTCGGAGCCACCTAGCGTGCCATAGGAAATCTTCAGGGTCAAGATTTTTCATAAAGGCTATCCAATCGGAGTAGTGATAATCAGGTGCATGTCCTTTCTTTTCCTTAAATTTCAAAATAGGGTGATTAAGATCACCGATGTCATGTATGGTCATTAAATTGCCAAATCCATTAAGATGAGAGAGGAACCAAATTTGCAAAAGTTCAGGAGGAGCATGTAAAACTTCTTTTCCATTTTCTTTAAAACGAGTGAGGGAAAGGAAGGTCTCGGTTAAAATAGCATTAACAAAACCTTTTCTGACACACACCTCTTGAACAACACTCACAATAGATGGGTCGATAGTATTCTTACTATGAGGAAAAACCATAAACCCGAAGAATGTCAACACAAAAATCCGCCTCACTTGGACTGACGTGGCATTTTGAAAGAGTCCATTAAAAAATGAAAATGGGCAAGCATTGCGGTTGGTTTTCAAAACTTTCCTTACATCTTCCCTCTTGACCCTAAGGAAATTAGCTAAAGTTGATACATGCTCTACTCCGACGGGTGGCCTAATCAATTCCGACACTAAGGGTTTCCCAATGATGGCGCTAAATTCCTCCAAGGTGGGGGTGAGCTCGTGTTCGTGAAAAATGAATGTGGAGGTCTCGGGGCACCAAGTGTGTGCTAATGCCTGAATAACGCCATAATGGACTTCTATGTCTAATAAAGAAAGTAGCCATCCCACATTGGATTGCACAAACTCCCGACTATCATGGTCCAATCTACTCCACCAAGCATGCAGTTCCTCCTTTGGGACAGAGATAATACGAAGCTCAGGTCCTCCCATTGCATACAAACCTAAAACTCGCAAACAACCTAATTGTCATGGACTGACTGAAAAGAATAATAATAATAAATGTAAGTAAATTGCAAGTGTGAGAGTTTAGGAGACTTACTTCACCCAATAAAAATTAAAATCAATCGCATAGACATGCGCATGAGACGTGGGTCAATTACTACTCTAGACAGCTCAAATGAAGCCACGGGATTACCGGATTGAACCGACATGATCGTGGTTAGGTCGGGGTTCCCATGACTCCGGCTTTGTCAAAGAGTCGACCCGTGCTGCGTGTTTGCAAGCCGGGGTGGAAGCTTTCGACATCGAAAGAATTTCGGAATTGAGATGGGCGACTCGTACTACATGATGGTAGTCAGAGTGGTATCCATCTCAACACCATCCTAAGTGATCCTAATGCGGCCCAGGTCCAGTGGCAGGTTGTGTGTGCTAAAGTGTAGTACCATGTAAGGAAGACATGCACAATAGTTTATATAGCAAACAACACTTCAAAAATTCAAACATATAAACATTCATTCCCATCCACCGACCTACAAAACAAAGTGTTAGCAAACACTCCACCCCTTATTACTCCAGTCCTGCACCAACATTTAACACGAGGTTAGGAAACTTACCTCACCTTCTCGAATGCGCTGCCAAAGAAACACATTAGATAACCCACAATCAAGCAAATTAGGCCTAAGTCCTCTAAGGTTTAGAACCAGTCCCAGTGGAGTCGCCAAGTTGTCGCGACCTAAATTTTTTCGAAAATAATATAAAAGTAGTAGGTTTAGGGGTATTGTTAATTTCGGGCCGACGGCCCTCCATTAACTCGGGCTCTCCCAAGCCTATACCCCGCACGGCGTTAGGATATTCATAAAAATTTCAAACAAGGAGTCGCCACTAGTCTATTGAGGTCGACTAGGAACCAAGTGAGACATGGGAGCGTGTCTCACTTTTTACGCAACCAAAGAGTCTAGAGTCGGGGACTTGATTACGCTAATCATGCGATTAACGCCCTTTCGGTACCTAACTTAATTGTGTGTTTCAAAATGTCATGGCAACCTATACGAGAAATCTAAAGTCTGTCCTAACCAGTCTAAGGTAAAGAAATGACATCCAAAATATCATCACAAAAAAAAAGTGCAGAAATAATCCTATTAACGTAAACCACAATAACCTAATGCAAAGCCCTAAAGGCTTGTTCAATTTTGGATGTTTTCTTCTTTTTAAGGGTTTTCTAATTTTTGAAAATTTTTCTGAATTTTTCTGAATTTTTATATTTTTAATTTTTTTAACATTTTTTTTATATTTTCGGATTTTCCAAAATTAGAGAAAACAAGCTTTTAAGATTTTTGATATTTTTTGACTTTTTTGAAAATTAAAAAAGCATTTATTAATGTTTTTTTGGAATTTTCTAATTTTTTCTATTTTTTGGAATTTTGGAATATTTAAAAATAGAAAGAGAAATAAAATAAAATAAAATAAAAATAAATTTCTAAAACCTTTCCCAAATTTTAAAAAAAAACATCTTTTTAATTTTTGATGATTTTTCGAAAAAATTTTAAGATTTTTTTAATATTATTAATATTTTAAATATTTTTCTGGAATTTCTGGATTTCTGATTTTTTTAAAATTTATTAAAAAGGTAATTCGGACCAGGTCGGGAGACCCGGCCCTACTAAACCAACCCGAACCCTAATGGTTAGGGCCGGGCTGACGACCGAGGGCTGGCCGAATGGCCCGGTCGAAAACATTTTTAAAAATGGCCCATAAAAATTAAACAGCTCGTTAACAAAAGAGAATCAAACGGCTCATTTCCAATTTCTAAAAATTGGGCCCAACTATTTTCCAGCCCACATCAGATAATCAGTTAATTCAAACTAGGCCCACTCGAAAATCTACTCAGCCCATTTCAACGTTTTAACAAAAATTTGGCCCATGTCTAAAAATAAATAAAAGGGCCCCTCGTCGGCCCTCGTCTCCGCGGTAAAGGGTCGCCCGAGCGGCGTCGTTGCCCTCCTTCGCTCTCGGATTTTCTTCTTCCGTGTTCTCCTCCTCCTCCTTTTTTCTCTGCGGATCTGCCTTCCTCGTGGCTTTCCTCTTCTAGCTCAGATCTGGATTTTTTTTCTCTGTGGCTTCCTGTCCGAGCATTGCCGATCTCCCTCAGATCTGGATTTCTTTATTCTCTCCCAAATCCCTTTGTTTCTGCCTTCATCCCAGTTCGAGCTGCTCCTCCCTTCTTCCTCTCTATGTGCGGCGTCCCACCGGTTCTCTTGTTTTTCGAGGCAGTGGGGGTTGCGTCCGAGCGGCGTCCCCCTTTTTTTCTGATTTTCGTCTCGTCTACCCCCCCTCACCAAAATCGCTGCCCCTGCTGATTCTCTTGCTTTCCTCTTGTTCTTTTTCTTTGTTTTGTTCCTCCTCCCTATCTGACCAGAATCATCGCTTCCTCATCTAGCCATTTTCCTCTCTTTGCTCTTGTCTTTCTGTCTCTCGTTTTCTTCTCCTTCAGTCCTCTTCTCTGTTTCAGTCTGAGGGCGTCGTGGGGCGTAGCTCGCCGGGAGAAGGGATGCGGCGACGAGTTACAGGCGCCGAGTCACGTCAATAGTGGCAAGCAGGGGTGCAGCGGCACTCGGAGCAGCAACGGTGGCGACGTTCAAGGCAGCAGAATAAGCAGTGTTGTCGGGCTCTTTGTGGGTCAGCAGCTAGAGGCACGGATGGATGTCATTTCTTTACCTTAGACTGGTTAGGACAGACTTTAGATCTCTCGTATAGGTTGCAATGACATTTTGAAACACACAATTAAGTTAGGTGCACGAAAGGGCGTTAATCGCATGATTAGCGAATCAAGTCCCGACTCTAGGCTCTGTCAGTTGCGTAAAAAGTGAGACACGCTCCCACGCCTCACGGCAGTTCTAATGACCTCAATAGGTAGTGGCGGCTCGACTTGTTTGAAATTTTTATGAATATCCTAACGTCGTGCGGGGTATGGGGCAGGAGAGCGAAGTTAATGGAGGGCGTCGTACCCGAAATTAACAATACCCCTAAACCTACTACTTTTATATTATTTTCGAAAAATTTTAGGTCGCGACAGCTTGGCGACTCCGCTGGGGACATGACTCGACATTCTTGACTCATCGCCGCATCGTTTCATCCAGCAAACTCCACCCCATGACGCCCTCAGATCGAAACAGGTAGGTTTAGATCCCTCTACCCTCTTCTAGCGGCCGTTTCGCTTACGTGAGCTCCGATCCAAGCTTCTCCCCTGGTCGTGTGATGAGTTTGCCGGCGTGGGTTCGAGCTCTGGTTCGGGCCAAAAGTTTCTCCTCTCGTAGTGTCAACCATGTGTTCGTTAAAATGCTGAAAAAAGATCTGAATCCCTTTAGTTCTTTTGACTGAAGCTTGCTGTTCTCATCATGTCTCGAATGATGATTAGGTGTTCGCTATTGTTAATGCACCATGTGTTCGACGATATGTCCCAGAGAGTACCGAGAATGAGTTCGCATTTAAACTCGAGATTGATGTGCCCCCGCTTCTATGCTTGATGAAACGTGCTTGCTCTGTTTATTTTCATGGTGTTTTACGTGATTTTCGCGAAATGGTCGTGTATCACTAAGGGGAAAGGGCGAAGTTTATTGAGGTTCTAGGGATAAAGAAAAATGAACATCATTGGAGTTCGGGGCCAACGATGATCAACGTCGGTAGAAGTGGATGACCGGTGGATGTTGGTATCGACGTTGGTCCAGCGGAGAAGTTGCGGACCCATTGTTGCCGCCGGTGGAGTTGCAGCAAGGTTGCGTCGGGAGGTTGAAGACGACCTAGGAAGGGGAAGCTGCAGCAGGGGAAAAAGACAAAATAAGGAAAAAGACAAAAAGCGAAGAAAAAAAGAATTAAAAAATAGAAAAGTGGCTGAAAATAGAATGAAAATGGCTGGGCTGAGTAGTTTTCAGATGGGCCTAGATTTGGGTTTGGGCCGGATTTTCAGAAATTAGAAATGGGCTGTCTTCTTTTTATTTATGGGCCATTTAAAATATTTTTCGACCAGGCCGTTCGGCTAGCCCGGTCATTGCCCCGGCCTGGACTGATAGGGTCCAGGTCGGTTTAGTAGGGCCGGGTCTCCAGACCCGGTCCGAATCATCTTTTTAATCAAAAAAATCTAAATTAAAAAAAAATCCAAAAATTTCAGAAAATTAAAAAATCTTAAAAATCTTAGAAAATCTTTAAAAGTTTCGAAAAATCATCAAAAATTTAAAAAAATTTTCTTTAATTTTCATAAAGGTTTTAAAAGTTTATTTTAATTTTATTTTTCTTTCTTTTTTTCGAATATTCAAAAATTCCAAAAAAATAGAAAAAATTAGAAAATTCCAAAAAAACATTAATAAATGCTTTTTTAATTTTCAGAAAAGTCAAAAAATATCAAAAATCTTAAAAGCTTGTTTTCTCTAATTTTGGAAAATCCGAAAATATAAAAAAAATGCTAAAAAAATTAAAAAATATAAAAATTCAGAAAAATTCAGAAAAAATTTCAAAAATTAGAAAACCCTTAAAAAAAGAAGAAAACATCCAAAATCGAATAAGCCTTTAGGGTTTTGCATTAGGTTATTGTGGTTTGCGTTAATAGGATTATTTTCTTTTTTTTTTTTTTTGTGATGATATTTTGGATGTCATTTCTTTACCTTAGGCGGTTAGGACAGACCTTAGATTTCTCGAATAGGTTGCCATGACATTTTGAAACACACAATTAAGTTAGGTACCGAAAGGGCGTTAATCGCATGATTAGCGTAATCAAGTCCCTGACTCTAGACTCTCTGGTTGCGTAAAAAGTGAGACACGCTCCCATGTCTCACTTGGTTCCTAGTCGACCTCAATAGACTAGTGGCGACTCCTTGTTTGAAATTTTTATGAATATCCTAACGTCGCGCGGGGTATGGGCTTGGGAGAGCCCGAGTTAATTGAGGGCCGTCGGCCCGAAATTAAGAATACCCTTAAACCTACTACTTTTATATTATTTTCAAAAAATTTTAGGTCGCGATAGTGCCTAACAGAGATAATCGTTGGTTTGGAAAGGGACCAATGATGGGGAGAAGGAATCCCATCCCACCTAACAGGATGAATTAAATGGGAAAGTCGACACCCAATTTCATGGGAGCCTGCTGGTTGTGCGTGAGAAGACATGGAAATCTCTCTTGTCCTTTGAGGACGGGAGCCTACTTTGGATGTGGTCAGTAGGGCCACCGAGTGATAAATTGTCCGAGCAGGTTTGTGAGGATGATCTTGCCACCGCTGCAGGGAGGACAACCTACTGGGAACGTGCCACTGAACAACCAAGGTAGACCCCAGGCGCAAGGAAGAGTTTATGCCGTAACCAGAGGAGAGGTAAAGGATTCACCCTCCGTCGTTACAGGTACAGTCTCCTTGCACGATCATGTTACTTATGCGTTATTTGATCCTAGTGCTACACATTTTTTTGTTGCTGATTGTTTTTGTTAAACTAGTTGGGTTAAGTCTGAAACCATTAGGAGTAGTTTATAGTATTTCTACTCCATTCAAGGATAAGATATTGTCTGAATTAGGTTGTTCTGGCTATAAGTTAGTCTTGGGCGGTCACGAGGAAGTTATTGATTTGATTGCAATAGCAATGCATGACTTTGATGTCATAATTGGTATGGATTACCTCACCAAACAAGGAGCTACTGTGAATTGTCATGGAAAGACGATTCAGTTTAACCTAGTAGTGGGTGATAGTTTTGAATTTGTCGGGAATCGGGGGGGACCCTCTGTTCCTCTGATTTTGTCACTCGAGGTGACCCGATTGTCGAAATCTAGATGTCAAGAGTATTTGGCATTGGTAGCGGATACGCTCGTGGAGGGACCAAAGATGGAAGGTATTGCCATGGTACAAGAGTATATTGACGTGTTTCTCGAGGAATTGTTGAAATTACCTCCAGAGAGAGAAATTGAATTTATGATTGAGTTGACCCTTGGAACTAAGCCGATTTCCAAGGCGCTTTATAGGATGGCACTATCAGAATTGAAGGAATTGAAAGTAAAATGCAAGAACTATTGGATAAGGGATTTATTCATCTTAGTGCATCTCCTTAGAGAGCGTCGGTATTGTTCGTAAGGAAAAAAGGACAGGTCGTTACGTCTCTACATTGACTACCGGGAACTCAATCATGTAACTATCAAGAACAAGTATCCATTGCCAAGAATTGATGATTTGTTCAACCAATTTCAAGAAGTTTCGGTATTTTCAAAGATAGACCTAAAGACAAGCTATCATCAGTTGAGGATTAAAAAGTAGAGTATACCGAAAATGACATTTCGGACATGATATGGTCATTATGAGTTTATGGTAATGTCGTTTGGATTGACAAATGCTCCTATAGCTTTCATGGACTTGATGAACCATGTGTTTAATAAGTGTTTGGACCAATTCATGATTGTGTTTATTGATGATATTTTGGTATACTCGAGGAGTCCAAAGGATCATGAGAGACACTTGAGATCAATATTGCAGACCTTGAGGGAGCATGAACTCTATGCTAAGTTTAGCAAATGCGAGTTTTGGTTAACTCGCGTGGCATTTTTAGGCCACGTAATTTCAAATGAAGGGATTTTTATTGATCCAACTAAGATCAAGGCTGTCATGAATTGGCCGAGACCTACGATGGTAACAGAGGTTCGAAGTTTCTTGGGATTGGCATGATATTATAAACATTTCATGGAAAAATTTTCTGCAATTGCTATGCCCTTAACAAAGTTGTTAAAGAAAGAAATTTTTTTTGATTGGATAGATAAGTATGAGCGTAGTTTTCAAGAGCTTAAGAGTAAGCTGACTACCACACCTGTCCTAACAATACTATCTGGTCCTAGCGGGTATGAAATCTACAGTGACACGTCATATAAAGGACTAGGCTGCATTTTAATGCAACACGGCAAGGTGGTTGCATACGCATCCCAACAGTTAAGGCCTCATGAGCTTAACTATCCAATGCATGATTTGGAATTAGCAGTGATAATCTTTGCACTCAAGATTTGGAGGCACTACTTGCGTGGGGAGAGGTTTCCAATTTTCACGGATCATCAAAGTCTGAAGTATTTGTTCTGTTGGAAGGAGTTAAATATGAGGCAACCACGATGAATGGAACTTCTTAAGGACTATGATTGTGAGATTCTGTATCATCTTGGGAAAGCAAACAAAGTGGTAGATGCGCTCAGTCTGAAATTGTTAATTGCACAAATGATGGTACGAGAATGGATCATTTTTTAAGGAGTCCGGGACTCAGACTTCAAAATTGAGGTAGGCCATCTTGCTAGTCTATGACCACTCTTAGAGTGGAACCCGAGATGCAAAATAGGATAAAGAGTGCCCAAGCAACGGATCCTAAAGTTCTTAAGATCCTACGGATGGATCAGGTCAAGAGGAAAGCCGACTTTCAAGTGTCCGAGGATGGGACATTGAGGTTTCGGGGACGATTGTGTGTTCCCAAGGATGCTGAGCTTAAGGGGGCAGTCTTGTCAGAAGCTCAACGTAGCAACTATAGCTGTAACATCCTGAAATTCGAGCCTTTTAAGGGATGAATGAACGTTAATTTCACCAATGCATTGTTGGTTGATCTCACTTGGAACTGATCACTCCTGAGATACTAACCTTGAGGGGAAAGGCTAATGAGGACAGAACTCGTGCGACTAAAGAACTTGACCTGGGAAAACGACTCGACCGTGAGACTTGCGTAAGGACGATCCTGTAGTTATGCAGGCCGATTCCAGGGATAAATAGAAGTCGATTCGCGGGCAGAAATAATGTGACGACGGGTGATTCCGTCTATTGTTATCGAACCCGCGAACGGCCCTATGTCGATCCTTGATAATCGTGTAATTTGAAATAAGAATCGATCCTTTGCAATTTCATATAGTCAAGGATGTCCATGTGTCGAGAAGTCTTGAACGTGAATTGGCACAAGTCAGTTACGCGTGAATCCGTGAAGCCGCCTGTCAGTCTGAGTTGTACCAAAATGGCATTCGAGCGAAATTGACATGGCATGAGAATCCAATATTGGACTTCGAATTTTCGGGGAACGTTCAGGACGGACTTTTGGATAATGCTTCTTAGACAGTCGACAGTGCCAGTTAAGCCGAGTATTTGGAAAAGGGACTTTCGGACCAAGAAAATTAGCCCACGAGGACGTGGGCCGAGCAAGATCAGTGTAGGTCTCACGCCCAAGGTGGGATAGCCACCATGGAAGGCCCGAGGCAAGCAAGTGAGCCCGTTAGGCCAAACTGACCCATTTACCTTCCGAGCCCGGTGTCTAAACCTGAGCCGATTCGAGCCTAAGAAATTCCCAAGCCCGTTCCTATTCATTTTCTAGCCCGTTTCTTAGGCCCACCCTTCATTTTCAGTCCAAGGACAAATTGGGAAATGTGCAAGGTGAGTTTAGTCCCTAATCCCTATTTAGTGCCTAAACTTGCTTAGGGTTGGGTTAGTTAGTGTTAATGATGGTTTAGATAGTTTAATTAAGATAGGTGGTTAGATAGATGGTTAGGATTAGATTAGCTTAATTTTGCTCATTATACTTAATTATTGCTTAAATGAGGGTTATGTGATTTTTGTGATTAATTAAGCATGATTTGTTTAAATTGCTTTATTAATTTTTTTAATTAATGTTTTGTTTAATTTATGGATTAATTTTTTAATTAATTGAATTTTGGAAAAATCACTATTCATGATTACTATTCACGAGCACTGTTTACGATTAGTGTTCAATATTACTGTTCACGGCACTGTTCATACAAAAGCTAATTTTTGTCTTAATTTGATGTGCTCTTGATTGTTGTGATTAATTGAAGTGCCGATTATTAATTATACTAGTGATTGATGATGAATCGGTGATCGAGTGTTGGTTGGATTTGGATTTTTGGAATTGTTGAGTGAGATCGCATGACATATTGCGTGGGTTATCTGAAATGGCATGTCACATGAGCATGAGCATGAGCGCATGAGCGATGTTGCATTCACGACCAAGCAAAAGCAAAGACAAGAATGAATTGCTTGATGATGTGTTGCATGATCACATTAAGAGAGAGAACCCGGCATTGCCAGAAGACTGCGAATCCTTATGGGGTTGTGCCGTGGCCGTTTAGTCGTTCTGACTTTGGTCAGTTGCCTGACAGGGGACATGTTGCGGGACTGCAGTAGTTGGCGGGTCCTATGTTCCTATCAGTTGTAAGACTACTGTAGTGAGCAGGTCCTGTACTCCTTCGGGAATGTCGTCAGAGGGAAGGGATGACCCCTGACATCGTCATGCCTCGAGGTAAAGAGGACGAAGCTAGTTTAGTCAGGAACCGCCAACCATAAGGTTGTGTCGTGGCCTAGGAGGGGGTGTAATAATCGAAACATTTGTGAGTGTGAGACATAAGAAAGTTGTGTGAGATGCTCTGATTATTCGCATGGTCTTAATGTCGTGATGATTTGTGGTATGCACGCATGAGTTGATAGTCGTGCAGGGTGTGGCAATGGCCAGGTGAGATTGCTTGTGACGCAATTCGCATGTGATTAATGAACTATTTCATCTAACGGCCATGTGCCTTGCTTGCATTGTATGAGATTTGACGTGCAAGGTATGGCAGACCGGGTAAGGTTGCATGCGAACCGAATATTGATTGTTGGTTTTCCCTGTCTATTATTTGGTTTGCTGTTTGCTGGCTGTCTATTGTTAGGTTGAGTGAGGGGTGGTTCTGGAGGGATACCTCGGGTTGAGTTGGTGTACTAATCGGGGCTTAGGGGAAGAACTCGCTGAGATTTTATCTCAACCCGTCATGGTTAACCATTTTCAAGCCCCTAGAATGGCGTACCCGCAATGGAGGATCCTGCCCCACTCCTCTAGTGATCGACCCGACAGAGACTGAGTCCAATGGGTCTGAGTGATGATGGTGTTGAACCTGAAGGTTCTTCTTGTTTAATTGGATTAGCCTAGTTTCTTTTTGATTTGGCTCAAAGGATGGATCGACCCTTTTTGTCGAGCTTGTAATTCGAAAAACGATCATCTGTTGGTTAATCCAGTAAGAATATATAAATGAGTAGTTGCTATTGTTCTTGCTGTTCATCCCTCTATCCCTATTTGATTGTTTGTTTGTCTGGGGATGGTTCGTCTTCCGCTTGCGCTTAATGAAAGATAAAATGAATGGTCATCGACGGGTCTTTGGATGTTGCTTTCAATTGACCATGGAAATGGAGTTGCCGCAAGCTCGAGAGTCGGGGCGTGACAACCCCGTCGGCTTTGGTATCAGAGCGAGGTCAAGACTTGGAGTGATAAGGTGCGTGGGATTTTTAGGATAGTGAGATAGGGATGGCTTTTACTTTACGTGCTTGTGATTGCTTTTGTGGTTTGGTGTGGTGGTGGGTTACTCATAGTCTAGAGTGATGAGGAATCCTGAGCAATCAGCTCCTAGGCGTAGGATAGCGTCTTGTCAGACCAGTGCTAGAGATAGCATGCAGGTAGATCCTAGGTTAGTTGGGATCCTGCAGGCGCTAGAGACCTTGATAGGACAGCAAGCTGTGTGCTCTTGCTGTGGTCCTTGTGGTTCCCCTAGTGAGAGGAGAGGCCTGTGAGAGACCAATGCCTAGGCTATTAGAGCAGTTCCTGAGATTGAAGCCATCGAGGTTCAGTGGTGTGGGCGACCCTGAAGCCGCAACCCTTTGTATAAGGGATTTTGAGAGGACTGTTACAGTGTTAAGGTGTTCAAAGGAAGACAGAGTGCTTCTGGCAGCTTATCAACTTCAAGGTAATGCCAATAATTGGTGGGAAGCCACTTAAGGAAGAGTGTTTCCTAAAGGCACGGCTCAGACTTAGGGTGTCTTTCGTGAAGCTTTCATTGGATAGTACTTCTTGGACAGCGCGAGAGAGTCAAAGATGGCAAATTTCCAACAGTTTTGTTAGAATCAGATGTCAATGGATCAGTAGGAGGTGAAGTTCGCTGAGTTGGCCAAGTATACGCCGAGATTAGTGGACCCTTGGATAGGGAAAGACGTTTCAGAGATGGCTTGAAGCCAGAATTGAAAAGCCAGCTAGTGCCCTTAAACTTAAAAAGTTTTGATGAGATGTACGAGAGGGCCTAGATGATGGAAAAGAATATGATCGAGAGGGCGATCGTATTTGGCTCGCAGTTCGTGCCTAATAGAGACAATCATCGATTTGGAAAATGACCGATGATGGGGAGAAGGAATCCCATCCCACTCAATAGAAAGATTCCAACAACCGAACTTGGATGCCAAGGGTATTTGGCACTGGTGGCAGACACGATAGTAAAAGGGTCAAAGCTGAAGAAAATTGAGTTTGTGGGAAATCAAGGAGGACCTTCGACCCCTTTGAAATTCATCATTGGAAGTAACTTATTTATTGGACAAAGGTTGCTAAGGTTATTGGACAACTGAGGTTAATTGGTTAGTTGAAGAATCAAGGATGGATCATTGCACTTATGCATCGCTTATCAGTAGCTCAACCAAGGGACGATCATGAGCAAGTATCCATTACCAAGGATGGATGACTTGTTTGACCCATTTCAATGAGCTTTGATATGTTCCAAGATAGACCCAAGGACGGGCTATCAGTAGTTGAGGATTAAAAAGGAGGAAAAACTAAAGACGACATATCGGGTGTGATTTAGTCACTATGAGATTACCGTACTGTCGTCTAGATTAACTAATACGCCAGTTGCTTTTATGGATTCGATAGATTGAGTAATTAAGGCGTATTTGGAGTAAATTGTAATTGTGTTCGTGAGCAATATGTTGGAATATTCAAGGAATTTAGAGGAACACGAATAGCACTTAAGGGTGGTGCTATAAACCATTCAAGAGCATAAACAGTATGCCAAGTTTAATATGTGCGAGTTTGGGTTTACTCGCGTTGTTTTGTTGGTCATATGATTTTGGACGAAGGAATTTTTATGGATCTGCTAAGATCAAGACAATCATGATTATGTCAAGACTTATGACAGTGATAGTGGTTCGAAGTTTTCTAAGTCGGACAGGTTAGTACAGACGATTCGTAGAAAGGTTCTCTACGATAGCTATGCCTCTAATACGAAGGTTAATGAAGGACGTAAGAATTTGAATGGACGAACAAGTGAAATTTTTAAGAGCTTAAGTATAAGCTAATTACCGCACCAGTTTTGAGGACTTAGTCTGGTATTGGATAATACGAGATTTGCAGTGATGTGTCGTATAAGGGATTTGACTGCGTGGTAAGGCAACAAGGAAGATTGGTTGCTTATGCGTCATTACAATTGAGGTCATTGGATTTAATGGAAGTCAAATAAGTTTATCTTGATGATTTGAGGAGTTGTAGGTATGGGATCATAAGAGATGATCTATTAAATGGCGATAATCTTTGATAAGAATTACGATGGATGATTTATTGTTCGGAAGTCTTAGATTCGATTAAGATATGAATTTACCCAAGGTGGATTATTTCAAGAGATATATAAGATAGGGATTTGAGGAATGGAATTTTTGTCTTTGGTGGATTAAGAATCAATTATCCCTTGATGCTAGATGGAACATTATCGATGATTTCTTCTTGAGGTATCAGAAAGGATTTGAAGAGGTATTCGAAAGCCTTTAGTACGATAAAGGACATTTGGTTTGCACTAATTTTCAAGTGGTTGAGGTGAATTCTTGATTTGGTTATTAAATGGCCGTGAAAGGAATGTTGAAAGAAGAATCGGTGGTTTGTGGAATTCGGACAGCGATTTGATGAAGTTCAGTAAATCAGATTTCAAGTGTCGATAAGTGACCTCGTGGAAACGAGCTCATGGGTTGACGAGCTGAAGAAAGTTTTGCACTTTGAGGTGCTCAAACGAGGTTAAAACCGTGAGGCTTGGTATGGGACAGGCCAAAGTGGATAATACCTCTATGAGATGGTGTATGTCAAAAAGGGACTTTTGCTAGTAGTGGTACAGTTTGAAGATGCCCGTGACGACTGATCTGACAAGGGCGGGGAGTGGTCGCCGGGGCCAAAGTGCCTGAGCAAGGAGTGACTCCCGGCAGGCTTCTAGGATGTCGAAAGGGGCAGAAATGAACTAAACTACGCACTGTGCAAAAAGAGAGTGCTTGTGGGATAAGATTTTATCGGAGTGATATAGTAGAAATATGGTCAAGTTTGTGGAACTCTAGTCTATGGAACAAGGTTAGAGAATTGGGAATTGCTGGTTCAAAAATTGGTTTAGCAGTTATTGAATACAGTTTAGATTATTAAAGACAAACTAAAGACCGCTCAGAGTCATCATAAGAGTTATGCAGATAAGCATCATAAACCATTAGAGTTTAAGGTGAGCGATCATGTGTTTCTGAAAGTATCACGGATGAAGGGTACTTCCAGATTCGGCAAAAAAGGAAAGTTAAGTTCAAGGTTTTAGCATATCGTCTTGCATTACTACAGAAGCTTGCTTAAGTACATGATATTTTCCACGTGTCCATGTTAAGAAAGTATGAACTGGACTCGACTCATGTTTTGAATTTTGAGGAATTGGACATAGACAACAAGGTGTCGTACGTGGAGAGGCCGATACGGATAGAGAACCATAAAGAGCAAGTGCTTTGAAGCAAGACTATCACCTTAGTTAAGGTGATCTGACAGTATCACGGATTAGAGGGAGCTACATGAGAAAGTCAGGAAGTGATGAAGCATCAACACCCCCATCTTTTTGAGGATTTGACAGTAGCTGCAAATTTCGAGGACGAAATTTTTATAAGAGGGGAAGAGTTGTAACATCCTGAAATTCGAGTCTTTTAAGGGATGAATGAACGTTAATTTCGCCAATGCATTGTTGGTTGATCTCACTTGGAACTGACCACTTTTGAGATACTGACCTTGAGAACAAAGGCTAATGAGGACAGAACTCGTGCAACTAAAGAACTTAATATGGGAAAACGACTCGACCATGAGACTTGCGTAAGAACGATCCTGTAGTCATGCAGGCCGATTCCAAGGACGAATAGAAGTCGATTCGCGGGTATAAATAATGTGACGACGGGTGATTCCGTCTACTATTATCGAACCCGCGAACGGCCCTATGTCGATCCTTGATAATCGTGTACTTTGAAATAAGAATCGATCCTTCGCAATTTCATGTAGTCAAGGACGTCCATGTGTCGAGAAGTCTTGAACGTGAATTGGCACGAGTCGGTTATGCGTGAATCCTCGAAGCCGCCTGTCAATCTGAGTTGTACCAAAATGGCATTCGGGCGAAATTGATATGGCATGAGAATCCAATATTGGACTTCGAATTTTCGGGAACGTTCGGGATGAACTTTTGGACGATGCTTCTTAGACAGTCGACAGTGCGGGTTAAGCCGAGTATTTGGAAAAAGGGATTTTCGAACCAAGAAAACGAGCCTACAAGGACGTGGGCGGGGCAAGATTAGTGTAGGCCTCACGCCCAAGGTGGGACAGCCACCATCGAAGGCCTGAGGCAAGCGAGTGAGCCCGTTGGGCCAAACTGACCCATTTACCTTCCAAGCTCGGTGTCTAAATCTGAGCTGATTCGAGCCTAAGAAATTCCCAAGCCCATTCCTATTCATTTTCTAGCCCGTTTCTTAGGCCCACCCTTCATTTTTAGCCCAAGGACAGATTGGGAAATGTGCAAGGTGGAAATGACCAAAATGCCCTTGAATATTTTGAAGAAAAGTCAAAAAGAAGAGAGAGATGATGAGGTCATTTGTTTGGAAAGTTGGGGCAAGCATTAATGGCCTTAATGAAGCCTATCTCCAGCCCTCACTTCACTCTCTCTCTCCTCTTCATCTTCTCCGAAATCGCACCACTTCTCTCCTATGGTTTTCCTTCCTTCCTTCTGTTTTTCAGTTTGACCTTTCATTGAAATCTGAGTTGTTCATTACCTTCCCGTTGGAATCTTGGCCCGTGCCACCCGCCGTGTGTTCAGAAGACGAAACCGTTCAGATAGCATCGGCCGTTTGCCGAATGGAGTCACCGGCCATCCCGTACAATCGTCGGAAGTTGCCGCTTGCTGGACCGCCACTGTTCTGCCTGCAGCAGCTTTGTTCCACCTTTTCACTTGTTTTTCTCCCATTTCGGCCAAACCACCGCCCATCCCAGCCACCAGAATTTTTCCCTCGACCCCCAGGTGCCGTTGGTTGTTGGCCCGCCGCTCGCTAGAGCTCCGGGCAGCCCATTTTCCTCTGGTCAACCACTTTCCTCCAAGCAGTGTAGTTTTTTTCAGAAGTTCAGGAAGAACCAGAGGTTGCTGCTATTGTTCCAGCCCCGGGACCGCCTTGGATCGTCGTGGTAGAGGTCCCTATGTGTCGGGTTCATCGCCACCGCCGCATCCGTGTCGCCGGTCCGCTTAACGGGTGAGTTTAGTCCATAATCCCTATTTAGTGCCTAAACTTGCTTAGGGTTAAGTTAGTTAGTGTTAATGATGGTTTAGATAGTTTAATTAAGTTGTATTAGCCCTAAGATAGGTGGTTAGATAGATGGTTAGGATTAGATTAGCTTAATTTTGCTAATTGTGCTTAATTATTGCTTAAATGAGGGTTATGTGATTTTTGTGATTAGTTAAGCATGATTTGTTTAAATTGCTTGATTAATTTTATTAATTAATGTTTTGTTTAATTTATGGATTAATGTTTTAATTAATTGAATTTTGGAAAAATCACTGTTCACGAGCACTGTTCACGATTACTGTTCACGATTACTGTTCACGAGCACTGTTCATGATTAGTGTTCACAATTACTGTTCATGGCACTGTTCATGCAAAAGCTAATTTTTGTCTTAATTTGATGTGCTCTTGATTGTTGTGATTAATTGAAGTGCCGATTGTTAATTATACTTGTGATTGATGATGAAATGCATGATCGAGTGTTGGTTGGATTTGGATTTTTGGAATTGTCAAGTGAGATCGCATGACATATTGCGTGGGTTATCTGAAATGGCATGTCGCATGAGCATGAGCGCATGAGCGATGTTGCATTCATGACCAAGCAAAAGCAAAGACAAGAATGAATTGCTTGATGATGTGTTGCATGATCACATTAAGAGAGGGAACCCGGCGTTGCCGGAAGATCGCCAATCCTTATGGGGTTGTGCTGTGGCCGTTTGGTCGTCCTAACTTTGGTCAGTTGTCTGATGGGGGACATGTTGCGGGATTGCGGTAGTGGGTATGTCCTATGTTCCTGTCAGTTACGGGACTGCGGTAGCGGGCGGGTTCTGTGCTCTTTCGGGAATGCCGTCAGAGGGAAGGGATGACCCCTGACGTCACTGTACCTCGAGGTAAAGAGGACGAAGCTGGTTTAGCTAGGAACCGCCAACCATAAGGTTGTGACGTGGCCTAGGAGGGGGCATAATAATCAGAGCATGTGTGAGTGTGAGACATGAGAAAGTTGTGTGAGATGCTCTGATTATTCGCATGCTCTTAATGTCGTGATGATTTGTGGTATGCACGCATGAGTTGACAGTCGTGCAGGGTGTGGCAATAGCCAGGTGAGATCGCTTGTAACGCGATTCGCATGTGATTAATGAACTGTTTCATCTAACGGCCATGTGCCTTGCTTGCATTATATGAGATTTGATGTGTAGGGTATGGCAGATTGGGTAAGGTTGCATGCTAACCGAATATTGATTGTTAGTTTGCCCTGTCTATTATTTGGTCCGCTGTTTGCTGGCTGTCTATTGTTGGGTTGAGTGAGGGGTGGTTCTGGAGAGATACCTTGAGTTGAGTTGGCGTACTAATCGGGGTTTAGGGGAAAAACTCGCTGAGATTTTATCTCAACCCGTCGTGATTAACTATTTTCAGGCTCCTAGAATGGCGTACCCGCAATGGAGGATCCTACCCCGCTCCTCCAGTGATCGACCCGACAGAGACTGAGTCCGATGGGTCCAATGGGTCCGAGTGATGATAGTGCTGAACTTGAGGGCTTTTCTTGTTTAATTGGATTAGCCTAGTTTCTTTTTGATTTGGCTTAGATGATGGATCAGCCCTTTTTGTCGGGCTTGTAATTCGAAAAACGATCCTCCGTTGGTTAATCCAATAAGAATATATAAATGAGTAGTTGCTGTTGTTCTTGCTGTTCATCCCTCTATCCCTGTTTGATTGTTTGTTTGTCTAGGGATGGTTCGTCTTCCGCTTGCGCTTAATGAAAGATAAAATGAATGGTCATTGACGGGTCTTGGGATATCGCTTTCAATTGACCATGGAAATGGAGTTGCTGCGAGCTCGAGAGTCGGGGCGTGACAATAGCATCCATCCAAGCAGTATGAAGATGTACCAAAATTTGAAGCAACACTTCTGGTGGAATGGTATGAAATTGGACATTGCGAAGTACATAGCTAAGTGTTTGACGTGCCAACAAGTAAAGGCTCAGCATTGAAAGCAGATTGTTGCAACCCCTTGAGATTCCCGAATGGAAGTGGGAACATAATATAATGAATTTCGTGATGGGGCTACCAAGGAGTCAGCGAGGCAATAACTCGATTTGGGTGGTAATCAACATATTGACAAATTCAACCCACTTTATCCTCGTATGGAAGGATTTCACATTGGACAAGTACACAGAGTTGTACATGCATCAGATTGTGCGCATTCATAGAGTTCCAGTGACGATCACATCTGACCATGATCCTAAGTTTATGACAACTTTCTAGAAAAGTTTGCAATTAGCTTTGGGGACGAAACTGCAATACAACGCGGTGAACCATCCGCAGATGGACAGTCAATCAGAAATGACGATTCAAACTCTTGAGGATATGCTACGGGCTTGTGTTGTAGACTTTAAAGGGAGTTGGGAGGAACAGCTTCACTTAGTTGAGTTCGTCTATAGCAACAGCTATCAACAAAGTATTAAGATGGCACCATTCGAAGCTATATATAGGAGACCTTGTAGAACTCCACTTTGTTGGGATGAGGTTGGTGAAGGAAAGATCACGGGGTCAGAGTCGGTACAACAATCTTTGGATGCCATCAAGATTATTCAAGATAGATTAAAGACAACCAGAGTCGTCAAAAGAGTTATGAAGACAAACGACGTAGACCGTTGGAGTTTAAGGTGGGTGACCACGTATTTTTGAAAGTATCGCCAATAAGCAATACTTCTAGATTCAGCAAGAAAGGGAAGTTGAGTCCGAGGTATGTTGGACCCTTTGAGATTTTGGAAAACATCAGGGTTTTAGTGTATCGTCTCGCATTACCACCGAAGTTTGTACAAGTACATGATGTTTTCCACATGTCCATGTTGAGGAAGTATGAATCAGACCCGACTCACGTGTTGAATTTTGAAGAACTGGACGTAGATGACAGGGTGTCGTACATGGAAAGATCGATCCGAATAGATGACCATAAAGAACAAGTGCTTCGAAAAAAGACTATCGCCTTGGTTAAGGTGATTTGGCAACATCACGGACTAGATGGAGCTACATGGGAAAGCGAGGAAGTGATGAAGCATCAACACCCCCATCTTTTTGAGGACTTTTTTGTTACTGCAAATTTCGATGACGAAATTTCTGTAAGGGGGAAGAATTGTGACATCCTAAAATCCAAGCCCTTTGAGGGATGTATGAATGTGAATTTCATCAATGCATTGTTGGTTAATCTCACTCAGAATTAATCACTCCCGAGATACTAACCTTGAGGGGAAAGGCTAATGAGGACATAACTTATGCGACTAAAGAACTTGACCTAGGGAAACGACTTGACCGTGAGACTCGCATAAGGACGATCCTATGGTTTTGTAGGCCGGTTTTAGAAACGACTAGAAATCAATTCGCGGGCAGGTTGTAATAGGACAACGGGTGAATCAGTTTATTATTATCGAGACCGCGAATGGCCCTATGTTAATTCTCGATAATTGTGTACTTTGAAATAAGAATCTATCCTTCGCAATTCATGTTAGTCAAGGACGTCCACGTGTTGAGAAAACTTGAACGTGGTTTGATATTGAGTCAAGCACGAGTCGGTTACGCATAAATCCTCGGAGCCGCCTATTAGTTCAAGACGTACAAAAATGACATTCGAGTGAAATTAACAATGCATGAAAATCCACTACTGGAAGACCGATTTTCGGGAAAGTCTGGGACAAACTTTTGGACAATGCTTCTTTAACCTTTGATTTTACCGGTGAGCCCGAATTGTTGGAAAAGGAATTAACGGACCAATAAATTGAGCCCACGAGGAAGTGGGCTGGGAAAGACCCAAGTGGACCTCATGCCCAAGGAGGGGCGACCACCATGGTGGGCCCAAGTTAGCCTTTGAGCCCATTGGACCCAATTAGCCCACATGACTCTTCCTAGCTCATTGTCTAGCCTTGAGCCATTTTGAGCCCAACCAATTCTCGAGCCCATTTCTATTCATTTCATAGCCTGTTTCTTAGGCCCGCTCATCATCTTGGCCCAAGGAAAAAGTGGTAATTGTGCAAAGGTGGAAATTACCATTTTGCCCCTCTAGATATTATTGGGAAAGAGACAAAAGAAGAGAGAGAAGATGATGTCATTGCATCAGGAAGGGGCAAGCATTGATCGGCCTTAATGAGAGTAGACCACCCTCACTTCCATCTCTCTCCTCCCTCTCTCTCTCCTCTCCATTTCAACCGGCCAACCCCCCCTTGCTTTTTCTTTTTCCTTTTTCCACTTCTCCTCTATTTCCTTCCTTCCTTGTGTTTTTCATTGCTGGTTTGGCTTTGTCACCACCGGAGCCACCCACAGCCATGACCAGGAGCTTTAGTCTGTGCCCCCTATCAACGCCGTTCACCAGTTCAGGTCGTCGGTCAGCTCGCTGATCGGCTAGAAGCCACTGCTCCCTTGTCCGCTTGTTTTAGTTGCTACATCGCCTGGAAAAGCTCATCCGCCCCTATTTCGACCCTACCACCGCCCAGACTAGCCACCAGCTTGTCCCACTAGACCCCCTAAAGCCGTCGGTCGCCGACCAGCAAGTCACCGGAGAACTGGTCGGTCCGGCCAGTAGCCTCCCTCTTGGACAGTCGGTTTCAGCTTTGCTGAGAGAGAGATAAACTTGGTTGCTGCTGTTTTTTGTCCCGGGATTGCTTTGGATCGTTGTAGTTGAGGTTCCCGAGCGTAACCTCTGCCGTCACTGCCGCGTCCGTATCTCTGACCCACTTAATGGGTGAGTTGTCGTCCTAATCTGTCGATTAGCACATAAATTTGCTTTGGGTTGGTTTAATTAGAGTTAATCTTAGTTTAGGAGATTAATTAAGGTGTATTAGAGCTAAGATAGGTGGTTAGTTAGATGATTAAAATTAGTTCAAATTGACCTTATTTAATGCTTATTAAATGAGGTTTGTTGGCATAATCTTAGATTAAGGGGGTTAAGCTAGTTTAGTCTTAATTGATTGATTTCTTTAATTTAATTATTGTTTTATTGAATCCTGAATTTGATTTATTAGTTATTAAATTCTGGAATTTCATTGTTCGTGATGTACTGTTCATGAGCACTATTCATATGGTACTGTTCATGTGAAACTATTCATACAGAAGAAAATTTTGGTCTAAATGCACATGTTTTGATCATATGATATGCATTGATAGTATAAATACATGGACATTTGCATGAATTGCGTGTGGTTAAAAAGGGAAATATGCTTTGTCTGAGAGACATAGGAATTGACTGATTTTCTAGAGATGAAATTGAGACTACATATGTTTAATGGACTGTTTCTGCAAGCACATATCATGTATAAGTTGGCTAACGTTCAAGATAAAAATGAGTTGTGTTGGTATGCTTGTGTGATCATTAAGTTGAACCCATCACCCCGGTGGGAGTTCAAGGGGATGACAATCCGACTCGTCAGAATCCTAATGGGAGTTCGGATATGGAGTCGCGATAGAGGCCGGCTCCATGCTCCTTTGGGAATGCCGTCTTGGGAGAGAGCCCTTGACATTGTCGCGCCTCATGGGGGAGGGCGATACTTGGCTATGCCAGTAGACACCGAACGGGAGTTTGGTTGTGGCCTTGAGGGGCATTAATAATCAAAATACGTGTGGGTGCAAGAATGCATGAGAAACGTGGCATCATTGACTCTAATTATGCATGTGCTGGTTGCACTACTTGTGGCATGCTTGAATTGATAATGTGTAGGGTGTGTCAATGGCCAGGTGAGATTGCTTGAGATGCGACTTATATGTGATTGATTGAATGCATTACTTGATGGTAGTATGTATTGATTGTATTGTGTCCGCATATATTGTGCAGGGTATGGAATAACCGGGTAAGATTGCATGCATACTGGTTGTTTGCTTATTTGTTGGCCCTGGATATGTGGGTTAGTCGTGTCTTAGTTGCAGTATATGTATCGTTGCTATTAATCTTCTTGAGGGGTGGTTCTAGAGAGATAACCCGGGTTGGGCTGGTGTTCTAACCAGGAGTTAAGGTGAAGACTCGGTGAGATTTTATCTCTCTGGTTATTGTATAACCATTTTCAGGTCTTTAGAATAGCGTACCCTCTGATGTGATTCGAGGTTCCCAAGGATTGGGAAACCATTGTGATGCACCATCACATGCCAAGCCCGGTGCATTTATATGAAAAGTACGTCTCCACCATCTGGGTGGATGAGGGACCGGGGCAATGGATTCCCCATCGGTTCTGGGCGTGGTATATCAGGGAGGACAATCTCCTGATCAGTCCTCTGCGTGGTTTTGATGGGCCGCTTGGTAAGGGCTCTGAAGACGCTGATTAGGATCCTATAGAGCTGGACCCTCTTGATGGCGCAGTGGTGAATCCTGCTCCCGCTCCACCTGTGGTTGACCCGAACGCCTTCGACTACGACCCAACGGAGCTTGAGTCCAATGAGTCTCTAAACTTTGGTAATCCTTGACGAACATACCAAACCCGAGGGTTCTTTTTGGAAAGAGTGGACTGACCTAGCCTTAGTCTCTTTTTGTCCGGCTTAGAGAAAGGAATCGACCCACTGATAGTCTTGTAAATTAGAAACGTTCCTTTGTTGGTTAATCCAGTAAAAAAAATAAATGAGTAGTTTGTTGTTGTTCTGTTATTCATCCCTCTATCCCTTCATGATTGTTTGATTGATTGGGGATAGTTCGTTTTCCGCTTGCGTATAATGAAAGAATAAAATGAGTGGTCAGCGACGCGTCATGGGACGTCGCATTCAATTGACCAAGAGAAGGGGTTGTGGTGCGCTCGGGGCTCGGGGCATGACAAGAGGGCTACTATGGTTAAAATTCCCCTAAACTTGTCTCTCACACACGGTTTCTTTTTCGTAATATGTGCCATTGTGTGGGAGAGTCACGACACCTTCCTACTGTTACGCAAGGTATTATGATTATTATGCCCATACAAGAGCCGCAACCGAACTCCTGCTGGTGTCTTTTGACTTAGCCAAGCATTGTCTCACCCCATCGAGCACGGCTACATTTAGAACCCTCGCCCAAATGAGCATCGATCCAGCCTCAACCACAACATGGCATTTGAACTCCCGCCGAGTATTTCGATAAATTGGACTTTGTCCCCCAAACTCCTGCTGGAGTGATGGGTTACTTTATGTGACAACACAAGCACACCGCATCATTCAATTTCAATTCATTCCAAGCATTAATCAATGCAACTGTGGTAAATGCTCAACATAAGAAGCCACTGCATATTTTTCACATAAAAATATAGGAAAATATTCATACATTGTCACATAATTATCGAAAGCCTATCAAACTTTGCATGCCTTAATTTTTAAACATATTGGCCTTATTTAAATTGCCAAACTTGACATGCACCCGACACCTTCGGGTTTTCCCTTTATATGTCTATATAAACCCTTATAAAAATTACTACTCTAGGTTTTACATGAGGCAAACATTTTTCAAGACAAAGTAGGCATCAAACAACATGGCATGTATTGGAAAAATCATACAACTCAAGCATAATTCCCATAACAAATAGCACTTATTGCTCCATGGCGATAGCCTATCAATTATCTCCCGATAACTTATTGCTTAACTAGCAATAACTTATCAATAAATTTTGTTAGCTTATCACCCCTTTGGTAACAGCTTATCACTTAATTTCCCAATAGCTTATCGTCCTTTTGATAATAGTTATCACCTTTTTCGATTGCTTAGCGCTATAACTTGTCACCTTAATTATATTTAAATAACCTAAAACATAACTAATAATATATAATCAGGTTTAATAAAATTAATTAACCTTAACCGTCATTAACTAACTTAACCACATAAAAACCATGGTTAATTTACTAAACCTCACTAACCATAGTTAATTTACCTAATCATCCATCAACCATGGTTACTTTAAATAACATAGTTCAACAAGATTAACTATAATCTAAACCAACCCTAAGCAAGTTTAATAGAATAATCAAGGGATTACAATGTAAACTCACCCGGCGATGATTCTAAAAACATAGGCATGACGGCAGTGATGAGGGCAATGCGTCGCTACCACCAAAATGTTGAGAAATGGCGTCGGTAAAATGGGTCATGGTGGGGTGGTGTTCGGCAATGGTTGAAACCAAGAAAGGGAGGAGCGGGCGGATAGCTTGGGCGGCAATAGGCATAGCTCCTTGGCAATAGATGGGTGGCATGAGGTGGTCCAAGCGAAAGGTGTTGCGACAGTGGATGGTGGTGGCAACAAACAATGGCCAAAAAAGATGAACGGCGAGAGATAAAGGGAGAACAAAAGAGAGGAAAATGAAAGAAAATAGAGAGGGTAGAAGGGGGTGGCCACAATGGGAGAAAGAGGGAGGTGAGAGAGAGAGAGAGAAAAAGATGAAGATTCCCTTTCCAACTCTCTTCTCAAGTTTCATCATTTCCCTTCATAATTGCCAAGACGTTCTCTTCACTTTGGCTTCTTTTTCTTCTTCCCCATCAATTCTCATTTAATGCCAAAGACCATCTAGAAAAGGTATTTTGGTAATTTCACAAAGTATAGTATATTGTATTATACACACATATGGGTCGAAATTTTATACGGGCTTGAATAAGTTTGGTTTAGGTTCAAAAGGATGAGAAATGGGCTTGAAATAGAACTTGGGTTTGAAAATGCTAAACGGGCCTAGTGGGCTTAATTGGGCCCTATCACGCCCTGAACCCCGAGCATGCAACAACCTCTTCCCTTGGTCGATAGAAAGCGACGTCCCAGGACTTGACGATGACCATTGATTTTAATCTTTCATTATGCGCAAATGAAAGACAAACCATCCCTAGTCCAATAGACAATCAAACAATCAAATAGGGATAAAGGGATGAATAGCAAGAACAACAGCAACTACTTATTTATACATTTTACTAGATTAACCAACGAAGGATCGTTTCCAATTTACAAACCTGACAAAAAGGGCCGATCTATTCTCTAAGCCAAACCAAAAAGAAACTAGGCTAAGCTAATCCAGCTATACAAAATGAACCCTCGGGTTCAACACCACCATCACTTGGACCCATCGGACTCAGGCTTCGTCGGGTCGATCATTGGTGGAATGAGGGTAGGATTCTCCACTCCGGGTGCGCCATTCTAGGGGCCTAAAAGTGGTTATACAATAACCAGTGAGATAAAATCACAGCGAGTTCTCCCTTTAAGCCTCGGTTAGTACGCCAACTCAACCCAGGGTATCTCTCCAAAACCACCCCTCTCACAACCCAACAACAAACAACCAGCAACCAGCAATCCAACAACAGATAGGGGCAACCAACAATCATATGGTCAATTTGCATACAACCTTACCCAGTATGCCACACCCTACACGTTAAACCTCATACAATACAAGTAAGGCACATGGCCGTTAGATGATACAATTCATCAATTACATGCGAGTCGCATCACAAGCGATCTCACCTGGCTATTGCCACACCTTGCACGACTGTCAATTTATGCGTGCATGCCATAAATAATGTGATCATCATGACATTATGAGGCATGCTAATAACCAGAGCATTGCACACTGTTTCTCATGTCTCACATCCACACATGCTCTGATTATTACGACCCCACCTTCCTAGGCCACGTCACAACCTTATAATTGGTTGTTCTTGGCCAAGCCAGCTTTGTCCTCTTTCCCTTGAGGCATGGCGACGTCAGGCGTCATCCCTTCCCACTAACGGTATTCCTGAAGGAGCATAAGACCCGCCCATTACCATAGCCCCACAACTGATAGGAGCATAGGGCTTGCCCACTACCACAGCCCGTAACTGGCCCCCTGTCAAGCAATCGATCGAAGTCAAGACGACCAAACGGCCACGGCACAACCCAATAAGGATTGGCGATCTTCTGGTAATGCCAAGTTCTCAATTTAATGTGATCATACAACACATCATCAAGCAATTCATTCTTGTCTTTGCTCTATCGTGAATGCAACATCGCTCATGCTCATGGAACATGCCATTTTAGATAACCCACGCATAATGTCATGCGGTATCAATCGACCATTCCAAAATTCAATTCCAACTAATCAACAATCACATACAATTCCCCAAGTCTCGAGAATAATTCACAATCAATAATTCAACAAGCCATAACAATCATGAGCACATCAAATTAAGACTAAAATTGGCTTTTGCATGAACAGTGCCATAAACAGTAATCGTGAACAGTGCACTATGAACAATGTAATTTCAGAATTCAATAATTAAAACATTAAATATAGAAATTAAGTAAAACATTAATTAAAACAATTAATCAATCCATTTAAGCTAAACATGCTTAATTAAACCATAAAACAAATTAATCATAATTAAGTAAGATTAAGCTAATCTGATCTTAACCATCTCTCTAACCACCTATCTTAGGGCTAATACAACTTAATTACACTTCCTAAACCAAGCTTACCATTAATTAACCCAACCCTAAGTAAGTTTAGGCACTAACAAGGTATTAAGAGGTAAACTCACCCATTAAGCGGGCCGATGACACGGACGTGGTGTCGATGATGAAGGCGACACCCGGGGACCTCTATCACAGCGATCCAAGGCTAACTGACTGCTGGAGGAGGAAAAGGCTAATTGGAGCAAAATAGGCTGGCCGGAGCTCCGGCAACCGGTGGCACTTGGGGGTCGAGGGGGAACGGCTAGTGGCTGGGCTAGGTGGTGGTTGGGTTGAAAGGGGAGCAAAACAGCTGAAACAGGCACTGCTACACTGAAACAAGCGGGTGGATGACTGTTGACTTTCGGCCAGTTGGCTGCTCTGATCGGCGAACGGCTAATGTGGAACGTATGGCCTAGGTCTCTAGAGTACGATGGTTGGTGGCATGGGCAATGATTAGCATGGGAAGGCCATGGACAACTCGGTTTTTGGAGGAAGGTCAAAAGGAGAAGTAGAAGGAAATGAGAGAAATAAGGGGAGAGAGAGGTGTGCGGTTTTGAGGGCTGAAGAGGACGAGAGAGAGTGAAATGAGAGCTGGTTTCAAGGCCTCATTAAGGCCATTTAAGGCTTGGTTCAACTCCCAAGCAAGTGACATCATCTTCTCTCTCTTCTTTTGTCCTTTCGTCAAAATATCTAGAGGCAAAATGGTCATTTCCACCTTGCACATTTCTCAATCTGCCCTTGGGCTGAAAATGAAGGGTAGGCCTAAGAAACAGGCTAGAAAATGAATAGGAACGGGCTTAGGAATTGGTTGGACTTGAAACGGCTCAAGGTTAGACAATGGGCTTGGAAGGGTAAATTGGTTGATTTGGTCTAAAGGGCTCACTTACTTGCCTCGGGTCTACTATGGTGGCCATCCTACCTTGGGCATGAGGCCCACACTGGTTTTGCTCGCCCCATGTCCTCGTAGACTCGTTTCCTCGGTCTGTAAATCCCTTTTCCAAAAACTTGGCTTAACTGGCATTGTCGACTGTTGAAGAAGCATTGTCCAAAAGTCCATCGCGGACATTCTTGAAAATTTGAAGTCCAATACTGGATTCATATTCCTTGTCAATTTCGTCTAAATGCTATTTTGGTACAACTCAAGCTGATAGGCGGCTTCGAGGATTTACACGTAACCAACTTGTGCCAAATCATGTTCAAGACTTCTTGACACATGGACGTCCTTGACTATATGAAATTGTGAAAGATAGATTCTTATTTCAAAGTACACGATTAACAATGATCGACATAGGGTCGTTAGTGGGCTTAATAACAGCAAACAGAACCAACCGTCAACTTCTAGTCATCCTTGAAATCGGCCTGCATAACTGTAGGATCCTCCTTATGCAAGTCTCATGGTCAAGTCATTTTCTCATTTCAAGTTCGTTAGTCGCATGAGTTCTATCCTCAGTAGCCTTTTCTCTCAAGGTTAGTATCTCGGGAGTGATCAGTTCCGAGTGAGATAAACCAACAATGCATTGACGAAATTCATGTTCATTCATCCCTCAAAGGGCTCGAATTTTAGGACGTCACAATTCTTCCCCCTTATAAAAATTTCGTCCTCGAAATTTGCAACTACTAACAAATCTTAAAAAAGATGGGGGTGCTGACACTTCATCACTTCCTCACTTTCCCATGTGGCTCCCTCTATTCTGTGATGCTACCAGATCACCTTAACTAAGGCGATAATCTTGCTTCGAAGCACTTGCTTTTTATGGTCCTCTATTCATATCGGCCTTTCCACATACGACACCCTGTCGTCTACGTCCAATTCTTCAAAATTCAATACATGAGTTGGGTACGGTTCATACTTTCTCAACATGGACACGTGGAAAACATCATTTACTTGTGCCAACTTTGGTGGCAACGCAAAACGATACACTAAAACCCCAATCATTTCCAAAATTTCAAAGGGTGGTCCAACGTACCTCGGACTTAACTTTCATTTCTTGCCGAATCTGGAAGTACCCCTCATTGGTGATACTTTCAGAAACACATAATCACCCACCTTAAACTCTAATGATCTATGACGTTTGTCTGCATAACTCTTCTGACGACTCTAAGCGGTCTTTAGTCTATCTTGGATAATCTAAACTACATTCAAAGATTGTTGTACCAACTTCATACCATTCCACTAGAAGTGCTGCTTCAAATTCTGATACATTTTCGTACTGCTAGGGTGGATGCTATAATTACTACAATGAGCTTCCGACAAGACTGCTTCCTTAAATTCTGCATCTTTCAGAACTCATAATCGTCCTCAAAACCTTAATGTCCCATCCTCGAACACTTGAAAGTTTGCTTTCCTCTTTGCTTGATCCTTCTGCAGGATCTTCAGAACTTCAGGATCCGTCGCTTGGGCACTCTTAATCCTACTTTGCATCTTGGGTTTCACCCTAAGAGTGGCCATTAGACTAGCAAGATGGTCGACCTCAATTTTAAAGTCTAAATCCTTGACTCCCTTCAAAAGAATCCATTCTCGTACCCTCATCTGTGCAATCAACGACTTTCAACTGAGCGTATCTACCACTTTGTTTGCTTTCCTCTAATGATACAAAATCTTGCAATCATAGTCCTTAAGAAGTTCCATCCATCGCCATTGTCTCATATTCAATTCCTTCCGAGAGAACAAATACTTTAAACTTTGATGATCCATGAAAATCGGAAACCTTTCCCCACACAAGTAATGCCTCCAAATCTTAAGTGCAATGATTATCACTACTAATTCCAAATCATGAGTCGAATAGTTAAGCTCATGAGGTCTTAACTGTCGGGATGCGTATGCAACCACCTTGCCATGTTACATTAACACACAGCCTAGTTCTTTATACAACACGTCATTGTAGATTTCATACTCACCAGGACCAAACAATATTGTCAAGACGGGTGCGATAGTCAATTTACTCTTGAGTTCTTAGAAACTACGCTTGTACTTGTCCGTCCAATCAAACCTCTCATCTTTATTTAACAACCTCATCAATGGCATGGCTATTGCAGAAAACTTCTCCATGAAACGTCTGTAATATTTAGCCAATCCCAAGAAACTTTGAATCTCAGTTACCGTCGTAGGTCTTGGCCAGTTCATAATCGCTTCGATCTTAGTCGAGTCAACAAAGACCCCTTCACCTGAAATCACATGACTTAAAAATGCCACGCGAGATAGCCAAAACTCGTACTTGCTAAACTTAGCATAAAGTTCATGCTCCCTCAAGGTCTGCAGTACTGATCTCAGGTGTTTCTCATGATCCTTGAGACTCCTTGAGTATACCAATATATCGTCAATGAACACAATCACGAATTGGTCCAAATATTTGTTGAACACCCAGTTCATCAGGTCCATGAAGGCTGCAAGAGTATTCCTCAATCCAAACAGCATTACTGTGAACTCGTAATGACCATAGCATGTCCTAAACGCAGTCTTTGGTACATCCTCCTTTTTGATCCTCAACTAATGATAGCATGTCCTTAAATCTATCTTGGAAAATACCGAGGCTTCTTGAAGTTGGTCGATCAAATCATCAATCCTTGGCAATGAATACTTGTTCTTGATGGTTACATGATTGAGCTGCCGGTAGTCAATGCAGAGATGCAAAGACCCATCCTTTTTCCTTATAAACAATACCGGTGCTCCCCAAGGAGATGTACTAGGACGAATGAATCCTTTATCCTGTAGCTCTTGCATTTGCACCTTCAATTTTTTTCAATTCTGACAAGGCCATCCTATAAAGTGCCTTAGAAATCGGTTCAATCCTAAGGGCCAACTCAATCACAAACTCAATTTCCCTCTTTGGAGGTAATCCCATCAATTCCTTGGGAAACACATCAATGTACTCTTGTATACTACAATATCCTCTACCTTTGAGTGGTAAAAGGGTCAAATGCCCTTGGCATCTAGATTCCAATAGCCGAGTCACCTCGAGTGACGAAATCAGAGGAACGGAGGGTCCCCCTCGATTTCTCACAAACTCAAAACTATCACCCACTACTAGGTTAAACTGAATTGTCTTTCTATGACAATTCACCATAGCTCGTTGCTTGGTAAGCCAATCTATGCCAACTATGACATCAAAGTCATACATTGCTATTGCAATCAAATCAATGATTCCCCTGCGACCTAGTTTTGGGCGATCGGCTTTCCCATATAATTATTTCTGTTGGGTGGGATGGAATTCCTTCACCCCATCATCGGTCCCTTTCCAAACCGATGATTATCTCTATTAGGCACGAACCGCGAGCCATATGCAATCACCCTCTCAATCATATTCTTCTCGATCATTTGGGCCCTCTCGTACATCTCATTAAAACTCTTTAAATTCAAAGGCACCGACTGGCCTTTCAACTCTGGCTTCAAGCCATCTCTGAACCGTCTCGCCCTATCCAAAGGGTCCTCTACCAACCTCAACACATACTTAGCCAACTCAACGAACTTCGCTTCATACTGATCCACTAAGATCTGACTCTGATGAAGTTGTTGGAACTTTGCCATCTTTGACTTTCTCGCACTATCCAAGAAGTACTTCCCATTGAAAGCTTCAAAAAAGGCACACCAAGTTCGAGCTGTGCCTTCAGGGAACACTCTTCCTTGAGTGGCTTCCCACTATGTGATGACATTACCTTGAAGCTGATAAGCCGCCAATAGCACTCAATCTTCCTCTGAACATCTCAACACTGTGAAAGTCCTCTCGAAATCCCTTATCCAAAGGGTTGTAGCTTTAGGGTCGCCCACACCACTAAACCTCGGTGGCTTCAATCTTAGGAATTGCTCTACCAGCTTATACATCGGTCTCTCATAGGCTTCTCCTCTCACTAGGGGAACCATAGGGACTACAATAGGAGCACACAGCTTGTTGTCCTATAAAAGTCTCTAGCGCTAGTACGATCTCGTCTAACCTAGAATCCCCTTGCGCACTACCTCTAGCACTGGTCTGACCATACGCTGCCCTATGCCTAGGGGTTTTCTACTTAGGATTCCTTATCACTAGAACTATGAACAACCCACCACAAAACAAGAACACCAAGCAATCACAAGCACATAAAATAAAAGCCATTCCTATCTCACTATCCCAAAAATCCCACGCACCTTATTACCCCAAGTCTCCACCTCACTCTGATACAAAAATCGACGAAGATGTCACGCCCCGAATCCCGAGCACGCAACAACCCCTTCCCTTGGTCCATAGAAAGCAATGTCCCAAGACTCGTCAATGACTATTCATTTTAATCTTTCATTATGCACAAGTAGAAGACAAACCATCCCCAATCCAACAAACAATCAAACAATCAAATAGGGATAAAGGAATGAACAGCAAGAACAACAGCAACTACTCATTTAGATATTTTACTAGATTAACCAACGGAGGATCATTTACAATTTACAAACCCGACAAAAGGGGCCGATCAATCCTCTAAGCCAAATAAAAAAGAAACTAGGTGTGATGTCCTGAAATTCGAGCCCTTTAAGGGAGGAATGAATGTTAATTTCACCAATGCATTGTTGGTTGATCTCACTCAGAACTGATCACTCCTAAGATACTGACCTTGAGGGGAAAGGCTATTGAGGACAGAACTCATGCGACTAAAGAACTTGACCTGGGAAAACAACTCGACGTGAGACTTGCATAAGGATGATCTTGTAGTAATGCAAGCTGATTTTAGGGATGACTAGAAGTCGATTTGCGGACAAAAATAATGGGACGATGGGTGATTCTGTCTATTGTTATCGAACCCGCGAACGACCCTATGCCGATCCTTGATAATCGTGTACTTTGAAATAAGAATCGATCCTTCGCAATTTCATGCAGTCAATGACATCCATGTGTCGAGAAGTCTTGAATGTGAATTGGCATGAGTCCTCGAAGCCGCCTATCAGTCTGAGTAGTACCAAAATGGCATTCGGGCAAAATTGACAAGACATGAGAATCCAAGATTGGACTTTGAATTTTCAGGAATGTTTGAAACGGACTTTTGGACGATGCTTCCTCGACAATTGACAATGTTGGTTGAGCCGAGTTTTAGGGAAAAGGGTATTCGGACCAAGAAAACGAGCCTACAAGGATGTGGGCCAGGTAAGAACAGTGTGGGCCTCACGCCCAAGGTGGGACAACCACCGTGGTAGACCGAGATAAGCAAGTGAGCCCATTGGACCCAACCGACCCATTTACTCTACTGAGCCCGTTGTCCAAACTTGAACCGTTTCGAGCCCAACAAATTCCTAAGCCCATTCCTATTAATTTTCTAGCCCATTTCTTAGGCCCGCCTTTCATTTTTAGCTCAATGGCAGTTTGGAAATTGTGCTTAATTAGGCTTAATTGAGCGTTATGTGTTAATTAATCATGTTTTGCCTTAATTGCTTGATTAATTGGATTAATTTTTTTAATTAGTGATTTATCTAATTTATGTATTTAATTAGTTAATTATTTTAATTTCGGAATTTATTTATTTATTTTAATTTCTAAATTTAATTATTTAATTATTAAATTCTGAAATTTCACTATTCATGCATTGTTCATCCGAAAATAAAAAATGTGCATAATTTCTTATGCCTTGATCATATGAAATGAATTGGATGTAGCATTGCATGAACATCCGCTTGAATCATGTGATTTTCACAAAAGAGATGGAAAATGATTTGTCCGAAAGACACCGAAAATGGACCGCTTTTATGAAAAAAAAAAATGGTTTGTCCAAGGGACATCAGAAATGGACCGCTTTGATGAGAAAGAAAATGGTTTGTCCAAGGGACATCAGAAATGGACTATTTTTATGAGAAATGATTTGAGGTTTTATATGCAAGGATGTGTGCATTGGCTAATGCTCAAAGATAATAAATGGGTTGTGATGGTATGCTTGCGTGATCACTAAGTTGAACCAGCCGCCTCGGTTGAAGTTTGGGGGGTCATAGTCCAATTTATCGGAAACCTGGCGAGGGCACGGTTGCGTCTCTATAGAGGAAGGGTGCCATAGCGCCGTGGTGCCTCAGTTGTTAGCCGGATGCAGAGTCGCGATAGAGGCCGGGCCCATGCTCCTTATGGAATGCCGTCTTGGGCGGCGATCCCTTGACGTCACCGCGCCTCATGGCGGAGAGCGTTGCTTGGCTATGCCAGTAGACACCAACGGGAGTTCAATTGTAGCCCGCGGGGTAGTAATAATCGGAACAAGTGTGGATGCAAGAGTGCATGAGAAATATGGCATCATTGGTTCTAATTATGCATGAGGTGATCACATCATTTATGGCACACACGCGTGAATTGACAATGTACAGGGTATGGCAATGGCCAGGTGAGATCGCTTGTGGCGCGAGTCGCATGTGATTGATGAACTGCATTATCTAACGGCCATGTGCATTGCGTGTATTGTGTTGACTTATAACGTGCAGGGTATGGCATACCGGGTAAGGTTGCATGCGAACCAACTAATTGTTTGTTGGTTACCCCTGTCTGTTGTTTGTTTGCGGGTTACGGGTTACTAGTTGTTTGTTGTTGGGTTGAGTGAGAGGTGGTTCTGGAGAGATACCCTAGGTTGAGTTGGTGTACTAACTGGGGCTTAGGGGAAGAACTTGCTGAGATTTTATCTCACTGGTTATTGAATAACCATTTTCAGGCCCTTAGAATGGCGCACCCATAGTGAAGAATCCTGCCGCCGCTCCACCAGTTACCGACCTAACAGAGTCGAGTCCGATGGATCCGTGTGACCGTGGTGCTGAACCTGATGGTTCATTTTGTATATCTGGATTAGCCTAGTTTTTTTTTTTGGCTTGGCTTAAAGGATGGAACGGCCCCTTTTTGTCGAGCTTGTAATTCAAAAGACAATCCTCCGTTAGTTAATCTAGTAAATTGTATAAATGAGTAGTCGAGGTTTCTGCCGTTCATTCCTCTATCCCTAATTGAGATCCTAGGTTATGCGAGATCCTGCTAGTACTAGAGACCCTGATAGGATAGCAAGCTGAGTGCTTCTGCTGTGGTCCATGTGGTTCCTCTACTGAGAGGAGAGGTCTATGAGAGACTGATGCCTAGGCTAGTAGAACAGTTCTTGGGACTAAAGCCATCGAGGTTCAGTGATGTAGGCGACCCTGAAGCTGCGACCCTTTGGATAAGGGATTTCGAGAGGATTGTTGCAGTGCTGAGGTGTTCAGAGGAAGATAGGGTACTTCTAGCAGCTTATCAACTCCAAGGTAATGCCATTAATTGGTGGGAAACCACTCAAGGAAGAGTGTTCCCTAAAGGCACAGCTCAAACTAGGGGTGCCTTTCGCAAAGCTTTCTATGGAAAGTATTGTTCGGACAGTGCGAGAGAGTCCAAGATGGCAAAGTTTCAACAGTTTCGTCAAAATCGGATGTTAGTGGATCAGTATGAGGCGAAGTTCGCTGAGTTGACCAAGTATGCGCCGAGGCTGGTAAAGGACCTTATGGATAGGGCAAGACGTTTTAGAGAAGGTCGATTGGACAGACAAGTGCGAGCATAGTTTCCAAGAGCTCAAGAGTAAATTGACTACCGCACTCGTCTTGACAATACTGTCTGGTCCTAGTGGATATGAAATCTACAGTGAATCGTCATATAAAGGACTAAGTTGCGTGTTAATGCAACATGGCAAGGTGGTTGCATACACATCCCGACAGTTAAGGCTTCTCAAGCTTAACTATCCAATGCATGATTTGGAATTAGTGGAGATCATCTTTGCACTCAAGATTTGGAGACATTACTTGTGTGGGGAAAAGTTTTCGATTTTTTCGGAACACTAGAGTTTAAAGTATTTGTTCTCTTAGAAGCAATTGAACATGAGACAATGATGATGGATGGAACTTCTTAAGGACTACAATTGGGAGATTCTATATCATCCAAGGAAAGCGAATAAAGTAGCAGATGCGCTCAGTCGAAAGTCAACAATTGCATAGATGAGGGTATGAGAATGGATTCTCTTGGAGGGAGTCAAGGACTAAGATTTTAAAATTGAGGTCAGCCATCTTACTAGTCTAATGACCACTCTCAAGGTGGAACTCGAGATGCAAAGTAGAATTAAGAGTGCCCAAGTGACTGATCCTGAAATTCTTAAGATCCTGCAAATAGATCAAACAAAGAGGAAAGCAGACTTTCAAGTATCCGAGGATGGGACATTGAGGTTTTGAGGGCGATTGTGTGTTTCAAAAGATGCAGAGCTTAAGAAAGCAGTCTTGTTGGAAGCTCATTGTAGTAATTATAGCATCCACCCTAGCAGTACGAAAATGTACTAGAATTTGAAGCAGCCCTTCTGGTGGAACAGTATGAAGTTGGACATCGTGAAGCACGTGGCTAAGTGTTTGACGTGCCAGCAAGTAAAGGCTCAGCATTGTAAGCCTGGTGGACTGTTACAACCTCTTAAGATTCTCGAATGGAAGCGGGAACACATTACGATGGATTTTATGATGGGACTGCTAAGGAATCAGCGAGGCAATGACTCGATTTGGGTAGTAGTTGACAGATTGACAAAGTCAGCTCACTTTATCGTCGTACGAAAGGATTTCACGTTGGATAGGTATGTAGAGTTGTACATACGTTTGATTGTACACATTCATAGAGTTCCAGTGACGATCACATTTGACCGTGATCCTAAGTTTACGACAACTTTCTGGAAAAGTTTGCAGTCAGCCTTGGGAACATAACTGTAGTATAGTACGGTGTACCATCCGCAAACAGATGGTCAATCAGAAAGGATTTGAAGAAGTATTTGAAAACCTTTAGTGCGATAAATGACATTTGGTTTGCACTAATTTTCAAGTGGTCGAGACAAATTCTTGGTTTGGTTATTAAATGGAGTGAAAGAAATGTTGAAAGAAAAATCGGTGGTTTGTGGAATTCGAATAGCGGTTTGATGGAAATTCAGTGAATCAGATTTCAAGTGTCGATAAGTGACCCCGTGGAAACGAACTCATGGCTTGACGAGCTAGAGAAAGTTTTGCACTTTGAGGTGCTCAGACAAGGTTAAAACCGTGAGGCTTGGTATGGGACAGGCCAAAGCGGATAATACCTCTATAAGATGGTGCACAACTAAAAGGGACTTTTGCTAGTAGTGATGCAATTTGAAGATGCCCATAACAACTGATCCGACGAGGGCGGGGAGTGGTTGCCGAGGCTAGAGTGCTAGAGCAAGGAGCGGCTCCTGACTGGCTTCTAGGATGTCGAAAGGAGCAAAAATGAACTGAACTATGCACTGTGCAACAAGAAAGTGCTTGTGGGATAAGATTTTATCAGAATGGTATAGCCGAAATATGGTCAAGTTTGTGGAACTCCAGTCTATGGAACGAGGTCAAAGAACTGGGAATCACTGGTTCAAAAATTGGTTTAGTAGTTATTGAATGTAGTTCAGATTATCAGAGATAGACTAAAGATAACTCAGAGTTGTCAGAAGAGTTATGCAAATAAACGTCATAGACCGTTGGAGTTTAAGGTGGGCAATCATGTGTTTCTAAAAGTATCCTTGATGAGGGGTACTTCTAGATTTGGCAAGAAATGAAAGTTAAGTCCAAGGTATGCTAGATCCTTGAAATTTTGGAAAGGATTGGGGTTTTAGCGTATCGTCTTGCGTTGCCACCAAAACTTGCTCAAGTACATGATGTTTTCCACGTGTCCATGCTGAGAAAGTATGAACTGGACCTGACTCATGTTTTGAATTTTGAGGAACTAGACGTAGACGATAGGGTGTCGTATGTGGAAAGGCCGATACGAATAGAGGACCATAAAGAGCAAGTGCTTCGAAACAAGACTATCTTCTTGGTTAAGGTGATCTGGCAGCATCACGGAACAGAGGGAGCGACATGGGAAAGTGAGGAAGTAATGAAGCATCAGCACCCCCATCTTTTTGAGGATTTGTCAGTGGTTGCAAATTTCAAGGATGAAAATTTTGTAAAGGGGGAAGAATTGTCACGTCTTGAAATTCAAGCCCTTTGAGGGAGGAATGAACGTTAATTTTGCCAATGCATTGTTGGTTAATCTCACTCGGAACTGATCACTCCTGAGATACTGACCTTAAAGGGAAAGGCTAATGAGGATAGAACTCGTGCGACTAAAGAAATTGACTTGGAAATTGACTCGACCGTGAGACTTGCATAAGGATGATCCCGTAGTGATGCAGGTCGATTTCAAGGACGACTAGAAGTTGATTCGAAAACAGAAATAATGGGACGACGGGTGATTCCATCTACTACTGTTGAACCCGCGAACGACCCTATGCCGATCATTGATAATCGTGTACTTTGAAATAAGAATCGATCATTCGTAATTTCATGCAGTCAATGACGTCCATGTGTCGAGAAGTCTTGAACGTGAATTGGCACAAGTCGGTTACGCGTGAGTCCTAGAAACCGCTTGTCAGTCTGAGTAATACCAAAATGGCATTCGGGCAAAATTGACAAGGCATGAGAATCCAAGATTGGACTTCGAATTTTCGGTAATGTCCGAAACGGACTTTTGGACGATGCTTCCTCGACAATCGACAGTGTCGGTTGAGCCGAGTTTTAGGGAAATGGGTATTCGGACCGAGGAAACGAGCCTACAAGGATGTGGGCTGGGCAAGAACAGTGTGGGCCTCACGCCCAAGGTGGCACAACCACCGTGGTAGACCGAGACAAACAAGTGAGCCCGTTGGACCCAACCGACCCATTTACCCTACCGAGCTCGTTGTCCAAACTTGAGCCGTTTCGAGCCCAACAAATTCCTAAGCCCATTCCTATTCATTTTCTAGCCTGTTTTTTAGGCCCACCTTTCATTTTCAGCCCAATGGCAGTTTGGGAATTGTGCTTAATTATGCTTAATTGAGTGTTACGTGTTAATTAAGCATGTTTTGCCTTAATTTCTTGATTAATTGGATTAATTATTTTAATTAGTGATTTATTTAATTTATGTATTTAATTAGTTAATTATTTTAATTTCGAAATTTATTTATTTATTTATTTTAATTTCTGAATTTAATTATTTAATTATTAAATTCTGAAATTTCACTATTCATGCACTGTTCATTCGAAAAATAAAAATGTGCATAATTTCATGTGCCTTGATCATATAAAGTGAATTAGATGTGGCATTGCATGAACATCCGCTTAAATCGTGTGATTTTTACAAAAGAGATGGAAAATGATTTGTCCAAGGGACACCAGAAATGGACCGCTTTTATGAGAAAGAAAATGGTTTGTCCAAGGGACATCGGAAATGGACCGCTTTGATGAGAAAGGATTTGGGGTTTTATATGCAAGCATGTATAAATTGGCTAATGCTCAAAGATAATAAATGGGTTGTGATGGTATGTTTGCGTGATCACTAAGTTGAACCCACTGCCCCGGCTGATGTTCGGGGGGTGATAGTCCGATTTATCGGAAACCCGGCGAGGGTACGGAAGGGCACGGTTGCGTCTCTGTGGAGGAAGGGCGCCGTAGCGCCGTGGTGTCTCAGTTGTTAGCCGGATGCGGAGTTGTGATAGAAGCCAGGCCTATGCTCCTTATGGAATGCCATTTTGGGCGGGGGTCTCTTGATGTTGTCACGCCTCATGGGGGAGGGCGATGCCTGGCTATGCTAGTAGACACCGACGGGAGTTCAGTTGTAGCCCGCGGGGCAATAATAATCGGAACACGTGTGGATGCAAGAATGCATGAGAAATATGGCATCATAGGTTCCGATTATACACGAGGTGATCACATTATTTATGGCACACATGCGTGAATTGATAACGTGTAAGGTATGACAATGGTCAAGTGAGATCGCTTGTGGCATGACTCGCATGTGATTGATGAACTGCATCATCTAACGGCCATGTGCATTGCATGTATTATGCTGACTTATAACGTGCAGGGTATGGCATACCGGGTAAGGTTGCATGCGAACCAACTATGTGATTGTTGGTTGCATTGCTTGTATTGTATGAGGTTTTACATGCAGAGTACGGCATACCGGATAAGGTTGCATGCGAACCAACTAATTGTTTTTTGGTTGCCCCTGTCTGTTGTTTGCTTGCGGGTTGTAGGTTGCTAGGTTGAGTGAGAGGTGGTTTTGGAGAAATACCCTAGGTTGAGTTGGTGTACTAACCGGGGCTTAGGGGAAGAACTCACTGAGATTTTATCTCACTGGTTATTGAATAACCATTTTCAGGCCCTTAGAATGGGGCACGCGCAGTGGAGAATCCTGCCCCCGCTCCGCTAGTGATCGACTTGACAGAGCCAAGTCCGATGGATCCATGTGACCATGGTGCTGAACCCGATGGTTCATTTTGTTGGGCTTGTAATTTGAAAGATGATCCTCCGTTGGTTAATCTAGTAAATTGTACAAATGAGTAGTCAAGGTTTCTGCTATTCATCCCTCTATCCCTGATTGATTGCTTGATTATCTATTTAGACTAAGGATGGTTCGTCTCCTGCTTGCACATAATGAAAAATTAAAATGAATGATCGTCGACGAGTCTTGGGATGTCACTTTCTATCAACCAAGAGAAGGGGTTGTTGCGAGCTCGAGAGTCGGGGCGTGACACTAGGCCAGGCTAATCTAGCTATACAAAATAAACCTTTGGGTTTAGCACCACCATCACTCGGACCCATCGGACTCAGACTCCATCGGGTCGATCACTAGTGGAGCGGAGGCAGGATTCTCCACTACGGGTGCGCCATTCTAGGGGCCTGAAAGTGGTTATACAATAACTAGTGAGATAAAATCTCAGCGAGTTCTCCCCCTAAGCCCCGGTTAGTATGCCAATTCAACCTGGGGTATCTTTCCAGAACCACCCCTCACACAACCCAACAACAAACAACCAACAACTAGCAATCCAACAACAGACACGGGAAGCAACCAACAACCATATAGTCGGTTCGCATGCAATCTTACCAAGTATGCCATACCTTGCATGTTAAACCTCATACAATGCAAGCAAGGTATATGCCTATTAGATGATACAATTCATCAATCACATGCGAGTCGCATCACAAGCAATCTCACCTAGGCATTGCCACACCTTGCACGACTATCAATTCGTGCGTGCGTGCCATAAATAATGTGATCATCATGACATTAAAAGGCATACGAATAATCAGAGCATTGCACATAGTTTTCTCATGTCTCACATCCACACATGCTCCGATTATTATAACCCTTCCCCCCTAGGCCACGACACAACCTTATGGTTGGCGGTTCCTAGCAAGCCAGCTTCGTCTTCTTTACCTCGAGGCATGGCGACGGCAGGGGTCATCCCTTCCCACTGATGACATTCTCGAAGGAGTATAAGACCCGCCTAGTACCGCAGCCCCACAACTGATAGGAGCATAGGGCCCGCCCACTACTGCAGCCCGCAACTGGCCCCCCATCAGGCAATAGACCGAAGTCAGGATGACCAAATGGCCACGGCACAACCCCATAAAGATTGGCGGTCTTTCAGCAATGCCGGGAATAATGAATGTAACATCGCTCATGCTCATGTGACATACCATTTCAAATAACCCATGCATAATGACATGCGATATCAATCGACAATTCCAAAATTCAATTCCAACCAATCAACAATCATGTACAATTCCTTAACTCTCGGGAATAATTTACAATCAATAATTCAACAAGTCATAACAATCAAGAGCATATCAAGTTAATACTAAAATTGGCTTCCGTATGAACAATGCCGTGAACAGTAATCGTGAATAGTGGACTATGAACAGTGTAATTTTAAAATTCAATAATAAAACATTAAATTCAGAAATTAAACAAAATATTAATTAAACCATAAAACAAATTAATCACAATTAAGCAAGATCAAGCAAGATTAAGCTAATCTAATCTTAACCATCTATCTAACCACCTATCTTAGGGCTAATACAACTTAATTAAATTTCATAAACCAACCTTACCACTAATTAACATAACCCTAAGTAAGTTTAGGCACTAACAAGGTATTAGGAGCTAAACTCACCCGTTAAGCAGGCTGGCGACACGGGCGCGACAACGGCGATGAAGGCGACACCGGGGACCTCTACCACAACAATCCAAGGCGATCTTGAAGTCAAAACAACAACAACAAACTCGCACTCCCTTTACAACTTTGAAAAATTAACTGTCGGAGGAGAAAAGGGTTGACCGGAGATAAATGGGCTAGCCGGAACTCCAGCAAGCAATTAGCCAGCAACCGGCAACACCTGGGGGTCGAGGGGGAATGGTTGGTGGCTAGGCTAGGTGGTGGTTGGGTCGGAAAGGGAGGAAAATAGCTGAACTAGGCGCTGCTACATTGAAACAGGCGGGTGGAGGACTCCTGACTTCTGGCCGACCGGCGGGTCGGCCAGCGGCTTCAACCGACAAACAGCTGATGTGGGGTATACGATCTGGGTCTCTTGAGCATGGTGGTGGGTGGCACGAGCAGTGATCAGCACGGGAAGGCCACAAACACCTCGGTTTTTGGAGGAAGGTCAAAAGGAGAAGTAGAAGGAAATGAGAGAAACAAGGGGAGAGAGAGGTGTGCAATTTTGAGGGCTGAAGAGGAGGAGAAAGAGTGAAATGAGTGATGGTTTCAAGGCCTCATTAAGGCCATTTAAGGCTTGGTTCAACTCCCAAGCAAGTGACATCATCTTCTCTCTCTTCTTTTGTCCTTTCTTCAAATTGGTCATTTCCACCTTGCACATTTCCCAATTTGCCCTTGGGCTGAAAATGAAGGGTAGGCCTAAGAAACGGGCTAGATAATGAATAGGAATGGGCTCGGGAATTGGTTGGGCTCAAAACGGCTCAAGGTTAGACAATGGACTCGTAAGAGTAAATTGGTCAATTTGGTCTAAAAGGCTCACTTACTTGCCTCAGGTCTACCATGGTGGCCGTCCCACCTTGGGCGTGAGGCCCACACTGGTATTGCCTGGCCCACGTTCTCGTAGGCTCATTTCCTCAGTCTATAAAACCCTTTTCTAAAAACTCGGCTTAACTAGCACTGTCGACTGTCGAAGAAGCATTGTCCAAAAGTCCATCTCGAACATTCCCGAAAATTCGAAGTCCAATATTGGATTCTCATACCTTGTCAATTTCGTCCACATGTCATTTTGTTACAACTCAGACTAATAGACGGCTTCAAGGATTCACGCGTAACCGACTCATGCCAAATCACGTTCAAGACTTCTCGACACATAGACGTCCTTGACTACATGAAATTGCGAAGGATAGATTCTTATTTCAAAGTACACGATTACCAAGGATCGACATAGGGTCGTTCGCGGGCTCGATAATAGTAAATGGAATCACCTGTCGTCCTATTATGTTCTGTCTGTGAATCGACTTCTAGTCGTCCTTGAAATCAACTTGCATAACTAGGATCATTCTTACGCAAGTCTCATGGTCGAGTTGTTGTCTCAAGTCAAGTTCTTTAGTCACATGAGTTCTATCCTCATTAGCATTTTCCCTCAAGTTCAATATCTCGAGAGTGATCAATTCTGAGTGAGATCAACCAACAATGTATTGACGAAATTCACGTTCATTCATCTCTCAAAGGGCTCGAATTTCAGGATGTCACAGGCCCACTTGGGCAGCTTAGGCCCACCTTATGGCCACCCACTTTGGGCTTGAGGCCCAATGGACCATTGCTCAGCCCACTTCCTTGTGATCTCCAATTTTTGGTTTATTAAATTTTTTTCTAATAATTTTCGAGCTTACCAATAAATTTGAGAATTAATGAAGCTCTGTTCAATATTTTAGTCTTGGCATCAATGAGAGTTCGATATCCGAAATTTAATTGAAATTCGTGGTTAAAATCAATCAACCGCGACTTTAATCAACCTAACTATTAGGCGACATTTATGAGTTTTCGCCCATTTGACCCTTGGTTGATAGCTTTTCAATCCATGATCGTGTCTCTTCAAATTAGGGTGATTCTCGATTGTCATATAATCATGAGGGATTGATTGCTTACCCTGAGTACAAAGCCGAAAGAAAATCAATTTAACGCCATTTGCAGTTAGTATCAAAGTCCTGCGGAATCACTCGTAATCCGACTTCATACCTCTACCGAGTCAATTTATTTTTGTTCACTAATTGGCCTGCAATAGCATGGTATCATCCTTCTTTGGTCCTTATGGTCGAGTGACCTATCCCTAATTGTATTTACTGGTCATTCGCGTATCGACCTTTAATTGCCTTTTCGAATAGTTGGTTAACTCGTCAGTGATTAGTTCAGAATAAATGTAAGTAACAGTGCATTGATAAAATAACCATTTCATATATCTCGAAATTTGTCAAAATTTAGGATGTCACAACTTTTCCCACCTTAAAGAAATTTCGTCCTTGAAATTTGCATAATTTTCTGCATCCTTGAATAGATGAGTGTATTGACGATTTATTGTATCCTCATTTTCCCAAGTCATTCCTTCTACATCATAATGCTATCCATCACTTCCCATGCTACCAAATCACTTCCAATCATGTCCAAATCATTTTTGGTTCCAAAAGGCTAAGCATTTACCCATTTTTACAAAAACAAACGTTGCAAAAATTTTGTTTATTTAATTACAGGGTAAGCTACCACTTTCAAGGTTTAAACCCCTGTTTTAGACCATGGTACTCCACTCCCACATACTACTCGGCTAAAGGCACTGGTAGCATAGTTGCATTCTTTTTCTATTTAAGGCCAAAATCCTTATTTGTTCCAAAACTTAAAAGTCCAATATACCTAGGGCTCAGCTTTCCTTTCTTAACAAATCAAGATGTTCCTATTGTTGGTGTTTCATGAATCATGTATAGGCAATTTGATATAAACGCAACGGAAACAAAATTGAAATATTTCTATACATGTATCTCCAAAGGCATTGTTCGTGCATTTCAATCAAAAATCTGTATATAAAAGGGAGTTAAATGAATTACTTCTTGAAGCGCGCTTTAAACGAATTGGTCCAAATGTTCTTCAGTTCGAGCCCCACAAACGTCGGACCTCTAGTTCAGACATACCACCAATGGATGTCGAATGAAGAGAGAACTTGCGGATAATCATCACTACGATTGTGCTAGCAACTTCGTGGAGATAATCTTTCGTATCCTTGGTAGTTTTAGCCACAGCCCAAATGAGAGAAAATCCTTTCTTCTCTTATTCGTTTGCATACGTACGCGCACAAAAACGCACACTTATGCTTTTTATAGAACCATTCTACACGCGGGTAATCACCCACGATCGGCAACCGTTGCCGATCATGGGACGACCAGCAACCGTTACTGAACGTGTTATTCATGCGCATGATCAACAATGGTTGCTGATCATGTCTTTCATGCGCATGATCAGCAACCGTTGTTGATCGCGCCTTGCAAGCATGATGGTCGACAATTGCTTACCATCATGCCATGCATAAATTTTTTTAATTCAAAAAGAAACACGCACATGATGTGCGTTGCACATGGTCATCAATTGTTGCTGACCGTGTGCATAATTTAATTAATTAATAAATTAATCAATTCCTAAAAATAAAAAGAACATAATTTATTGTGTGCACATTTAGGGTACATTAACATGTATCCACTTTCGGCATGCGTGTGCATCATATGCACATAGGCTCAAGACTATAATATAAATTAAATGAAATCTCATTTAATTTAATTTCATGTCCACTCAATGTGATTGCATTAATTGCAAACACATTTGCAAAATTATTTCTCTCTTGTTCCACGTTATCCTAATTGGTAATGGTGTGTCACATCCCTAGGTTCATCACTAAGCTGGTAGTAAGACTTGCACTAACACATTAGTACTCCCAAAAGAATTAATTGTCCCGATTAATCTTTGGGTCTTACAAACCATCATTGACATCTAGCAATATGTCATGGCTACCCAGATAGTGTGAATGCTTTAAGAACATAATGAACCTATCAGTTTTGGCTATAGTGTAATTTAATCCCTCTGTCTTACTATGTCCCGATCGAATAAAGACCATGGAATATTTGTCAAGTCACCAATTCGATCATATGCACAAATCTAATTGACATGCATTTGTTCGAGACATAAACAATTTATTCTCGGTTACAATCCCGGCCGAGGATTTTAATGCATTGCCATAATTAGATTGCATAGGACATTATTGTTATACCTTGCATATAACAAGGAGACAGATTCCATATTGCGTACACGTGTAACTTCGTATATGAACAAACTATAACCATCAGGTATAAATACGGATCAATGACCCGGCATCATGTGCACCTGTGAACCATAGTTGTTCAACACACAAGTTAACACTGTGCCTCAGGTCTAAGGATCATTTACACAAGACCAAAGCATGAACAATTAGACATTGACCACACTAAAAGCTTCCATGTTGCTAATCATTCCATATTAAATAATAATAATGATAGTACAATTGAAATCCCTAACATATAACTATTACATAGTAGCTTTAGGGCATACATCTAACACCTATCATAGGCAACAACTAAGGAAAACATGGATCCCTACTTGAAATTCCAAGGGTCTTAGTCCTTTATTCACACCACCTGTTTTAGCGGCTTTGCCTTGTCCTTAGCATATCCCCAATAGTCTTAAAAGCATTCACTAACTGCCAAACTATCTCTGAACTAATGATCCCATTTTACCTGACCTCGTTCCAATAAAGTGGAGTTCCACAAGTTTTACCATACTTTTGTTATACCATTCAAATAAAAATTTTATCCCAAAAGCACTCTTTTCTTGTTCAGTGCGTAGTTCAGTTTATTCTTGCCCCCTTTTGACCTCCTAGAACCCTATTAGGAGTCATTCCTTGCATAGGCCCTCTAGTCTCGTCAACCATTCTTGGCCCTCGTCAGATCAGTTGTTACAGGCATCCTCGAACTACACCTCTACTAATGAAAGTCCCTTTTTGATATTAATAAACTTATAGAGGTATTATCCACTTTGGCCCGTACCATACCAAGCCACACGATTTTAACCTCGTCTGAACACCTTAGAGTGCAAAAGCTTTCTCCAGCTCGTCAATCCATGAGGTCATTTACATGGGATCACTCATCAATACTTGCAATTCAATCCACTGAGTTTCTATCATATAACAATCTGAATTTTATAAACCCTTGATTCACCTTTCAACGTTCTATTCACTTCAATTACCTATCCAGGCTAAAAAAAATCTCCTCAACCACTTGAAGACTAGTGTAAACCAAATCTCACTTATTGTACCAAAAGCTTTCAGCTACTTCTTTACGTTTTTACTAATACCTCGAGAAGAAATCGTCGACAATGCCATTTCACCACTTGTCTATCTAGCATCATGGGATAATTAATTCTTAATCTACCAAGGACAAAAATTCATTTCCTAAATCCCAATCTTTCTTGTCTCCCGAAACAATCCACCATGCTTACAATGCTACGGTTACACTTGATGGCATGTTAAGAATTTAACTACATGCTTGACAATGTTCAATTTCATGCCATTCCACTAGTTGTACAGCCGCAAATTTTGGTACAACCCCGGCCGAGGATTTCAATGCATTGTCATAATTAGATTGCATAGGACATCATTGTTATATCTTGCATATAACAAGGAGACAGATTCCATATTGTGTACATGTGTAACTTCGTATATAAACAAACTATGACCATCAGGTATAAAGACGGATCAACGACCCGACATTATGTGCACCCGTGAACCATAGTTGTTCGACACACAAGTTAACACTATGCCTCAAGTCTAAGGATCATTTACACAAGACCAAAGCATGAACAATTAGACATTGACCACGCTTTCATGTTGCCAATCATTCCATACGCGTCATGTTCAGAGAATTTGTCTAATACAAACACCTGTATTCTAGCTCAGGCATCACAATACCCAATGACTTGCAACTCATCATTCCCTTAAGTATCTAATACTTAATGGTGAAGTTAAGAACACATTTGTCTCAACAAGATTATAAATATCCACTCAATAATCCATTGACCAGGAACGGTTCAAAGATTCAGTCTAACAATAAACCTGTCACATATATTCTTGACGTCTCAAGAATAGGTCTAGTTGCAATCGATCTTATGGAATCATTCATAAATATTAAATAATTGGACAAATGAATGAATACGTCATTGCCATTAATTAAATAATAATAATGATAGTACAACTGAAATCCCTAACATGTAACTATTACATAGTAACTTTAGGGCATACATCTAATAATCTCCCACTTGCACTAAAGCCAACTTGTCTGGTACCTCAAACCCATTTTGTTAATATGCCTTTCAAAAGAAGATTGAGGTAAGGCCTTAGTGAAGGGATTTGCCACGTTTTCCGTTGAGGCAATTTTCTGCAAGACGATATCACCTCTCCCAACAATTTCTCTGATGAGATGGAAGCATCTCTCAATGTGCTTGGACTTTTGGTGAGACCTTGGTTCCTTAGTGTAACATCCTCAAAAACCGACCCCATGAGATTGGCAATAAGGTCCTGAATGAGTCGACCATGGGCCGTTGGCCATGGATTGATTGGTTCGATCGGCAATGATCAATGATCGATCATGGTCCAATCGACCGACCGATCATGAACTGGTCGAGACGTCGGCCATGAAAAGTATACCGACCACACCAATGGGAACGAACTACCAATTCATAAGATGACTTTTCGGTCACGAGAATTGATCATGGGACGATTTTGGATCGGCGGATGGTCATGGGTTGATCCGACCGGTCATAGTGCCTGGCCGCAAGTGATTCCGCCCAGCTATGCACCGATACACGGACAATCCAACTTGACCAAAAGTGATCGTCTTTCGACCAATAATGCATCATTCCTTATTTAATTCTTAGTGACCGGAAATGAATCTTGAATTGGTGATGTTCGATCATGAACCAAGCAGATGGATCGGGCGCCGATCGGAACGAGTCTCGCGATAGACCCGGCTATTATGTCATAATTCCTAAGTTCCATAAGTGCCTTGGCTTAGTGTTAGGCCATGAGTAGCCTTGGAATTGGCCTTGAACCGATCCGAGGACCAAGGACTGAATTATGAGGGAAAGTCGCACTAGGCTCGGCAGGAGGCCCAGAGATCAGCCCGAGGGCTAATTCCAGAGCCGCCCAGAGCCGACTATGCTGACCCAAGGGCCAGCCATTGTACCGACCGACCAACCCTCAAGGCCAACCAACCATCTAAGGAAGCAGTTTGGGCGAATTTGGGGTATGTGGCCCGGACCCCGAGCACATGTGAATTGGTTTTCCGAGACATGTAATATGATCCCTTTCCCGGCCCCAAAACCGACTCGGATGGTGGAATTCTCCGGATCGCCTTCTTGAGGAAGGAAAAGTCAAAAGAGAAGAATTCTCTAGAAGCCTCATTAATGTTATTGGATAAGGCTTATCCTTTACTTTTCAAAGGTCATGATGGTGGTAAAAAATATCTTGGGGGCTATAATGGAGATGGATTACACATGGCCAATCGGAAGGCGACACCCGAACCCTCATTATGAGTCTACGGAAATTTAGAGACTTAGTTGGCAAGTTAGACATCTTTCTAGTCAAACTTTCATAAATGCCAATAAATGAGGGGAAACAAGTGGACCAATAGGAAAGCGAAAGGCGGGCCGTCATCGATGACGTCTACTCACTAGACTGCCAAATAGAACCTTTAGCTTTAGCTAGTCATCCCTTAGGTGCAATTATTGAAGAAATAGGCTTGCCACTTAAGGATTCTAGGCGGGCCACTTGGAAAGAGAGGATTGGACGGTTAGAAATGCCATGATGAGCTTGGGGACTATAAATAGGAGAAGCCTCTCCTCCTCCCTCATCAATTGCACCATTCTCCTCCTTCCTCTTTCCTCCTCCCTTGGCCGCCCTCTTCCTCCTCACGCCCACTCTCTCCTTTAATTTTCAAGGAAGCCGCTTTCTCTCTATCAAGTAGCTTCTCTAGTCTCGTGAGGTTTGTCCAAGTAAGTAGAATCTCTTACTTCTACCTAGTATGATCATTTCTATCATGAGAACTAGACGATCTTCTCGTGTTGAACCGTGATTATATGGAAGATTATGTGTACGTTGGTTCATACGTAAATCTTATGCATGTGTGTGATTATTTCACGACCGAGATGATGCCATGGTTCGCCGTTGGTGTTCAACACAAGTTGGGAACGCCCAAAGCCATGAAGCTTGAGTCGGCAACGAAGTGTCAAAACTTAAGTCTTGCGCGGTATGAGGATCGCCCAAGGCCACGAGGTCTTGGATCAGCATCAAGACATGCCGACTCCTAGTCTCGTTTGGTACGGGGACCACTCAAGCCTGCAAGGTCTTGGCTGGCATCGAAGTATGCGGAGTTCATGTCTTGGATTTGGTGCGGGACCCTTAATACTTAGCGTTTGAGCCAAACCTCGGACTTAGAATTATCATGGCGTCATTAGACTCGGGTCATAGAAAGCACGACACGCATGATTATGTATGAGCATGACATTGTTGAGTCATGAATGAGTCGGCTTAAGGAAAGGATAAGAACCGGCATAAGTGATGCATTTGTGAGATCACCCCATGAAAGATGGGAAAGACGATGATACCCCCGCAACGGGATGTCCCGGGTAACCCCCGAAAGCCTCGGGAAGCTAGCCCTGAGAAGCCTTGGCAAGAGTCGAGAGGGCTTGGTTGAGCCAGGATGATTTAAAGTGATCTGCACAAATGCCGATTATGCTTAAGTATGGATGAGATGTGTTATATGTTAGCCGACACGTGAGTAAGTGAAATCCTTGTATATGTACTCGAGTATGAATGATATATATTCATGTGTTAGTTGATGGGTGAGTAAGTACAGCCCTTGCATTAGTCATGGCGTCACATGTGAATTGCAATTGATCTGCCATCGACACTGTTTGCATGAGATGCTCTGACTAGTCATTAATGAAGGGATGTCACGCTAGCCGAGGGTAGAGGTTTTACTTACTGAGTTTCCCCAAAACTCACCCCATTTACGTTTTCAAGTTGGTAAGATGGCTAGCCCTCCTCCTATACGTTTTGGTCTTCCGATGAGAATAGAATGGTCGACCGTAGACATCATACACGTCAAAGCAGGGATAAGATATCGGAAGTATACCTCAACCGTATGGGTGCACGAGGGACAAATTGAGTTGGTCCCTCACCATTACAAGGCATGGTACATTTGGTCGGACGGTGAGATAGTCGGGCCTATTCGTGGCTTTAGAGGCCCGATGAACCCAAGTGGAGGGTCCACATCCGACGAGACAAATGCTAATCAGTGATACTGGCCCGTAACGGAAAAGAGTTCCCAATTTTGGAAGCTGCGATGGTAGCGGAGATAGGGATACCCAAAGCCTTTTTATATTATGTAATATGAAAGTTAGTTGTCCACGAGCTACTAATGAAAATAGTAGTATTATATACTTGCGTCCCATGTTCTTCCAATGATGCTTGTCGGGGATGTGGTTATTGTGTTTATGCATCCGCATGTGCATATAAACAAGATAAAATGAATTGAGACGGCGACAAGCCTGGGATGTCGCGAAAATAACCCGTAGCTCAGACCTTGGAAGGGGGTCGTGACACTTAGCTTGAGTTATCGCCCCATTGTTGTCACAAAACAATGTAATCGGTTGCTCAATTGAAAGAATGACTCCAAGTTCAGAAATAAACTTCTTCATCCAAGCGGCTTCCTTTGTTGCTTCAGAAGCGGCTACATACTCTGCTTTAGTGGTGGAATCGGCAGTTATGCTTTGTTTGGAGCTTTTCCAACTAATTGCGCCACCATTGAATGTAAAGACAAACCCAAACGTAGACTTATAATCATTAGAATCCGATTGAAAATCGGAATCTGTATAAGCTATAACTTTAAATTCTCATTCTCCATATATCAAGAATAAATCTTTAGTCCTTCACAAGTACTTAAGAATATTCTTGACTGCTATCCAGTGCTCTTGTCCTGGATCAGACTAATATCTACTAGTAATACTTATAGCATGCGTAATATCAGGTCTAGTACATAGCATAGCATACATTATGCTTCCACTAGCGGATGCATATGGTATCTTTGCCATGCGCTCTCTTTCTTCAGAAGTGTTGGGACACATCTCCTTAGAAAGACAGATCCCTTGCCTAAAAGGCAATAATCCTCTCTTAGAACATTGCATGTTAAAACGTGTTAACACCTTGTCTATGTACGTAGACTGTGAGAGGCCAATCAATCGTCTTGATCTATCTCTATAGATCTTGATACCTAAAATGTAGGTTGCCTCTCCTAAATCTTCAATGGAGAATTTCTGTGACAAGAATAGTTTTATCGATGATATCATCGGTACATCATTCCCAATCAAAATTTTATCATCGACATACAAAACTAGAAATGCATTTGCACTCCCACTGATCTTCTTGTATACATAAGGTTCATCCGGATTTTTGATGAAGCCAAACAATTTGACTACCTCATCAAAACGGACGTTCCAACTTCTGGATGCTTGTTTGAGTCCATGAATGGATCTCTTAAGCCTACACACCTTATGATTTTCACTATTGGATTCAAAACCCCGTGGTTGTTCCATATAGATGTCCTCCTCGAGAAAACCATTTAGAAATGCCGTTTTAACATCCATTTGGAATATCTCATAATTAAAGTGTGCAACTATAGCCAACATAATCTAAATGGATTTTAGCATAGCTACAGGTGAGAAAGTTTCGTCATAATCGATTCCTTCTTTCTGACGATATCCTTTCGCCACCAGCCGTGCTTTGTAAGTTCCAATTTAACCTTCAGCATTCATCTTCCTCTTAAAGATCCATTTACAACCAATTGGTACAATACCATCAGGCAAGTCAACTAAGGTCCAAACATCATTGGAATACATTGAATCCATTTCAGATTTCATGGCTTCTAGCCATTTACCAAAATCGATGTCCAACATCGCCTCCTCAGAGGTTTTAGGATCACCGGGTTGATCACTATCATTCACAATGAATAATGGTTCAATAAGATCAACCGAGTGTCTATAATGAGCAAGTGGGCGAGACGTTCTCGCACTTCTCCTAAGATGTTGTATATCAAAAGCTCCCACTGAATCAAATATTGGTATTTAAACTTAGTTGTTTGGTACTTCATTATTTTCTTCTTGTAAGACTATTTTCTGCCCAGCATCACCTTCTTAGACGAACTGATTCTCCGGAAAAGAAGCGTGCCTACTCACCAAAATTGTTTGGTCTGAATGAAAATAGAAATAATATCCAAGAGTTTCCTTTGGATATCCAATGAAGCGACCTTGTTCAGATCTTGCCTTAAATTTGTCCATTTTTAGCTTTTTAATGAAAGTTGGACAACCAAAAATCTTAATATGATTAAGACTTGGTTTCCTACTATGCCATATCTCATAGGGCATAGTTGGAATAGATTTGGACGGCACTCTATTCAGTATATATGCAGCTGTCTCAAGGGCATATCCCCAAAGGGATATAGGTAAATCGGTGTAACTCATCATAGATCGAACCATATCTAATAAAGTACGATTTCTTTGTTTAGATACAACATTATGTTCTGGAGTTCCAAGAGGTGTCCATTATGATAAAATGCCATTCTCTTTAAGATAGTCCAAAAATTCAGCACTAAGGTATTCACCTCCTCAATCCGATTGAAGAGTCTTAATACATTTTCCTGTTTGTTTCTCAACTTCAGGCTTGAATTCCTTAAAATTTTCAAAGGATTCAGATTTATACTTCATTAGGTATAAATAACCATATCGTGACTGATTATCGGTGAAGGTAATGAAGTAAGAATAACCACCTCTAGCAGTTTCATTAATTGGTCTACATACATCTGTATGTATTAATCCCAATATGTCAGCAGCTCACGCACTATGTCCCACAAAAGGCACTTTGGTCATTTTTCTTGGAAGATATGCCTCACAAGTCGAGTATGACTCAAACATTGATGGATCAATGTACCCATCATTACTCAACTTGTTAATTCTATCTTCTCCAATATGACCTAATCGGAAATGCCAAACATACTTTTTATTTGGACTATCTCTAGGATGTTTATTAGTTATGGCATTTATATCAATTCTATTTTGCTTATTAACATTGGTAATCGCATTACCGGACATTGTAATGGTATAAAGATTATTGGTTAATAAGTCAAAACCAACACATCTTCTATTATGATAAATGAACATACATCATCATCAAAAGAAAATTCATAATTCTCTTTACCCAAATGAGGTATAGAGATGATGTTCCTAACAGCATTCTTATAATGCAAACAATTCTTTAAAACTAATACATGTCTAGAAGGCAAACATAAATGAAAAGTCCCCATAGCTAACACAGCAACTCTTGCTCCATTGGCAAATGTTAGGACAATCTCATTTCGCCTTAGCATCCTGCTTGTTTCCAGATTCTGCAAAGACATACAAATATGTGAAGTTGCAGCAAAATTTAGAACCCATGAGCTAGATTCAGCACTAACCATAAGATTAGTTTCGATAAGCATAGACACCATACCTTGACAAGGTTGGTCATTGGGCTTGACCTTCAAGCTTGCGAGGTACTTCTTATAGTTCCTCCTCCAGTGCCCCTTGACACCACAGTAATGACATTTCCCCTTTTCAATCTTGGGTTTTGGTTGCACAATAGGTTTGACAAGCCTCTTCCAATTCTTTTTCTTCAAAACAGTCTTACTCCTTGAAGAAGAAGCCTTAGCCATAGCCACTACATTTGGCCTCATGTTATGCATTTCCTTCTCATAAACTATTAGCATGCTATGTAACTCAGCAAGAGTTTTCTCCATCTTATACATGTGAAAGTTTTGGACAAAACCAGAGAAGGAATCGGGCAAAGTTTGGAGGATCAAATCCACAGCTAACTTGTTGTCCATAATGAGATTCAACCTAGCCAATTCTTCAATGTGCCAGATCATTTTCAAAGCATGATCATTAACTGATGATCCTTCAGCCATCCTCATACAATACAATGCCTTAGATATCTCATATCTAGAGGTTTGAACATTCTCATCAAAGTATTCATTTAAGTGCAAAATGATTGACCTAGCATCTTCCATAGATTCATACTTCTTCTGTAATTCATTATTCATCGAAGCAAGCATATATGACTTAACTTTTAAGTCATCGTCACGCCACTTATCATAAGTGACATGCTCCTCTTAGGTCCCACCCTCAAGAAAGGAGTATGGCATCTTTTCATCAAGCACATACCCATTTTTTTCCGAATTGAGAACAATTCTCAAATTCCTCACCCAGTCAGTGAAATTTGGTCCAATCAAACAATTCTTATCAAGTATAGAAGCGAGTAGGTTTGTAGTCACCATTTTCAGAGTAATAATATATCTATTGCAGAAAATAAATTGTTAGCTGTTGTATCTTTCAAAATAACTATTTCATTTTAGCTTTTAAATGAAATAGATCCTCCCACTAAATTTATATTCGAATCCCATACTCCTTAAGATGGGAAGCGGTAATCTTTGTTGGGTAAAGATTACTAGTGGGGATTGGAGTCCCATCAGCCTAAAGCCCACCTCACCTAACAGTTATTGGTGTCCTATGAACTTAGTGAGTGAACCAACTTGTTCAACGCATCATATGTGAGTCCCAATCATAACTTTGGCTTCTAGACCATGAAAGCCTCACCTAATAGTTATTGGCATCATGACCATAGTTAAGTCTAGCCCATCGTCTCATGCAAGTATTGAAAGCACAAACGATTTCCTCACCTGACAGTTATTAGAAATCATTTGGTTTCAACCTCACAGTATCATATGCATAATGGAGTGGTCCAATATTATGAATGGTAATTAACCCCTACGTATCCATAGCCGATCAATTGACCATCATAATATTGGATCAAACCACGACGATGAAAGGCCACGAGTCCGAAAGCCGTTTCGACTTAATATTATTAATAAGGAGATTTGGGTCGTTATTAACGGTCTCACTTTGCACATTAACTGGTTTAACATGCACGATAACATAAACACAAAAATAAATAGATATCATATAAACATCTATCCTACGTGGTGATCATGGAATTATGGTTTAATAGGTCTCGAGCCAATGAGATCCATTTAGCCATTTTAATGTTTTAACAATAGGGAACTGCTCTTCACTTCTTCTTCAATCTTTGAACTCTCCAAAGACCAGGCCTATAGAGCTCTCTAGCTTAATGGCTCCTCCAATGGCTCCTCTTGAACTCGTAGCATTTACATCAACAATTGATATAATAAACTATGCTAAAATTACATTTCATGAAAAATTAAAATAAAATAAAAGGAAGGACGCAGCCTTCATTTAATAATTACAACCCAAAAATGAATACCTGTAATCATCATACATTCATCCATACAACCATCATAATGATTAAGGATTTTTCCATGATCACCACCCTTCCTTGTGAGCCATAAATTCAAAATTTAAAGCTCTGGAAGGCATTAATAAAATTCTGCATTTAATCAAATTTAAAGTTGAACAATGCAAATTACGTCAAGAAATCAAATCAATGAAACAAAGTCATGAGTGCGATTCCAAACAAAAGTTGCGTCGTCATCTTTAAATTCACAATTGCAAATCATATGTAGGATATAAACGCAAAGTATAACAAGTTACGGATTTTTTATTCAAAATTGATTTAGTTCCAATTTTGCATAGTTGATTAAATTTATCACATAAATTAATCAACGTCTACGCAAAAATCTATGAACTATAAATAAATTAAACGCATGAAAAATGCCTAAGGTTGGCTCTGATACCATTGTTGGTGTTTCATGAATCATGTATAGGCAATTTAATATAAACGCAGCAGAAACAAAATTTAAATATTTCTAGACATGTATCTCCAAAGGCGTTGTTCGTGCGTTTCAATCAAAAATCTGTATATAAAAGGGAGTTAAACGAATTACCTCTCGAAGCACGCTTTAAATGAATTGGTCCAAATATTTTTTAGTTCAAGCCACACAAACGTCGGACCTCTAGTTCAGACACACCACCAATGGACATCGAATGAATAGAGAACTTGCAGATAATCACCACTACGATTGTGCTAGCAACTTCGTGGAGATAATCCTTTGTATCCTTGGTATTTTTAGCCATAGCCCAAATGAAAGAAAATCCTTTCTTCTCTTTTTCGTTTGCATACGTACACGCACAAAAACGCACACTCACGCTTTTTATAGAACCATTCTACACGTGGGTAACCACCCATAATCGGCAATCGTTGCCGATAGTGGGACGACTAGCAACCGTTGCTGATCGTGTTATTCATGCGCACGATCAACAATAGTTCTTGATCGTGTCTTTCATGCGCATGATCAGCAACCGTTGCTGATCGTGCCTTGCATGCATGATGGTCGGCAATTGCTGACCACCATGCCATGCATATATTTATTTATTTTTATTCAAAAAAGAAACACGCACATGATGTGCGTTGCACACGATCAGCAATTGTTGCTGACCTTGTGCATAATTTAATTAATTAATAAATTAATCAATTCCCAAAAATAAAAAGAACATAATTTATTGTGTGCGCATTTAGGGTACATTAACATGTATCCACTTTGGGCATGAGTGTGCATCATATGCACGTAGGCTCATGGCTATAATACAAATTCAATGAAATCCCATTTAATTTAATTTCATGTCGACTCAATGCGACTGCAATAATTGCAAACACATTTGCAAAATTATTTCTCTCTTGTTCCACGTTATCCTAATTGATAATGGTGTGTGACATCCCTAGGTTCATCACTAGACTTGTACTAACACATTAGTACTCCCAAAAGAATTAATTGCCCCGATTAATCTTTGGGTCCTACAAGCCATGATTGACATCTAGCAATATGTCATGGCTACCCAGATAGTGTGAATTCTTTAAGAACATAATGAACCTATCAGTTTTGGCTACAGTGTAATTTAATCCTTCTGTCTTACTATGTCCCGATCAAACAAAGACCATGGAATATTTGTCAAGTCACCAATTCGATCATATGCACAAATCTAATTGACATGCATTTGTTCGAGACATAAACAATTTATTCTCAGTTACAACCCCGGCCGAGGATTTCAATGCATTGCCATAATTAGATTGCATAGTACATCATTGTTATACCTTACATATAACAAGGAGACAGATTCCATATTGCGTACACGTGTAACTTTGTATATGAACAAACTATGACCATCAGGTATAAAGACGGATCAACGACTCGGCATTATGTGCACCCGTGAACCATAGTTGTTCGATACACAAGTTAACACTGTGCCTCAGGTCTAAGGATCATTTACACAAGACCAAAGCATGAACAATTAGACATTGACCATGCTAAAAGCTTCCATGTTGCTAATCATTCCATATGTGTCATGTTCAGTGAATTTGTCTAATACAAACATCTGTGTTCTAACTTAGGCATCACAATACCCAATGACTTGCGACTCATCATTCCCTTAAGTTCCCAATACTTAATGGTGAAGTTAAGAACACACCGGTCTCAACAGGATTATAAATATCCACTCAATAATCCATTGACCAGGAACGGTTTAAAGATTCAGTCTAACTATAAACCGTCACATATATTCTTGACGTCTCAAGAATAGGTCTAGTTGCAACTGATCTTATGGAATCATTCATAAATATTAAATAATTGGACAAATGAATGAATACGTCATTGCCATTAATTAAATAATAATAATGATAGTACAACTGAAATCCCTAACATGTAACTATTACATAGTAGCTTTAGGGCATACATCTAACACCTATCATAGGCAACAACTAAGGAAAACATGGATCCCTACTTGAAATTCCAAGGGTCTTAGTCCTTTATTCGCACCACCTTTTTAGCGGCTTTGCCTTGTCCTTAGCATTATCCCCAATAGTCTTAAAAGCATTCACTAACTGCCAAACTATCTCTGAACTAATGATCCCTTTTTACCTGACCTCGTTCCAATAAAGTGGAGTTCCACAAGTTTTACCATACTTTTGTTATACCATTCAAATAAAAATTTTATCCCAAAAGCACTCTTTTCTTGTTCAGTGCGTAGTTCAGTTTATTCTTGCCCCCTTTGACCTCCTAGAACCCTGTTAGGAGTCTTTCCTTGCTTAGGCCCTCTAGTCTCGGCAACCATTCTTGGCCCTCGTCAGATCAATTGTTACAGGCATCCTTGAACTACGCCTCTACTAATGAAAGTCCCTTTTTGACATTAATTAACTCATAAATGTATTATCCACTTTGGCCCATACCATACCAAGCCACACGATTTTAACCTCGTCTAAACACCTTAGAGTGCAAAAGCTTTCTCCAGCTCATCAATCCATGAGGTCATTTACATAGGATCACTCATCAATACTTGCAATTCAATCCACTAAGTTTCTATCATATAACAATCTGAATTTTATAAACCCTCGATTCACCTTTCAACGTTCTATTCACTTCAATTACCTATCCAGCCTAAGAAAATCACCTCAACCACCTGAAGACTAGTGAAAGCCAAATCTCACTTATTGTACCAAAAGCTTTCAGCTACTTCTTTACGTTTTTACTAATACCTCGAGAAGAAATCGTCGACAATGCCATTTCACCACTTGTCTATCTAGTATCATAGGATAATTAATTCTTAATCTACCAAGGACAAAAATTCATTTCCTAAATCCCAATCTTTCTTGTCTCCCGAAACAATCCACCATGCTTACAATGCTACGGTTACACTTGATGGCATGTTAAGCATTTAACTACATGCTTGACAATGTTCAATTTCATGCCATTCCACTAGTAGTACTGCTGCAAATTTTGGTACATTTTTGTGCTACTTAGGTAAATATTGTAACTTCTACAATGAGCTTCCGACAAGATTTTCTCCTTAAGCTCGACATCGTTGGGATGCACAATCGTCTACAAAACTTCAAGATCCCGTCCTCAAATGCTTGAAAGTCAGGTTTGCTTTTAGTTGCATTTGACTACAAAATCCTTTGGATTGCAAGGATTGTAGATTGCACTACCTTAATCCTAGTTTACATTTTGGTTTCCATTCTAAGTGCAGCCATAAGACTTGAAAAGTGCCTACCTCAAACTTGAAATCCAAATCTCGAACTCCTTCAAGCAAGATCCATTCTTGAACTATGATTTGTGCAATCAATGTGCATCTGCCACCTCATTAGTGTTTCTAAGATGGTACAAAAGGTCGCAGTTATAATCCTTGAGAAGTTTCATCCATCGACATTGCCTCATGTTCAATTCCTTCTGAGAGAATAGGGACTTTAAGCTTTGATGGTCCATATAAATATAGAACCTTCCACACAAATAATGCCTTCAAATCTTTAGTGCAAAATGATTGCCGCTAATTCTAATCCTGCATCAGATAATTCAAGTCATGAGGTCTTAACTGTCGGGACACGTTTGCAACCACATTCTCACGTTGCATTACAACATAGTCTAATTTCTTATATGACACATTACTATAAATTTCCCATCCTACAAATCCAATTAGTATCATCAAAAATAGTGCGATAGTTAGCTTATACTTAAGTTCTTGAAAACTAGGCTTGCACCTATCCGTCCACTCAACTTTACGTCTTTCTTTAATAGTTACATCAAAGGCATAGCTATCGTTGAAAACCTTTTTACAAATCGTCTCTGATAATTTGCCAAGCCTAGAAAACTCCAAACCTTTGTTACTATCATAGGCCTTGGCCAATTCTTAACTGTCTCTATCTTAGCTGGCACAGAAATTCATTTACTTGAAATCACATGACCAATCAAAAAATACATGAGTTGGCCAAAACCTGCACTTACTAAATTTAACACACAACATATAATCTCAAAGGATTTGCAGCACCATCCTCAAATGCAATTCTTATTCTCTAAATTCCTCAAATACATCAATATATTATCTATGAACACGATTGCAAATTGATCCAAGTACGCTTTAAACACTTAATTCGTCAAATCCATAAAGACTTAGTCAATCTAAACAACATTACAACAATCCCATAGCGACCATATCACGTACAAAATACCGTCTTTGGTATATCCTCCTTTTTAATCATCAGCAAAAGATAACCCATCTTTGGGTTTATCTTAGAAAATACCGAAGCTCTTGAAAGTGGTCAAACAAGTCGTCTATCCTCAGTAATGGATACTTGCTCAATGATCATCCCTTAGCTAAACTACCAACACTCGATGCTAAGGTGCAACAATCCATTCTTCTTCCTTACAAACAAAACTGGCACTCCCCATTGAGACGTACTAGGACAAATACCCTTTGTCCATCAGACTATGCATCTGCGTCTTTAATTCCTTTACTTCTAACAACGTCTTTCGATAAGACACCCTGAAATTTAACTCCGTTCTAGGGGCAACTCAATCATAAATTTCATTTCTCGCTATAGGGTAATCCAGGCAATTCCTTTGAAAAAATATCAGAATAATCCCGTATCACAACGATGTTTTCCATCCTTGGTTCTTCAACCAATGTATTAACTACAATCACCTAATAACCTTGACAACCCTCATCCAATAACCTAGTCACCTCAAGTGACAAAATCAAATGGATCATGGATCCTCCTAGATTTCCAACAAACTTGAAACTAACCTCTCATAATGGGTTAAACTGAATTACTTTCTGATAGCAATCAATCGCAACTCATTACTTGATGAGTCAATCCCTCCCAATAATGACATCAAAGTCATATATCCCTAAGATAGTCAAATTCATCAATTCCTCTTAATCAACAATGACTATTTGACAACCTGAACATCTTAAGACTGACAACACCTCGTCTGTTATTGGGGTAGAAATACAACGACCGCTTCCAATGGTTTCGATCTTAACCCCACTAACTTAACCAACGATTTAGCTATACACAAATGCATAGCTCCCAATCAGCTAATGCATAAACAACCTAATCGGACAAGGAAATCATTCCTGTAATTACAGCCTACGAATCCTCCGCTTCCTTTCTTGTGACACATACACCTATCCTTGCACCAAAGGGTGATTGAGGTTGTTCTGCGAAGCATATACTACTAGTTATCATCCTTGGAACTGTGACACTTGCGCTCCCATAGGCCTACACGAACAGTTCCTCACATAGTGGCCGTACCGACCCCAACTACAATAGACTCTTGTCTTAGGAGGACATGGAGCATTTTCAGCTGATTGTCCCACTTGCAGCTGTTGAAGTTGCTTCCTCAACTGTCAACTAGAACAATTCCTCATAATGTGGCCTTATTAGCTAAATTTAAAACATGTTCTAATCTTAATAGAATACGTAACTATCTTGTGTCATCACCCACCAACTCAGCGCCTGTCATTTGAGTTATACGATGGTTGTCCAACGCCATCCTTCCTCTTGGGTGGGATGGGATCTTTTCCTCCTATCATCAGCCTCTTCCCAAGCCGATGATTATTACTATAAGACGCAAATCGCGATCCAAATGTGGCTGCTCGTTCTATTATGTTCTCATCAAATAGTTAGGCCCCTTCATACCATTCATCAAAAGCATTTAAGTTATGGGCACCAACTGACCTTTACTTTCCAATCTCAGACCTAAGTCTCTTGACTTAGTCTATAGATTCTTAATCATTCTTGGTGCATACTTCGAGAGCTCTACAAACTTTGCTTCATATTACTCGACCAACAAATGATCCTGGCGAACTTGTAGGAATTCAACTATCTTTGCTCTCACAAGCCCTTGGAAAAGTATTTTCTGTTAAACACTTCGACAAAGGCACCCTACTCTAGGGTGGTACTTTTGGGGAAAACCCCTTCCTGGATTTACTTCCCACCAATCATTGGCGTTACCTTGCAATCGATATACTATCAAGTTATCTTTTCTTCCTCCGAGCACTCCAGCAATGCGAAGACTTTCTCTAGTTCCTTCATCCAGAGGGTTGTTGCTTCAAGATCACCCATCACAACGAACTTGGACGGCTCCAACTCCAGGAACTTGTTCAACCAACTTTAGCATCGACTGTTTGCCATTCCCATTTCCAACCAATGGGATTTCACTAGGCATGATGGTAGCAACAATGGTGGTAGTAGCAGCTATAACAGCAACAACATATGTCTGAGCTTGCTGCGCCCTAACAATTTTCAAGGCTCATAGCACTTGTAGGACCCTATCTAGCCTAGGATCCCCCAGTGCTTTACCTTTAGCACTAGCCTAACCTTGAGCTGCCTTCTAAGGGCTTTTGGATAAGGATTGTTCATCTCATAGGATTATCATAGAACCTACCTTCCAATTCTCTCAAGGAATTAGGAACCATGAACAATCCGATTACAGTAAAAGTTTCCATAAACATCCATAGGCATATGAAATAAATGTCTTTCCTATCTGACTATCCCATAACCATCACAACATATCACTCAAGATATTGATCGGGCTCTGATACCAAAACCAATGGGGATGTCATGTCCAGACCCTCGAGCTCACGACAACCCCTATTCACTTTAGTGAAATGAATGTGACGTCCCAAGACACGTCGCCGACTATTCTTTTTATCTCTCAATTATACACATGCAAAAGTGACAAACCAAACACCTAACCAATCAACCATAATAGGGAGAGCAGAAAGACCAATAACAACAGTAGCAATGTCATTTTTATTTTGTTACTGATTAACCCTAGGCGAAAGTCTAATCACCTCTTATTCAAGTAGCAAGGTTTAGTCTTCTGTGAGTGAAAGAACTCAACACAATCTCCTTTGCAAGGGATGAGTTGCCTTCTTCAAATTGAAATTCTCTCTGGGAATCATATCCCTAAGCTCTGACTCGAAAGGGTTCAAAACATATTCTTTCACTACAACGTATACTCATGCAAAAACGTATTCGTGAACAACTTCTTTGTATTCATTGCTAAGAAGATTTTGATAAGTTGTAGGGACTCATCCATATGCAATTCAAGATTTCATTTGTGTTCATGTTGGTGATTTCATGTGTGAATTCGGCAGGTCGTCCCCCCTTCCAATGGGTTCTCCTAATGCCCTAGTGACACACCAACCATGTCCCTTCTCTTTCTCTGATCATCAAGCCCCTTAATGTTTGAGTGATTTTCCATTTTCAATTTACTTTACAATAGGTGCATCTTGGATGTTTACATCAGGGTTCTCTAGAGTACAGTAGTTTCATTGACAGTACCGTAGCCAGTCCTTAAGCCATACTCTTAAGGTGGACCATTCTAAGAAATCTTTCATACCCGCTTGCTCACAAATAGAGCATTTGGAGGTAATGAAAGATCCCTTGGCTTCAATAATCACCCAAAGACAATAGGTAGTGTTAACCTACTTCCTTCAACTATCAAGCACACAATCCTGCTACCCTCAACAATATGCTCCATCACTACCAAATTCATGCCAATAAAGATGCCATAACTAGGGACTTGAAAAATGGTTGACAATAATAAATGAGATATATATCTTAGTGAGTTATAGTCTTAAGCCTCAGTTAGAACATCAACTCGCCTTGGGGGTTCTTAAACATGTAACCACATATTGATGGCAAATCAATAGCAAAACAACCCTCGTTTTGCCCTAACTATAAGCATGATTTGACCCATAAACTCCATAACAAACCCCATAGAAAACACTCAACAGTTGATTCAACTCTCAAGCATTCTTACCTTGCCATTGCAAATACCCTACATGGTATAAACTCACACATGCCATAATTGATGCACACAAGCATTCTCAACAACCAACCAATAGTGGAATCTACTCACAGGCAACCTTACCTTGCCACAGTCATACCCTACATGGTATAAACTCATGCGTGCCATAATCAAAGCAAACATGCAGATGCATAATCAGAACACATAATAATGAATTTTCCATGCACCGTGCATTCACACGTGTTCCGATTATTATGTCTACATAAGGGCCATAGCCGAACTCCCACCGGTGTCTTTTGGCTTAGCCAGGCATCGTCTCACCCCATCGGACACAGCTACATTTGGAACCCCACACAAACGGTATTCCCAAAAGCACATCAGTCCAGCCTCAACTGCAACATGGCATCCGGACTCCCATCGGGTATTCCGATAAATCAAACTTTGTTCTTCAAACTCTCACTAGGGTGAGGGGTTACTTTATGTGACCACATGGGTGCACCACATCATTTAATTTCAATTCATTTCCATGCATTAACAAATGCAAACATGGTACGTGCTCAATATAATAAACCACAACATATTTTTCATATAAAAACACAGGAAAATATCCATACATTGTCACATAATTATTGAAAGCCCATCAAACTTTGCATGCCTTGCTTTTTTAAACATACTAGTCCCATTTAAATTGCCAAACCTCGGGGTTTTCACTTTGAACCCTTGTAAAAATTACTACACCGGGTTTTACATGAGGCAAACATTTTTCAAGGCAAAGTAGGCATCAAACAGCATGGAACGTGCAGGAAAATATCATATAACTCAAGTAGAACTCACGTAACAAGCAACACTTATCGCCATATGGTGATAGTCTATCAATTATCTCCCGACATCTTATTGCTTAACTAGTGATAGCCTATCAATAAATCCCAATCGCTCATCACCCCATTTGTGATAGCTTTCCAATAGCTTATCATCCATTTCCGATTGTCTATCGCAATAACTTATTGCCTTAATTATAATTAATTAACCTATAACATAATTAATTATAATTAATTAGGATTAATAAAACTAATTAACTTTAAGTATTGTTAACTAAACTTAGCCAAATAAAAACCATTGTTAATTAACTAAACCTCACTAATCATAGTTAATTAACTTAACTGTCTATCAACCATGGTTACTTTAACTAACCATAGTTAATTAACTAACCACCTATCAAACATAGTTAATTAACGTGAACAGTACTGTTCACGTGACACTGTTCATCTATAATCGAAAATTTATCTAAATGCACATGTTTTGAACATATGATGTGAATTTGATAGCGTAAATGCATGGACATATGCATGAATTGCATGGGGTTATAAAGGGAAATGTGCTTTGTCCAAGGGACATGGAAATTGACTAATTTTCTAGAGATGAAATTGAGACTGCATATGTTTAATGGACTGTTCCTGCAAGCATGTATGCATTGGCTAATGTTCAAGATAAAAGTGGATCATCGTGGTGTGCTTGCGTGATCACTAAGTTGAACCCGTCGCCCCGGCCAAAGTTTAGGGGATGATAGTCCAACTTGTCGGAATCCCGGCGGGTGTCCGAATGCAAAGTCGCAGTAGAGGCAGGGCCTATGCTCTTTTGGGAATGCCGTCTTGTGAGAGAGCCCTCGACATCACCGCGCCTCGTGGAGGAGGGCGATGCCTGGCTATGCCAGTAGACACCAGCGGGATTTTGGTTGTGACCCTAAGAGGCATTAATAATCGGAATACGAGTGGGTGCTAGAACGCATGAGAATCATGGCATCATTGATTCCGATTATGCATGTGCTGGTTGCACTACTTGTGGCATGCTTGAATTGATAACGTGCAGGGTGTGGCAATAGCCAGGTGAGATCAAATTGCGATGCGACTCGTATGTGATTGATCGAATGCATCACTTGATGGTAGTATGCATTGATTGTATTGTGTTAGCGTATATCATGCAGGGTATGGCATAACCAGGTAAGATTGCATGCGAACCAGTTGTTTGATTGTTTGTTGAACCTAGATATGTAAGCATGTCATGTTTTGGCTGTAGTATGTGTATTGTTGCTATTGGTCTGTTTGAGGGGTGGTTCTGGAGAGATGCCCTAAGTTGAGTTGGTGTTCTAACCGAGGCATAGGGCGAGGACTCGTCAAGATTTTATCTCATTGGTTATTATATAACCATTTTCAAGCCCTTAGAATGGTGCACCCTCCTATGCGGTTTGGGATCCCTAAGGATTGGGAGACCATCGCGACGCACCAGCACTTCCTGGACCGAGTGCATTTATATGAGAAGTATGTCTCCACTATCTGGGTGATGAGGGACCGGGGCAATGGATTCCCCATCGGTTCCTAGAATGGTATATTAAAGAGGACGATCTCCTAATTGGTCCTCTACATGGTTTTGATGGGCCACCTGGTAGTGGCCATGAAGACGCCGATGTGATCCTATGGAGTTGGACCCTTATGATGGCGTAGTGGTGAATCTTGCTCTCGCTCCACCGGCGATCAACCCGAATGCCTCCAACTACGACCCGACGGAGCTTGAGTCCGACGGGTCTCTGAACTTTGGTAGTCCGTAATGGATGTACCGAACCCAAGGGTTCTTTTTGGAAAGAATGGATTGATCTAGCCTTAGTCTCTTTTTGTATGGCTTAGAGAAAGGAACTAACCCTCTAGTGGGCTTGTAAATCGGAAACATTCCTTTGTTGGTTAATCTAGTCAATAAATAAAAGAGTAGTTGGTTGTTGTTCTGCCATTCATCCCTATATTCCTTTTTGATTGATTGGTTGTTTGATTGACCAAGAGATGGTTTTTTTTCCACTTGCATATAATGAAAGAATAAAATGAATGGTCAGCAATGCGTCCTAGGACATCACATTCAGTTGACCAAGGGAAGGGGTTGTTGCGTACTCGGGGTTCGGGCCATGACATATGCACCCTTCATTAAATACTAATCAAAATCCTTCAACTCTTCCTAGTATTTACTGGTCCTTTGCCAACCCAAATACATGGGCGATAGTTCCTTCAGAATCCTTTGAGCATCCGAAACAAAGTCTGGCATCACCACCACAAATACGGGGCTGATGCTTCCTCTAGGTTATCCCAGGCATTACCCCTGAACTCTTGTCGGTGACAAAAATCATCGTGTGACCATGCATTGAAAAAACTTTTGAAAACCACTAATTATTATCTTTATGCAAAGCCAATGAAAACAATCCTGAAGGTGTGCACAAGTGCAAGTGATTTTGAAAACATTTTTGAGGAAGTAATTTAGCCTCAAGAAGAGGTTCATGTTAGCAAAAATTCAAATCTAAGACTTGTCGCAACCTATTTTTTTCGGTCCTGTGGGGGAAAGAAATATCTAAATAGGTTTAGGGGTATTGTCCAAAGGGTGGGTCCAGGACCCTCGTTAGACATAGGCTCTCCCAAGCCCATACCTCACATGACGTTGGGTGTTCATGAAACTCTTTAAAAGAGGAGTTGCCACTAGCCTATTGGGGTCCGCTAGAAACCAAGCAAGGCATAGGAGTGCGCCTCACTTTCTACGCAACCAGAGAATCTAGGGTCGAGGACTTAATTACACTAATTAATCAATTAGTGCCCTTTCAGCACCTAATTTTGTTCATTTGAAAAAGAGTTTTTTGTCAGGCAGTTTGGATTGATTTTAGACTTAACTACTAACATGTGAGGTGATCATGCGGGTGCGCAATCATCAAAATCACAATCAGCAATTAAATAATACATTAAATAAATTGCAAGATAAAATAAACACCTAGCATTAAGAGATAAATAAATGACAATCCTAGTTAAACTAAGGGGAAACCATAATCATCGCGTAGTGAGTGTGCAATCAAGGGAAATTGTATCTGAGGATAATTAAAACCCTAAGGTAAAACTATGAGGGCTTGTTCAATTTTAAGCACAATTTTAAGCTGATGATTTTTCGATATTTTTTAAGAGAAAATCGTCCAAGAGTTATTTTAAAGCATTTTTGGGGAACTTTAAAACAACCTTGAAATTTTTGGGATTTTTGAAAATTAAATTTTTAATGTTTTAATATTTCAATATTTTCTTTTCCTAAAATTCTATAAATTTTCAAATTTCTGAATTTTCCATGAATTTTCTAAATTGCGAATTTTTTAATGATTTTTTTTTAAATAATAATAATTCGAACTGGGTTAGGAAACTCAACCCTACTAACCTGATTTGGACCTTGCCGATCCGGGCTAGGCTAAAGGAACCAGGCCGGCCCTAAATCTACGAGGAAAGACCACGAAAAATTCTCTTTTTTTTTAACAGCCCACAGAAATTCGTTTTCTATGGAAAATGCCCATTTCTGATTTCTATTTTCAGCCCAGCTAAAAGCCCATTTCGAATTTATACCTCCAGCCCAGTCATCCTCAGCCCACAACCAACTCAGCCCAAAGTAAAGCCCATATCCTTATTCTATTTTTGTTTTTGGCCTTTTTTGTTTTTTCTATTTTTTTCTATTTTTTTCTTTTTCTTTTTTTTCTAGTCTTCTTCTCCTCCTGGACTCCTTCGCACAGCACTCTCGCCCGAAGCTCCTACAGCTTCTTCGCTAGACCTCTTCCATGCACGACGAGCCCGCATCGGCTTCTAAGGGTGTTGCCATGCCCTCAACTGGCGTCGACTGTTCCGTCAGACCGACGCCGAGCGCCACCAGCCACTAGCTAGCCGGCATTCTGAAAGTCACCGGGTAGAATCTAGCGAGATGTGCGCACTTCATGTCACCCAAATGACACGGGATAACCTATCCGAAAGCTGGGAAAACACCGGGGACAATGCATGATGACGACAATTCCTAGCAAGGCAAAAAACTAAAGGTCAAGCTCCGATTCAGGGTAGGGTTGGCAACTTTAATGAGGCATTTCATCGAACTGCTAGCTGGCACTACCGAGGGAGAGCAACAAACCCAAATGAGGCATCTCCAAACATGAAGCAGCATTGATGAAAGCTCGCTGGGGCTGAAGCTCGCTCGAACTAGTCGGCTGTGAGCTTCGGCCCGGCGTTTTTCCACAAATAAGACGCCGGTAGTTTAGGGAGCCTACCTCGTGCGAAGGAATAGCCGCGACGGGCAAGGGCGGTCAAACGGGCCTCCGGTGACAACCAAACGCTCCCTCGAGCTTGCCTCCTCCCTTTCAGTCCGTTCTCTCCCGTTCGAACTCACTCTCTCTCTGTTTTTTCTTCTGTTTTTTCAGTCCATCCGTCTCTCTCTCTCAAGCCCTTTCTACTGAGCAAGAAAACCCAGCCTCCTTTTTTGCTGTCTTCCCTACTTCTTCTCCCCTTTCTACTCTGCTTCTGCTGACTTGCTGCTGTTGCTTTGCTTCTGCTGACTTGTTGCTGCTGACTTGCTGCTGCTGCTTTTCTACTGACCTGTTGCTAGCGCTTTTTCAACTGACTTGCTTTGCTTAAAAATAAAATTTATCCCTCCTGCAGGCTGCCGTTTCACACGAGCCGGGCCGAAACAAAGGGAGAAGGACCGACTCAGGCACCAAAAGAGAAGGGAAAAGATGAAGGGGCCGACCCAAGGCTGGTCTGAACCCGGCTCGACTGCCCTTCTTTTTCTCTCTTTTTTTTCATTTCAAATTATTTTTATATATTTTAAAAAAGAGACTAATCCCTAAATTTTAATGCTACTAAGTCATAAATAAACAGCAAAAATTTAGGTGTCAACAGCTGCCCCTCTTTGAATGGAAGCTCAAAGAGGTTCCCTTCAAAGACAAGAGACCTAAATTTTGTCCGTGGACAATGACGATTAAGGGCTATAGATGAGAAAATGACATGAAGGGATGATTTTACTTTGTAAAAAATGTCCCTCAACCAAGATGAGAAAGTCTTATTGTATGGTAACTAGTTTCGACTAGACGAGTCTCACCATGTAAAAATGGATTTCGACCAAGAAAGAGGTCTCACCATGTAAAAATGGGATTCGACCGAATGTGATAGGCGTGGTTTAAGGATGAACCCACAAACTGTGTGGTTTAAGAAAAACCACCAACCCCATGGTTTAAGGATAGACCACCAACCGTATTGGCTTAAGGGTAAACCACAAACCGTGTGGTTTCATATGACCACAAACCCCATGGTTTAAGGGTAGACAACCAATCATGTGGTTTAAGGGTAGACCACTAACCATGTGGTTTCGAATGATCACAAACCCCGTGGTTTAAGGGTAGACCACTAACCGTGTGGTTTAAAGGTAGACCACAAACCGTGTGATTTCGGATGACCACAAACTCCATGGTTTAAGGGTAGACCATTAACCGTGTGGTTTAAAGGTAGACCACAAACCATGTGGTTTCGGATGACCACAAATCCCGTGGTTTAAGAGTAGACCACCAATCATGTGGTTTAAGGGTAGATTACCAACCGTGTGGTTTAAGGGTAGACCACAAACCGTGCAGTTTCGGATGACCACAAACCGTGCGGTTTCGAATACCACAAACCCCATGGTTTAAAGGTAGACCACCAACTATGTGGTTTAAGGGTAGACCACAAACCGTGTGGTTTTGAATGACCACAAACCTCGTGGTTTAAGGGTAAATCACGAACCGCGTGGTTTCGGATAACCACAAACCCCGTGGTTGAAGGTTTGACCACCAACCGAGTGGTTTCGAATGACCACAAACCCCGTGATTTAAAGGTAGACCACCAACCGTGTGGTTTAAGGATAGACCACAAACCGTGCGGTTTCGGATGACCACAAATCTCGTGATTTAAGGGTAGACCACCAATCGTGTGGTTTAAGAGTAGATCACAAACCGTGCAGTTTCGGATGACCACAAACCCCATGGTTTAAGGGTAGACTACCAACCGTGTGGTTTAAGGGTAGACCACAAACCGTGTGGTTTCGAATGATCACAAACCGTGTGGTTTAAAGGTAGATCATCAACCGTGTAGTTTAAAGGTAGACCACAAACCGTGTAGTTTAAGGGTAGACCACAAACCGTGTGGTTTCGGATGACCCCAAACCCCATGGTTTAAGGTTAGACCACAAATCGTGTGGTTTAAGGGTAGACCACAAACCGTGTGGTTTCAGATGACCACAAACCCCGTGGTTTAAGGGTAAACCACCAATCATGTGGTTTAAGGATAGACCACAAACCGTGTGGTTTCAAATGACCACAAACCCCATGGTTTAAAGGTAGACCACCAACCGTATGGTTTAAAGATAGATCGTGTGGTTTAAGGGTAGATCACAAATCGTGTGGTTTCAGATGACCACAAACCTCGTGGTTTAAGGGTAGACCACCAACCGTGTGGTTTTGGATGACCACAAATCCCGTGGTTTAAGGGTAGACCACCAACCGTGTGATTTAAGTATAGATCACAAACCGTGTTAAAAATACATGATTTCACTGGGGGAGCCAGACAAGATCAACTTGAAAAAAATGTCATTAGAGACAATTCATAAAAATGTCGAAGATGAGAAAGCATTGATCGCATGAGTGCATCAAGCTAATTAAATTATTTGGTAAATATATGACATTGCTTGGTATCGCAAAATTGTCATCGAATTTGGAAGATATCATCAATTCTCAAATTCCTCTAGAAGAAAAGTCCATATCAAAGTGATCCTGACTTATGAGAATGATTCATTAAACATGTCAAGCAAGGGCTCTTAGTCAAAAAGGGTTTCTCACATCTTCTAGAGAAAATGGCTATTTGATCTCATCCCTTAATGTGGGAAGCATGACTGATCATTGGGGGTATCTCACATAACCTATGTCAAAGGCTTTGAGAATCATTCACAGTAAGTACATATTGACCAATCTAAGAGGTCTTTTGGAAGGGTCATGATGTGACTTGGTCAAGGTTTTAATAAGGATAAACATCATTGGTTATGAAATGAAATAATCATCGATCAACATCTTCGCCAAGTTTACAAGTCAAGAAACCTTATGAGATAAGACAACTTTGACCTTGCTTCTTTAAGCGGTAGCTTCTTTGAGAAGTCCTTATTTTCACTCGAGTCATCCCAATCTGAAGAGACTTCGGGAAGGGATTGTAATGTTGGTTTGGTTATAGGCTCAAAAGGCTTAGAATTTTTTTGAAGAGGGGTTTGAGACTTGGTGATCATCATGGTATCATTACCATTTCATCCAACATTTTCGAAGGCACTTGACTTTGGAAATCTAACTTTGTCTCGAAAATCCCTTGGCTAATCATCTTAACATGAGAGCTTTGCTCTTTCATCTAAGGGCTTTTGCATTTGCAATGATTTTTTCAATGTAAGCATTTTGACTTTGACAATTTTTCTTTCACAAGAATTTTTTTTTTCACTCATTTTTTTTTAAAATAGCCATTGGCCTTGCTTTTACCAAGCACACTGCTTTTTCATGCCCCTTAGTTTTCATTGATTATGTTTTTTTTTTAGCCTTTAGGACTTTCGAGACACTTTCCACATTTTCATGTAAATGCCAATTGCCTTGATAAATCATATGCCTTGCCCAAGTGAGGGGAGATAATCACCATTTGGACTTTAGAAATGAATGTTCAGGCTCAACTTGGGTAAGCAAAGGTTATAAGTGTTTAGGTAGAGAAATGAATGCTCTTCTTCATTTTGGGATACTTCGAGTTTCCACAATAACTCATTTGAAGCCACTACAAAAGATTGATGCAAGGGAGAGCAAAGCAATCCTTCTCATCTTTCTTCTCCAAATAATGTCAATCCAAACCTCTGTAATTGCCCCATTGTAGGGTAGTTCTTGATAGGGATATTTTGTAGAAATTTCTCTGTATTTAAAGGCTCAAACGGGTAGACTATTGTCACTTGCGGTGTGTAGGGCACAGAAAGAAATTCCTTTTTTCACTTCGGTCCATGTACCACTTGTGAATGAATCCCTCGTCCTTAAATGACACGGCTTTTCTTTTTACTCAACTCTGAAAATGCTTAACGAACGTGTTTGGAAATGAGTTGCCTTTCCTCATCCTAAATGTTTCTCACTTGGCATGATTAACATCCGATTTCAATTGGTCAAAATCATCTAAGTAAGTTAATCTCCATGGGGAATTTTGATTCAAAATGAGTGATCCACCAAGCGGATAGACAATTTTGAGATAAAAAAGATGTTCAAAGACTTTGTGGAAAAAAATTTCAATTTCCATTTGTATGCTTATTTCCAAGAAAACACCAAAGATTTATTTTTTTTGGGATTGAAATTATCCATTTACTTTCCTTCTAATTTTGAGAAGAAGGGTACTTACCTGCTACGAGGTGACACGATAACCCTGTAAACAATGGAAAAGAATGTGTTAGTGTTAGAACATTGATGGAATTCAAGATTGGAAATGAAATATCGTTACCCCTTACTCGCATTTATCCTTTGAGTGCTAACATCGCCCTTTTGGATATTTGGCAACTCCAGATCTTCACTTGCATTTATCTTTACATGTCTAACGGTTCCCTTCACATGCTTTTGTTCTTCGAGCATCAACATACCTCCCTATTTGGACATTTGAGGGCGTTGTTCCTAGGATGCTTTGCCCCATTTATCGCATCAAAACGGACAATTGAACTTCAACATGCTTCTTTGATGGAAGGCATTGCTCCCATGGTCAATGTGTGCTTTTTTCTGCCAATTCTTCATCCAACGGGCCATTTAACGACGGCGAAGGCGCGGCTATGACAGGGCAACGAGGTGGTCACACTAACACCTCTAGGGTGTCGCAACGGATGACGTGACGTTCAGATCTTAGCCAGAGACCTGCTGTCCGTGCGGCCAAAAAAAAAAGCCGAGGGAGGAGGAGACATCCAGTAGCTCGATCCGGCTGGGGGATGGCTCTCCAGTTAGCTGGAGGACGATGGACGGTGGTCTGGGTAGCGGCCAACGACAGCCAGTGGCTGGAGTAGCACAGTAGCGGCAAGTTCGGTCAAAACCAAAACCGAGCAAGGGGGAGAGAGAGAGAGAGAGAAGCAACTGATGGAGAGGGGGAAAGGGTACAAAAATGAAAGTTGCAAAAAGTTAGTTTTCGCCTTTTTTTTTTAATATTACGCGGCCACTGCTGCTTTCAGGATTCGAACTCCTGATCAGACCAGGCGGCTTCATCCCCACATACCACTCAGCTAAAGGCGCCGACGATGTCCAAAGTTGCTTTCTTGTTCTATTTAAGGCCAAAATCCTTATCATAATTATGCATAATGTAATGCCTGAGATGTGATGAGATGGATTAGAGCATGTTAATGATAAACAGAATGCGTGTTTTTTTTTTCATGAAATTTGATTTCATTACTAAAAAATGTGCGTTGCATGATTTTGAAAAGTGTCAGTTTGGCCTACAATCGGAACCTAAAATGGAAAGAATGATTTTTAATAAGAATGAAAACAATGATAAAATAAAAGAAAATCTTATATAGATGAGTGTAAAAATCAATTCTCGTCAGAGTTTGAAAGTCCACTTATTTGTATGGTCAAGCAGATGTCAATGAGTAAATGTTACTCGCGTCCTGCAAGAAGAAAATAATGTCAGTATTGAATGAGAAAATGATCTTTCAATGATGTCACCTCTTATAATGAAATCAAGACAATGGCACATCCCCCACAGTCCCTATTGCAAGATTTTGGTGTTTTGCCAAGATTTTATTATAAGAGGAGACATCATTAAAAAATCAATCCGCGGCTATCAATCGAATGTCCACTATTCCCAAAAGTTTCATATGCAAAATGTGGTGTTAATTTTGAAAAAGATCAATTTGTGCTTTCACTCTTGTGAAAATGAGGTGATTTTATTATGAGAAATCTATACAAAATTGCGATTTGACCTTTTAATCCCAAAATGTGAGAAGGAAAGAATTTGATTAAAAGTGTGATTTCAATTTTATTTTTTTTGTGCCCCAAAACATAATCATGAATTGGAAGAACTTTTTGATGAGATGTGATTTTAAGCCCATGATTGGAAACTTCAACAAAATCATCCGTCGTGCAGGTGCAGATCAAAGATGTTTGAGATTATGTTCATTTATGAAGAGTAATTGCCTGTTTCTCCAATTAGAAGCCTACGGCACCAAGGGCCTTCGATTGATCTCCGCAAATTTCAAAAATGAAAGTTTCAATAAATAAATAAATAAATAATGGACAAGTAAAAGAAGAAATCATACTTACAGTAGGTGATGATTTTTTCTTTTCTATTTTCTTTTTATTTTTCTTTTTCCCAATCACATAGACATGCACATGAGACGTGGTTCAATTTCTACTTAGACAGCTCAAAATGGAGCCATAGGATTACCGGATTGAGCCGACATGATTGTGGCTTGGTCGAGGTTCCTATCACTCCGGCCTGGTTAAGGAGCCGACCCGTGTCACATGGTTGCAAACCGGGGTGGGAACTCTTGATACAAGAAGAAAATTTCGGAATTGAGGTGGGCGACTCATACTACATGGTTGTAGTCAGAGTAGTATCCACCTCAACACCCTCCTAAGTGATCGTATGCGGCCCAGGTTCAGCGGTAGGTTGTGTGTGCTAGGGTGTAGTGCAATGCAAAGGATACATGCACAACAATTTATGAGCAAACAACACTCCGTACATAAAAATAAACCATGCATTCCTACACCTCCCTACAAGATAAAGGTGAGCAAACACTTCCTCTTATACCTCCCATTCTGCAAAAACATTTAACACCTTTAATGTTAGGGGTGTACTTGGAATCCTCACTGTCAAACAAAATTTTTTTTGAACAAGATTAATTTTGGCCTAACTCCTCTAAGGTTTAAAACCAAGTCCCTAGTGGAGTCGCCAAGTTGTCGTGACCTATTTTTTTCCATCCCTTGAGGGAAAGAAATATCTAAATAGGTTTAGAGGTATTGTCCAAAGGGTGGGTCCAGGACCCTCATTAGACATAGGCTCTCCCAAGCCCATACCCCGCGTGATGTTGGGTGTTCATGAAAATCTTCAAATGAGAAGTCGCCACTAACCTATTGGGGTCAGCTAGAAATCAAGCGAGGCATGGAAGTGCGCCTCACTTTCTATGCAACCGGAGAATTTAGGGTCGGGGACTTAATTACACTAATTAACCAATTAGTACCATTTCGGTATCTAATCTTGTTCACTTGAAAAAGACTTTTGTCAAGCAGTTTGGATTGATTTTAGACTTAACCACTAACATGTGAGGTGATCATGCGGGTGCGCAATTATCAAAATCACAATCAACAATTAAAGAAGACATTAAATAAATTGCAAGATAAAATAAACACCTAGCACTAAGAGATAAATAAATGGCAATCCAGATTAAACAAAGGGGAAACCATAACCATCGCGTCGTGAGCGTGCAATCAAGGGCAATTGTATCCAAGAATAATTAAAACCCTAAGGAAAAGCCGTGAGGGCTTATTCAATTTTAAACACAATCTTAGCCTGATGATTTTCCATCATTTTTTAAGAGAAAATCGTCCAAGTTAAAGTTTTTTTGGGGAATTCTAAAACAAACTTGAAATTTTTGGGATTTTTGAAAATTTAATTTTTAATTTTTTAATGTTTTAATATTTTCGAATTTTTTTTCCAAAAATTCTTATAAATTTTCAAGTTTCTGAATTTTCTATGAATTTTCTGAAATTTCGAATTTTTTGAATTTTTTTTTATGATTTTTCTTTAAATAATAATAATTCGGACTGGGTTAGGAAACCCAGCCCTGCTAACTTGATTCGAACCTTGCCGGTCCGAGTTGGGCTAAAGGAACCGGGCCGGCCCTAAATCCACAAGGAAAGCCCACAAAAAATTCTCTTTTTTTTTAAAAGCCCAAAAAAAAGCATTTTTTATGGAAAATGCCCATTTCTGATTTCTATCCTCAGCCCAGCTAAAAGCCCATTTCGAATTTATACCTCCAGCCCAATCATCCTCAGCCCACGACCAACTCAGCCCAAAGTAAAGCCCATATCCTTATTCTATTTTTGTTTTTGGCCTTTTTTGTTTTTTTCTATTTTTTTCTTTTTCTATTTTTTCTTTTTTCTGGTCTTCTTCTTCTCCTCCTGGACTCCTTCTCCATGCAGCACTGTCACCCGAAGCACCTACAGCTTCTTCGCTGAGCCGCCTCCACGCACGACGAGCCCGCGCCTGCTTCTAAGGGTGTTGCCATGCCCTCACCTGGCGTCGACTGTTCCATCCGACCAACGCCAAGCATCACTGACCACTGGCTGGTCGGCATTCTGAAAGTCGCCGGGTAGACCCCGGCAAGACGTGCGCACTTCATCTCACCCAAATGGCACGGGATAACCTATCCGAAAGCTGGGAAAACGCCGGGGATGACGCATGACGACTACATAATTCCTAGCGAGGCAAAAAACTAAAAGTCGAGCTCCAATTAGGGGTAGGGTCGGTGACTTCAATGAGGCATTTCGTCTAACGGCTATCGGGCACTACCAAGGGGCAGCAACGGACCCAAATGAGGCATCTCCGAACACGTAGCAACATTGACGAAAGCTCGCCGGGGTCGAAGCTCGCTCGAACTGGTCAGTCGTGAGCTTTGGCCTGGCGTTTTTCCACAAATAAGATGCCGGTAGTTTAAGGAGCCTACCTCGTGTGAAGGAATAGCTACGGCAAGCAAGGGCGGTCGAACGGGCCTCCGGCGACCACCAAACGCTCCCTCGAGCTTGCCTCCTCCCTCTCAATCCACTCTCTCCTGCTCGAACTCTCTCTCTCTCAGTTCTTTCTTCTGTTTTTTCGGTCCCTCGGTCTCTCTCTCTCAAGCCCTCTCCGCTGAGCAAGAAAACCCGGCCCCCTTTTTTGCTGTCTTCCCTGCTTCTTCTCCCCTTTCTGCTTTGCTTCTACTGATTTGCTGCTGCTGCTTTGCTTCTGCTGACTTGCTGCTACTGCTTTTCTGCTGACCTGTTGCTGCCGCTTTTTCTGCTGACTTGCTCTGCTTAAAAAAAAAATTTATCCCTCCTGAAGGCTGCTGTTTCGCACGTGGAAGAAGAAAGGAAGAAGGAGGAGATGGACGGGCCGAGCCGAAACAAAGGGAGAAGGTCCAACTCAAGCACCAAAATAGAAGGAAAAAGAGGAAGGGGCCAGCCCAAGGCTAGTCCGAACCTAGCCCAACTGCCTCTCTTTTTCTCTTTTTTTTTGTTTTTTTTAATTTCGAATTATTTATATATATTTTAAAAAAAGGAAACTAATCCCTAAATTTTAATGCTACTAAGTCATAAATAAAAGGCAAAAATTTAGGTGTCAACAAGACTCAAATCATAAACATAATACCAATCTACTAGACTTAATATTTAATTGGTATGCCTCAATACCATCCAATATTTAAGAAGTTTCAATCCGACGTGGCACTGTCATATGTTCAATGCCGATGGTACTTCTTTCCGACACTTAACATAAGCTCAACTCTCAACAAAATACCCAAAAAAGATGTAGAAATACTTTTGCATAGATGAAGTATGGAAAACCATTGAAACCACAATCATGCACACATTAACAAGCAAGCATTCGGCACGCTTTCAAGCAAGGCAACCCGCTACCCTAAACAAGGCTTAGAAAACCTACTCACATGCAAAAACAACAACAACCTCCAATGGCAGCAGTGGTGGGAAAGCAAGAGTGAGAGTGCCAAGAGAGAGAGATGAAGGCATGAGGTGAGAGAGAGATGGACGATAAAGAGAGCAAGAGAGGATGAATGAGTGAAAGGGGTGGAAAAAGATTATGGCACCTCCCCTATTTATACTCCTCCTTCCAATTATTGTCTCCCATCCAAATGTCACTTTCTAGTCTAACTAAATAGAAAGCCAATTAGAACTAAAGACAAGTGTAGTCTTTCTACTTTCTTATCCATAAAAGATGACAACCATCAATCCTTTTCTCCCTCCAATTATAGGCTCCCACCATCACATCTGAAGGCTTCCAATTATTGGTTTCTCTCTTTTGTCTCATGCAAGAACTATTAACTAATTGGGTTTACTCTAAAACCTGTTTAGGAAGGCAAATATAAGCAATCATTGCAGAGAATCCTATAAACGGTGAATCACCTCTTTGCATTTGATGAAAGTAATCATAACCGATGGCAACTCACATCTTGCATTAATGAACTACAAGCCGAGTTCCATTAAATACTACTTGCTTATCATGCCAATTTGGCTCTAGATCCTTCCATTAATTAGGTGACTCATCCAGATCATCATTGCACTCATTTAAGAGCCAAATAGGTAATCACAAGCCTAATCAATAACGTGACACTTCCTCATTTAAGTGGTGCCCAAGCTTGGCTTCTTGCACATTAATGTGAAGATCTCAAGCAAATCAAGAAGATTTTGTTTGATTTCCAAGGCTCACCTATAGGCAATAATGTCCTAGGTTTATTAGTAAGCTGAGAAATGATTACCTCATTTATGTTGTTCGGCTTCTTACCCTTAATGATTCAAATTACCCTTGCGAGAGCATTCTAGAGTATCCTTTGCAAGAAGGCCTTGAATCATCCATTCTCACAATGATAATCCAAAGGATCACTTCTAAACCATTCCTAAATCATTTGGTAGCTAGAGGATTATAGAAAACTCTAGAATTCTAATTGGGTGTAAATTGCCAAAAGACCCCTACTCAATTTCAAAATTTACCATTTTGAGACTTGAACATTTTTATTCATTTCTCATGTTTAGCAGCCCTTATACAGCCCCACGATCGTTTTGGATCGGCTCATTGATCAGCCTGGTTGGTCCTTGGCCCAATTATGGCCGGGCGCTCAACCAAGCACACGGTTTGGCATGGCCTGGTCGCTCGATCTTGTATTGGGTGCTAAGCCAGGTGCAGGGCCTATCTTGCCTTTCTTTGGCAAAACTCTATTTGTCCATGTTCCATCTCCTGCATTCCCTCGTCGATTTTTGGTTGTCATGTAATTGAGCAGAACTGATCGATTCACGATCGATACACGATCGAATGGGATCGATCATGGCCAACCGCAACCAATACACGATCAAGTGGAATCAACCACGAACCATAATGTGATCATGTAGAATTAACCCATGGTCTTTTCCCTCAATTCATGTCGATGCTTGACCAGCCCACGACTAATCCTTATAGTCGAACGATCGATTTAGAACATGTCACAGCACGATTAGGCACAAAACGTGGCACAACAATCTCGGTCATAGGCACGGATCAAACCACTAAGCCTTGTCCATGGCCAACCCTTGATCCATCGACACCAATTCATGATCAATTCCCATGGTCAAATTTTGAGGATGTTACAACTCTCCCCCAAAAAAAATTTTATCCTCAAAATTTAAAATTATGTACCTTCTTGGTCGAACAAATGGGGGTACTTTTGTCTCATGCTTTCCTCAGTTTCCCATGTCGCTTCTTCGGCCTCGTGTTATTTCAAAATTTCTTAACTAAAGGTATGGCCTCGCTCCTTATAATTTGTTCCCGTCGATCTGCAATTCACACTAGCTCCTCTACATATGACAACTTGTTGTCTACTTTGACCTCTTCGAAGTTTTTCACGTGTGCCAAATCCGATCACATTTTCTCAACATCGACATATGGAACACATTATGTACTTGAGTGAGCTTTGGTGACAATGCCAACCGATAAGCCAAATTTCCAATCTTTTCTAGGATTTCAAAAGGTCCAATATACCATGGGCTTAACTTTCCCTTTCTCCCGAAGTGTGACACTCTCTTAATAAGTGAAACTTTAAGAAAAACATGATCACCTACCTAGAATTCTAGCGGCTTCTTCTGCTTATAAGCATAGCTTTTCTGCCTATTCTGAGCTGTCCTAAGTTGATTCCTAATGACTTAAATGGCTTCTATTGTGAGTTGGAGAAGCTCCGGATCAGTGAATCTTCTTTCCTCGACTTTGTTCCAACAAAGGCATTCTGCAAGCTTGACCATATAGGGTTTCGAATGGCGCCATACCTATATTTTGTGGGTAGCTGTTATTATATGCAAACTCTACAAGATGTATCCCAACTTCCTTGGAAATGACTATCGCATGCTCGCAACATGTCTTCCAAAGTTTGGATCGTTCTCTCTGTTTGGCCATCGGTTTGAGGATGGTATGCAGTGCTGTATTGTAAGTTTGTCCCCATCATCTTCTAAAGGCTTTGCCAAAATGCCGCAGTAAACTTCGGATCTCGATCAGATGTAATTGTCACCAGGATCCCATGTAACCGAATAATTTGTCGCATGTGTAATCTTCCAACGAGTAGTCCTTCACGGCTAGACAATGGACTGATTTGATGAGTCAGTCAACAATCACCAAAATGGAATCATTTCCTCTTTGGCTTCGAGGTAAACCAAGAATGAAATCCATTGTAATATGCTCCCATTTCCACTCCGAGATTTCTAGCGGCTGAAGTAATATGCCAACCTTGCCTTGATTTGTTGACACGTTAAGCATTGAGCAATGTGTTTTGCAATGCCTGTCTTTATTCCATGCTGCTAGTAATATTGATGGAGATTCCGGTACATCTTCGTGCCTCTAGGGTGAATACTATAATTACTATGATGAGTTTCCGATAATATTTCTTCCTTTAGCTTCTCATCTTCAGGCACACATAACCTTCCTTGAAACTTTAAAATTCCGTCTTCATCCACATGGAAATTGGTTTTCTTCTTTTTCAGAACCTTCATTGCGATCCTTTGAATGACAGGATCAAGTTGCTGCAGCTTCTTTATTCTCGGTAATAATTCTAGCTCTATTTTGAGAGTAGCCAACAAACTTGAAAGTCTTTCTTCCTTGAACTTAAATGCTGAGTCTTGAGCTTCCACAAGCAACTTCTATTCCTTAACCATCATTTGAGTGATGGTAGACTTACAACTGAGGACATCAGCGACTCAATTTGCTTTGCCAGGATGGTATGATATTTCATAATCATAATCTTTCAAGAGTTCTATCAAGCACCTTTGATTCATATTTAATTCTTTCTAAGAAAATAAATATTTGAGGTTCTAATGATCAATATAAATGAAAAACTTCTCACCATACAGGTAGTGTCTCCAAATCTTAAAGGCAAAGATGATAGTGACAAGTTCCAAGTCATGTGTTAGATAATTTAGCTTGTACGGCTTGAGTTGTTGAGACGGGTACGCTACCGCCTTGCCATGCTGCATCAACACATATCCCAATCCTTTATGGGAGGCATCACTATAGATCGTGAATCCTCTAGAACCAAGAGGTATCATTAAGACAAGAGCAGTCATCAACCTTCACTTGAGCACTTGGAAACTTTGCTCACATTTTCCCATCCACTCGAACTTGACGTCTTTCCTCAGTAGTCATGTCAAAGGGGTTGCGATACTGAGAACTGTTCCACAAACCTACAATAGTAACCGGTTAGGCCTAGAAAACTACGTACCTTAGTTATAGTTGTTGGTCTTGGCTAGTTGTTTACAGCTTCAATCTTGGCTGGATCCACCATAATTCCATCACCAGTTATCATGTGACAAAGAAATACTACGTGACTTAGCCAAAATTCACATTTGTTGAATTTGGCATAGTGTGTTCTCACGAAGTATTTGAAGCACTATTCTTGGATGTTGTTCATGCTCACTAGAATCCTTCGAGTACACCAATATATCATCAATAAAGATAATGACAAACTAATCTAGGGAAGGCTTGAATACCTAGTTCATCAAGTCCATGAAGGCTGCAGGAGCATTTGTTAGTTTGATTGGCATCACCGTAAACTCGTAATGTATGCCGTCTTTGGAATATCTTTTTCTTGATCCAAAGCTAATGATAACCTAATCTCAAATCAATCTTGGAGAAAACTGAAGCACCTTGTAATTGATCGGATAAATCGTCAATCCTTGGGAGGGGATATTTATTCTTGATGGTCACCTTGTTGAGTTGATAGTAGTCAATGCATAATCGTAGAGAACTGTCCTTCTTCTTTACAAATAAAACCGGTGCTCCCTAAGGTGAAGCACTAGGGCGTATAAAACCCTTATCCAGGAACTCTTGTAATTGAATCTTCAATTCTTTTAGTTCCGTCATGGCCATTAGGTAAGGAGCTTTTGATATTGTCTCCGTTTCGGGAACAAAATCAATGGCTAACTCAATCTCTCTTTCCAGCGAAAGTCCCAATAAATCCTTTGGAAACACATCGGGAAATTTGCATACAACTAGAAGGTCATCTAATCTTGGCTCTTCCTTTTGCTTGTCTACCACTGTCGCCAAATATCCTTGGCAACCTTTATCTAAAAGTTGGGTAGCCTCAAGTGCAAAAATCAAATGGGTAGTAGGTCCTCCACCGTTTCCGACAAAAGAATAAGGTAGACGATTGGGTGGATTAAACTGGATGGTTTTGCCATAACAATCAACCTTGGCTCATTGCCTACTAAGCCAATCCATCCCAATTATAAGATCGTAATCATACATAGGTAGTAGAACAAGGTTTATGGTTTCTTCCTGACTACCCATAAAGATTGGACAATGTTGACACCCCACCGTAACAAGGACTTCATTTTTCATGGGTGTGGTTATACTAAGGCCAACTTCAAATGGTCTAAGTTCTAAACCCAGAAAATCCACAAACTGCTCAGATATAAAGGAGTTGGTGGCACTAGTATCAAGCAGGGCATAAGCAACAATACCGTGCAAGAAAACAGTACCTGTTATAACAATTTTAGACTTCTCCGCTTCTTATTGTGTAACCACATACAATCTTCCTTGAATTAGCGGTCGATTAGTGTTCTCCAGGGGTTGCACTTCATTTCATTGCATCAGTTGATTTGGGTGCGGCTGCATCATTGGTTGTCTTCGTGGACAATTCCTTAAAAGATGGCCCTGTTGATCACATTCGAAGCACACGCCAGTTTGGGCCAAGCACGGATCATTTCCCTAGCATCTTCCGTAGTGATGACACTGATCATTGAAATTGGAATTCAGCTTCTTCTTCTTGGTAAAGAGTGGGCGTTTACTTTCCATCGAAGTTCTCTTGCATTTGCGGTGATCAAAAGACTTCGTTATGACCATCCACCAATTGAGCTCGCTTGTAAAGCTCATTGTAATCTGTAAGATTCAACGGTACAAGTTGGCCTCAAATTTCCAGCTTCAAGCCATCATGAAATCGTTTCGTCCTATCCACAGGGTCCTCAACGAGTCTTGGAGCGTACCTCAATAGCTCGGTGAATTTTGCCTCATATTGATCCATCGTCAAGTTTCGTTGTTGAAGTTGTAGAAATTCTGCCATCTTCTTTTCACGTGTGTATTCAAAAAAATATTTTCCATTGAATGCCTCCTTGAAAACATTCCATGATACCGGGGTTTCTTTAGGAAAGACTCTTCCTTTAGTGGCATTCCACCAATAACTAGCATTGCCGTGAAGTTGATATACGGCCAACGTAAATTTATCTTCTTCAAAGCGTCAATACCACAAAAATTTTCTCAAGCTCCTTCATCTAGGACTCAACCTCTTTAGGATTACCATTCGCTGCGAACTTTGGGGGTCGTAGCTTGAGAAATTGTTCGACTATTCTATTGAGGAAAGGGCGAGCGATCGAACAATAAAATAGACAGAATAAAGAAAATAAATCGGACACCAGATTTACGTGGTTTAGTTGTAGAGACCTACGTCCACGGGGAGAGCAGCGACGAATTCCACTATAAAACAAGCGATATAACGGAGATTACACACTCGAGTCACTCAAACACTCTCGGTGTTTCCCAAGCCCTAATTACACCCAATAACTCACGCAATGTTTAGCCCCACAATTTCTCGTGAAATAATCTCTCAATCTCACAAAGGAATTATATACAAATTCTTACCACAAGAATTTAATCGGCTACAAACACTTGAATCTTTTTGGCGTAATTGCTCGAACGAAAACAACGGATAAATCTTCTCCCAAGCACTCGATGACGAATCGGTGCTTCAAGACCTCTTGCATCAACAACGGCCCAAATTCTTCTCCACGCATGGCTGTATATATATAGTGGACTTGAGGACTCTCCAATTCTTGAAAGTCACTCCTCCTTGGAGTAGGAATAAATTAAGAAACCCACACCTACTAGGATTAGGAAACAAATCAAACTTTTGCTTTGGGCTCAAACTCGAGACATATTTTCAACAATCTCCACCTTGGCTCGACGTTTGATCCAAGTGACAATCGCTTCAAAATTCAAACTCTGCCGCTTCTCTCCCATAGCCCCGATGGGCTCAACCGCCACAGATATCTTTCAAGCCCAAATCCCGCTTGAACTTCGCCATAATCGAGGATCTCATTAGAACACCAACTCCACATGCACCTTTAACTGCTACGCAAGGATTTCTCGACACAATCTCCTTAACCACAGATAAAGCAAAACCATTGTTGCATTCATATCTGTCAGGAAATCGAATACGTACCTTGTCAATATCAGCAGTTACAGCAACTGTTGACTTTACAAACTCCACCTCATTACAAGCACCATTTGTGTTAATTATCACATTAGTACTGCTACCTCAGGAGTTTCTGGTTGCAACTCCACCTCAAGCTAAACACCGTTCAGATCCGTATAAGTACTACTATTATCACTCCTAACCAGAAGTACTGGAGACTCGTCAAACGTAACTTCTTTGCTGATAACAGGTGAATTTAACTCTGGGCACCACAACCGATAACCCCGCTCACCTTGTGCATAGCCTAGGAATATGCACTTTCTTGCCCTTCCATCAAGCTTATCATCACTTGCTCGAACATAACATGGGCAACCAAATATTCTAAGAATAGAATAATTAGCAACGTTACCTGACCACACTTCTTCGAGAATCCGATGTTTAATTGCAGTCAATGGAGATCTATTCATCAGGTAGCTCGCCGTACTACCAGCACTAGAGATAATTTTGTGGGCCATCTCTAGTAATGTTCTGCTCAACAATTCCCCAACATGTTGTGGTTCATTGGCAGTAGTGCGGTGTTTCACTATGCCTTCCTTCATGCATAATTCATTTAACAGCTTCAAGCAAAACTCTATACTACTGTCAGTTTGCACCTACTTGATCGTCTTACCAGTCTCCTTTTCGATCAAAGTTCTCAATTGCATGATCCTGACAATAACATCAAACTTGTACCTAAGCACAAACACCCACGTCTTCATCAAGTAGTCATCAATAACTGTTAACATATATTTAGCACTCTTCTTAGAAGGAAACTGCGACAACCTGCGAACATTCAAGTGAAGTAACTCTGCAATTTCCGTGGTTTCTTTGACTATCGTACTGAACTGCACTTTCCGCCATTGATCTAAATCACAGCACCTACATACATTCAGTTCGTTAGCAATATAACCACATAGCAGATTTCTTTCACTTAAAACCTTTAGGCTTCTCTTGTCAATGTGCCCCAAATGCATATGCCATAATTCGGACTCTCAAACAGATGCATCTGACGTCTCCGCAGCGAAATCTGTCATTGTCTCACCTTGAAGCTCATACAGGCCATTGTGCTTGATTCCTTTCATTATCACTAAAGCACCTCGAACAACTTTCAAAACTCCACATTCTGAAAAATACCGACACCCAGCTGAATCCATGGCACTCAAGGAAATTAAGTTTTTCTTCAACTCTGGAACGTGCCTCACTCCAGTCAATGTTCTCACAATACCATCATGCATTCTGATTTTAATATCGCCAACACCTACAACATCGCATTTAGCGTTGTTCCCCAACTGCACTTTACTACCATCCGTGCACTGATAAGTAGTAAACCAGTTTCTATTTGGTGTAGCATGAAACGAACAACCAAAATCCATAATCCATCTATCAAACAATGAATAATCAGTGACAGACAAGACATAATTGACACTGTCTGAATTACCAACAACTATAACTGCAACATCATCTGCAGTATCAACTAAAATTTCTTTACCATTCTCATTCTTCAACTTAAGGCAATTTCTTCGAAGATGCCCCCTCTTGCCACAGTTCCAACAAACAACACCACCAATCCTAGATTGGCTACGTCTGTTCATGTTCATACTACCACGTATACTAGTTCTTCCTCTGTTTTCACCTACTAAAGCAGTAGATACGGGTTCACTAGATTCTCTTCTATGAATATCCTCACTTAGAATTAAATCTCGAACCCCATCAAACATTAAGCTTGTTAACCCAGAGGAATTACTAACAGCAGTAACAGTAGTATTCCAACTATCAAGCAATGAGGATAACAGAATCAAAGCACATACCTCATCTTCAAAGTCAATATCAACTTAACTTAATTGACTAACAATCGCATTGAATTCATTGATATGATCTGCAACTGACGCACCTTCGTTCATCTTCAAATTAAACAGACGCCGCATCAAATAAACCTTATTGATTACAGAGGGCTTCTCGTACATATTAGATAGGGCTTTCATCAAACCCGCAGTGGTAGTCTCCTTCACGATGTTAAATGCGACGTTACGAGCCAACGTCAGCCAAATAACACCCATAGCTCGTCTATCCAGCAAATCCCAGTTAGCTTTCTTCATCGTCTCTAGCTTCTCGCCTGATAAGGGCGCGTGCAGTTTCATCTGATAAAGATAATCTTCAATCTGCATTTTCCATAAACCAAAATCCTTCCCATCAAATCTGTTGATTCTCACATTTACTTCTTCTGTCACCATCGATTCGCTTCAGCTCAGCCAAGCTTGGCTCTGATACCAATTGTTGCAGAAAGGGCGAGTGATCGAACAATAAAATAGACAGAATAAAGAAAATAAATCGGACACCAGATTTACGTGGTTCAGTTGTAGAGACCTACGTCCACGGGGAGAGCAGCGACGAATTCCACTATAGAACAAGCGATATAATGGAGATTACACACTCGAGTCACTCAAACACTCTCGGTGTTTCCCAAGCCCCAATTACACCCAATAACTCACGCAGTGTTTAGCCCCACAATTCCTCGTGAAATAATCTCTCAATCTCACAAAGGAATTATATACAAATTCTTACCACAAGAATTTAATCGGCTACAAACACTTGAATCTTCTTGGCGTAATTGCTCGAACGAAAACAACGAAGAAATCTTCTCCCAAGTACTCGATGACGAATCGGCACTTCAAGACCTCTTGCATCAACAACGGCTCAAATTCTTCTCCACGCATAGCTGTATATATATATGGTGGACTTGAGGACTCTCCAATTCTTGAAAATCACTCCTACTTGGAGTAGGAATAAATTAAGAAACCCACACCTACTAGGATTAAGAAACAAATCAAACTTTTGCTTTGGGCTCAAACTCAAGACATATTTTCAACATATTCCATGAGTCGAACGGCTACTATTCCCATTCTGTTACCGGCAAAATTGGAAGCAAAAGCTGTTTGTTGGGCATGTTGTTCCATTAAACTCCCAATGGTCTCCAACGCTTGTAGAATTCCATCCAATTGAGAATCATGGCTCGTTCCTTTGGACACGGTCAGGTCTTGAACAGATTTTCCCCTATTAGTCAATTGGTCCTCAGCACTCATTTTCCTATCTCAAGAGATCTAGAAGCTTCCAGGGATTAGTAGTTAAGTCTATTATCTAAGAGTTCAAACAAGCAGTAAACACATGCAGTAAATGCTCTTCCTAGCTAACCACCCAATTCCCACTCACTTTATCACTCCTGGTAGATAAATTCCCACTCTGATACCAACTCCAGTGATAACGCTTTGATTCATCATCAGGTGATCATTACCCCTTGGAGAATTTATTTTGTGATAGCCAAGGTGTATTGCCATCCCAACAATGTTTATCTTGAATTATTGCGCACATGTGAAAGCAAAATAACAATACTCCCAATCAAAATATATAGGAAAGGATAGCAAGGAACATAGCAATAACACAAGAGTGGAAACACAACCATACTACGATTAAACAATGGAGGTTCTTCCAACGTACAAGCCTGATACTTGTAGGGCCACAAACTACTATATTTACAAAAACAAAGATTACAAGCCCCTTCTTACACGGTGTCATGCCCCGACCCTCGAGCACACGGCAACTCCTATTCTCTTGCAGTCATTTAGATGTGACGTCCCAGGATGTGTCACAGACCATTATTTTTATCTTTTAATTAAATGCATGTAGAAGTGAATTACAATCCCCCAATCAATTACAAAAGCAGGGATAGCAGGAAAACCCAACAAGAACACATTCAAAAGTACTGTTTTATTTATCTACCGATTAACCCTGGGAAATTTATAAATACAAGCCCTTACCACGGACATCTTCCTAACGAGCCAATGGAACCAACAAGCCAAGGTTAATATACTCCCTTCAAAAAGGGCCACGAATCGTAACATGCGTCGATTCTCCATCCTATGGACTTGAAAATGGTTAACCACAACGGGTTGAGATAAACTCAGCAAGTTAAAGTCCTAAGCCCCGGTTAGGAACTTCGCTCGCCTCGAGAGTTTAACATGCAACCTAATCTATCAAATCAACTAACACCACCTCAAAGAAAATGATAATAGAATACAATATAATAAACAGGTGCAATCACAAGCAATCCTACCTGGCCTTGGCACACGCAACCTGTAGAACTGTGATTTAAATCATCACGACATTAAGAGGCATGCAAATAATCAGAGCATTGCATACAGTATTCTCATGTCTCAATATCCGCACATGCTCTAATTATTACGATCACCAGGGCCATGGCACAACCTTATGGTTGGCGGTCAATTGGTCGTAGACCAGGCATCGTCCTCCCTCATGAGGCACGACGACGTCGTGGGCTTTTCCCCACTAACGGTATTCCCTAAGGAGCATGGGTCCGGCCTCTACCGCAACTCCGTAACTAACCATTGTCAAGCAACCGACCGAAGTCAGGACAACCAAAAGGCCACGGCACAACCCCAAGGATTGGCGGTCTACTGGCTATGCCAGGCTCTCCTTTTAATGTGACCACGCAACACATCATCAATCAATTCATTCATTTCTTTGCTCGATTGTGAATGTACATACAATTCATGTTCACACAACATGCTATTGCAGTTGGCACACGTATAATGTCATGCAGTACAGTCCAATCACTCATGAGAATTTCGACAAACCGAAATTCAATTCCAACCAATCAACAACCACATATAATTCTCCCACTCTCGGGAATAATTCACAATCAATAATTCAACAAGCCATAACAATCAAGAGCACATCAAATTAATACTAAAATTTGCTTTCATATGAACAGTGCTGTGAATAGTAATTGTAAACAGTAAATTCGTCCGAAATTAGCTAAATAAATAAAAATAATTAAACCTAACCATGGTTAATTAATTAACCCAACCATAGTTAATTTAACCTAACCATGATTAAAATCTAACCTTGGTTACTTTAAAACTAACCTTAGTTACTTTAATTAATTAACCTTAGTTACTTTGTTACTAATTATGGTCAATTAACTAACCCTAGTCAGCCTTAATTAACCAACATAATCAACCAATCAACCTTAATTAATCACAAGCATACAATTACACTAATTAACCCCTAAATAAAGATTATGAAATTAACTTACTTGAGTCGGAAATCCGGCAATACCGGCGCATAGGGGGGAGCGAGGGCTACGATGGGCAAGCTCAAGGACGACAACAAATAACAAACGGTGGCCGAAATGGGCAAAAATAACCCTTGAAACACTGTTCACACGAAAGGGAGCTGCTGGGCGGAAAAGGCCAAATGGGCGGCCGGCGGTGTACAGCTAGCTCCCTGACTTCAGTGGCTACACGTTGGGCAATGGTAGCGGCTCCAACGATGGCGGCAAAGCTGGTTTCCAATGGGAAAAAAGCAAAACAGAACAAAGACAGCAGAAATGGAGGCACTACACCTTAGCACACACAACCTGCCGTCGAACCTGGGCCGCATAAAATCACTTAGGATGGTGTTGAGATGGATACCATTCCGATTACCACCATGTAGTTTGAGTCGCCCATCTCAATTCTGAAATTCTTCTAACGTTGAGAGCTTCCACCTCGGTTGCAACCGTGCAACACAGGTCAACTCTTTGACAAAGCCGGAGTCATGGGAACCCCGACCTAACCGCAACCATGCTGGCTCAGTCTGGTAATCCCATGGCTTCATATGAGCTGTCTAGAGTAGAAATTGACCCATGTCTCATGCGCATGTCTATGTGACTGACTTTAATTTTTATTGGATGAAGTAAGTCTTCTAAAGCTCTCACACTTGCAATTTATTTACATTTATTATTTTTTCGACCGGTCCATGACAATTAGGTTGTTTACGAGTTTTAGGGTTGTATGCAATGGGGGGACCCGAGCTTCGTATTATTCATGTCCCAAAGGAGGAGTTGCGCGCTTGGTGGGATAAATTGGACCATGTCAGTCATGAGTTCGTGCAATCCAACGTGGGATGGTTACTCTCTTTATTAGACATAGAAGTCCATTATGGTGTTGTTCGGGCGTTAGCACACACTTGGTGCCCTGAGACCTCCACGTTCATTTTTGGCGAACATGAGCTAGTCCCCACCTTAGAGGAATTTAGCGCTATCATTGGGAAACTTTTAGTGTCGGAATTGATTAGGCCACCCATCGGAGTAGAGCATGCATTAGTTTTAGCTAATTTTCTTAGGGTCAAAGGAGAAGATGTAAGGAAAGTTTTAAAAGCCAACCGCATTGCTTGCCCATTTTCATTTTTGAATAGACTTTTTCAAAATGCCCCGTCAATCCAAATAAGGCTGATTTTTGTGTTAACCTTCTTCGGGTTTATGGTTTTTCCTCACGGTAAGAATGCTATTAACCCCTCTATTGCAAGTGTTGTTCAAGAGGTGTGTATGGGAAAAGGTTTTTTTAATGCTGTTTTGACCGAGACCTTTCTTTCCCTCACTCGTTTTAAAGAAAATGGAAAAGAAGCTTTACATGCTCCTCCTGAACTTTTGCAAATTTGGTTTCTCTCTCACCTCAAGGGATTTGGCAATTTAATGACCATATATGACATCAGTGATCTTAATCACCCCATTTTGAAATTTAAAGAAAAGAAAAAGCATGCACTAGATTATCACCACTTCGATTGGTTAGGCTTTATGAAAAATCCCAACCCTGAAGATTTCCTATGGCACGCTAGATGGCTCCGGGTTCACGAGGCTCGGCTCACATGTGGAGGTATCGAGCCCATTCCTTTGTTAGGATTAATGGGCGCTACCGAGTATTACCCAACTAGGGTTACTCGACAATACCAAGTCGTGCAGTAAGTTCCATCGACACTGTAAGAAGCCCCACTCAAGACTGATTTCACGAATGGAGACCACGATCACGAGAACTCCATCATGCTGTTTTAATCAATGTGGGACATGTGCCGTCCCCAAAAATTGATTTGGCCCGAGGAAGAGTTAGAGGGTAAAGAGAAGATTTACTACGCCTCAATGGAGTATATCCTCCAACACAAAATTCCCGAAGAGTGGCACCCGAAGATCCCTGATGTACCATCAAAGGCCACCAATCACGCGGAGATCAAGTTCCTCAAAAGGGAGCTCAAGGAGGCCAAGGAACGTGCGTCCAAGGCGGCTAGGACTAGTAGGCAATCGTGAGAGAGGATTTTTCCCCGTTTGTACACAGATCAAGCGACACCAAAAAAAAAATCGCTTGAACCTATTTTTGTTTTTTTAGAATGGTGTTTAGGTCGGTTTTGTTTTATTTTATTTTATTTTATTTTTCTATGTTACTGTTCGAGGAGTCGTGCTATCTCCTTTTTCTATTTTTGATGTCGAGATGTTTTATTTTAATTTTTAGTTACGTTGTTTAGGAGACTCTTCTCTTTTATAAAATGAATGAAACAGGGTGATTAGATCATTGTCATGGGCCGGCATCATTTTACATCTCGTGCTCATGTGTGTTTACCTATTTATTTAACAGGTACCCCCGTCATCGTCATGACTTCGAGGCGTTTGCCTATCCGTACTCGATCTAGATTGGCGAAAATGAATGCTGAAGAACAAAGCGCTCGGATCACCGCACTTGACAACAAAATCACCGAGTTAGCTACACAATTCGTACAGTTCGCAAGCAAGATCAAGTCTAGCTTGGTGGTTGCCGCCTCCAATCAGAACACACCTGCAACTCCGTAGGCCAGTAATGCTAATAGTATAGGGAAGCTGATTGAAGAAGTGGCGCATCAAACCCCTGTGGTGGCAGAATTAGACCCCATCTCGGAAGCCATCTCAACCCGAATGGAGGAGAAGAATAGCAAGAGGTTTGCTAAACTGGAGGAGAAGCTTAGGGCCTTGCAAGGGTATGAGACTAGCATGGTTGAAGATTTATCCCAATACACCAAGATGGACTTCCTAGACAAGCTCAAAATTCTGGAGTTCACTAAGTACGATGGCACTGGGGATCCTAGAATCCATTTGAAGTATTATTTGAATAGGATGGGATGTTATGCTCAAAATGTCCCTTTGCTGATTCGCACCTTTCAAGAGAGTTTAACTAGGATGGCGTTACAATGGTATATTTTGCTCAAGCCTGAGAAAATGGAGAAGTGGGAGGATGTAGCTGAAGCATTTGTGATGCAGTACAAGTATAATACTAAGATTGCCCCGACACGAAGCATATTGTCTCGCATGGAAAAGAAGAGAAATGAATTTTTTAGATCTTTTGCTCAAAGGTGGCGTACCTTGGCCGCACAAGTTCGACCCCCACTTAATGACAAAGAGATGGTGGAGCTGTTCATCAATACCCTTCCTATTGACTTTTATAACAGGATAGTCGGGTTAGATTGTGAAAACTTCCCTCACTTGGTTGCCGTGGGTGAAAGAATTGAGGGAGCCATACATGATGGCCGTATAACTGAGGGATCAAGTCGAAAGTTCACCAATAACAAGGAGAAAGAAGCTAAGGTAGCTGCACAATCTCTGGTCTCCTCCACCATCTTTCTACCAAAGCCATCCCCTAGAGCAAGCAGTAATCTCTGGTATGGCATTTTCCAATTAGGGTTTCTACTCTGTTTGTTCTGCGATGGGTGCTGGGTTGAGGGCCGAAGTCTTTGATACTAGGGGACTTTAGGCTAGACATTCTACTGCATTAGGGGATAGGAGATACCAGAGTAGAAGCAGGTCGGTGGTGGCCAAAAACGGGGCAAAACGTGGATATGTAGTCTATTTTGGCAGGGGCAAATAAGCGTTTTGTTTTGGCAGGGGTGAATGGACCTTCTATGGCTATTCTCCCTGGTTTGGTAGGGATTGATATGCAGTCTGGTCAGCTGATAACTGCTGTAGGCTCTATTATAGGTAATGTTGTAGGGGCTATTGTAGGCTCTGTTGGAGATTCTATCCAGCAAAGGCAAAATGCTGGAGTTTCTGGTGTGGGTAATGCGATAGGGGCTGCTGTAGGTTCTGGTGTTGTTTCTGTTGTGGCAAGGGCTGAAGGAATTTCTCCGGCTAATGTCCCTAGTCCAAATGGGGTTGATGTGCAGCCAAGACAGATGCAAAGCAGGGAGGCTCGGGCTGTCCAACAAGGGCGTGCTGCTGTAGGTCCTGTCCTTGGAAGACAGATTGGCGGGTTGCATCCCCAACTGAACGACCTTGGGTTAATGTGGCTTGTTCAGCCATGAAAGGTTATAACTTATCCTTTGTTCAACCAACTTGCATCAATAACAGGTTGGTGGCTGAAGTTACTGACCAGGTTCTGGAAGCGTCTAACCCTTTATGGTCTAAATGTATTGTGGGTTACTTGATAGGGAAGAGATTACCATTTAGGATGGTGGAGTCTGCGATCAAATATGTATGGGGGGATAAGCTTGTGGATGTTAAAGCCAACGATCAAGGATTTTTCTTTTTTCATGTGCCGGATCAGGAATTTCGCAGGAGGGTCCTGGAAGGGGGTCCCTTAACAGTTGCACGTGTTCCTCTTATGCTCCAACAATGGCACCCACTTATGGAGCTTACGAAGGTTCATCACTCCTCCATGTCGGTGTGGGTTCATTTGAAAAATATTCCTTATGCGTTGTGGTCTGTGCCGGGTATTAGTGTTGTGGCAAGTGTGCTTGGGAAACCTTTGTATGTTGACCAACGTACCGAACAAATGAAGTTGCTATCCTTTGCGCATGTTTGTGTGGAAATGTCAGCCACAGCGGAGTTTCTAACTTCAGTTGATATACTTATTAGTGGATCTATGCATAAGGTGGATGTGGAGTATGAGTGGAGGCCGTTGTGCTGCTTATCTTGTGGATTGTTTGGGCATAAATGCCCTCCCAAGGATACTAACTTAGGGGGAGATAGTGCTGCCAACCAGCCCCTCGTTCAAGGAGATCCTCCTCTAAGAGCTGGCTAGCCTCTTGACGATGGTGATCCCCCGCTAAGTGATGGGCATCTTGTGGTTGATATTTCAGTTCCAGCCCAAAGCCGGAGGGAGTTGGGGAAGAGTGTTCTGCCTATTGCTAATTCACCAGGTAGCAGTAAGGGTATCACAACTTGGGTAGTCCAAGAAGTGAATTCTGAGGAAGTTTGGCAAACTCAACACTCAAGAAGGAAGACTAGAAGTAAAATGAGAGCTAAGGCTGAACTAGTTAATCAAGTTTGCTCCTCTAATACCCCTTTGGACAGCTCCCCCCGGGCTCCTCAATTTAAGGCTGGTCTAGCAGTCTCGCCGTAATCTTCCGCTTCAACCTCATTAGAAGAAGGGCTAGATGATGGAGTGGAGATGGAGAGCAGTTCGGCGAAGGACCTCCTGGAGGATGAAACTAGGCCCCAACCAATTAAACCCCCTGCTATTGATCAGGGGCCCAAACAGCCGGGTATGTGTTCTGGTGCTAATCTCGCTCATTCGCCTCCCAAGAGGACAGCCCATAGCTCGAAACCTTTGAAGAGTCGTTAACGAACAGGTTGGTGCAAGTAAGTTTTCCTCTTTAGTGCATATAGTAATATATGAATATAAGTATATGGAATATTAGAGGTCTAGTGGACCCAATACGGCAAGCTGAAGCCCGCAAGCTTGTGTGTACCCACAATCTTTGTTGTATAGGATTATTGGAGACTAAGTTTTCGGCTGGACGTTTTGAGGCTCTATCTTCTAGTACTATCCCCGGGTGGCATTGGTCCTCTAACTATGCCTTCTCACCTAGGGGCCGCATTTGGGTGGGTTGGGACCCGAGTAGGGTTAAATTTAATGCAATTCTAGCTCATGGTCAAGCTATTCATGGTAGCCTTTTGGAATATAGTTTTGGTATCTCCTTTAACTTGTCGGTAATTTATGGTGAGCACACCTTTGTGGCTCGTAGACTTCTGTGGGCTGATTTGGTTCAATTGAGTTCTTCCTACAATAATAGTCCTTGGGTGGTGGCCGGGGATTTCAATGCTATCCGTGACCCTTTCGATAGAGTGGGTAGTTCTACTCCATGGATCCCGTCATTTGATGAACTAAAGGAATGTCTTTCTCAGGCCTCGCTTGATGACCTTAGGTATGTTGGATACCGTTACACCTGGTCGATTTCCTCTGGCCCTTCTCAAAAACTTCGTAAGATTGACCGGGTTTTGGTAAATAGTAAATGGTGCCAGGATTATTCTTTCTCTAAAGCTGCTTTTGTTGCTCTTGGTATTTCTGACCACACTCCTATGATTGTCAAGATTACAGAATCGGCGCACAGGAGGAAACCCTTCAAATTTTTTAACTTTTGGATGGAACACCCACAATTTCGGCCTATTCTTAGTCAGGCCTGGACTGCTTCGATAACAGGTACCCCCATGTATTGATTATACGTTCGATTAAAAAAGGTAAAAGGCTACCTTAAACAACTAAATAAGGAAGCTTTCTCTGACATTTCATCACGTGTTGAAGATGCTAGAGGTGCTCTCAAAGCTACTCAGGATGCTTATTGGTTGGATCCGTAGAATGTCCAGTTGGCAGACCAAGAAAGAACCCAACTTAGGCTATTTTATGAACTCAAGTCTCAGGAAGAATCTTTTTTCCGTCAAAAATCCAGAATTCGATGGCTAAAAGAAGGGGATCTCAATACCAAATTTTTTCACCACTTGGTGAATAATAGGCATCTTAGGAATAGAGTTTTGTCTATCCAGGATAATATGGGGAACCTCGTCTCTAATGTGCAGGAAGTTAACAACATATTCATCCAGCACTTTCAGGAGCTGCTTGGGCTGGTTCACATGGAGATTCGATCCTCTCTATTGGACATTAAATCGGTGCTTTTTGCTGGAGTCACGAATGAACAAGTTCGGCTGCTATCTAGTCCTGTTACAGCTTTTGAAGTTCATAATGCTATGTTCTCACTTGCCTGTAATAAGGCCCTGGGTCTAGATGGATTTAATTCTGACTTCTTCAAAAAGAGTTGGGATGTGGTAGGCCAGGTTGTGGTTGATGCTGTTGTGGATTTTTTCAACACTGGGAGATTGTTAAGAGAGGTGAACAATACTATCATCACTCTTGTATCGAAGATTCCCAATGCTTCTTCTATTGGGGATTTTAGGCCGATAGCGTGCTATAACACTGTTTACAAATGCATCACGAAGATCATTGCGAATAGAGTTGCCAAGGTTACCCCCTTCCTAGTTGGTTCTTTCCAGAATGCATTTGTCAAAGGCCGGCGAATTAGTGATAACATTTTATTAGCCCGGAGTTATTCAGTGGATTTCATGTGGAGCCTTACCTCCCTAAATGTGCAGTCAATGTTGATTTTCAGAAAGCCTACGATACCCTTGACTGGGAATTTCTGGAACTGGCCTTAAAAGCTTTTGGTTTTCCTAATTGGTTGGTAGACCGTATTATGACATGTGTGCGAACTCCTAGATTTTCTATTGCAATTAATGGAGAGCTTCATGGGTTTTTCCCGAGTGGGAGGGGGCTAAGGCAAGGGGACCCCATGTCACCCTATCTCTTCACCTTAGCCATGGAAGTCCTGTCTAGCATTATATCTCAGCAAGCTAGGTGTCCAGGATTTAAGTACTTCTGGAGATGTAAAGCTAGTAGGTTATCCCACTTATTCTTTGCAGATGATGTTTTCCTCTTCTGTGAAGCTTCTATGACCTCGTGCTCAAACCTTAAGGAAGGTCTTTCTCGATTCTCATCTTGGAGTGGTCTTTGGCTGAACCTTAACAAGAGTGAGGTGTTTCTAGCGAGTGGTTCGGTAGTAGCCCGTGATCAAATCATCCAAATGTAGGGGTTTCGACTAGGAACCCTACCAGCGAGATACCTTGGTGTTCCAATTATCACTAAAAGGATGACCAAAGAGGATTGTGTTGCCCTGGTTAGTCTCCTTACTACTCGGGTCCATTCTTGGACATATCGCTTTTTGTCCTTTGCTGGTCGACTATTACTTATCAAGTCAGTCCTTCATGCTATTGAAGTTTATTGGGTCAGTATATTTATTATACCAAGCTCGGTCCTGAAGAGAATTGAACAAATATGTCGACAATTCTTGTGGAAGGGTCCTAGTTTAGGCTCAGGTGGTGCAAAGGTTGCTTGGGAACACGTGTGTCTACCTAAGACTGAAGGTGGACTTGGTGTGAGGAAGCTTCGGGAGAGCAACAGAGCTGCCATGATGAAACATATTTGGCTCTTGTTCACAGACAAGGAATCTCTCTGGTGTAAGTGGATTCATGCCACTTATTTAAAAAACAATAACTTTTGGACCACTTCTACACCGACATGTTGCTCCTGGGCTTGGAGGAAAATTCTTGATTTGAGGCCTAATTTCCTTGCCTTTGTGAGGTGGCGGGTTGGCAATGGTGGCACTGCTTCACTGTGGTTTGACCCTTGGCACCCTCGAGGTCCATTGAATATCTTTTTCTCTAACACTTATATCTATAGATTCGATCTTCCCAGGGAAGCAACGGTGGCAGACCTGTTCTCCCCGGTTGGAAATGTGGTTCTCCAACATATTCAAACCTGGCCGTATCCGGTTCCATTTCTCAATAACAGGCCCGATGAGCTTACTTGGCTACCACATTCCTTGAGTAAGTTTTCGATGGCCTCAGCTTGGGATAATATTAGAAGTCGGGCCATGCGAGTACATTGGTCTTCCTTTGTCTGGAGCAAGTCCATTGTGCCGAGGCACCAATTTTTACTATGGTTCATCATTAGGAATCGCCTCCCTACACAAGTGCTCTTACTATCTTATGGAAGGATTGTTGGTGCCCTTTGTCCTTTTTGTAAGTCTAGGCCAGACTCTATTGATCACTTGTTTTTTGGTTGTAATGTAACGCATGATATTGCTGTTTTTTGGGTGGGTAAGTGTAATTTGGCCTAGCCGGGAGGTTCATGGGGGAATACTTTTGAATGGACTATTCAAAATATGAGTGGTAAAGGCTTCCAAAAGGAGATATGTAGATGCTCCTTTGAAGCCCTATGTTATGTTATATGGAAGTCTCGTAATGACGCCTTATTTCGAGGAAAAGCGGTGTCCATTCCTTCTATGAAGCATTATGCTATTAGAGCTGTCAAGGACAAAGTGGCTTCAGGGCTGAAGATTCAGGACAATATGGTCAATAGAAGATTACAAAGAGCTTGGGGATTTGATGCCACTATTTTTTATGCTTAAGTGCTTTGGTGGTCTTGTTATATCATTATTGCTTTAGATATTCTCGGATTCCGGCACCTTTCCACTCAGTAGTTTTTGCTAATTGAGTGTAAATGAGTACCATTATCCCATAGGTTGTACAGTGGTCGTTTGGAATATACATGCTTACCTTACCTAAAAAAAACAGAGAAGAAGCTAAGGTAGCTTATGTACAAGCTCCAGTTGCCCCAAAGCCGTTTGCAAGTGCACAAAACTCCTCTGCACCACATGGGAAATATCAGAATTATGAGCCAAACAAGTGGACTTCAAGGCAGTATACTCCTCTGCCTAGGCCGTTATCTAAGTTGTTGCCCATGCTGCTGGAAAGGAGGTTGGTGGCTAAAGAAATCCCTCGTGACAATCCTCCTAAGTTTTTCGGGTTTGATTTAGCAAAATCATGTGAGTACCATATGGGAGAAAAAGGCCATGATGTAGACAATTGCATGGCGCTGAAAAATAAAGTGTAGAACTTACTTGACAAAGGGATTTTATCATTTAGAGATCAACCCAATGTTCAGCAAAACCCTTTGCCTGCTCATGTTGAAGATGTAAATGTCATTTTTGGTGAGGAGGACTGGAAAGGTCAAAAAGGCAAAACTGATTCGCACAACGGTATGGAAAATCCTTTTGGAGACGATGTTGTGGCTATGATCACACCGTTTGTTATTAACTTATCCGCTAAAGGGGACCAATGGGATTATGACGAGCATCAAACCGAGCATGTGGTCATCGATTTGGCGACGGAAGAGTTTACAAGTTTAGAGATAGAAGGAGATGAATTGCAGCCTGTGGTGATTGAGCTACCACCTTTTGATCAAGAGGAGAGTCTAAAGAAACCCGTGGCCGATTTCAGTACTAAAGCAATCCCATGGGACTATGGGATTGAAGAAGTCGATGTTGTCACCCGATCGGGTCGTTGTTACACGCCTGCTAAAGCTGTCGAGAAGAAAGCCGTTATTGATGAAGAAGCCAAACAGTTTTTGGCTATGATCAAAACTAGTGAATTTGATGTGATTGAACAGTTGAGGAAAATGCCAGCCCAAATATCACTTTTAGAATTGTTTAAAACTTCTGAAAAACATAAGAATGCACTATTGAGAGTTCTAAATGAAGTTCATGTGCCTGAAACTATTGACAACAAGCAGCTGGAGGAATTCGTTGGATCCATTCTGTTGTTGGACCAAATCTCATTTTCAGATGAGGATCTTCCTCAGGAAGGCGCTAACCACAACAAAGCTTTGCTCATCTCAGCAAAGTGTCGTGATATGATAGTGCCTCGCATACTGCTCGATAATGGATCCGCTTTGAATATCCGTCCGCTTGCTACTCTCCATCGTCTCAGGGTGAGCAAGGAAGAAATCAAGGCTTCTCAATTTACTGTTTGAGCCTTTGATGGTGTGAGGAAGGAGTCAATAGGGGAGATCGAACTTAAATTGTTGATTGGTCTAGTCCTATTCACGATAAAGTTTCAAGTGCTCGACATCCCTAGTGCTTTCAATTTCCTTTTAGGTCGACCTTAGATCCATCATGCTATAGCTGTGCCTTCCAATTTGCATCAAATGGTTCGGTTTATTTCGAAAGGCAAGCTGGTGACTGTTCGTTGCGAAACTGATTTCAAGATATTCCAAGACACAGCCATCTCATATATAGAACCTGAAGTGAATGAAGAACCTAGTTACCAAACTCTCGAGTTGGTATCAATGGTGCATGTGCCCACTGGTCTATCATGAGACATCCTGAGTTCTTTGCCTCATCTATCATGTCAAGCAAAGTTTTACTGGAATATGGCCATGCCCTAGGGGCAGGGTTAGGGATGTATGCACAAGGTATTGCAAAGCCTATCGAGGTATTGGGAAATCAAAAGAAAACTGGTTTAGGCTACCAAGAAGCTTCTGAGTATAAGAAAGGAAGTGGAGAGCTGGTAGGTTCTAGTGCAAGAGGAGGAGGCAGGGGCCAAACTGGTCATGGAAACCGAGGTTATCCTGGAGGATTTGGGAGCCGAGGTGCTTTTAATAGCTACATGAGTCAAGCTAGCTATCAAGGCCGAACTATTCCAACTTGGAATCAACAGGGATTTCTCCCTCCTTCACTGGATGAACTCCGTCTTCGTTTTGAGAGGACATTTGTCAAGTCGCCCAAGCTGCTGCAGGAAGAGGAATGGGCCATCTCGAACATAACTGACCTGTTCGATCCTGACTTTGTGTGCGCCACTACCCAGGATGAAGAGGCAGGCCCTTCCACAACTCCCTTCCAGCCATCGGAGTAGGGATGCTGATCGACCGCTTTGTTTAGTTTTCATGTCCTTTCCTTTATGTTCTCCCTTGCATGGGATAAGTCATTCGCTACTTTTGTTATTTCCTTTATGTAATCAAGATCTTGGATTGTGAGCTGTGATCCGAGATTATAAATATTGTAAAACGGCCTTATCATATTAATACAAATGCATGCATGTTTTATTAAGGACATGAGGAAGTGCCAAACTAGTTCTATGATGACGCTTTGAGGCCTGGACTTCCTCACGACTCCTAGTTTTCAAAATTTCTAAGATAAAAGAGTCCGAGGATATGAGGACGATTTCTCAGTTCAAACATTTTTCCCAAGTGATCATTTGAAAAAAATTTCAAGAAAAATGCACCATGCATAATCCTTATTGAATAATTCTACTAACCCCCTCATTTGCATCTCAGGCATGTCATTTAGCATGATCATGATAGGTACATATGTGACTCGGACTTGTACAATGAGGGTTCTTGTGAATCTGAGCATGATGACGAGGATATTCAAAGAGACATAGAGAGAGATTGGATTCGTCATGAAGAATCTAAGCCTTTGACGATTGAACAAACGATCACTGTGAATCTGGGAGATGCAAAAAATGTCAAAAAAACTCAGATTGGGGCTAATTTGTCTGAGAACGAAGCAAGGAAGATGGTTGAGCTTCTAAAAGAATATCAAGACGTGTTCGCATGGTCATACGCGGATATGCCAGGGTTAGATCAACAAATTGTGGGGCATGCTTTACCGACGGATCCTAATGTGGCACCTAAAAAGCAAAAGCTACAAAGAACAAAACCTAAGCTTTCCAAAAAGATTGAAGAGGAGGTCATGAAGTTGTTGAAAGTAGATTTCATTGAAGTATCTCACTATCCTGATTGGATTGCTAATATAGTACCAGTCATGAAAAAAGACGGACGGGTCAGGGTTTGCATAGATTACCGTGACCTAAATCGAGTAGGCCCGAAGGATGATTTTCCCTTACCTCACATTGATGTTTTGGTTGATAGCACTGCAGGTTTTGAATTATTCTCTTTCATGGATGGGTTTTCTGAATACAATCAGATTAAGATGAAAGAAGAAGATAAAAATAAAACATCGTTCATCACACCCTGGGGAACTTTTTGTTACAAGTTGATGCCATTCGGCTTAAAGAATACGGGAGCAGCATATCAAAGGGCGATGGTCACTCTATTCCACGACATGATGCATAAAGAAATAGAGGTATATGTCGATGACATGATCGCTAAATCGAAGCGCTGACAAGACCACTTTGAAGTCCTGAAGAAGTTATTTGATCGACTTCAGAAATTTAAGCTAAGACTTAACCCCTCAAAATGCGTATTTGGGGCAAAGTCTGGGAAGCTATTGGGTTTCATGGTCAGTAGCTGTCACGCCCCGACTCTCGAGCTCGCGGTAACCCCTTCTCCATGGTCAATTGAAAGCGACGTCCCAGGATCCATCGACGACCATTCATTTTATCTTTGATTATGCGCAAGCGGAAGACGAACCATCTCCAGACAAACATACAATCAAACGGGGATAGAGGGATGAACAGCAAGAACAACAGCAATTACTCAATTATTCGATTTACTGGATTAACCAATGGAGGATCGTTTTTCGAATTACAAGCCCGACAAAAAGGGCCGATCCATCCTCTAAGCCAAATCAAATAGAAACTAGGCTAATCCAATTAAACAAGAAGAACCCTCAGGTTCAACACCACGGTCACTCGGACCCATCGGACTCAAGCTCCGTCGAGTCGATCACCGGAGAAGCGGGGGCGGGATTCTCCATTGCGGGTACGCCATTCTAGGGACCTCGAAAATGTTTAACCACGACGGGTTGAGATAAAATCTCAGCGAGTTCTTCCCCTAAGCCCGGTTGGTACGCCAACTCAACTCGGGGTATCTCTCCAGAACCACCCCTCACTCAACCCCACAACAGACAACAGACAACCCGCAATCAAACAACCCCCAGGGTCAACCAATAAACACTATTCGGTTCGCATGCAACCTTACCCGGTTTGCCATACCCTGCACGTCAAATCTCATACAATGCAAACAAGGCACATGGCCGTTAGATGATACAGTTCATCACTCACATGCAAATCGCGTCACAAGCGATCTCACTCGGCCATTGCCACACCCCCGCCTGTCAACTCATGCGTGCGTACCACAAATCATCACGACATTAAGAGCATGCGAATAATCAGAGCATTTCACACAACTTTCTCATGTCTCACACTCACACATGCTCCGATTATTAACGCCCCCTCCTGGGCCAACGGCACAACCTTATAGTTGGCGGTTCCTGGCTAAACTAGCTTCGTCCTCTTTACCTTGAGGCACGGCGACGTCAGGGGTCATCCCTTCCCTCTGACGGCATTCCCGAAGGAGCACAGGACCCACCCACTACCGATCCAGTCCCGCAAGAATCGACGGGAACATAGGACCCGCCCACTACCGCAGTCCGTCACATGTCCCCGTCGAGCAGCGACAAAAGTCGGGACGACCAAACGGCCACGGCACAACCCCATAAGGATTGGCGGTCTTCGGCAACGCCGGGTTCCCTCTCTTAATGTGATCATGCAACACATCATCAAGCAATCCATTTATATCTTTGCTCTGTCGTGAATGCAACATCGCGCATGCTCATGCGATATGCCATTTCAAATAACCCACGCAATATGTCATGCGATCTCACTCAACAATTTCCAAAATTCAATTCAACCAACACTCGATCACGCAATTCATCAATATTCACGAGTATAATTAACAATCGGCACTCCAATTAATCACAAAAATCAAGAGCACATCAAAATAAGACTAAATTTAGCTTCTGCATGAACAGTGCCGTGAACAGTGCTCGTGAACAGTGATTATGAACAATGATTTTTCCGAAATTCAATTAATTAAAACATTTAATCCATAAATTAAACAAAACATTAATTAAAACAATTAATCAATTCAATTAAAGCAAATCATGCTTAATTAATCACATAAATACAATTAATCCCAAATTAAGCACAATTAAGCTAAATAAGCAAAATTAAACTAATCTAATCTTAATCATCTATCTAACCACCTATCTTAGGGCTAATACAACTTAATTAAACCCCTTAAACCAAAATTAACACTAACTAACCAACCCTAAGCAAGTTTAGGCACTAAATAGGGATTAGGAGCTAAACTCACCCGTTAAGCGGGCCGGCGACACGGACGCGGCGGCGGCGACGAACCCGACACCCGGGGACCTCTACCACGACGATCCAAGGCGGTCTCAGGGCTGAGAACAGCAGCAACAAACTCGAAATCCCTCTGCAACTCTGAAAAACTGACTGCACAGGAGGAAAGTTGCTGACCGGAGTTGAACGGGCTGGCCGGAGCTCCGACGAGCGGCGGGCCAGCGACCAACGGCACCTGGGGGTTGAGGGGGAACCACTTGTGGCTGGTATGGGCGGAGATTGGGTCGGAAAGGGAGGAAAATGGCCGAAACAGCAAAACAGAACAGCAGCAGGCGGTCAGAAAACGGTCCGGCGACAGCCGTCTTTCTGCCGGAATACGGGACGACCGGCAGCTCTTTCTGGCGATCGGCCGACGTTATTTGAACGGAATTTCTCTTCTGAACACAACGGCGGGTGGCACGAGACGAGATTCCAATGGGAAGGCAATGAACAACTCAGATTTCGGTGAAAGGTCAAACTGAAAAACAGAAGGAAGGAGGGAAAACCATGGGAGAGAGGTGTGCGGTTTTTGGAAAAGATGAAGAGGAGAGAGAGAGTGAAGTGAAGGCTGAAGGATAAGCCTTATCAAGGCCATCAATGCTTGCCCCACTTGCCAAACAATGACCTCATCTTCTCTTTCTTCTTTTTGACTTTTCTTCAAAATATCCAAGGGCATTTTGGTCATTTCCACCTTGCACATTTCCCAATCTGTCCTTGGGCTGAAAATGGAGGACGGGCCTAGGAAATGGGCTGGAAAATGAATAGGAACGGGCTCGGGAATTTATTGGGCTTGAATCGGCTCGGTTTTAGACAATGGGCTCGGAAGGGTAAAGGGTCGGTTTGGCCCAATGGGCTCACTTGCTTGCCTCGGGCCTTCCATGGTGGCTGTCCCACCTTGGGCGTGAGGCCCACGCTGTTCTTGCCCGGCCCACGTCCTCGTAGGCTCGTGTCCTCGGTCCAAAAGTCCCTTTTCAATTATTCGGCTTAACTGACACCGTCGACTAACTAAGAAGCATCGTCCAAAAGTCCGTCCCGGGCGTTCTGAAAATTCGAAATCCAATCTTGGATTCTCATGCCTTGTCAATTTCGCCCGAATGCCATTTTGGTACTGCTCAAACTGACAGGCGGCTTCGAGGATTCGCGCATAACCGACTCGTGCCAATTCACGTTCAAGACTTCTTGACACATGGACGTCCTTGACTATATGAAATTGCGAAGAATCGATTCTTATTTCAAAGTACACGATTACCAAGGATCGACATAGGGCCGTTCGCAGGTTCGATAATAGTAGACGGAATCACCCGTCGTTCCATTATTTTTGTCCGCGAATCGACTTCTAGTCGTCTCTGAAATCGGCCTGCATATCTACAGGATCGTCCTTACGCAAGTTTCACGGTCGACTCGTTTTCCCAGGTCAGGTTCTTTAGTCGCACGAGTTCTGTCCTCATTAGCCTTTCCCCTTAAGATCAGTATCTCAGGAGTGATCAGTTCCGAGTGAGATCAACCAACAATGCATTGACGAAATTAACGCTCGTTCCTCCCTAAAAGGACTCGAATTTCAGGATGTTACAGTAGCCGGGGCATTGAGATTGACCCATCGAAAGTTAAGGCTATTTGTGACCTTAAAGCTCCTTCTACTGTCAAGGAAGTTCGAAGCCTCTTGGGAAAATTGAATTATGTTGCCAGGTTCATTTCTCAGCAATCTGAGACAGCCAAGCCTTTTTTCAAGCTCCTGAAGAAGAATGCTAAAGTTGAATGGAATGCTGAATGTCAAAAAGTCTTTGAAGAGATAAAGCATTATCTGTCACATCCTCCAGTACTAGTGCCACCAGTATCGGGGATACCATTAACCCTCTACCTGACCATTCATGAAGAATCACTTGGTACCGTGCTTATGCAGAAAAGGCCAAGTGACCAAAGGGAGTGTGCTATATATTATCTCAACAAGAAATTCACTATCTTTGAGATGAACTACCTAAGAGTGGAGAAAACATGTGTGGCGTTGGTTTGGGTATTGCATCGGCTACGCCAATATACTCTCTATTATCAAATCCACCTGGTGACTGAAAATGACCCCGATCAAATATTTGCTAGAGAAGCCAGCATTGGTTGGGAAGATAGCTAAATGGCAGGTCCTTATTTCTGAAATGGCAGGTCTTTATTTCTGAATTTGACATACACAGCATGGCACAAAAGTTAGTAAAAGGAAGAGCTATAGCTGATATGTTGGCTGGGAGTTCAAAAGACACGGAATCCGATGATACAACACATGGTTTCGATGAACGCATCTTGGCAATCTCGAATGACAAGTGCGTCATGTATTAGCGCTGTCAATTTATCCAGGTCAGGAACTAGGGCAATCCTGATCTCCCTTGCCAGTCAACATTATCCTGTGGTGACCAAGTTGGTCTTTCCTTGTACAAACAATGTCTCGGAGTATGAAGCATGTATCCTAGGTTTGCAATTGGCCATTGACATGAAAGTCAAAAAATTACAAGAGTATGGAGATTCTGCACTCATTATTCTGCAAACCGAAGGCTTATGGCGAACTCGTGACCCAAAGCTAGTTCCATACCATGAGTTTCTGGAAGAATTAATAAAAGAATTTGATGAAATAGCCTTCGAATATTTGCCTAGATCCCAGAATTAGTTTGCCGACGCATTGGCCACATTGTCATCAATGTTGAATGTAATGGAAGGATTAGACATCGAGCCATTGAAAATTGAGGTTTCTAAACGCCCGACTTATTGTATGACAGTTGAAGATGAGCTGGATCAAAATCCATGGTACTATGACATCTTAAACTATCTCCAGCATGGGAAATTCCCCCAAGGGTGTGAAGAGGATGATAAGAAATACCTCAAGAAGTTTGCATCAAAATTCTTTGTCTCCAGGAGCGTACTTTACAAGAGGTCATACGATTCAATCTGTTGAAATGTGTCGATGCCAAGGAAGCCAATCAGCTGATACAAGAAATACACGAAGGAGAATGCGGGCCACACATGAATGGCCACCTTTTAGCAAGAAAGATCATGAGGCTCTAATATTATTGGCTAACGATGGAAATTGATTGCATTAAGCATGTTCGCTACTGTCATTGATGTCAAATATATGGAGACAAAATCAATGCCCTGCCAAATGAATTGCATTTAATAACTTAGTCGTGGCCGTTCTCTATGTGGGAATCGACATAATTGGGCCAATCAACCCTAAGGCTTCTAATGGACATCGTTTCATTTTGGTGGCCATCGATTACTTCATTAAGTGGATTGAAGCAAACTCATATGCTAATGTCACCATGAAGAATGTGGCCAAATTTATTCGACGTGACATCATTGCACGTTACGGCGTGCCTGAAGCCATCATTACAGATAATGGTTCCAACTTGAATAACAAGATTGTCGATGAGTTGCTGCGTGAATTTCAGATTCGTCACTTGAACTCATCACGCTATCGTCCATAGATGAATGGTTCTATAGAAGCGGCTAACAATAACATAAAGAAGATTCTGTCCAAGATAGCAGATAACTATCGCAATTGGCATGAGCAGTTGCCATATGCATTAATGGTGTACCGAACTTTGATATGAACATCAACTGGGGCAACACCATTCTCACTAGTGTATGGTATGGAGGCCGTCTTACCAGTAGAGGTGGAAATCCCTTCATTGAGAGTTCTCTCACAAAGTAAGCTTTCTGAAGCTGAATGGGTGCAGCAAAGATATGAACAACTGAACATGATTGATAAGAAAAGAATTACTGCATTATGTCATGGTCAATGCTATCAGAAGCGAGTTGCAAAGGCTTTTAATCGCAAAGTTCGACCCAGACACTTCCAAGAAGGTGACCTCGTGTTAAGGAAAGTTTTATCTATCATATCGGATCCACGTGGGAAGTTCACTCCGAACTACGAAGGACCATATGTCATCAAGAAGTTACTACTTGGGGGCGCATTAGTTCTGGTAGAGATGGATGGCCAAGAGTTGCCAAAGACTGTAAATGTTGATTCAGTGAAGAAGTACTTTCCATGAATGAAATCAGGAGGCCTTAGAGCCCTTTTCGATACAATCTGAGTCACTTAGATCAGGCATTGTTCATAACATGCATATCATGCATATCACGCATTTCATGCATATTTGTGTATATGTTTTGATTCGCAGGTCCCCAATGATTTTCAAGAGGAGTCGCTAGTCACACGACTTTTTTTGAGGTAATCGTTAAATGTCTAATCGGGGACACCATAAACAAAAAAAAGCAAAACAAAAACTAGCCTCAAATTGGTAGGTTGCTCACTTTGAATCAAAATTCCTCATGGAGATTAATCTACTAAGATGATCTCGACCAAATGAAATTGAGATGTTAATCATGCCAAGCAAGAAATGTTTAGGATTATGAAAGGCAATCCATTCCCAAACACATCCTTCAAACACTATGAGAATTAAGCAAAAAAGAAAACCTATGTCGTTTAAGGACGAAGGAGTCATTCGCAATTGGTACATGGACCAAAATGAAAAGAGGCGTTCCTTTTCTTTATCTTATACATTGCAGGTGACCATAGTCAGCCCCTTTGAGCCTTTAAATGCAAAGAAATCAAAAATACCCCTATCAAGAACCACCCCACAATGGGGCAAATTGGAGGTTTTGGTTGATATCATATGGTGAAAAGATGAGAAAGACTTCTTTGCTTTCACTTGCATTAATCTTTTTGTGGTAACTTTAGGTGAATTCTTATGAAAGCTTGAAACATCCCAAGGTGAAGAAGAGCATTTATTTCTCTACCCAAACACCGATACCCATTGTTTAAACCAAGTTGAGCCTAATCATTTATTTCTGAAACCCGAGTGGTGATTATCTCCCCATACTGGGGCAAGGCACATGATTGACCAATATGATTGGCATTTTATGTGAAAATGTGAAAAAAAAAAAACTCTCAAAAGTCCTAAAAGCTCAAAAAGTTCAAAAAAGCAAAAGCCCAATGAAAATCAAGGGGCATGAAAAAGTAGTGTGCCAATGCCTGTGAAAAAAAAGTGAAAAAAAGAAGAAGAAGATTCGCATTAGGGGGCGAAAAACTCCTATGTAAAAAAAAATTGTCAAATTCAAAATGCTTGCATCGAAAAAAATCATCATTGCAAATGCAAAAAAGAATAAAGAAAAAAATTGAGAGGGGCAAAGCTCTTATTTGATTAGCCAAAGGACTTTCGAGACAAATCAGATTTTAAAAGTCAAGTGCTATCAAAAAGATTGAGTGATATGACAATGATGCCAGGATAATCACCAACTTTCAAACCCCTTTTTTTGTGAAAAGTTATGAGCATTTTGAGCCTTAATCAAACCAACATTACAACACTTTCCGAAGTCTCTTCAAATTGGGATGATTCAAGTGAGAATGAGGATTTTCCAAGGAAGCTACTACTCGAAGAAGTGGGGGCAAAGTTGTCTTATCTCATCTTGAGGTTACTTGACTTGTAAACCTGGCGAATGTGTTGACATACAATTGTTTCATTTCATAACCAATGATGCTTATCCATTGCTAAAACTATGACCAAACCTACATTACGATCCTCTTGAAAGACCTTTTGGATTGGTCAAGATGTACTTATTGCAAATAATTCTCAAATCCTTCGACACTGAAAATGTGAGTTAGATTGAGTGATCAGATTACTTCCCACATGAATGGATGGGATCAAATTGCCCTTTCTAACTAAGGAACTCTTGCTTGGCATTCTTAATGAACCTCCCTCATGAGTAGGATCATTCTGACATAATTTGTCTCTTGAAGGGATTTGATGCTTAATGATACCTTTCAAGCTTGATGACAATCTTGTGGTACATGACACTAAAGACATCAAGTGTTTTCAATATGATCGGGCTTGGCTTGATTTGCTTACGCAATTAATGCTATAATATTGTCAATGCATTTTTCTGATATTGTCTCTAATGGCAATTACTCAAGTTGAATTTGATAGGTTCACTTAGTGAGACCATAATTTCAATGGTTCAGGTCAACCTAAAACCATGCAATTTCCAAAGGGTTAGTGGTCTATCCTTAAACCACACGGTTTATGGGCTTATCCTTAAACCATACAGTTCGTGAGCTTATCCTTAAACCGCATGCAATTTCCAAACGGTTCGTGGGCTTATCTTTAAACCACATGCAATTTCCAAACGGTTCGTGGGCTTATCTTTAAACCACATGCAATTTCCAAATGGTTTATGGGCTTATCCTTAAACCACATGCAATTTCCAAATGGTTCATGTGCTTATCCTTAAACCACATGGTTCATGGTCAAACTCAAACCATGCATTCTCGGTCGAAACCCTTTGTTACACGGTAAGACTTTACTAACTCGGTAGAAACCCTTTGTTACACGGTAAGACTTTACTAACCCAGTCGAAGCCCGTTCTTACACGGTAAGACTCCACTAACCTAGTTGAAACCCATTATTATACGGTGAGACTTTACTAACTTGGTTGAAACTCGTCCGCATGAGTCCTCAAAAAAAAAAAGGGGAGAGAAAAAATGAATGGAATAAATTCTCCCTTCCATGGCTCATCGGTAAAAGTCGGGTGTCACCTAGTCTTTGAAATGAACCTCTTTGAGCTCCCTTTCAAAGAGGGGCAATTGTTGACACTCGAATTTTTGTTTATTTTTGTCTTAAATGCCCATTTATCTTTTGCATATATAAATATATATTAATTCATAGTAAAAAAAAATTTCATAAAAAAATTAAAAGAAAGAAAATTCGAAAAAAAACGAAAAAAAGAAGAAGAAAATTTTGCTCGGGTGGGCTGGTTCAGCCTAGCCCACCTTTGTCTCTCCCTTTTATTTCCTTGTCTTTGCAGCCCACCTCACTCTTATCTTCAGGCCTAGCCCATCTCCCTCTATTCCTTTTTCGGCCCAGCCCTATCCCCTTGGGATTCTCTCTTCTTCTCCCACAGACGCACGGACGACAGCGGAGGGATGAAGGACGGTACGACGAGGAGTGTCGCGCGTGACACAGCCCCTGCAATCTGGCGAGCGACGCCTAGCGTCGTCCTTGGATAGAAAAGGTGGAGGCAAGCTTAAAAAGAGAGATGGGAGGGAGATTAAAAGGTCTTCTTCTCGGAGAAAAACGGGGAAGAAAAACCAGAAAACAGAGAGAAAGAGAGGAGAAGAACGCCGGGACAGTGAGATCCGAGAAGGAGAACCAGAGACGAAGAAGAAAAAGGGGTAGCTGGTTTCTGGTTTTCGGGTGACGGAGAGTTGGGAACGGAGGAAAGCAAAAAAAAGAAGAAGAACAGCAGGAAGCAGAAAAGAAGAAAACTAGGACAGTGAGGTCCGAGGGAGAGGGAACCAGAAGCAAGAAGGAGGCTCGAAGGGACACCCAGACGCCACCGAAGACCGTCCACCCGCTCTCATCCGCCGCGGCTCGCTCCCTAGACCAGGTAGGCCTCTTCCCCACCTATTTCTATTCTATTTGGTGAGGTGGAGGGCCGGAGGTTGCGCCGACCAGTTCACGCGAGCCCCGGCCCTTGTTAGCTTTCCATTTTGCTCCTGCTTTCCCCTAATGCCATGTTTGAAGACCTCCGACGAATGTGAGGCTCGATTAAGCCACAAACTTCCTAAACCAGTAGCGCCCATTAGGTGTTTGACAAAATGCCTACATGAAACCCAGAAAATTCCATGATCGGCTCCATCTGGTTTCTTGAATTTTTGTTTGTATATTGCCTGCTCTCGTGTTTCTATTAGCATTATAGCCATTTTCATGAGATTTCTGTACACTTTTGAGTCGAAAAGAGACATTTTTAGTTTTCCAGCGATGGCGAGCTTCTAGGATCGCTGGAGGTCATCGCCGACGGTGTTCGGCGTCCGTTGGATGGAACGACCAACGCTAGACGACACGGAGACCCCTTTTTGACTGGTGAGGGCCTGAGGCGGCATCAGCCGCAACGTGGCAGAGCGAGTTGCAGGAACTCCGGCGTGCTTGACGCGGAGAAGGAGAAGACCAGACCAGAGAAAGAAAAAACAAGAAAGAAAAGAAAAAGAAAAAGGCTGGCTGGGCCGAAAGTTTGAATAGGAGGAGGGCTGGGCTAGTTTATTATTTTCGAATGGGCCTAGGATAAGTTTGGGCTGAAATTTTTAGAATTGGAGATGGGCTTTTTAACTTTTTTTTAACTGATGGGCCATTTTAAAATTTTTAACCGGGCCATTTGGCTAGCCTGGTTGTTGCTCCAGCCCGGTCCGATAGGGACCGGGTCGGTCTAGTAGGGCCGGGTCACCCCACCTTGTCCGAATCACCTTTTTACTAAAAGTTTAAAAATTTTAAAAAAAAATCTAAAAAAATCAAAATTTTCAAAAATTTTCAAAAAAAAATCTTTAAAAAAAAATCTTAAACATTTTCGAAAATATCATTAAAAATAAAAAAATTAATTTTCAGAAAGGCTTTAAATTTTTTTTTCGAATATTCAAAAATTCCAAAAAAATTTATTAGAAAAAATTAGAAAATTCCAAAAAAATTTAAAATTCGTAAAAGTCAAGAAAATATTAAAAATCTTGAAAGTTTGTTTTGTTTAACTTTAGAAAATTAAAAAATTAAAAATATTTAAAAATATTTAAAAATATTTAAAATTCAGAAAAATTCAAAAAATTCAAAAAAAAAAAGGTAAAAATTCAGGAAACCCTTAAAAAAAAAAAAAAAACCAAAATTGAATAAACCCTTAGGGCTCTACAATAGGTTTTCCTAATTTACATTATTAGGAGTATTCATGCACCTTACTTTTACGATAATATTTTGAACATTATTTCCTTACCGAAAGGGCGTTAGTCGTATAACTAATGTAATCAAGTCCTCGATCCTAGATCCTTTGATTGCGTAAAAAGCAAGACACACTCCCATGTCTCGCTTGGTTCCTAGTCGACCTCAATAGACTAGTGGCGACTCCCTATTTGAGAATTTTTGTGAATATCCCAACGTCACGCTGGATATGGGCTTGGGAGAGCCCGAGTTAGTTAAGGCCCGTCGACTCGAAATTAACAATACTCCTAAACCTATATTTTCAAAAAATTTAGGTCGTGACAATCGGTTGTCATCTAATTGAGCAAATTCGATTGACTCGCCATCGGCACACGGTCGAATTTATCTGTTTTGCTCCGTTTCTTGTTTTTCTATGGGCTAGGATTCTTTCATCTCAATGATTTCCCCAGTGTAGTCACATTAATATATACGGGGCTCGCTGCAATTCTCCGACTATGTTAAATTAAATGAACAAGTTGCTTTTATAGAGAGAGAGAGAGAGAGATTAAGAGATGAATAGCAATCATCATCTTCACACACCAGTCGCTCGTGGCTCATCTTCATCATCACCTTCTTCACCACCGCCACCACCACAACCACCCCCACCCCCACCGCCACAAGCACCGCCACAGGCTCTGCCGCCTCTTCAGTCCCACTTCCACTTTCCATATCCGCCGCCCTCCTCCACTACGCCACCACTACCACCTCCACCCACGTGATGTCCGTCGAGCTTGCCACCATAACTGCCGCAGTTACCCGCTGTGCTGCTCCTGCGACCTCCTCGTTTTTGGCCTCACCCACGAGGCCCTCTTGTACAGAACCCTCAACTGCGACGGCTGCACCATCTTCCTCGATGAGAATGAGAACCTCGTCTCGTGGTTTGAGCCGCAACATCCAGGAATCGAGGCCTATGACGTGCAGTACGAGATGAGGGTCGGCGAAATGAAAAGGCTACTGGAGTCAGCTAGAGGCGAGTTTCGCAACAAGTACCGGCCAGTGCAGAAGCTGCTTTTCTCGGAGTGCAAGCTCGCATTGAACAGCTTGCCCAACCACGTGTATGAATTGAGTTGGGACGTGATACTAATCGATGGGCCAAGTGGGTACCATGAGGCGGCACCGGGGAGGATGTTAACAATATTCACAGCGGCGGTGTTGGCGAGGAGCAAGAAGGGTGGCGCGGCCAAGACACATGTGTTCGTGCTTGACTTCGACAGGGAGGTGGAGAGAGTTTAGCCAATTCATCTTCGTCTGTCAACATCAATGGCGTAATTGAGGGATAATTCAGGGATGCACAGGAGGGTTGATGATGACGGAGGTGATGATTAAGCTGGGAATTGTAACTAATAATTTTCTCATATCTTCTAGATGCTAATACACTAACATAAGAATCGCAACGAGCATATAAACTTCGTTGAGAAAAAATAATTGTCTCGTTCTGAATTTCAATGCAAGCTTGCTTCGGAGATCAGCATAAATCGACCAGAAAAAGTAGCAACATAATAGAAGGACGAGCAACGAGCCTTTTAAAAAAATATCGGGAGGATTTTGGAAAAAAAAAATGATACAAGGATGGTCTTGAATTTTGGGCAGAATAAACAGATAATTAGTGCCATTTCACCTTATATTTATACAAATATAATGCTCATGTGTGAAATGGACTTAACAAAACAATCAAGGGGGCAGTGAATTAGCTGTTTTACAGTTTTTGAAACTTTTTTAGTGCAAAACAATGTGTGGAGGATGGAACGATGTTTGTAAACAAAATATGCTATGTATAAAAAATATCTTCAATCATTAAAAATGTAAAGAGAGTAACGGATAGAAGAGACTACAAATTAACTTATATTGTTTTAGCCAGCAAGTATCAACTTTGCTGGTAGGGAGGGGAGGGGACTAGGGACGCACAAAGGATTTGACTTCAATGCTCTGCAAAGGGGTAGAATAATAATCTGAAAGAGAGAGGTGGGATTAGCAAAAAAAGAAAATTATAGTGGTTTAACCTATCCACTTAGCCTCTTCCATTATCCTAGTGGCAATGGTCTGACAACGGGGAATTTGTCCAAAAAGTTCTAAACGTATTGTGTAATGTCTAATTCAATTCTAAAATTTTCAATTTGATAAATTTAGTCATAAATAGTTGCACGAAGTTTTAGTATAGTTCATCCAGTTAATTTGGATCTGTCGCGACCTCCTTTTCACGTCCGAAGGCTAATGACACAGCTGAACGACTTTTATTCAATGTTTAGCCCGAGCTCTCCCAAGCCCACCAATTCATGACTTAAGATTTGAATTTTTGACCTGCAATTCAATTTCATTTAAGAAGGAGTCACCACTAACCAATTTGAGGCAGGTTGATTAGAAACCCTCCTGCGCAACCAGAGAAATTAGAATTGGGGACTTGATTACACTAGTTAATCACTAATGCCCTTCCGATACCTAATCTTATTTAAACCCTCAAGTTTGATATTTTTTCATTTTTTAAGGATTTTTCATGCATTGTTGAAACAAATATTTTTTGGCTTTTTTATTTTATTTTTTTGAAAATATAAACATATTTTTCAGGTTTTTCTTGGCTTTTTGCAAAATATGAAATTTTTTGGATTTTCTTTTTTTTTTTTTTGGAAAATAAAACATATTATTCGGATTTTCTGATTTTTGGGAAATTATAAACTATTTTTCGGATTTTCTGGAAAAAAATTTTATTTTCGAAAATATTATTATTATAATAATATAAACAAACCGAACCCGGGTCGGGTCTCCTGGATCCGGCCCGATCGAACTCAGCCCACGCGCGCGGCCTAGGCCTCCGGCTGGACCGGTCCAGCTCAAGGGCCCAGTTCGTCAGGCCCGAAGGATACCTGCAGATTAAATAGAAATTAGTCAAGCCCAAGCCCAAATAAAATAAAGTCTGGCCCAAGGAAGCAAAATAAGCCCAATAGGCATGATTAATCTCAGCCCATAGACCATAAAACCAAACCCTAGCAGGTCGACCGGTCGACGGGTCCGACCCGGTCATGACCCGACTGCTCCACCCCCTCTCTGTAGGTTCTTCGCGCGTCGATGGGGGACAGCCACGCGCCTCCCGACGCGGCCACGACGAGTGGCGATGGTCTTCGCGAGACCACCCGATAGGACGACGAAGCGGCGGGTGGCACCGGGGACGACGGTGGTCGGCAGCACGGACGGCGTGAGGTTTAGCCGAGATCCGTGAGCGTGAGGGGCGGGGTCGTCGGCTTTGGACGCGAACGGCGGTGGGGGCGGCTCATTGGCAGAAGCGACCGCGACGGCAATGCGGGTGGCATCGTCGGTGGTTAAGCGGTAGTGGCATCGGGGGTGGCGGAGCAGCGGTGGCGTCGGCCCGTGGCTCTCTCTCTCGCGGCTCCGTCTCTCTGCCTTAGATCTGGTTCGGAGCTGCTTGCTCGGCCTCTAAGGGGAAACGACTCTAGCAGGCGGCGTCAGGCCGAGCAACCAGCGCCGTACGCGGCGGCGGGACTCGGCTGAGCAGCAGCCCTTTGCCCTAGTGCCTCTCGCTCTCCCAGATCTCTCTCTTTCTCGCAACTCTCACTCTCTGGTTTCGCCTCCCCCTCCTCCAGATCTGCCTCTCTCAGTTCTCTCTCTTTCTTCCTCTCTCTCTCACCTCCCTCGCAGCTCTCTCCCTCACGGCTCTCTCTGTTTTCGCCTCTGCCCCCCAGATCTCTCTCTGTTTTTTCCTCCTCCCCTTTGCTGCTTCTGCTCGCCTCTATTTATAGGCCAAGGAGTCCGGTTGACAGAGGTGCTCTGACCGGCGGTCCTCGGCGTGTCAACCGGCTCCTCCTCGGCCGAACCGGCATCCCATCCCTTCTTCTCTGCCCGGGCCACCTCGGCATTGAAGGAGTCCCCGCCAAGACGTCCCCTCCGCCCGGGTTTCTTGCCGAATATCATGCTGCCGTTCAGCGGCATTAATGGCACCGCGAGACGTCCCCATCCGTCGCCGGCCTTCGTCCTCCGCGCTACTCTCTTGCTTCTCGCGTGCAGGGGAAGAAGAAGGGAAGATGAAGAAGATGATGGAGAGGGCCGGGCCATGAAGGTAAAGGGCCGAATGGGCCCAAACCCACAAGAGAAAAAGAGGGGGGCTGGGCGCAAAGGCCCAGCCCGCGTGGGCCCCCATCTCTTTTTCTTTTTTTTTACTCGAAAATAAGGGAAAATAAATAGGAAAATAAAAATTAGTAAATATAAATAATATTAGTACTTAGGTGATGCAAAAATCCTTTTTGTTAGGGCCAAATTAGTCCCTAATTTTCTAGGCAATTTAAATTTAAACACTTAGTCAAAATTTAGGTGTCAACAAGATCGAAAACCACTAACATGGTTGTCTAATTATCACCGGTCATACATGATGTGGCACAGTCAATATTAACAAGGACCACGATCGAAATTACATCATTTTTAGAATTTTTTTTATTTTCGTTTCCCCCTTCCTCTTGTTCACCTACTTGGAAAGACTGATAGGGTCACTAGTGCCTTGGTGATGGCTGGTGAGGGCAAGGGCGTGGCAGCCCTCACCCAAATCAAAGCAATGGCAATGACCCTTGCCTATGGCTAACAAGGACCACGACACTCATGCAAATTTAGGCGAGAGCTGGGGAAGAAGCTAGAAGCAAGTGGAACTTCGTAGTATTTTGTTAAAAGTACTGGGGAAGAAGCAAGCATCGACCATGAAAGCTCTCCAAAAGTCGGTTCAATGTCTGAAACCTCTAGTTGACTCAATGGCTTGGGACTATGTTGTCATCTGGAAGCTCCGCAACGAACCCTCCATGTACTCACTTTCGACCTTGATTCAATTCTAAACGAATGCCCTTTGTTCTCGCTTTGCGGCTCACATCCCTCTCAACCAATTCATCTTAAATGGTAATGTTTTTCTTTTCTTTTTTTCTTTTAGATTTTTGCAGGTTCATTGAATAAGTGGGTGCCGTTACTGTGGAGGAACGAACTTCTCTAGTGTCCAAGAGCGAAAGCAAGAAAGTTAAGAGTTAGTCTTGCGAAGAGCAAATATGAATAACTTTTTCTTAAAAATAATCAGCTGTATTGTTTACAAAAGTAAAGAATAAAAATATATATTATCATCATTTACAAGGGGTAAGAACACTAAGAATGTTAAAACTTTTGTATAGGACTCACTTTGATACCAAAATTATTTTTTGCTCACTTGAGTATCACAAATTTAAAAAATCAATTACTTGAATGTCACTCTTGACGTGACCGCCGGAAAAGTAGATATGGTCGTCGGTCATCTGACGTGGCCACTAGTCCACGTCAATTTTTCCAGAGGCCATGCTAGATGACTGCCGGTCACGTTAACTTTTCCAACAATCATGTCAAAATTGGCACTCAAATAATCAATTTTTCAAACTTGTGGCATTGAAGTAACTTAATAAAAAAAAAAGTTTTAGCACAAAAGTGAGCATCGTAGAAAATTTTGACACTCCTAATGTCACAACCCCCATTTACAAGAATATTCATACATAAATTGTTTTCGATCATGAATACATTTTTCATTAATTAATTATTTTAAGTAACATAAGCAATTATTTTTAAGAAAATATTTTTAAATTATTCATATAGTGCGAAATAAATGGAGTATAAGCTTAATCATTCAACTACTACGCTTTGTATGGAACTTTGTAATCGCCACCCGATGACCATGAGAGCTTATGAAGCCCTTGCTCTTCACCCTTCTACTTTCTCTCGCTTTTTTTTGGGTAAAAGTCACATTGCATTTTTAGAAAAGAAGAATGGAAGCAATAAGTTCGATTGAGTTTCTTGAGTCACCGTCTTGGAAAAATTTATGGTGTCTTTGGTCAAGATTCATGGTTGAGCAGTGATATTGAAGCAGCCCACGTAGTCTCTTGAGATGAAGGAAAAGAAAAGGAAGAAAAAAAATTAACAAATTAAAAAAATTGCAAAAATCATCTACATCAACCGTCAATCATCCAACTATGTTACGTAGGCTTGTACTAACTGGACTACCATGTCAACGATGTTTTACCAATATTGTCAGGATAGAATATATTCAAACATTGTCAAAATGTTTAGTACTTAATTTGCTAAATTGGAAAACTTAAGACTGCATTGATAACCGTGTAATAGATTTATGATTTTTTAAATAATTTTCCTGTCAAAGAACAAGGCTAAAATCCATTAATGCAATACTTGAATCCTTTAAAAGCATTTAAGAGGAACTATAGCTCTGTCTACAAGTAAATTAACTTCACTCTACACTCAAGGCAATCTATACAATAATTACATCAACATTCTCTTAGAGAATTATGAGTAGAATCATGATCTATGTCTTTTTTCCGAAGAATAAGCGAAGAAGTAAAAAAAAAAAATTGAGAGCTTTTTGGTCAACTCGGCCAACCTTCAACAGCCACTTTGATGCAATATATAGCCCTCGAAACTTGATCAACATGTTGAAGTCTTTTCATATAGGTCATTTAGCACCTTGTTCGACACTCCGAGATCCGAGGTTTTGTTCGGCAGGAGGAGCAGCTGCGTGGGCGGAAGAGGAGTTTTGGAATTTTGGGCCAGCCCTACGGTTTTGTTCAAAGAAGGAGATGGCATTGCGACCAAACATTTTAAGAAAACTAGGCTGATTGGGAACTAGGTGCATGTGTGAAAGCAATGGTCATTTACAAAAGCAAAAGAAACGTGCGGTCTAGGGATTCATTTATGTGTGAGGAGGGGTTAGACTCACCACAACTTTTTTTTAGTACCACATTTTCCTATCAGGTCCTTTGAAATTAACTCTGAAATAGTTTCTCACATTATTGACAAATCTTATGATTTTTCTGGAGATGTAATTAGTGAAATTCCTCTGTCATTTCATGCCGCTGCATGACTTTGTGCGCCGTGTCTTTTTGTGTTTTGAAAATAAGCAATGACATGAAATAATATGCTTGAGTTATAATTTGTGATGTGTATGCCTGTGCAATTGACTAACGACTAGTAATTAGATGGTGTATGTTTAGTTCTGAAGTTGACATAGTCACGTTATTATTTGTCCTATTTAGACATAGGTATTTTTGTCCTTTTAATCATAGATAATAAGGATTTGGAGAGCTAGAAAATTTTTAGGGAAAATAACTACAATCATTTTGAAAGTATTCTAGAAAATCCTGATATTCTTGGGGCATTGGTTCACGATCCAAGGGGCCTTAGTCTCCAACTTCAAGTTTACCCGGACCGATTGTTGCTGCCTTTTAATCTATTTTTGGTTTCATGTAACGGACTTTCTAATGCAAATATTTAAAAAAAAAACCCACCTAGAGAAACTATGATATTCTTTTATCTAAGTGGAATAATAGCTGAAAAGTCACATTTTTGTATTTTCCTCAAAGAGCAATTTAGACATTACGACCATCAATTTATTCATGAAAAAAGTAATTTTAAACCAGTAGAGTAACAACTATTTATTTAATAATTCAAGCCTAACTCCAACAATATAACAATATCAATTTTATTTAAGGGGGTTTAGAGCACTTATTTATCACCTGAACAAAATTTCTTAATATCCACTAAGAATCAGCAGTAATTGCGTGCTTAACCCTCACCGGAATTTTCTTGTAAAATAAGGTAAAGTTAGTTATTAGAATTTGATAAAATAAATCGAAAGAGAAAGTTTTGAAATGCATTACCTTGGTTGAAATGTGCAAACGAAGTATGGGAATTTTGAAAAACAAAGGATTACGATGCACATCATAAGAGAAATGATGCCTAAAAATGATGGACTGGGCTTTATAGGTGCGGCACTGGGCTTCAAAAGCCCAGTTCCACATGAAATGGGTCTTGAGATAGATTAGGGCCCAGTGCAGCAATGCACCATTTGGGCCCATTCATGCGCTAGGACACGCGGCCTTGGTGCTTTGGGCCAGTGTTGCGACTGGGCCTGACGTGGCTTGGCCTCACATGCAGGTGGCTGTCATTCCATCATTGAGTTGACCTCGAAACGACACATGGTGATCGGTGGCGACAGCAGGCTAACATCATCATTCTTCCTTTTCTTTTTCCAAATGAAATTATAAATAATATTTTCCAAAATTTTTGTCTAATTTTGGCTAGTCATAACTTTTTCTATCCAACGACACCCACAAAAAAACTCATGGTTAAATGAACGGACGAGATCATTTGAAGGGATAAGATGGGAACAATGGGCGTCGGGTTCCATACCTGAGTACTATCCCCTCGATCGACAAAGGACGTGTGCCTTACGTTTTTTAATTTTTTCAACAGTTGGATCTTCTATCCTTTTTCTAGAATTTTTTGCAGAAAAACACCACGAGGAGCAAGAATACCACCTCCCTGATCCATCGTGATCGATCTAGCCTCGTCTTAGTCCGAGCCCCACATCGTCCATGAAACAAAGCGTTTTTTGTGGTTTGGTCTGGTTTCCACTTTTTTGAAACCAAACCATATTGCTAATTATTTTTACTATTCATACATGAAATAGCCTATTCAAGTAGGTTTGATTTTCATTTTGTGTGAATCTATGAATTGTTCTGAGCGTAGAATATTGACACCTAAATTTTTGAGGTTGCACATTTTTTACACTTGCATTTACTACATTTAGATACTTTCAACATTTTGTTAGGGGAATAACATATTTGCACATGGTTGTGAATTGAATTCTAATTGACCCGACAAACAAAATGACCCATATATTCTGTTGAACTTCTGTGTCCAAGCCACACCAACCTGGCTCCCATTCATGGGCTCGACCAAGAGGGAAATATGCGACAGACTCAACCCGCCAGCACAAGTGAAAAGGAATTCTGCTGCACGGCTGGAAAGAAAGAAGAAAAGAAGAAGGAAATAAAATCAAATACGTGCGTGGCTTTTTGTGTTAGTTCATGTTGATTGTTCCTTGTGTTTCAGTAAGCATAAACATGGAAATAATAAAAGAATCAGGATGATGTAGTTCAATTTCCACACCAACCTTAATTCAATTCAGACCGGTACAAGTGTAGAAAAAATAATTTTTTTAATTAATAGTTAATTTCGGCAATTAGTATGGACGTATTCATCCACCGTTTATTTCACGTAGAGTGGAATAGTTTCCCTTTAATTCATAGCATTATATCTCTTTAGTTTTCTTTATTTTCTGATGTTTACTAACTCGCTCTCGTAAGAAGTTTAAGGTTGAAATTCCAAGGAAACGTAGAGGAAATTTTCAAGAAAATCCGGATTTATATTACATATTATTTTGTCATATAAATTCTAGTTCAAATTTATTTCAGCACTTAGTTAATTTTTAGTTTAATTTTGTTTCACTATATATAGTGACATACTGAATTTCAACCCATTTTGGAATATATAAAATAGTTATTTAATCAATGTTTTGTTAGTTATATTTACTTTAAGTTGACTACTTATAAGTTAATTGATCTATTCAAAAAGGTAATTAAGGAGCAATACATGCACGACTAGTAAATTCAATTGGAGATAGACTGCTCGACCATAAGGATCAATGAGGGACGATACTATACTATTACAAGCCAATTAGCAAACAGAAATAAACTGATTTGATAAAAATATGTGATCGGATTGCGGGTGATTCTGTATGACTACGATATTGATTCCAAACAACGTTAAACCGATTTCCTTTTTGGCTTATTATTCAAGCTAAGCAATCGAACCCTCATGATTACATGACAATCGAGAGTCACCTATGATTTGAAGAGGTATAAACGTGGATCGAAAATTTATCAACCATGAGTCAAACGTGTCAAAAATAAATGTTGCCTGATAGTTTAGGCTGTATTAAAGTTGCATTTGATCGAATTTAATCACAAATTTCAATCCGGTTTCAGGTATCGAACTTTTAAGGACTTCAATATTAAATTCTTGGACGTCGCCTCATTTTTTTTTTTTTGATCGGCAATACGAGCATTTCATTACGAACTCATAAAGGAGTTTGTGAAAAGGGAAGAGTCCTTACATAATATAGCTAAAAGAGGGTGAGGGGGTTGGGATATCCAATTTTCCGGAAGGACTTCTTCTCTGTGTGCTTTCGCGGCCCAGTCCGCTGCCTTGTTCGCCTCGCGTGGGCTGTATTTGAGCGTGATCCATGGTAGTCTGTGCAGCAGGGCTTTGCAATCTTCTACAATCAAGTGGGCCACCCAGGAAGGGGCTTCGCAGCCCATGACTCCATTGACTACTGAACGGTTGTCTGAAGTTAAGTGTACTTTCAGCTCACAGGAGTTGCGTCTTGGGGAACTGAGCACTTCAGTTTGGGAGTTCAGCTGCTCTCTTTTGTCTTCCAGCCACTGCAGCCCTGTTCTTACTGCTAGGGTTTCGCCGATTTGCACCGAGGGAGCATGGATCGATCGCGCGAAGCCATCAACAATCTGCCTAGCTACATTCCTGCATATTCCAGCTACAGATCCGGTTAGTAAGTCTCTGTTCCAGGAGCAATCGACATTTAGTTTTAATTCGTTTTGCTTCGGTGGAGTCCAAGTGTGTCCGGCTCCTTGGGTCTGCTTTGTGCTGTTGTTTTTCTGCTGATTCCATTGCTTATATAGATCCGACATGATGCGTGCATGGTGAAGGGCTGTTTTCGGGTTGGGTTGCCGGTCTTGGAAGATGACAGCATTTCGGTGCTTCCAAATTTGCCATAATACCCCAGCAAAGAAGGCCTCCGTTGATGTCTCTCTTGTTGAGGTAAGGACTTCATGGATCCATTTATCGATTCGACTGATGTGGGATGGATTGGTGTCGATTTGTAAGCTCGGTTCTGACCAAATTCTTGTTGTCCAGTCACATAATATGAAGAGGTGCTCCGTAGTTTCGGTTGCTTTGCGGCAAAGTGGGCATAATGGATCAGGTATTACCTTCCGTTTGTATAGATTTTCCTTGGTAGGTAGGGCATTGTGACAAATACTCCATAGGAATATTCTGATTTTGGGATTAATTTTGAGTTGCCATACCTTTGTCCATAAGTTTTGGGGTATTTGATAGGAGGTTGTTGGGCTGGCTGCCGATACGGTCTCGTTGTTGTTGTGGATGCTGTTATATCCACTCTTTACCGTGTAGTCCCCTGAATGGTTGGCTGTCCACCTCATCTTGTCTTTCGTTGGACTCATGCTTAGTGGAATAGCACGTATTTCCTGAACAACCCTTTCAGCAAATAGGTCTTTTAGTTTGTTTGTATTCCATTCCCGGGGTTGGTGGGTAATCAAATCAGCCACTAAACAAGGGTCTTTGATTAGCTGGCCCGTGTATATATCCAGAGGGCAACCACCGATCCTCCCTAATTTTGATGCTCAGTCCATCTCCTACCATCCACCGAGTGTGTGGTTCAAGGACCTCTCTCCCCACTAATAGGCTTTTCCAGCCCCAAGACGATTTCTGTTTTGCTTGTGCAGTCTAAAAGTCACCTCGAGGGAAGTAGATACTTTTTAGGACTTTACTCCATAATGCATTTGGCATTTGGATTAGTCTCCAAGCTTGCTTTCCCAGCATTGCCTTGTTAAAATCAGCTAAATCTCGGAATCCAAGTCCTCCACGATCTTTTCTAGTTTTAAGGTCTTCCCATTTTTTCCAATGGATGCCCCTCCTCGTCGTGTGCTATTTCCACCAAAAGGATGCTATCTTTGTTTCAATGGCCTTGCATATTGATATAGGGATTTTGAAAATCGACATGGCGTATTGAGGTAACGCTTGAACAACTGTTTTGACAAGGATTTCTTTCCCGGCCTTGGATATCAACTTCTCCTTCCACCCTTCTAGTTTGCTTTCAACCCTATTGAGGATCCAATTAAACATTTGCTTTCTTGTTTGCCCCCAATCGGATGGGATGCCAAGGTATTTCCCTGTTTTTTCAATGAGGGGAATCCTCAACTCTGTTGCAATGTTCTACTTTAGCTACTGTGGACAGTCCTTACCTAAGAAAAGACCTGATTTGTTTAGGTTAATAGCTTGTCCCGAGGCATAGCAATACTGGTTTAAGATACTCGCTAGATTTTGAGCTTCTCTTACTGTGCCATTCAGGAAAAATATAGCATCATCAGCAAATAAGAGGTGGGATAGGATGGGGCATGTTGGGTTTAGCCTTATTCCCTTAATTGTTCCGTCCGCTACTGCCTTGGACAGCAAAGAGGATAGGGCATTTGCAACTATAATGAAAAGATAGGGCGAAAGGGGATCACCTTGTCTTATGCCTCTCGAAGGGTTGAAGGCCGTGGAGGGTTCCCCGTTTACCAAGATGCTGAAACTAACAGTAGATATGCAATATTGAATCCATTGGACCCATTTCTCATCGAAACCCAATGTTAACATGTAATCGTAAAGAAAGTCCCATTCAATCCTATCATAGGCCTTTTGCATATCAAGTTTTAGGACTGCCTGAAATTTCCTCTTTCGTTTTCTGGTACGTATTTGGTGCAACACCTCCTGAACAATAAGAATATTATCCTGGATTTGTCGGTCACACACAAAGGCACTTTGTTCCTTTGATATGATGCTAGGTAGCCACGGTTTCAACCTGTTAACCATCACTTTTGCAATGATTTTATAACTGAAATTGCATAGGCTAATAGGTCTGAATTAGGCGATCTCCTCTAGGTTGGTGACTTTCGGTATGAGGGTTATGAATGTCTTATTAAGTTATGGGTCAAAACTTCCTTGGCTGAAGAAAGAGTCGACCAGCCTGAATAGATCCTCCTGTAATACTGACCAGTGTTTCTGATAAAAAAATGCCATGGAGCCCATCCGGTCCTGGTGCTTTAGTAGCACCTAGCTGGAAAACTGCTTGTTTAACCTCCTCTTTTGTGACCTGCTTTGTCAGCTCCACATTCATGTCGTCTGGAACTACTCGGGGACATTGATCAAGAAATGGCTGGTAATTTCTAGCACCCACTGAGGTAAAAAGATGCTGGTAGAAAGCATTTATATGATGTGTTAATGTTGCTGGGTTTCGACACCATGTTTGCTCATCTATTTTCAGCATAGAAATCTTATTTCTTTGCCGTCGTTGAATAGTTGTAGCATGAAAATATTTGGTGTTTTGGTCTCCCCACTTCAGCCAATTTATCCTTGATCGCATACCCTAGTACATTTCCTCTTGGCGCCATAATTCTTCTATTTTTGTGACTGTGTATCTAAATTCTTCCCCACTTGGTGCCCCGTCAGCTTCATTAGTAATCTGTGTGAGCCTTGTTTGGAGGGTACTAATCTGTGTGCGGGAATTCCGAAATTTTCCTCTACTCCATTTGCTTAGTGCTGCCACCACCTTGCTCAGTTTCCGTACTATGGGATCATGCTGCGTTTGTTCTTCGGCCCATGTGTTTTTAATTACCTCTTCACAGGTGGGATCTTCCAGCCAGAAAAACTCTAGTTTAAAACTCTTCTTTCTTAGTCGATCTTGTTTCTCAAGGGTCATTAGGATAGGGCTGTGGTCAGACCCTATAGCTGGTAAAGCATATGCCTCAGCATGTATGAAGGTCACGCGCCAGTCTAGAGTACACACAGCCCTATCCAGTCTCTTTTTGACAAGATCAAGTCCTTCTCTATTGTTGGACTAGGTATATGCACACCCCTTGCTTTCGATGTCCATGAAGGAGCAATTATTCAGAAAATCTCGAAAAGCCTGAACTCTGTACCTATCCACTTCTCGACGCCCCGCCTTCTCCCATTGATGGAGCACTTCGTTGAAGTCGCCAATACATAACCAGGGAAGGTAATTGGTTTGAGCAGTAGAGCTTAAAGTTTGCCATAGCTGCTGTCTTTCTTGAAAATTTGTAGAGGCATGTAGAAAGGTGATTCGCATGGCTTCTCCATTGCTGTAAAAAGTGCCTGTTATGTCTATATAATCTCTCGCACTAGATTGCACCTCCACTTTAATCTCCTCATCCCACATTAATGCTAAGCCGCCCGCTATTCCCATTGGTTCGATGAGGAAAGAGTAGGTATACTTTAGACTACGCCATATCCCCTCCACCACTTGTTCTTTATTCTTGGTTTCCATCAAGAAAACTAGGTTGGGCCTTTCCTGAGCCACTAAGGTTCTCAGATGATGAACTGTCAAGGGTGTGCCCAACCCTTGACAGTTCCAGCTCAATATCCTCATCGATTATGCGGTGGCTTATTAGGGCTAGCCACCAAAGCCCGTGGTTGGACACCTTCCCATAGCAGAATTGGGGTGTCTGTAAGTTGATCATCAGTCATTGCTGGAACAGTTAGAGCTTTCTTCTCATATGGGCAGACACGTTTTTGTTTCTTTTTCATCGGGGTTTTGTAAGGGGTTTTTTCTTTTTTGCTTTGCCTTACTAGTGACTCACTGTCTGTCTCATTATGGCATAGTAAGAGGTTTGGGGATGCCCTTTTCCCCTTGCCATTTGCATTATGTTGTATCCCCTCCATTTGTTCTGGATATTCAATCTGAACTGGTTTTGCTAGGACAACAGCCATTTGATTCTGTTCTTCAGCAGCTGTATTAGGACTTTCCTCAGATAGATTTTGGGTTTGGGGTACATCAGTCACTTCATCAGCGGCTGAAAGATCAAGCTCTCCATAAAAGGCCTTCCAGAACTGACTTGTTTCTCTGGCTTCTGCCTTCAGCCATGATCCATAGCGTCCCGGTTTGTCCTGGGGGAGACCAGATTCTCCATAAGGTATTTCTGGGCAAAAGTTGGCATAGTGCCCTATTCGATCACATGAGTAACAGAAATGAGGGAGTCGTTCATACTTGAAATCTAACCACCACTTTTTGCTGCCAAAACTAATCAGTGTTCCTGTTTGCAGGGGTTGTGACAGGTTCAGCCGAACCTTTGCCTTTCCTATTTTCCGGGAATTGGAGGTTTTGGCTTCAAATTTTAGCTCTTCAACTACTCCCAGCTTTGAGGCAATTTGGCGTACAGAAGCTTCATTAAGCTTTGCTCTAGGTAAACCCATTATATGCACCCAGAACACATAATGCGTGAATTCATAGCAATGTTCAGGTATAGTGGGATCTCCTTCTTTTAACACTAAGAGGTTGCTGGCAAAGGACCATGGTCCGCCATTTAGCACTCTCCTTTTCTCCTCTCTTGAATCAAATAGAAAGGTGAAGTAACCTGGCTCTAAGACTTCACATTGAACTGAGTCAATTTTCCATGCCCTCTTCATTGTGCTAATAAAAGCTTGCACGTAAACATTGGGTTTTGAATACAGTTTGCCATATAGGGTTCTGTCATTTACCTGCTGATCTTCCTCAGGTATGTCCTCATCTAGCTCAGTAACCACAGTTTCCGACCATAGATCTCCCATTTTCCTGCATAATGCGGCCATACGGAGCTTGGTTTCTTCCATTGCTTTTGGTAGTTGGTCGGGGAGAGTGTTAAGCTGCTGCCCAGATTTGTGCCGAGGAAGAGGGGGCTCACATATTCGGGAGGAGGTTGTGGGTGGGTTGAATGTTTGGAGCAAGGAATGAAGAGAGCTCTAAATCAGAAGATTAGCACCAACCTGAGCGGGAGATTTGCTTGAGCTGCTGCAAAAACCCTCAGCACTGGCACTGCGTTTTCCTCCTAGGTCATGGCTGGATGGGTTTCTGTCTTACATCAAATGCCAACTGGTGGGCAAGTATTCCCTGCTCCCCGGTGTTCCTGTTCGGATTTCCCTTCTAATCAGGTGGGAGGGAGAGAATTTCTGCCATTTTTCCAAATTATAGAAGGTAGGGTTTGAAGGGGGTTGCTATCACCAAGAAGGGATAGAGAGGGAGCTCACACTGGGTGAGAGAAAAAAAGAGTATAACTTGTGACGTCGCCTCATTGAACTACTGATTTATTGATAAGCCCGAAAATTTGGAAAATTTATATTTTAATGATATAATGACCAAAATGACCTTTTCTAGAAGCTTGTAAGGAAGTTTTATTTTTATTTTATTTTTTTATTTTTTTTTTATTCTCCTTCCCCCTCAAGTTTCAGCCGCCCCTCCCATGTCTCTCTCTATCTCTCTCTCCCCCTCATTTTTTTCCATGCATCTGCCCATCCCCTTCTCATTTTCTCTCTCCATTTCCCTTTCCTCTTTGTTTTCCTTCATTCCTTCCCCTTTAGCCGCTACTGGTGCTGCTATTACCATCACCTCACACCCACTTAGCCACCGTGCGTTGCCGTCCGCATGTGGCCGCCGCCGTGGAGCCATCCGTGAACCCTCACCGAGCCGCCCAAGCCACCGCCACCTCTCCCTCTCTCTTGGTTCTCACCGAACCAAACCCCTACCGCGAGACCCATTTCCGCACCGCACCCCAAGCCGTTTCTGGATGTAGCCGCACATTGCCGGCGCTGCTGCCGTCGTGCCCATATCACCGGAATCGTAAATCGGTGAGTTAATTTTCTTATCCTTGATTAAGATATTAAACTTTATTAAGGGTGGATTAGTTAGGATTAATTTTGGTTAGGCTTGGTTAGCACTAATTAATTGTGTTTTGTGCTAATTGTGATTAGTGGATGATTAACTATGGCCAACCTTCAATTGTGGTTCTTTAATTATAGTTAATCTCGATTAGTATTAAATTATTTGACTAATCTTATTTAGTATTAAACCATCTCACTAACCTTGGTTTAGGGTTAAGTAGTCTAATTAACCTTGGTTAGTGGGGGTTAATTAGAGTTAATCTTGTTTATTATTAATCAATTATGATTAATTATTTTTGGATAATAATTAATTAATTATTTTCAGATATGGATCAATTAATTTTTTTGAGTAATAATTAATTAAGTGGTATTGTGTGACAATTTATTTTTGGGTAATAATTAAGTAATTATTATGGATGATAATTAATTATTTATTTATGAATAACTAATCATTTTCGGATATTAATTAATTATTATTAGGTAAAAATTAATTAATCATTTTTGAGTAATGGATTTTTTTGGGAAATAAATAGATAATTATTTCGGATAATAATTAATTATTTCCTGTCGATAATTGACGAATTATTCTTGAGTAATAGTTAGTTAATTACTCTAAGGCGATATTACTAATTAATTCCTTGGAGGTGAATCAATTATAGCAGGATGTTATTATTAACATTTAAAGGGTATATGAATGGTATATGTGTTTCTTGTTAAGATTATATGCACTTGGTTTACTGCCTATGACATGTTTCGTGAGTAAGAGTGAACGACCTACAAGCAAATGATAAGTGTTGTCTAAGGTGTATTCTATATATTTAGTTCATGAGACCTTGATTGGGAATGCCCTAGATACTTGTGAGCTAGGATAGAAAAATCTGAAAAAAAAGGGAAAGTTCGAAAAGTTGATATATTTACCATATTCATGTGATCACGTATGAAATATTGTTGCATCGTGTGCTTGAAATTTTCGATGAGCTATTGTATGCGAGCACAAATCACGTTTGCATTGACTAAATGAAAGGATAATGAAATGAGCATGAGTGATTGGGATGCTTGTATGATCACATATTGAGAACCCGTCACCTCCATTTGATTACGGGAGTGTCCTTCGTAGCTGTAATTAAACCCTCGTCTGATTACAAGAGTGCCCTTTGCGGCCGTGATTAAAACCCCATATGATTATGAGAGTGCCCTAAGTGGCCGTGATGAAACCCCCATGTGATTACGGGAGTGCCCTTCATGGCCATGAGTTTACCCCCATTTGATTATGGGAATGCCTTTCATGGCCGTGATGAAAGCCTGAGTATAATAGTATACTGTTAACTTTTGTGTGGTAATGACCTTAAGGGAGTCTTAATAATTGAAACATGCATAAGTACATTGCGCATGGGAAAGCATGAGATGTATTTTGATTATATGTTATGCCTGTTGCTTCAAGATTGGCAAGTGATAAACTGTATCGTGCAAGTAATGTGTGCCAAAGCGAGGTAAGAATGCGTGTGGATGCATTCATTAACTATTAATGATTGTGTAAGGGTTAGAGCATATTCATGTTTATAGTTAAGGCAAAGCAAAAGTTGCATTGCTATTGATCTGCCATTGATAGAAAGGCTGCACATTTAAGATGCACCCGATGTGAGTAATTTTCCTAGTTGAGGCTTAGGTTATTAATTTACTAAGTTATATGTCACTTGTTGTCGTTAACCAGTTTTTAGGTCTATAGTATGAAGAACCGACAAGTGATGCGGTTCGGTACCGTGTTTGCGAGGGAGTAGATTAACCCTGGCCCTTCTAGTCCTTTTTGTTGGTTTAATAGGAAGTTACTCATTGTAAAGGCTTGCACATGTAAAACTTCATAGGGTTAACAAGTAATTAAAACAAAATTATGTTTTTGGTAATGTTGCTATTTCCTTATTATTGTGCTGATTGAGGATTATTCAATATTTACACATGTGTTTAATCAAAAAATAAAATCAGTGGTCGGCGATGCGTCCTAGGATGTCATAATCAAATGACCGCAAGAGAATAGGGGTTATCACGTGCTTGGGGGTTGGGGCATGACATCCTCGTCAATTTTGATATTAGAGCTTGGTCAATACTTGGAGTGATAAGATGCGATGGGTTTTGAGATAGTTAATTAGGAAAACACTTTGTGATTGTTCTTGTGTATTTGAATCTCTTGCTATGAGTGGATTGTTCATAGCTTCTAATTACTTGATGGAATTGAAAAACAAGTTCTGTTGGAATGTTGTAATATGAGCAATCCTGATTCGAGAGCCCTCATAGGAAGAGCACTTGTAGGATAGATCGGTGCCAAGGAAAGGCACCAGGGGATCCTAGATTGTTTGAAATCCCACGAATGGATTATTTGCTTATATGAACATTGCAAAAAAGAGAGAGTTGTGTTTAGCCTACCATGTGTGAGTAGGAGATGATGGGTTGTTCATTGATAATAGGCCATCCATGTTGGGCTAAACCCAGCCCATCAATTAATTTTTTGAAATGGCCCATAAGAGAGGTAAACTACCAAGGCAATTATTTTATGGGAGAAAACTGTAAAATAAAAGAAAAAAAGAAATGTTTGATAAATGAACAGTTTTCATGCTTGAGGACTCTCCAAAAAAAAAAAAAAAAAAAAATCTGTCTCAAGAATAGGGATATGCCCTACTCAACAACTCTCAAAGATGCAAAAGGGGCATTTCATTCGTGGCAAATAAGATATGTCCATCTAAGTAATATACCTTTTCGATCGGTGTTATATGTTTCCTCGGGCCGTTTCTGCATACTTTAAGTGTTATTTGATTACTTCGAGTTTCGTTTTTCCGGAATTCATTTCTATCAGTTCACATCAGCATAAATCGATCAAAGAAAGAACATTGACGTTTTTAACTTTTGGGTAGAGGTACAGGGACAACTAGCGTCATCTCTCCTAATATATATACAAATAAAATGGTTGTTGTAGGATCCTTTAGAAACTTTTTCGTGCATAACAATGCGTAGAGGATGAAATAGTGTTTGCGGACGAAATATGCACAGCAGATCAAATATCTTCTATAAAAAACAGATAGAAGAGTTTGCAAAGCTATTTATAGTGGTTTGGCCTATCACTTGACCTCCTCCATTATCCCAGCTCTAATGGCTGAATAACAGATTAAAATCCATTAGTGCAATCTTTGGAACTTTGTAAGTATTTACAGTGAAGCTGCCTCTCCACAATCCCAGCTTTTACGATCAAATTCATGAGATTTTTTCAATTGCAGTCCTCACATACGCACTTAGTGAACACGTGGGGCAAATCCGATGTTTGAATGACCGATGCGAAAGGTGGGTACAACGAGTGTGGGGCAAACTGTACTCGACTATTAGCGAAGTACAAATGTAGACGTTACCTTTATTTATTATTTCCAATGACACTTTGGGCTGATATGCTGTGAACATAAAATCACTAGCATTTAATTCAAATTAGATTTGCAAGAGGGTGATCTTGACATCTCGTAACCTACCAACATGTTCTCCAACATGTCTTGGGAAAGATTATTGCCCCATATTTAAATCTGAATGTGAATGATGTCTGTACTTGTAATTCATCAGTAATGGGCATGATCGAGAAAATTTCTTCTAATATTGAGGAATTATTTAACAAACTCAGACTAATGAGACAGAAATCGCTCGTGATGAAACACTGGAACCTGCATTAAGGTCCCACCAGGTTTCATATAGTTTCTAAAATGCCTCAGCTTCTCATATCACCCTTGGTTTACCTAATAACCTTATTCAAAGAGGACAACTTTTCAGTTATGACGTGAGCATGAGATTGCACAACGCGTGTGATTAACTCGACGGCAAGTGCAAAAGCCAACCCCATTTCCCTAACCATATAAGCGTCCTCTGTGGTTATTATTGATCGTCTACCCATCATTATTTTCTTAATGAATACGAAGAACGCACGCTTAACCACCAGTCATCCTATAATCTGTGTCGATTAAGAGCAGGGTAAGCGACCGATGCTGTCCGAGCGCTCGGCGGACGACTAATGTAAGATGAATTGATCTTGCAAGGAATAGCGCTCATCAGGTATTGCCACGGACAGACCCAATTGAACCAGAACGAGTGAAAATAGAACCTCACGCACTCGTAGTATGGCCTCTGATTGGGAAGCCCAAAGATGCAGTTCATCCTCACGTCCAGCTTCCCACCCTTCACGAGCTTCCAGCACAGCGGCCCGATGTGGTTGAAGTAGTTGTTCGATAGCGATAAGTTCAACAGGTTCGGCATCAAGCACACGACCTCCGGGATCGCGTCGTACAGGTAGTTCCCGGCGAAGTTGAGCTGCTCAATCTTGTCCAAGCAGCCGAGCGAGCATGGGAGCTGTCCTGTCCGGTAGTTGCCCCCCACGTCGAAGACGGTGGCCTTTCTCAAGAACCCGATCTCGTAAGGAATGCAACCCGTGAGCCAGTTGTTCAGGAAGAGCACTTCAATCAGCGTGGAAGAGGCGTTGGCAATGCTCCTCGGGATTGGGCCCGTGAACTTGTTGTTGGCCAGGGTGAGATAGAGCACCCGGGTCGAGCCGAAGTCGATTGGAATCTTTTGCATGAAGTTGTTGTTGTTGATGTAGAGCACGTCGAGGGTTTGCTTGAAGACCTGCGGCGGGACGGACCCAGTGAAGGAGTTGAAACGAATGTCCAAGAACGACAAGTTGGTGATCCCAAACACCGCCACCGGGAATGCCCCAGAGAAGTTGTTGTTGCTCACATCGAGCTCGTAGAAGTACGGTAGCTGTGCAATCTTCTGTGGGATGACGCCGGAGAAGTTGTTGGAGTTGGCGTGGAAGATTGCGAGGTCTGGGAGCTGGTCGATGAAGCCCTCAAGGGTTGGTGCGCCGAGGTGGTAACCGTTGAAGTCGATGGCTGCAAGTGCGGTGGCTGTGAGATTGTTCGGTGGATGGTCGCAGTAAAAGCCTTGGTAGTTGCAGACGTCAGGGCCGACCCAAGAGGTGGTGATGCCAAGCGGATCGGCGGTGACGGCGTTCTTGAAGCTCTGGATCACGGGGTGTACGGCGGCGAGTCTTTGGTCCAAGAACATCAAATCTTGGGATGGTGGTGGAGATGGAGGCTTCACTTGGCAAATAGTAAAATGATGATGACAAGCTTGGAGGACGAAGATGGAGACGAAAATCATGTGAGAATCTGAGGGTTTGAGAAGAGAAATAGAGGGGCCACCCATTGGGAGGATGTCTGGAGGTGGAGTCAACGGAATGTGAGGCAATTCAAGGACAACATGGGACTTTATTCCCCATAGGGATCCTCTTTTCTTTTCTTTTCTTTTCCTACCTTTTATTTGCTCTATTTGTTTCGGTATTATTGAATTTTATATGTGTTTGCTCGAGTGATTTTATGCATGATCGCCCTTGCTCAACAATGGGGAAATAAGGTTAGGAAGATCGCATGAGTAATTGTTTTCATAAAAAGAGAAAATGTACCAAGTACGTCTTGACGGGCTTCCTCCATTGGAAAAGGAGACTAGACTTGTTTTATCCAGTTTGAGAAAATCGAGAGAAAACAAGGTGCACGGACAATTTGATGTTCAATTTCTCGATGTCTTAGAATCGTCAGAGAGAACACATGGTCAGGACTTCAAGTCTTCGAAGAGGTTAGTTTGTCTGTCAGAGGAGCTGGGTTACAATGGGCTACAAGCTCCCGAGTTGACTAATCGTTGGAGGGGAGCATCAAGCTCTCTAAAGATGCTTCAAGAATTCTGTCTGTGGGGATGCTCAAGAGGTACAGGATAATCAATTTGTTTCTATATTGGAATCATTGAAAGTACTTTCTGTTGAAGGGTGCTTTTCATTAAAAAGGTTAGGTGGTTTATCAAACTTGAAGAACTTGAGACGGTTAGATATTGGATGGTGCGAGACCTTGCAGGTTGTCAAGGGCATTGATGAACTAGAGTTTTTGCATCGGTTGAGCATTTTTGGGTGCAAATCAATGGAAATGATTTTTAATGCATTAAGCTCAAAGATACCACGAGTGCAAGATAAATATAACATGTTGTGGGAAGTTACTTGACAGCGGTCCACCTTTTTATTGTGTCACTTGAAAGTCTTACAAAGAGAAGATTGTCAATGAAACAATACAATCATTGGACTCTGAAATTGGAACAACAGACTTTACAATAGAAACAGGGGGTCCTCTGCACAAAGCGGTGCACCTTCTTTCTATTCATAGATCATTACTGTTTTTTACGCTTTATTTGATTTCTATTTTTGCTTTATTATAGTGGAGAGAGACAATAAGTTGATTCTAAAATGTGCAATCAAGGACTATCTCATTAAAAATTTCCCATCTTATTGGGAATCTCCATATGACGTGTGCGTCTCGACCTCAGTGGAGAGGTTGGGGATCTTGCTTCCCTCATCATCTATAATAAAAGGGCCTTTCTTAAGAGAAATTTAGGCTCTCGAGGCCTCAGCTCACCTTATTATTATTTTTCAATTATTCATTTTTCGAAAAATATTATTTAAATCTTGAGTTTTTCGTGAAATAAATGTACCCATGAAGTAGAGTCACTTTTTAGAAAGAGGTCTAAAGTAATTAAGTAATTCTCAAATAGAGACCTCAGCTTGCTGGTTGACCAAATGTTCATTGACTGGCATTTTCTGAAACCATATCAATTTTATCCCAAAATTTTAATTGGGTAAAAAATTGAAGAAAATCTAATTCCATAAAAAAATAAGTGGGATGAGGGTTCTTTTTCACGATTTCTTCTCCCTCTCTCCTGAAGCTCAAGCAAATTGCCATTGCTCAATCCTCAGCCACTGTCCACCCGATCCTTGTCGCTACTTGCTCGTTCCTTGCAAGCTTCAGTCTATCGTTCGCGGTCGTCTCTCTTTCCCAGGTTCCGTCATCTGCAAGCTTCAAGTCCTTCATTAGTTTCAATTTCCATGTCTGTGAGCTTCAAGTCCTTCAATGCCACTTTTCACTCCATTGCACATTTTCAAGTCCTTCAGTGCCACTTTTCCCCAGGTTCTCTTCTTGAGCAGTTGTATATTCCATCGGTAATTTGACGGCTGTTGCATATGGTTGAAGGGACTAGAAGTTTTTTTTTGGTAAGGTAAGTGAATATATAATCAACCAAGAACTAGTACATCAGGGGGACGTGGTACCAACTGCCACTCAGCTGGACAACAAGTCGCTGGAGTGAAAGGGTACCGCGTAAACAACATATACAAAACGACAAAGCTAGAGCTAGCCAGAACTGGTAGGAAAATTCCTAACCTAAACCATATAAGGCTCCAAAGCAAAAATACGAGGGTCTAACCCCCAACTGCGTTGCATCCTTCTATTCGGGACAATCATCCACTTTCGAAAAGGTGAGGGCTTTATCTTTCACCTTTGCTTTGAAGAGTTTTAGCTTTAACACAGGAGCAGAGAGGGTAAGCCCTTGAAATAGAATCTCATTCCTTGTCTTCCATATGAGATGACATAGGGAGCCGAAAGAGAAATGGCCTATCTCCTGGTAGAATCCCTTGCCGACAAGAATTTTATGACCCGAGAGAAGATTGTCATCCGGGAGGAATTGCGCCAAGGCAAGTTGCATTTAGCAGCCCGAGAATCTTGCTAGGGACTTGGAGACGCAGCAGTCAAAAAAGAGGTGATTTATCGAGTCGGGCCTAGTCTTACAAAGAGGGCACGTGGCATTCTGAATTCTACCATGAGACATTAGGGATGCCTCGGGTAGGAAGGCGATTCTTTGTTATGAGCCATAAAAGGAATTGCTGTCTGGGAGCAAAGGCCTTATCCCAGACAAAGGAGGACCAATATACCAAATTGTGTTTCCGCCGAATAGCATTCCAAGCCGATGCCATTGAGTATTTGCCAGAGGGTTCCTCAGTCCAGGTGAGAGTATCTTGTCCGAGGGAGATCTGAGGGATCGGAATATGCCATAAGGCCAGCTCTTGGAGGAGCTGGGTCCCATCCGGGGTGTAGAGATCCGTCACTCTTGCTTGTCTAGGAAGGTCTGATTGGGATATATAATCGTTTGAGAATAATAAGTTGAGCGGACGGGGAGACTAGCCAGGGATCAAACCAAAGTGAAGTAGTCTCTCCATCTCCTATTTTCCACCTGAAATGGGGTTGAAATTCATTCCTCAGTGTAAGAATCTTCCTCCAAACCCAGGAGCACATGGATGGAATCGGTGAAGTCCAGAAGTTCTTCCTTTTAAGGTATGTGGTATGAATCCATTTGCACCATAATGATTCTTTATCAACGAAGAGGAGCCAGATGTGTTTTGCCATGGCAGCCTTGTTACTATCCCTGATTCTACTCACTCCAAGGCCTCCCTCCGAGATTGGGAGATAGAAATCCACCCAAGACACCTTTGCACCACCCGGACCCATAGATGGGCCCTTCCATAGAAATTGTCTACAAATTTGCTCAATCTTGTCCACCACCGAAGTAGGGAGCCAGAATATGGATGCCCAAGTAAGCTTGAATGGCATGCACACGCCTTAATAAGCTAAAGGCGTCCTGCAAATGAGAGGAATCGGTGTGTCCAAGATTGGACTCGGGAAGTGAGATGGCAAACCAGTGCATTACAATCTGCCTTATTCAAACGGGATGTTATGATAGGCACCCCTAGGTAACGTACTGGGAATGAACCCAAAGAAAAGCCAAGGGCTTGTAGAATCTGATCCTTGATAGTATCAGTGCCTCCCGAAATAAAAACCTCACTCTTGTTGGAATTCGGAATTAGGCCACTCCAATTAGAGAATAGGGTGAGCCCGAGTTTGATGCGAGATATAGATGGGAGGCATGCTTTGCTGAATATGAACACGTCATCTGCAAAGAAAAGATGGGAGAGGCGCGAGGCCTTACACCGCCAATGGAACCAAAAATCCGGGTGCCGAGCATGTGACTCAATGATCCCAGAGAATACCTCCATTGCCAAGGTGAAGAGGTATAGGGACATAGGGTCACATTGTCTTATGCCACGGCCACTGGAGAAAAACCCATGGAGTTCACCATTTATCGAAATTGAAAACTTGGGGGTACGAACACATACCATAATTAGCCTAGTGAGATGGTTAGGAAATCCAAATGCCAGCAGAGTTTGCTCAAGAAAATCCAAATCAAGAGTGTCATAGGCTTTCCTGAAGTCAACCTTGATAGCACATTTTGGGACATATGGCTTATTGAGGAAACCACAAAAGAGTTCTTGGGCAAGAAGAATATTGTCACTAATTCTACGGCCCTTAACAAAAGCAGTTTGGGCCGGATTAATCACAAAAGGTAAGGTGGCCGCAAGTCTTGACGAAAGAACCTTGGTTATGCACTTATAAATCGTATTACAACATGCAATTGGTCGGAAGTCTGATACCGAAGTTGCATTGGGGACTTTGGGCACCAGTGCAATGATGGTATTATTAATCTTCTTGAGCATATGTCAGATTCTAGGAAATCCAGGACTGCTTCAAAGGATCGAGGGGCCTACCTTGTCCCAGTTCTTTTTAAAAAAATCTGCGTTGTATCCATCCGGGCCAGGGGCTTTGTTTCCAGCAATGGAGAACATGGCATCTCACACTTCAGAAGGGAGGAAAGGTTGGGAGAGAACATTGATCTAGTCTTCTTGAAGAGGGGACCGGATAACATCAGAGAGTACCTGTGCATATGGCCTTATAGGCATATTAACCGGGGCAAGTAGGTCTTGGAAATATGAAACAAAGACTCGTTGTACTTCCTTCAAATCTGTAATCATATGGCCAGAGTTGTGCTTGACAGAGATAATACGATTACGAAGGTGTCGGTGATTTACCGAGTGATGGAAAATTTTGGTGTTACGATCGCCCTCCTTAAGCCATCGGATCCTGGACTTTTGTTTATAAAAGGACTCTTCAAGGGATTGAAGGTCCAAGTAGACCTTGAGTTGAGAGTTTTCTGTTACCGCCAAGGAGCTACTTTCAGGGTCTTGTTGAAGTGCTTCTTGAGTAGCCTCCAAAGCCCTCTTGGCTGCGATCACCCGCATAGAAATATCTGAGTAGTTATCTCTATTTAAGGATTTTAGCCGAGTTTTAAGTACCTTGAGTCTAGTACGAGTTTGAACATAGGAGTTCTGTTACTTGTGTCTCCCATGCCTGAGCCACCAGCATAGAGAAGTCCGGATGGGTGAGCCAAAAGTTGAAAAACTTGAAGGGGATCCGACGTGGAATGGGATCCATAATTCTGACAACCATGGGCGAGTGATCTGAGATACCCGGAGCCAAAAAGGATGCTTCAGAAAAGGAAAAAGCCGTGCACCAGTGGTTATTAACTAATACCCGGTCTATTTTCCGCTGCTTTCTTCGAGAACCCGAGGAAGTGGACCAGGTAAACCTGAACCCCACATAACGCAAATCAACCAATTCAGCTTGATCTAGGCAGTTTTGAACTCATCGAACGTAGGGATCCATATGTCCGGACTGCCCATACGGCCCGAGGAGTCTTTGATGGCATTGAAATCCCCCACCACCATCCAGGGGCTTTCCTTAAGAGCCAAACTCATATTTACAATGCTGTTCCAAAGGGGTCTCCTAGACACAAATGTATGTTCTCCATATACTACAGAGAGAGTCAGGCCAATCCTGGAATTCAGAGATTTTAAATCACCATGAATAAGCTAATCAGTGCGAAGCAGGGCATTAAAGCTTACCAAAACCGGGTTCCAGCCAACCCAAATGCGCCCTCGTGGTGAGTAGTCATAATTAGACACCCACTCCCAACCAGGGATTAGATTAGAAGAGACAATATCAAAATTTGCAGCTGAAACCTTGGTTTCCAAAATACCGACACAGCAAATATTATTTAGGCGAACAAACTGTCTCACTTCAGTTTGTTTAATAGGATTCATTAGCCCCCTAATATTCCAACAGCCAAAAAACATATGAGTTGTGTATTCAAAAGAAACAGGAGAACTACCTCCTTTTAGGACGCCTGCCTCGAGCTACAGTCTTGGTCTTGGCAGCAAGGGTTCTAGATGATGGCCGAGAACCACTAAACTGCTCCTTGGATTTGATCTGGACAGGCGGGGTAGCAGCTTGCTCTATTCTTACCTCAGTAAGTTGCATGTCGGGGGTTTCATCCTCAAGAAGAGGGTGAGCTTGGGTCATCACCATGGACTGGTCTATCAGAGAAGAAGGGTCTTCATCCAGGTCATCCACAGAGTCAAAGGACGTTGGGGAAGATGGAGGCTCAGCAGCGACAACCCGAGATGCAGGGGAGACAACACTGTCCTGTATAATCCTCACGGTGGCTGCTAAAGGTTTGGAAGGAGAGAGTCGAATAGGAGCCGGCGGCGAGAGCGTTTTACCAGAAATGGCCGGCAGGTTGCTGCCAAGCTGTTGCTGGTTGCTGCAGAGCTGCTGTATGCTGCATATCTGCGACTGGCTGCTGCTGGAAGCCTACTGAACGTTGCTAAGTTGCTGCTAGTAGCTGCTGAGTTGATGCAGTTTTTGCTTGTTGAAAGGTGCAGCTGGAGGGGGGGCAGCAAGAGGAGCTGCTGGGCCATCAGTAGAGGCCGGTCGCTGCTGTCTTCTGGTGACCGTCTGCCAGCCATCTACCGAAGCTCCTGCTGTCCTGTCTTCTGTTGGTCTGCAGTCTTCCAAGACTGTATCAGCAGCCGAACCAGGAAGGGGGTCAGCGATTGGAGCTGGGGGGGAGGAGGGTCTGGTCCCATCAGCAAGTAAGCTTGTCTGCTCAGCAGCCTTTTCCAGGGGGGCCGTTCTAGAGGGTCTGGTGATAGTTTCAGAGCATCTATGACCGAAAGTGCCACAGCTGGGACAAGACGAGGGTTTCCATTCATATTCAACGTCTATAATGCGGGTAGCATCATTTAAGACAACCACGATGGTTTCATGGCAAGGAGAGGAAGCAGATAGTTCAATACACACCCGAGCAAAAGAGATCATTTTCAATTGTTCGGTACGTTGATCAACATAGAGTGGTCTACCTATGGCACTTGCAATTTTGCCTATACCTGTGGCTGACCATAAATCATAGGGCAGGTTTTTCAGCCTTATCCATATCGGAATCGACGTATGCTCTCCCTTTTTCAACTCCATCATGGGCTGCCATTGTTGGAGAACTAAGGGAACGCGTGCTACAGTTAACGGGCCTCCCTCAAGGACTTCCCTCCTGAAGTCCGGGTCAGCGATATGAAAGAAGTAAAAACCTTGGTCGTTGGCCTTTACTTCTAATAGTTTTTGGCCCCACAAATGTTTGAGAGCCGTCTCAACTAAACGAAAGGGAAGTTTTTTCCCCACAAAGTATCCAACCAAGCATTGATTCCAAATGGGGTCAGCAGCATCTAAGTCCTCCTCCGTGCAATGCACAACATTTTCCCCTTCCAATCGAGGGGGAAGAATGAAAGGGAGTACCCTTGCATTGCGGCTCTTCCAACATTTGCCCAAGAGCGGGCAGTTTGGGGTGTATTCCCCACACGTTGAGTCCTTAAGTCCTGACCTTGGTCATTTCCTGCAGAATCCAGATTAGGGGGCTGCCCTGACTTCACACAACCAGAGGTAGAAGGTTCTCTTCTACTGTCAAGATTGCAATTACCAGCTGCAGAGAGAGGGGCGGGGTTTTTGCCTTTGAACGCCCTAACATGCGAAGGATATCGGTTGCCGGGAGCCCTACTACGGCTCCGGCTTCTCCCCAAATCCATCCCAGGCACTGATTTCGATCTATACGGCTCCTTATCCATGATGAGCTAAGCAGACCAAAAAATCCAGCAGCCTAACAACCCTAGCATGGCAAGCAATACGCAAGGATGTGGGCTTACCAAAGCAAGAGCTTGTTCGGAAAAGGAGGACTGCTAATGCTTCGCAAATTCTCCGATTCGCTACTTAGGGCGGAGCTTGAAACGAAGCCGATTGGCCCTGCAACGCTGAACCAGAGCCGGCAGCCACTATCAAGGAGGATGGAGGGTGGCTACACCCCCTTCAGCGCCGAGATGCTGCTTGATGCGGAGCTCGAAATCGGCAACGCAGGAGCCCTCCGACCCGGAGCTACAGGGGCGCGAGGGAGTCGCAGACGATTTTTTTACTGTTCATCTTTCTTCAGTCGAAGAGAGAGTTCTCTGGTTTTCAATTGAAGGGACTAGAAGTTTGTGGGTTGGTTGCACAGAATGTGCCTCGAGTGACTGCTATGAACATGCGCACTATTAAGGGACTTAGCTAGTATTAATCAACCATAAATAAATTTATGCAGCAAGTGGTGGCTGAAGCAGCATTTCTTTTTATTATTTTTAAGGTTGATGCCAAGTTTCACAATTGGGGGTGTAAAAGATGATTACTGTTGCGACCCTCCCAAGGTGGATTTGCCGGAGCTTTGACCGATTGTCAAGTGAGAGCGAATGCAAGGAGTCACTTGTACTTGGCGTAGGTTCTCCCAAACACTTCCGGTTGTAATTTGGTTTTCTCAATTAATTATGAAAATCGTTCTTACTATAAGAGTCGCCTCTAACCATTTTATAAGGCGATTAGGAGCCAAATAAAGTGCAGGAGGTGGCTTTATTTTCATGAACTAGAGGATTTAATTACACTAATAGTATAATTAATGCCATTTTGGTACCTAAGCTCATTATTTTATCAAAAAACTTGAATCATGCGGTCTTTCCAATTTTAATCCATAAACATGGTCATTTACAGGAACGTGCGCAATCGAATTCGATAATGTCAACATTAAATACCATAAGTACTTATATCCATATAATCGTTTTTTTAATCTTTTTTTATAGATTTATCTTTTTGATATTTTCCGTTACGCCAAGTACATTCTCATCCTTACTCATCATCTGCCCTGTCTTTTCTCTCTCTGTGCTCACTTCCGCTAACTCAAATCATAAGCTTAAATCTCAAATAAGCAAAGGCTAAAAATCTCTAATCCTCACCGAACGCTCACAGTTATAGTCAGCAACTCCGTTCAGTGATCCGCAACGGCACGAAAGCACGTCAACTCAGTTTGCCTGCGACTCAGCTGGAAGAACATGCAAGACCAGAAACAGAGAAACAAATCAAGGAGACAAACCGAACGTAAAATCAACTCCAAAACTTAGTCGGACAGAAACAACCTGACAGGCGTGGAGGCGCGCAGGTTCTCTGAGCAGGACTTTGAAGCTTGACGAATGCCCACGTCTATGTTGCAGATACCTCGTGAGAGCGATAATGTCCACTTCGATTTGAAAAGCGGCGGAGCTGAATCCATCTGAGAGAAACTTATTTGCTTGTGCAGAGAATACTCTGTGAAGAGAAAACGCACGGTCAAGTGTTTTGAAAACGAGCAAAATCAAAAGAAGAATAAAATACATGATTGACTCAGCTTAGTGGTTGCCGTCAAAGTATATGAAGTGAGATGAGCACGAGACGGCAATGCGATGGTGCTTTTGGACTGGTCAGGAGAGCAATCTACACTTGGTGACGTTGGCTTTTTTTCATTCAACAAGACATAGCGTCAACAGGGGAGGACAGAGGACAAAACCAGCGCCTCGGATGATGAAAGATATATGAGAAACTCGCAAGTAGCACTGGTAAATTTGGCCGGCAAAGAGCAGCCAGGAGGAGTAACCCATGAAACGCGCGGTGACTCAATGACTATGCTGCCGTGGCAACACGATGGAAGGCGAGGATTTGTCTGGTCAGGCGGGGAAGCGATGAGCTCATTGAGCTATGGCTCAGTCCACAGATTCGAGAGAAGACGATTGTTCAGGCCGTGGAGGGTCAAAACGACGAATGTGAAGGGTGGGTTTCAAAACGAATTGGCTTTGATGGCAGCGATGATTGGTTGGTACGTGAGATTAACGGAGGAACAGGTAAGAAAATGATAAAACATTCCCTGCATGTTCACCCAATAATTCACTTTCAATATGCAGCGTGATCAGCTGCCTGAACACGTCTCACTCTTGTCATTTCCTCCTATTGCCAAGACTGCCCTCTTCTCTGCTTTCTTTCCTTTCCTGTTTCGCACGCTCTTGCTCTCTGGTTCCAGGCCAAACTCTTGGCCGATTGTTGACTAGATCGCCCATATCTTGGCTTAGTTCATGTCCCCAATAAGGCTAAAGCGATGAGGTTAGCTGAGGTTTAATGGTACGCACAAAAATGGGTCAACTTAAAAGGAGGAAATCAATGGGGCAATGTTGAGTGGCCTCGAATATGTCTTCAGAGATTCAAGGGACTCGAAAATGCCCTTCGTCTTCATACCCCTCTAATCACGAATGCAAGGGATGATTGCAAAAATCGTGCGGAGTAGGTGTTTTTGGTTAGGGATCGAATTCTAGCATTATTGGCAGATTTGGTCCCCAAATTGAACTCTAAACTTTTACTTAAATTGAACTATCGTAATAGTTGTAAAGATAAAATATATATATAATAAAAAAAATAGTATATTTGCTGTTCATTTAGGAAAATGATTGGAATAAAAAGATAATCCAAAAATCCGGATAATAATGTAATCAAGAAAACTTGTGAATAGCACTAAAGATGTGATTTGTCATTTGTTGAAAAGTTGAGGGATTAGATTGACAAATTAAAAATTTAGGGACTATATTGAGAATTTAGGAATAGTTCAATGACTATAACGAAAAAATAAAAAATCCAAATATGACATTGTACATTAGAGTCATTCCCCCTTTAACATCTTTCGAACAACGCCCTATCAAAACAAATGATTGGACAATGAAATAGACCATGCTATAAACACAGATGTTCTGGTGGCACATCACTTAGGCTTTACTCCATTGATCTCGACTTCCACCATTTATGGATTTCAAACATACAGAACAAGAAATAGGTAAACTGGTTTATCCATTTCAATGACTTATTTCACCGTTTGAAAAGGGAGATCAATTGTGCGCTTAGGCGCACAGTAGTGCGGGTTTCAACACTAATATAAACTTAAGTATAACATGATCTTAGTTATTTTCCAGAGAAAGCAAGAAGTTTTGCTAATGATTTTCTATAAAGAGGATGAGCTTGCAAGAAATCTTGTCCTTGTTTCTGGAATTCAAAGAGCTTTCAGTTTTGAAGCTAGATCCCCTGAAAACTCAGCTCCTTTGGCAAACTATGATGCTGACGAGCAGTTTTAGAAAAAGGAAACTTCAGGTTAGATTAAGAGACATCTTCCTATGCAGGAAAGCTTAGTTAATCAAGGCTGTAATCTATAGCCTGGTTAATTTTTGCAGTCAGGAATTTGTTTTACCAAAGGAAGATGGTCATGCTGATTGAGAGTAAAGACTTGGTTCTTTTGTGGAAAGGAAATCTTGAGAAGCATAGAGTCCTAAGGTGTGTTTGGATGAAGTTTGCACTCCAAAATGTGAAGATGTTTTTTAGGCTTGAAGAAACTAGAAACATGGAATAAAGCTTGTATTCTCAGGAATCAGTAGAAGTTGTTGCTAAAAGCAAGGTCCATTTGTTGCTGAAACAGACTCCTATTTGCTCTGTTACTCTTAAAAGTAACTCACTTATACTCGGGGGAAGCTGCTAAAAGTTAGGCCCATTCTTAAGCGACATACTTGACAAGTGATTGGCAATGGACGGAAAGTTCATTTTGGTGTGATCACGGCACCTTCATGGCATTTCTAGAGGATGTTTGTCCTCAGAAAGTGATTCATGATATTGCTCTAGATTTATCAACTCTTTGGTAGCTACTGTTACTAGTTAGAGATGAGTGGTCTTGCCTCCGACAAGATCAGATCTATTGGTTCAAATACAAGACAGCATTATGCGGGACGCTTTACCATTGTCATATTGCTGACAATCAGAGTGATCTTCACTGGAAATGCATCTGGTTGTTTTACTTGGATTGATACTTGGAACCTGGTTAGAGGAAGAAGGCCAAAGGTTGTACGTCATAAAATGATTTGGGTTAATTCGAACACTCCTAAGTTCTGTTTCAGCCCTTGATTGCCAATCTTGATTAGTTTGCAGACTTTCGAGAGGATGAAAAAATGGGGCTTCTGTAGTTGATCGATGTGACTTGTGCTCAGCTGCTCTTGAATCTTAGATGACATTTGCTTTTTTAGTGTGCTTTCCCAAAGACAATCAGGTCCTCCTTTCTAGAACTGATGGGTATGAGAAGGCCTGTTGGAACTTGGGACATGGAATTCGCTTTGATTGGCAATATCTGATGGAGTGATTCGCATGGTAATGCTTCGCTACAAAAGTCCATATCCTAGCCATGTTATGGGAGAGGAATGGTTGTTTGTCTACTCTAGGTAAAGAATTATGTGGGAAATGGCTTATTATGATGTGAGTTTGCGAGTTGCATTTCATTGAAAAACAGCCCTCACCCAATTACATCAAGCCTAATTAAGTCCTATGGATTCGGCATAAATTATTTGGAGCTTGTCTGGTTCAGTCTAGGCCAAGGTCCAAATATGATTGACTAAAAAGATGTGAAGAATCTCTAGTCATTTTCAGTCTCCACAAAACTCTTGGAAATTGATGCAGTATTATTGATAGAGCCATCAAAGGTTAAAGGAGAGCCTCTCCATTTGAGCTATCACCACCTTGTCGAGATGCTACTGTTGTTAGTTCGAAAGGTGGAGCTAATTGAGGGGGCTTCTATTGGAAAAAGATTCCAACCTATGTCCTTGCTCTATTGATCAAACTTGAACACAACTAATAGTTGCTTGTGGGCTCAAGCTCACAATGGTGTGGTTGCTCCAAATTTCCTGTAAGAAGAAAATTTAACTTTTATTATCTGTAATCTTTCAAGAATAGCGTGTAGGAGCCATGTGGCAGCCACACACGAGCCATTGTGATACTTAACGGTCATATAAACATTTTTTTCTTCTTCTTTTTAATGGAAGGTCTAATTGGAGTGAACAAAATTTGATTGCAAACAAGAAAAATTCAAAGGTGACATTGCACAAACTTAAGAGAATTTCAATAGCTTTATTCCATAATAAGATGATAGCTTGCAAAAGAAAATTATAAAGTTTTTCGGATTTGTTGTCTAAACTTTGGGATCGTTATGAAACATTTTTCTCGATACCTAGGAGATAATAATATCTCACATAAGTTGACGTCATTTTATCATGTGGAGGGCACAATCATTGTTCTCATTACGTCGATAATACAATTTTAGGCAAAGCAATAATTAAAGACATACTCATAACATCATGATTGAATGCGCTTCTGTAAGAATAGAACTTGGAATTAACCTAAATACTAAATTAGTGGGGCAAACGTGAAAGTTGACTTTTGGTGGACATACGTGATGATCAACATCGACAAATTTCAAGCTACTAACATAATGAAAACCGGCTGGTCAAAAGATATCGCATAACACTTTTCCGGAAGATACAAATATATACTTCTTTTTTATTCATATATATATATAGGAGAAGGAAAAAAAATTTATATTATTTATTCTCTTACTTAAAGGGACTATAAGAGAAGGAAAAATAATGGATAGGTTAATCATTGGGAAAATTACCCAATCAATCCTAAATCTATTTAACGAATGTCTCTTTGGTCCGAAACTTTTTAATTTTATCAATTTAGTCCTCAACCCTTACGTGAAATTTTAATATAGTTATTATAGCCAAATTTTAACTAGAAATGTAGAATTTCACATAAAGGTTTAAGGCTAAATTGGTAAAATTAGAAAGTTTATAAATAAATTGACGTCCTTACAAGAGGTTTTACACTAATTCGACAATTTTCCCTTTAATAAATTAGTCATGTTCCCTATATGGCTCAACCACGTTATTCATTATGCAGGGAAAATACAAAAATCATTCTCAACTTCTTATTATTACTTATTCTACATCTTCTATTATTTCAAGCATGCATTTTGTGCCTTGATGTCGATAGAGGTCTAGATTTTACAGCTTCGATTCTAACAAAATATGGAAATTAGATTGTGCAAAGTGTAATTTTTTGGAACCTCTTGCTGGAAAGTGTGGATAAATTTCGGAATTAGCAGATACAAAATTAGTATTTGAGGTGAAAACCGAAGATTGGTTTTTGTAACCTTGATGATTTGTATTATCTTCTTTTGTTTTTGTGTAATAGTATGAGTGTTAAAATATTTAAATATTAAACTACGCATTCTTTAATAGGTTAAACTTTTAAAATAGTCAATAATGGTTAAATGCTCTCTAAACTTCTCCCTATTTTTCAATGTTACCCTGAGAATATTTGGCAACATAATGGTACTTGTGCTTTATGAATTTGATTCATTTGATTCAATATGGTCAATCATTAAGTAGGCTACCAAAAATTGTTGATGTGGCAGTTAATACTATTAATTAGCCATTTAATATGTCTAACGAGGACCCCTATGGAGACACAGTTAATTAGCTAATTCAATTTAGACTTGACATGAGGACAAGTCGCGCGACCCAGATATGAACTCGAGCAACTCCACCAATGGAGGTCACATTCCTAGTCCCAACCTCCATTTGATGTCACACACGTATGCATAGAGAGAGAAAGAGGGATGAGCTAGGCAAGAAGGTTCGGCCTGGAGAGTGATGGCGGTGAGGCACGACAAGACCCCACCGAGGATGACGCCGGTAGTGATGGCCACCCTTAAGGAGTGGCAATGACAGCAATAGTTGATAAACATAGTAGAAGAATTAAAGAGGAAAAATAAAAGTTCTTTTAATGAAAAGAATAAGTTTAATTGAGCTGGCCACTCCACACCAATGATAGATGATTTTTGCTAGATTGGCATACCCCGGCGGCAGATTGTCCGTGACATTGAACTCCAATTAACAGAGAATCACAGTTTAGTTGATTTTATAAAATCTAGAGATTAATTTAAATAAGAAATATTTGAATATTATATAAACACTTAGAAAAAGTTACAGACTGCTGTAATCATTTTCTTTATCTAGCGATGACGATTTGCATTATCTGTCACAACATCAATAGAACCCCAAAAGACATGACACGATGTCCATGTCCAACAGCAAATCCCACCATGATTAAATCAAACATAAGAGTTAATGGTGCGCACGAGCCAAAGCAAACAACAGCGATGCCGCACCTCCTTTCTTCATCTCTTTACTCTTTCATTATGATGATCAAATCATGATAATTGTGCGACTTCAGAAAGGCCAATTATATTTTCATCACCTAACGATATGATGCGGTGCCCCCATATCTTAATTGAAAGTGCTTCCGAAATAAATGATACTGTGTAGCAGAAACAATGGAAACACAAATATTTCAATTCGTAAGTATGTGATTCGTATGGACGCAAACACGCTCACACATGCAAATTCCAAAAAAAAAAAGAAAAAGAACAAGAAGAATGATCTCTCATAATTCTTTCATTAATTCGAACAAATAAGATGCTTTGAGAGGGAACGAAATCTAAATATTAATCTAGAAAACCCTAAAATATGGTGAATATTTTCCAGGATTACAGTTAAGTTTATTCCCTTATATTTTCTGTATTTTAGAAATTTTGTTGGGATTTTAGGTGATTCATTTCAACTTTTTAGTAACTATCTAGTTAGATGTTTTTGCACCATGGGAACTATGTGGTATGCTTTTTTTCTAAGAACTGATTATTTGTATTGCCTAAACATTTTTGTTGATTTTTCATTGATTCTAGGATTAGGCAATATATATTTCCAATTCTTCATATTCCACGAAACAAGCCCCCAAAATGTTTGTTTGCTAATTAGTCCTTCTACCATCGTGAATCACGTTTGAGTTATTTTTCTTTTAATGTTTTAAACTAAACTCATATGTAGTAGACAAAGTGTTGCCCATTGATAAGAGGTCAATAAGGAAGGTACGCTTCTTTTTATTTGTATCAAAATTTGGTTTTTTGAAATGTACTGAACGATTTTTCTGTTTTGCCCCGTTTTTCGTTTTTCTTTGGGCAAGGATTCTTTCATCTCAATGATTTCCCCATAGCGTAGTCACACCAATATATACAGTGCTCGCTCCGACAATGTTAAATGAAATGAACAAGTTACTTTCGGAGAGAGATTAAGAGATGAATAGCACAAGACTAATACTCCTCCATCCCATAATCCTAAAGCAATCATCATCTTCAATCTCCAATTGCTTGTGGCTCATCTTCATCACCACCGCCTTCACTATAATCCTAATCACCACCACCACAACCAACCCCACCGCCACAAGCACCGCCACGGGCTCTGCCGCCCGTTCAGTCCCGCTTCCACTTTCCATGTCCTCCGCCCTCCTCCACTACGCCGCCACTACCAGCTCCACCCACATGATATCCACTGAGCTTGCCACCGTAACCGCCGCCGTTCCCGCTGTGCCGCTGTTGCCTCCCACTGCAACCTCCTCGTTTTCGGCCTCACCCATGAGGCCCTCTTGTACAAAGTCCCCAACTTCGACGGTCGCACCATCTTCCTCGATGAGAATGAGAACCTCTTCTTGAGGTTCGAGCAGCAACACCCAGGAATCGAGGCTTACGACGTGCAGTATGAGACGAGGGTCGGCGAAATGAAGAGGCTGCTCGAGTCAGCTAGAGGTGAGTTCTGCAGTGAGTGCCGGCCAGTGCAGAACCTGCTCTTCTCGGAATGCAAGCGCGCCTTGAACAGCTTGCCCAACCTCGACGGTCCAAGTGGGTACCACGAGGCAGCCCCAGGGACGATGTCGGCGATATTCAAGGCGGCTGTGCTGGCGCGGAGCAAGAAGGGTGGAGCGGCAGAGACGCACGTATTCGTGCATGACTTCGATAGGGAGGTGGAGAGAGTTTATAGCGACGAGTTCTTGTGCAGGGACAACCTGGGGGAGGCCGTTGGTAAGCTTGGGCATTTTGTTGTGGAGAGAGCAAGCGATGAGAGATTAATGACTGAGTTTTGTAGGGTTACTTCGGCCAATTCATCTTCGTCGTCAACATCAATGGTGTAATTGAGGGATTCACAGGGGGTTGACAACAAAGATAACGATTGAGCTGGGGATTGTTACTAATATTTTTCTCCTATCTTTTAGATGTCAAGTAATGACCATAAGAATTAATAAACAGACATAAGAAAAGCAACGAGCATATAAACTTTGTTGAGAGAAAAATTGCTCTTACTTTCAATGCAAGCTTGCTTTGGAGATCTATACATACTAGTTTTAATTCTTTTTCCGTCGAGTTTAAAATGGCACTTTGAATTTCTTCTTAAAAGTTGAAATAAGCAAATAGATTAATTATAACAAATAAATCACTTGCAAAAAAAATACTTTATCAAAGAAAATAATTAAAGGCTACTCAAACCATCCAAGAACTATTTACCGTGGATGCCGAAGCGTTCCTTGGGCCTTCTATTTTATTTTTCATTTATACTTTTTGATTTTAAGTAGATTTGGGCCTATTATGAATGTTTGTTTGGTTTAATAGTGGAATTTGGTACTTTTTCACTTTTGGGCTTTTGATACTCAAATGTTTTTGAAGCTGAAACCTCAACTAGGTTCAAATGTTGCTATATACATTGGGGCCGTTGTGAATTTTTGCTGATGTGGCGTGAACGTTGTTAAAATATCTTTTATATTTATCTTTTTTTCTTTACATTCAAACGTTGACTCTGTCTTTGACCTGGAATTCTTCTTCAAATTATTTAAACCACAGCAATGCAATTCCCAAGTATCTACATACGACCATTCTTCCGCTGGCCATGGCCGCAGCTCAAATACTCAAGCAGCCATGGTGATCGCAAGCTTGAGATCTACGGCCTTAACGTTTGACACACATGGCCGCTCGAGCTCTACCCAAGCCATAAGCTTCAAGCTCAAGAAGCCATGACGGCTGCGAGTTTGAAGTTCAATGATATCAAAGCCTCTTTCTTGAGAATTTTTATTTTTCCAACACAAGCTGTTTAGCCCGCGATTGCTCCATGAAGGTGTCACGACGCCAGCTAAATAGGCTGTGTCGCTCTACTGAAGTTGTGGATTTGTCATCGAACGACGCCACCACGTGCTGCTGCCCTGAATCCATTTGGGCCTTATACTGTAAGTCACTTTCAGATATACTCAACTAGTTGTATTGAAAATATAATACCACAAACAAGCTCTCCGTCACCGAAGGAATTCGGTCAACCAAATCGCCCCGTCAACCGACCCACACGCGCCCACACACGCCACTCAAATGCTTTGCACGTGAGATCAACACGCTCACGTGCCTCTCACGCGATTGAACCTGCCTCTGACACTAACATCACCTGCTGACGTCACCTGTTGCGACATTCGCTACAATACCCCGCCACGTCATCACCACGCTAGTGCCACATCATCAGCCACATCATTGACACGTCATCAGCCATGCCATCATCCACATCATCAGCCACATCATCAGACACTCAGTTCCACGTCATCTACTGTAACATCCTGAATTTTGACCCATTTTGGGATAAATGAAATGGTTATTTTATCAATGCACTGTTAGTTACGTTTACTCTGAATTGATCCCTCATGAGTTAACTAACCGTTCGATAAGGCAATTAAGGATCGGTACACATACGACTAGTTAATTTAATCAGGGATAGGCCGCTCGACCATAAGGATCAAAGAGGAATAATACTACATTGTTGCAGGCCAATTAGCAAACAGAAATAAATCGATTCGGCAAAAATACGAGGTCGGATTGTGGGTGATTCCGCACGACTTCGATATTAATTGCGAACGACGTTAAACCAATTTCCTTTTGGCCCTGTACTCAATGTGAGCAATTAACCCTCGTGATTACATGACAATCGAGGATCGCCTTGATTTGAATACACGATCGTGGATTGAAAAGCTATCAACCACAGGTCAAACACACGAGAGCTCCTAAACGTCGCCCGAAAGTTAGGTCGTACTAAAGTCGCGATTGATTGATTTTAATCACGAATTTCAATCCAGTATCAAGTATCGAACTTTTAAGGATGTTGAGACTAAATATTGGACATTGTCTCATTGATTCTCAGATTTATCGGTGAGCCCAAATTATTGGAAAATGATTCAATGGGCCGAGTTTTGGAGCTAAATATTTGGGAATTTGTGCTTCAGGAATAAAAAATCAAAATACCCATAGAGGCTTGAATATGATTTGTCTTGTTTTGTCTTGTTCTCTTTTCTTTTGTGTTTTTCTTTTCTCCCCGCACATTTCCCTTTCTCTCTCCCCCTTTTCTTTCTCTTTTCCCCTACGTTTCCTCCCTTGGTCGACAATCCCCACTTGCTCCATCCCATCTTAGACTTGTCAACCCTCTTTTTCTCTCTCTCCGTCAATTTGTCTGACACCCATGTGGGCCCCTCTCTCTCTCTCTTCGGCAGCTTCCCCTGCACGTCGACCCCCTTCCCAGCAGCTTCTTCTTCCTTTCTTCTTCTTCTTCTCTTCCGGCGACGCTTGCTAACTGCTGCTGCTGCATTTTCTTGCTGCCACCCATCACCGCCGCAGCACCGCCGTCCCACTAGCTCGCCGCCCGGTCGCCGGTGAGTCGCCGTTTGCCGGCCTTGGGCCGAACCAGCACCACCCACCTTCTGTCTTCGTCTCCTCCTCCTCTGTCCGCCGTCGCTGCAACGCCAGCCGACCGCCTGGACGCCGGAGCAGCGAGCTACCGCCTCGCCGTTGCTCGGCCACCACCGCCCTTCGCCTGACCACCCCGGGCCGAGCCGTTGCTGCCGCCCCCTCTTTCTTCTTCCTCTCGGTTTTGGCTGAACCAGATCCGGCCGGCTGCCGTCCTTGGCTCCTCCGCCACTTGGCCGTCGTTCACCGTCCGCCCAGACCCCGCCGGAGGCCAACCGACCAGCCAGCCTCCGCCACCCGCGAACCAGCTGCTGCACCGCCTCTCCTTTCCCTCTCTCGGTTCTGTCCAGCTTTCGCCGGAGCCGCCGCTTGGTCGCCGGAGCTGCTGGCCGCCGTCTGGAGTTGCCGGACCGCCCACCAGTCAGCCCCGTGCCGCCACAGTTGCCGGTTCCTCCGTTTCGCAGCTCTTCGTCGCGTGGACAGCCGCCCTCGGCCGCCGAGATCCGGTCCCGGGCCACCTCATCTCGACGCATCGGAAGTTCTCGGGCGTTCCCCTCATCGCCGTCGTCACGCTCGTGTGGTTGGAATCGCTAAACGCGTGAGTTGATTTTCTAAACCTTGTTTAGGGTGCTAAACTCCCTTAGGGTGATTAGTTTAATGTTAAGCATGGTTAATGTTGATGATTGGTGCTTGATTATTATTGAGTAAGCTTGTTTAGTGTTAATCGTGGTTAGCATAGATTAACTGCGGTTAGATTAAATGCAATTGGTTAATCGCGGTTAGATTAAAGTAACCTTGGTTGGGTTAATTAATCGCGGTTGGGTAAATTAACCGTAGTTGGGTTAGATTAATAATCATAGTTAGTATTAATAAATATTATTATTATTTTTGGAATAAAATAATAACTATTTATTAATTTCGGAATAATTATTTATTATTTTCGGAATTAATTAATTAATTATTAATTTCGAAATTGGTTGTTATTATACTTGGGTAATAATAAATTAATTATATTTGGGGATGAATTAATTAATTAGTGGTTGATGATTAATTATTCTTGGATGTTGATTATTGATTGTTGAATAATTATTAATGGAATATTTTCGGAGTAAAGTATTATTTTTGGAAAGTACATTATTAATTAATTGTGCTAGTATCGATTAATTTCGGTGGATTATTATTCGTATTTTCCCCACGTAGATTATATATCGAGTGGATTATTGTTTGTACTTTCCTCACGTGGATCGCATATTGAATACATATATGCTTGTTGTCTTTGATGATCTTGTTTAATATGTACTCGATGGAATAAATTCGTGGATTGCGATTGTGAATTAGGGTTGATGTATTCAGCATATTCGTATGACTATGTGTGAAAGGCATTTGTATTCGTGTGATCACGTGTGAAATATTATCACATTACATGTAGAGCTTCCGGTGAATTAACATGTACAAGCACGAACCATGTCTGCATTGGCTGTTCGGAAAGATAATAAAATGAGCATGATTAATTGGTGTGATTGCGTGGTCACATAAGAGCCTGTCACCCAGTGGGGGATCTGTGGTGGACGAAGTCCGTATTATCAGAATGCCCGGGCGGGGTCTAGATGCGGGTCGCGGTAGAGGCCGAACCTATGCTCCTTATGAATGCCGTCTGGGCGCCAGACGTAGCCGTGCCCAATGCAATGGGACGATGCCCAGTTATGCCGATTGACTACCAACTTGTGTGTTGGAAGGAAATTCTCCCAAAGGTGTTAATAAATGGAAAACGAGCAAGTGCATGGTACATGAGACAACTTGAGAGGTGTTCTGATTATTTGATATACTTGTTGCATTGAGGTGGACATATGATAAACTGTATCATGTAGGTTGCGTGTGGTAAAAATGAGGTAAGGATGCCTGTGATTGCAATTGTTAACTGTTAATAATTGCATATGAGTCTTGGCCTAATTGTGCGTCTGTTAACAGTCGATTGGGTGTTATTTTGTTGTTGAGTTGTTGGCGATAGAGACATTGCACGTTAGGGAGCACTCGAGGCGAGTAGGTCTCCTAACCGAGGCTTAGGATTTTGATTTACTGAAATTTATCTCATCGGTTATTGAATAACCATTTTCAGGTCCGTAGGATGAAGGATCGGCGTGTGTTACGGCTCGTTGCCGTTTTTGAAGGGAGTAGATTAACCCCGACTTGTTGGTTTCATTGGCTCAATAGGAAGATGCCCGTGGCAAGGGCTTGTACTTGTAAATTTCCTAGGGTTAATCAGTAAATAAATAAAGCAGTACTTTTGAATGTGTTCTTGTTGAGTTTTCCTACTATCCCTGCTTTTGTAGTTGACTGGGGATTATGATTCGCTTCCGCATGCGTTTAATCAAAAAATAAAAATAATGGTTGACGACGGATCCTAGGGAGTCACAAATCAAATGACCGCAAGAGAACAGGGGTTGTTGCGGACTCAAGAGTCGGATCGTGACATCTACCATGTCATCAAGGTTTGACCGTTGACCAAAGTTGACCGACCTCTTTTGGAGGTATTTCGACTTGCTGATTCCATTTTTGGCGGTATTTTCTCTTTATTTGTATTCCTAGTACTAGTCTCTTGGTATTTATTACATAAGTCAGTGCATTTTCAATAGAGAAAATGGACGTGCTAATACCCATTCAAACTATGTTGAATGGATTAAATTATATTTTATGGGCTCAAGAAATATCAAGTTTTTTAAGAGGACGCAAACTTTGGCATAGTTTATTATTTAAATATTCTGATACTTTCTCTTACGCTTAGTCTGGTCTTTTTGCCTAGTACTAAACGTGAAAATTTGATTGGAGAGGCAAATAGGGGCCTAGAAGATTTAAATTCAAGACCTCTTGCTTGGATACCATATGAGATTTTGTAAAATCACAACCGAATATTATAAAAGCTTGAGTTGTTAAATGAATGTGTGGTTTATTATTTAAATATTCTAACACTCGAGCTTGAGTGATCATGGCGGTTGTGAGCTTTGAAGTAGATCTAGCCATGGCAAATCGCAAGCTTTGAGCTCAAACAACCATGGAATGCAAGCTTCAAAGCCAAACTGGTCATACAGGCTACAAGTTTTGAGCTCAAATGGCCATGGCCATGATTTTGGAGCTCGAGCAGCCATGGCAGTCATGAGTCTCGAAGCCAGTTTTAGCCATGGTGGCCATAAGCTTCAAGCTCGAGCAGCAATGCTTCGAAGCTTGATGTGGCCATGAATGCCACAAGCTTTGTGTTTATATGGCCATGGCTACGAGCTTTGAAACCAGATTTGGCCATAGCAGCCACAAGCTTCAAGCTGAAGCAGCCATGGTGACTATGAACTTCGAAGCCATATGTGGCAATAGTGGTCGCAGACTTCAAGCTCAAACGACCATGGCCACGAGCTCGAGTGACCATAACGGTTGCAAACTTCGAGCTCAAATGGCCATGGTTGTGAGCTTCGAGTTTAACTGGCCATGGCCACCATATGGCTTTCACTCAATATTCCAATTATTCACATCAGCATAAACCAATTAGAAAAAGTAGCGACATGATAGAAAAATGAACAATGACCCTTTTTAAAAAGTACAAGGATGATTTTGAACGAAAAAAACGGTAGAAGGAGGGTCTTAAATTTCCGGCAAGACTACACGGACAATGGGTGCCATTTCACCTCACATATATACAAATAAAATGCCTATGTGTGAAATGAACTTAGGTAAACAATAAGGGGGGACGAATTGGTTGTTTTAAGATTTTTGAAACATTTTCATGCAAAACAATGTGGAGAGATGAAACAGTTTTTATAGCCAAAATATGCCAAGTATATCATATGAAACGTAAAGAGAATAATGGATGAAATAAACTACAAATCAATTTATAGTGGCTTTAGCCAGCAGGCTCTCAGCTCCTGTTGGTAGGGAGGGGTGGAGACAAGGATGCATTTGCGCTCTGCAAAAAGGTAGGGCATAAATTATAGAGAGAGAGGAGATTAGCAAACAAAAGAAGATCGAAAAGGCAAGACAAGGGCATTGCGCGCCTCACCCAGTCCAAGCAAGGGTTGCGACACGCTAACACCCTCATGCAAATCTAAGCGAGGGAGCTTCAAAGTTTTTTGTCGGATTGTTGGGGACGGAGCAAGCATCAACCATGAGAACTCTTCAAAGGTCAGTCAGATGGCCGACCCCTCTAGTCGACTTGATGGCTTGGGACTATGTCATCATCTGAACGCTTGACGGGTTCAATGACAACCCCTCCATGTACTCACTTTCGACCTATTTTGATTCCAAACAAATGCTCTTTGTTCTCACTTTGCGTCCCTCACCACTCTTTACCGATTCATCCAAAATGGTAATGTTTTTCTTTTCCTATTTTGTCCATTTTTGCATGTTCATTGAATGGGTGGGGTGGTATTGCGGTGGAGGAACGAACGTCGATGGTGTCAAAGAGGAAAAGCAAGAAGAAGTTAAGGATGCATTTATTTTGTGAAAAAATAAATAATTTAGAAAATATTTTCTTAATGACGACAACTTATATCATCTACAATAATAAATAAATAAATAAATAATATCGGACTAATGATCTCAAACAATACAAACGATCAATTTTAGAAAAATATTATTCTAATCATTTTTTTTTACGAAACAAATGAAGCATATGTTTAATCATTCAACTATTACACTTTCTAGAGACCTTTATAATCACCACCCGATGGAACCAAGAGCTTATGAAGCCCTTGTTCCTTACCCTTCTAGCCTATAAAAGGGTAAGTTATACCTATCAATCACTTAATCTCATTAAAAGCTGATGTACTGAAATAGGTCATAGAGATGAAAATTTGGCATTCCGATAGATCGTTGATTATCGTTAGTCTGATATGTTTTTCATCAAGTGAGACTATGGCTCAAACATGTACGTTTTAATTTCCTTGTACATATAAGTTTTGGTGTTTTACAATCATGTATGAATCGAACTCGTTCTTGATTTATTGATTATTTATGTTAAGAAATACTATATGTGGTATCAGAGCTAATCATATATGATTATAGAACCCAATTTTTTTTTTTTTATGAACAAATTTGAAATTTCTTCTCTTGAACCAAATGTTGTCGTTATTTTTCATGAGGACTCTTAGATTGATTGATTTTGAAACCTTAGGGTTTTTATTCTACATGTCAAGATTTTTCCAAACATATATAATTTATATAGTTTCGTTGAGAATTGAGAGAGAATTTCGAATTTGAAATTCTAGGGTTTGTATCTTGAAAAGTTCTAAAATTTGTTAAATTACTTGCAATTGAATGAAGTATGTTATAAATTGTTGCATGGGTATTGTTATATATATGTTTTAGAATTTTTTGGTTGCATTAAGGTGAGTTTTTTGGGCTTAAACTTGAGAAAATTGAATTTCGGCCATGGGTATAAGATCCGAAATTTTTTAAGGTTGAATATTGATGTTTTGTTTGTTAATTCTTTGGTTAATTCACTTTAATCAATTCATAATGATATTAGAAACAAAACCTGCGGAAATTTTTTTATCAAAATCAACCCTAATATGATATTAGAAACAAAATCTTTGAGCTTCGGGTCGAAACCAGGTGGTGTGACCCGATTTGCAGACTTCGGGACCCAGCTAGAGGTTGAAGAAGACCTCTAGTCGGGTCAGGCGATTGTATGGGCTTCAAAATTTTGGGCTGTGGCAAAATTTTCTAGCCCACCTGTTTTTGCCAAGAATATGTGCATGAGCCCATCGGCTGGGCTTATTGAGATTTTGGGCGTGAAGTCCATCTTTTGGGCCTCAAGAAGATTTTGGGTGTGAAGCCTAGATTTTGGGCTTATGGAGCGCCCAACTTCTAGAGTATGGGTAGAAGCCCAGTATCCAGGCCTCAAGGGATTCTAGGCACGGGCTTAGGATTTGGGCCTTCAAGCGATTCTGGGCTTCTTCCAGAAGCCCAGACGGGCTAGAATTTTCTTGCCTGAGCCTATTTGGCCAATTTCGGCCACTAAAAATAATGAAATTAAAAAAAATTGTGGCAAAAATTGTTGTTTGATAATTGCAATATGATCTTGGGAAGCACATGTTATAAAGTGCTTCATATCATTTGATAAATTTTGGGTGTTGATTGAATGGAACATTACAAAAAAATTTTGGAGTTCCTATTAATAAAAATTAGTATATACAATTACCCGCCCAAAGAGGGTTATTGTGTATGTTAATTTGAAAATTGCATAAAGATAAAATTCTTTATTTAAAAGGTGTGGATGTATAATTGAAAAATATTTATCCGCTCAAAGGGGATAAATTTTTGAAAATTATATGTAATTCCCTTATATATTGATATAATATAGATAATTGATGGGGATGTATGACTCAAAAGTTCTATCTTCCTAAAGGGGATAAATTTTTAGAGTTATGTGTAATGTCCATCTATGTTGAGATAATTGAAATGTATAATTTAAAGGTTTTGTTTGCACAAAGCGAATAAGCCCTTGATAATTATATATAATTCTCCTTATCGTCTTTATTTATTGATATTATAAAGATGTATAATTTAAATGATTTGTTTGCCCAAAGGGGATGGATCATTGACAATTATATGTAATTCTCCTTGTTGTTGTTTTACAAGCTTCATGCTGTGGAAAATAATGGTGTATTATACACTCTACCCAAAGAGGAGTTTATAATGTACTGATTATTTTTGTAGAATTGCTTATTGCCTATAATTGATTTTATTACATTATGTGTGACAAACAATTACTTTTGCTATTAACAACAACAATGCAATGATTGAGATGTTAACTGGATCAAATTTCAAGAGATGGAAGTAAGATATAGAGTTTGCTTTGGGAATTGTAGATATGAACTTGGCTCTACGTGATGATGAACCTTCCAAGCCCGATGATCAAAGTAGTGCAGATCAAAAGGCTCATTATACTAGGTGTGAAAAATCCAACCGATTGAGCCTCATTGCTATGAAAAGGTCCATTGTTGAGCATTTTATTAGTAGTTTACTGGAAAATAGGAATGCAAAATAGTTCCTTGAAGCAATGGAAGAACAATATAAAGTCTTAGACAAGGCTGAAGCTGGAAACTTACTGAGTGAGTTAACGAACATGAGATATGATGCTGGTATGGGTGTTAGAGAATTTATACTAAAGATTGTCCATATTCAGTCCAAACTCAAAGTCCATAAAATTGTTCTTTCTGAATATTATATTGTGTATCAAGTCTTAAATGTTCTTCTAGTTAAATTTAGCTAGATTAAGATTACTTGTAATGCTTAGAATGAGACTTGGAGCGTTAATGTCCCGATTACCAAATATGTGACTAAAGAGGAGCAATTAAAGAATGAGAAATATGAGTCCGCCCACTTAATTGCCAATGCCAAGTTGAGTTCCTCTAGAGGAAAATGGAAGCCTAATGATCCAAAGAAAGGTCAAGACTTCAAGAGAGATGGGAATAATGGGAGAAATGGAAAAAAATGATTTCAAGTGTTTTCATTGCAAGAAGCAAGGTCACAAGAGAGCCAATTGCTACAAGTTCAAAGTTTGGCTAAAAAGAATAAAAGAAAGTCACCAAGGTGAGTTGTTGGTTTGTTTTGAATTAAATCTGGTTGATGTTCCACTGGATTTTTGGCGACTTGATTCTGGTAATATTGTTCATGTAACTACTACCTTATAGAGTCATACAAATCTAATGAATCCAAGTCTGAGGGAGTCAAAGCTTAAAGTTGGAAACGATATCGGAGTTGATGTGGAGCGCATAGGCACAGTTATTTTGAATTTAGACTCTGGATTTTAGCTCATTTTGAACAATGCCTTTTATGTTCCTGGTTTTAGGAGAAACTTAATATCTCTTTCTTTACTTGACAAAGTTGGATATTGTCTTTATTTTGCAAATAAAAGAGTGGATTTGAGTTATGATTCAAGAATTATTGGGAATTGTGTTATGTCTTATGGATTATATCGATTATCCTTATCTCCTAATTGACCATATTGTTCCTTTAATGTCGAGAATAATATTGCTAAAAGATCCTTGATTAAAGAGAAATTTTCATTGCTATGGCATAAACGATTAAGGCATATCTCCAAAGAAAGGATAAAACGACTCATCAAGGCTGATATTCTTCCTCATCTTGACTCAGATGATACTGAGACTTGTATTAATTGTGTGATGGGAAAATTGACTAAAATTAAGAAGAAATGTGCTACTCGCAATCAAAATCTATTGGAGATAATTCATACAGATATTAGTGGGCCATACTCAACCACCTTATGCGGAAATAAGTACTTCATCACCTTCATTGATGATTTCTCCCGTTATTGTTATGTTTATATAATTAAGGAGAAGGTTAAGGCTCTTAACATGTTCAAAGTATTCCGCACTGAAATTGAGAAACAATTGGGAAAAATTATCAAAATTATCAGATCTGATCACGGTGGTGAATATTATTGACGATATATTGAGACTCGACAACAAATGGAACCATTTGCTAAATATTTGCAGGACTATGGTATTGTTGCTCAATATACAATGCCTATAAGTCCTGAACAAAATGGTGTAGTTGAACGGCGCAATCGCACACTCATGGAGATGAAACGAAGTATGGTGGGTAGTTCTAATTTATCTGAATACTTATAGGGTGATGCAATTAAAACAACAGCTTATATATTGAACCGTGTACCTAGTAAATCAATGCCAAAAACACCTTTTGAATTGTGGACGGGGAGGAAACCAAGCTTGAATCACTTCCAAGTTTGGGAGTGTCCTGTGGAGGTGAAAATTTATGATCCTTCTAGAAGAAGACTGAACCCAGGACCACTAGATGTTACTTTATTGGATACCCTCACCGTTCCAAAGGATATAGGTTCTATTGTCCTGATCGTGGCACTAGAATCGTTAAGTCTCAAATTGCCAAATTCCTGGAGTTAAACATTGCTAAAGAGAATTATTCTCAATTTTTTGAAAGGGAAGAAACAAACAAAACGGTTTTTATTCTATTACCCATCTTGAATGATGATTTCATGCGAGAGCCTTGTAGAGTGGAAATGCAAGAAGAAGTAGATACTGGAGATATGATGGTAGATTCTCCTATTACAAACGAAATTCCCCAAACGAATGATCCGGCTCCAGAAATGCTTGTGCAGAGATCACAGCAACAAAGAAGACCAGTGCTTCAAAATGATTATCATGTCTATCTTGGAGAAGCTGATTTTAACATTGGACATATAGTTGATTCGGCAACCTTCAAAAAAGCTCTTAATAGTGATCAGGCAAATGAATGGTTAAGAGCGATAAAAGACGAGATGATTTCCATGTCAAATAATCAAGTATGAGAACTTGTTGATTTACCTTATGGGCATAAACCGATTGGCTGCAAATGGGTATTCAAAATCAAGAAAGATAATAAAGGCAACATAGAGAAATTCAAGGCGATGTTAGTCGCAAAAGGGTTCACATAGAGAGAGAGTATTGATTATACTGAAACATTTTCTCCGGTGTCCACTAAAGACTCATTTCGGATAATCATGGCATTGGTGGCTCATTTCGACTTAGAGCTTCATCAAATGGATGTCAAGACAGCTTTTATAAATGGAGATCTAGATGAAGAAGTATATATGTAACAACCTGAAGGGTTTAAAGAAGCTGTAAATGAGCATATGGTGTGCAAACTTCGGAGGTCTATCTATGGTCTCAAACAAGCATAACATCAATGATACTTGAAATTTGACAAAGTTGTGAGATTATTTGACTTTGAAAAAAACAAGTTTGATCAATGCATCTACATGAAAGTAAGTGGGAGTAAATATATTTTATTAGTACTTTATGTAGATGACATTTTACTTGCTAGTAGAGATGGATCTATTGAATGACACAAAAAGTTTTCTGTCTACAAAGTTTGATATGAAAGATCTTAGGGAAGACTCTTTTGTTCTAGGCATTAAAATTCATTGTGACAAATCTAAGAAGGTTCTGGGGTTATCTTAGAAAAGTTATATAGATCGTGTTCTGAAAAGATTTAATACGCAAACCTGCAAGGTTGGTGAAGCTCCTGTTGTAAAAGGAGATAAATTGAGTGTAAAACAATGCTCTAAGAATGATGTTGAAAAGGAAGCAATGAAGAATGTTCCATATGTTAGTGCAGTTGGTAGTCTTATGTATGCACAAGTATGCACCAGACCTGATATTGCTTTTGTTGTGAATATTCTTAGGAGATATCTATCAAATTCAAGTCATGAACATTGGGTTGTAGCTAAGAAAGTGATGAGATATCTACAACGAACAAAATGCTTCATGCTCGTGTATAGTAGAGTAGAGGATTTAAAGGTGATTGGATATTCAGATGCTGATTTTGCTAGTTGTTCGGATGACAGAAAATCAACTTTTGGATATATTTTTATGATGGCCGGAGGTGCTATTTCTTAGAAGAGCACGAAGCAAACCTTGATTACAAACTCTACAATGTATGATGAGTTTGTGGTGTGTTATAGTGCATCAACTCAAGTTGTTTGGCTCATATATTTGATCTCTAAATTGCGAGTTGTGGACTCTATTGTTAGACCTATGGTGATCTACTGTAACAACACTGCAACTATGTTCTATTCTAAGAATGACAAAATCAGCAATGCGTCCAAACACATGGAGATCAAATATTATACTATTAAGAACTTAGTCAAAAATGGAGATATTGTGATCGAGAATATTAGAACTAAGTCCATGTTGGCCGATCCTCTAACAAAAGTTTTACGACCCATTTTATTTAAAGAACATGTAAAGAATATGGGTGTTTTAGAGTCTTTTGATCTCTTTTTGTTAGTGGGAGCTATATAGTTTGTATTTTTGGATATTATAGTTATATACAAACTAATAATGTTTTTATAATGTCTATTAAAGGATTTACTTTTGGTGATCATTATTATTGATTTTAGTGTTATCCTTTCTTCTGCCAATTGAGAAATGGAAATATGAAATAGTATCTTTAAACAAATTTTAATTTAAAAACGACTAGATGTCACTAATTATGAGATCTCATGTTGGATTGTGACATAGTTGTGTAATTTCATGTTTAGAAATTGCGCTAATGCAGTTTCATGTCATTGAGAAATTGCATTGAGGACCAATAAGAAATAGTGTATATTTTTTATCACATGTTGGCACTATTTCTTACTACACTACTAGGCCCATGATCCATAAAAATATAATGCTTATTGTATGTGATTATGGAAAGTCATGTGTTGCGGTATTTTCTTAACATGTTGATCGCCGTAATCCTATACTGAGATTATATAGGATTGGATTGGTCTTGAGAAGTCGTTATTGGAATATTATTTTCAAAATTGTGGCCACATAAAACAAATTTTCAGTTATTAACCGAGAGTGTCGGTTTCAAAATAAAATCGTTTTAAGAAATAAAACAAATTAATTAATGTAGCCCAAGTGGGAGAATATTGGAAATTTCCTATAATGGGCTTACATTAATTAATTAATTTTCTATTTTAAATAATCGGGTTAATGGATATTCCAATATATGTTAAACCCTTAAGTGATATTATTGAATTGTGTTATGTCATCTATTAATAACGGGCCTAGTTGAGCAGCAAAGTGTAGGCAATTGTGTTTAACTAAAGCCCGTAATGGAAGAGGCCTAGTTGACATGCTATTGATTAAGGTTTGCTAAGTCCCCTCTCTAGCTTATAAAATGGTAGGTTATACCTATCAATCGCTTAATCCTATTAAAAGCTGACATATTGAAATAGGTCATAGAGATGAAAATCTAGCATTCCGATAGATCGCTGATTATCATTAGTTTGATATGTTTTTCATCAAATAAGGCTATAGCTCAAACATGTACGTTTTAATTCCATTGTACATATAAGTTTTGGTGTTTTACAATCATGTGTGGATCGAACTCGTTCTTGATTTATTGATTGTTTATGTTGAGAAATACTACAGTTTTTGGTCAGGATTTATGGGGAGGTGGTAATATCGAAGCACTAGATTGATAAGGCAAACGCCTCAACCTCTATTCACATGAAGGAAAAGAAAAAGGAGAAAAAAATTTTTTTAGAAAATTCAAAAAAATTGCAAAATCGATCCACATAAGCTGTTGGCCATGCAACTGCGCCATGTAATATGGTTAGCATTGATTGGATTGACACATCAACAATTTTCACCCAAAATTTGAAAAATTAAGTATATTGGAAAAAAAATTGTTATAAGGTTGAGGACTACATGTGCCATATCGAAAGTTTAGAACTAAATTGACCGACGTATAATAAGTTATCACTTTTTGAACTATTTTAGTGTCTAACGACATAGCTAGAATCAACTAATGCAATACTTGAAACTTTTAGGAGCATTTACAAATGAAATTGCCTCTTCAAGAGGAATTGTAGCTCACTTTGCAAGTAAATTAATTTCACCTACACTACAAGCATTCTGTACAATAATTACATCAGCACTCTTATAGAATTACGAGCAGATATAGTTTTTCATAGAATAAGCAAAGAAGTAAAAAAAAAAAAAAAGCTTTGAGACTGTTTTGATCAACTAGGCCAACCTTCAACAACCACTTTGGTGCAATATATAGCCTTTCAACCTTGATCAACACGTTGGAGTCTTTATATAGGCCATGTAGCAAATTGCCAATGCTCTTGGGATCCAAGGTTTTGTTTGACAGGTGCAATAGCTACGTGTTTGGGCCAATTCTAGGATTTTGTTTAAAATAGGAGATGGACTCGTCACCAATTAATTTAAAAAAACTAAGTTGATTGGAAACTAGATGTACGTGTAAAAGCATTGGTCATTTGCAAAAACCAAAGAAACTTGCAGTCATTTGGGAGTTCATTTACGTGTGGGAAGGGTTAGACACTGCACAATGCTCTTTCGGTGCCACATTTTCCAATGATGTCCTTTAAATACAATGCGCAAATAATTACAAACATTACCAATGCAACTTTTGATTTTTTTGAAGATGTAATCAAGGAAATTCTTTTGTCACTTTATGTCCCAGCATAGATAATAAGGATCTTTGAGAGCTAAAAAATGTTTTTAGGGAGAGCAATTATAATATTTTTGAAAGTATAATAGAAAATCATGATATCCGTGGGGCCTTTGTTCACAAACGGGGGGGTTTGAGTTTGCCCGGACCGATTCTCACGGCATTTCAATCTATGGGTTGGGTTCATGCAACGGATTTTCCAATGCAAATATTTTAACAAACAAAATAACTGCCCAAAGAAACTATGATAATTATTTATTGAAGTGGAATAATAACTGCAAAATCACATTTTTATATTTTCTTCAAGGCGTAATTTAGGCATTATGACGATTCATTTATTCATGAAAAGCCTAATTTTAAACCAGTAGAGTAACAACTAATTTATATATTAATTCAAGCCTAGCTCCAACAACATAATTATATCAATTTTATTTAAGGGGGTTTAGAACACTTATCTATTGCCTGAACAAATTTTTTTTCATACACACCAAGGATCGCCAATTTTTGCGCGCTTGACCTCTCATCGGAATTTTTTTTATAAAACAACATCAAGTTAGTTATTTTAATTTGAGTGAATAAATAGAAAGAGAGAGTTTTGAAATGCATTACCTTCGTTGAAATGATCAAACGAAGTAGGAAAATTTCGAAAACAAAGGGGTATGATGCACTTCATAAGGGGAATGATGCATAACATAAGGCAAATGTGGCGAAAGGCCTAAAAATGATGGAGGCTTCATAGGTGTGGAACGGGGCTTCAAAAGCCTAGCTTCACGTGGCCCTACACCATTTGGGCCTAGTCATGCGATACGCGGCCAAGGTACACCAGGCTAGTGTGCAACTAGGCTTGGTGGGGCTTTAGCTCACGTGTGGATTGTTGCCGTTCCATCATCGGGCTGACGTTGGAAGCAACATTTGGCAACTGCCAGCAGTGGCGAAGGCAGGGGATGACATCATTATTCTTTTCTTTTTTTTTCAAAAAATTTGACCAAATTTGATCAATTATAACTTTTCAATCAACCTTTGGAAAAGTAAAATGGGCTCCCATTTTCTACTTAACTCCTAATTAATTCATAAAAGATTAGTGATGAATCTTAATCAAATGAAATAATTAATAGAAATCAAGTTAACATCGATCGTGCCAAGAGCAAGTGTCACCTTGCAAGAAGGACCATTTGCGCTTGCTTGGTAACCCAGGAACTTCCTCTAGGATCTCACCTTGGAAGGGTCGTAACACAGAATTTCTGTTTTTTCTCATGAAATTACACATGATGAATAGAAAAAAACAAAAGAAGAAAAAATGATTAAGCTGAATCAAACCACAAAACATGGTTTGGCTTGGTTTGATATTGATTATAATACAATTTACTTTGGTTTCACTCTTCTTCAAACCAATTGTTGAAAATAAAACAAGCAATCTTATAAAATATACAAAAATAAAGAAATGAATCGGACATCAAATTTACATAGTTCAGTCATGTGACCTACGTCTATGAGGAAATAAGCATATGATTTCATTATAGATGAAACAATATAATAGAGATTATAATCATACTCAAGTCACTCACGTACTCTTGATATTTTTCATCCCTCAAAGACAACTAATAAGTCTTTCTTCAATCTTCGCAATTTCTCTCGAAATAATCTCTTAAATCTCATAAAAGAATGACATGAATGTTAACACAAAATTTAATCAACTTCATTTTATGTAATTTCACAAAGAAAACCTTTCCAAACCAACCCCTAAGAGGAAATTTTCAATCTCCTCTGTGCAATCCTCGGAGCTCTCATTAAGAGCTCTTCCTCTTCGTATTTAAAGAGAAAATTCACTAGAAGCAAATAAAGAAGATGAAAGGAAACAATTAGTGCTATCTTTAAAAGACCTCATTATTGCAACTTTCTTCGTCTCGTGCCTTTCCCTTTCGTCCCACGTCAGCGGTAGCCATCATCAATCTCTCTTTTCCCTTTATTAAGCTGACCAAAGTCGTCCCTTATGGTCAAGACTAGCACGTTCTCTCTTTCTTTCCACGCTCAAAGCAACACCATGATGGGATGGCATCACGGCCATGGACAGGGCATCATTGCATTTCCGCTGACTACTCTCAAGCAGAGGACGAGTGTCAATTATTCTCTTCTGGTCTTAGTTTGATCTGGCTCCAGTGCAATATATATTTCAACATTTAAGGTGAAGACCAAAATAAATATTTAATAGTGAGTGTTGGGGAAATTACCTTTATATTTGGATAGAACAATGAAGTTAATATGAGTTCGAAACAATAGAATAATCATATTGGATTTTGAGACGTGATATCATTTTCTTTAAAGATTTATTTGCCCCACAAAATTGCTAACGGTCACCGGCAAATTTCCTTCAGGATACAACAAATTCTTAAATGAGAATACTAGATAGCAATTCTATTATATCTCTAGGGTCTCTCTAGGAAACAATTAGAAACAATGACTGTAGTTTTGAAAAAAGATGACTCGAAAAATAATAATGATACTTCCTTTATGGTTTTTCAAAAACTGATATCTATAGGAATATAGGTAACTCTTCGTGAAGGATTACAAAAATTAATAAAAACATCTCTAAAGAAGTTATATTTGAACAGGTACGAACTCTAAGATAACTGTCGGAAGGAAAATAAAATTCGAAATAAATAAATAATAAATAACCATAACTTCTTCATGAACAGTCGCATTGTTTGAATATAATATTATGGTTAATTTTTTAAATCCGAATTTTTTCAATAAATAAAAATGAATGATTATTGGTTAGTGTCAAATCTCGTCCACGTGCGCACTTACATTTTTTCGATCTGGGACTAGACACCTCTTAGTTTGTTTTACAAACAAATTACCAACAGCAAATCCAATCTTATTAGTATGAAGGAAATTTTCTTATGTCATAATAAGAAGCGATTCTATAAGAATATTTTGCTATTATGTAATCATATAAAAGTATGATTTTATACCACCCACTTTAGGGTGGCGTTCCAATCTTTTAGTATGAAGTTGAAAATTTTTTAGTTATCATAGTCCATGTGTCATAATAAGAAGCGATTCTTTAAGAATATTTTGCTCAAAATTATGTAATAATATAAAAGTATGATTTTATCTACATAATATGTTTAACTATAGATATAGTTATACAATAATTGGAAATGATTTAAAAGCTGGAAAATTAGATTTTTTTTAATTCAAAATTTCAAAAAAGCACCTAGAAGAAACTCGAAAGAAATTGCGTGTTTGAAAAGGTACACCCCCATAATTGTCCTCCTCCTCATTTTTTATGAAAAGGTACACCTCCATAATTGTCCTTCTCACTCATAAAAGGTACACCCCATTTTTTCTGAAAAGCCAATCCTCATTTTTCTATAGCCATCAACTTTTTTTACTATAAAATAAAAGCTACAGCTGATGTGAAGTTGCTTGTCCTTCAATCAAATCCCGTGAGTCATGCAATACAAAGGTCCAAAATGGAGAAAATCATGTCTCTCGCCGAAAGTGGCATCGGATTTTGAGCATTCAAATCAAGAATTTCATCGTCTATATCTTACAATCAATAGCCTTTTCTCCTTTTCCACTGTAATTCTTCTTTTGTAAATTTTTGAAGGAGAATGATTTGGTGGAGAAGCTTTTAACATTAAGAACGTAATAAAGTGTAATGTTATTGTTTCTAAAATGTGCAATAAAAAAAGAACGGCTGAAATTTGACAAGCTCTAATATATGTAAATAGTTTGTCAATATGCAAATTTGTCACCTTTTTCTCAATTGAAATTGTTTGACTTTGTGGCAGCTATGGAATCTTATGAAATCGGTTGTTAATGAGAGATTGTGATTAAGCTCAAGACAAGACAAAGGCAAGTGATCAAAGATTTAGTTGGAATGGAGGATTGAATAGTAGCCATAAACAATTTATTATATATTGATTATGGGGGTGTATGGATCATTAGAATCTACGGGACAGGCAGCATTAGTGAAACAACACCCCCAAGGTTATCTTCAATCAGTTATATCCTCACTTTGGAAAAAATCGCAGCTTTTTTGATGGCATGAGTGAAATGCCAAAAACCAAGGGCTTACTATAGCTGCAGGAAAAATTATTGTCCAATATCTCTTATTATAGAGTGACTCGTGACATTAATAGTATTGATAGATGCTAATTGTAATGGATGATGTCGGTGAGGGAAACCATATCCAAAAATTAATCAAAGTGAATTTTGTTTATCCTAGTACTAGGGTACTTGTTGCCACTCGGGACAAGAGTGTTACAAATATTAGGGGACTTGAGTATAAATTCAAGGATTATGACTTGGTGGGTTGAGCGATGAAGATGCACTTAACTTTTTTGTAAGCATGCCTTCAATTAAATGTAAAAGAAAGTAAAAGAGAGAAAATGGGAATTTGTATAGATATATTCATCCACCATTGATATTCGTATAGCGTGGGTTAGTTTCATTGTAATTCACAGCATTATGTCTCGTTAGTTTTCTTTCTTTTCTGGTGTGCACTAACTCGTTCTCGCAAGAATTTTGAATTTTAAGGTTAAAATTCCAATTGACCAAAAAAAAAAAAAAATCCAAATGAACACAGTGCAAATTTTCATAAAAATCTGGGTTTATATTACATATTATTTTGACATATAGATTCTAGTTCAAATTTGTTTCAGCACATTGTACATGTTCAGTTTAATTTCATTTCAATAAAATATATATATAAATAAAGAAGGGGAAAATGCAAGAAATAAACAAATAAAAAGATCAACTGCATTTTCATTAAAAAAAATATACATTCATTTGGGAGTGAATTTTAGGAATTATGCAAATTCATTAACAGATTTTGTTTTCTTAACATTGTATTGTATTGCACTCTAGATTGCGTTTAGTAGATTTGACTTCTAGATATAATAGTTCATTTTAGTAAAGTAGTTTATATTGTAGATATTCATGAAGTATCATTTATTTACTTTCTGGTTGTGAGCCATAGTATATTTTGGAAATTTTACATTGAGTTTCTATCTGTAGCTCAAGGGGTCCTGTCCAGGAAATTAATAACAAGGCCTCGAGTTCTTTATTGTCCTACCTTTTATTTGCTCAATTTGTCTTGGTATTACTGGATTTCATATGTATTTGCTTGAGTGAATTTATGCATGATCGCCTACATTGCTCAACAATGAGAATGAAATGGGTAACTAAGATTGGGAAAATTGCATGAATAGTTTTTTTCATAAAAAGAGAAAATATAACAAATTGCGTGTTAAATATATCTATATTAATCAATTCCCGAACCCACAAATCTCTAGTTTGCATAAGTAAGATGGGCTTCTGCATTTTACCTAAGTCCTTATCAGTTCATATAAAATTAGTGGTGACTTTTAATCAAATGATATAATTAATGGAAACTAAGTTGAGATCAATCATGCGAAGAGCAAGTGTCACTTTGCAAGATGGACCATTTGTGCTTACTTGGTAATCTAGCAACTTCCTCGGGGATCTCACATTGAAAGGGTCGCGACATGGAATTTGGTTTTTTCTCATGAAATTAAAAATGATGAAGAGATAAAGTAAAAGAAGAAAGAAGGATTAAGCCGAAAAAAATGATTTGGCTTGATTTGATCTTGACTATAATATGGTTTAATTTGGCTTCATTTTTCTTCAAAACATATTTATTGTTGAAAGTAAAATAAACGATCGAATAAAATACACAAAATAAGGAAGTTAACCGGATACCAAATTCATATGATTTGGTCATGTGACTTATATCTATGAAGAAATGAGCACACAATTCCATTATAGATAAAATGATACAATAGATATTTTCAAGTCACTTATATGCTTTTGATGTTTTTCATTTCTTAAATTCAACTAATTATTCTGTCTTTAACTCTTATAATTTCTCTCAAAATAATTTTTCAATCTCATACAAGAATGACATGAATATTAACATAAGATTTAATCCGCTTCATTTTGTGTAATTTCACGAAGAAAACCTTTCTGAATCAGAATCCCTAAGAGGAAATTTTCAATCTCCTCTGTGCAGTCCTTGAAGCTCTCATCTCTTTGAAAATAAAGAGGAAATTCACTAAAAGCAAATAAAGAAGAAGAAAGGAAACAATGAGTGGCCATCGTCAAATGACACCATTATTGCAACTTTCTTCGTTGTTTTCCTTGCCCTCTTGTCCCATCATCAATCTGTCTTTTCCCTTTCTTCAGCTAAGCAAAGCTGTCTCTTATGGTCCAGACCATCATGGTCTCCCTTTCTTTCCACTTTCCAAGCAACACCGTGATAGGATGGTATCATTGCCATGGACAGGCCATCATTTCATTTCCTCTCCCCACTCTTGACTAGAGGTTGAGCGTCCATAATTCTCGTCCAATCTAATTTGATCTGGCGCCGGCCGGAGATAAATTTCCACATTTATATAATTTGGTTTGGCTGATGGCACCGCTACACCATGCTCACATTCTATTAGTTCTCAATAAGGAAATTAGTGTAGTAAAAGATTTTCTTTTTAATATAAAGATGCGTTTGTGAAAGTATTTGAATGGTTAAAGGTAATTAATTATGATAAAAGATACGTCTTTAACGCTAAGAGATCAAATAAATATTTCATAGCGGGCAGTAAATATTTGCTTAGGTAGTGCTTAGATGGAGCATTTTTTTATTTTTTTTTTTGGTAGTGAATGCAGCAAATCCAATCTCAATATAATGAAGGAAAATCTTCTAATTATCTGGAGTCCCATATGTCATAATATGAGGGATTCTTTAAGAATATTTTGTTATTATGCATTTATATGATAAATTGTGATTTTATCTATATAAATATGTTTAATCATAGATATAGCTATAGAATAATTATAAATGATTTAAACATTTGGAAATCAGATTTTATTTAATTCAAAAGTTCGAAGGCACCAAGAACAAACTCAAAAGAAATTGGGCGTGTGAAAACGTACACCTTTTCGTAATTGTCACGCGTCTCATTTTTTCTAAAGCCATCAACTTTATTGACTATAACTTAAAAGTTGCAGCTGTTGTGAAGTTGCCTATCTCTAACTTTCAATTTAATTTGTGTGAAGTTTCCTATTTGTAACTTTAAATTTAATTCTATGAGTCACCTAGTACAAATGTCTAAATTGATATCTCTCATGAGTGAAAGTGGCATCAGACTTTTGCACATTCAAATCTAGAATTTCATCATATATCCCCTTTTCTCCTTTTCCAATGAAATACACTTGTTCTTCTTTTGTCAATTCCAAAGGAGGATGATCTTGTGGAGAAGCTTTTCACATTAAGGATGTGTTTATTTCACGAAAAATACTTTAAAAAAAAAAGCATTTTTCTCATTTTTCAGAAAAATGATCAAAAGAAAATATTTTTCTAGTCAATATAAAAAATTTCTTAAATTTAAAAAATGATTTTCCCTTTGAAATAATTGGAAAACGATTTCCGAATATATTGGTTAACAAATGATTGCTCTTATAAAGATGTATTTTTAAAAAAATGAATTTCTAATTATATTTTTATTTAAAAAATCGATTTTTTTATTTTTTCCTTAAAATCAAATTTATTTTCATTTTCTTTCTTTCTTTTTCTTCCTTTCTTTCTTTTCTTCTTCTCTGCCTTTCGCCGGCCACCACCGCAGCTGACAAGCTCACGACCTCCGACGGTGAGGCTCGAGCTCGCCCGAGGTCGGCAAGTATCGTGCCTTGCCAGATCGGGCGAGCTCGCAACCTCCGGCGGCAAGCCACCCAGATTGGGTGAGCTCGTGACCTCCGATGGCGAACCTCGCCAGATTGGATGAGCTCGCGGCATTTGGCTGTGAGTGGGCGAGGCTCGAGCCTTGCCGCCAAAGGCCATGACCTTGCTCGAGGCCGGCGACCTCGCAGCCCCTCGCAGCAAGCCTCGAGCCCCGCTAGATCGGGTGAGCTAGCAGCATCTGCGGTGGGCTCGAGCTCGCCCCTTGCGAGCCAGCCGCGGAGGAACCGATGGAGGAAGCAAACGGAAATGGCTCGTGAGGCAGCAGAGGAACGGGCAGAGGAAGCAGACCGAGATGGTGGAGAAGAAGAAGGTAAAAAGAAAAAAAAAAAAAAAAACAGAAAAGAAAAAATAATATTTGATTTAAAATAAAAATAATTAAAAGTAGAAATAAATAATAAATATAATTTTTTTTAAAAAGCCGAGATAAAATCATTAGATTAAAATCATTTTCTATTAATATCTAAACAACAAAAAACATTTTTGATCATATAACACCAAACAAAGAAAACCTAACTGTTTTTCTGAAAAATGCTTTACCGGAAAGCATTTCCTAGATCATTTAGTTTTCTATGAAACAAATGCATCCTGAGAATTTAATAAAAAATTTCCCATTAGTGAATGTAATGTTTTTGTTTCTAAAATGTGCAATCCAAAAAGAACAACTGAAATTTGATAAATAATAGTTGCACATTCAAAGTGAATCAAGGCAGATTTGAGCTTTGATGTACGTGAACGGTTTGTCAACATGCAAATTTATTACATTTTCTCAATTGAAATTGTCCGACTTTGTGGCAACTATGGGAATCTTATCAAGTCAATTGTTAATGAGATTGTGGTTAGGCTCAAGACAAGACAAAGACAAGTGATCAAAGATTTAGGTGGAATGAAGGATTGAATAGTAGCCATAAACAATTTATCGGACATCGGTTTTGGTGGTGTGTGGTTCGCTAGAATCTATGAGAAGGGCAGCATTGGTAAAATGGCACCCCCCAAAGTTATCTTCAACTAGCTGTATCCTCGCTTTGGGAAAACTGCAGTTTTCCAGATGATGGGAGGGAAACACCAAAAACCAAGGGCTTAGTCTAGTCACAAGAAAAATTATTGTCCAATATCTCTTATTCTAGAGGGACTCGTGACATCGATAGCATTGATAGATGCTAATTGTAATGGATGATGTCGATGAGGGCAACCATATCCAAAAACTAATAGGAGTGAATTTTTTGGTATCTTGGTACTACTTGTTGCCACTTAGAATATCAGGGGACTTAAGTATGAATTCAAGGATCATGAATTGGTGAATTGAGCGACGAGGATGCACTTAACTGTTTTTGCAGGCATACTTTAAGTTAAATGTAAAAAAGCAGAAGAGAGAAAATGGATGATATGTATGGGTGGATTCATCCACCGTTGATTTTCACGTAGTGTGGATTAGCTCGCTGTAATTCATAGCACTGTGTCGCTTTAGTTTTCATTATTTTATGGTGTGCAGTGACTTGTTCTCGGAAAAATTTTAAGGTTAAAATTTCAAGTGAAAGTTTTGAGAAAAAAAATTCCAAGTGAATGTAGTGCAAATTTTCATGAAAATCCGGTTTTATATTACATATTATTTAGGCATATAGATTCTAGTTTAAATTTGTTTCAACACTTAGTGAATTTTTAGTTTAATTTCATTTCACTATAATAGAAGGGGGAAATACGATAAAAATTAAAATTAAAAAGATAAACTGCATTTTCCTAAAAAAAAGTACATCTGGGAGTGTATTTTAGGAATTATGCATATTCATAAACAGATTTGATTTGTTAACATTGCATTGCACTTTAGATTCCATTAAGTAGATTTTACTTCCATAGATATAATAGCCAATAGGTCATTCTAGGAAAGTAGTTTATATATTAGATATTCATGAAGTATCATTTATTTACTTTCCGGTTTTGAGCCATACTTTATTTGGGAAATGTTACATTGAGTTTCTAATCTATACCTCAAGGGGTCCCGTCTAGGAAGTTAATAACAAGACATTGTATTGATTTTTTTACCCAACACAGCTCGAGTTCTTTATTTTCCTACCTTTTATTTGCTCTATCTGTTTCAATATTATCAGATTTTATATGTGTTTGCTTGAGTGAATTTATGCAAGATTACCTGCCATGCTCAACATTGAGAATCAAATGAGTTTAAGATTGGGAAGACAGCATGAATAATTATTTTCATAAAAGAGAAAAGAAAACCAAATTGAGCGTTAGATATATCCAACCTAGTTAAGTTCCCGGACTCACAAATCCCTGATTTACAAAAGTAAGTTGGGCTCCTGCATTTTACTTGCCTCCTAATCACTTCATAAAAAACTAGTTGTGACTCTTATTCAAATAACCGAGTTGAGATCAATCATGCCAAGAGCAAGTGTCGCCTTGCAAGAGGGACCATTTGCACTTGCTTGGTGATCCAACACCTTCCTTGTCAATCTCGTTTCGGAAGGGTTGCGACATAGAATTTGCTTTTTTTTTTCTCATGAAATTATAAATGATGAAGAGATAAAATGAAAGAAGAAAGAACGATTAAGCCGAATCAATATGCAAAAAATGGTTTGCTTGGTTTGATCTCGACTATAATATGGTTTAGTTTAGTTTCACTTTTCTTCGAACCATATTTATTGTTGAAAATAAAACAAGTGATCAAATAAAATACACAAAATAAGGAAATTAATTTGACAATAAATTTAAGTGATTTGGTCATGACTTGCGTCTACGAGAAAATGAGCACACAATTCCATCGTAGATGAAATGATGCAATGGATATTACAATTATACTCGAGTGACTTAGATACTCTTGGTGTTTACCATCCCTCAAATATAATTAATCACTCTATTTTTACACAAGATTTAATCTGCTTCAGTTTGTGTAATTTCACGAAGGAAACCTTTCCAAATCAAACCCTCAAGATCAAATTGTCAATCTCCTGGGTGCAGTCCTCGGTGTTCTCATCTCTTTGAATTTAAAGAGAAGTTCACTACAAGCAAATAAAGTGGAAGAAATGAAACAATGAAGGTGTGTTTGGTAACATTTCTACTCTTAGGAATAATTTTTTTTGAGAAATAGTTCTTTTTTATTTCTACTCCTAGAACAATTTCTAAGTAAAACAAGGGGTTGGTAACTATATAAATTTTTTATTCTCGGAATAGAAAAAGAATAGAAATGCGTTTAGTACCAACAACAAAATTTTATTTCTTTTTTCCCCGATGGTCACTGATCGTTGGCCTTTGAATCATCGACACCCAGTGAAGGGCGGCGGTGAGAGGTTGGCGACTAGTGACTGGCGGCCACGAGCAAGCGATGGTGGTAGTTGACTACGGGCGGCGAGTGGTGCCAAGAAATAAGTTTCTAGAAATTGTTCATAGGAACAAAAAGCTATTTTTTCTACTTCTCATTTCTACTTCAAATCTATTTTCAAGAACAATTTTTTATTCCGGAGAATAAAAAAATCAATTGTCATTACTGGATGGATTTCTATTTTTTTTCTATTTTAAGGAGTAAAAAAAAATTAGAAGGATTCCAAACACATCCTGAGTGGCCATCGTCAAATTATTGCAGCATTCTTTATCGTTTTCCTTGCCCTTTTGTCCCATCATCAATCTCCCTTTCCCCTTTCTTTAGCTAAGCAAAGCCATCTCTTATGGTCAAGACCGTCATGGTCTCCCTTTCTTTCCACGCTAAAAGCCACACCATGATGGGATGGTATCATTGCCATAGGCCATCATTTCATGTCCTCTCCCCACTCTTGAGAGGTCGGGCGTCCATAATTCTCGTCCGGTCTGATTTGATCCGGCTTCGGCTGGAGATATATTTCCACATGTATATAATTTGGTTTGGCTGATGGCACCAGCTACATCATGCTGACATTCTATTAGTTCTCAATAAAGAAATAAGTGTTGTAAAAGATTTGCTTTATATTATAATGGCGCTTTTATGACAATATTTGAGTGGTTAAAGATAATCAATCATGATAAAAGATAAGTCTTTAAGGCGAAGAGATTAAACAAATAATAGTAAGTATATGCTTAGGTAGTGCTTAGGTGGAGCAAATCCAATCTCAATAATATGAAGGAAAATCTTCTAATTATCCATAGTTCCATGTGTCACAATGAGAGGGATTCTTTATGAATATTTTTTATTATGCATTTATATAGATAAATTGTGATTTTATCTATATAAATATGTTTAACCATAGATATAACTATAAAATAATTATAAATTATTTAAATGTTTGAAAATCAGATTTTATTTAATTAAAAAGTTCAAAGGCACCGAAGAGAAACTCAAGAGAAACCGGGCATGTGAAAATGTACACCTTCATAATTGTTTGCATCTGATTTTTTCTAAAGCTATCAACTATACTGGCTATAATTAAAGGCTGCAGTTGCTATGAAGTTGCCCATCCGTAACTTTCAATCTAATCCCGTGAGTCACGCAATACAAACATCCAAAATGATGTCTCTCACTAACGAAAGTGGCATTGGACTTCGGGCGGTCAATCTAGAATTTCATTGTATATCCTTTTCTCATTTTCTAATGAAACATGCTTGTTCTTCTTTTGTAAATTTCCGAAGGAGGATGATCTTGTGGAGAAGCTTTTCAAATTAAGAATGTAATAAAACTCTTCCCATTAATGAATGTAATATTATTGCTTTTAAAATATGCAATCCAAAAGAAAGACTGAAATTTCACAAACAACAATTGTGGATTGAAATAAATCAAGGTAAATTTGAGCTTTGATATATGTAAATGGTTTGTCAACATGCAAATTTTTATATTTTCTCAATTGAAACTGTTTGACTTTGTGGCAGCAATGGAAATCTTATCAAGTCAATTTGTTAATGAGACTGCGGTTAGGCTCAAGACAAGATAGAGACAAATGACCGAAGATTTAGTTGGAATGGAGGATTGAATAGTAGCCATGAACAATTTATTAGACATCAGTTCGATGGTATGTGGTTCACTAGGATCTACATGATGGGCAGCATTGGTAAAACAGCACACCCCCCAACCCCAGGGTTATTTTCAACCAGCTATATCCTTGCTTTTGGAAAAACTGCAACTTGCTTGATGACGTGAGGGAAATGCCAAAAACCAAGGGCTTAGGCCAATTGCATGAAAAATTATTGTCCGATGTCTCTTATTCTAGAGTGACTCGTGACATTGATAGTATTGGTAGGATGATATTGATGAGGGCAATCATATCCCATGTGTCCTTAAGGAAAAATTGTGTTGTTATCCATTTATATAGATAAATTGTGGTTTTATCTATATAAATATGTTTAACCGTAGATATAGCTATAGACTAATTATAAATGATTTAAATGTTTTAAAATCAGATTTTATTTAATTCAAAATTTCCAAGGCACCAAGAGGAAATTTGAAAGTAATTGGGCGTGTGAAATGGCACACCTCCATAATTGTCCTCCATCTCATTTTTCTATAGCCATCAACTTTATTGACTATAAATTGAAAGCTGCAATTGCTATGAAGTTGTCTATTAGTAACTTTCAATTTAATCATGTGAATCACGCAAAACAAACATCCAAAACGATGTCTCTCACTAACGAAAGTGACATGTCGCTGTCATCCGCCGCGGCTCGTCCCTTGAACGAGGTAGGTCTCCCTGAACCTCAGTCGTTCTATTCTTCGGGAGAATACCGGCCAGAGCTCGCGGCCGACCGGCTCACGCAAGCTCCAGCCCTCGTCGTCCTTGCATTTCGCTTCCATTTTCCTTGTATTACATGTCCGAAGACCCCAAGAGCATGTTCGAGGCTCGGTTGAGCCGGAAACCTTTGTTTTCGGTAGTGCCCGTTAACTTTTCGATGGAATGCCTCAATGAGGAAACCGAACCAAACCCTCGACCGGAGCTCGGCTCTCTGTTTCTTTTGCGTCGTTCAGGGTTATACCGCTGTCATGCACCGTCTCAGTCATTTTCCTAGCTTTTCGATAGGTTCCGCGCGTTTGGTTAGGCCGAGGTGCGTACCTCGCCGGAGCCAACCCGGCGGCCCTCGAACACCGGCCTGCTAGTGGCTGGCGATGCTCGGCGTCGGTCGGACGGAACGACCGACGCCGGACGGTGACATGGCGACTCCTCAAAAGCCGGCACGGGCTCGTCGTGCGTGGAGGCGGGCCGGCGAAGAAGCTGCAGGAGCTTCGGTCAAGCGTGCATGGGGAGCATGTAGATGAAGACGTCGAGGAAGAAGACCAGAGGAGGGGAGAAATCTGCATGCAGAAAAGGACAAAAAGAATGAATAAAAAACAAAAACAAAAAAACAAAACAAAACAAAAGGGCCAAAAACGAAAATAGAAATAGAAAATGGCTGAGAGCTTTTTGAGCGGGCCTGGGCCCGCGCCAGATGTAGGGGGAACGGCTGGGCCATGAACAAATGGGAATGGGCTGAATTTTTGTGAGCCAATTAGGGTTAATTCCGTGTGGGCCTTTTGTTGTTTTTGCTTTTTTTTAGTAGGTTTAGGGCCGGCCCAGTCTATTGTGGCCCAACCCGGACCGACAGGATCAGTTTAGTAGGGCCGGGCCTTTTGACCCGATCCGAATTATTTCTTATAAAAAAATATAAATCGGGCTTCGGGCATTAAAATCAAGAATTTCATCATTTCTTATAATAAACATCAATTTTTTTTCCTTTTCTAATGTAATGCATTTTTTCTTCTTTTGTAAATTTCTGAAGGAGGATGATGCGGTGTAGAAGCTTTCCACGTTAAGAATATAGTAAAAGCTCTTCCCATTAATGAAAGTAATGTTATTATTGCTAAAATGTCCAATCTAAAAGAATGGCTGAAATTTGATGAACAATATGCCGCGCACTCAAAGTAACGCACTTAAAACTTTCTCAGAGGCATGCCTTGGACAACTCTCCTTTGGCTAATTACTACACTCTTTCAAAAGGTAGTGTCTGTATCGCATATGGCCTACCTTTAGCTCTTGAAGCAGTAAGTTTGAAAACTAAGGGCACACATGGTAAAATTTCTATTCTAAAAATTAATTTTTGATTAGAAATTAATTTTTCTTTTTCTATTTCCCGGATGAATTTCTAAAACAAAATAGGCATTTGATAATGATATAAAATTTCTGTTTCCGGAATAAAAATTATTTTGACAATATTATAAAATTTCAACAACTGACAACCGGCGGGCAACTGGTGCCCAACAACCGACGGTGGTGGGCAATCAAGCAATGGTCGGTGGCGGTGAGAGCAATAGATGAGTGACTAGCAAGAGATAAAGAGAGCGAGTAATGAGATGGGTTTTTATTTCTCACTTTTATTCCAAAAATTGTTTCTCACTTTTTTCTAAAATAGAGAAGTAAAAAATTTCAACTTCTGATTTTTGTTCCAAATCTATTTCTGGAGTAAAAATTTGTTCCAAAAATAAAAAAATGAAATTGCGTTACCAAATGGATCTCTATTCCAAACTTATTTCTTGGAAGCAGAAAAATAGAGAAACAGAAAAGTAAAAATGATTTCATGTGCATCCTAATTATCCGATAACATCGATTTCCACATGCCTAAAACCTTTCGGATTTATTAAAGTTGTATGTAGTATGCGTGATTAATTAAAAGGTAAAAATGTAATTTCCATAAATGGCATTTTGGTATCTTTTGATGATCTTGTAATATGGTATCGCATGATCTTCTAATTTACTTAAGAAGCAAGCATTAACACTTTTTATGTATTCCAATCTTTTGAGCCAATGGCTTGAAAGCATAGGATGTGCATGCTCATGGCATTTCCATAAGTATTGCTAAGTTGTATAAAGTGGTGCATCGAAGATGACCATACTTATGATATCCAATTGCTATATCTTTGGATGGATTGCTGTTTTATAGATAATTTGTAGAAAGTTGGGTTCGTAAAACCATCATGAATGCATTATGTGTATTTTGAATGCTATTCTTAAGACATTATTTTGTTCAAATTTGATCACAACGTCCTTTACTCATTACCTTGAGAGTCTCACTAGCAATCCTTGAATGGAGCTAACCTAATGCGTGTGGATAGAGTGATTTGCATGTATAAATCGTTGTTAATTCACTAGAATGATTTGGATACTACTGTGTAAATAAATGTGGACAAGTCATCCTCTCAAAGACTTCGTACAGTATGCCAATTTAGTCAACAAGTCAAAGCAACTAATAACACCACAAAAAAACATATACAAATAAAACAAGCCAAAAAATAAATAATTGCGGCTACGCTCTATCTTATCTTCATTACTTCTACTAGGGCAGCTCAAATTCCGAAGGATAATATTCATTATGATTTTCAATTTTTCATGAAATATTTATTAAAAGAGAAATATGAAAATGATTCATGTTGTTAAATCATGCTAAACCAAAAAGTGTATCGCTAACAAATGTAGTGAAAATCTATGTCGAATCATGCAAAGCAGACTTATTCAATACGCCAGATTATAGTTACAAATTTATGATTTTCTTGATATGTTGCGTCCAAAACTAAATAATAAAATATATGCGACCATAAAATCATGGAAAATGAAGGAAGCAAAGGGAAAGGTACTCATGGCTGGCGCGGTTTAAACGAGAAAAGGGCAATAGAAGGACATCACTATGCATTGTCAAAGGGGTCGTGTAGATGGCATCGGATCTTGTCCTTATGATCGGAGTTAATGTCAAGCAGGTGATGGGACCTATTTTATCATCAACCACGAATTTACGCTTATAAATATTGATTGCTTAAGAAAACAAAAGATACTTTTTCATGCATTTATTCATGAGTGCCTAATGCTATCGAATCTTTTAGTTTGGTTCCTTCAATCCATATCCTAGATTTATAAAATTCAAAAATGAATGAAATACTATATTTATATGATTCAATCATGTGATCTACGTCTATAGAAAGAGCAGTATAAGATTCCATTATAAATAAAAATTATAATCACAGTTTAGTTATTTAAATACTCTCGATTTTTTCAGCTTCTAATTATATTTAATAATGTTTAACATTTAAAATTTCTCCCTCGTGAAGAAAAGACACAGATCTTAACAAAAGATATAATAGGCTTTGGAGCAGAAATATTTGGTGTGATCAATGGGAACTCTCGGCGCGCTTTTCAATATGCTCTGTGCAGCCTTCAGAACTCTCTTGGCATTTAAAGAGGAAATTCAGCAGAACCAAATAAAGAAGAAGAAAGGAAACAACTGAGTGGCCAACATGAAAAGACACCATCCTAACTTTCTTCGTCTTCTTCCCTTTCGGCCCATATCGGCAATGACCATTATTAATCTCGTACTTTTCTTCGGCTGAGCAAAGCCATCTTTTGTGGTCAAGACCGTCATGGTTTCTCTTTCTTTCTTTCATGTCGACACCACGATGGAGTGGCATCGTGGCCTATTGACAGGCCATCCCAGCATTTCCTCTCACCAATTTTGAACAATGGTTGAGCATCCATAATTCTCATCCGGTCCTATCTCATCCAATGAACTCAAATTTGAAATATATTCTAACATATTTATATAATTTGGATTCATTTGATGTCCAAACCCCTTTAACTACACTATGCTCACATTCTAATAGTCGTTGGTAGGAAATAAATGATTATTTGCTTTTTAATATAATGGCACATTTTATGAGAATATTTGAGTTGTTAAAGGAAATTATTTATAATTAAAGGTAAGTCTTTAAGGTGAAGAGATCAAAACAAATATTTCATAGTAAGTAGTAGTACGTATATGCTTAGATAATGCTTAGGTGGAACATTTGTTGTAGAGAATGTAGCAAATCCAATCTTTGTAGTATGAAGGAGATTTTTCTAATTATCTAGAGTCTCAAATGTTAGAATAACAGATGATTCTTTGGGAAAATTTTGTTACTCTACATAAATAAACAATTATTTTACAATACTAGATTGGGATTTTAAATATGCCCAACTGTGGATATAGAGAATCGAATATTTTTAATCTAAAAGTTCAAAAGCACAAAGCCAAAAAGCACAAAGGAGAAACTCGTTGGTAATTGGACATGTAAAAGGCGCACCTCCATAATTGTCCTTCGCCTTATTTTTCTTTTTTAAAGCCATCGACTTTATTGACTATAAACTGGAAACTGCACTTGCTACGAAGTTGCCTATACGTGTTTTGGAAGGCAAATGGGATTTGATTCAAATATGTGAAATGTCATATGGCGAACTCAAAGACCAGGTGAGAGGGCTGACCTTGCTAAGTGCGGAGCAAGCTCCAATGGCGAACTTAGAGACAGGTGCAAGCACTAGCAAAACTTCAAGTAGTGAGCACCAGGTTTTCTTGAGTTTTAGAGGACCTGATATTGATCGTACATTCACCGATTGCCTCCATGGAGCCTTGGTAAATGCCGGGATTAGTGTTTTCATCGACAATGAAGGGCTTGAACCAGGTGAGACAATTAGTGGCAACCTTCTGCAAGCAATCGACAATTCCAAGCTTTGCATACCCATCTTCTCCAAAAATTACGCTTCAAGTCATTGTTGCCTCAACAAGCTTGTGAGGATGGTGAACAGCTCTAAACATAAAGAAGATGAGAAAAAGAATGTTATTTTGCCCATCTTCTACTACGTGAAGCCTGATGACGTGAAGCTGAAGACCAAGTTGTATGAGGGTGCCATCTCGAATTTGGAGCAAAAGATGGAGGATCAGAAGAATAAGTTTAGCCCCAAGGATACAGAGACATGGCGGCAAGCGCTCAAAGAAGTTGGTCAAACCAAGGGATTGGAGCTGGAGAAATATTCAGGGTAACGATCTAACCTTGATTATGAAAATTATTTTGTACAATCGGGCCATTTTATATTAAAATAAATCTTCTATTACCGTAATTCATTAGATGTTTATATTTTGATTCTTCTACCCTTTATTGCCAGAAATTCTTATTCTTTTGCTTGATATAAAGATCAAACATTTCTCTTCTATATCCTAAACTTGATCGTGTCCCCACCTGGTTGGTTAGTAGATGATTGGTCAACATGCAAATTTCTCACCTTTTCTCAATTGAAAATGTTCAACTTTGTAGCAGCTACGTGAAACTTATCCAGGCGGTTGTTGATGAGGTGCTCAAGCTCAAGACAAGACAGAGACATGTACCTGAAACTTTAGTTGGAATGGAGGATAAAATAGCAGCTATAAACAATTTATTAGACGTTGACCCTGGTGGCGTGCAGCTAATTGGAATCCACGGGATGGGCAGCATCGGTAAAACAACATTTGCCAAGATTATCTTCAATCAACTATGTCCTCGCTCTGGGAGATACTGCAGCTTTGTTGACGACGTGAGGCAAACAGTAGAAACCAAGGGTTTAGTAAAGGGTTTAGTAAACTTGCAAAAAAATATTGATCGATGTCACTGGAAAGGAATCTTACATTATAGACGTTGATCATGGGACCATTAGGATTGAAGAAACAATTTGCAACAAGAAGGTGTTAATTGTATTGGACGATGTTGATAAGGCCGACCATATCCAAAAACTGATTGGAGAGAAAATTTTCTATCCTGGTACTAGAATACTTGTTACTACTAGGGACAAAAACATTCTGATTGGCAACAAGTATAACTTTGTGTCTTATGAAATGATGGGGTTGAGCGGCAAAAATGCACTTAAACTTTTTAGTAGGCATGCCTTCAATAATGACTCTCCTCTAGCTGGTTACCGCAGTCTTTCAATGGGCATCATCAATACTACATATGGACTACCTTTAGCTCTTCAAGTAATAGGTTCATCTCTTTTCTGGAAAAAGAGAGAAATATGGGTGGAGCACCTAAAGAAGCTAAAGGAAGCATCTCATGAGGATGTCTTGGCAACGCTAAAGATTAGCTATGATGCCTTAGACCGTATGAAAAAGAGATATTTCTCGATATTGCATGCTTTTTAGTTGGCAAGAATAAGACTAATCCAATGTACATGTGGGAGGATTGTAAGTTTTACCCAGAGAGTTCCATTAAGGTCCTTATTAACAAATACATGATAAAGGTGTTAGATGATAATAGCTTTTGGATGCACGATCATTTCAAAGATCTTGGAAGGAAAATTGCCAAAATTGAGGGTACTCGATTGTGGGATAAAGGCGACATCATTCGCAATTTAAAATCAACAGAGGTAAAGTATGGCCAAATTTGAATAGAAATTTGCTTATAATTTCTTCTTAATTGATGTTTCACGTTTTCAAAAATTTTGATAACATTTTGACCGATCATAATTTTTCTATCCAATGTTAGATTGATCTGATTTTTATGTCTACGGAAAGTTCATGGTTGAAAGAATGTATAAGGACATTCGGAGGATAGGAGATATCAAGATAATATGTTAGGATACACGTGTGAGTTGTATTAGAGAAGTAGTCCCATATTGGAGAATTGATGTGATGTGGAGCAGTTAATATATTCTAGTTGCCCAATAACTTACTAATTTAAACTTTTGAGTTGAGGTGGGTCCAACTGGATATATTAACGAGCTTGGGCTTGATTTTCCCCTTGGAAATCTCCCCATGCGAAAGGGTATTGAACTTTTGCTACACGCTTCCAACATAATAGGCATGAGGTACTGTACTTGGGTACCATCCCTGAACCGATGAAGGACGTGTTGCACAGCCTTTTAGAACCGCTTAGATTTTCTTCCCTTTTTCTTGCATTTTCTGCAACAAACATCGCGAAAAGCAAGAAGACTACCTCCATGATCCAACTACAACCCTCAAGCACTGCCACCAGCACCAAAGTCCCACGTCGATGGCATCGTTGACCCCATCCATCTTGATCGATGCAGCCTCGCCTTTGTGTGAGCCCCATAATGTTGATGGCGACCAAAACACCTTCGCTTTGAGCTCGACGGCTCCTCTAAAAAAGTCCATCTTGCCCATGGAACAAGTCTTTTCTTTTTTTTTAGGATTTTGATTTGGGTACAACTTTTTGAAAGCAAACCAAACTGCGAAACTGCATTGTATAAATCATTGATATTGCTGATTATGTTTACCATATATATAAGAAATAGTCTATTAAATAGGTTTGATTTTCATTTTGTGTAAATATATAAACTACCGTGAAACATTGACACTTGAATTTTTGAGATTGTATATTTTTTGTGTGAGTTTACTACATTTAGATACTACCAACATTTTGTTAGGAATAATATATACTCACCAAAGAAAATAAGAGATCTGATTATGAATTCCATTTAAATTATTCCATTTATAAAATTTGAATATGAGTCGACCCGACACACAAAACGAGCCATAAATTCATTTGAACTTCCGAGTTTGAGCCCGCACGAGCCACTGGCTTTCTTTTATGGGCTTGACCAAGAGGAAAATATGCAACAGACTTACCTGGCCAGCACAAGTGAAAAGGAATATTGCTGCACTTGTGCAGAAAAAAGTAAAAAAGAACAAGAATAAAGGGAATAAATTCAAGCACGTGCGTGGCTTTTTGTGTTACTACTTGTTGATTGTTCCTCGGGTTTCATTAAGCATAAACAGGGAAATTAGTAAACAATATGCATGATGTAGTTTAATTTGCACACCAATCTTAATTCAGTTCAATCCGGTACCAGTGTAGGAAAAATGAAATTTCTTGATTTTTAATTAATAGTTAATTTCGACAATTAGTATAGATGTATTCATCTACCATTTATTTCGCATGGTGTGGATTAGTTTTGCTTAATTCATGACATAATGTCGCTTTGGTTTTATTTATTTTCTAGTGTGCACTAACTTTGGCCTTGTAGGAAGTTTAAGGTTGAAATTCCAATTGAATGCAGTGCAAATTTTCATGAAATTTGGATTTATGTTACATACTATTTTGGTATGTCATGCATATAGATTCCAGTTCATATCCATTTCGGCACTTAGTTTTTAGTTTAACTTCGTTTCACTATGGAAAAATATAAATAAAGAACGGGAAAAGTTGAAAAGGAAAACACAAATGAATAAATAATTTGCATTTTCTCAAAAACAGAATTCATCTAGGAGTGCATTAGGGGAATCATGCATTTTTATTAACAGATTTTGTTTTCTTAACATTGCATTGCACTTTAAATTGCATTAATTAGATTTTATTTCTAGATGTAATAGTTCGTTTTAGCAAAGTAGTTAATAAAGTACATATTCATGTTGTATCATTTATATATTCTCCCGTTTTGACCAGTAGTTTAATTTGGAGATAAACATTGAGTTTGTATTTATAGCTCAAGGGTCCTATCTAAAAATTTAGTAACTGTTGTAAAATATTGCGTTGCAAGTATATAATAGAGAGAATAGAGGGAGATTAATGAGAGAAAGCATATGACACCAAAGATAATAGAGAAAAGTCAGAAGCAAAATCTTTTATTTTTCACTATTTGTACTCCTATTTTAAGAAAATAAGGATGCACATATCATTAATGTCAATGTATCTAATAATACATATATTGGATAAGGAGATGAACATTCATCGGATAGGGAGATGTACTTAGAATGTAGGATACATGAATATTCATATATATATTGGATAGGGAGATGAACATTCATTGGATAGGAAGATATACTTAGAATGTATGATACAAATGTACCATAGAAGGTACATGAATATAATGAATATTCATATATGTATTTCATAATACTCCCCCTTGAATATTCATTGTATTATATTACGAATGTGCATTGAATGATATCGTCTCATTAAAAACCTTAAGCCGGAAAAACCCAGTAGAACAAAAATTGGACAAAAGGGAAAAAGAGTACAGAGCACAAATTTTATGATTTCTCCCTTTTATGGATGCATTAATTGCCTTGTTAAAAACTTTAAACGGGAAAACCTTACGGAAAAAAATCGGACAAAAAGAAAAAAAGAGTGCAATGCATAGTTAATAATATCCCCCCCCCCTCAATTGAGCTATATAGCCACTGTTGAGGCTAATTAATCTTGCATCTTATGTACTCGTCACATACCAATGCCATATACTAATTTCTCAAAAGTTGATGTTGGCAATGATTTAGTAAAAAGATCCGCAATATTATCTACGGATTGAATTTGTTTAATATCAATTTGTCGACTTTCTTGAAATTCGTGAGTATAGAAAAATTTTGGCAAGATATGTTTAGTCCTATCACCTTTGATATATCATCTCCTAACTTGTGCAACACAAGTAGCATTTTCTCATAAATTATAGTAGGAGAATTTGTAATCAATTTTAAACAACAAGAATTGTGAATATGCATTATAACGGATCTTAACTAAATACATTCTCTTCTAGCTTCATATAAAGCAATAATCTCACAGTGATTAGAAGATGTAGCTACTAGTGATTGCTTCGTAGAACGCCAAGAAATGGCAATACCGTTATAACAAAATCGATAATCGATTTGAGAGCAAGCCTTATGTGGATCAGATCTATATCTAGCATTGGCATATCCAACTAAACCAGAGGTAGTGATATCATTGGAATAATATACTCTCAAATCTATGATTGCTCGGAGATAACGAAAAATATGTTTAACTCCATTCTAATGTTTCTAAGTTGGCTCAGAACTAAAACATGCCAATAAATTTACCGCAAAAGCAATATATGGTCTCACATATTGTGCCAAGTACATCAAAGCCCCAATTGCATTGAGATATGGTACTTCAGGACCAAGTATCTCTTCATTAGATTTTCTAGGATGAAATGGATCATTTTGGGGATCTAGAGACCTTACAACCATAATGGTGCTCAATAGGTGAGCCTTGTCCATGTTAAAGCGTTTAAGTAATCTTTCAATGTATATTGATTGATGAACGATTATTCCATTTGCTTTATGCTCAAGCTCAAGACCAAGACAAAGTTTGGTTTTACCCAAATCTTTAACTTCAAACTCCCTTTTCAAATAATCAGCAGTTTTAGCTAACTCTTCTAGAGTTCCAATTAAATTTATATCGTCGACATAAATTGCTATAATAGCAAATCTTGTTTCTGATTTCTTAATAAACACACATGGGCATATAGGATCATTCTTGTACCTTTCTTTTATCAAGCACTCACTTAGGCGTTGATACCACATGCGATCGGATTGCTTTAACCCGTACAAAAATCTTTGCAATTTTATTGAGAATAAGTTACAGGGAATGCATGCATTTTGAATCCCTCAGGAATTTTCATATAAATATCAGAATCTAATGAGACATATAAATATGCTGCCACGACGTCCATAAGACGCATTTCTAATCTTTCAATAGTGCCAGACTAATAAGAAAGTGAAATGTAATCATATCCATCACAGGTGAATATGTGTCATCATAATCAATTCCAAGTCTTTGGGAGAATCCTTGAGTAATGAGTTGGGCTTTATACCTAACAACCTCGTTTTTCTCATTTCATTTTCGGACAAATACCCATTTATATCCAACGGGTTTTACATTATCGAGAATTTGAGTTATGGGTCCAAAAACCTCTCGTTTAGTTAGGGAAGCTAATTCAGTCTTAATTGTTTCCTCCCACTTAGACCAATCTTGCCTTTGACAGCATTCAATAATAGATTGTGGCTTACAATCATCATCCATGATTTTATGAGCAACTAAGAATGCAAAAGCATCATCAATGATGATTTCTTTTTGATCCCAAATTTCATATGTAATGAAATTCTTAGTATTATGAGAGTTTGTGATCTTTTCATGGATTTGTGCCTCTTCAGGGGCAATAAGCTCTGTGGGAGCAAGTACAACACCAGGCTATTTTAGAGCGGATTCTTGATTCTTTCCCATTTGTTTTCGAGGAACAGTGTCTTTTGATCCTATCGGTCTACCACACTTCAAGTGTGGGGGATTTTGATCCATTTTAGCCCATCCTTCGGGAACAACTATCCTAACTGGAACATTTGCAATTGGAATATGAGACTTCATTACTTTAGTAGCATTATTAAATGCGTCAGGAAGTCTATTGGCCATATCTTGTAAATGGATTATACGTTGCACCTCGTTTTCACACTCCAGAGTTCTTAGGTTTAATTGAGATAAAAAAATTTCATTCTAGGAGAAAACCTTAACTGGTTTCTGCTTTGCAACCATGGAACTTGTAGGTGTCCTAATTGATGGAAATATAGTCTTATCAAAATGACAATCTGCAAATCTAGCAGTAAAAAAGATCACCGGTAGTTGGTTCCAAGAACCTAATAATGGACGGTGAATTAAACCCTACATAAATGCCCAAACAACGTTGAGGACCCATTTTTGTTCTTTTTGGCAATGCTACAGGCACATGTATTGCACAACCAAATGTGCGTAAAAGTGAAATATCAGGTTCATAACCAAGAACCATTTGAAGGGGAGATTGTAAAAGACTAGTAGTAGGGCGCAATCTTATTAGAGCTATCACATGCAAAATTGCATGACCTTATGCTGTATCGTTGAGATTAGTTCTCAATAGTAAAGTGTGGGTAATGATTTGGACACATTTAATTAAAGATTTTGCCAATCCATTTTGCGAATGAACATATGCAACTGGGTGCTCAACCTCGATTTCGAGTGAAGCACAATACGTATCAAAACTCTTCGATGTAAATTCTCCAACATTATCCATCCTTAGGCTTTTAATTGAATAATTAGGGAATTGTGCCCGAAGCTTTATAATATGTGCAAGTAAACGTGCAAAGGTGACATTGCGCGTAGATAATAGGAAAACATGAGACTATCTACATAATGCATCCACCAGTACCATAACATATCAAAATGGTCCACTTGGTGGTTGTATTAATTCACAAATATCACCCTGAATTCTTTGTAGAAACAAAGGGGATTCAAGATTAACCTTTGTTATATAAGGTTTGGTAATAAGTTTTCCTTGTGAACAAGCTTCACAATTATAATCTTTGGACAACAATATATTTGTATCATTTAAAGGTGTCCTTTTGTATTCTGAATTATTCTACGCATCATTGAAGTGCCAAGATGACCAAGGCGATCATGCCACAGTCCAAACTGATCAGGGTTTACTAATCTCTAGGACATAGTGGCGTAGGTTTCAATAGCCTTAATCATGACACAATACAAACCCATAAAAGAAGCTTTTAGCTTCTCATGGATGGTTTTCAGGCCCATCTTATAAGAGGTAATGCCAATATATTCCTTATTTTGCTCATAAATAGTCTCAATATGGTATCTATTATGGCATACATCTTTGAAGCCGAGCAGATTCATTTTTGATCTACTGCTTAGAAACGCATCCTCAATATACAGGATAGTGCCATTTGGCAAAACAATTGTGGCATTCCTGAAATCATCAATAATTGGAATAAGATTTGATATTGTATGGACATGTGCCTTACGCAATGTCATATCGAGAAAAAGTGTCTACTACAAAATATGGTATGCGTTGATGCACTATCAAGCAAACAAATATCTTCCTTTTTCTCGGTATTTTCCATTTGCATTTATGTTGACAACTTCAGGTGTCAAGTATCATAAAATTTGTATATTAGTTATAGGGTCAAGTAAAATCTCAAAAATAGACATAAGGTTCATAAGTATTTCATTACATAACCATATTATAGAATAATAAAAGGTAATACATTTAAAGAAAAGCAACTAGAGAAGAAATTATTAGAATCATAAAATTCGAAGTCTAAGTTGTCATCCACCAGTCTGATGCCTCATCCAAGTAATCAGAGGTCCTCAAAGAAATTAGAGACATCCAGGAATGCATTTGCTACTTTAGGAGCAAAAGGAGTCCCACCAATAGAGATATTGTTGGCTTCAATAGTGGTTAGGATAGTAGGATTAATTTCAATGGCGTGAGATTCACCACGCTTGCCTGTATTTTTTAAAGATGCTTGGTATAGATCAACAAAGTGCTTTGGTGTATGACAAGTATGTGACCAATGCCCAGTCATGCCACAACGATGGCAAATACTTTCATTAACCACCTTCTTTTACTTCTTTTCTTTATCATAATTCAGGCCAAAGTTAGATTTCCTAGGGCGGTTAAATTTCCTGCCATCCCTTCGAAGATTATGTTCTTACCTGCGCTTATTACCCTTAATATGACCAGTATTTTTCGTAAAGTTAGCATGTGCTTCAAGCAATGCTTTTGAGCCAGCAGGTCTAAGATCATGATTTTTTAGCAACAATTCATTAGTTTGCTTAGTAGTGAGGAGCACATAAATTAATTCAAAGTATGTGGCAAATTGACATTGCCGGTATTACTGTTGCAATACAATATTCGAAGCATGGAAGGTAGAGAAAGTTTTCTTTAATAATTTCGCATCAGTGAGCTTGATACCTCATAGCTCAAGTCGAGAAACAATATCAAATAAAGCGGAATTATAGTCATACACTGATTTAAAATATTGCAGTCTGAGATTTTGCCAGTCATATTATGCTTGAGGGAGGATAATAGTCTTGGTATGATCATACCTATCCTTCAACCTCTTCCACAGGGTTTGAGAGTCTCGAACGGATAAATATTGAGTCTGTAGACTCTCATGCAAATGACGACGAATAAAAATTAGTGCATTTGCTTTATCTTTTGCATTTGAGGTTCCGTCTTCTGTAATTGCATTAGTGAGACATTGCCCTTGGAGGTGCATTTCCATATTCAGGTACCAGGATAGATGATTATTTTCACTCACTTCTAGGATATGGAATTTGGGCTTTTCAATATTTGCCATACTTCTTGCAAAAAAATCCTTAAATTAATTAGAAGGATCTCCAAATATCCATCGCCACCTCAAGAGCAGAAGGATATGTTTAGATTTGAAATTGATAAAAGGCTATGGGGGAAAATGAAGAATTGATAGAAGAAGATGAAGTATAAGTTGAAAACAAAAGAAACACTTACATTGCAAGAATTACTCAGTTGGTAGATCTTCGTGCTGATAATGTGTTGTAAAATATTGCATTGCAAGTATATAATAGAGAGAATAGAGGGATATTAAGTAGAGAAAGTAGATGACACCAAAGATAGTAGAGAAAAGCCAGAAGTAAAATCTTTTATTTCTCACTATTTGTACTCCTATTTATAAGAAAATAAGGATGCACTTATCATTAATGTTAATATATCTAATAATACATATATTGGATAAGGAGATGAACATTCATCGGATGAGGAGATGTACTTAGAATGTAGGATACAAATGTACCATAATAGGTACATGAATATTCATATATTTATTGGATAAAGAGATGTACTTATAATGTATGATACAAATATACCATAATAGGTACATGAATATAATGAATATTCATACATGTACTTCATAACAATAACAAGGCTTTTTTTTTTTTTTTTTTTTGCCGGAAACTGCTTGGTTCATTATTTTCCTACTTCTTGCTCTATTTGTTTCAATATTATTGGATTTTATATGTGTTTTCTTGAGTGATTTTATGCATGATCACCTACCTTGCTCAACATTGAGGAGAAAATAGGGAAAAAAGTTGGGAAGATCGCATGCATAATCATTTTCATAAGAAGAGAAAAGCTATCAAATTGGACATTAGAATATCTAGGTAATCCTATTAACACCTAAATTTTGATTAATCATTTAATAATTTAATGCACAAAAATTTAGGGATTAATTTTAACCCCTAAACAAAAATATTAGAATTAAATTGTATAGCATATAGTTTTAGAAGTACTTATTAGTATTGCATTTGCAATGGACTGATGGAGGATGGATTCCAATTGATGTTTCTAAGCTTTAATTTAACGAGTTGGACTAAACCCACAGTGAGAAAGAATTTGGCTAAGTCCGTTAAGGAGTGACAAGTTGGAAGATGAGAATATTCCAAAGAAGATTCACATTATTCTTCCAATATTCAATGAATCTTTCATATATTCATGCAATATATACATTGTGAGAGATATTTCTTGACATAAGGGAAGATTTCGAATGAAATATTGAAAAAATATTGCACGTGGGATATATATTCTTTGGGCAAGAGCTAAATAGGCAAATGCAGATTTATTCTCTTTTCTTGAATAACATAATTCTCTCACCTATAAAAAGGAGGCCATACAATTGAGAATGGGGGAGAAAAAAAAAACACATATAAAGACACACATTGAGAGAAGAGATAGAGAGATAGGAGAGAACATGACTTTTCTGTGGCGCTCTCAACGCCCTCACCTGATGCCGAGTGAACGAGCTATTGATGATGCTACGATCTGACGTGCTCGAGTTGTGCCGAGCTCCCTGGTGCGCTGTCCTCTGTGCTAACGCACTGCTGCTTGATCCACCAAACGAGACTAAAAGCGACATAGCTACTACTCCGATTCTAGCCATTGCAAGAGCCAGCAACGACCAAGCCGCTGTCTAGATCGTCCGAGATGCTATCCCGTGACGCTTCTTGCTCCTCTGATCCACTCGCTGTCGTTTGTGTTGCTGCCAGGGCTAGTTAATGCTCAACTGGCCGTGAATCAGCCTCAAGTTGAGTCTGCTCTTAAGTTGAGTCTGCTCTTCTTTTGCAGATCTTCTGTGTGTTCCCAACGTAGACATCTCCAATAGAAAAGATAATAGTCAACTTTGAGAGGGGGATTGACCGAGTTGAACCGTGCTCTTGTCATATTGGGTCTTTGTGTTACTCGGCAATATATATTGCTGCTTTGCTTTCTTCTTCATTGATTTAATTGAATTCGTTAGATCCAATTCGACTTATCTACAGGCTTCTTTTGGTCTTGTTGAGAAGTACAATGATTCATTGCGCTGGAATCCATCGACGGCGAACGTACATTGTTTCTGTTCATCATAAGCCACTACACCAGGAGCTGCACCAATCCACCACTTGACGATTGTGGTTCACAAGTTGCCAAATTTGGAAGCAAATATTTGGATTAGGTAAAAATCTTGTCTAATTTGATTACCGAATATTTTGTTTCCTTATTTGAAATATCATTGATGCATGAAATTGAAATCCGTGATATATTATCCCATTCACAATATTGAGTAGCCTTTTAAATTAGGGATTATTCTCTAATTTCCTAGCGTGCCATAATCGCCAATCCGATCTCATGCCTGAAATACAATTCGTCAATTTATTTCCAAATTAAACGTATGTGGATAATATCTTGCTTGACTTGTTGTCGTGCTATACTTTATGACTTTGTGTGGGCTGATTCTACTTCCAAAACAATGTCTATATATTTTAGTTAGATTAGATTCATGTTAGAAAATTGCCTATTTTAGGATAGCTTGCATGTTTAGATTAGGAAATTTATTTATTTCGAATTTTTGAAATAAAAATACCAAAAACATTAATTTTGGATGTTAAATTTTCTTTAATTTAAATTGGATGTTTAATTATTGGGCAATTTTAATTTTGAATTTAATAAAAAAAGAAGAAAAAGAAAATATAAAAAAAATCACACGTGTGTCACGTAGAATTAGGTCATCATTTGCATGTCATCTAGTCACTGCACATTTAGAATCATTTAAGTGCGTTCCACATTGGGATAGTTGCATCTAACATTGTTTTTGTCATCACATTAGGTCATATAGTTAATGTATGTTACATATAATTTGCATATTTTTTTTTTGGTAAGGTAAGATTATATAAAACAACCAGAGAAACTGTACAAGCAGTGGGGAGACACGGGACCGATAACCACTCATCTGGACAACAAGTCCTGGAGTAGCGGGGTACCGCAGTCTCAATAAGAAATATACAAAAGGCTAGAAGCCAAAAGATCTAAGAGAACCAAAACCATCCTATACTAGGTCATGGGCGGTTCCACTCCAAAAATCTGCGGGTCTATCCCCCAGCTACGTTGCATCCTCCTGTTTCTGGGATTGTCTTCGACCGATTTGAAGGTTAAGGCTTTATCCTTGACCACCTTATGGAGGTACTGCTTCATGGATGGAAAACAGAGGGTATGGCCACTGAAAAAGATGTCATTCCTGGTTTTCCAAATAATATAACAGAGAGAACCAAAGGAGAAAAGTGCTATCTCCTGGTAGAATCCTTTCCCAGACAAAAAATTGGTAGCCCAAAGTAGATTTTCCGACCAAGAGGAGTTGCTCCAAGGGAGATTACACTTGGCGGCCCAATAGTTGCATGTTGCATGTCATTTTAGACATTTTAGGCTTTATTAAATAAGAGAAAATTCAAAAATGTGAGTGATTGCATATTAATTAGAAATCACCTTTAGGTTGATGTGATTTTCTAACTAATATTTCAAATGCTTTCGTAGCTTCAAGGTTAATAACTTCTTCCCTTTTTTCATGCAATTTATTTAATGCTTTGATATTGAGTGTTAAATAATGGTTGCACATGTGCTTGATCACCTTACATGTTTGGGAGTAGGTTAAAATAAATCCAAATTGCATGTAGATCATTTTTTTAAATAAAAGAAAACACGTACCGAAAGGGCATTAAAGAAATATAACATAATCAAGTCTTCAATCCCATAGTCTCCAGTTTGTAGGAGTAAAGTAATTCTCCCATTACTTTAGTAGGGTTTCTAATCAATCCACCAAAAATAGATTAATGGCAACTCCTTATTGAAAAATCATTTATACGTTCAATAATTGAACCTAAGTCGTGAATTGGTATGTGCTTGGGAGAGCTCGAGCTAAATTTAGGCTTAGTAATCTATTACCCAAATCCTGGGTGGTCCAACCTACTTTCAAGGGTGAGGTCGCGACAACTTGGCGACTCCACTGGAGACTTGAATTAAAACTCTTAGTGGGACTTAGGTCAATTTTCTCTTTTGAAATTTTTTTGTTTGGCAGCAAGGATACCAAGGATATTCCTAACATTTAAGGTGTTAAATGTTCTTGTAGATAGAAGGTATAAGGAGTGGAGTGATTGTTAACCCCTTGTTTTGTAGGTTGAGTTGGGAACAAATGCTTTGAATTTGAATTATTGAAGTATTGTTCATATATAAACTATTGTGCATGCCTATGCATTTACACTACACTATTGCACACACAACCTGCCGTCGGACTTGGGCTGCACAAGATCACTTAGGATGGTATCAAGATGGATACCACTGCAACTGCATGCTCGCGGTACAAATCACCCATCTCAATTCCGAAATTTCTTTCTTGGTATCAAGAGAACCCACCTCGGTCCATATGCCCATGACCTAGGTCGGCTCTTCGATCAAGCTGGAGTCAAGAGGACTCGACTTAGTCTACACATCCGCGGTGAGTCCGATCATCCTTGTGACTCCACTTTGTTAAGCCTTCTAGAGTAGAAATCAAGCCATGTACCATGCACATGTCCATTTTATTGCTATCCATTCATCGGTGAAGCAAGTCCTCTAACACTTCTTTTATAATTTATTTATTTTACCACATTTTTTGTCAGTCCACAGTTAGTCTAGGTTAGCAATGTCATTTTGCTTTGGAAGTAAGGATTGCAAAATATTTTGAAAGAGGGGACATAAAGAGCCAAAATTTTCATTAAATTTAATTCCAACTTATGTTTTCCTTTGCTCGAACATATCACGAGTCGTTGCTTTCCTAAGTAATTTTTCTATGCTACTATTTTTTCAAAAAACCCATTGTCAATTCACTTTAAAGAAAAAATGGAAAATGGCTCAAAAGAAAAGGAAAAGTGAATTAAGGAAATTGGGCTGAGTTATGGACCGAGCTTCTCCGAAGTCAAATACTTGTCATTTTCCAACTCTTTATAGTTGACTACGGGTCATCAATGATCATCCACTGTCCATCAATTCAAAAAGTCAATATTCAAACTAGGTGATTATAGATTATTGACCATCAGCCATTCATACGTGGCCATGGGCAAAAATGACTAATCAAAATGAAGTGCTGAGCCGTGTTGTTAATGACATGAGCAAGCAAATTGCTAGCCTCGAAAGTCAGGTTGACAAAATGTGTGCTATTGTAGCTTCTCTCACCAAGCAAAAACACCACAATGACATGGATGCACCATCTTCAGTATGAAATTTCAACCCGAGAGAAAGAGCCGAAAGGGCTCTTGAACCATTTCATTTTCCTAAAGAAGCTGAATTTGATGCTACCATGAAAATATTGGTGACGTATTTGAAAGGGAGAATATCTGACTTGGAGGGTTTGCCTCATAAGGCCCATGAAGGCAAAGAAACTAAGCTCACATGATTCATGGTTTTAAGTAGCTTGATTTCCTATTTTATTAGGGGCACATTCGATTGCACCTTCCCCCACATGAGAATGTTTCTTGCTTTTTAGGATTTGCTCGTTAGGATTTCATTTTGTTATTACACTTTTCATTTCAATAAATGTAATTGGATTGATGAATATCAATAAAATTACAAGTTTTGTTTTGAGAGCATAATGGGCTACACCAAACCAACCCAATGACAATATCCAACCAATAAAAGAAAAAAGCAAAAATCTAAGGAGAATTTTGAGGCATGGGCTTCATCATGCTTCCTCGTGTCAAAAATCTAAAAAAAAATATTTTTGCAAAAGAAATATAAAAAAATGTTTTTGCAAAAGAAGAGGTCAAAAAAATCTAAAAAAATGTCATTTAGGCCTATTTGTCTTTCTAAATTAGTCACTTTGTGTTTCAAGTACAATCTTATGGTATGCAAATGTATGGGAACTGTCCAATCTGATGTAGTAAGCAGTGATAATGGTGATCTTAATGAAGACTCCATCAAGGTACAACATGATTGAGAGCAACATGAAAAACCCAAAGCTCTCACCTCTGACAAAACCATCACTATCAATTGGAGTGATGCCGGAGAAACCAAGGAAGTAAAGATAGGGGCAAATCTCCTTGAAGAAGAGGCTGCATGCTTGACTCAGCTATTGAAAGATTATCAAAATAACTTTGCCTGGACGTATGCCAATATGCCGGATTTAGATCAATCCATTGTAGAGCATCCTTTGCCTACTAATCCGGAAATACACCCTAAGAAGCAGAGGCTATGAAGAACTAAGCCCGAACTCTCGAAGAAGATAGAGGAAAAGGTAATTTCTGAAAGTGGGATTAATTGAAGTCTTACAATACCCTGAATGGGTGGCTAACATAGTGCCAATGATGAAGAAAGATGGTAGAGTTCGGGTTTGTGTTGATTATTGAGACTTGAACAAGATTAGCCCAAATGATGATTTCCCATTACCACATATAGATGTTCTTGTAGATAGCATTGCTGGATTTGAGTTGTTCTCATTCATGGACAGTTTTTCTAGGTATAATCAAATACAAATGAAGGAGGAAGACAAGGAGAAGACTGCATTTATCACCCTGTGAGAGACCTTTCATTATAAGGTTATGCCCTTCGAACACAAAAATGCAGGGGCTACTTATTAGCGAGCCATAGCAGCACTATTCCATGACATGATGCATAAGGAGATTGAGGTTTACGTCGATGACATGATTACAAAAACTCGACCTGGAAGAAGCCATGTCGAGACCCTGAAGAAACTATTTGACCGACTTCATGAATTCAAGCTCCATCTGAATCTTGCCAAGTGCATGTTCAAGGCTATGTTTGGTAAATTACTTGAGTTCATTGTGAGTAGTAAAGGGATCGAGATCGACCCATCTAAAGTTGAGGCCATATGCGAGTTGTGACCTCCATCGACGATCAAAGAGGTTTGAAGTCTTTTAGGGAGATTGAATTACAGTGCTTGATTCATTTACTAACTTTTTGAGACTGCTAAACCATTCTTTAAGCTCTTGAGGAAAAATGCCCAAGTTAATTGGAATGATGAATGTCGAGAAGCATTTGACAAGCTGAAGCAAGACTTGATGAATCCACCAGTTCTTGTCCCACCATTACCAAGGCATCCTTTGATTCTCTACCTCACCATTCATAGTGAATTATTAGGTGCAATGTTGGCTCAGGAAAGTCCTGTTGATCAAAAAGAATGGGCCATTTATTACTTGAGTAAGAAATTCACTATCTTAGGGCTGAAATATTCTAATGCTGAGAAGACTTGCACTATGTTAGTGTGGGTATTGCATAGACTACGACAATATACATTGCATTATCAGATATTTTTCGTGATTGAGAATAATCCCATCAAGTACTTACTTGATCATTCGGCCTTAATGGGTAAGTTAGCAAAATGACAAATTTTGATTTCTAAATTTAATGTTTAGTTTAAGCAAAATGACAAATTTTGATTTCTAAATTTAACGTTTAGTTTATGCCACAAAAGTCAGTTAAAGGTCGAGTGATTGTTGACATATTGGCCGAAAGTCCCGGAGTCTTGAATAATGATGACCGTTCGCTAGATGACTACATCTTATATGTAAGTGAAGATTCATGGACCATGTTTTTTGATGGAGCTGTAAATTTGTTTGGTTCGGCATTGGGGCAATTTTGTACCGTGAACGATAATCAATGAACAGTAATTTTCGAAATTCAATTAATAATAAATTAAATTCAGAAATTAAAAAAATATTGATTAAACACAATTAATCAATCAATTAAGCTAAACATGCTTAATTATCACATAAACCACACATAAGCAATATTTAAGCATAATCAAGCATAATTAAACAAGATTAAGCTAAGCTAATCTTAATCACCTATCTAACCACCTATCTTAGGGCTAATACAGCTTAATTAACCATCATAACTGTAACATCCTGAAATTCGAGCCCTTTGAGGGAGGAATGAACGTGAATTTCACCAATGCATTGTTGCCTGATCTCACTCGAAACTGATCACTCCTGAGATACTGACCTCGAGGGGAAAGGCTAATGAGGACAAAACTTGTGCGACTAAAGAACTTGACTTGGGAAAACGAATCGACCGTGAGAATTGCGTGAGGACGATCCTGTAGATATGCAGGCCGATTCCAGGGACGAATAGAAGTCGATTCGTGGACAGAAATAATAGGACGACAGGTGATTCCGTCTACTGTTATTGAACCCGTGAACGGCCTTATGTCGATCCTTGATAATCGTGTACTTTGAAATAAGAATCGATCCTTCGCAATTTCATGCAGTCAAGGACGTCTATGTGTCGAGAAGTCTTAAACGTGAATTGGCACGAGTCAGTTACGCGCGAATCCTCAAAGCCGCCTGTCAGTCTGAGTAGTACCAAAATGGCATTCGGGCGAAATTGACAAGGCATGTGAATCCAATATTGGACTTCGAATTTTCGGAAATGTTCGAGAAGGACTTTTAGACAATACTTCTTAGTCAGTCGACAGTGCCGGCTCAGCCGAGTAATTGAAAAAAAGGACTTTTGGACAGAGAACTCGAGCCTATGAGGACGTGGGCCGGGCAAGATCAGTGTGGGCCTCACGCCCAAGGTGGGACAGCCGTCGTGGAAGGCCCGAGGCAAGCAAGTGAGCCCGTTGGACCAAACCGACCCTTTACCCTTCCTAACCCATTATCCAAACCTGAGCTGATTCGAGCCAAATAAATTCCCGAGCCCGCTCCTATTTATTTTCAAGTCCGTTTCCTAGGCCCGCCTTTCATTTTCAGCCTAAGGGCACATTAGGAAATGTGCAAGGTGGAAATGACCAAAATGCCCTTCGATATTTTGAAGAAAAGTCAAAAAGGAAGAGAGAGAAGATGATGTCATGTTTTTGGGGACTTGAGCCAAGCATTAATTGGCCTTAATTGAGGCCTATCTTCAGCCTCACTTCACACTCTCTCCTCTTCATCTTCCCCAAACCGTACACCCTTCTCTCCCTAGTTTTCCCTTCCTTCAGTTTTTCAGTTCTGACCTTTCACCAAAAATCGAGTTGTTCATTGCCTTCCCGTTTGAATCATGTCTCGTGCCACCCGCCGTTGTGTTTGGAAGAGAATTTCCGTTCAGATAGCATCAACCGATCACTGGAAAGAGCCTCCGGCCGATCCGTACGGATGCCGGAAGCAGGCTATTACCGGACCGTCACTGTTCCGCCTGCAGCAGCTTTGTTCCGCCTTTGCCCCTGTTTTTCTCCCATTCCAGCCAAATCACCACTCATACCAGCCACAAGTGGTTCCCCCTCGACCCCCAGGTGCTGTTGGTCGCTGGCCCGCCGCTCGCCGGAGCTCCGGGCAGCCCGTTCAACTCCGATCAGCTTCTTCCTCCTCCAGCAGTGCAGTTTTTCAGAGTTGCAGTGGGGATTCCGAGTTGTTGCTGCTGTGTTGAGCCTGGGACCACCTTGGATCGTCGTGGTAGAGGTCCCCGGGTGTCGGGTTCGTCGCCGCCGCCGCGTCCATGTCGCCGGCCCGCTTAATGGGTGAGTTTAGCTCCTAATCCCTATTTAGTGTCTAAACTTGCTTAGGGTTGGTTAGTTAGTGTTAATTTTGGTTTAAGGGGTTTAGTTAAGTTGTATTAGCCCTAAGATAGGTGGTTAGATAGATGATTAAGATTAGATTAGCTTAATTTTACTTATTAAGCTTAATTGTGCTTAATTTGGGATTAATTGTGTTTATGTAATTGATTAAGCATGATTTGATTTAATTGAATTGATTAATTGTTTAAATTAATATTTTGTTTAATTTCTGGATTAAATGTTTTAATTAATTTAATTTCGGAAAAATCACTGTTCATAATTACTGTTCACGAGCACTGTTTATGATTATTGTTCACGAGACTGTTCACAATTACTGTTCACGGCACTATTCATGCAGAAGCTAAATTTAGTCTTATTTTGATGTGCTCTTGATTGTTGTGATTAATTGGAGTGCCGATTATTAATTATGCTCGTGAATATTGATGAAATGCGTGATCGAGTGTTGGTTGGATTTTGGATTTTGGAATTGTCGAGTGATACCGCATGACATATTGCATGGGTTATTTGAAATGACATGTCGCATGAGCATGAGCGCATGAGCGATGTTGCATTCACGACCAAGCAAAAGCAAAGACAAGAATGAACTGTTTGTTGATGTGTTGCATGGTCAGATTAAAGTTGATAGCCCGGTTGAACCGGATGACCGTCAATCCCCATTGGGGTTGTGCCGTGACCATTGGGTCGCCTGACAGTGGTTAGATGCGGGGCTGCGGTAGTGAGCGGGCCCCATGCTCCATAGGGAATGCCGTCGATGGGGGAGAGCCCGTGACGTCGCCGTGCCTCATGGGGGAGGATGATGCCTGGTCTTCGACCGGTAGACCGCCAACCATAAGGTTGTGCTGTGGCCCTAGTGGTCGTAATAATCGGAGCATATGTGTGGATGTGAGGCATGAGAAAGTTGTGTGAGATGCTCTAATTATTCGCATGCTCTTAATGTCATGATGATTTGTGGTACGCACGCATGAGTTGACAGTCGTGCAGGGTGTGGCAATGGCCAGGTGAGATCGCTTGTGACGTGATTTGCATGTGAGTGATTAACTGTATCATATAACGGCCATGTGCCTTGTTTGCATTGTATGAGATTTGACGTGCAGGGTATGGCAGACCGGGTAAGGTTGCATGCGAACCGAATAGTATTTATTGGTTGACCTTGGTGGTTGTTTGAGTGTAGGTTGTTTGTTGTTGGCTGTTTGATTGCGGGTTGTCTGTTGTCTATTGTGGGGTCAAGTGAGGGGTGGTTTTGGAGAGATACCCCGAGTTGAGTTGGTGTACTAACCGGGGCTTAGGGGGAAGAACTCGCTGAGATTTTATCTCAACCCGTCGTGGTTAAACATTTTCAGGTCTTTAGAATGGCGTACCTGCAATGGAGAATCCTGCCCCTGCTTCTCCAGTGATCGACCCGACGAAGCTTGAGTCCGATGGGTCCGAGTGACCGTGGTGTTGAACCTGAGGGTTCTTCTTGTTTAATTGGATTAACCTAGTTTCTATTTGATTTGGCTTAGAGGATGGATCGGCCCTTTTTGTCGGGCTTGTAATTCGGAAAACGATCATCCATTGGTTAATCCAGTAAATCGAATAATTGAGTAGTTGCTGTTGTTCTTGTTGTTCATCCCTCTATCCCTCGTTTGATTGTATGTTTGTCCTGGGGGATGGTTCTTCTTCCGCTTGCGCATAATCAAAGATAAAATGAATGGTCGTCGATGGGTCCTGGGATGTCGCTTTCAATCGACCAAGGTAATGGGGTTGCCGCGAGCTCGAGAGTCGGGGCATGACAATAACCTAGCATTAACACTAATTAACCCAACCCTAAGCAAGTTTAGGTACTAAATAGGGATTTGGATCTAAACTCACCCATTAAGCGGGCTGGCGACACGGGCATGGCGGCGGCGACGAACCCGACACCCTGGGACATCACTCCCGACACTCCAAGGCAGTCTTGAGGCGGAAATCACAGCAAAAGCTTCTATTCACACCCCCAACTTCAGAAAACAGCACTGCATGAGGAGGACAGGGGCTGACCGGAGGAAAACGGGCAGGCCGGAGCTCTGGCGAGCGGCGGGTCGGCAACTGGCGGCACCTGAGAGTTAAGGGGGAACCACTGGTGGCTAGTATGGGCGGTGGTTTGACCGAAATGGGAGAAAAACAGGTGAAAAGGTGGAACAAAGCCACTGCAAGTGGAACAATGGCGGTTCGGCGAGCAGTAACTTTCGGCGGCCGTACGAGACGGCCGGCGACTCCGTTCGATGAACGGCCAATGCTATCTGAACGGTTTTCGTCTTCTGAACACAACGGTGGGTGGCACGAGATGATATTCCAATGGGAAGGCCATGAACAACTCGATTTTCTGTGAAAGGTCAGAACTGAAAAATTGAAGGAAGGAAGGGAAACTAAGGAGAGAGCGTGTGCGGTTTTGGAGAAGATGAAGAGGAGAGAGAGAGTGAAGTGAGGCTGAAGATAGGCCTCAATTAAGGCCATTTAATGAAAGGTTCAACTTCCAAGAAAGATGACATCATCTTCTCTCTCTTCCTTTTTGACTTTTCTTTAAAATATCCAAGGGCATTTTAGTCATTTCCACCTTGCACATTTCCCAATCTGCCCTTAGGCTGAAAATGAAAGGTAGGCCTAGGAAACGGGCTGGAAAATGAATAGGAATGGACTCAGGAATTTGTTGGGCTCGAATTGGCTCACGTTTAAACAACGGGCTCGGGAGGGTTAATGATCGGTTTGGCCCAACGGGCTCACTTGCTTGTCTCGGTCTTCCACGATGGTTGTCCCACCTTGGGCGTGAGGCCCACACTGATTTTTCCCGGCCCATGTCCTCGTAGGCTCGATTCCTCGGTCCGTAAACCCCTTTTCCAAAAACTCAGCTCAACTGACACTGTCGACTATCGAGGAAGCATCATCCAAAAGTCCGTCCCGGACGTTCTCAAAAATTCGAAGTCTAATCTTGGATTCTCATCCCATGTTAACTTTGCCCGAATGTCATTTTGGTACTACTCAAACTAATAGGCGACTTCGAGGATTCACGCGTAACCGACCCGTGCCAATTTAGGTTCAAAACTTCTTGACACATGGACGTCCTTGACTACATGAAATTGCGAAGGATCGATTCTTAGTTCAAAGTACACGATTATTAAGGATCGACATAAGGCCATTCGCGGGTTCGATAACAGTAGACAGAATCACCCGTCGTCTCATTATTTCTATCCGCGCATCGACCTCTAGTCGTTCCTGAAATCGGCTTGCATGACTACAAGATCGTCCTTGCGCAAGTCTCACGGTCGAGTTGTTTTCCCAAGTCAAGTTCTTTAGTTGCACGAGTTTTGTCCTCATTAGCCTTTCCCCTTAAGGTCAGTATCTCATGAGTGATTAGTTTCAAGTGAGATCAACCAACAATGCATTGGTGAAATTAACGTTCATTTCTCCCTCAAAGGGCTCGAATTTCAGTACGTCACAATTCTTCCCCCCTTACAAAAATGTTGTCCTCGAAATTTGCAATCACAGACAAATCCTCAAAAATATGGGGGTGCTGATGCTTCATCAGTTTCTCACTTTCCCATGTCGCTTCCTCAATTTCGTGATGTTGCCAGATCACCTTAACCAATGCGATAGTATTGTTTTGAAGCACTTGCTCTTTACGGTCCTCTATCCATATTGGCCTCTCCACGTACGACACCCTGTCGTCTACTTCCAGTTCTTCAAAATTCTTTACATGAGTCGGGTCCAGCCTACTTTCTCAACATGAACACATGAAAAATATCATGTACTTGAGCAAGTTTCGGTGGCAACGCAAGACGTACACTAAAACCCCGATCCTTTCCAAACTTTCAAAGGATCCAACGTACCTTGGACTTAATTTTCCTTTCTTGCCAAAACTGGAAGTACCTCTCATCGGCGATACTTTCAGAAACACATTATCACCCACTTTAAACTCCAACAGTCTACGAAGCTTATCTGCATAGCTCTTCTGACAAGTCTGAGCTGTCTTTAGTCTGTCTCTGATAATTTGAACTGCATTCAACAACTGCTGAACCGAATTTTGAACTAGCGATTCCCAGTTCTCTGACCTTGTTCCATAAACTGAAATTCCACAAACTTGATCATAGCTCGGCTATACCATTCCGATAAAATCTTATCCCACAAGCACTCTCTTTCTGTACAGTGTGTAGTTCAATTCATTTATGCCCTTTTCGACATCCTAGAAGCCTGTCGGGAGTCGCTCCTTGCTCAGGCACTCTGGCCTCGGCGACCACTCCCCGTCCTCGTCGAATCAGTCATTATGGGCATCTTCGAACTGCACCACTACTAGTCCCTTTTAGATATGCACCATCTCATAGAGGTATTATCCGCTTTGGCTTGTCCCATATCAAGCCTCACGGTTTTAACCTCGTTTGAGCACCTCAAAGTACAAAACTTTCTCCAGCTCGTCAACCCAAGAGTTCATTTCCACGGGGTCACTTATTGACACTTGAAATCTGATTCACTGAATTTCCATCGAACCACCATCCAAATTCCACAAACCATCGATTTTTCTTTCAATATTTCTTTCACGTCCATTTAATAACCAAACCAAGAATTCGCCTCAACCACAGGAAAATTAGTGCAAACCATATATCATTTATCGCACTAAAGGCTTTCGAGTACTTCTTCAAATCCTTTCTAATTGATCGTCCGTCTGCAGATGGTACACCGTACTACACTGCAGCTTTGTCCCCAAGGCTGACTGCAAACTTTTCCATAAAGTTGCCGTAAACTTAGGATTATGGTCAGATGTGATCGTCACTGGAACTCCATGAATGCCTACAATCTGACGTATGTACAACTCCGCATACCTATCCAATGTAAAATCTTTTCTTACCGTAATGAAGTGAGCCGACTTCGTCAATTTGTCAATTACTACCCAAATCGAGCCATTGCCTTGCTGACTCTTTGGCAATCCCATCACAAATCCATCATAATGTGTTCCCATTTCCACTCGGGAATCACAACTATAATGAGCTTCTGACAAGACTGCTTCTCTAAGTTCTGCATCTTTCGAAATGCACAATCATCCTCGAACACTTGAAAGTCTAATTTTCTCTTTGCCTAATCCATTTGCAGGATCTTAAGAATTTCAGAATCCATTGCTTGGGCACTCTTAATCCTACTTTGCATCTTAGGTTCCACCCTGAGAGTGGCCATTAGTCTAGCAAGATGGCCAACCTCAATTTTAAAATCTGACTCCCTGACTCCCTCCAAGAGAATCCATTCTGGTATCATCATCTATGCAATTGACGACTTTTGACTGAGCGCATCTACCACTTTATTCGCTTTCCCTAGATGATACAAAATTTCACAATCATAGTCCTTAAGAAGTTCCATCCATCGTTGTTGAACATGAGGCAAAGATAATTGCCGCTAATTCTAAATCATGCATCGGATTGTTAAGCTCGTGAGTCTTAACTATTAGGATGCGTATGCAACCACCTTGCCATGTTGCATTAACACGCAGTCTCGTCCTTTATATGACACATCATTGTAGATCTTGTATCCACTAGGACCAGACAGTAATGTCAAGACAGATTTATTCTTGAGCTCTTGGAAACTATGCTCGCACTTGTCCGTCTAATCGAACTTCTTCTCTTTCTTTAGCAATCTCATCAAGGGCATGTCTATCGTAGAAAACTTCTCTACGAAACGTCTGTAGTATCCAGCCAATAAAAGTTTCTTGGGGTTATAACACCATGTCAACAAAGATCCATTCACTTGAAATCACATGACCCAAAAATGCCACGCAAGGTAACCAAAACTCGCATTTGCTAAACTTGGCATACAATTCACGTTCCCTCAAAGTCTGTAGCACTGATCTCAGGTATTTCTCATGATCTTCTGGACTCCTCGAGTATACCATAATATCGTCAATGAACACAATCATCAATCCTTGGCAATGGATACTTGTTCTTAATCGTCACTTAATTAAGTTGCCGGTAATTAATACACAGTCTCAACGAACTGTCCTTTTTTCTTACAAACAGTACTGGTCTCCCCAAGAAGACACTTGTCCTAGTGCGTATGCACCTTTAGTTCTTTCAATTTTGACAAGGCCATCCTATAAGGCGCCTTAGAAATCGGTTCAATCCCAAGGACCAACTCAATCACAAACTCAATTTCTCTCTCTAGAGCAATCTCGGCAATTCCTTGAGAAACACATCCATGTACTCTTGTACCACAGTAATATCCTCTACCTTTGATCCTTTCACCATCGTGTCTGCCACCAATGCCAAATACCCTTGGCATCCATACTCCAACAACCGAGTCACATTGAGTGACGAAATCAAAGGAACAGAGGGTTCCCCTCGATTTCCTACAATATCAAAACTACCACCCACTACTGGGTTAAACTGAATTGTCTTTCTATGACAATCCACCATATGCAATGACTTCCTCACGACTTAGTTTCGGGCGGTTGGACTTTCCACGTAATTTTTTCTATTAGATGGGATGGGATTCCTTCTCCCCATCATCGGTCCCTTTCCAAACCAACAATTGTCTTTATTAAGCACGAACCGCGAGCCAAATGCGGTCGTCCTCTCGATCATATTCTTCTCTATCATCTAGGCCCTTTCGTACATCTCATCAAAGCTCTTTAAGTTCAAGGGCACGAGCTAGGCTTTCAATTCTGGCTTCAAGCCATCTCTAAAATGTCTTGCCCTATACACAGGGTTCTCTACCAACCTCGGCTATTACTTGGCCAACTCAGTGAACTTTGCTTCATACTGATCAACTGACATCTGATTCTGACGAAACTGTAGGAACTTTGCCATTTTTGACTCTCTCGCACTGTCTAAGAAACACTTCCCATTGAAAGCTTCACGGAAGGCACCCTAAGCTCGAGTCGTGCCTTCGGGGAACACTTTTTCTTGAGTGACTTCCCACCAATTAATGACACTACCTTGAAGCTGATAAATTGTCAAAAACACTATGTCTTCTCTTAACACCTCAGCACTGTAACGATCCTCTCACTATCCCTTATCCAAAGGGTCGCAGCTTCAAGGTCGCCCACGCCATTGACCTTGGTGGCTTCAGTCTTAGGAACTGCTCTACTAGCCTAGGCATCGGTCTCTCACAGACCTCTTCTCTCACTAGGGGAACCACAAAGACCACAACAAAAGCACACAGCTTACTGTCCCAACAAGGTCTCTAGTGCCAGTAGGATCCCGTCTAACCTAGGATCTGCCTGCACGCTACCTCTAACACTGGTCTGACCAGACGCTGCCCTACGCCTAAGGGCTCTCTCTACTCAGGATTGCTTATCACTTTAGATTATGAGCAACCCGCCACCACACAAAGCTACACAAGGCCACAAAAGCAATCACAGGCACATAATTAAAAGTCATCCCTATCTCACTATCCCAAAAATCCCACGCACCTTATCACTCCAAGTCTCGACCTCACTCTGATACCAAAACCGACGGGGATGTCACGCCCCGACTCTCGAGCTCACGACAACCCCTTACCATGGTCAATTGAAAGCGACGTCTCAAGATTCGTCAATGACCATTCATTTTAATCTTTCGTTATGTACAAGCAGAAGACAAACCATCCTTAATCCAACAAACAATCAATCAATCAATCAGGGATAGAGGGATGAACAGCAGAAACCTCGACTACTCATTTATACAATTTACTGGATTAACCAACGGATGATCGTCTTCCGAATTACAAGCTCGTCAAAAGGGGCCGATCCCTCCTTTAAGACAGGCCAAAAAGAAACTAGGCTAATCCAGCTATACAAAATGAACTCTCGGGTTCAACACCACGGTCACTCGGACCCATTAGACTCCACTCCGTTAGGTCGATCACTGGAGAAGCGGGGGTAGGATTCTCTACTGCGGGTGCACCATTTTAGGGGCCTGAAAATGGTAAACCACGATCGGTTAAGATAAAATCTCAGCGAGTTCTTCCTCTAAGTCCCGGTTAGTACACCAACTCAACCTGGGGTATCTCTCCAGAACCACCCCTCACTCAACCCAAACACAAACAACCAGCAATCAGCAATCAAACCACAGACAGGGTCAACTAACAAACAAAAGTCGATTCGCATGCAACCTTACCTGGTATGCCATGCAAGCAATGCAACCAACAATTGAATAGTCGGTTCGCATGCAACTTTACCCGGTATGCCATACTTTGCACGTTATAAGTCAGCACAATACACGCAATGCATATGGCCATTAAATGATGCAGTTCATCAATCACATGCGAGTCGCATTACAAGCGATCTCACCTGGCCATTGTCACACCCTGCACGTTATCAATTCATGCGTGCATGCCATAAATGATGTGATCATCTCATGCATAATCGAAACCAATGATGCCATGTTTTCTCATGCACTCTTGCGTCCACACGTGTTCCGATTATTACTGCCCTACAGGGCTACGACCAAGGTGCAATGGCGCTATGGCGCCCTTCCTCCGCAGAGGCACAACTGTGCTTTTCCGTGCCTAAAAGACGTCAATGGATACTCTTCCAAGACTGCCCAACGAACGTCAAGGGATACTCTCTCGAGACCGCATGCCCACAAAATATCAAGGGATACTCTCCCAAGACTGCATGCCCATATAACGTCAAGGGATACTCTCCCAAGACGACATGCCCACAGAACGTCAAGAGATACTCTCCCAAGACCACATGCCCAAAGGATGTCAAGGGATACTCTCTCGAGACCGCATGCCCACAGAACGTCAAGGGATACTCTCCCAAGATGGCATGCCCACAGAACGTCAAGGTTTACTTTCCCAAAATGGCAGTTTCAACTTAGTGATCACGCAAGCATATAATCACAACCCACTTATTATCTTTGAGCATTAGCCAATGCACACATGCTTGCATATGAAACCTCAAATCATTTCTCACAAAAGCGGTCCATTTCTGGTGTCCCTCGGACAAACTATTTCTCCCACCTTTCTCATAAAAGCAGTCTATTTCCGGTGTCCCTCGGATAAACCATTTCTCCCACCTTTCTCATAAAAGCGATCCATTTCCGGTGTCCTTCGGACAAACCATTTTCTTTCTTTAGTGAAAATCACACGATTCAAGCAGATGCTTATGCAATGCCACATCCAATTTACTTCATATGATCAAGGCACATAAAATTATGCACAACTTCACTTCCGGATGAACTGTACCGTGAACAGTGCCGTAAACAATAATTTCCGAAATTCAATTAATAATAAATTAAATTCAGAAATTAAAGAAAACATTGATTAAACACAATTAATCAATCAATTAAGCTAAACATGATTAATTATCACATAAACCACACATAAACACTATTTAAGCATAACCAAGCATAATTAAGCAAGATTAAGCAAGCTAATCTTAATTACCTATCTAACCACCTATCTTAGGGCTAATACAACTTAATTAACCATCCTAACCCATCATTAACAGTAATTAACCAAACCCTAAGCAAGTTTAGGCACTAAATAGGGATTAGGAGCTAAACTCACCCGTCACCCGTTAAGCGGGCCAGCGACACGGGCGCGGCAGCGGCGACGAACTTGACACCCTGGGACATCACTCCCGACACTCCAAGGCGGTCCCGAGGAAAAAATCATAGCAAAAGCTTCTACTCACACCCCCAACTTTAGAAAACAGCACTGCATGAGGAGGACAGGGGTTGACCGAAGGAAAACGGGCTGGCCGGAGCTCCGGCGAGCGGCGAGCCGGCAACCGGCGGCACCTGGGGGTCAAGGGGGAACCACTGGTGGCTGGTATGGGCGGTAGTTTGGCTGGAATGGGAGAAAAATAGGTGAAAAGACGGAACAAAGCTGCTGCAGGCGAAACAGTGGCGATCCGGCGAGCAGCAACTTCCGGCGGCCGTACGGGACGACCGACGACTCCATTCGATGAACGGCCGACTCTATATGAACAGTTTTCATCTTCTGAACACAACGGTGGGTGGCACGAGACAATATTCCAACGGGAAGGCCATGAACAACTCGATTTTCGATGAAAGGTCAGAACTGAAAAACTGAAGGAAGGAAGGGAAAGTAGGGAGAGAGTGTGTGCGGTTTTGGAGAAGATGAAGAGGAGAGAGAGAGTGAAGTGAGGCTGAAGATAGGCCTCAATTAAGGCCATTTAATGCAAGGTTCAACTTCTAAGAAAGATGACATCATCTTCTCTCTCTTCCTTTTTAACTTTTCTTCAAAATATCCAAGGGCATTTTAGTCATTTCCACCTTGCACATTTCCCAATATGCCCTTGGGCTGAAAATGAAAGGTGGGCCTAGGAAACAGGTTGGACAATGAATAGGAACAGGCTCGGGAATTTGTTGGGCTCGAAATGGCTCACATTTAGATAACGAGCTCGGGAGGGTTAATGATCGGTTTGGCCCAACGGGCTCACTTGCTTGTCTCGGTCTTCCACGATGGCTGTCCCACCTTGGGCGTGAGGCCCACACTGATTTTTCCCGACCCACGTCCTCGTAGGCTCGATTCCTCGGTCCGTAAACCCCTTTCCCAAAAACTCGGCTCAACTAACAATGTTGACTATCAAGGAAGCATCATCCAAAAGTCCGTCCCGAACGTTCTCGAAAATTCGAAGTCCAATCTTGGATTCTCATGCCATGTTAATTTCACCCAAATGTCATTTTGGTACTACTCAAATTGACATGCGGCTTGGAGGATTCACGCGTAACCAACTCGTGCCAATTGACGTTCAAGACTTCTTGACACATGGACGTCCTTGACTGCATGAAATTGCGAATGATCGATTCTAATTTCAAAATACACGATTATCAAGGATCAACATAGGGCCATTCACGGGTTCGATAACAGTAGACAGAATCACCCATCGTCCCATTATTTCTATTCGCGAATCGACCTCTAGTCGTCCCTGAAATCGGTCTGCATGACTACAGGATCATCCTTACGCAAGTCTCACAGTCGAGTCGTTTTCCTAGGTCAAGTTCTTTAGTCGCACGAGTTCTGTCCTCATTAGCCTTTTCCCTCAAGGTCAGTATCTCAGGAGTAATCAGTTCCGAGTGAGATCAACCAACAATGCATTGGCGAAATTAACGTTCATTTCTCCCTTAAAGGGCTCGAATTTTAGGACGTCACATGTGGAATAAAGATTTATCCCATACCTCAAGATTCTCTACTATACTGATTACTAAGGTATGCTCTTCTTTTTTTGCATCATATGTTTACATTAGCTTTTCGTGCATCACATTATATTGTATTTTAAAATGGGATCCATTTTCCCACAAAAGAAATAATATCACATTGCATATGCATGGTCAAAATTTAGGCATCATTTTGTCTTTGAATGCAACCTCTGCAAGCTTACCTTCAAAGAGGGGTAGTTGTTGGCACTTAAATTTTGATTAATCATTTAGTAATTTAATGCACAAAAATTTAGGGATTAATTTTAACCCCTAAACAAAAATATTGGAATTATATTGCATAGCATATGAACATTTATTATTACTACATTTGCAATGGACCGATGGCGGATGGGCTCTAATTGATGGTTCTGAGCTTTAATCTAATGAGTTAGACTAAGCCCATACTGAGAAAGAATTTGGCTAAGCCCGTTAAAAAGTGATGAGTTGGAAGATGAGAATATTCTAGAGAAGATGAGCATTCTTCTTTCAATATTCAATAAATCTTTCATATATTCATGCAATATATATACCGTGGGATATATTTCTTGACATAAGGGAAGATTTCGAATGAAATATTGAAAAAATATTACACGTAGGATACATATTCTTTGGGCAAGAGCTAAATAGGCAATATGTAGATTTATCCTCTGTCCTTGAATAACATAATCCTCTCATCTATAAAAAGGATGTCACATAATTGAGAATGGGGGAGAGGAAAAAACACATATAGAGACACATTGAGAGAAGAGATAGAGAAATAGGAGAGAATGTGACTTATTTGTGGCGCTCTCGACGCCCTCACCTGATGCCTTGTGAATGAGTTGCTGATGATGCCACGATCCGACATGCTCGAATTAGGCCAAGCTCCCTGATGCGCTGTCCTCCATGTTGATGCATTGCTGCTTGATCCACCGAACGAGACTAAAAGCGACATAGCTGCTGCTCTGATTCCAGCCATTGCACGAGCTTGTCGCGACCTAATTTTTTCAAAGGTTTTGTTGGGGAACCTTTGATTAGTTTAGGGTACTGTTAACTTTGGACCAATAGCCCTTTATCAACTTGGGTTCTCCCAAGCCCATATTCCACGCGACATTGGGTATTCATAATTTTAATCAGTTTAGCCTATGCAAATTCAAAAAAAGGAGTCACAACTAACTTTTTTAGGGTGGGCTAAAAACCCAGTAAGATACGGGAGAATACCTTACTATTTACGCAACTAGAGATTCTAAATTCGGAGACTTGGTTACGTTAATCATACAACTAACGCCCTTTCAATACCTAACTCAATTGTGTATCAATTAAGGCCATGTCAACCTATTCAAGAAATATAAAGCTTATCATAACTAGGGGTGATCGAGTCCAAAGTGGGTAGGGTCTAGACCTGGACCCTATACCCAACCCTATTATAACCGGTTCCCCTTTTTTGGACCCTATACCCTACCCTATTTTTATTAGACTATGTTTTGGATCCGACCCTATTTTTTCGGTCTGGAAACAGGGTCAACTCTATTTTCATTGGAACCTGTTTTGCAACCGTTCGATATCCTATATGACTTTAAATTTTACATTAATTTGTGAAAAAATCAACAATGTAATCCTCATAATATTATAAGACAAAGCGAAAATTCTAATAATGCATAAATATTAGCAATAAATATGGATATAATATTAGTCTCATTCCTACAAACATTTCTGATATGATCTAATGCGTATGCTCATGTGTATGTGATGAAATTGTTATTAAGAGAACATCTTTTATGAGTTGGAATGAAAATACTTTAATTAGCACTACAATATTTAATAGCACTTGTCCCGCAACTATAGTAATAATTGAAGGTGGAACCATTGAAAAAGAAAAACAATGCATGAAAATAGTTATTTTTAACAATTCTCTCAATTTGATTCAAAGAGAGACTTTCTTTTTTTTAACAATTTTTCGAAGACAAAACGACTCAGAGGCACTATACAGAGATACGATTTTTTTTTTTAACAAAGTAAAAACCGGTTCCGGGTGGGTCTTTGCTTGGACATAGTTCCCGGACTAGTTTAGCCGGGAACCAATTCCCAACCTTGTTTTTCAGGTGGTCCGGTCCAGGTTCTGGGTAAACCCAGTCCGGTTGTACACTCCTAATCATAACCATTCTAATGCAGGACAATAACATCCAAAATATTTAAGTGCGCAATTAATTATCATCACAAAATAAAGCACCAAGGGAACCTAATATTGTCTCTAAAAAATAAAAATATAACGTAAAAAAAATAACCCTATTGTAGAGCCCTAAAGGCTTGCACAATTTTGGGTTTTCTAAATTTTACAATTTTTCTGATTTTTTTGAATTTTTCTGATTTTTTTATATATTTTTTATGTTTTCTTAATATTTTTCGTAATTTCCGAAATTAAAAAATGAGTTTCAAGATTTTTTTTTATATTTTGAGGCTTTTCTGAATTTTTTAAAAATATTTATTAATTTTTTTGGAATTTTCTAATTTTCCTAATTTTTTGGAATTTTTGAATATTTCTATTTTTTGTATTTTGAAAAAAATTAATTTTTTAAAAATATTTTCATGAATTTTCTGAATTTAAAGACATTTTATTAATTTTTTAGGATATTTCGAATTTTTAAATATTTTTTATTTTTGAATTTTCGATTTTTTATGATTTTTTTAAATAATAATTCGGACCGGGTCAGGAAATCGGCCCTACTAAGCCGACCCGGACCCTATCGATCCGGGCTGGACTATCGATCGGGCCGGCCCTAAGGCCGACACGAATTTTTCATTAAAATTGGCTCACAAAAATTTTACAACAGCCCATTAAAGATTATAGCCCACTCCCTTTTATATTCTTTTTAGTCCAGCCACTTTCAGCCCATACCAAAAATCAGCCCAACTCTCAGCCTAGGTCCACTCGAAGCCCAGCCCCTATTTCAACCTTCGGCCCCCTTTTTTTGTTTTTTGTTTTTTGTTTTTATTTGTTTTTTTTGTCTTCTTCAACATGCCTTCTTCAACCATGCAGCTTCTTCAACTTCGCGCGTTGCGCCGAACGTCCCTTGCGCCAGCAATTTTTTTTTCGAATCAACCCACTTTCGATCACCGTTCGACCAAGCTAATGCCGACACCTACACAACCGGTCAAACTTCACCAACTCCCAGGCAACATCAACAGCCGTCAACCACAAGTTCCAGCCACCCACTCTGACGAGTGTCTATTTTTTCCAACGACTCGCAAGAAATAAACGGACAGACCATAAAATCTCATAAAAAACACAAGGAAGATCACGAATTCACACAAGTATCTACCACACATGAGAAAAACATATCAAGCTAAGCTACTAAACACCGATCTGATGATGGTGGTTTTGGGACTTCATTTGAGCATTTTATCAAACAATCGGCGTGCATGAGTAAACAAAGGGGTTCCTGACTCGAGCCGAACTCACACCGGGTTTAAGCTTCTACCTAGACATGGAAGCATGTAGAGAAACCTTAATGGAGACATGACAGGGGCCGGGGCTCGCGCGGCCTGGTCGGCCACGAGCTCCGGCCCGTACCCTACAAAAATAAAGCAACTGCACTCAAGAGGACCTACCTGGTTCAAAGGGGAAGCTCTGAGGCGGACGGCAGCTGAAAAATGGACTCCAGCTACGGTCGAGCACTCGCTGAGCACATTCTCCTCTCTGGTTCACCTTTGGAGCGCTCTATCTCTCGACTTGGCTTTTTCCACCTCTCTCAAGCTCTCTGGAGTCAAGTAGATGGTTTTATTAGTTCAGGTACTTTGCGGTAGTCATCCACCCCAATACCTCGTTTTCTTCCCAGGCGACCTGCATCCACATACTACACTAGCAAAGGACATGGAGTGTATTTACTATCTCCTAATCATGCTTGGAGTACTTTCATTATTGACGAGCAGACATCCAACCCAATAAAATCTGCAAGCTCCAGGGGACCCATCGGATGGTTTGTACCCAATTTCATTCCAGCATCAATGTCCTCCTTTGTTGCAATCCCAGTGTAGAGAGTGTGAAATGCTTCATTTATCATTGGCATCGGATCCTAATGGGGTCTCGCCGTGGCGGATGTTGGATGTATGCCCTAAAGCTACTATGTAATAGTTACATATTAGGGATTTCAGTTGTACTATCATCATTATTATTTAATTAATGGCAATGACGTATTCATTCATTTGTCCAATTATTTTATGAATGATTCCATAAGATCAGTTGTAACTAGACCTATTCTTGAGACGTCAATAATATTGTGACCGGTTCATAGTTAGACCGAATCTTTAAACTGTTCCTGGTTAATGGATTATTGAGTGGATATTTATAATCCTGTTAAGACCAGTGAGTTATTAACTTCACCATTAAGTATTAGATACTTGAGGGAATGATGAGTCGCAAGTCATTAGGTATTGCGATACCTGAGTTAGAACACAGGTGTTTGTATTAGACAAATTCACTGAACGTGACGCACATAGAACGATTACCAACATGGAAGCTTTTACCGTGGTCAATGTCTAATTGTTCATGCTTTGGTCTTGTGTAAATAATCCTTAGATCCGAGGTACAGTGTTAACTTGTGTATTGAACAATTATGGTTCACGGGTGCACATAATGCCGGGTCGTTGATCCGTCTTTATACCTGATGGTCATAGTTTGTTCATATACGAAGTTGCACGTGTACGCAATATGGAATCTGTCTCCTTGTTACATACAAGGTATTATAATGATGTCCTATGCAATCTAATTGTGACAATGTATTGAAATCCTCGGCCGGGGTTGTAACCGAGAATAAATTGTTTATGTCTCAAATAAAATACATGTCAATTAGATTTGTGCATATGATCGAATTGGTGACTTGACAAATATTCCATGGTCTTTGTTCGATCGGGACATAGTAAGACGGAGGGATTAAATTACACTGTAGCCAAAACTGACAGGTTCATTATGTTCTTAAAGCATTTACACTATCTGGGTAGCCATGACATATTGCTAGATGTCAATCGTGGCTTGTAGGACCCAAAGATTAATTGGGACAATTAATTCTTTTGGGAGTACTAATGTGTTAGTACAAGTCTTACTACCAGTTTAGTGATGAACCTATGGATGTCACACGCCATAACCAATTAGGATAACGTAGAACGAGAGAGAGAAATAATTTTGCAAATGTGTTTGCAAATTACTACAGTCGCATTGAGTCGATATGAAATTAAATTAGATGTGATTTAATTTAATTTGTATTATAGTCACGAGCCTACGTGCATATGATGCACACGCATGCCTAAAGTGGATGCACATTAATGTACCTCGAATATGCATATAAAGTTATGTCTTCTTTTTATTTAATTTTATATTAATTAAAAGATGCACACGGTCAACAATTGTTGCTGACCGTGTGCAACGCACATGTGATGTGCGAAATGTTTCTTTTTAATTTAAAAAGAAGAAGAAGATATATATGTGGGGCATGATGGTCAGCAACCGTTGCTGACCATCATGCATGATTCTCATGCATAAACCCACGACCAGCAATGGTTGCTGGTCGTGGGGGTAGTTTCCCACGATCAACAACGGTTGCTGATCGTGGATCATGGGTGGTTACCGATCGTGGGTGGTTACCCACGATCGGTTCTATAAAAGGCGCGTGTGTTCGTTTTTCTGAGCGTACGTACGTATGAAAACGAAAAGAAAAAGAGAGAAGAAAGGTTTTTCTCTCATTTGGGCTGTGGCTGATAATACTAAGGATACGAAGGAATATCTCCACGAAGTTGCTAGCACAATCGTAGTGGTGATTATCCGCAAGTTCTCTCTTCATTCGATATCCATTGGTGGTGTGTCTGAACTAGAGGTCCGACGTTTGTGGGGCTCGAACTGAAGAACATTTGGACAGATTTGTTTAAAGCGTGCTTCGAGAGGTAATTCGTTCAACTCCCTTCTTATAACTAGATTTTTGATTAAAACGCACGAACAACGCCTTTGGAGATTCATGTATAGAAATATTTGATCTTGTTTCCGCTGCGTTTTTATTAAATTGCCTATACATGATTCATGAAATCCAACAGTGGTATCAGAGCCAACCTTAGGCGTTTTTCGTGCGTTTAATTGATTTATAGTTCATAGATTTTTGCGTAGATGTTGATTAATTTATGTGATAAATTTAATCAACTATGCAAAATTGGAACTAAATCAATTTTGAATCAAAAATCCATAATTTGTTATATTTTGCGTTTATGTTCTGCATATGATTCACAATTGTGAATTTAAAGATGACGACACAACTTCCGTTTGGAATTGCATTCATGAAATTTGTTTCATCGATTTGATTCCTTAACGTAATTTGCGTTGTTCAACTTTAAATTTGTTTAAATGCAGAATTTTATTTATGCCTTCAGAGCTTTAAATTTTGAATTTATGGCTCGTAAGGAAGGGTGGTGATCATGGAAAAATCCCTAATCATTATGATGGTTGTATGGATGAATGTATGATGATTACAGGTATTCATTTTTGGGATGTAATTATTAAATGAAGGCTGCGTCCTTCCTTTTATTTTATTTTATTTTAATTTTTCATGAAATGTAATTTTAGCATAGTTTATTATATCAATTGTTGATGTAAATGCTACGAGTTCAAGAGGAGCCATTGGAGGAGCCATTGGCGGAGCCGTTAAGCCGGAGAGCTCTATGGGCCCGGTCTTTGAAGAGTTCAAAGATTGAAGAAGAAGTGAAGAGCAGGTCCTTATTGTTAAAACATTAAAATGGCTAAATGGGTCTCATTGGCTCGAGACCCATTGAACCATAATTCCATGATCACCATGTAGGATAGATGATTATGTGACATCTATTTATTTTTGTGTTTATGTTATTGTGCATATTAAATCGGTTAATGTGCAAAGTGAGACCGTTAATAACGACCCAAATCTCCTTATTAATAATATTAAGTCGAAACGGGTTTCGGACTCGTGGCCTACCATCGTCGTGGTTTGATCCAATATTATGGTGGTTAATTGATCGGCTATGGATACATAGGGGTTAATTACCATTCATAATATTGGACCACTCCATTATACATATGATGTTGTAAGGTTGGAGCCAAATGATTTCTAATAATTGTCAGGTGAGGAAATCTTTTGTGCTTTTCAATACTTGCATGAGACGATGGGTTAGACTTAACTATGATCATGATGCCAATAACTGTTAGGTGAGGCTTTCATGGTCTAGAGGCTAAAGTTATGATTGGGACTCGCATATGATGCGTTGAACAAGTTGGTTCACTCACTAAGTTCATAGAACACCAATAACTATTAGGTGATGTGGGCTTTGGGCTGGTGGGACTCCAATCCCCACTAGTAATCTTTACCCAACAAAGATTACCGCTTCCCATCTTAAGGAGTATGGGATTCGAATATAAATTTAGTGGGAGGATCTATTTCATTTAAAGGCCAAAATGAAATAGTTATTTTGAAGTACAACGGCTAACAATTTATTTTCTGCAACAGATATATTATTACTCGAAATGGTGACTACAAACCCACTCGCTTCTATTCTTGACAAGAATTGTTTGACTGGACCCAATTTCACTTGGACCGGGTGAAGAATTTGAGAATTGTTCTCAATTCGGAAAAAAATGGGTATGTGCTTGATGAAGAGATGCCAAAGTCCTTTCCTGAGGGTGGGACCCAAGAGGAACGTGTCACTTATGACAAGTGGCATGACGATGACTTAAAAGTTAGGTCATATATGCTTGCTTCGATGAATAATGAATTACGAAGAAGTATGAATCTATGGAAGATGCTAGGTCGATCATTTTGCACTTAAAGGAATATTTTGATGAGAATGGTCGAACCTCTAGATATGAGATATCTAAGGCATTGTACCGTATGAGGATGGCTGAAGGATCATTAGTTAATGATCATGCTTTGAAAATGATCTGGCACATTGAAGAATTGGCTAGGCTGAATCTCGTTATGGACAACAAGTTAGCTGTGGATTTGATCCTCCAATCTTTGCCCGATTCCTTTTCTGGTTTTGTCCAAAACTTTCACATGCATAAGATGGATAAAACTCTTGCTGAATTACATAGAATGCTGGTAGTTTATGAGAAGGAAATGCATAACACGAGGCCAAATGTAGTGGCTATGACTAAGGCTTCTTCTTCAAGGAGTAAGACTGTTTTGAAAAAAAAGAACTGGAAGAGGCCTGTCAAACCTGTTATGCAACCAAAACCCAAGATTGAAAAAGGGAAATGTCATTACTGTGGTGTCAAGGGGCACTGGAGGAGGAACTGTAAGAAGTACCTCGCGAGCTTGAAGGTCAAGCCCAAGGACCAACCTTGTGAAGGTATGGTGTCTATGCTTATTGAAACTAATCTTATGATTAGTGCTGAATCTAGCTTATGGGTTCTAGAATCTGCTGCAACTTCACATATTTGTATGTCTTTGTAGAATCTGGAAATAAGCAGGATGCTAGGGCGAAATGAGATTGTCCTGACATTTGCCAATGGAGCAAGAGTTGCTGCATTAGCTATAGGGACTTTTCGTTTATGTTTGCCTTCTGGACATGTATTGGTTTTGAAGAACTGTTTGCATTACAAGAATGCTGTTAGGAACATCATCTCTATACCTCGTTTAGGTAAAGAGAATTATGAATTTTCTTTTGCTGATGATGTATGTTCTATTTATCAAAATAGAAGATGTGTTGGTTCTAGCTTATTAACCAATAATCTTTATACCATTACAATGTCCGGTAATGCGATTACCGATGTCAATAAGCAAAATAGAATTGATATAAATGCCATAACTAATAAACGCCCTAGAGACGGTCCAAATAAAAAGTATGTTTGGCATCTCCGGTTAGGTCATATTGGAGAAGATAGAATTAACAAGTTGAGTAATGATGGATACATTGATCCATCAATGTTTGAGTCATACTCAACTTGTGAGGCATGTCTTCTAGGAAAAATGACCAAAGCGCCCTTTGTGGGACATAGTGCGCGAGCTGCTGACATATTGGGATTAATACATACAGATGTATGTGGACCAATTAATGAAACTGCTAGGGGTGGTTATTCTTACTTCATTACCTTCACCGATGATCGAGTCACGGTATGGTTATTTATACCGATGAAGTATAAATCCGAATCCTTTGAAAAGTTCAAGGAATTCAAGGCTGAAGTTGAGAAACAAACAGGAAAATGTATTAAGGCTCTTCGATCGGATCGAGGAGGTGAATACCTTAGTACTGAATTTTTGGACTACCGAAAGAGAATGGCATTTTATCACAATGGACACCTCCTGGAACTCCGAACATAATGGTGTATCGAACGAAGAAATCGTACTTTATTAGATATGGTTCGATCTATGATGAGTTACACCGATTTACCTATATCCTTTTGGGGATATGCCCTTGAGACAGCTGCATATATACTGAACAGAGTGCCTTCCAAATCTGTTCCAACTACGCCCTATGAGATATGGCATAGTAGGAAACCAAGTCTTAATAATATTAAGATTTGGGGTTGTCCAGCTTTCGTTAAAAAGCTAAAAATGGACAAATTGGAGGCAAGATCTGAACAAGGTCGCTTCATTGGATATCCAAAGGAATCTCTTGGATATTATTTATATTTTCATTCAGACCAAAGAATTTTGGTGAGCAGGCACGCTTCTTTTCTGGAGAATCAGTTCATCCAAGAAGGTGGTGCTGGGCGGAAAATAGTCTTACAAGAAGAAAATAATGAAGTATCAAACAATCGAGTTCAAATAACAATCTCTGATTTAGTGGGAGCTTCTGATACACAACCTCTTAGGAGAAGTGCGAGAACGTCTCGCCCACCTACTTGTTATAGACACTCAGTTGATCTTATTGAACCATTATTCATTGTGGATGATAGTGATCAACCCGGTGATCCTAAAACCTATGAGGAGGCGATGTCGGACATCGATTATGGTAAATGGCTAGAAGCCATGAAATCTGAAATGGATTCAATGTATTCCAATAATGTTTGGACCTTAGTTGACCTGCCTGATGGTATTGTACCAATTGGCTGTAAATGGATCTTCAAGAGGAAGATGAATGCTGAAGGTCAAATTGGAACTTACAAAGCACGGCTGGTGGCGAAAGGATATCGTCAGAAAGAAGGAATCGATTATGACGAGACTTTCTCACCTGTGGCCATGCTAAAATCCATTCGGATTATGTTGGCTATAGCTGCACACCTTGATTATGAAATATTCCAAATGGATGTTAAAACTGCCTTTCTAAATGGTTTTCTTGAGGAGGACATCTATATGGAACAACCACGGGGTTTTGAATCCAATGGTGAAAATCAGAAGGTGTGTAAGCTTAAGAGATCCATTTATGGACTCAAACAAGCCTCCAGAAGTTGGAACGTCTGTTTTGATGAGGTAGTCAAATCGTTTGGCTTCATCAAAAATCCGGATGAACCTTGCGTATACAAGAAGATTAGTGGGAGTGCAATTGCATTTCTAGTTTTGTATGTTGATGATATACTTTTGATTGGGAATGATGTACCAATGATATCATCGATAAAACTATTCTTGTCACAGAAATTCTCCATGAAAGACTTAGGAGAGGCAACCTACATTTTAGGTATCAAGATCTATAGAGATAGATCGAGACGATTGATTGGCCTCTCACAGTCTACGTACATAAACAAGGTGTTAACACGTTTTAACATGCAATGTTCCAAAAGAGGATTATTGCCTTTTAGGCAAGAGATCCGTCTTTCTAAGGAGATGTGTCCCAACACTTCGAAGAAAGAGAGCGGATGGCGAAGATACCATATGCATCCGCTATTGGAAGCATAATGTATGCTATGTTATGTACTAGACCTGATATTGCGCATGCTGTAAGTATTACTAGCAGATATCAGTCTGATCCAGGACAAGAGCACTGGATAGCAGTCAAGAATATTCTTAAGTACTTACGAAGGACTAAGGATTTATTCTTGATATATGGAGAAGGAGAATTTAAAGTTATAGCTTATACGGATTCCGATTTTCAATCAGATCCTAATGATTATAAGTCTACATCTGGGTTTGTCTTTACATTCAATGGTGGCGCAGTTAGTTGGAAAAGTTCCAAACAAAGCATAACCGCGATTCCACCACCGAGGCGAGTATGTAGCTGCTTCCGAAGCTGCAAAGGAAGCCGCTTGGATGAAGAAGTTTATTTCGAACTTGGAGTTGTTCCTTCAATTGAGCAGCCAATTACATTGTTTTGTGACAACAATGGGGCGATAGCTCAAGCTAAGGAACCAAGGTCTCACCGAAGTCCAAGCACATTGAGAGACGCTTCCATCTCATCGAGAAATTGTTGGGAGAGGTGATATCGCCTTGCAGAAAATTGCCTCGGCGGAAAACGTGGCGAGATCCCTTTACTAAGGCCTTACCTCGTCTTCTTTTGAAATGCATATTGACAAAATGGGTTTGAGGTACCAGACAAGTTGGCTTTAGTGCAAGTGGGAGATTGTTGGATGTATGCCCTAAAGCTACTATGTAATAGTTACATATTAGGGATTTCAGTTGTACTATCATCATTATTATTTAATTAATGGCAATGACGTATTCATTCATTTGTCCAATTATTTTATGAATGATTCCATAAGATCGTTGTAACTAGACCTATTCTTGAGACGTCAAGAATATTGTGACCGGTTCATAGTTAGACCGAATCTTTAAACTGTTCTGGTTAATGGATTATTGAGTGGATATTTATAATCTGTTGAGACCAGTGAGTTCTTAACTTCACCATTAAGTATTGGATACTTGAGGGAATGATGAGTCGCAAGTCATTAGGTATTGCGATGCCTGAGTTAGAACACAGGTGTTTGTATTAGACAAATTCACTGAACGTGACGCACATAGAACGATTAGCAACATGGAAGCTTTTAGCGTGGTCAATGTCTAATTGTTCATGCTTTGGTCTTGTGTAAAAAATCCTTAAACCCGAGGTACAGTGTTAACTTGTGTATTGAACAATTATGGTTCACGGGTGCACATAATGCCGGGTCGTTGATCCGTCTTTATACCTGATGGTCATAATTTGTTCATATACGAAGTTGCACGTGTACGCAATATGGAATCTGTCTCCTTGTTACATACAAGGTATTATAATGATGTCCTATGCAATCTAATTGTGACAATGTATTGAAATCCTCGGCCGGGGTTGTAACCGAGAATAAATTGTTTATGTCTCAAATAAAATACATGTCAATTAGATTTGTGCATATGATCGAATTGGTGACTTGACAAATATTCCATGGTCTTTGTTCGATCGGGACATAGTAAGACGGAGGGATTAAATTACACTTTGTAGCCAAAAGCGAGGTTCATTATGTTCTTAAAGCATTTACACTATCGGGTAGCCATGACATATTGCTAGATGTCAATCGTGGCTTGTAGGACCCAAAGATTAATTGGGACAATTAATTCTTTTGGGAGTACTAATGTGTTAGTACAAGTCTTACTACCAGTTTAGTGATGAACCTATGGATGTCACACGCCATAACCAATTAGGATAACGTAGAACGAGAAAGAGAAATAATTTTGCAAATGTGTTTGCAAATTACTACTGATCGCATTGAGTCGATATGAAATTAAATTAGATGTGATTTAATTTAATTTGTATTATAGTCGCGAGCCTACGTGCATATGATGCACACGCATGCCTAAAGTGGATGCACATTAATGTACCTCGAATATGCATATAAAGTTATGTCTTCTTTTTATTTAATTTTATATTAATTAAAAGATGCACACGGTCAACAATTGTTGCTGACCGTGTGCAACGCACATGTGATGTGCGAAATGTTTCTTTTTAATTTAAAAAAAAAAGAAAAAGATATATATGTGGGGCATGATGGTCAGCAACCGTTGCTGACCATCATGCATGATTCTCATGCATAAACCCACGACCAGCAACGGTTGCTGGTCGTGGGTTTATCCATGGCCCATGACCAGCAACGGTTGCTGGTCGTGGGGGTAGTTTCCCACGATCAACAACGGTTGCTGATCGTGGATCATGGGTGTTACCGATCGTGGGTGGTTACCCACGATCGGTTCTATAAAAGCGTGTGTGTTCGTTTTTCTGAGCGTACGTACGTATGAAAACGAAAAGAAAAAGAGAGAAGAAAGGTTTTTCTCTCATTTGGGCTGTGGCTGATAATACTAAGGATACGAAGGAATATCTCCACGAAGTTGCTAGCACAATCGTAGTGGTGATTATCCGCAAGTTCTCTCTTCATTCGATATCCATTGGTGGTGTGTCGAACTAGAGGTCCGACGTTTGTGGGGCTCGAACTGAAAGAACATTTGGACAGATTTGTTTAAAGCGCGCTTCGAGAGGTAATTCGTTCAACTCCCTTCTTATAACTAGATTTTTGATTAAAACGCACGAACAACGCCTTTGGAGATTCATGTATAGAAATATTTGATCTTGTTTCCGCTGCATTTTTATTAAATTGCCTATACATGATTCATGAAATCCAACAGCGGACACTAAGCGAGTGATGGAGATTGAGCTTGTGTTGGACGCCTGAACAGCAGAGGGTTTGACAATCTTAACTAAGTCGCGGAACAGCTTCTTCTTGAAATCCTCGGATTCCACTATAGCCTCTATGACGGAATCACTCGTCTGAAGCTCTTCTACGCTTAAGGTGCAGAGGAGGGAGCGTAGAGCATCGTCACCTCCTGCTTGCAAGAGGGCGCGCTTGGAGACCAGGCATCGAATCGAAGCGGCGATGTAGTTGATGGATTGAGAGAGGGCTTGAGGGTCCTCGTCAAAGAGCCAGACTTGGAAGCCGTGGACGACGCCAAGCTGGGCGATCCCGGAGCCGATGTAGCCACCACCAACCACGCCAATAGTCTTCATCTCCGCCATCTTCACCTCTCTCTCTCTCTCCTTTTCAGAATCTGCCTCTCTCTCTCTCACCTTTTCTCAGTTTTCTTTTCTTTTTTTTTCGCTAAAGCAGCTTGACGGTCGCTCCTTTTTCTCTTCCTTGCCAAATGCTCCCCCCTTCTGCCTTTTTTTTTTTGGCCGAGCCCCCATTCAGCGAGCACCTAAGAAGAAGCCACCCGTCCGAGCAAACCCAGGAACGAAAAAAAACAGGCGCTCGAAATCCTCCTTTAAGAAACAATCCCCATCTCCTGTTTCTTCTGCTGCCCCTGGTTTTTCTTCTCCCTAGCCTTCTTTTTTTCTCTGTTTTTCTTTGCCTTCCTCCTTCTGCTTGACCTCTCTCTGCTTCCCCTAACCGAATTCTCATTAGCCTCTCTCCGCATGACAGCGTAGCAAGGGCGGATTCCCTTGCTGGCGTCACACGGCTGACGTCACCGTCCAAGACCTTCAAACGGTGTCGTCGGTGCCGTGTGTTGTGCGTTGTGTATGTATGATGTATGTGCAGGGAGGGAAGTGCGTGAGTGAATGAAGAAAGGAAAACCAAAGGGCCGGGCCTTTCATTTTCATTTGGTTCGGATGGGGCCTGAAAACATGAGAGAAGTGGGCTGGAAAGAAAATAAAGAGGTGGGCTAAGAGATTAAGAGAATGGACTAGATGAGTAAAAGAGTGGGCTAGGCTATGACAGCCCACCCGAATTTAAAAAAAAAAATTCGATTTTTTTTCGAAATTTTAAAAAAAATTATTATTTTTTATATTTTCTATAAATTTATACATATATATTTTCAAAATTAATGGGTATTTAAAAGGTGTCAAATTTTTTTTGGGTGTCAACAGAGCCAACAATGACCAAGCCGCTATCCAAATCCTTCGAGATGCTGTCCTGCGACGCTTCCTGCTCCTCTAATCCACTCGCTGTCGTTTGTGTTGCTGCCGGGGCTAGTTAATGCTCGACTGGCCGCGAATCAGCCTCAGGTTGAGTCTGCTCTTCTTTTGCAGATCTTCTCAGTGTGCCCAACGTAGACATCCCCAATAGAAAAGATAACAGTCAACTTTGAGAGGGGGATTGATCGAGTTGGACTGTGCTCTCGTCATATTGGGTCTTTGTGTTACTCGGCAATATATATTGCTACTTTGCTTTCTTCTTCATTGGATTCGAAGAATTCGTTAGGTCCAATTCCACTTATCTGCAGGCTTCTTTTGGTCTTGTTGAGAAGTACAATAATTCCTTGCGCCAGAATCCATCAACGGTGAACGTCCATTGTTGCTGTTCATCATAAGCCACTACACAGGGAGCCGCACCGATCCACTACTTGATGATCGTGGTTCACGAGTTGCCAAATTTGAAAGCAAATATTTAGATTATTTTAAAATCTTGTCTAATTTGATTATTGAATATTTTGTTTCCTTATTTGAAATATCATTGATGAACGAGATTGAAATTCATGATATATTATCCCATTCACAATATTGAGTAGCCTTTTAAATTAGGGATTATTGTCTAATTTCCTAATGTGTCATAATTGGTAATCCGATCTTATACCCAAGATACAATTCACTAATGCATGGAAAAACCATCAATCCGGTCTCATACTCGAGATATAATTCACGATTACATGAAAAATTGGCTAATCTAATCTCATGCCCGAGATACAATTTGGCAATTTATTTCCAAATTAAACGTATGTGAATAATATCTTGCTTGACTTGTTGTGTGCTATACTTTATGACTTTGTGTGGATTGATTCTGCTTCAAAAAAAAATCTATATTTTTTAGTTAGATTAGATTCATGTTAGAATATTGCCTAATTACGGATAGCTTGCTTGTTTAGATTAGGAAATTTATTTATTTCGATTTTAGGATGTTAAATTTTCTTTAATTTAAATTGCAGGTTTAATTATTGGGCAATTTTAATTTCGAATTTAATAAAAAAGAAGAAAAAAAATATAAAAAAAATCACGCATGACACACGTAGAATTAGGTCATCATTTGCATGTCATCTAGTCACTGCATGTTTAGAATCATTTAAATGTGTGCCACATTAGGATAGTTGCCTCTAGCATTGTTCTTGTCATCACATTAGGTCATATAGTTAATGTCCGTTACATATAATTTGCATGTTGCATGTCATTTTAGACATTATAGGCTTTATTAAATAAAAGAAAATCCAAAAATTTGAGTGATTGCATGTTAATTAGAAATCACCCTTAGGTTGTTTTGATTTTTTAATAATACTACAAATGCTTTTGTAGCTTCAAGGTAAGTAACTTCTTCCCTTTCCTCACAATTTATTTAATGCTTTAATTATTGAGTGTTAAATAATGGTTGCGCATGTGCTTGATCACCTTACATTTTAGGAAGTAGGTTAAAATAAATCCAAATTGCTTGTAGATCATTTTGTTTAAATAAAAGAGAAAATGTATTGAAATGTCGTTAGAGAAATCTAACATAATCAGGTCCCCAATCCCATAGTTTATGGTTCGTAGGAGTAAAGTCATTTTCCCATTACTTTACTTGGGTTCTAATCAACTCACCAAAAATAGATTAATGGGTGACTCCTTATTGAAAAATCATTTGCTTGTTAAATAGTTGAACCTAAGTCGTGAATTGATATGAGCTTGGGAGAGCTCGAGCTAAATTTAGGCTTAGTAATCCATTAACCAAACCCTTGATGGTCCAATTTGCTTTCGAGGGTGAGGTCGCGACAAATCCCTTTACCAAAACATCTATGGTTCACAAAAGTGAGATAGGTTTCTATGTCTTACTTGTCTCCTAATTAGCTCATAATATGTTGGTTGAAACCCTTAATAGGAATCGAGTTAAGATTGATAGGACTTTGGAGAGCTTGTGCCTAGAGCAGGTGTCACCTTGCAGGAGAAACTATTTACACTCGCTTGTTAATCCATCAACTCCCTCAAGGATCTTGTCTCGAGAGTATCATGACATAGAATTGGTTTTTCCTCCTGAAATTAAAAAAGATGAATAGAAAAAATAATGGAACAAAGAATGATTAAGCTTAATCATATCTTAAAAAATGGTTTGGCTTGGTTGGATCTTGACTCTAAGATGGTTTAGTTTGGTTTAACTTTTCTTTAAATTGCATTTATTGTTGAAAATAAAATAAAAAAGTGATCAAATAAAATGCACATAATAAGGAAATGATCGGACACCGGATTTATATACTATAGTTGTGTAATCAATATTCACAGAAAGAGCAATGTATAATTTGACTATAAATCAAACGATACTGTTAAGATTACGACCATACTTGAGTCACTCAGATATCTTTTATGTTTTTTAGCATTCAATTACACCTAATAATTTTTTGGAATAATTTCTCATTCTCATAAAGGAATAATACAAATCTTTAGCAAAATTTAAATGGCTTCAATACAAGATTTAATAAGCTTAAACATAAGAATTTGGTGTAATTTCAAGAAGAAAACCTCTCTAAATCAAACCTCTCGAGAGGAGCTTCCGGGACATTTTTCAATCTCCACTTAGCGACCTCCAGAGAAACCTCCCGAGCTGTCCATGACATAAAGAGCTCTTCCTCTTTGTATTCAAAGGGGAAAATCACCAGAAGCAAATAGAGAAGAAGGGAAACAATGAGTGGCCATCATGAGAAGACACAGTCATTGCAACTTTCTTCTTTTTTTCCCTTTTGGCCCATATCAACAGTGGCCACCATTAATCACTTTATCCTTTTCCCTTTCTTCAGCTTAGCAACGTTGTCACTCATGGTGAAGACCATCGTGATCTCTCTTTCTTTCCACGCTCAAAGCAACACCATGATGGAGTGATATCATGGCCATTCACAGGTCAAATGGCATTTCCTCTCACCACTCTTGAACAATGGTCGAGCATCAATAATTCTCATCCGATCGGTTTCATCCAACTATTTCAAACTCGAAACATATTTTCGCATTCATATAGTTTGATTTAATTTGAAATCCAAACCACACACCATGCTCACGTTTTAATAATAGTCAATATGGAAATAAGTGTTGTAAAAGATTTGCACAATTATTTTTAAGAAGAGATCAAAACAAATATTTCGTAGTGAGTAGTAAGTATATGCTTAGATAGTGCTAACGTGCAGTATTTTTTTTTCGTAGTGAATGCAGCAACTCTAATCTTTGTAGTATGAAGGGAAATTTTCTAGCTATCAAGAAGTCCTCGTGTCATTATGAGAGGCAATCTTTAGGAATACTTTATTATTATGAATTTATATCGATAAATTGCGATTTTATCTATATAAATATGTTTAACTATAGATATATCTATAGAATAATTGTAAATTATTTAAACGGCTGAGAATCAAATATTATTAATCCAAAAGTTCAAAAGGACAAAGAGAAAAGCGCCAAAAAGAAACTCAATAGAAATTTGGCATGTGAAAAGGTACACCTCCATAATTGTCCTCCACCTTAGTTTATATAAAGTCATCAACTTTATTGACTATAAATTGCACTTGCTAAAAAGTTTTCCATTCGTAACTTTCAATTAAATCTCATGAATCACACAATATAAACGTCCAAAATGACGTCTCTATCTAATGAAAGTGGTATCAGGCTTTGGCTGTTCAAACCAAGAATTCAATTGTTCATATCTTATCATAAACTTCCTTTCTCTCATTTTGTAAATTTCTAAAGAAGGATGATGTCATGCCTTGATCTTCGAGCACGCAATAGTCCTTGTTCTCTTACGGTCATTTAAATGCGATGTCCTAGGGCACATCGCCGACTAGTTTGTTTTATCTTTTAGTTAAGCGCATGCAAAAACAAATTCAACTAACACCTAGTCAATCCTCATAATAGGGATAGCAAAAAGACATAGTAGACAATTGCACAAACACCACCTTTTATTTATAAACATGATTATTAACCCTGGGGAAAAGCTATACAATCCCTATTCACGGGCAATTTCCAATGTGGCTTACGAAAGATACTTGAGCTGGGTTAATCCATTTCTACAAAAAAGGGTCAGTCAAAAGGTAGGCACTCGACGCCTATACGTACTCCTTCGGGTCAGAATATTCAGATGGGGGATTCTCTACAATACCATCAGGGGCATCGATATCCATGGCATCCCAGACCTCAACGTTTGGACCCCTGTTTGGTAGCTTGTTGAAGCCCCTCAATGGGCCCTAAACACCTCCCCTTGCTTGATGAACTAGGCCGTGAAAACATGGGATGTATACAAATCCAGCCTCTTGTCCACCTAGAAAATGGTGATGTAATGTGTGTACCGTAGATGCAACCCCAAACTAGGCGCGTGGTGACTACGGTGCCCATGTCCATGGGAACACTGAATCACATTGGGTATTGCGTCATGCTAAGATCTTGAAAATAGTTAACAACAACAAATGAGATATACTTAATAAGTTAAAGTCATAAGCCTCAATTAGGAAGTTCACTCACCTTAGGGGCAACCTATTATCGATGGCTATTCAATAGCAAAACAACCCATGTTTTGCCTTAACTATTAATGTGCATAGGTCCTCAATCATAAATAGTAATAATAGCCATTGAATACAATCACATGCATCCTCACCTTGCCTTAGCATACATACTTTGCATACTACAATTTATCATGTATTAGAAATAATGCAACCAAGCATTCATTTAATCAGAACACAATTCATATTTCTCAGGCGCAATGCGATCATGCGTGTTCCAATTATTAAGACTCCTTGGGTCACTATCAACACATGAGTTGTCAGTCTTTCAACTCAATCGAGCATCGTCCTGCCCTATCAAGCACGACAACATTTGGAACTCTTGCCCATACGACATTCCTTAATGAGCATAAGTTTGACCTCAACCACGACACGTCATTCGGATTCTCGTTGGGCATCTGATGAATATTGCATGACCTCGAGAGTCATGGCCAACATAAGGGTTAGCAGTCTTCCGACATGGTTGAGTATCCTTTATGTGACTAAGTGAGCACAACCTTCACTCGAAACCATTTCTTTCTTTTTTTTCACTTAGTTGATGCAACTATGGTTCGTGCTTACACAACATATTATTACAAGTATCACAAGTACGATACAATGCAATAATAATAGATGGTCACGTAAACTTAATTAATTTATCCACACGACCTTCCATAAAACATAACTATTGAAGTATATAATCCAACAATCACATTTCCAAAATAAACAAACTTCCAACCGCAATGAATGTTTATAACATTAGCATATAAATTGAACAGCTAAAATGAATAATGTTCACTCATCACCCTATTACGATTATCCAATAGTCATTTATAAGTAATCCACGTATACACAATCACTGATAATTAAATATTGTACCCATATTTAAATATCTGAAAGGGTACTAATTGCAATTAATTATTTTTCAATAATTAATTAACGTTCCAAGAATATTCACAATTAATTATTCCCATAATAATTAATCAATAGTACAAGAAATTACTCATAATTAATTATTATCACAACAATTAATTATCACAAAGGGAATAATCACCGTTAATTATTATCACAATAATTAATTAACACTAAGGAAATAAAGCATAAATAATTACTTCTATAAATGCTTAATTGCCTCAAAAGAATTAACCATAATTAATTATTTAGGGAAATAATTAATTACCACAAGATTAATTATCCTAATTAATTATTCCCATAAATAATTAATTGTTACAAATTACATTATCATAATTAAATTAATTCTCATAAAATAAACTATCATAGTTAATTATCACTCTAAATAGTTAATTACCACAATTTAAATTAATCATAATAAATTATTTCTATAAATAATTAATTATAATACTAATTAACGATTAACTAATTAATTAGCATTAACATAATTAAACTATGATTAACCCACATTAAATAAGATTAGTGAATCTAATTAACATTAAACATAATCTAACTATCATCACCCCAAATCAAGATTAATTCTAACTAATCTACCCCTAATTTGAGATTGACTCCCTAACTGAGGGTTCAAGAAATTAACTCATGGATTAAACGGTCCGGAGGTACGAGAATGATAGCGATGATGAGGGTGACGTTGGTCTGGCTCAGGAACAGCAAGCGGGTGGCTAATGGTGGCTCACGGCAACAAAATAGGCTCCAGTAGGGGTTACCATGAGAGAAAGGGAGGCAGGTAATGGCTGGGATAGGTAGCTAGCGACGACGACGAAGCTCTGGACAATGACTAGTAGCTTTGACACGATAGCAGGAGGTTCGGTGAGCGGTGACAATAAGCGGCAAGATGGAAATGGAGAGGAAATGAGGAAGAATGAAGGAAAAAACAAGGAGAGAGAGGGCTGAGGAAGGTGCTGTTGATGACTAAGGGAGGAGAGAGAGAGAAACTTGAGGGGCAAGTTGGGTTTAAGCTTCAACAGCAAGCCAATATTGAGGTGTATTAAACAAGTTTCATTCTCTACCAAGTGTTTGCTTCTTGCTTAGGACCACAAAATTAAAGTTAATAGAAGAAAAAGACCCATTGGCCCAATAGGAGAAATGGGCTTACTTGGCCCATGGTGGGCACGAGGCCCAATGGGCCTTCGGTTGGGCCGGTTCCTCACAAGCCCAAATTCTTGGTCCGTTAATCCATTTTTCCAAAATTTTTGGCTTACCAATAAACTTAAGTATTAATGAGGCAATGCCCAATAAATCAGTCTTGAAGTTCTTAAAAGTTCGATACCCAAAATCGGATTGAGATTCATGGTTAAATTTAATCAAATGCGACTTTAGCATGACCTAAACTATTGAGCAACATTTAGGGGTTTTCGCATGTTTGACTCGTAATTGACGAAATCCAATTTACGTCCGAGCTTCTCTAATTTAGAGATGACCCTTAGTTGTCATGTAATCATGAGGAACCAATTACTCACCTTGAGTACTAAGTAAAAAGAAAATCAGTTTAACATCGTTCATAATTAGTTGTGCGGAATCCCGCAATCCCACCTTATACTCCTATCGAATCGATTTATTTCCATTCATTAATTGATTTGTAATAGCACAACATCAACCCTCTTTGATTCTTATGGTCGAGCGGCCTATCCATGATTGAACTCTTTGGTCTTATGTGTATCGATTCTTAATTGTCTTTCCGAATTGGTTAGTTAACTTGTGAGCGTTCGGTTTAGAGTAAACATAACTAATGGTACATTGATGAAATAATCATTTCATATATCCGAAAATGAGGTCAAAATTTAGGACGTCACAACTTTTCCCCTCTTACAGAAATTTTGTCCTCGAAATTTGAACTATTGTTTTGATCCTCAAAAAAACTAAGGGTGTTGACGCTTCATTATATCCTCACTTTCCCATGTGGCTCCTTTTGTTCTATGGTATTGCCAAATCACCTTGACTAAGAGAATCATCTTGTTCTATAGGATTTTCACCTTTTGATCCACTATTTGAACTAGTCTTTCCACGTACGTTACTCGGTCGTCCATCTCTATTTCCTTGAAATTTAGCATGTGGGTTGGATCCTGTTCATATATTGTTTCAACATTGCCACATGAAAGACATCATGCATTTCAGCAAGTCTTGGCGACAATGCAAGATGATAGGCCAAAATCCCAATTCTTTCCAAAATCTCAATAGGTCCAACGTACCTCGGACTCAGTTTTCCCTTTTTGCCGAACCTCGAAGTACCTTGCATTAGCGATACCTTAAAGAACACAAGGTCGCCAACTTGAAACTCCAGTGACCTACACCGTTTATCCACGTAACTTTGCTAGCAGCTTTAGGGGGGTAAGTACACTAGGAGTGCCATTACTTTCGTACGGCGCTCACTTTGGTGCCAATTTTTTTTTTCGTTCACTTGAGTGCCAAATCGGAGTAAAATCATTCACTTGAGTGTCATTTCACCGGAAAAGCTGATGTGGCAGCCGGAAAATAATATTTTAATATTTTAATAAATTTTTTTGATTTTTTTTTGTTTTTTTAATTTTTTTTTAAGGCCGGCGAGGGCCACTGTTGATCCTTGCTAGCCACAGAACCCTCGCCCAAATTGGGCGAGGGGGCCCTCGCCATTGGCCGCAAAGGCCTTGGGGGAGGCCGTTGTAGCCTCCCCGCGGCTGCCGAGGGCCATTGCGGCCTTGCCCAAGGCCAGATCTGGGCAAGGGTCGCCTGGCCTTCGCCGTTGCTGCCGCAGGTGAGGCCATCAACGGCCTCGCCGGCCTCACCTAGGGCCTTTGACGGCCTCACCCAAGGCCTTCACGGCCAACGGCGAGGGGCCCTCACCCAATTTGGGCGAGAGTTCGGCGGCCGGTGAGGGTCAACGGTGGCTCTCGCTGACCTTAAAAAAAAAACAAAAAATATTCAAAAAAATCAAAAAATAAAAAAAAATTATTAAAATATTAAAATATTATTTCCCAGCTGCCACGTCAACATTCCAGCGGCCACGTCAGCTTTTTCGACGAAGTGGCACTCAAGTGATCGATTTCACTTCGATTTGACACTCAAGTGAGTGAAAAAAAAGTTTTGGCACCAAAGTGAGCGCCGTACGAAAGTAATGGCACTCCTGGTGTCCCAACCCCTAGCTTTAGGCTATCTTTAACCCTTCTTGAATAATCTTGACAGCATCTATAGATTGTTGCACTAACTCTGGGCTTATAATCTTTCACTCACCAACTTCATTTCAACAAATCAGAGTTCAACGGGGCCTACCATATAATGCCTAAAACAGTGACATCTTAATGCTATGTTGATAACTATTGTTGTAAACAAACTCAACGAGACGAAATTGTTCCTCCCAACTTTCTATAAAATCCAACACCCAGGTTCGTAGCATATCCTTGAGTGTCTGAATTGTCCTTTTTGATTGATCATCTATATGTGGATGATGTGTCGTACTGTATTGCAGCTTGGTTCCCATGGCAGTATTTAAGCTTTTCCAAAATGCATTAGTGAACTTAGGGTCTCCATCTGACGTGATCATCACTAACACTCCATAAGGCGTGTGATATATCGCACATACAATTCTGCATACCTATCCAAGGCAAAGTCCTTTTGTACAAAGATAAAATATGCAAATTGAGTCATTGCCTTGTTGACTTCTCAGTAATCCCATCACAAAGTCTATTGTGATATGTTCTCACTTCCATTCGAGAATTTCAAGGGGTTGTAGTAATCTACTAGGCTTGCAATGTTGTGCTTTCACTTATTGGCATGTCGAGCACTTAGCCACGTGCTTGACAATATCAAATTTCATGCTATTCCACCAATAATATTATCGCAAATTCTGGTACATCTTCGTGCTGCTAGGATGTACTATACTTGTTATAGTGAGCTTCTGACAAGATTTCCTCTTTAAGCTCTGCATTGTTGGGCGCGCACAATCGTACACAAAATTTCAAGATCTTGTCCTCGAATACTTTAAAGTCCGGTTTTCTCTTAGTTGCATCCATCTGCAAAATCTTTTGGATTGCACGACTCGTAGATTGCGCTACTTTAATCTTGGTTTGCATTTTGGGCTCAATTATGAGGATAGTCATTAGATTTGAAAGGTGGCTTACCTTGAACTTAAACTTTGAATCTCAAACTCCTTTGAGCGGGATCCACTCTTGAACCACAAATGCGTAATCGATAACTTTCGACTAAGCGCATTTGCTACTTTGTTAGCCATGCCAGGTTTGTCACACCTCGAACCCCGACCACGTGACAACCCCTTCCCTTGGTTGATAGAAAGCGACATACCAGGACCCGTCGATGACCATTCATTTTATCTTTCGTTATGCACAAGCGGAAGATGAACCATTCCCAGTCCAACAAACAATCAAGCAATCAATCAGGGATAGAGAGATGAATAGCAAGAACAACAACAACTACTCATTTATATATTTTACTGGATTAACCAACGGATGATCGTTTTTTGATTTACAAGCCCGACAAAAAAGGCCGATCCTTCCTCTAAGCCAAACCAAAAAGAAGCTAGACTAGGCTAATCCAGCTATACAAAATGAACCCTCGATTTCAGCACCACCATCACTCGAGCTCATCGGACTCAGGCTCCGTCGGGTCGATCGCTGGTGGAGCAGGGGCAGGATTCTCCATTGTGGGTGCGCCATTCTAGGGGCCTAAAAGTGGTTATACAATAACCAGTGAAATAAAATTTCAGCAAGTTCTCCCCCTAAGCCTTGGTTAGTACGCCAACTTAACCTGGGGTATCTCTCTTGAACAGCCTCTCACTCAACCCAACAACAAACAACTAAGAACAGCAATCAAACAACAACCAGGGTCAACCAATAATCAATATTTGGTTTGCATGCAACCATACCCGGTATGCCATACCCTACACATCAAATTTCATACAATGCAAACAAAGCACATGGATGTTAGATGATATATTTCATTAATCACATGTGAATCGCGTCACAAGCGATCTCACTTGGCCATTGCCACACCCTACACGATTGACAATTCATGCGTGTGTGCCATAAATAATGTGATCATCATGACATTAAGAGCATGTGAATAATCAGAGCATTGCACATAGTTTTCTCATGTCTCAACATTCACATATGCTTCGATTATTACGACCCCTCCTCCTAAGCCACAGGACAACTTTATGGTTGGTGGTTCGTGGCCAAGCCAACTTTATCCTCTTTACCTCAAGGCATAGTAACGTCAAGGGCTCACTCCTAAGACAACATTTCCGAAGGAGCTTAGAACCCGCCCACTACTACTGTCATGCCCCGACTCTCGAGCTCGCGGCAACCCCATTTCCATGGTCAATTGAAAGTGACGTCCCAGGACTTGTCCACGACCATTCAATTTATCTTTCATTAAGCGCAAGCGGAAGATGAACCATCCCCAGACAAACAACAATCAAACACGGATAGAGGGATGAATAGCAAGAACAACAGCAACTACTCAAAAAGTAGTTGCTGGATTAACCAATGGATGATTGTTTTTCTGATTTACAAGCCTGACAAAAAGGCCCGATCCATCCTCTAAGCCAAATAAAAAAGAAACTAGGCTAATCCAATTAAACAAGAAGAACTCTCAGGTTTAGCACCATCATCACTCGGACCCATCGGACTTAGGCTCCGTCAGGTTGATCACTGAAGGAGTGGGGCCAGGATTCTCCATTGTGGGTATGCCATTCTAAGGGCCTGAAAATGGTTAACCACGATGGGTTGAGATAAAATCTCAGCGAGTTCTTCCCCTGAGCCCCAGTTAGTACGCCAACTCAACCCGGGGTATATCTCCAAAACTACCCCTCACTCAACCCAACAATAAACAACCAAATAGCCAACAACCAAACAACCAACAGGGCCAACCAACAATCAAGTTCGGTTCGCATGCAACCTTACCTGGTATGCCATACCTTGCACGTCAAATCTCATACAATGCAAGTAAGGCATATGGCCGTTAGATGATACAATTCATCAATCACATGTGAGTCGCGCCACAAGCGATTTCACCTATCCATTGCCACACCCTGCACAACTGTCAACTCATGCGTGTATGCCATGCAATCATCACGGCATTAAGAGCATGTGAATAATCAGAGCATCTCACACAACTTTCTCATGTCTCACATTCACACATATGCTCCGATTATTACGACCCATCCCCCCTAGGCCATGGCACAACCTTATGTTTGGTGGTTTCTGGCCAAGCCAGCTTCGTCCTCTTTACCTCCAAGCACAGTGACATCATGGGTCATCTCTTCCCTCTGACAGCATTCCTAAAGGAGCATAGGACCCGCCCACTACCCGTTGACACTCGAAATTTTGTTTATTTTGTCTTAAATGCCCATTTACTTTGCTTATATAAATACATATTAATTTCTAAAAAAATAATTTAAAAAAAATTAAAAAAATTTTAAAATAATTAATTAATTAATTAAAAAAAAAAAAGCGTGGGTCCGGGCTAGGGCTGGGCCTGGCCAGCCCCTTTCTCTTCTTCTTTCCTTCCCCGCGCAGGCCTGGCCCACCCTTCTCCTTCCCCTTTTAGCCCAACCCACGCCTTTCTCTTCCTCTTCACTCATTCACCGCCTCACGACAATAGGAACCTGTAGAGAAATAAATATTTGCAGCAAGTTGCGGCATGATTGCAGGAGACCGGGAGAGAGCATTTTGCAGGTCGACGGAAGAGATAAGGCCGGCAAAGTCGGCGTCGAGATGGAGGGGAGACGGCAAAGCAGCGTGCGGCCCGGATAAGGGGTTAGAACGGAAACATAAAAAAAAGGGGGGAAGAGGAAAGGAGAGGGGGAGACCAAAAGAAATGGGGGGACAGAGAGAGATCTTCGAGAGGGACAGAGCTTGAGAGTTCGAGTGAGAGCAGAAAAACATAAAAAAGGAAAAAGGAAAAAACAGAGGAGAAGAGAAGAGGAGGTGAGAGTCGAGGGGATTCTGAAAGAGACGAGATTTGAGAGAGAACCGGAAGCAAGAAGGAGGCTCGAGGGGACACCCAGACGACGCTGGAGACCATCCGCCCGCTCTCGCCCGCCGTGACCCGCTCCCTGAACCAAGTAGGTTTCTCTCCCGCCTATTTCTGTTTTGCTAGGTGAGGCAGCAGGCCGAAGCTCACGCCAACTGGTTCGCGTGAGCCTTGGCCATTACTGTCACGCCCCGACCCTCGAGCACGCGGCAACCCCTGTTCTCTCGCGGTCATTTGATTTGCGACTCCCCAGGATCCGTCGCCGACCATTATTTTTATCTTGAAATTATGCACATGCGGAAGCAAATCACAAACCCCCAGTCAATTTCAAAAGCAGGGATAGCAAGAAAACCCAACAAGAACACAGTCAAAAGTACTGCTTTATTTATCTACTGATTAACCCTAAGAAGTTTACAAGTACAAGCCCTTACCACGGGCATCTTCCTAACGAGCCAATCAAACCAACAAGTCAGGGTTAATCTACTCCCTTCAAAGACGGCCACGAACCGTAACACACGACGATTCTCCATCCTATGGACCTGAAATTGTTAACCACGACGGGTTGAGATAAACTTAGCAAGTTAAAGTTCTAAGCCCCAGTTAGGAACTTCGCTCACCTCAGGAGTTTAACATACAACCTAATCCATCAAATCAAGCAACACCACTTCAGAGAAAATGACAGCACAAGACAGTTTAATAAACAGGTGCAATCACAGGCGACCCTACCTGGCCTCGGCACACACAACCTGCAGAACTGTCACTTAAATCATCACGACATTAAGAGCATGCGAATAATCAGAGCATCTCACACAACTTTCTCATGTCTCACACCCACACATGCTCCGATTATTATGACCCCTCCTCCTGGGCCACGGCACAACCTTATGGTTGGCGGTTCTGGCTAAACCAGCTTCGTCCTCTTTACCTCGAGGCACAGCAACATCAAGGGCTCACTCCCAAGACGGCATTCCCGAAGGAGCATAGGACCTGCCTACTACCGCAGCCCCGCTACTAACAGAGGCCCGGGACCCGCCCCCATACCACAGTCCCACATAGAACCCTCCTCGCTGCATCCGACCGAAGTCGCGACCCACGGCCACGACACAACCCCATAAGGATTGACGGTCTTCCGGCAACGCCGGGTTTCCTCATTTAATGTGATCATGCAACACATCATCAAGCAATCCATTTATATCTTTGCTCTGTCGTGAATGCAACATCACTCATACTCATGTGACATGCCATTTCAGATAACCCACGCTATATGTCATGCGATCTCACTTGACAATTTCCAAAATTCCAAATTCCAACCAACACTCGATCACGCATTTCATCAATATTCACGAGTATAATTAACAATCGGCACTTCAAGAAAGCATAACAACCAAGAACACAACAATTTGAAACCAAAATTTGTTTCTGTATGAACAGTGCCGTGAACAGTACGTGAACAGTAATCCGTGAACAGTGATTAGTGAACAGTAATTATGAACAGTAACTAATCCGAAATTAATAAAATAATATTAAACTTAACCATGGTTACTAAATTTAACCTAACTAGGGTTAATTAATTCAACCATGATTAATAATTAACCATAGTTACTTTAGAACTAACCTTAGTTACTTTAATTAATTAACCTTAGTTACTTTAATACTAACTATGGTCAATTAACTAACCCTAGTCAGAATTAATTAACCAGACTAATTAACCAATCAACCTTAATTAATCACAAACACACAAATACACTAATTAACCCCTAAGCAAGATTAACCCCTAAACAAGGATTAGGAAGTTAACTTACTTGGATCGGAAATCCGATGACACCGGCGCATAGAGGGGGACGAGGGCTACGAGAGGTAAGCTCGGGGACGACAACGGACAACAAACGGTGGCCGAAACGGGCCAAAACAGCCCCCGGATTACTGTTCACGCGGAAGAGAGCTATTGGGCGGAAACGGCCGAAACGAGTGGCTAACGGCGACCAGGGGTGGCCGGCGGTGTGCAGCTGGCTCCCTGACTTCTGTGGCTACACTTTGGGTGGTGGTGGCAGCTCCGGTGATGGCGGCAAGGCTGGATTCTGGCGGAAAAACAGAAAACACAGTAAGAAAAGGAAGAAAAAGGAAGAGAAAAGAGAGAGGAAAGGGGGTGACGGTCCGGTGATGGTTTAGCGGCTTCTCGACGACGGCAAGGCAGCAAGGACAGCAGCCGATGGTGGCTGGTCTGGGGAAAACACAGCAGCACAGCTGCTGTTTTTAGAGGAAAACCAAAAAAGAACAAAAGAGAAAGAGAGAAAGAAGGAAACATGGGAGAGTGGGGAGGAAGAGAAAGCAACGTGGGGAAGGGGCTGCTGAAATTGAGGAGAGAGAGAGAGAGAGAAAGAAAGCAAGAAGCCAAGCAAGAGGCCAAGTCAAACTTCCCTTCCATCAACTTGCCCCCAAAAATCTCATTTCCTTGACTTTTCTTCCCTTTTGTCCTCCAAGAATAAAGACATCTTCTAGAAAGGGCAATTTGGTAATTCCTCAAAGTATAGTATACCTTACTATACGCGTATACGGACGAAGAATTTATACGGGCTAGAAGAAAATCGGTTCGGGCTCAAATTGAAGGGAAACGTCTAGAAAAAGCTAACGGGCTCAAAGGCTTGAAGTTGGGCTTCCTTGGGCCCACTTGGTTAGCTTGGGCCCACGTGGCCGACTCCTCATAGGCGCAGGGCCCATTGGGCCTCCAATCGGTCCAATTCCTCTTGGTTCCAATTTTTCGGCCCATTAAACCCTTTTTTTGAAAATTCTCGGCTTATCAAAATTCGGGATGTTACAATTACCGCCCTTCTATCTTGTCCCTTTTTCCTTTTGACATGATTTCTAAGGACACTAGAACGTACTCCAAGCTCAGTCAAACCGGAAACCTTCAAACCTGATAGTGCCCATTAGGTGCTCGAGGAAATGCCTCAGTTAGAAAACCGAGCTCCATCTTCGACGAGAGCTTGGTCTTCGATTTTTTGCATTGCTAGTGATCATGTCCTCGTCACATGCCGCCCTAGATGTTTTCTCGACTTTTCGGTTGTTTGTCTTGGGAGGGGTACGTCGGACTAGGCATTTGGGGCTTGCCGGGGACCCTCGGACTGCTGGTCAACGACGGCTGGCAGTACTCGCCGTCGATTAGACATAACGACCGATGCCCGGTAGCTTCTTGACGACTCAATTAGGACGGGTAGACCGCGTGGCAGCGCGTCGCGACGAATTTGTAGGCGTCTCGGTGAAGAAGACGAAGGTGTCGGGAGGTTGAAAACACGTAGGGAGGAGAGAGAAAATGCATGCAGAAAAAGCAATAAAAAAAAGGGAAAAGGAAAAGAAAAAGGGGGGGCCGGGCTGAGAGTTTGAATAGGAGTGAGGCTTGGCTAATTTTGAATGGGCCTACGATAAGTTTGGGCTGAAATTTTAAGAATTAGAAATGGGCTTTTCTTCTTTAATTTTGCTAATCGGCCATTTTAAATATTTCGACTGGGCCGTTCGGCCAGCTCGGTCATTGCTCTAGCCTAGACCATTAGGGTTCGGGTCGGTCTAGTAGGGCCAGGTCACCCGACCCAATCCGAATCACTTTTTTTAATAAAAATAAAAAATAAAAAATAAAAAAACAAAATCCAAAAATTTCAAAAATCAAAAAAAAAATATTTTAAAAAAATTTCGAAAAATCATCAAAAATAAAAAAAAAAAAATGTTTTGTGTTAATTTTAGAAAGGTTTTAAAAGTTTATTTTAATTTATTTTTCTTTTTTTTTTCGGAATATTCAAAAATTCCAAAAAAAATAAAAAAAGGATTAGAAAATTCCAAAAACAGTAATAAATGTTTTTCTTAAATTCTCAGAAAAGTCAGAAAAATATAAAAAAAAAATCTTGAAATCTTGCTTTCTTTAATTTCGGAAAATTTGAAAAAATTTCAAAATATAAAATTTCAAAATTTCAAAAAAATTCAGAAAAAATTGCAAAAATAAATAAATTAGAAAACCCTTAAAAAAGAAAAAATACCAAAATTGAATAAGCCTTTAGGGCTCTACAATAGGGCTCTTCTCCTGTGCCTTGTTTTGTCATGATTTTTGGATGCTACTTCCTTATTATAGAGCGGTTAGGGAAAACCTTAGTTTTCTCGAATGTGCTTCCGCGACTTTAGTTAATACACAATCGAGTTAGGTACCGAAAGGGCATTAGTCGCGTGACTAACGTAATCAAGTCCCCAGCCTTGGATTCTCTGGTTGCGTAGAAAGTGAGGCACGCTCCCATACCTCACTTGATTTCTAGCCGACCCCAATAGACTAGTGGTGACTCCTTATTAGAAGACTTTCATGATATCCCATGTCGTGCGAGGTATGGGTTTGGGAGAGCCCGAGTTATTGAAGGCCCGTCGGCCCGAAATTAACAATACCCCTAAACATATTATTTTCAGAAATTTTAGGTCACGACAGCTTGGCGACTCCGCTGGGGACTGGTTCTAAACCTTTGAGGACTTAGGCCTAATTAGCTTGATTGTGTGTTATCTAATGTGTTTCTTTGGCAGCGCATTCAAGAAGGTGAGGTAAGTCCACTAACCTTGTGTTAAATTTTGGTGTAGGATTGGAGTAATAAGGGGTAGAGTGTTTGCTAACACTTTGTTTTGTAGGTTGGTGAATGGGAATGAATGATTATATGTTTGAACTTTTGAAGTGATGTTTGCTATATAAATTGTTGTGCATGTCTTCCTTAAATGGCACTACACTTTAGCGCACACAACTTGCTGCCGGACCTGGGCCGCATAGGATCACTTAGGATGGTGTTGAGATGGATACCACTCCGACTACCACCATGTAGTATGAGTCACCCATCTCAATAACGAAATTCTTCTAATGTTGAGAGCTCCCACCCTGGTTGCAACCGTTCAACACGGGTCGACTTTTTGACAAAGTCGGAGTCATGGGAACCTCGACCTAACCGCAACCATGCTGGTTTGGTCCAGTAATCCCGTGGCTTCATTTGAGCCGTCCAGAGTAGAAATCGATCCACGTCTCATGTGCATGTCTATGTGATTGACTTTAATTTTCATTGGGTGAAGTAAGTCTTCTGGATCTCTCACACTTGCAAGTTATTTACATTTATTATTTTTTCGACCGGTCCATGACAATTAGGTTGTTTACGAGTTTTAGGTTTGTATGCAATGGGGGGACCTGAGCTCCGTATTATTTCTGTCCCAAAGAAGGAGCTGCGCGCTTAGTGGGATAGATTGGATCATGTCAGTCGTGAGTTCGTGCAATCCAATGTGGGATGGTTATTATCTTTATTAGACATAGAAGTCCATTATGGTATTGTTCGGGCGTTAGCACACACTTGGTGCCCTAAGACCTCCACGTTCATCTTTGGCGAACATGAGCTTGTCCCCACCTTGGAGGAATTTAGTGCTATCATTGGGAAACCTTTAGTGTCGGAATTGATTAGGCCACCCATCGGAGTAGAGCATGCATCAGTTTTAGCTGATTTTCTTAGAGTCAAAGGAGAAGATGTAAGGAAAGTTTTGAAAGCCAACCGCAATGCTTGCCCCATTTCATTTTTGAATGGACTTTTTCAAAATGCCCCGTCAATCCAAATGAGGTGGATTTTTGTGTTAGCATTCTTCGGGTTTATGGTTTTTCCTCATAGTAAGAATGCTATTAATCCATCTATTGCAAGTGTTGTTCAAGAAGTGTGCTTGGGAAAAGGTTTTGTTAACGCTGTTTTAATCGAGACCTTTCTTTCCCTCACTCGTTTTAAAGAAAATGGACAAGAAGCTTTACATGCTCCTCCTGAACTTTTGCAAATTTGGTTTCTCTCTCACCTCAAGGGGTTTGGCAATTTAATGACCATACATGACATCGGTGATCTTAATCACCCCATTTTGAAATTTAAAGAAAAGAAAGAGCATGCACCGGATTATCACCACTTCGATTGGTTAGGCTTTATGAAAAATCTTGACCCTGAAGATTTCCTATGGCACGCTAGATGGCTCTGGGTTCACGAGGCCCGGCTCACATGTGGAGGTATCGGGCCCGTTCCTTTGTTAGGAATAACGGGTGCTACCGAGTATCACCCAACTAGGGTTGCTCGACAATACCAAGTCATGCAGCAACTTCCATTGACACTGTAGGAAGCCCCGCTCAAGACTGATTTCACAAATGGAGATCCCGATCACGAGAATTCCATCATGCTACTTCAATAGATGTGAGACATGTGTCATCCCCAAAAATTGATTTGGCCCGAGGAAGAGTTAGAGGGTAAAGAGAAGATCTATTACACCTCGATGGAGTATATCCTCCAACACAAAATTCCCGTGGAGTGGCGCCCGAAGATCCCTAATGTACCATCGAAGGCCACCAATCGCGCGAAGATCAAGTTCCTCAAAAGGGAGCTCAAAGAGGCCAAGGAGCGTGCATCCAAGTCAGCTAGGACTAGTTAGGCAGTTTTGAGAGAGTTGTTCCCCTGTTTGTACATAGATTAAAAAAAAAAACAAAAAAAAACAAAAAAATCACTTGAGTCTATTTTTATTTTCTTAGAATGTTGTTTAGGTCAGTTTTATTTTATTTTCTTCTATTTTACTGTTTAGGGAGTCTTGTTATTTTCTTTTCCTAATTCTGATGTCAAGATGTTTTATTTTAATTTTTAGTTACATTGTTCAGGAGGCTCTTTTCTTTCATGAAATGAATGAAACGGGACGATTAGATCATTGTCATGGACCGGCATCATTTTACATCTCGTGCTCATGTGTGTTTACCTATTTATTGAACCAGGTACCACCGTCACGGCTTCGAGGCATTCGCCTATTTGCACCCGATCCAGATCCACGAAAATGAGTTCTGAAGAGCAAAACGCTCGGATCACCGCGCTTGATAACAAGATCACCGAGTTAGCCGCACAATTCGCATAATTTACAAGCGAGATCAAGTCTAGCTTGGTGGTTGCCGCCTCCAATTGAAACACACCTGCAACTCCACTGGCCAATAATGCCAATAGTAGAGGGAAGTTGACTGAAGAAGTGGCGCATCAAACCCCTGTGGTGGTAGAATTAGACCCCATCTCAGAAGCCATCTCAGCCCGAATGGAGGAGGAGAATAGTAAGAGGTTTGCTAAATTGGAGGAGAAGCTTAGGGCCTTGCAAGGGTATGAGGCTAGCATGGTGGAAGATTTATCTCAATACACTAAGAAAGACTTCCCAGACAAGTTCAAAATCCTGGAGTTCACTAAGTACGATGGCACTGGGGATCCTAGAATCCATTTGAAGTATTATTTGAATAGGATGGTAAGTTATGCTCAAAATGTCCCTTTGCTAATTTGCACATTTCAGGAGAGTTTAACTGGGATGGCATTACAATGGTATATTTTGCTCGAACCTGAGAAATTGGAGAAGTGGGAGGATGTAGCGGAAGCATTTGTGATGCAATATAAGTACAATGCTGAGATTGCTCCGACACGTAGCATATTGGCTCGCACTGAAAAGAAAAGAAACGAATCTTTTAGATCTTTTGCTCAAAGGTGGCGTACATTGGCTGCACAAGTTCGACCCCCACTGGATGACAAAGAGATGGTTGAGTTGTTCATCAATACCCTTCCTGCTGACTTTTACAATAGGATGATCGGATTAGATTGTGAAAACTTTTCTCGCCTGGTTGCCGTGGGTGAAAAAATTGAGGGAGTCATACATGATGGCCGTATAACTGAAGGATCAAATCGAAAGTTCACCAATAGGAAGGAGAAAGAAGCTGAGGTAGCTTATGTACAAGCTCCAGTCGCCCCAAAGCCATTTGTGAATGCACAAAGTTCCTCTGCACCACATGCGAAATATCAGAATTATGAGCCAAACAAGTGGACTCCAAGGGAGTATACTCCTCTGCCTAGGCCTTTGTCTAAGCTGTTGCCCATGCTGCTGGAAAAGAGGCTAAAGAAATCCCTCGTAACAATCCCCCTAAGTTTTTCGGGTTCGACTTAGCAAAGTCATGCGAGTACCATATGGGAGAAAAAGGCTATGATGTAGACAACTACATGACGTTGAAAAACAAAGTGCAAAACTTACTTGACAAAGGGATTTTATCATTTAGAGAGCAACCCAATGTTCAACAAAATCCTTTACCTGCTCATGTTGAAGATGTGAATGTAATATTTGGCGAGGAAGACTAGAAGGGTTAGAAAGGAGAAATTGATGCACATGATTCGCACGACGGTATGGAAAATCCTTTTGGAGAAGATGCTATGGCTATGATCACACCGTTTGTTATAAACTTACTTGTTGAAGGGGACCAATGGGATTATGACGAGAATCAAACCGAGCACGTGGTCATCGATTTGGCGACGGAAGAGTTTGCAAGTTTTGAGATAAAAACGGATGGATTGCAACCTGTTGTGATTGAGCTACCGCCTTTTGACCAAGAAGGGAATCCGAAGAAACCCTTGGCCAATTTCAGTACTAAAGTGGTCCTATGGGACTATGGGACTAAGGAAGTGGATGCTGTCACTCGATCGGATTGTTGTTACACACCTGCAGAAGCTGTTGAGAAGAAAGCTGTCACTGATGAAGAGGCTATGCAGTTTTTGGCCATGATAAAAAGTAGAGAGTTTGACGTGATAGAACAATTGAGGAAAATGCTTGCTCAAATATCACTTTTAGAATTGTTTAAAACTTCCGAGAAACATAAGAATGCATTGTTGAGAGTTCTAAAAGAAGTTCATGTGCCCGAAAATATCAACAACAAGCAACTGGAGGAATTCGTTGGGTCCATTTTATTGTTGGACCAAATCTCATTTTCAGATGAGGATCTTCCTCAAGAAGGCACTGACCACAACAAAGTGTTGCTTATCTCAGCCAAGTGTCGTGATATGATAGTTCCTCGCATATTGCTCGATAATGGGTCTGCTTTGAATATTTGTCCACTGGCTACCCTCCATCGCCTTGAAGTGAGCGAGGAAGAGATCACGACATCTCAATCTACTGTTCGAGCCTTTGATGGTGTAAGGAAGGAGTCAATAGGCGAGGTTGAACTTAAATTGCTAATTGGTCAAATCCCATTCACGATAAAGTTTCAAGTGCTCGACATCCCTGGTGCTTTCAATTTCCTTTTAGGTCAACCTTGGATCCATCATGCTATAGCTGTGCCTTCCAGTTTGCACCAAATGGTTCGTTTCATCTCGAAGGGTAAGTTGGTGACTGTTCGTTGCGAAACTAACTTCAAGATATTCCAAGATACGATCATCTCGTATGTAGAGCCTGAAGTGAATGAAGAACCTAGCTACCAAATTCTCGACCTAGTATCAATGGTGTATGTGCCCATTGGGTCTATCATGAGACGTCCTGAGCTCTCCACCTCGTCTATCATGTCAAGCAAAGTTTTACTGGAATATGGCCATGTCCCAGGGGTAGGGTTAGGGATGTATGCACAAGGTATTGTAAAGCCTATCGAGGTATTGGGAAATCAAAAGAAAATTGGTTTAGGCTACCAAGAAGCTTCTGAGTATAAGAAAGGAAGTGAAAAGCTAGTAGGTTCAAGTTCGAAAGTGGGAGGCAGAGGCCGAGCTGGTCGTGGAAATCGAGGTTACCCTGGAGGATTTGGAAGCCGAGGTGCTTTTAATAGCTACATGAGTCAAGCTAGCTATCAAGGCTGAACTACCCCAACTTGGAATCAACAGGGATTACTCCCTCCTTCACTGGAAGAACTTCGTCGTCATTTTGAAAGGACATTTGTTAAGTCGCCCAAGTTGTTGCAAGAAGAGGAAGGGGCCATCTCGAACATAACTGACTTGTTCGATCCTGACTTTGTGTGCGCCACTACTGAGGATGAAGAGGTAGGCCCTTCCATGATTCCCTTTGAGCTATCGGAGTAGGGATGCTGACCGGCTGCTTTGTTTAGTTTTCATGTCATTTCCTTTATGTTCTCCCTTGCATGGGATGAGTCGTTTCGCTACTTTTGTTATTTCCTTTATGTAATCAAGATCTTGGATCGTGAGCCGTGATCCGAGATTATAACTATTGTAAAACGGCCTTATCATGTTAATACAAATGCATGCATGTTTTATTAAGGACGTGAGGAAGTGCCAAACCAGTCCTATGATGACGCTTTAAGGCCTGGACTTCCTCACGACTCCTAGTTTTCAAAATTTGTGAGGTAAAAGAGTTCGATGAAATGAGAACAATCTCATAATTCAAACATTTTCTCTTAAGTGATCATTCAAAAAAAATTTCGAGAAAAATGCACCATGCATAATCCTCATTGAATAATTCTACTAACCCCCTCATTTGCATCTCAAGCATCTCATTTAGCATGATCATGATAGGTACATATGTGACTCGAATTTGTACAACGAAGATTCTTGTGAGCCTAAACATGATGACGATGATATTCAAAGAGACATAGAGAGAGACTGGATTCGTCATGAAGAATCTAAGCCTTTGACGGTTGAACAAATGATCACCATGAATTTGGGGGATGCAGAAAATGTCAAAGAAACTCAGATTGGGGTTAATTTGTCTAAGAACAAGGCAAGGGAGATGGTTGAGCTCCTACAAGAATATCAAGACGTGTTCGCATGGTCATACGCAGATATGCCAGGGTTAGATCCACAAATTGTGGAGCATGCTTTACCGATAGGATCTGAATGTGGCACCTAAAAAGCAAAAACTACGAAGAACAAAACCCGAGCTTTCCAAAAAGATTGAAGAAAAGGTCATGAAGCTGTTGAAGGTGGATTTCATCGAAGTATCTCATTATCCTGATTGGATTGCTAATATAGTACTAGTCATGAAGAAAGATGGATGGGTCAGGGTCTGCATAGATTACCGTGACCTAAATCGAGCGAGCCCAAAAGATGATTTTCCTTTGCCTCACATTGATGTTTTGGTTGATAGCACCACAGGTTTTGAATTATTCTCTTTCATGGATGGATTTTCTGGATACAATCAGATCAAGATGAAAGAAGAAGATAAAAGCAAAACATCGTTCATCACAGCCTGGGGAACTTTTTGTTACAAGGTGATGCCATTCAGCTTAAATAATGCGGGAGCCACATATCAAAGGGCAATGGTCACCCTATTCCATGACATGATGCATAACGAAATAGAGGTATATGTCGATGACATGATCGCCAAATCGAAGCGTCGACAAGACCACTTCGAAGTCCTGAAGAAATTATTTGATTGACTTCGGAAATTTAAGCTGAGACTTAACCCCTCAAAATGCATATTTGGGGCAAAGTCTAGGAAACTATTGAGTTTCACGGTCAGTAGCCGGGGCATTGAGATTGACCCATCGAAAGTTAAGGCTATTTGTGACCTTAAAGCTCCTTCTACTGTCAAGGAAGTTCGAAGCCTCTTGGGAGGATTGAATTATGTTGCCAGATTTATTTCTCAGTTACCTGAGATAGCCAAACCTTTTTTCAACCTCCTGAAGAAGAACACTAAAGTTGAATGGGATGTTGAATGTCAGAAAGCCTTTAAAGAGATAAAGCATTTTCTGTCACATCCTCCAGTACTAGTGCCATCGGTACCGGGGATACCATTAACTCTCTACCTGAGCATCCATGAAGAATCACTTGGGGTCGTCCTTGTGCAAAAAAGGTTGAGTGATCAAAGGGAGCGTGCCATATATTATCTCAGCAAAAAATTCACTGTCTCCAAGATGAACTACTCAAAAGTGGAGAAAACATGTGTGGCATTAGTTTGGGTGTTGCACCGGCTACGCCAATATACTCTCTATTATCAAATTCACCTGGTGACTGAAAATGACCCAATCAAATATTTGCTCGAGAATCCAGCATTGGTTGGAAAGATGGCTAAATGGTAGGTCCTCATTTCTAAATTTGACATACGCAGTGTGGCACAAAAGTCAGTAAAAGGAAGAGCTATAGTTGACATGTTGGCTAGAAGTTCAAAAGACACGGAATCCCATGATACAACACATGGTTTCGGTGAACGCATCTTGGCAATCTCGAATGACAAGTGGGTCATGTATTTTGATGGTGCCGTCAATTTATCCGGGTCAGGAATTGGGGCAGTCTTGATCTCCCCTGCCAGTCAACATTATCTTGTGGTGGCCAAGTTAGTCTTTCCTTGTACAAACAATGTCTCGAAGTATGAAGCATGTATCCTAGGTTTGTAATTGGCTATTGACATGAAAGTCAAAACATTACAAGTGTATGGAGATCCTGCACTCATTATTCTACAAACCGAAGGCTCGTGGCGAACTCGTGACCCAAAGCTAGTCCCATACCATGAGTTTCCGGAAGAATTAATAAAAGAATTTGATGAAATAGCTTTCGAATATTTGCCTAGATCCCAAAATCAGTTCGTCGACGCATTGGCCACATTGTCATCAATGTTGAATGTAATGGAAGGATTAGACATCGAGCCATTGAAAATTGAGATTTCTAAACGCCCAGCTTATTGTATGACAGTTGAAGATGAGCCAGATCAAAATCCCTGGTACTATGATATCTTAAACTATCTTCAGCATGAGAAGTTCCCCCAAGGGTGTGAAGAGGCTGATAAGAAATACCACAAGAAGTTAGCATCAAAATTCTTTGTCTTTGGAAGTGTACTCTACAAGAAACTGATTGCATTAAGCATGTTCGCTATTGTCATCAATGTCAAATATATGGAGATAAAATTAATGCCTCGCCAAATGAATTGCATCTAATGGCTCAATCGTGGCCTTTCTCTATGTGGGGAACCGACGTAATTGGGCCGATCAATCCTAAAGCTTCTAATGGACATCGTTTCATTCTTGTGGCTATCGATTACTTCACTAAGTGGATCGAAGCAAGCTCATATGCTAGTGTCCCCACGAGGAATGTGGCCAAGTTTATTCAGCATGATATCATTGCATGCTACGGTGTGCCTGAAGCCATCATTATAGACAATGGTTCTAACTTGAATAACAAGATTGTTGATGAGTTGCTGTGTGAATTTCAGATCCGTCACTTGAATTCGTCACCTTATCGACCACAGATGAATGGTGCTATAGAGGCGGCTAACAAGAACATAAAGAAGATTTTGTCTAAGACAACAGATAATTATCGCGACTGGCATGAGCGGTTGCCATATGCACTAATGGCGTACCGAACTTCAATACGAACTTCAATCAGGGCAACACCATTCTCACTAGTTTATAGTATGGAGGCTGTCTTACCAGTAGAGGTGGAAATCTCTTCATTGAGAGTTCTCTCACAAAGTAAACTCTCTGAAGCTGAGTGGGTGCAACAAAGATATGAATAGCCGGACATGATTGATGAGAAAAGACTTACTGCATTATGTCATGGTCAATGCTATCATAAGCGGGTTGCGAAAGCTTTTAATCACAAAGTTCGACCTAGGTGCTTCCAAGAATGCGACCTCGTGCTAAGGAAAGTTTTATCTATCATATCGGATCTGCGTGGAAAGTTCACTCCGAACTACGAAGGACCATATGTCATCAAGAATATATTACCTGGGGGTGCGTTAGTTTTGATAGAGATGGATGGCCAATAATTGCTAAAGACTATAAATGCTGATTCAGTGAAGCAGTGCTTTCCATGAATGAAATCAGAAGGCCTTAGAGCCCTTTTTGATACAATCCAAGTCACCTAGATCATGCATTGTTCATAACATGCATATCATGCATATCACGCATTTCACGCATATTTGTGCACATGTTTTGGATTTGCAGGACCCCAATGATCTTCAAGAGGAGTCGCTGGTCACATGACTTTTCTTTTGAGGGAGAAATAAGGATTTTGGCTTTAAATGGAAAAGGAAAGCAACTTTGGACACCGTCGGCGCCTTTAGCCAAGTGGTATCCGGGGAGGAAGTCGCCTGGTCCGATTGGGAGTTCGAATCCCGAAAGCGGCAGTGGCCGCGTAGTAAATAAATAAATAAATAAATAAGAGGCGAAAACCAACTTTTTGTAACTTTCATTTTTGTGCCTTTCCCCTTCTCTATCAGCCGCTGCTCTCTCTCTCCCCCTCACTCAGTTCTGGTTTTGACCGAACCAGCCACCACTGCTGCTACTCCAGCCGCTGGCTGTCGCTGGTCACCATCCAAAATGCAAGTGAGGGTCTAGAGTTGCCAAATATCCAAAAGGGCGATGTTAGCACTCAAAGGATAAATGCGAGATTGTCGCGTCGCCTTGTAGCAGGTAAGTACTCTTCTTCTCATAAAAAAAACAAACAAAAACAAAAGGCCTCCAATTGGTTGGTTACTCATTTTGAATCAATGATCCTCATGGAGACTAATCCGCTCAAATGATCTTGACCAAATGAAATTGAGATGTTAATCATGCCGAGTAGGAAATGCCTAAGACAATGAAAGGCAATCCATTCCCAAACATGTCCTTTAAATACTGTGAGAATTGAGCGAAAAAGAAAATATGCGTCGTTTAAGGACAAAGGAGTCATTCACAATTGGTATATGGACCAAAATGAAAAGAGGTGTTCCTTTTCTCTATCTTACATATCACAGGTGACCATAGTTAGCCCATTTGAGCCTTTTAAAGTGAAGAAATAAAAAAAAATACCCCTGTCAAGAACCACCCCACAATGAGACAAATTTGGAGGTCTTGGTTGATATCATATGGTGAAAAGATGAGAAAGACTTTTTTGCTTTCACTTGCATTAATCTTTTTGTGGTAATTTCAGGAGAATTCTTATGAAAGCTTGAAACATCCCAATGTGAAGAGGAGCATTCATTTCTCTACCCAGACACTGATACCCTTTGCTTAAGCCAAGTTGAGCCTAATTATTCATTTCTGAAACCCAAGTGGTGATTATCTCCCCATATTAGGGCAAGGCACATGATTGACCAACACAATTGGCACTTATGTGAAAATGTGGAAAGGATCTTGAAAGTCTCGAAAGCTCAAAAAGTTCAAAAGAGCAAAAGTCCAATAAAAATCAAGGGGCATAAAAGCAGCGTGCCTGGTAAAAGCAAGGCTAATGCCCATGAAAAAAAAAATCATTGCGAATGCAAAGAAAATTTGAGAAGGGTAAAGCTCTTATCTGACCAGTCAAAGGACTTTCGAAACAAATCAGACTTCAAAAGTCGAGTGCTTTCAAAAAGATTGAGTGATATTGTAACATCCTGAAATTCGAGTCCTTTGAGGGAGAAATGAACGTTAATTTCGTCAATGCATTGTTGGTTGATCTCACTCGGAACTGATCACTCCTGAGATACTGACCTTGAGGGGAAAGGCTAGTGAGGACAGAACTCGTGCGACTAAAGAACTTGACTTGGGAAAACGACTAGACGGTGAGACTTGCGTAAGGACGATCTTGTAGATATGTAGGCCGATTCCAGGGACAAATAGAAGTCGATTCGTGGGCAGAACATAATGGGACGATGGGTGATTCCATCTAATGTTATCAAATCCGCGAACGGCCCTACGTCGATCCTTGAGAATCGTGTACTTTGAAATAAGAATCGATCCTTCGCAATTTCATGAAGTCAAGGACGTCCATGTGTCGAGAAGTCTTAAACGTGAATTGGCACGAGTCGGTCACACGTGAATCCTCAAAGCCGCCTATCAGTCTGAGTAGTACCAAAATGGCATTCGAGCGAAATTGACAAGGCATGAGAATCCAATATTGGACTTCAAATTTTCGGGAACGTTCGGGACAGACTTTTGGATGATGCTTCTTAGTCAGTCGATAGTGTCAGATGAGTCGAGTAATTGGAAAAGGGAATTACGAACCGAGAAAACGAGCTTACGAGGACATGGGCCAAGAAAGAATAGTGTGGGCCTCACGCCCAAGGTGGGACAGCTGCCATGGAAGGCCCGAGGCAAGCAAGTGAGCCCGTTAGGCCAAACCGACCCTTTACCCTTCCGAGCCCGTTGTCTAACCTTGAGCCGATTCGAGCCCAATAAATTCCCGAGCTCATTCCTATTCATTTTCTGGCCCATTTTCTAGGCCCGCCTTTCATTTTCAGCCCAAGGGCACATTGGGAAATGTGCAAGGTGGAAATGACCAAAATGCCCTTGGATATTTTGAAGAAAAGTAAAAAAGGAAGAGAGAGAAGATGATATCATGTTTTTGGGACTTGAGCCAAGCAATTAATGGCCATAATGAGGCCTATCTCCAGCCCTCACTTCACTCTCTCTCTCTCCTCTTCATCTTCCCCAAACCGCACACCATTCTCTCCCTAGTTTCCCTTCCTTCCTTCAGTTTTTCAGTTATGACCTTTCATCGAAAATCGAGTTGTTCATTGCCTTCCCGTTGGAATATCGGCCCGTGCCACCTGCCGTTGCATTCAGAAGAGAATTTCTGTTAAGATAACTTTAGTCGTTCGTCGAACGGAGTTGCCGACTGCCAACCATAAGGTTGTGCCATGGCCCTAGTGGTCATAATAATCGGAGCTTATGTGTGGATGTGAGGCATGAGAAAGTTGTGTGAGATGCTCTGATTATTCGCATGCAATGTCGTGATGATTGCATTATTTATGGTACGCACGCATGAGTTGACAGTCGTGTAGGGTGTGGCAATGGCCAGGTGAGATCGCTTGTGGCACGACTCGCATGTGATTGATGAATTGTGTCATCTAACGGCCATGTGCCTTGTTTGCATTGTATGAGATTTGACGTGCAGTGTATGGCAGACCGGGTAAGGTTGCATGTGAACCGAATAATGTTTATTAGTTGACCCTGGTGGTTGTTTGAGTGTGGGTTGTCTGTTGTTGGTTGTTTGATTGCGGGTTGTTTGTTGTCTGCTGTTGGGTTGAGTGAGGGATGGTTCTAGAGAGATACCCCGGGTTGAGTTGGCGTACTAACCGGGGCTTAGGGGAAGAACTCGCTGAGATTTTATCTCAATCTGTCGTGGTTAACCATTTTCAGGTCCCTAAAATGGTGTACCCGCAATGGAGGATCCTGCCCCGCTCCTCCAGTGATCGACTCGACGGAACTTGAGTCCGATGGGTCCGAGTGACCGTGGTGTTGAACCCGAGGGTTCTTTGTGTACGGTTGGATTAGCCTAGTTTCTTTTTGATTTGGCTTAGAGGATGGATCGGCCCTTTTTGTCGGGCTTGTAATTCGGAAAACGATCCTCCATTGGTTAATCCAGTAAATTGAATAATTGAGCAGTTGTTGTTGTTCTTGTTGTTCATCCCTCTATCCCTGTTTGATTGTTTGTTTGTCTGTCTGGGGATGGTTCGTCTTCCGCTTGTGCTTAACGAAAGATAAAATGAATGGTTGTTGATGGGTCATGGGACGTCGCTTTCAATCGACCAAGAGAAGGGGTTGCCTTGAGCTCGAGAGTCGGGGCGTGACAACCCCGGCGGTTTTGGTATCAGTGCGAGGTCGAGACTTGGAGTGATAAGGTGCGTGGGATTTTTGGGATAGTGAGGTAGGGATGGCTTTTAATTGCGTGCCTGTGATTGCTTTTGTGGTTTTGTGTGGTGGTGGGTTGCTCATAGTCCAGAGTGATGAGCAATCCTGAGTAGAAGAATCCTTCTTGTCCCATAAACCTCCCACGACCAAGCACCTGCATGCCCAAACCAGTTCCACCCCTTGTTTTACCCAGCATATGTATGTTCCATCCTGATGACTTCCCTCCACTTGAGGTCACCGAATCATTTGAAACCAGCACTCATCCCCGGAAATTTCCTCCATTGGAAAAGTTCTCCGACCCTCACCAAAGATTTCAGCACTCCCCCAAGATACCAAACCCCACAGTGTAACATCCTAAAATTCGAGTCCTTTGAGGGATGACTGAACGTGAATTTCGTCAATGCATTGTTGGTCGATCTCACTCGGAACTAATCACTCTTAAAATACTGACCTTGAGGGGAAAGGCTAATGAGGACAGAACTCGTGCGACTAAAGAACTTGACCTGGGAAAACGACTCGACCGTGAGACTTGCGTAAAGATGATCCTATAGTCATGCAGGCCGATTTCAAGGATGACTAGAAGTCGATTCGCGGACAGAAATAATGGGACGACGGGTGATTCTGTCTACTGTTATCAAACCCGCGAACGGCCCTATGTCGATCCTTGATAATCGTGTACTTTGAAATAAGAATCGATCCTTCGCAATTTCATGTAGTCAAGGACGTCCATGTGTCGAGAAGTCTTGAACGTGAATTGGCACGAGTCGGTTATGCGTGAATCCTCAAAGCCGCCTGTCAGTCTGAGTAGTACCAAAATGGCATTCAGGCGAAATTGACAAGGCATGTGAATCCAATATTGGACTTCGAATTTTCGGGAATGTTCGAGAAGGACTTTAGGACGATGCTTCTTAGTCAGTCGACAGTGTCAGATGAGCCAAGTTTTTGGAAAAAGGATTTTCGGACCAATGAAACAAGCCTATGAGGACGTGGGCCGGGCAAGAACAGTGAGGGTCTCACGCCCAAGGTGGGACAGCCGCCATGGAAGGCCCGAGGCAAGCAAGTGAGCCCGTTTGACCCAACCGACCCCTTACCTGTCCTAGCCCGTTATCCAAACGTGAGCCAATTCGAGCCCAATAAATTCCCGAGCCCGTTCCTATTCATTTTCCGGCCCATTTCCTAGGCCCGCCTTTCATTTTCAGCCCAAGGACACATTGGGAAATGTGCAAGGTGGAAATGACCAAAATGCCCTTGGATATTTTGAAGAAAAGTCAAAAAGAAAGAGAGAGAAGATGATGTCATGTTTTGGGGACTTGAGCCAAGCAATTAATGGCCTTAATGAGGCCTATCTCCAGCCTTCACTTCACCCTCTCTCTCCTCTTCATCTTCCCTAAACCGCACACCCTTCTCTCCCTAGTTTCCCTTCCTTCCTTCAGTTTTTCAGTTCTGACCTTTCACCGAAAATCGAGTTTTTCATTGCCTTCCCGTTTGAATCACGTCTCGTGCCACCTGCCGTTGTGTTCGGAAGAGAATTTCCGTTCAGATAGCATTGGCCGATCGCCGGAAAGAGCTGCCGGCCGATCCGTACGGCCGCCGGAAGCCGGCTGTTGCCGGACCGTCACTGTTCCGCCTGTTTCAGCCATTTTCCTTCGATTTCGACCCAACCACCGCCCATACCAGCCACAAGTGGTTCCCCCTTGACCCCCAGGTACCGTTGGTCACTGGCCCACCGCTCGCCGGAGCTCCGGGCAGCCCGTTTTCCTCCGGTCAGCCACTTTCCTCCTGTGCAGTGCAGTTTTCAGTGTTGCAGTGGGTATTCCAAGTTTGTTGCTGCTGTTCCAGCCCTGGGACCGCCTTGGATCGTCGTGGTAGAGGTCCCCGGGTGTCGGGTTCGTCGCCGCCACCGCGTCCGTGTCGCCGGCCCTCTTAATGGGTGAGTTTAGCTCCTAATCCCTATTTAGTGCCTAAACTTGCTTAGGGTTGGTTAGTTAGTGTTAATTTTGATTTAAGGGGTTTAATTAAGTTGTATTAGCCCTAAGATAGGTGGTTAGATAGATGATTAAGATTATATTAGCTTAATTTTGCTTATTAAGCTTAATTTTGCTTAATTTGGGATTAATTGTGCTTATGTGTTTAATTAAGCATGATTTGCTTTAATTGAATTGATTAATTGTTTTGTTTAATTTCTGGATTAAATGTTTTAATTAATTGAATTTCGGAAAAATCACTATTCATATTCATAGCATTCACGACACGTTCACGAGCACCTGTTCACGACATTCACGGCATTGTTCATGCAGAAGCTAAATTTAGTCTCATTTTGATGTGCTCTTGATTGTTGTGATTAATTAGAGTGCCGATTGTTAATTATGCTCGTGAATATTGATGAAATGCGTGATCGAGTGTTGGTTGAATTGAATTTTGGAAATTGTCGAGTGAGACCGCATGACATATTACGTGGGTTATTTGAAATGGCATGTCGCATGAGCATGAGCGATGTTGCATTCACGACAGAGCAAAGATATAAATGGATTGCTTGATGATGTGTTGCATGATCACATTAAGAGAGGGAACCCGGCGTTGCCGGAAGACCGCCAATCCTTATGGGGTTGTGCCGTGGCCGTTTGGTCGCCCTGACTTTTTGTCGGCTTGCTCGGACAGGGGACATGACGGGACTGCGGTAGTGGGCGGGTCCTATGTTCTGTCGATTCGGGGACTGCGGTAGTGGGCGGGTCCTCGTGCTCCTTCGGGAATGCCGTCGAGGGAAGGGATGACCCCCGACGTCGCCGTGCCTCGAGGTAAAGAGGACGAAGCCTGGTTTAGCCAGAATCGCCAACCATAAGGTTGTGCCGTTGGCCCAGAGGGGGCGTTAATAATCGGAGCATGTGTGAGTGTGAGACATGAGAAAGTTATGTGAGATGCTCGATTATTCGCATGCTCTTAATGTCGTGATGATTTGTGGTACGCACGCATGAGTTGTGTCGTGCACGGTATGGCAATGGCCAGTGAGATCGCTTGTGACCTTGGTCGCATGTGATTGATGAACTGTTTCATCTAACGGCCATGTGCCTTGCTTGCATTGTATGAGATTGAACGTGCAGGGTATGGCATATCGGGTAAGGTTGCATGCGAATCGAATATTGCCATGTTGGTTGCCCTGTCTGTTGTTGGCTGTTGTTTGGTTTTGGTTGTTTGTTGTTGGGTTGAGTGAGGGGTGGTTCTGGAGAGATACCCCGGGTTGAGTTGGCGTACTAACCGGGGCTTAGGAGAAGAACTCGCTGAGATTTTATCTCAACCCGTCATGGTTAACCATTTTCAGGTCCTTAGAATGGCGTACCTGCAGTGGAGAATCCTGCCCCCGCTTCTCCAGTGATCGACCCGACGGAGACTGAGTCCGATGGGTCCGAGTGACCGTGGTGTTGAACCTGTGGGTTCTTCTTGTTTCATTGGATTAGCCTAGTTTCTTTTTGGTTTGGCTTAGAGGATGGATCGGCCCTTTTTCTCGAGCTTGTAATTTGGAAAAACGATCCTCCGTTGGTTAATCTAGTAAGATGTATAAATGAGTAGTTGCTATTGTCATTGTTGTTCATCCCTCTATCCCTGTTTGATTGTTTGTTTGTCTGGGGATGGTTCGTCTTCCGCTTGCGCTTAACGAAAGATAAAATGAATGGTCGTCGATGGGTCCTGGGACGTCGCTTTCAATCGACCAAGGTAATGGGGTTGCCGCGAGCTCGAGAGTCGGGGCGTGACACACAGGCCTTGATGCCCAAGGACAACGGAAGCAACCCTCTGCTGCTGAAACTGTCTTGAACTGGCAAATTGAAAATGCTTTGGCCCAAAATGAGCTTCTTGGCTCTGTTGCTACACGTCTTGAACGTGTAGACAAGACTACTGATTTATCTTGCCGTATCTTTGAAAGACTTCCGAGAAAAGGCTTCATCTTTGCTAGAAACCAAGCAAGCACCTCTAGCCATTATTTGGAAGATCAAAAGCCAGAAATTGAGAAGCTCAAGAGGCAAATTCAAATTCTCAAAAGTCGCGAGTCCTTCACTCCAATTGACCCACCTTTTTTCCCCCTCTCCTTCTTTGCCACCCAAACCAGAATCATCTCTAGGATCATCATCCTCTTTTGTTGTTGTTCTCGGCCAGCCCTGCTCCTCCACCTCGAACAATTTTTGATTCTCGAGAGAAAAGCTCCGCAAGCTTAAACAAAAGCGAAGGAATCTTTCACTCCTACAGAATCACCATCTCCTCCTAGTACACCTGAACACCCACCCGGTGATCCTCCTCCCAGAAATCCACCTGCTACCTTGACCATTTCCAATCCCATTGAGACTTTTCTTCGACAGCAGATTCCTTCAATAGCTGTCATCAAACCATCCACAGCTGAACAGGTCGAAACCTCGTATGAATCCAATTTCGATGCTTTTACCGAATCAGTCTCTTCGGAAGAAGCCCTGTTCATGGCAGATAGTGTCAAGGACGAAGACATATTTTCTGAACCTGAAATACACCACCCAGAGCAACCTGATGCGACCCAGACTTTCACCGCCTCGTCCTCCAAAGTTTACTTTACCTTGGATGACATTCCGTATCATAAGTGGCCTGATCGACTCCAAGAATTCCATGCTTGGCTCACCACCAGGCACATATCTGAACCCAGCACCTATGATATTCTCTTGGAATTTACCAGCCGATTTACAGGAGCACTTAAAGATTGGTGGCATACTGCCTCCGAACAAGACCAGATGTACTTCTTAACTCAGCCATTGGATAATGCTATCCAGATTATCCATACGTATTTCATTGGTAAACCTGAAGACTCCAAAGAGCTCAAAAGAAAGGAGTTCTTCAACCGAAAATGTTGCTCATTAAGGCGGAAAGACCTTGACCGACATTTCCAAGCCATGATCAAGTTATTTTATTTACTTGGTGCAGATTGGAATCTCAAGCCTATTTTCTTGACATCCATCCCAAGAGAACTAAGTCAAGCTGCAGAGAAAACCCTCCAACAACGACAAAAAAGCCTCACAGAAGCCACTCTTGGTGAAATCCAACAGGCTGTTCATATTGCCATAGAAGAACTTTGTCTCCGCAGGGAAGCCTTCCGAAGCTTCCTCAAAGAAAACAGACATTTTGACAAGGCATGCTTTAAACCCGGTTTGAAGATAAAGTGTCCCAGGGATTGCACCGATCCTTCTTGTACAGACTGCAAAAAGAAAAGACACTTTAAAAAGTTTTCCTTCAAGAAGACACGCAAGGGAAAAAGCAAAGGGAAATGGAAATTCTTGCGAAAAAGCCATCATCGCTCCTCCAAAAAACGAAACAAAGATAGATGTTATGTTTGCAACAAAAAAGGACATTTTGCCAAAAATTGTCCAAAGGCCAAGAGTCGTGGAAGCCATTTGATTGATAAAATCGCTAAGAGCACTGGCATCCAACTTGATGATTCTGACATTGAGTATGTCTTCTCATTAGACGACCAACCATCAGAAAATACTCTCTGTGCTATCCAAACATATAGCTCAGACTCGGCCTCAGATTCTGAAAATGATGTCTTCACCTTCTTCCCCGACACTCCGATGACATCCATACCACGAACCAATACACCATCCATACATCTCCATCCATATCCTTTTGTCCAAATATCATAAACCAATCCCTTTGGTGGCACTCATTGATCGGAGCAAGTTCTTCTATTTTAGACACTAAGATTCTCCGGGTAAGAATTTTGGAAGCCCTACACCAGGTATTTCAATTCAGCTTACGGTGACACATTTGCTACCAAGTATCGTAGTAAGCCAATTACCATTCAATTCTTTCCCCAGTGTTCTATCACCACCAGGGTCCTTGGTTCCAAATCTCCAGACAAAGATATTATCATTGGCTGGGACATTTTGACCCAACTCCCCAAGCTTAGAATACTTTCTCGTGGTTTGCGTTTCAAAAATCAGTTCAGAGAATTTGTAGAAACCAAACGGTTCTATGCACTTGAACCCGCCTTGTTTGACCCAATCATCCAGAGTCTAATTTCCTCTTGTGCTGAGTCACATTCCCAGTTTTCCTGTTTTTGACTCCGCACCTAGCCCTTATGGAAAAACTCCCTTTTTATGTCAAACTTCCATTAAAAAAAAAATGAAGACATTAATCCGACGAGAGCAAGTCATTTCCGGAATGAGCCCACAACACCTTGCACTTGCACAGCAAGAATGCGCGAAACTGTTGGCACAAGGTCTCATTGAACCATCTCGACTCTCAATGGGCATGTGAAGCATTTTTATGTCAACAAGCGAGCTGAACAAAACCGTGGAAAAATGAGGTTAGTAATTAATTATCAACCTCTGAATGAGTTCCTCCAGGATGATAAATTCCCATTGCCCCATCGAAATTCCCTCTTTCTTAGCCTTGCTCAAGCAAAGATTTACTCAAAATACTTTTCCAAAAGGCAGGATTCTGGCAGTTGGGAATTGACCCATCAGACAGACCCAAGACAGGGTTCTGTATCCCAAACCAACACTTTCAATGGACAGTTGTTCCTTTTGACCTTAAAACTGCACCTTCCCTTTTCCAAAAGGCTATGTGCAAAATCTTTGAACCAATTCTTCCAAACTCCCAAATCTATATTGATGACATTCTTTTGTTCAACCCGGATGAACAATCTCATTGCCAACTTTTGACACAATTTGCTGATATTGTAAAAAGATATGGCATTATGCTTTCTCAGAAAAAAATGATTATTGCCCAAACAGAAATTGAATTCCTTGGCATGCACTTGAAAGAAGGAACCTATTGCCCTGAACCCCATATTGCAAAGGAACTCCAGAAATTTCCTGAGAAGGATTTGAATGCCAGACAAGTCCAACAATTCCTTGGCATTGTAAATTACTTGCGAGATTTTATTCCCCATATTTCTACATATCTCAGACCTCTCCAAAAGATGCTCAAAAAGAATCCTCCCTCATGGGGACCCAAGCAAACTCAAGCTGTTTCTCAGCTTAAACAACTTTTACAGCATCTTCCTCCCTTAAAGATCCTATCTACTGGCAAAAGGATCCTCCAAACCGATGCCAGCGACAAGTATTGGGCAGCTATTCTTTTAGAAGAAATTGATGGGAATAGGCATATTTGTGCCTACAAAAGTGGTCGATTCTCCCAAGTAGAAATCCATTACCATTCCACTTTCAAGGAAATACTTGCAGTCAAATACGGCATCAAGAAGTTTGAGTTTCATCTCATTGGACACCATTTTCTTGTTGAAATGGATATGTCTTCATTTCCCCAGATGCTCAAATTTAAACAAAAGCAAGTCCCTCATCCACAATTACTCCGATGGGCTGAATGGTTTTCTAAATACTCCTTCGAAGTCAAACATATTCCAGGGACTAAGAATGTCCTAGCTGACTTCTTATCCAGACCAAAGGAACCAATTCAATCAATTCACATGTATGTCAAGAAGGAGCTTCTCTCAGAAAGATACCGCACCACTGACATGCAGTGTGGTTGGCCAAGCCTTAAATACCCTCCTGAGATTCCATTGGCCATTCGACATAATGTCTTGAAAGAAAGACTTCCAGAATTAATGTGGGAATATCAGTTCCGAATTTTTCGCGAACATGGCGGCCTAATGCTCAGACCAGATGGACTCCATCCACAATATCCATTCATCCATCCCCTTCGATGGTCTCCGAATGATGCATTTCCCGAATATATGAAATGGTTACTTTGGTACATGTTCAACCTGTACACAATAGCCATTGAATTTCCTACTGAACAAATTTTGCAGGTTTTCATCAAGGATGCAGCTAGACGTGACCATAACCATAAATATCTCCTAGATGTTTTTGCATGGTTCAAACCACTCCAGTACTGGAAAGAACTCTTCAAAATCCAGAATCGTCAAGGAAGGCCTAAACCAGAACGTCATACTATTGTCCTATTCCACCGCCCATGGACATATTGCCATCCCACTGGATGGATCTCTGACAAACCTTCTGTTGTAGGAACGTCAAGTTACAAACCTCAGGTTTTTCAAGAATCTGCACAAATACACCAGACACTACCTTTCTCCATCACCACCAGCCGGACTTCATCAAGAGAACTCCAGAGAATTCTATGTCAGGAAAATCGCACCATCCCGCCAGAAGCATGGCTATCCGCCCAGACCCCTGTTTCCTAGGACCACCTCGATGCTTGGGATCCAACGCGAGACAAGATCCAAGAAGCCCTCCAGATCTTTCAACAAAACAATCCAGACTCCTTCACCCCCTATGATCCCTGGGGGGGACCACTTTTCCAAGATCCATGGGGAGACACCCCAAATTACGCCCCTTTCCCTGAAATCGAGAATCTCATCCGTGCCTTCAAAAGAGAAAAAGACGGAGGCTCCAGTCCATCCGATATTGATGAGGACGTACTACTCAAAGAACAGATAGCTCACCATAGCTTTGATGATTCAGACTATGACTACAATGCTAGAGACGGAAGAGACAAATAAGCAGACGTCCCGAAAAACACTGTACACTGTTCATCCAGTATGTTTTTACTGTTCACTCAGTCTGTTTTTACTGTAGCACCAAGCCAAGAGGCTCCTGTTCATAGCTTGTCACGGGATTTCTTTAGGACTCCCTAGTTGTGTAGCTCATAAGTGACTAGTTTGCGCCCATAATTATGTCCAAGCATGGCCAGTCTACCTGCTCTTGTCTTATGTACCCTCCTTTGCCTATATAAGAGCAAGGAGTCACCATTGTAAAAACCAGAGAGTGAAATAAGAAGTGTGTTGTGTACTCTACTCCCAACATGTTCTTCTAAACACTCTCATTCTCTTCTAGTCCAGAACGAAAGTTCTGAACAAACACTATGATTGAGAAAAATCCTGGAGTATGCTCTGCACTTGCCCTTAGGGGATCCTGTGCATCAGAATTTCCGATATTCTAAAGACTACTATGATCTAAGCTCATGGCTCGAGAAGCTACTTGATGGCTAACAGGCAGTCCCTTTTTAAGGCTAGGAGAGCCGTGTGTGGGATGGCATACTTGCCATAAGTTTGCAGCTCGAGTTTATGAATTAGTTTCATGGAGGTGCAGCGTTTGGTCAGATCAGTGCTAGAGGTAGCGTGCAGGCAGATCCTAGGTTAGATGGGATCCTGCTGGTAGAGACCTTGTTAGGATAGCAAGCTGTGTGCTTTGTTGTGGTCCCTGTGGTTCCCCTAGTGAGAGGACAGGTTTGTGAGAGATCGATGCCTAGGCTGGTAGAACAGTTCCTGAGACTGAAGCCTCCAAGGTTCAGTGGCGTGGGCGACCTTGATGTTGTGACCCTTTAGATAAGGGATTTCGAGAGAACTGTTTCAGTGCGGAGGTATTCAAAGTAAGACAGAGTGGTTCTGGCGGCTTATCAGATTCAAGGTAATGCCATTAATTGGTGGGAAGCCACTCAAGGAAAAGTGTTCCCTAAAGGCACTGCTCAGACATAGGGTGCCTTTCATGAAGCTTTCATTGGATAGTACTTCTTGGACGGTGCGAGAGAGTCAAAGATGGCAGAGTTCTAACAGTTTTGTCAGAATCAGATGTTAGTGGATCAGTATAAGGTGAAGTTCGCTGAGTTGGCCTAGTAAGTGCCGAGATTAGTGGAGGACCCTTGGATAGGGTGAGATGTTTCAAAGATGGCTTGAAGCCAGAATTGAAAGCCAGCTGGTGCCCTTGAGTTTAAGGAGTTTTGATGAGATGTACAAGAGGGCCTAGATGATCGAGAAGAATATGATCGAGAGGGTGATCGCATTTAGCTAGCGACTCGTGCCTAATAGAGACAATCATTGATTTGGAAAAGGACCGATGATAGGGAGAAGGAATTCCATCCCACCCAACAGAAAGTGGATTGTCATGGAAAGCCAATTCAGTTTAACCCAATAGTGGGTGATAGTTTTGAGTTTGTTGGAAATCGAGGAGGACCCTCGTTCCCTTTGAATTCGTCATTGGAAGTTAAAAAGGTTGCTAAGGTTATTGGATGACCATGTTCAGTACGTTAGTTGAGGAATCAAGGATAGTTGAGGAATCAAGGATGGATCGTTGTACTTATGCATCACTTATTAGTAGCTCAACCAAGGGACGGTCATGAGCAAGTATCCATTACCAAGGATGGATGACTTGTTTGACCCATTTCAAGGAGCTTCGATATGTCCTAAGATAGACCCAAGGATGGACTATTAGTAGTTGAGGATTAAAAGGAGGATAAATTAAAGACGACATATAGTGTGTGATTTGGTCACTACGAGATTACCGTACCGCCATTTGGATTAACTAATACGCTAGTTGCTTTTATGGATTCGATGGATTGAGTGATTAAGGTGTATTTAGAGCAAATGGTAATTGTGTTCGTGAGCGATATATTGGAATATTCAAGGAAATTAGAGGAACGCGAACAACACTTGAGGGTGGTACTATAGATCATTCAATAGCAAAAACAGTATGCCAAGTTTAATAGGTGCGAGTTTGGGTTTACTCACGTTGTTTTGTTGGTCATATTATTTTGGACGAAGGAATTTCTATGGATCCGCTAAGATCAAGGTAGTCATGAATATGTCAAGGCTTATGACGGTGACAGAGGTTCGAAGTTTTCTAAGTCGGACAGGTTAGTACAGACGATTCGTAGAAAGGTTCTCTACGATAGCTACACCTCTGATGTGAAGGTTAATAAAGGACATAAGAATTTGAATGGACGAATAAGTGAAATTTTTAAGAGCTTAAGTATAAGCTGATTACCGCACTAGTTTTGAGGATTTAGTCTACTATTGGAGAATACGAGATTTACAGTGGGGTGTCGTATAAGGGATTTGACTGCGTGGTAAGGCAACAAGGAAGATTGGTTGCTTACGCGTCATGACAATTGAGGTCCTTGGATTTAATGGAAGTCAGATAAGTTTTATCTTGATGGTTTGAGGAGTTGTAAGTATGGGATCATAAAAGATGGTCTATTAAATAGTGAGAATCTTTGATAAGAATTACGGTGGATGATTTATTGCTTGGAAGTCTTAGATTCGATTAAGCTATGAATTTACCCAATGTGGATTATTTCAGGAGATATATAAGATAGGGATTTTTGTCTTCGGTGGATTAAGAATTAATTATCCCTTGATGCTAGATGGATGAGTGAGGAAATAGCATTATCGATGATTTCTTCTTGAGGTATTCGAAAGCCTTTAGTGCGATAAATGACATTTGATTTGCACTAATTTTCAAGTGGTTGAGGCGAATTTTTGATTTGGTTATTAAATGGACGTGAAAGGAATATTGAAAGAAAAATAAGTGGTTTGTGGAATTCGGATAGTAGTTTGATGGAAATTCAGTGGATCAGATTTTAAGTGTCAATAAGTGACCCTGTGGAAACGAGCTTATGGGTTGACGAGCTAGAGAAAGTTTTGCACTTTGAGATGCTCAGACGAGGTTAAAACCGTGAGGCTTGGTATGGGACAGGCCAAAGCGGATAATACCTCTATGAGATGATGCATGTCAAAAAAGGACTTTTGCTAATAGTGGTGCAGTTCGAAGATGCCCGTCACGATTGATCCAATGAGGGCGGGGAGTGGTTGCCGGGACTAGAGTGCCTGAGCAAGGAGCGACTCCCGACAGGCTTCTAAGATGTCGAAAGGGGCAGAAATGAACTGAACTACGCACTGTGCAAAAAGAGAGTATTTGTGGGATAAGATTTTATCGAAGTGGTATGACAGAAATATGGTCAAGTTTGTGGAACTCCAGTCTATGGAATGAGGTCAAAGAACTAGGAATCGTTGGTTCAAAAATTGGTTTAGCAGTTATTGAATGCAGTTCAGATTATCAGAGACAGACTAAAGACCATTCAAAATCGTCAGAAGAGTTATGTAGATAAGCGTCGCAGACCGTTGGAGTTTAAGATGAGCGATCATGTATTTTTGAAAGTATCGCCGATGAGGGATACTTCCAGATTTGGCAAGAAAGGAAAGTTAAGTCCGAGGTACGTTGGATCCTTTGAAATTTTGGAAAGGATCGGGATTTTAGCGTCTCGACTTGCGTTGCCACCGAAGCTTGCTTAAGTACATGATGATTTTCACGTGTCCATGTTGAGAAAGTATAAACCGGACCTGAGTCATGTTTTGAATTTTGAGGAACTAGACATAGACGACAGGATGTCGTACGTGGAAAGACCGATAGGATACAGGATTGTAAAGAGCAAGTACTTCGAAACAAGACTATCGCCTTAGTTAAGGTGATTTGGCAGTATCACAGATCAAAGGGAGCTACATGGGAATGTGAAGAAGTAATGAAGCATCAGCACCCCCATCTTTTTGAGGACTTGTCAGTTGCTGCAAATTTCGAGGACGAAATTTTTATAAGAGGGGAAGAATTGTAACATCCTGAAATTCAAGTCCTTTGAGGGAGAAATGAATGTTAATTTCGTCAATGCATTGTTGGTTGATCTCACTCGGAACTGATCACTCTTAAGATGCTGACCTTGAAAGGAAAGGCTAGTGAGGACAGAACTCGTGCGACTAAAGAACTTGACCTGGGAAAACGACTAGACCATGAGACTTGCATAAGGACGATCCTGTAGATATGCAGGCCGCTTCCAAGGAAGAATAGAAGTCGTTTCATGGGCAGAACATAACGGGACGACAGGTGATTCCGTCTAATGTTATCGAACCCGCGAACGGCCCTACGTCGATCCTTGAGAATCGTGTACTTTGAAATAAGAATCGATCCTTCGCAATTTCATGAAGTCAAGGACGTCCATGTGTCGAGAAATCTTAAACGTGAATTGGCACGAGTCGGTCACGCGTGAATCCTCAAAGCCACCTGTCAGTCTGAGTAGTACCAAAATGGCATTCGGGCGAAATTGACAAAGCATGAGAATCCAATATTGGACTTCGAATTTTCGGGAACATTCGGGACAGACTTTTGGATGATGCTTCTTAGTCAGTCGATAGTGTCAGATGAGTCGAGTAATTGGAAAAGGGAATTATGAACCGAGAAAACGAGCTTACGAGGACGTGGGCCAGGAAAGAACAGTGTGGGCCTCACGCCCAAGGTGGGACAGCCGCCATGGAAGGTCCGAGGCAAGCAAGTGAGCCCGTTAGGCCAAACCGACCCTTTACCCTTCCGAGCCCGTTGTCTAACCTTGAGCCGATTCGAGCCCAATAAATTCCCGAGCCCGTTCCTATTCATTTTCCAGCCCATTTCCTAGGCTCGCCTTTCATTTTCAGTCCAAGGGCACATTGGGAAATGTGCAAGGTGGAAATGACCAAAATGCCCTTGGATATTTTGAAGAAAAGTCAAAAAGGAAGAGAGAGAAGATGATGTTATGTTTTTGGGACTTGAGCCAAGCAATTAATGGCCTTAATGAGGCCTATCTCCAGCCCTCACTTCACTCTCTCTCTCCTCTTCATCTTCCCCAAACCGCACACCCTTCTCTCCCTAGTTTCCCTTCCTTCCTTCAGCTTTTCAGTTATGACCTTTCACCGAAAATTGAGTTGTTCATTGCCTTCCCGTTGGAATCTCGGCCCGTGCCACCTGTCTTTGCGTTCAGAAGAGAATTTTCGTTCAGATAGCATCAGCCGTTTGTCGAATAGAGTTGCCCGTCATCCTGTACGGCAGCCGGAAGCCGGCTGTTGCCGGACCATCACTGTTCCGCCTGCAGCAGCTTTGTTCCGCCTTTTCAACTGTTTTCCTTCCTTTCCAACCAAATCACCACCCATACCAGCCACCAGTAGTTCCCCCTCGACCCCTGGGTGCCGCCGGTTGCTGGCCCACCGCTCGCCGGAGCTCCGGGCAGCCCGTTCAACTCCGATCAGCTTCTTCCTCCTCCAGCAGTGCAGTTTTTCTGAGTTGCAGTGGGGATTCCGAGTTGTTGCTGCTGTGTTGAGCCCGGGACCACCTTGGATCATCGTGGTAGAGGTCCCCAGCTGTCGGGTTCGTTGCCGCCGCCGTGTCCGTGTCACCAGCCCGCTTAACGGGTGAGTTTAGCTCCCAATCCCTATTTAGTGCCTAAATTTGCTTAGGGTTGGTTAGTTAGTGTTAATTTTGGTTTAAAGGGTTTAATTAAGTTGTATTAGCCCTAAGATAGGTGGTTAGATAGATGATTAAGATTAGATTAACTTAATTTTGCTTATTAGGCTTAATTGTGCTTAATTTGAGATTAATTGTGTTTATGTGATTGATTAAGCATGATTTGCTTTAATTGAATTGATTAATTTTTTTAATTAATGTTTTGTTTAATTTCTGGATTAAATGTTTTAATTAATCGAATTTCGGGAAAATCACTGTTCATAATTACTGTTCACGACACAGTTCATGCAGAAACTAATTTTAGTCTTATTTTGATGTGCTCTTGATTGTTGTGATTAATTGAAGTGCCGATTGTTAATTATACTCATGTATATTGATGAAATGCGTGATCAAGTGTTGGTTGGATTTTGGATTTTGGAATTGTCGAGTGAGATCACATGACATATTGCGTGGGATATCCGAAATGGCATGTCGCATGAGTATAAGTGAGGTTGCATTCACGACAGAGCAAAGATATAAATGGATTGTTTGATGATGTGTTGCATGATCACATTAAGAGGAGAGCCCGGCGCTGCCGGTAGACCACCAATCCTTATGAGGTTTTGCCGTGGCCTTATGGTCGTCCTGACTTTGGTCGGTTGCTCCGACGGTGGTCGATTCGGGGCTGCGCGGTGAGCGGGCCCCATGCTCCATAGGGAATGCCGTCGATGGGAGAGAGCCTGTGACGTCACCGTGCCTCATGGGGGAGGACGATGCTTGGTCTTTGACCGGTAGACCGCCAACCATAAGGTTGTGCCGTGGCCCTAGTGGTCGTAATAATCGGAGCATATGTGTAAATGTGAGGCATGAGAAAGTTGTTTGAGATACTCTGATTATTCGCATGCTCTTAATGTCGTGATGATTGCATTATTTATGGTACGAACGCATGAGTTGACAGTCGTGTAGGGTGTGGCAATGGCCAGGTGAGATCGCTTGTAACGCGACTCGCATGTGATTGATGAATTGTGTCATCTAACGGCCACGTGCCTTGTTTGCATTGTATGAGATTTGACGTGCAGGGTATGGCAGACCGGGTAAGGTTGCATGCAAACCAAATAGTGTTTATTGGTTGACCCTAGTGGTTGTTTGAGTGTGGGTTTTCTGTTGCTGGTTGTTTGATTGTGGGTTGTTTGTTGTCTGTTGTTGGGTTGAGTGAGGGGTGGTTTTAGAGAGATACCCCGGGTTGAGTTGGCGTACTAACTGGGGCTTAGGGGAAGAACTCGCTGAGATTTTATCTCAACCCGTCATGGTTAACCATTTTCAAGTCCCTAGAATGGCGTACCCGCAATGGAGGATCCTGCCCCGCTCCTCCAGTGATCGACCCAAAGGAGCTTGAGTCCGATAGGTCCGAGTGACTGTGGTGTTGAACCCGAGGGTTCTTTGTGTACGGTTGGATTAGCCTAGTTTCTTTTCTATTTGGCTTAGAGGATGGATCGGCCCTTTTTGTCGAGCTTGTAATTCGGAAAACGATCCTCCATTGGTTAATCCAGTAAATTGAATAATTGAGTAGTTGCTGTTGTTCTTGTTGTTCATCCCTCTATTCCTGTTTGATTGTTTGTTTATCTGGGGATGGTTTGTCTTCCGCTTGCGCTTAACGAAAGATAAAATGAATGGTCATCGATGGGTCCCGGGTCGTCGCTTTTAATCGACCAAGGTAATGGGGTTGCCGCGAGCTCGAGAGTCGGGACGTGACAGATATGATGATGATGCCATGATAATCACCAACCTTCAAAGAAGCTACTGCTCGAAGAAGTGGGGGCAAGGCTGTCTTATTTCATCTTAAGGTTACTTGACTTGTAAACCTGGCGAAGATGTTGATAGATAATTGTTTCATTTCATAGCCAATGATGCTTATCCATTGCTAAAGCCATGACCAAACCTGCATTACGGTCCCTTTAAAAGACCTTTTAGATTGGTCAAAATGTACTTATTGCGAATGATTCTAAGATCCTTCGATATTAGAGACGTGAGGTGAATTGAGTGATCAAAATTACTTCTCACATGAATGGATGGGATCATATAACCCTTTCTTGAGAGCATGTGATAAGCCATTTCTAACTAAGGAACTCTTGCTTGGCATGCTTAATAAACCTCTTTCATAAGTATAACCATTTTGATATAATTTTTCTCTTAAAGGGATTTGATGATTAATGATACATTTTAAGCCTGATGACAATTTTGTGGTACATGATACCAAAAGACATCAAATGCTTTTAATGTGATCGGACTTAGCTTGATTTGCCTGTGCAATTAGTGCTACAATATTGCCAATGCATGTTTCTGATATTGTCTCTAATGACATTTGCTCAAGTTGAATTTGACAGGTTCACTCAGTGAAACCATGCAATTTTCGAAGGGTTCATGGGTCCTCCTTAAACCACATGGTTCATGGTCAACCTGAAACCATGCAATTTCCAAAAGGTTAGTGGTCTATCCTTAAACCACAAGGTTGGTGGGCATATCCTTAAACCACACAGTTCGTGGGTCTATCCTTAAACCACATGGTTCGTGGGTCTATCCTTAAACCACATGGTTCATGGTCAACCTGAAACCATGCAATTTCCAAAAAGGTTCATGGGTCCTTCTTAAACCATGCATTCTCGATCGAAGCCTATTGTTACACGGTAAGACCCCCTTCAAGTCGAAACCCATTGTTACACGGTAAGACTTTACTAACTCGGTTGAAGCTCGTTGTTACATGGTAAGACCCCCTTCAAGTCGAAGCCCGCTGTTACATGGTAAGACCTCCCTCCAAGTCGAAACACATTATTACACGGTAAGACTTTACTAACTCGGTTGAAGCTCGTTGTTACATGGTAAGACCTCCCTTCAAGTCGAAGCATGTTGTTACATGGTAAGACTTTACTAACTCGGTCGAAGCTCGTTGTTACATGGTAAGACCTCCCTTCAAGTCGAAGCATGTTGTTACATGGTAAGACTTTACTAACTCGGTCGAAGCTCGTTGTTACATGGTAAGACCTCCCTTCAAGTCGAAGCATGTTGTTACATGGTAAGACTTTACTAACTCGGTCGAAGCCCGTTGTTATACGGTAAGACCTCCCTCCAAGGTGAAGTCCGTTGTTACACGGTAAGACTTTACTAACTCGGTCGAAGCCCGTTGTTATACGGTAAGACCTCCCTCCAAGGTGAAGTCCGTTGTTACACGGTAAGACTTTACTAACTCAGTCGAAGCCTGTTGTTACACGGTAAGACCTCCCTTCAAGTCGAAGCCCGTTGTTACACGATAAGATCTCCCTCCAAGTCGAAGCTTGTTGTTACATGGTAAGACTTTACTAACTCGGTCGAAGCTCGTTGTTACACGGTAAGACCTCTCTCCAAGTCAAAGCCCGTTGTTACACGGTAAGACCTCCCTCCAAGTCAAAGCCCATTGTTACACGGTAAGACTTTACTAACTCGGTCGAAGCCCGTTGTTACACGGTAAGACTTTACTAACTCGGTCGAATCCCGTTGTTACACGGTAAGACCTCCCTCCAAGTCGAAGCCCATTGTTACACGATAAGGCCTCCGTCCAAGTCCAAGCCTGTTGTTATACAATAAGACTTTACTAACTCGGTCGAAACCCATCGTTACACAGTAAGACTTTACTAACTCAGTCGAAGCTCGTTGTTACACGGTAAGACCTCTCTCCAAGTCAAAGCCCGTTGTTACACGATAAGACCTCCCTCCAAGTCAAAGCCCATTGTTACATGGTAAGACTTTACTAACTCGATCGAAGCCCATTGTTACACGGTAAGACTTTACTAACTCGGTCGAATCCCGTTGTTACACGGTAAAACCTCCCTCCAAGTCGAAGCCCATTGTTACACGATAAGGCCTCCCTCCAAGTCCAAGCCTGTTGTTACACAGTAAGACTTTACTAACTCGGTCGAAACCCGTCGTTACACGGTAAGACTTTACTAACTCGGTGGAAGCCCATTGTTACACGGTAAGACCTCCCTCCAAGTCAAAGCCCATTGTTACATGGTAAGACTTTACTAACTCGGTCGAAGCTCATTGTTACACGGTAAGACCTCCCTCCAAGTCGAAGCCCGTTGTTACACAGTAAGACTTTACTAACTTGGTTGAAACTCGTACACATGAGCCGAGACCTCAAAAAAATGAAAAAAAAATGAAATGAAAAATGAAAAAAGAAAAAAATGAATGAAAAAAGAAAAAAAATGAATGAAAAAAAATGAATGGAATAAATTCGCCCTCCCATGGCTCATCGGTAAAAGTCGAGTGTCACCTAGTCTTTGAAATGAACCTCTTCGAGCTCATTTTCAAAGAGAGGCAGCTGTTGACACTCGAAATTTTGTTTATTTTGTCTTAAATGCCCATTTACTTTGCTTATATAAATACATATTAATTTCTAAAAAAAATAATTTAAAATAATTTAAATTTTTTAAAATTAATTAATTAATTAATTTTTTTATAAAAAAAGTGGGTCGGGGGCGGTTTGCTGCCCGGCCCTTTCTCTTCTTTCTTTCCTTCCCGCTGGCGGCAGCCCGCCCTTCTCCTTCCCCTTTCGGCCCAGCCCATGCCTTTCTCTTCCTCTTCTCTCCTTCACCGCCTCACAGCAACAGGAACCTGTAGAGACATAAAAATTTGCAGCAAGTTGTAGCATGATTGTTGCAAACTGAGAGAGAGCATTATGCAGGTCAGACGGAAGAAATTAGGCCGGCAAAGTCAGGTGTCAGATGGAGGGGAGACGGCAGCAACATGCGGCCCAGGATAAGGGGTCATAACGGAAACATAAAAAAAAGGGGGGAAGAGAAAAGGAGAGGGGGAGGAGACCGAAAGAAAAGGGGGGACAGAGGGAGATCTTCGAGAGGGACAGAGCTTGAGAGTTCGAGTGAGAGCAAAAAAACATAAAAAAGGAAAAAAGAAAAAATGGAGGAGAAGAGGAGAGGAGGTGAGAGCCGAGGGGATTCTGAAAAAGACGAGATTTGAGAGAGAATCGGAAGCAAGAAGGCTCGAGGGGACACCCAGACGCCGCCGGAGACCGTCCGCCTGCTCTTGTCCACCGTGACCCACTCCTTGAACCAGGTAGGTTTCTCTCCCGCTTGTTTCTGTTTTGTTGGGTGAGGCAGCGGGTCGAAGCTCGCACCGACTAGTTCGCGCGAGCCTCGGTCCTTGCTGCCCTTCTATCTTGTCCCTTTTTCCTTTTGACATGATTTCTAAGGACACTAGAACGTAGTCCAAGCTCGGTCGAACTAGAAACCTTCAAACCTTATAGTGCCCATTAGGTGCTCAAGGAAATGCCTCAATTAGAAAACCGAGCTCAATCTCCGACCAGAGCTCGGTCTCCGATTTTTCTGTGTTGCTAGTGATCATGTCCTCGTCACATGCCACCCTAGATGTTTTCTCAACTTTTCAGTGGTTTATCTTGGGAGGGATACGTCGGACCAGGCGTTTGGGGCTCGCCGGGGACCCTCGGACTGTCGGCAGTACTCGGCGTTGGTCAGATAGAACGATCAACGCCCGGCAGCTTCCCGACGACTCGGTTAGGAAGGGTAGACTGCGCGGCGACGCGCCGCGACAAATTTGCAAGCGTCCCGGTGAAGAAGAAGAAGGCGTTGGGAGGTTGAAGACACGTAGGGAGGAGAGAGAAAATGCATGCAGAAAAAGCAATAAAAAAAGGGAAAAGGAAAAGAAAAAGGGGGGTCGGGCCGAGAGTTTGAATAGGTGTGAGGCTGGGCTAATTTCGAATGGGCCTAGGATAAGTTTGGGCTAAAATTTTAAGAATTGGAAATGGGCTTTTCTTCTTTAATTTTGCTAATGGGCCATTTTAAATATTTCGATCGGGCCGTTCGGCCAGCCCGGTCATTGCTCCAGCCCGGACCATTAGGGTCTGGGTCGGTCTAGTAGGATCGGGTCGAGTGACCTGGTCCGAATCACTTTTTGTAATAAAAAAATAAAAAAACAAATCCAAAAATTTCAAAAAAATTTTAAAAATTTTAAAAAAATTTTAAAAAAATTTCGAAAAATCATCAAAAATAAAAAATGTTTTGTGTTAATTTTAGAAAGGTTTTAAAAGTTTATTTTAATTTTTTTCTGAATATTCAAAAATTCCAAAAAAAATTAAAAAAAAGGATTAGAAAATTCCAAAAGCAGTAATAAATGATTTTCTTAAATTCTTAGAAAAGTCAGAAAAATACAAAAAAATCTTGAAATCTTGCTTTCTTTAATTTCGAAATTTGAAAATATTAAAAAAATATAAAATATAAAATATAAAAATTTCAAAAAAATTCAGAAAAATTAGAAAAAATTGCAAAAAATAAAAATAAAAATAGAAAACCCTTAAAAAAAGAAAACAAATACCAAAATTGAATAAGCCTTTAGGGCTCTACAATAGGGCTCTTTCCTGTGCCTTGTTTTGTCATGATTTTTGGATGCTACTTCCTTACTGTAGAGCGGTTAGGAAAAACTTTAGTTTTCTCGAATGTATTTCCACGACTTTAATTAATACACAATCGTGTTAGGTACTGAAAGGGCGTAATCAAATCCCTGACCTTAGATTCTTTGGTTGCGTAGAAAGTGAGGCATGCTCCTATACCTTGCTTGGTTTCTAGCCGACCCAAATAGGCTAGTGGCGACTCCTTATTAGAAGACTTTCACGATATCCCACGTCGCGCGGGGTATGGGCTTGGGAGAGCCGAGTTATTGAAGGCCCATTGGCCTGAAATTAACAATACCCCTAAACTTATTATTTTCAGAAATTTTAGGTCGTGACACTACCGCAGTCCCACAACTAATAGGAACATAGGACCCACCCACTACTGCAGTCCCGCAACTAACAGGAACATACGACCTGCCCACTACCACAGTCCCGCAACATGTCCCCCATCAGGCATCCGACCGAAGTCAGGCGACCAAACGGGCAGGGCACAACCCCATAAGGATTGGCAGTCTTCCGGCAACCCCGGGTTCCCTCTCTTAATATGATCATGCAACACATCATCAAGTAATTCATTTATATCTTTGTTCTGTCCTGAATGCAGCATCACTCATGCTCATGCGACATGCCATTTCAAATAACCCACGCAATATGTCATGTGATCTCACTCGATAATTTTCAAAATTCAATTCAATTTCCAATCAGCATTCAATCACGCATTTCATCAATATTCACGAGTATAATTCATAATTGGCACTTCAATTAATCACAACAATCAAGAGCACATTAAATTAAAACAAAATTTAGCTTCTGCATGAACAGTGCCGTGAACAGTAATCATGAATAGTAATAGTGAACAGTGCTCGTAAACAGTAATCGTGAACAGTAATTATGAACAATGATTTTTCCAAAATTCAATTAATTAAAACATTTAATTCATAAATTAAACAAAATATTAATTAAAAAAATTAATCAATCAATTTAAGCAAATCATGCTTAATTAATCACCTAAACCACAAATAATCACATTTAAGCATAAATAAGAACAATTAAGCAAATAAAGCAAGATTAAGCTAAGCTAATCTTAACCATCTATCTAACCACCTATCTTAGGGCTAATACATCTTAATTAAACTTCCTAAATCAACCTTAACACTAACTAACCCAACCCTAAGCAAGTTTAGGCACTAAATAGGGATTACGAGCTAAACTCACCCGTTAAGTAGACCGACAACACGGACGTGGCGGTGGCGACAAACCCGACACCCGATGACCTCTACCATGATGATCCAAGGCGGCCTTGGGGCTGAGAACAGCAGTAACAAACTCGGATCCCCCTGAACTTCTGAAAATAGCATTGCTTGAAGAGGAAAGTGGCTGATCGGAGTTGAATGGGCTGCCCGGAGCTCCGGCGAGCGGCAGGCCAGCAACCAATGGCACTTAGGGGTCGAGGGGGAACTACTGGTAGCTAGTATGGGTAGTGGTTTGGCTGAAATAGGAGAAAAACAGGGGAAAAGGCGGAACAAAGCAAGGACAAGCGGAATAGTGATGGTCCGACAATAGCCAGCTTCCGGCGTTGGTACGGGGTGGCCGGCGGCTCCTTCAAGCGATTGACCAACCTAGTCTGAATGGAAATTCTCTTCTGAACGTGATGGCGGGTGGCATGGGTAGTGATTCACACAGTCAGTTTTTCGGAGGAAGGTCAAACTGAAATTGCAAGAAGGCAAAGGAAGCAAGGGGAGAGAGGGGCTGTGATTTTGGAGAAGATGAAGGGGAGAGAGAGAGTGAAGTGAGGGCTGGAGATAGGCCTCATTAAGGCCATTTAATGCCTTCCCCAATTCCCAAGAAAGATGACATCATCTTCGCTCTCTTCCTTTTGACTTTTTTTAAAATATCCAAGGGCATTTTAGTCATTTTCACATTACACATTTCCCAATCTACCCTTGGGCTAAAAATGAAGGGCGGGCCTAGGAAATGGGCTAGAAAATTAATAGGAACGGGCTCGGGAATTTGTTGGGCAAGAATCGGCTCAATGTTAGACAATGGGCTCGAGAGGGTAAATTGATCGGTTGGGTCCAACGAGCACACTTGCTTACCTCGAGCCTTTCATGGCGGCTGTCCCACCTTGGGCGTGAGGCCCACACTGGCTCACGTCCTCGTAGGCTCGTGTCTTCTGTCCAAAAGCCCCTTTTCCAATTACTTGGCTTAACTGACACCATCGACTAACTAAGAAGCATCGTCCAAAAGTCCATCCCGGACGTTCCTGAAAATTCGAAGTCCAATCTTGCATTCTCATACCTTGTCAATTTCACCTAAATGCCATTTTGATACTACTCAGACTAAGAGGCGGCTTCGAGGATTCACACGTAACCGACTCATGCCAATTCACTTTCAAGACATCTCGACACATGAATGTCCTTGACTATATGAAATTGCGAAAGATTGATTCTTATTTCAAAGTACACGATTATCAAGGATCGACATAGGGCCGTTCAAGAGTTCAATAATAATAGACGGAATCACCCGTCGTCCCATTATTTCTGTCCGCGAATCAACTTCTAGTCGTCCTTAAAATCGGCTTGCATGATTATAGGATCATCCTTACGCAAATCTCACAGTCGAGTCGTTTTCCCAGGTCAAGTTCTTTAGTCGCACGAGTTATATCCTCACTAGCCTTTTCCCTCAAGGTCAGTATTTCAGGAGTGATCAGTTCCGAGTGAGATCAACCAATAATGCATTGGCAAAATTAACATTCATTCCTCCCTCAAAGGGCTCGAATTTTAGGATGTTACAATTGTAGTCCCGCAACTAATAGAGGCCCGGGACTTGCCCCCTAAGATAGTTCCACATAAAACCCCTCCCTATCATGCAACCGACCTAAGTCAGATGACCAAATGGGCACGGCACAACCCCATAAGGATTGGCAATCTTCCAACAACGCCGGGTTCCCTCTCATTATGTGACCATGCAACACATCATCAAGCAATTTATTTATATCTTTGCTCTGTCGTGAATGTAACATCGCTTATGCTCATGTGACATGCTATTTCAGATAACCCATACAATATGTCATGCGATATCAATCGACAATTCCAACCAATCAACAATCACGTACATTTCCTAATTCTCGGGAATAATTCAGTAACCAAACACTTTCAATTCCAATTGGTTTTTTATCACACATTTCATCATTATTCACGAGTATAATTAACAACCGACACTTCAATAAATCACAACAATCAAGAACACATCAAATTAAGACTAAAATTAGCTTCCGCATGAATATTGCCGTGAGCGTGTCGTGAAACATAATTATGAACAATAAATTTTAGAATTCAATTATTAATAAATTAAACTCAAAAATTAAAAAAAACATTAATTAAAATAATTAAGGAAAATCATGCTTAATTAATCACAAAACACAATAAACAACCATTTAAGCAACAATTAAGCACAATTAAGTAAGATTAAGCTAAGTTAATCTTAACAATCTATCTAACCACCTATCTTAGGGCTAATACAACTTAATCAAATCCCTTAAACCAAAATTACCACTAACTAAACCAACCCTAAGCAAGTTTAGGCACTAACAAAGGATTAGGGGCCAAACTCATCCGTTAAGTGGGCCAACGACACGGACGCGACGACAAGGACGAAGGCGACACATAAGGACCTGTACCATAGAGATCCAAGGTGGTCCCGGGGTCAAAACAGCAGCAACAAACTCGAACTCCCTTTGCAAGTCTGAAAAACTACACTGCTTGAAGGAGAAAAGGCTAACTAGAGCTAAAACGGGCTGTCCGAAACTCCGGTGAGTGGTTGGCCGGTGATTGGCAACACTTGGAGGTTGAGGGGGAGCTATTGGTGGCTGGGATGGGCGGTGGTTGGGTCGGAAAGGGAGGAAAATGGCTGAAAAAGTGGAACAAAACAACAACATTGCTATAGTAGGCGGTCAGGCCAGCAGTGGCTTATGGCCGGCCGGCGGGTCGGCCGACGGCTCTAACCGGTGAATGGCCACCGTGAACAATACAGATTCTCTCTCCTAAGCATGGTGGTGGGTAGCATGGGCGGTGATTCGCATGGGAAGGGCATGAACAACTCAGTTTTTCGGAGGAAGGTCAAAAGGAAAAATAGAAGGAAGGAAAGGAAAACAAGGGGAGAGAAGTGTGCGATTTTGGAGGGGCTGAAGAGGAGGAGAGATAGTGAAAGGAGAGCTAGTTCCAACTCCCAAAGCAAGATGACATCATCTTCTCTCTCTTCTTTGTCCTTTCTTCAAAATATCTAGAGGCAAAATGGTCATTTCCACCTTGCACATTTCCCAATTTGCCCTTGGGTTGAAAATGAAGGGCAGGCCTAAGAAACAAGCTACGAAATAAATAAGAACAGGCTCAGGAATTTGTTGGGCTCGAAATGACTCAAGATTAGACAACGGGCTCGGAAGGGTAAATAGTCAATTTGGTTCAATGGGCTCACTTGGTTGCCTTGGGCCTTCCATGGCGACTGTCCCACCTTGGGCATGAGGCCCACACTGATCTTGCCCATCCCACGTCCTTGTAGGCTCATTTTCTCGGTCCGTAAACCCCTTTTCCAAAAACTCGACTCAATTGACACTGTCGACTGTAAAAGAAGCATCGTCCAAAAGTTCGTTTCGGACGTTTCGGAAAATTCAAAGTCCAATACTGGATTCTCATGCCTTGTCGATTTTTCCCGAATGCTATTTTGCTACAACTCAGACTAATAAGCAGTTTCAAAGGTTCACGCGTAACTGACTCGTGCCAAATCACATTCAAGACTTCTCAACACATGGACGCCCTTGACTACATGAAATTGTGAAGGATAGATTCTTATTTCAAAGTACATGATTACTAAGAATCGACATAGGGTTGTTCGTTGGCTCGATAATAGTAAACAGAATCACCCGTTGTCTCATTATGTTTGGTCCATGTATCAACTTCTATTTGTCCTTGGAATCGGCCTGCATAACTACAGGATCGTCCTTACGCAAGTCTCACGGTCGAGTCATTTTCCCAGGTCAAGTTCTTTAGTCGCATGAGTTATGTCCTTATTAGCCTTTCCCCTCAAGGTCAGTATCTTGGGAGTAATCAGTTCTAAGTGAGATTAACCAACAATGCATTGACGAAATTAACGTTCATTCCTCCCTCAAAAGGGTCGAATTTCAGGACGTCACAATATTGGTATAGAATGTCACAGTTGTAATCTTTGAGAAGTTCTATCCATCGACGCTATCTCATGTTTAATTTCTTTTGGAAAATAAGTACTTTAAGCTTTGATGGTCTATATAAATTTGGAATCTTTCTCCACAAAGGTAGTGCCTCCATATTTTTAATGCAAAGATGATTGTCGCTAATTCCAAATCATGGGTTGAGTAGTTCAACTCATGAGGTCTTAACTGTTTGGATGCGTATGCAAGCACTTTACCACGTGGTATCATAACATAGCCCAACCCCTTGTATGACGCATCACTATAAATTTCATAACCTTCAGGACTAGACGGTATTATCAACAATAGCGCGGTAGTTGATTTATGCTTAAGCTCTTAGAAATTATACTTGCACTTGTCCATCTATTTAAACTTTTCGTCCTTCTTTAGCAATCGCGACAAAGGCATAGCTATTGCCACAAATGTTTTCACAAATTGTCTATAATAGCCAACCAATCCCAAGAAACTACGTACTTCAGTTATCGTACTTGATCTCGGCCAATTCACGACTGCTTCAATTTTTGCTAGATCCATTGAAATCCCTTTGCCAAAAATCATGTGACCAAGAAAAGCCACTTGAGTTAACCAAAACTCACACTTACTAAACTCGGTGTACAGTTCATCTTCTCGAAGGGTTTGCGACACCGTCCTCAAATGTTGTTCATGTTCCTATGGACTCTTTGAATATACTAGAATGTCATCAATACATACGATCACAAACCAATCTAACACTCCTTGAACACACAATGCGTCAAGTCTATAAATGCAGTAAGAGCATTTGTTAGATCAAACAGCATTATGATGAACTCATTATGACAATAACATGTGCGAACTGCCATCTTTAGTATATCCTCTTTCTTGATTCTCAACTGATGATAGCTTGTCCTTAGGTCTATTTTAGAAAATATTGAAGCTCATTGAAGTTGGTCAAACAAATCGTCTATCATAGGCAACAAGTACTTGTTCTTGATTGTCACCTGATTGAGTTGCCGATAGTCAATGCATAATCGCAACAACCTGTCCTTCTTTCTCACGAATAGAACTGGTGTGCCCCCAAGGTAATGCACTAGGATGAATAAATCCTATGTCTAACAACTCTTATCTACACCTTTAATTCCTTTAGCTCTAACTTATAGGGTGCTTTGGAAATTAGCTCTATCTGAGGGGCCAATTCAATCACAAATTCTATATCCCTTTATGGGGGTAATCCAAGTAATTCCATTGGAAAAACATTGGAATAATCCTGTGTTACCACAATATCTTCCATCATTGGTTCCTCTACCAACATATTAACCACAGTCGCCAAGTAACCTAGCAACCTTCATCTAGCAGCTTAGTCACCTCAAGTGAGGTAATTAGTGGAATAGAGGGTGTGACGCCCTGGAAATTTCTAATTCTTGGAGTAGAATAAATGGGCTCGAAGAAGGGTATTTGGGCTAAGCAAAGAGCACAGTGGGCCGTGCGTGAGCATGAAGAGTATGGGTTCGAGGAGTTGAGGCCTTAGACTGATTGGAGAGAGATTGGATTGCGAGTGAGCCGAATGGGCTGTACAAACCATGAGGGGTTGGGATGGAAACAAACATTCCACGTTGGTATAGAGAGGTATTAGAATTGGTCCACTGATTATTGAAATTTTAGGGCTAAGTATGACAAAAATATTTTAATATAGTGCTAATGCAGCCATGGAGTGAAATGTCCAAGAAGGAGAACTTGTCTTCTCTTGTGAGCAAAATCCTAAGGGCAATTTGGGGGAAATAAGATGTTAGGATTAGCTTAGGATTAGCAAGTTTTTCTTTTTCACTAAGGTATAATTGAATAAGAAACAAAACATTGAAAAGCTTGCATAAAAAAGAGACAAAAGTCTCTTCGTTTCCCCTTCACGTCCGTAGTCCCCCCTAGCCTTATCATTACAAGAAACTTCCTTCACCAATCCAGCCTTGTGCATGGATTGCCACCTTCTTTTTCCAAGACCATCGTTAGCTTAATTCCTACACTCCACCTCTTCTCTTTTTCTCTTCCTTCCCCATCCCCTTCGGCTCCTCTTTCCCTCTCTGTCTCTCGCTCTCTCCCAACGCTTCCCTACCCTTTTCTCTCTAAGAATCCTTTCAAGCTTTGTTCGTGAGAGGCACCAGCAGCTCCAATGTCTTCAAGCAGCTCCAGAGTTTGAGTCTCGAACGACAAAACAGGTAGGGGAATGAGCGGGGTGTCAAATCCCACCATCCGTGTGAAAGTTGGGTAGAAGGATCAAGGTGTAGGCAATTGTAAAGGGGCGAGTTTTGGTCGAATACACGGCATTGGGAGATTTTAGACTCGCATGTGAGTGTTGTGGTGGTTGAGCGTATTGAGAAAACTCCTAGTTTTGATGTTAACAAATCACTTTATGCATACAAGAACTTATATATTTTCTTATGAAGAAAAGTCACAGGGTGATGTATTCTTATGAGTCTACATGAAGTAAAAGATGTCTCTGAGTCTGTCCGTACCAGATGAAAAAACTCGAGGAGATGTTCTGAGTCTACAGGTACCAAACGGAGAACACAAGTAGACGCAAAACCTCAGTCTAATAGACCCAGAACGAAACTATAGGACCAAATCACCAACGGTCAAGATTTTCACTTACCATATTTAAATTGATTTTGTTATATCAAATCGATTAGCAGGATCAATTATTAGACAACTTCCAAAGAAGGATGAAACACTTATGGAAGCCCAGATTATGATTGTATGGGCGAACAGAATCCAATGGGATCCAATCTATCTTCAACGGTCAAGAAGACTTTCCTTATACAGTCTGTCCAAGAAAGGAAAGGGAAGACAAATCTCTCAGGGAGATAGCCAATGGTCAAGTGTGGCTCAAAGAGTATATAAGGAGAGGATGAGACTAGGAGAGAGATAGGATGAACATATTCCAAAGTCTAATTCAATTCTTCATTGGTTGTTTGAAAAAGAGTGAAATCGAGTGATCCTAGTGTATTACCAAGAAGAGTGACTTTGTGAGACATATCATTACCAAGTGCAAACACTCGAGAGTGTGTAATCACCTTTGATCACATAGTGAAATCTAGCCTATTGGCTGATCGCCTGGAGAGTGAATGTAGGCTTGTCAAAAGCCGAACCACTATAAACTGTGTTTGCAATACTCTCTACTCTCTCTATTTAATTTTTTGTTGTTGATTGCAAAAGCTTTACTTTGTCTACGCATAAAACTCCCTACACCTATTCACCCCTCTCTAGGTGTTATACTAGCAATATCAATTGGTATCAGAGCCTCGTGCTCAGTGTTTTAAAGTGTTTATTACTTCAGAGTTAAAGATCCTCTATGGCTAGTATTCTTGCACCAGGTCTGATTGAGGGATAGAGCAACACTCGACCACCATACTTTGACGGGAAAGAGTACAATATATGGAAGAACAAAATGAAGGCTTTTCTCAAGTCAAAGGATCCACTAGAATGGGATGTAGTCGAGAAAGGAATTGAACCCAACGCTGAAGTTGGAAAAACCACAAAGAAAGATGGCGGGAAAACAACAAAAACAACAGAAACATTAGCCACCATCTCTCAAGAAGAATTGACAAAGAGACAAGCTTTGGACGCTAAGGCTATCTACTCTCTTTACTGTGCTTTCTCCTAATGAATATAATCGAATCTCTTCTTGTGAAACAGCGAAGGAAGTATGGGATAGGCTGCACGTTACCTATGAAGGGACTGATTGTGTGAAAGAGACCAAAGTAAATATTTTACTTGGTCAATATGAATCCTTCAAGATGAAACAGGGGGAGTCCATAGGAGATATGTTCAGCTAATTTATAGAAATAGTAAATGGACTTGCATATCAAGGACAGCCTGTCCTAGGACCTATGAAAGTCAACAAGCTTTTGAGAGGTTTATTAAAAGACTGGAATAATGTGAAGACCTCCATACGAGAAACTCTACGAATCTCACCTCTGACAGTCGATAAGCTTGTTAGAACCCTACAATCCTATGAAGTAGAACAAATGAACGAGGAAGTGGAGTCTAGAGGTAAGAATTTTATCGCTCTTAAATCTAATGCTGATTCTAATGATACAGATTCTGAGGATGAGCTAGACAACGAAGAACTTGCCTTGTTAATTAAAAAGGTAAGAAAGTTAAACAAAAAAGTCAGAAAGTTCAATAGCATAAAACAAAACAGACAGTCTGGACAGAGAAGAACTACTGATGAAGAGGACTCTGTCAAAGAGGTTGTTTGTTTCGAATGCAAAAAGAAGGGTAACATAAAACAAAATTGCCCTACTCTGAAGAAGAACAAAAGCAATTATGAAAAGTACAAGAAGGCCCTGAAAGCTTAAATGTGAAGTGACACTGAAGTTGAAGACAGTGAAGACGAATATGGAAATATTTGTCTAATGACACACTCAAACTCAGACTCTGGAGTAGACTCAGAACCAGACTCAAATTCAGACAAAAAAATTTAGGTAAGTCATTCCAATATCCCTATTGAGGTTTCAGATTATATAAATGAGCTTTGTTCAAATCTAAAGTCTACTATGAAAAGGATCTCTAGAGTCAAAAGGAAAATTACAAGTTGAGTCAAGCATAACTTTTCTTTAAAAGGAAAGTTTGATGATCTCAAAAGGATTTTTTGGAAATCAAGGAAAATCAAAACTCTTTGCTAAATGAGAATGAATCTCTCAAAAAGAAACTTTTGGAAACAAAGGAAAATCGAGATTCTTTACTAAATGAGAATGAATCTTTTAAAAAGGAATTTTTGAATATTACTAAATTTTTTTCTAAAGGATTGAAAACTTTACAGCATATACTTTCCATTCACATTCCTTACTACGACAAGTCAGGACTTGGGTTTTATAAGGAAAGTGACTCTTTAATTGATTTTCCAAAAGTCAATGAGAGAATTAGACAGAGACCTCCTTGACAGGCATACAAAAATCATTTCAAAAAGAATTTTGTTAAACCTGTTGGTCAAAACAATCTGAAATGTTCTAATTGCGGACAAAAGGAACATTTTGAAAACAAGTGTCCTAAAGTCTAGAGACCTGTTCAGAAAAATTGGATAGACAAAGCATATACTACTAACTCTAGCGAACCCAAGAAAGTCTGGGTACCAAAGAAAACTTGAGTATGTGTTTTAATTGCAGGTAAGCTTCAAAAGCAAGAAGAAATGGTATTTGGACAGTGGATGTTCGAGACACATGACTGGAGATTCAAGAATGTTCATTGGCTTAGAAAGAATTAAAGGAGGAACTGTTTCTTTTGGAGGAAACAGTAAGGGAAACATTATTGGACTAGGAACAGTCAAGATTGGAAGTCTCATCATCAATAATATTTTTCTAGTTAAGGGATTAAATTACAATCTTCTGAGCATTAGCCAGTTATGTGATGCTGGTTTTAGAATTGATTTCAAAGAGAACCTATGCTATGGAACCAGTCATGATTCATCACAATCATTCACTGAACGAAGGCATGGGAACATCTATCTCTTGAATATAAATGAAGACAATGTCCAAATGTCTCATTTCAGTCCAAGATGAAGCAAACCTCTGGCATCGCAAACTTGGACATGTCAGTATGAAACATATCTCAAAATTGCTTAGCAAAAAGCTTGTTCGTGGATTGCTTTCATTAAGCTATGAGAAGTCAGAACTTTGCTTCGCATGCACTCGGGGAAAATAGGTAAGAAGCTCTTTTAAATCTATTAAACAAGTTTCTACTAATCATGTTTTGCAGCTTCTTCATATGGATCTTTTTGAACCAACTAGAACTCAAAGCATTGGAGGTAAGAAGTACTCTCTTGTTATTGTATATGATTATTCTCGCTTTACATGGGTATTCTTTCTTGCTAATAAAGGAGAAACCTTTTCCGATTTTTCAAAATTTGTAAAAAGAGTTCAAAATGACAAATGTTACTCTATTTCTAGTATTAAAACAAATCATGGTGGAGAATTTGAAAATCAGGACTTTGCGGATTTTTGTGATAAAAATGGTGTTTAGCATACGTTCTCCTCTCCCTACACTCCAGAACAAAATGGAGTTGTAGAAAGGAAGAACAGGTCCTTGCAAGAAATGGCCACAACTCTGCTTATTGAAAGCAAGGTAGCAACTCATTTCTAGGCAGAAACAATTTCTACTTCATGCCATATCATTAATAGAGTTTTTCTAAGATCAATTCTTGAGAAAACTCCCTATGAAATTTTCAAAGGAAGAAAACCAATTGTTTCCTCCTATAGTGTTTTTGGTTGTCAATGCTTTATTCTTAAAAATGCTAACAATCATTCAAGCAAGTTTGAGGAAAGGTCAGATGAAGATATATTTCTAAGATATTCAACTACAAGTAAAGTATACAGAGTGTTTAACAAAAACACTCAAACTATGGAAGAATCCATGAATGTGAAGTTTCTGGAGCAAGATGTTTCCAACCAGGGTAGAACTGAAATCGAAGATCTAGAACCAACTGCTGCTCTTGAGAAGCCAACATTCAACAAAGAAGCTGACTCTTCTCAAAAAATAGTCACAGAAGAACCTCAAGAACAAAGCATCATTCAAATTGACACTACTAAATCACCAAAAAAGCCTGATGACAGTGCAACATACAACAGAAATTGGAAGCACAAAACCAGTCATCCTTAAGACCTTGTTATTAGAAGCATTGATGAGGGAATTCGAACCAGATCAAAGAACAAAAAGGAAACAAGCATTGTGGCTCTCATTTTTGAAATTGAACCTAAAGGAATAGACGAAGCACTTGGAAATGAAAGTTGGATAGAAGCAATGTAAGAAGAACTCCAACAGTTCAAAAGAAATGATGTGTGGGAATTAGTACCCAAACCCAAAGGGAGGATCATCATAGGTACTAAATGGATTTTCAGGAACAAAGTAAATGATCAAGGCAAGGTGACAAGAAATAAGGCAAGGCTTGTAGCTAAAGGATACTCACTGGTCAGAAGGAATAGACTATGATGAAACCTATGCACCCGTAACAAGAATGGAAGCAATCAGATTGCTATCATAACTTCAAGCTATTTCAGATGGATGTGAAGAGTACCTTCTTAAATGGATTCTTACAAGAAGAAGTCTATGTTGAACAACCTCCTGGATTCGAGGAACTAAGAAAGCTAGATCACGTATACAGACTGAAGAAAGTACTATATGGTCTGAAACAAGCACCTCAAGCCTGGTATGAAAGACTGAGTAAGTTCCTGTTAGATAATGGCTTTAAGAAAGGTATGGTAGATACAACTCTTTTCATTAAAAATAATGATAAGGATATTTTACTTGTTCAAATATATGTAGATGACATTATTTTTGGCTCTTCTAATGAACGTTTGTGCAAGGATTTTTCAAAGTCTATGCAGGAGGAATTCGAAATGAGCATGATGAGAGAACTTACATTCTTTCTAGGACTTCAGGTCAAACAATCTAAATATGGCACTTTCATATTTCAAGAGAAATATGCGAAGGACTTGATCAAGATGTTTGGAATGGAAAACTATAAGAAGACTGAAACTCCTATTTCAACTTCCATCAAACTCATCAAGGATGAAATTGGGAAGAAAGTTGATCAGAAGACTTACAAAAGCATGATTGGTTCTCTCATTTATCTTACTGCATCTAGACCTGACATTCTTTATAGTGTGTGCTTGTGTGCTAGATTCCAAGTAGATCCAAGAGAATCACATCTTTCTGCAGTTAAGCGCATTGCCACTCATCCAAAGTTAGGTCTGTGGTATCCCAAAGAAACAGACTTTACCCTTCTCGGATACTCAAATGCTGACTTAGCAGGATGTAAAGTGGACAGAAAGAGTACATCTGGAACATGCCAATTACTAGGACAGATGCTAGTCTCATAGTTCTCCAAAAAGCAGAACACTGTAGCTTTATCTTCAGTAGAAGCAGAGTATGTTGGAATTAAGTCAAAATATTCAAGCATTGCTTTCACTTAGTTCAAGATCACTATCACCAAAACCTGAACCTACTTGATTCAACTTGGAAATAGCAACACCAGAAAATATGAGGAAAGAGGATGCAAAAAAACAAAAGAAAGTTGTATGTATTGGAAGAAATATGAACTTAATATGAACGTAGCTCATTTGCTATTTGGATCTTATTTACACTTTAGTGATAAGAACATAATTAATTTAATTAGAGTGACCATTGTTGTGATGTGCATATCAAGTTTTCTTGAAAATTGAAACATCTGGTCAGCAAATAAGCAAATCCAACTTCCAAGATAGGAATGTCTCCGAATTTGATTAATTTACTAGCTTAGTTTCCTTGTTAATAGTGCATCAGATCAGTTAATAGATTATGATTAGAGTATGCTTGAATAATTTTCTGCATAGTTCTGCATCAATAAAAATAAATTGATGACAAATATCTTGTGTCTATATGTGGAAGTGAAGCAATGGTAGAAGAGAGAAACCGATCAGGTGATGTTTGTGCTCTTTTCTCCATCTACGATGATACTCCAGTGAAGGGAAAATGAAAGATGAAGCTAGACAGTAAGGAGCAGACATGGAAACCTCGGATAAAAATTATGCAATTGCAGCTGTTCAAAATGTAGTTGGAATTGATGATTGTGTGAAGCAAATCACCGACTTACTGGAGATGGAAGTCAATGATGAAGCGTGCATTATTGGAATCTATGGAATCGATGGAATCGATGGAATTGGCAAGACGACTCTGGCCAAGGCTATATACAACCACATCTCTTCTTGTTTTGACAGTTGTAGCTTTCTAGCAAAAGTCGAAGAAACCGCACAAAATCCTAGTGGTATTCAGTTTTTGCAAACTAAGTTGATACGGGATATCCTTGAATGAGATGATGAAGATCCTTTTTTTTTATGAAAGAATAGAAGATTTCTTGGATATATTTCGTGAAATGAAAGTTCTAATAGTTATCGATGATGTGGAAAAGCAATCCCATCTTCATGCTATTGTAGGAGACCTGTGTTGGTTTGGTCTAGGTAGTCGAATAATTGTGACTTCTCAAAACGAGGAAATTCTCAAAGAGTATGATCCCGAGAAGGCTCGCACCTACATGGTTGGTAAGTTGGATGATGATCAAGCTTTTGAACTTTTCTGCCAGCATGCATACGGGAAGAAATCTCCCATACCTGGTTATGATGGACACACAAACTGCATTATCAATGCTACAGAGAAACTTCCATTAGCAATTGAAGTTATCGGTTCATCTTTGAGGGGAAAACCAATAGGAGAATGGAAAAAGATGGAGGAGTCAATAAAAAGATTTATGAGTAGTTCTCAAAAGACTATGGTTTGCTTTGCAGAGATATTGGTTCTATGTTACAAAGGATTAGATCCAAAGCAAAAACATATATTTCTTGACAGATTGCTAAGATGTGTTGGCCGAAGAATTTTAAATCAAAAGGGATCTAGAGATCCAACTCAAAGAAAATTTTACATGCCGGGCATGGTTCCAAAGTCAGTAAGCAGAGACAAGGTAAAACCTTTTGGTTTAGTATGTTTTTGGAATATAAAAGGAATGATATAAATAGTCCTCGAACTTTGATTCAATGTGGAGTGTAGTCCTTGAATTTTTTATTTATTCAATATGGTCCATGAACTTTTGTCCAATATGCAATGTGTCCATGAACTATTAAATTGTTCAATGTGATCCCTAGACTTTTGGTACATGTTCAATTTAGTTCCTAAACTATACGAAAATATTCGATGTTATTCCCGAACTTGATTAATGAAAGGACAACATTGAGCATTTTCACATAATTTAGAGATTAAATTGAACACATGTCAAAATTTCATGGACCATATTAAACAAATTAAAAGTTTAGTGACCATATTAAGCATTGGACAAAAGTTGAAAGACCACATTTGAACAAATTAAAAGTTTAAGGACCACATTGCACATTGGACAAAAGTTTAAATACCACATTAAACAAATTAAAAGTTCATGGACCGCATTGCACATTAGCCTAATGTTCAACTACGATTTGTGTCATTATCCTAAAAATAAATACCTCGACATTTGGGCTATGATTTATTTTTTTGGTCATATTTTCTAAAGGAATCATTTTGTATATTTCCTTTCTAGCATATAGGGCAAGCAAAGCATCCTTCCTCTGATGGGCATTTGGGTTACAGCTTCTGATGATTTTGCTACTAAAATGTTGAAGCTCTCTGCATTGACCTAGATGATCATGATTCTTGCAAATTCACAGCTGGAGATTTTGAGAGCTTGCTAGACAAAACTTTTCTCAAGTTGGATAATGAGAAAGATTTGAGAGATTTTACAGGTCATTTCCAAGTGTAAAGTGGCTCTGTTGGCAAAGGTGTCCTCCGGATTTTAATGCAGAAAATATTGTATTAAGAGAGTTGGTTGTTCTTGATCTGTCTTGGAGCAAAGTCACGGAAGACTGGCGAGGCTGGAGTGAAATCAAGGTGCTTTGGTATTTGGTTGTTTTATATATGCTTTCTTGAATTTAATATCTCCAAATTGACCACGTGTGGGTTTCTGTTTTGGCTTTACGGATGGAGAAACTGAAAGTCTTGAATCTTACCGGGTGTTCTGACTTATTGTTCACCCCTGACTTCTCTGGTTACACAGATTTGGAAATCCTGATTCTCGAACGATGTTCTCGTTTGGTGAAGCTAAATCCTTCAATTAGCCATTTGAAATGTTTAGTCTCACTGAATTTGAAGTTCTTCTCCCAATTGAACGGGTTGCCAGTGGAACTAGGTTGCATGACAACTCTCAAAGAGCTTTCTATTGACGGGACTTTCGTACGGCAGATCCCCATCTCCATAGGCAATTTGAAGCAACTTGAAATTCTCAGTGGCTTCAAGTGCTTCCCATTGACTTACCCGCTTGATTCAATTAGTTACCCGTCTGCTCTCTCCAAAATCTCATTAGATGGTGTCAAAATCAATGAGCTCCCAAGCTCACTGGGGGAGCTAAGTAATCTAAGACTCTTGTCATTGAGAGATTGCCGTTACGTGGAGGAACTTCCAGATTCTATTGGTAAGATGGGGTCATTAGAGGAGTTGGATATATCAGCGACTAGTATCTCCAATCTTCCCAATTCAATATGAAATTTGCGAAGCTTGAGAGTGCTGAGAATGGATTCTACTTTCATTCGAGCATTTCCTGAGGAGATTGGGAATCTAACCAAGCTCGAAGAACTACATGCTTCCTGGTGTTAGAGTTTGAAGGGGGCCATTCCCAGTGATATCAGGGGACTACTTCATCTGAGATCATTGACGGTGGGGCATTCCAGTATATCTAGCCTACCCTCTGAAATCTCCACAATATCTAGTCTTCACACCCTAGATTTACTTCACTGCAATGAAATTGAAGAGTTGCTAAAGCTTCCCTCTTCTCTAATTTGTCTGCATGTGAGTTCTAACAGGATGAAAGCGATACCCCTTCTTGAAGATTTGAAAGAACTGGAGGAGCTGTTCCTAAGTGATGGGGAGCTGAAGGCACACCAACCTCCCTCAAAACAGCCAATGCCAGAATCGAACGTGAATCGAATGATTGACAGACAATCCTTCTTAATATCATTTCCTAAACTGAGGAAACTGGAACTCTCTTTCGCAGGTTATCAAGCTGAAGTTTGAGCTGACGGATATGCCTCCGCTCAAGAGGCCCAAAATGCTTACCCTTCCTGGTTCAAGCTGTCAAGAAGTATCTGAGCTTCCTAAGACGTTGTCAGTGTTCAAGCTCTACCACTCTGTGACTCTGGTCGTGGCTTGCTTGCTGGTCATTGCTTGACATTTTCTAAACAAGCTACAATATCGGTTGAATTCGATTCAGCATATATTGCCAATCAAGTTGGCGAATAAACGGAACTTTTTCACGCGTTGGGCATGGAAGCATTTGAATTTGATTCAGCATATATTTTCCAGCAGCAGGAACTTGCTGAATTACTATTTCTCAGATATATTTTGCTTGAATTTGGAGTGAACTCGGTAGCATTTCTTTAAAAGTTTTGCTGAGGGATTGCTGGGGACTTGTCGAACAACTGAAAATATTTGCTGGGGGGTTGCAAAGTTTCTCGCTAGTGCACGATCCACAAAGCCAAGAATGCAGCCTAGGTGTTTGACAAAATTTCCGAGAGACGAAAAACCTCTTTGAGTGTGTTCCATGGTTCAGCCCCTAGAACACGTCAACCCAGACGCCACCCCTGCCACAATCGACGTTCTACCACTCTGAATAATAGTGTTTCTGCAGCTATGGTTAACACTCGGAGTGGAAAATCTATTGTCTCGGATCCTCGGTGTCCAAAAAGTTGAAGAACCAAGCTACCTCGATTGAGATTAAAAGCACCCTTTCTAAATCTCTGAAGGAGAAGGATGCTGAGATTTTGAACACAACCGCACCTAAACAAGCTTCCAATTGTGTTACTGTAGTTCATAATTGTGATTTCAACGCAGGACTTGGCTGTGACAATCTTGATTGTGGAATGGGTATTAATATAGGTGGGGTTTTGCTTGTTGCTATAAGACTCGATTATGTTGTTGAGCCTGAAGCTGGAACCTTCAATAAGGAAGCTGACTTAGGGGTAGCTGCTATTACGGATGGAAACTTTTGTGGCCATATCCCACCCTCATCAATCCTTGCTGTAGGCTCAAGTCCTCTTAGAAAAGCATTGCTATGGATAACATCTCCTAGACAGCAAAATTAGATTTCATTCGGCCCAACAAACTTGGTAACAAATTAGGCGCTCCTCCCCTTGAGATTATTGAAGAAGGGAAGGCACATTTCGAGAATTGTCTTGTTGGTTATTTCCTTATTGCAAATACCTCATTTTATCGGATGAGAGGTATCGTTGAAAGACTATGGGGGAAAGAAAACCTTTTAGATATTTCAGCTACGGAGGATGGATTTTTCTTTTTTCGATTCTCTAATGTTCAAAAGCTAGTTGAAGTTATGGAGGTGGGGATATGGGACATAACTGGCAAACCGTTGTTTTTACAAAAATGGCATCCTCTAATCAGATTGGAAAAGGCAAGGATTACTTCAATACCAATTTGGGTGTGTCTCTATAATGTACCTCATGTCCTTTGGACTAAACCCGGTTTAAGCTATGTATGCAGTTTTCTTGGTAGACCTTTGTACATGGATAATGCTACCAAAGAAAAACGTCGACTAACTTATGCTCGCATATGCATTCTCATGGATTTTGATAGTTCATTCCTGGAAAATTTTGAACTTGATATGGGGAACGAGGAAACCTTTGGGATTACTGTTGACTATAGTTGGATACCATTAAAGTGCAAAAAATGTAACTGCTTTGGTCATAATGATTGTGCTATTCAAAACAAGGTAGTTTGGGTTCCTAAAACCCGATCAACGGTGAGAGCACCTGTTAATACCAATTCTATTGTTCCCATCCCATCTGAAAGAGTCTCTACAGTGTTCCCAAATGTCAATTCATTGGCTCCTCAACCGAATGTTCCTATTACCGGGGCTAGTAATTCCATGGTTGCTTAGCCAAAGACTCTTGTCTTTGCCACTTCCCAATTGGGTTCATCCTCTATAGATGTCAAGTAAGTTGGAAGTAAGAAGAAAGGCTCTCACAACAAAAGTGCAACTACTCCCAATTCTTCGACTGTCTCAAGAAATAGATTTGCATTATTAGGAGAGGGCAATCATCCTGTTATCTCAAGCTACCCCCTCACCTTACTTGAGGATGCGAGGAGTGGGGCTAAACCTACTGACCAATGAATCTCCTTTCTTGGAATGTACGGGGTCTTAATAATAGCCCCAAACAAAAAGAGCTTGCAGATTTTGCTTTGTCTCAAGATCCTCATATCCTTATTTTGATTGAACATAAAATAAAAGAGGTAAACGCTGACTTTGTCATCAAAAAAAAGTTTTGAGGTTGGAAATGTATTCATAACTATTAGAGCAGTAGCCTTGGTAGAATATGGGTATTGTGGAAACCATCCATTATAAGTCTAACTATGATAAATGTTTCTGACCAAGTCATCCATTGCCTTATTGAGAATCCGGGAGATGACCCATTTCTCCTTTCTGTAGTTTTTGTATGTAATATTGAAGTTGAACGAAGATCTCTATGGCTGAACATTAACTCATTCTCTGCACGTAATGCAGAAAATGTGCCTTGGCTACTAATGGGTGATTTCAATGAAACAAGAGATACAAATGAACGGATTGGATCTAATGTTCGTTGGACTTTTGGAATGGATGAGATAAACACTATGATTGAGGAGCTTGCGCTCATTGAGCCTCTTTCCACAAGTCCTTTTTTCACATGGACAAATAAAAGGTCCAATCATTATCTTAGAGTGAGCGTGATTGACAGGGTCTTCATTAATTTAAATTGGCAACGCAAGTATTCTCATTGTTCAATAGAATTTCTACTATTGGGTGTTTCAGATCATTCCCCTTGCTTGGTATGTCTTGACACTACAGTTTGGAGAAGGAAGCCATGTCACGCCTTAACCCTCGAGCACGCAGCAACCCCTATTCTCTCACGGTCATTTAGATGCAACGTCCCAGGTCACATCGCCGACCATTATTTTTATCTTTTAATTAAACGCATGCAGGAGTGATCACAATCCCCCAATCAATTACAAAAGCAATGATAGTAGAAAAATCCAACAAGAACACATTCAAAAGTACCATTTTATTTATCTACTGATTAACCTTAGGAAGTTTACAAGTACAAGCTCTTACCACGGGCATCTTCCTAATAAGCTAATGAAACCAACAAGCCAGGGTTAATTTACTCCTTTCAAATACAGCCACGAACCGTAACATGCGTCGATTCTCCATCCTATGGACCTGAAAATGGTTAACCACGACGGGTTGAGATAAATTCAGCAAGTTAAAGTCCTAAACCCCGGTTAGGAACTTTGCTCGCCTCAGGAGTTTAACATACAACCTAATCCATCAAACATCAATCACCATACCTAAGAGAAAAAATAATAGAAGACAGTTTAATAAGCAGATACAACCACAAGCGATTCTACTTAGCCTTAGCACACGTGACCTACAAACAGTTCATTTTTCTACTTTGCTTTTGCTTGGTCATGAATCCCACATAAATTCATGCTCACGCGACATGTGGTTACATTTGGCACATGTATAATGAAATGCGGTAACAAATAATCTTCACGTACCACTGTGCAATCCAATTACTCATGGAGAAATTCAATAAACCAAGTAATTTCGATTCCAATCGGTCTTCGATCACACATTTCCTCATTATACACGAGTATAACAACAATCGGCATTTCAATAATCACAACAATCAAGAACAAATCAAATTCTAAAATTTTTTGCTTCTGTGTGAATAGTGCCATGAACAGTAGTGTCGTGAACAGTGCCGTGAACACATTAGCAAGCAGTTCATTATTGTTTTTGCTTTTGCTTGGTCGTGAATGCCATATAAATTTGTGCTCACGCGACATGTTGTTACAATTGGCACACGTATAATGAAATGCGGCAACAAATAATCTTCACGTACCACAGTGCAATCCAATTACTTAGGAGAAATTCAATAAACCAAGCAATTTCGATTCCAATCGGTCTTCAATTACCCCATTTCCATGGTCAATTGAAAGCGACGTCCCAGGACCCATCGACGACCATTCATTTTATCTTTCATTAAGCACAAGCGGAAGACGAACCATCCCCAGACAAACAAACAATCAAATAGGGATAGAGGGATGAATAGCAAGAACAACAACAACTACTCAATTATTCAATTTACTGGATTAACCAACGGAAGATCGTTTTTCGAATTACAAGCACGACAAAAAGGGCCGATCCCTCCTTTAAGCCAAACCAAAAAGAAACTAGGATAATCCAACAATGCACAAAGAACCCTCGGGTTCAACACCACGGTCACTCGGACCCATCGGACTCAAGCTCCATCGGGTCGATCATTGGAGGAGTGGGGGCAGGATTCTCCACTATGAATGCGCCCTTCTAAGGACCTAAAAATGGTTAACCACGATGGGTTGAGATAAAATTTCAGCGAGTTCTCTCCCTAAGCCCCGGTTAGTATGCCAACTCAACTCGGGGTATCTCTCCAGAACCACCCCTCACTCAACCCAACAACAGATAGCCAACAAATAGTAGACCAAACAATAGACAAGGCAAACCAACAATCAATATTTGGTTCGCATGCAACCTTACCCGGTCTGCCATACCCTGCACGTCAAATCTCATACAATGCAAGCAAGGCACATGGCCGTTAGATGACACAATTCATCAATCACATGCAAATCACGTCACAAGCGATCTCACCTGGCCATTGCCACACCTTGCATGATTGTCAACTCATGCATCAAATCATCACGACATTAAGAGCATGCGAATAATCAGAGCATCTCACACAATTTTCTCATGTCTCACACCCACACATGCTCCGATTATTACGACCCCTCATCTTAGGCCACGGTACAACCTTATGGTTGGCCAAGCTAGCTTTGTCCTCTTTACATCGAGCCACGACGACGTCAAGGGCTCACTCCCAAGATGGCATTCCCTAAGGAGCACAGGACTCGCCCATTACCGTAGGAGCATGAGGCCGGGACCGCCCACTACCGCAACCCCATAAGTAACCCCTCCCTGTCAGGCATCCGACCAAAGTCAAGCGACCAAACGGCCACGGCACAACCCCATAAGGATTAGTGGTCTTCCGACAACGCCAGGTACCCTCTCTTAATGTGATCATGTAACACCTCATCAAGTAATCCATTTATATCTTTGTTCTGTCGTGAATGCAACATCGCTCATGCTCATGCGACATGCCATTGTAGTTAACACACGTATAATGTCATGCGGCAGTATCCAGCAGTCATGTACAATAGCAGCAATCCAATCATTCACGAAAGTTGCAACAATCAAGCAAGTTCAAGTCACAGTCTGACAATCAATTCCGACCAATCAACATCACAATACTTGCATACTTTTCCAAAATAATCATGTACCTCAATAATTACGGTACCCAACCACGCGTCTCAATATTCAATAATAAATAAACACGCGTCCTTACGACTATGACAATCAACTATTCTCATTTAAGAAGCATGTAATACTATAGTTGATTGTCCCGATAAAAATAATTTAAGTCCCACAAAATACTTATAATTATTTTCCAATCCCATAATTAATATCCAACCCAAATAATTTCATTTAATAAAAACCCTTCTTTAATAAATCAATGCCATTTAATAATGTAGTATATAAATACTATGGACTTTAGAAAATTAGACCATAGTAATTTTCCCACAAAATTACTCAATTAAAGCCATTTCCCATAAATAATCACAATTAATTATTTTCCCCAAAATAATTAATTTTCAGAAATATTAATAATTCGAAATTATAAAATAATTAATTAATTAATACATTAAATTCATAAATTAAATAAAACATTAATTAAAATCATTAATCAAGCAATTTAAACTAAACATGCTTAATTAATCCACAAAAATCACATAATCCACCATTAAGCAATAATTAAGCACAATTAAGCTTAATAAACAAAATTAAGCTAATCTAATCTTAATCATCTATCTAACCACCTATCTTAGGGCTAATACAACTTAATTAAACCATCTAAACCATCATTAACACTAACTAATCCACCCTAAGCAAGTTTAGGCACTAAATAGGGATTAGGGCTAAACTCACCCGTTAAGCGGGCCGGAAATGTGGACGCGGCGGCAATGGTGAACCCGACACCCAGGGACCTCTACCACGATGATCCAAGGCAGTCCCGGGGCTGAAACAGTAGCAGCAAACTTGGAATCCCCACTGCAACTTTTGAAAAACTGCACTACGAGGAGAGAAAGTGGTTGAAATGGAGCTCATCGGAGCTCCGGCGAGCGGTGGGTCGGCGACCAACGGCACCTAAGGGGTCGAGGGGGAACTGCTGGTGGCTGGTAGGGGCGGTGGTTTGGTCGAAATGGGAGAGAAATGGAGGAAAAGGTGGAATTGGGCAGGTTGCCATTATAGTGGCGGTCCGAAAGCAGTGACTTCCGGCGGCCGTATGGATCGGCCGCGAGCTCCATTTCGACAAATGGCTGATGCCATTTGAACAAATTTCTCCTGAACACAATTGGTAGGTGGCATGGGCCAAGATTCACACGGGAAGGCCAATGAACAACTCAATTTTCGGAGGAAGGTCAAAACTAAAAACTGAAGGAATGAAGGAAAACAAGGGAGAGAAGGTGTGCGGTTTTGGAGGAAGATGAAGAGGAGAGAGAGAGAGAGTGAAGTGAGGTTGAAGATAGGCCTCAATTAAGGCCATTAAATGCTTGCCCAAGTCCCAAAAAGATGACATCATCTTCTCTCTCTTCCTTTGACTTTTCTTCAAAATATCCAAGGGCATTTTAGTCATTTCCACCTTGCACATTTCCCAATCTGTCCTTGGGCTGAAAATGAAGGGTGGGCCTAAGAAATGGGCTAGAAATGAATAGGAATGGGCTCAAGAATTTATTGGGCTCAAATTGGCTCACGTTTAGATAACGGGCTTGGAAGGGTAAATGGTCGGTTTGGGTGCAACGGGCTCACTTGTTGCCTCGGGCCTTCCATGGCGGTTGTCCCACCTTGGGTGTGAGGCCCACATTGGTCTTGCCTGGCCCACGTCCTCGTCGGCTTGTTTCTGGTCCAAAATCCATTTTCAAATACTCGGCTCATCGACACTTTATCGATTGTCTAAGAAGCATCGTCCAAAAGTCCATCCTGAACGTTCTCGAAAATTCAAAATCCAATCTTGAATTCTCATGCCATGTCAATTTCGCCCGAATGCCATTTTGGTACTACTCAGACTAACAAGCAGCTTCGAGGACTCACGCATAACCAACTCGTGCCAATTTACGTTTAAGACTTCTCGACACATGGATGTCCTTGACCGTATGAAATTGCGAATAATCGATTCTTATTTCAAAGTACATGATTATCAAGGATCAACATGGGGTCGTCTGTGGATTCGATAATAGTAAATGGAATCACCTGTCGTCCCATTATTTCTGTCCGCGAATCGACTTCTAGTCGTCCCTTAAATCGGCCTGCATATCTATAGGATCGTCCTTACGCAAGTCTCACGGTTGAGTCATTTTCCCAGATCAAGTTTTTTAGTCGCACGAGTTATGTCCTCATTAGCCTTTCCCCTCAAGGTTAGTATCTCAGGAGTGATCAATTTCGAATGAGATTAACCAACAATATATTGGCGAAATTAACATTCATTCATCCCTCAAAGGGCTTGAATTTCAGGATGTTACAACTCTTCCCCTTTATTAAAATTTCATCCTCGAAATTTGCAGCTACTGACAAATCCTCAAAAGATGGGGTTGTTGTTGCTTCATCACTTCTTCACTTTCCAATGTAGCTCCCTATGTTCCGTGATGCTGCCTGATCACCTTAACTAAGGCGATAGTCTTGTTTCGAAGTATTTGCTTTGTACGATCTTCTAATCGTATCGGCCTCTCCATGTACAACACCATGTCGTCTATGTCCAGTTCCTTAAAATTCAAAACATGAGTCAAGTCTGGTTCATACTTTCTCAACATGGACACGTGGAAAACATCATGTAATTGAGCAAGCTTCAATGGCAACACAAGACGATATGCTAAAACCCTGATCCTTTCCAAAATTTCAAAGGGTCCAACGTACCTCAGACTTAACTTTCCTTTCTTGCCAAATTTGAAAGTACCCCTCATCGGCGATGCTTTCAAAAACACATGATCACCTACCTTAAACTCCAATGGTCTACGATGCTTATCTGCATAACTCTTCTGATGACTCTGAGCGGTCTTTAGTCTGTCTTTGATAATCTGAACTGCATTCAATAACTGCTAAACCAATTTTTGAACCAAAATTGATTCTCAACCTCATTCATCGGAGTTCTACAAACTTGACCATATTTCTGCTATACCACTCCGATAAAATCTTATCCCACAAGCACTCTCTTTTTGCACAGTGCGTAGTTCAGTTCATTTCTGCCCCTTTTGACATCCTAGAAGCCTGCCAGGAGTCGCTCCTTGCTCAGGCACTCTGGCCCCGGCGACCACTCCCTGCCCTCGTTCGATTAGTTGTTACGGGCATCTTCGAACTGCACCACTACTAGCAAAAGTCCCTTTTAGAGATGCACCATCTCATAGAGGTATTATCCACTTTGGCCTGTCCCATACCAAGCCTCACGGTTTTAACCTCGTCTGAGCACCTCAAAGTGTAAAACTTTCTCCAGCTTGTCAACCCATGAGCTCGTTTCCACGGGGTCACTTATCGACACTTGAAATCTGATTCACTGAATTTCCATCAAATCGCTGTTCGAATTCCACAAACCACCGATTTTTCTTTCAACATTCCTTTCACGTCCATTTAATAACCAAATCAAGAATTCACCTCAACCACTTGAAAATTAGTGCAAACCAAATGTCATTTATTGCACAAAAGCTTTGAGGTACCTCTTCAAATCCTTTCGATACCTCGAGAAGAAATCATCGATAATGCTATTTCTCACTCATCCATCTAGCATCAAGGGATAATTAATTCTTAATCCACCGAAGACAAAAATCCATTCCTCAAATCCTATCTTATATATCTCTGAAATAATCCACCTTGGGTAAATTCATATCTTAATCGAATCTAAGACTTCCGAGCAATAAATCATCCACCATAATTCTTATCAAAGATTATTGCCATTTAATAGATCATCTCTTATGATCCCATACCTACAACTCCTCAAATCATCAAGATAAAACTTATCTGACTTCCATTAAATCTAATGACCTCAATTGTCGTGACGCGTAAGCAACCAATCTTCCTTGTTGCCTTACCACATAGTCAAATCCCTTATATGACACCTCACTGTAAATTTCATATTCTCCAATACTAGACTAAATCCTCAAAACTGGTGTGGTAATTAGCTTATACTTAAGCTCTTAAAAATTTCACTTATTCGTCCATTCAAATTCTTACGTCCTTTATTAACCTTTGTATCAAGAGGCGTAGCTATCGTAGAGAACCTTTCTACGAATTGTCTGTACTAACTTGTCCGACTTAGAAAACTTCGAGCCTTTGTCACTGTCATATGCTCTGACATATTCATGATTGCCTTGATCTTAGTGGATCCATAGAAATTCCTTCGTCCAAAATCATACGACCAACAAAACAACACGAGTAAACCCAAACTCACACGTATTGAACTTGGCATATTGTTTATGCTCTCAAATGGTCTATAGCACCATCCTCAAGTGCTATTCGCATTCCTCTAATTTCCTTGAATATTCCAATATATCACTCACGAACACAATTAACATTTGCTCCAAATACGCCTTAATCACTCAATCCATCGAATCCATAAAAGCAATTGGCGCATTAGTTAATCCAAACGGCGGTGCGGTAATCTCGTAGTGACCAAATCACACACGATATGTCGTCTTTAGTTTATCCTCCTTTTTAATCCTCAACTACTGATAGCTTGTCCTTGGGTCTATCTTGGAACATATCAAAGCTCCTTGAAATGGGTCAAACAAGTCATCCATCCTTGGTAATGGATACTTGCTCATGACCGTCCCTTGGTTGAGCTACCAATAAGCGATGCATAAGTACAACGATCCATCCTTGATTCTTCAACTAACCAATTAACCTCAGTTGTCCAATAACCTTAGCAACCTTCGTCCAATAAACAAGTTACTTCCAACGATGAATTTCGAAGAGGTCGAGGGTCCTCATTGATTTCCCACAAACTCAAAACTGTCATCTGTTATTGGGTTAAACTGAATTGTCTTTCCATGACAATCCACTTTCTGTTGGGTGGGATGGGATTCCTTCTCCCCATCATCGGTCCCTTTCCAAACCGACGATTGTCTCTATTAGGCACGAACCGTGAGCCAAATGCGGTCGCCCTCTCGATCATATTCTTTTCTATCATCTGGGCCCTCTTGTACATCTCATCAAAACTCTTTAAACTCAAAGGCACCAGCTGGCTTTCAATTCTGGCTTCAAGCCATCTCTGAAACATCTCATCCTATTCAAAGGGTTCTCCATTAACCTCAGCACTTACTGGGCCAACTTAGCGAACTTCGCCTTATATTGATCCACTAACATCTGATTTTGACGAAACTATTGAAATTCTACCATCTTTGACTCTCTCGCACTGTCCAAGAAGTACTATCCAATGAAAGCTTCACAAAAGGCACCCCAAGTCTGAGTTGTGCCTTTAAGGAACACTCTTCCTTGAGTGATTTACACTAATTAATGGCATTACCTTGAAACTGATAAGCCACCAAAAGTACTCGGTCTTACTCTGAACACTTCAACACTATAATAGTTCTCTCAAAATCCCTCATCCAAAGGGTCGCAACTTTAGAATTGCCCACGCCACTGAACCTCGGAGGCTTTAGTCTCAAGAACTACTCTACCAGCCTAGGCATCGGTCTCTCATAGGCCTCTCCTCTCACTAGGGGAACCACAAAGACCACAGCAAAAGCACATAGCTTGCTGTCCTAACAAGGTCTCTAGCGCCAACAGGATCCCATCTAACCTAGGATCTACTTGTGCGCTACCTCTAGCACTGGTCTGACTAGACACTACCCTACACCTAAGGGCTCTCTCTACTCAGGATTGCTCATCACTCTGGACTATGAGCAACCCACCACCACACAAAACCACAAAAACAACCACAAGCACGAAAAGTAAAAGGCATTCCTATCTCACTATCCCAAAAATCCCACGCACCTTATCACTCCAAGTCTCGACCTCACTCTGATACCAAAATCGACGGGGTTGTCATGCCCCGACTCTCGAGCTCACGGTAATCCCATTTCCATGGTCAATTGAAAGCAACATCCTAGGACCTGTTGACAACCATTCATTTTATCTTTTGTTAAGTGCAAGCAGAAGACGAACCATCCTCAGGACAAACAAACAATCAAATAGGGATAGATGGATGAACATCAAGAATAACAGCAACTACTCAATTATTCAATTTACTAGATTAACCAACGGAGGATCGTTTTTGAATTACAAGCCCGACAAAAAGGGCCGATCCATCCTCTAAGCCAAACCAAAAAGAAACTAGGCTAATCCAATAGTACACAAAGAACCCTCGGGTTCAACACCACGGTCACTCGGACCCATTGGACTCAAGCTCTATCGGGTTGATCACTAGTGAAGCGGGGGCAAGATTCTCCACTACAGGTATGCCATTCTAGGGCTTGAAAATGGTTAACCATGATGGGTTGAGATAAAATCTCAATGAGTTCTCCCCCTAAGCCCCGGTTAGTACGCCGACTCAACTTGGGGTATTTCTCCAAAACAACCCCTCACTCAACCCAACAACAGACAGCTAACAAACATCAGACCAAACAATAGACAAGGCAAACCAACAATCAATATTCGGTTCGCATGCAACCTTACCGGTCTGCCATACCCTGCACGTCAAATCTTATACAATGCAAGCAAAGCACATGGCCATTAGACAATGAAGTTTATCAATCACATGCGAGTTGTGTCGCAAGCGGTCTCACCTGGCCATTACCACACCCTACACGATTGTCAACTCATGCGTGCGTACCATAAATTATGACATCATCACGACATTAAGAGCATGCAAATAATCAGAGTTTCTCACACAACTTTCTCATGTTTCATACCTACACATGCTCCGATTATTACGACCCCTCCTCTTGGGCCATGGCACAACCTTATGGTTTGTGGTTTCTAGCCAAGCTAGCTTCGTCCTCTTTACCTCGAGGCACGGCGATGTCAAGGGCTCACTCCCAAGATGGCATTCCCTAAGGACCATAGGACCCCCCACTATCGCAACCCCGCAACTGACAGAGGCACGGGACCCGCCCACTACCGCAGCCCCACAAGTAACCCCTCATTGTCAGGCATCCGATCGAAGTCAAGCGACCAAATGGCCACGGCACAACCCCATAAGGATTGGTGGTCTTCTGGCAATACCGAGTTCCCTCTCTTAATGTGATCATGCAACACCTCATCAAGTAATCCATTTATATCTTTACTTTGTCGTGAATGCAACATTGCTCATGCTTATACGACATGGTATTGCAATTAACACACATATAATGTCATGCGGCAGTATCCAGCAGTCACGTACAATAGTAGCAGTCCAATCATTCACGAAAGTTGCAACAATCAGCAGTTCAAGTCACAGTCTGACAATCAATTCCGACCAATCAACATCACAATACTTGCATACTTTTCCAAAATAATCACGTACCTCAATAATTACCGGTACCCAATCACATGTCTCAATGTTCAATAATAAATAAGCACATGTTCTCACAACTACGACAATCAACCATTCTCATTTAAGAAGCATGTAATACTATAGTCGATTGTTCCGATAAAAATAATTTAAGTCCCACAAAATACTTATAATTATTTTCCAATCCCATAATTAATATCCAACCCAAATAATTTCATTTAATAAAACCATTCTTTAATAAACCAATGCCATTTAATAATGTAGTATATAAATACTATTGACTTTAGAAAATTAGACCATAGTAATTTTCCCACAAAATTACTCAATTAAAGCCATTTCCCAAAATAATCACAATTAATTATTTTCCCCAAAATAATTAATTTTCAAAATATTAATAATTCGAAATTATAAAATAATTTAATTAATTAATACATTAAATTCATAAATTAAATTCATTAATCAAGCAATTTAAACTAAACATGCTTAATTAATCCACAAAAATCACATAATCCACCATTAAGCAATAATTAAGCACAATTAAGCTTAATAAGAAAAATTAAGCTAATCTAATCTTAATCATCTATCTAACCACATATCTTAAGGCTAATAAAACTTAATTAAACCATTTAAACCAGCATTAGCACAAACTAACCGACTCTAAGTAAGTTTAGGCACTAAATAGGGATTAGGACTAAACTCACCCGTTAAGTGGGCCGGCGACACGGATGTAGCGGCGGCGACGAACCTGACACTCGAGGACCTCTACCACGACAATCCAAGGCGGTCCCGGGACTGAAACAGCAGCAGCAAACTCAGAATCCCCACTGCAACATTGAAAAATTGACTGCTTAGAGAGGAAAGTGGCTGAACAAAGCTCACCGGAGCTCCGACGAGCGGCGGGCCGGTGACCAGCAACACCTAGGGGTCGAGGGGGAGTTGCTAGTGGCTGGTATGGGCAGTGGTTTGGTCAAAATGGGAGAGAAACAGAGGAAAAGATGGAATTGTGCAAAGGGCTGGCGGAACAGTATGCGGTCCGGCGGTAATGGTGTACGGATCTTCGGCGACTCGTTTGACAAACGGCGACAGGCCATCTGAATGGAATTTCTGTCCTGAACACAACGGTAGGTGGCACGAGCCGTGATTCACATGGGAAGGCCATGAACAACTTGATCTTTCAGAGGAAGGTCAGACTGAAAAACTGAAAGAAGAAAGGGAAACTAGGGAGAGAAGTGGTGTGGTTTTGGAGAAGATGAAGGGGAGAGAGAGAGAGTGAAGTGAGGCTGAAGATAGGCCTCAATTAAGGCCATTAATGGCTAGGCTCAAGTCCCTAAAAACATGACATCATCCTCTCTTTCTTCCTTTTGACTTTTCTTCAAAATATCCAAGGGCATTTTGGTCATTTGCACCTTGCACAATTCCTAAACTGCCCTTGGGCTAAAAATGAAAGGCGAGCCTAGGAAACGGCCTGGAAAATGAATAGGAATGGGCTTGGGAATTTTTTTTCGGCTCGAATCGGCTTTAGTTTAGACAATGGGCTCGGGAGGGTAAATGGTTGGTTTGGCCCAACGGACTCACTTTCTTGCCTCAGGCCTTCCATGGCGGTTGTCCCACCTTGGGTGTGAGGCTCACATTGGTCTTGCCTGGCCCACGTTCTCATAGGCTCGTTTGCTCGATCCGTAAATCTCTTTTCCAATTATTCGGCTCATCTGACACTATCAATTGACTAGGAAGCATCGTCCAAAAGTCCGTCCCGAACATTCCCAAAAATTTGAAGTCCAATCTTGGATTCTCATGCCATGTCAATTTCGCCCGAATGCCATTTTGGTACTACTCAGACGAATAGGCGGCTTTGAGGATTCACGCGTAACCGACTTGTGCCAATTCACGTTCAAAACTTCTCGACACATGGATGTCCTTGACTGCATGAAATTGCGAATGATCGATTCATATTTCAAAGTACATGATTTCCAAGGATGGACATAGGGTCGTTCGTGGGCTCGATAGCAGTAAACAAAATCACCTATCGTCCCATTATGTTCTGTCCACAAATCGACTTTTATTCATCCCTGGAATCGGCCTGCATCTACAGGACCATTCTTACGCAAGTCTCACTGTTAAGTCGTTTTCCCAAGTCAAGTTCTTTAGTCACATGAGTTTCGTCTACATTAGCCTTTGAAAGATATGCGGCTTGGTGGCCATGGACGGGCGGCACCACAGTGGCACGATGGCTCCAAAATAGCATCAAGGCGGCCAAGATGGTGGGTGAGGGTGGTCCGGTTGGTCAAGGGGCCATCCAAGGGTAAGAACCATGGAGAAAACAAGAGGAAAAGAGAGAAAATGAGGGAGAAAAAGTGTGGAGGAGGGGGAGAAACGTGGGAATGGGCTAGGACAATGGGAAGGGAGAGAGAGAAATGTGGGAGTGGGCTACGACAATGGGGAGAGAGAGAGAGTGAGAGTGATGTCCTGGATTTTCCAACCTATTACAGACTTGACGAATGCATAGTCATCAATGCACTGCTAGTCGGTCTTACTCTGAACTAATCACTCACGAGCACCTAACCGTAGGAGAGAGGCTACCAAAGATTTTGCGGACGTGCGATTCTTGAAAAAGCCACCCGTTAGTCTGAGACATGCTGGAGTTGCGATTGACTGACTTGGCCATGATTTCTATCCAATTCGATTGTCGGGTTTTTCGGACGTCGAAACTAAATTATTAGACGTTGGCCTCATTATTTCCCACAATTTTCAGGTACTCAGAAATGTCGAATGTAGGACCGTCAAGTCGAAATTTGGACCCCAAACCCCGTCACTTTTTCCTTCCCTCTCCTCTTTCTCTCTCCTACATGCACGTGCCTCTCTCTCTTTTCTCTCTCTTCTCTTTCTCTCTCCTCTTTCCCTCCCTTTCTTCCCGTTCTAACCAACCCTGCCCCTCTTTCTCTCTCATGTCCTTTCCCCCTCTTCTTTCTCTCCTCTGTCGCCTGCACCTCTCCCCCACTTGCCTGTCCTTTCTTTTTCTTCCTCACCTTTTTAACTTTTTAAACTCTCTCTCTCTCTCTCTCTCTCTCTCTGAATCCCGGTTGAATGTCTTCTTTGCCTTGAGTTTCTTTAGCTTCATCGCGCTTTTGTGTTGCTAACCGCCACCACCACCACCACAGCAACTTCGTCGCCCCGTCAACTCATCGTCGGTCCATCGGCCTCGTTGTCGCCAGTTTGCACTCGAAGACCAGCCGCTCTTCCCTACGTTGCTCCGGTTTGGTCGCGCCTTCACCTCCATCACTTGAGTTGGCCACCTCCGCCTCAACAACTCTACCACCACCTTGCTCGCCGCCAAATCGCTGGCGAGTCACCGCCAAATCCCCGGTGAGTCACTGCTTGTCAGTTTCGAGCGAACCGCCCAGCCCCTGTCCTTCTCTCCTCCTTCATTCGCCACTGTGTTAGCTACGTTGTCTTTGTTCAGCCACCGCCGTGCCTCTATCTGTTGGTCACCGCATCACCTGGGGGCCATCATCCATCGAGCTCGACTGCCGTTGCCGTTTGCTGTTCCTCCTCCCTCCTCCGGCTTCCTTTGGCTCTAGTTTGGCCTAAGCAGCCACCACTATCGGCTAGCCATCGCCGAACCACCTTGTCACCGTTCGGCCCTCCCTCGCCGCCATCCGAATCGCCCCTCAGCCACTCAAACTAGCCGTCCTCCTCTCCCTTCATCCGGCCACCTGTCCCTCTCGGTTCTATTTTCCTGTCGTCGGAGCCCCTCGCCTGGTCACCAGAGTTGCTAGCCGCCATCCAGACGTCGCCGGGCAGCCCACCAACCGGCCCCGTGCCGCCTCAACCCCGGTCCCCTCCATTTCTCGACTTTTCGTCGTGCAAACAGCCGCCCTCGGCTGAGATCTGGTCCCGGGCCGCCTCACCTTGACACATCGAAGATTCCCAGACATTCCCCTTGTTGCCACCGTCGCGCTCGTGTTGCTGGAAATGCAAACCGGTGAGTAGTTTTCCTAATCCCTTAATTAGGGGATAATCTCGTATTATGGGGTAGATTAATTAGTATTAAGTGTTATTAGTCATTAATGTTGATTACTTGTGCTTGATTGTGTATTATATTCCCTAAGTGAGATTTTAATAAGCTAATGGTGGCTTGAGCATGTTTCTTGCTAATTAAATTGGATTATGATTAATTAGTATTATTTTATTATACTAATCCTATTTTTGGTTAATTAATTTTGTTATGGGAAGATTAATAGGAATCATTTATGATTAATTATTTTGGAGAAATAATTAATTATAATCATATTATTTTATGGAAATTATTTATTTATGAAAATATTAAATTTTGTGTAAATTAATTAATTAATTATAATATTAATTAATTTCGAATTATTGTAAAAATTTTTGATATTTTTGGATAATTAATTATTTTGGAGAAATAATTAATTATGATCACTTGGGGAGAATTGATTAAATTGAGCAATATTTATTTGGTTGTTGCTTATTGAGGAAATGTTGGTAGTTAATTATAATTGTATTATTCAGACTTTAAATAGTCATGGAATATTTTATGGAAATGAATTACTTTTGTTAAGTGATTATTTATGGAAATGATAAATAGTCCTGACTATTTTGTGTGAGTCAATTAATTGTCGGGATAATTAACTTGAAGTATTTTTTTCTAGATATTGAGATCGATTATGAGAATTATGGGAGTTTATAATTATCTAGTTGTAGTCAATTATTTATGGGAATAATTGGTTATGATTAAATAATGGAAGTATGCAATCGTTTGGTAAAGTACATATTTCTTGAGAATTATGTGGACTCGTGTGATTGCATGCTGAAATAATCACGGGGGATTACTTAACTGTATTTTCTTTACGTGTGAGAGTTGTGGTATTTTGATATGTGTGCACAACCCCACTTGTATTGATCGATGAGGAAAGAGGAAACTAGCATGAGTGGTTGATGTACTAGTATGATCACGTAAAGGAAGACGCGACCAATGGATTTTGGTTACTCGATGGATTTTGGGGAAAGTGTTACCAATGGATTTTGGATACCTGATGGATCTCAAAAAATGCGACTGATGGATTTCGGGGAAAGCTTTACTAATAGATTTTTGATTTTGCCCTAAGTGGAAGCAGTAATTTGGATATGTAGAGAGTTAATAATTACTGTGTGTTCTAGGTGATTGAATACGTTTACTGCATAATGGTTTCGTGGCTTCATGCGTGTATTGAACATGTGAAATGTTAGATGCCGAGGAAAAATGATAGGGTCTTGACGTGTGTTTACGCGTGGAGGTGCATGATTGGAACATGTTTGATTAGTATATACTTGAAATGCTATATATGCGGTATTCTAATTATGTGAATATCGGTTTGCCTTTGTATGGCTTGTGTGACTAATATTGTGCAGGGTATATGCAGCCACGAGATAAGGTTGCCTGCAATTAAATTTGATTGAGGTTTCGTTGCACGTTATAGACAGAGCAAAGCAGTGGTCGTTTGGCCTTTGAATGGTCATCGTTGATAGGTTGCATGATTAGATTGCACCCGAGGCGAGCGAATTTCCTAACCGAGGCTTAGGATAATAACTTACTGATATTTTATCTCACTGATTATTGTATAACCATTTTCAAGTCCCTAATGGATGCGCTTGGCTGTTGGTTGTTGGGACTGATTGAACCTCAAACCTTAAGGATAAGGGAGGAAGTAGATTAACTCCTTTGCCTTTATATATGTATTTTGTGCGCCTAATAATAGGACTAGGATGAAATGAGGTCGTTATGAATTGTCTATTTTCTAGCTGTCCCTATTGTTGATGTTTGACCGGGGTTTTATATTTGTTTCCGCATGCGCATATTTCTAAGATAAAAAGAATGGTTAGTGACGTGCCCTGGGACGTCGCAATCCAATGATCGCAAGTGAAAAGGGGATCATCACGTGCTCAAGGGTTGGGGGCGTGACAAAGAGAAAGAAAGCAAGAATCCAAATCCAATTTCCCTTCCTAAACCTCACTTCCCTTCATAAATTTCATTGACTTTCTTGGCTTTTGTCCTCCAGCATTGAATGCCACTTCTAGAAGGGGTAAAATGGTAAATTCCAAAAGTATAGTATACCTTATTATACACGTATATGGGCCAAGATACTATACGGGCTAGAAGAAAATCGGTTTGGGCTCAAATTGAAGAGAAACGAGCTAGAAAAAGCTAACGGGCTCAAAGGCTTGAAGTTGGGATTCCTTGGGCCCACTTGGGCTAGCTTGGGCCCACGTGGCCAACCCCTCATAGGCACAAGGCCCATTGGGCCACCGGTAGGTCCAATTCCTCTTGGTTCCAATTTTTTCAGCCCGTTGAATCTTTTTTAATAATTCCCGGGCTTACCGATAAATTCGAGAATTAATGAGGCAACGTCCAATATTTTAGTCTTAACATTCTTGAAAGTTCGATCCCTAAAATCGGATTGAAAATTAGGATTAAAATCCGTCGATTGCGACTCTAGCACGATCTAAACTACTGGGCGGCTTTTAGGATTTTTATGCAAAATTGACTCATGGTTGAATATTTTCAATCCACGTGTGCCTATTTAAATTAGGGTGATCCTCGATTGTCATGTAATCACGGGGGATTAATTGCTCACGCTGAGTGCAAGGCCAAAAGAAAATTGGTTTAACGTCATTCGTAGTCAATATCGAAATCATGCAATGTGGTATCATTCCTCTTCGACCTCATATTTCTGCCGAATCGATTTATTTCCGTTCACTAATTGGCCTACAACAGTGTGGTATCATTCCTCTTCGATCCTTATGGTCAAGCGGCCTATTCCTGATTGAATTCACTGGTCGTATGCGTATCGGTCCTTAATTGCCTTTTCGAATAGGTCAATTACCATTGAGTGATCAATTCAAGATAGTCGTGATTAGTAGTGCATCGAGAAATAACCCTTTTCATATATCCCGAGATGGGTCGAAATTCAAGATGTTACAAGTCATCTTTCAAATTCTTCAACTTTTGGACCGAAAGTTGCAATTTTCTACCGATAGTCCATGCTTGTTGGCAACAAGATATTAGAGGATCGAAAATGTTTATTCTAATAAAGAAGCTCAAAGCATTGAAACAACGACTCAATCTCTTGAATAAATTTCAGTTTGGTGACTTGCGTTTGAAGGTCAAGATAGCCAGGGAGAACCTACAATGATTACAACGAGTTCTTGCTTTGGACCCTTACAATATGAGCACATGGGAGGGAGACAAGGCAGAACTAGAGCAACTACTTGCCCTTAGCAAATATGAAGAAGTTCTCTTAAAGCAAAAATCTCGAAATTTATGACTTAAAGGGGGGGACAACAACAACAAGATTTTCTTTGCTTCCATGATGCGTAGAAGTGCTCATAACAGAATTACTCAACTCTCACTTGATGATGGAACTATTATCACAGATGAAAGCTCTCTTAGGGATACAATTGTCTCATATTACCATCACATACTTGGCAACTCTGGACCAATTCACATCCCTTATGAGCGATATGCCTCCTTATTCCTTGAAGATGTAAGTGACCTCATGGCTATGCTAAGCTTTCAACATACTGAGATACTTAGAGTTCTCAAAGGCATCAACAACTTCAAAGCTCCAGGTCCAAATGGATATAATAGTTTATTTTACAAAAAAGCCTGGCCCATCATAGGACATGATATAGAGGATGCTATGATGGACTTCTTCTCTTCAAGAAGGATATTGAAAACTATAAATTCTACTCTCATATCCCTTGTGCCGAAGTCCAGAATCCATCCCGCATGACGGATTTTAGACCCATCTCATGCTGCAATGTTCTTTATAAGATCATATCAAAGCTAATTGCAGAAAGAGTCAACTATTTCTTTTCTTTGGTTGTTGGCCTCAACCAAACTACTTTCATCTCAGGTCAACAGATCTCGGAGAATATTTTTCTTTGCCAGGAACTCCTCCACAACTACCATAAAGGTGACAAAGGTAGACGTGTGGCAATAAAAATTGACGTCATGAAAGCTTTTGACATGGTAAAATGGGAGGCGGTACTAAGGGTTTTAAAAGTTATTAACTTGCCACCACACTTGATTGATATGATAGCCCAATGCATAACTACACCGAGGTTTTTGATAAACCTTAACGACGAACACGTTGGCTACTTTGTTGGCACTAATGGACTACAACAAGACGACCCACTCTCTCATTATCTGTTTGTCTTGGTTATAGAGATTATTAACAAAATTATCATTGAAAAAGTGGCTATATCTTCTTTCAAGTATCATTGGTGCTACAAAACTAAGAAAATCGCTCACTTATACTTTGCTGATGATTTGTTTCTTTTTGGTCATGGGGATGCCGATTTTGTTATCTGCCTTATTGAAGCACTTGATGATTTTGCAAATCTCACTGGACTACATTTTAACCCAGGTAAATGTCAAATCTTTTTCTCTGGATTGATTGAGGTAGAAAAGTGTATTATATTGGATCACACGCCTTTCCCCATAGACACCCTTCCAATTAGATACCTTGGTGTTCCTCTTGTCACTAGATGACTCACACATGCAGATTGCAAAAGTTTGACTGACAAAATCTTCAAAAAAAATAGAAGGTTGGGGAATACAACATATTAGCTATGTTGGTCGTCTTCAATTGGCCAAATTTGTACTTATTTCCATTTGTACTTATTGGATGCAAATATTTTTACTTCCAAAGCAAACCATATACAAAGTGGAGAAAAAGATTATACAATTTTTATGGAGTGGAAATATGGAAGGCCATCGATCGCATAAAGTTGATTGGGAAATTGTTTGCTCACTAAAAAGAGAGGGAGGATTAGGGTTGCTCAATCTAAATCTATGGAACAAAGTTTTATTGGGCTGCATGCTTTGAAGCCTCATAAATTATTCATCGTCTTCCTTATGGAATAAGTGGGTTCATAGTACCAAATGTAGAAGCATTCTAATTATGTAACTTGAAATTAAAAGTAGTACAGTATGGAGTTGGCGCGGTATTCTTAAATTAAGGCCAACCTTAGCTCCGGCCATATCTAGATAAAGATATTATTGTAAAGAGTTATACGATGAATTCAGGAATGTTGGACCGGTTGTGAGATGGTAACAATTGATATGGATAGGTGGGGTTAGCAAACAGAATTTTATCGGATAGTTAGTTTGTAGAGACAAACTCTCAACAGTAGATATCATATCACATTAGATGCCTACAGTAACAATCTATTGTAATTTTTGTTTGGATAATCTGGAAAATCAAGATTATCTATTCTTTTAGTGCACGTGGATGGGAAGCATATGGCATATTATTCTTGCACAATATAGAATCCGTCGTAACTTAGGAAGATGGAATGATGAAATCCAATGAATGATCAGGGCTACCAAAGGCAAGGATTTGGCAGCAAGGCTTCTTAAAGTAACCTTTTTAGCAACCATATACTTTGCATTTGGATGGAACGTAACTGTAGATATTTGCAAAACAAATCTAATGATGTCTTCATCATTGTGGCTAAATTTGTAAGCTTATCAGAGGCCGAACATTATTTTACAAAAATTTTAAACCTTCCTAAACAAATGTAATTTTGGCTACTATATGGAAACTTCCTCACTCCATTTTTCTGCATTCTTAGTTATCTTTGTAATGATGGGGGATACTCCTAAGCTCTTATACGTCATCTTACAAATGATACTTACATTTCAAATAAAATAAAAAATATTACTGCGAAAAGCACTATAATAGGCAGTCAATTTGCAATACATTTGTAATACAATAGGCATTATTGCAGCTGCACGTGTCATGAACCTCAATCTTTTTGACATAGTTCTTGTTTTTATTGGTGTCATGCTTGTTGTTATTATTTTTTTTGGAATTGGTGATGGTAGTTCTTTAGCTTGTGGTTATGCAAAGGTGTGGGAGCGGGGCCCCCAGTAAGGAACAAAATGAGATGGCAACACTGCCAAATGAATAAAACGAGTAGTTTTCTTGATTCTATAATGTTGGGGGAAAGAAAGTAAATTATACGAATCAAATTTATTTCAACTGGGATCACGTGGCCAAGATGATGGGAGTCACATGATTAACGATTGTGACGTGAGGCTCATGGAATAATGGTTTGGATCAATTCGTTCGCTTGGTGCATCGACCACACGATAACTAATGCTTATTTGAGACGAATATGTAGTACCACAAACAAGACCTTCTCTCAGCTTTTCAAAGGGATGGCCTTTTAATCTCTAGACATCATTAATGTATACCATAAGACACTTTCTGAATCACAGAATCCACATAGTGACAAAAGGAGAGCACACTATCATTGTCTCTTCTTATTGAACTAACAAGATAATTCTAATTCTCTAATGCCATTAGTTGAGTGAGGATTAAGAGTGTTTAGAAGACCATGAGAGAGTATATATAGATAGAAAACTTAGACAACTCTTATTCTGACTTTCTTGTTGAAATTAGCCTTACATAGAAAAGGCTGAGGGCATTACAAACTTTTGCAAGTAATATATAGGCATCTGCAAGATGCTCTTACAAAATACGACCACATGTGCATTTGCAAGATGCTTTTTAAGGCAATTTTATTTGATGGAATGACAATAATGGAAACACTTTGGCCAAAAGTAGTGGCCATTATTTCTAAAAGTACAATAGTACTAGTAGTGCATAGACTGATTTATTAAAGTGAATCAGAGCTCATGATTGGTCAAGATTTGGGTTTGCATCATCAGAATTAGCATCCATGTCACAATCTTTTGAACCAGTGCTTTGTCCTAGTCCAAAATTAAGATCCATCATTGATTTTTAGAGCTGGGCTCGAGTGACCATGTGCTAGATTTGACATTTGATTTGATTTTTTGTTGGGGCCAATCGGAAAATAAAACAAACTAAGATCATATGTGCATCTTCCATACGCTTTTTCAAGATAAATTTTTCATGTAGAAAGACAATAATTGAAACGCTTTGGACAAAAGTAGTAGTCATTTTTACCAAAAGTACAATAGTACAACTAGTGGACAGATTGATTTATTAAAGCGAAAGGAAGCTCATGATGTGGGTCAAGATTTAGATTTGCAATATCTGAATTGAAACTCATATCCCAATTTTTGAGCTGGTGCTTGGTCCTAGTCCCAAATATAGATCCGATTATTGATTGTTGGAGTTGGGGGAGTGTCATTTGACTCTTTATTGGGGCCCACTATAGTACAAAAATAAGACCATATGTGCATCTACAAGATGCTTTTTCTAGACAAATTTTCTATATATAAAGACAATGATTGAAACGCTTTCGCCAAAAGTAGTGGCCATTGTTACTAAAAGCACAACAATACAAATAATAGAGGTACTGATCTATTAAAGCGAAAGTGACCTTATGATATGGGTCAAGATTCAAGCCTGCATCATCTGAGCTGGAATCTATATCCCAATCTTTTGAGCTGGTGCTTTGTCATAGTCCAAAATTAAGATTCGATTGTTGATTGTTGGAACTAGGCCCGAGTGACCATGTGCTAGGTTCGATGTTTGAATTGATTCTTTGCTGGGGCCAATTGGCCAGAGTCAAGACTTTGAGACTAGAACAAGTGTCTCCATAATCCCACGGGTCTTGGAAGGACTCAACAAGGTCAAGTCTCCATAACTTTAAAGTAACATTTAATTACTTCAAACTCGCAAGCATTTCTCTCGTAATAAGGAGGAACTTCAACCAATTGTAAATGAATATTGTCCTTAATTGGGTATGTCCATCGGAATTTGCCAAGGGGGCTTGCCAAATGCTCATTAAATTCACATAGAGAGTTTGTATTTTTATTTAAGAAATTAGGGAAAATTCCAAATAAGAACTTAAAATGCCCTTAATTTTATCAAACAAGGGCTTGAAGTGGCCGTATTAGTCTCAAATAAGGACATGAACTCATCAGCTATGAAGGGCAATTTCTTCTTTTTAATTTTTTCCTTTTTTCCTTTAATTTTTTCTATTTTTTCATAAAAACAAACTAAATAAAACTAAAAAAAAGGGAAAAACACAGTAGGCGGGAAGGAGCCCTCTCACCTTTAGCCATCGCCCTATCGTCGATAGGGCGGCGGTGATGGCCGACGGGGTCGCTTGTGCTTGGATGAGAGCCTATCGACCCTTGCTAGAGACGGGAGAGGGCGGTGAACCTCTCCCAAATATGGGCGATGGTCATCCACCCTCACTTAGACCTAGTGATTCTCGCCTAGGCACCCCAGACTTGGGCGATAAGGTCAAGGACCATGAGCAAGGGCCGTTAGGCCTACACGAAGGCCAACAACCCTCACCCAGGCGGGGGCGAGGGTTGGTATCATTAGGAAGATGGACAGGCATATCATGGTGAATTTTTTTGTGAATATCAGAGAAAAATCGATCATTATAGATTATGTTGTCACTAGTACCATAATCAATTATTTATGCATTAACTAAGAAATTATTATTCTTGGAAATGGAGGTATCTTAAAAAGCCGCATTTTTGTCTATAATCTTCAACTGACTCAAGTTTTTTATGATATTTTGATACTGATCTTGGGTGATTGTCTAATTAGTATCATGGGTGATTGTCTAATTTGCATTTATAGTCCCTTGGGTCATGACTTGATAAGAGAAAAATTTCTCTCTTCTCTCTTTATTAATCGATTTTTCATGCAGTTTCTAGCAAGTATGAATTGTCTGACGTAGGCATTTGCAATATTCACAGTATTTACTTTCATTTTTTAAATTTGGCCCATTCCCTTTTGATGACGTGGCGCTTCAAGGATCATTAGATGAACTGAAAGGGCGAGGTGACGTGGCCTGAGGAGGGCGGCCCGATTCGGCTCCATGGTTGATAAAATATGGGCCGTCCGATTTCCTCTTTAGATCTGGACCGTCCATCCGGGAGCCTCTAGGTTTAGTGTCTTCTTCCTCTTCCCAGTTCAGAGACTTTACTGCTCGGCGAGATCCGAGCGAGCTCTCTGTGCGTGGCGGTGGCCCGAGAGCTCCAGGCGCTGGTTGCGACTTGCGTGACTCCGCCGGAGTGACGAGAGCCACTTCTTCTCCTCCTTTCACGTGCTCCGTCGTGGCCAGCCTTCCTCCTGGACCGCCAATTGATAGATCCGGCCGAGAGGAGGGACGGGATCCATGGTGAGGATCTGTGATCGGAACGTCGAGAAGCTATCGTCCAGAATCAGCAAGAAACGGGTAACCTTCTCCCTCTCTCTAATCTGTTTGTACTGCTCGATCGTTGCCTCGGATCCCTTGAGTTCCTCCTCAGCCGCCGCAAGGCTTGGTGTGAATGTGCCTTGAAGAAGTATTTCGACGGTGTCTATTCTGAGACTGAGAGAGAGAGAGAGGGGCGACCCTGCTAAGTGCGAAGTGATCCTATGGAGAACTCAGAGCCAGGAACGACATTAGGAAGTCAGTACCAGGTCTTCCTAAGTTTTAGAGGACCCGATACACGTCATGGATTCACTGGTATCCTCCACCAAGCCATGATAGATGCCGGGATTCGTGTTTTCATCGATGATGAAGAGCTTCGACCGGGTGAAAAAATTAGTGGCAAATTTGAGCGAGTGATCGACGATTCCAAGCTCTACATACCCATCTTCTCCAAAAACTACGCTTCAAGTTGCTGGTGCCTCCATGAGCTTGCGAGGATGGTGGAGAATACCTCTAAATCTAAAGAAGATGAGAAGGTCATATTGCCCATCTTCTACGATGTGAAACCTGATGACGTGAAGCTGGAAACTGAGTTGTACAACAAGGCCATATCGAATTTGGAGCAAAATACGGAGGATATAGAGAAATGGCCGCAGGCTCTCCAAAAAGTTGGTGGCACCGACGGATGGGAGCCGAAGAAAGATTCAAGGTAACAATCTAACCATGATTGTGAAAATTATTTTGTACAATCGGGCTATAGTTCTCATAAAAATTCATTAATTATATTCCAACTCTGATTTCCCTAAATTTAACAGAAATTTTCAAATCCTTCTTTTATTTTCTTACAACATGAGATTTCCAAATTTTTTCTGATCTAGTAGTAGGGTTATTATAATTTCATTTTTCACCAATTTTCCATTGTATGAAAATTTTGGCTTTGATCCATGTATGTATAAAGATTACTATTGGATACTAGAGATTAAGGAACTGTTGCCTTTGCAAAGTTGTTTTCCACATCAAAAGAAATGAGTAAATCTTCTATTAAAGTAATTTATTAGATGTTTATATATTGATTCTTCTGCCCTTTTTTGCCAGAAAATCTGATTCTTCCACTTGACATAAAGATCAGACATTTCGCTTCCTGTATTCCTTAAACTTGTGATGGATGTTCAATTTTGTAATTCATCATGTTCCCAAAGCTTTGGGGGTAACGTTGAATTTTGATATATCCTAAACTTGATCATGTTCCCACCTGGTTTCTTATTAGATGGTTGGTCAATGTGCAAATTTGTCACCTTTTCTCAATTGAAACTGTTCAACTTTGTGGCAGCTATATGGAACTTATCGGGGCAGTTGTTGAAGAGGTTGTGGTCAGGCTCAAGACAAGAGAAAGACAAGTAACCAAATATTTAGTTGGAATGGAGGATCAAATAGCAGCCATAAACAATTTATTAGACATCGACTCTGAAAGTGTGCGGCTAATTGGAATCTATGGGATGGACGGCATTGGTAAAACAACACTTGCCAAGATTATCTTCAACCGACTATGTCCTCGATTTAGGAAAAACTGCAGCTTTCTTGAAGACGTGAGAAAAACGGCAAAAGGCGAAAGCAAGGGTTTAAAGAAGTTACAAGAACAATTATTGTGTGACATCTCTTATTCTGGAGTAGCTTGTAAGATTGTTGACATTGATGATGGGATCAATATGATTGGAGAAACAATTTGCAACAAGAAGACGTTAATTGTGTTGGATGATGTTGATGAGGCCTACCAGATCCAAAAACTAATTGGAGAGAAATCTTTGTATCCTGGTACTAGAATACTTGTTACTACTAGGGACAAGAGCGTTCTAAATATCAGGGGATTTAAGTATAAATTTAAGGATTATGAAATGGTGCAGTTGAACGACAGAGACGCAATTAAACTTTTTAGTAGGCATGCCTTCAATGGCGACTCTCCACCAAACAATTTTTACACTCTTTCAAGAAGGATTGTCTCTACTGCAGATGGCCTACCACTAGCTCTTCGAGCAATAGGTTCATCGCTTTTTGAGAAAAAAAGAGAAATATGGGAAGAGATGCTAGAGAAGCTAAAGGAAACACCTCATACGGACATCTATGAAAAGCTATTGATTAACTATGATGCCTTAGAGCTGAATGAACAAGAGATATTTCTCGATATTGCATGCTTTTTCGTTGGTGAGAATAAGACTAATCCAATGTACATGTGGAAATATTGTAAGTTTTACCCAGAGGGTGCCATCGAGGTCCTTATTAACAAATGCATGATAAAGGAGTTGGATGATAATAGCCTTTGGATGCACAATCAGTTTAGAAGTCTTGGGAGGGTAATTGCCAAAGAACAGTGTACCAGATTGTGGGATGAAGACAACATCATTTGTGAATTAAGATCAACAGAGGTAAAGTATGGCCAAATTTGAATAGAAATTTGCTTATAGCCTCTTTTCAATTGATGATTCACATTTTTGAATTGGGAGCTACTCTTCTGCTATACTTTTTTCTTTTCTTCTACGAAATAAAATATTGAGATATTGACAAATTCCTCTTCTGCTCCTTACTGTCATTGGCAGACCAAGGGAAGCGTTCAAGCACTCTGTTTCAAATCAAGGGATTCGTCGAAAGATCCTATAATTGTCACTTTGGAGCAAATTAGGCGGTTCCCACATATACGGTTTCTTTCGTTGTGTGAGGTAACATGCCAAGGTGACTTTATGGGCTGTCTTTCCGAGTTGAAATGGATCAGTTTGGATTATGGTTATGCTATTTCTCCTAGACCTGCCGCTGCCCATTGGATCAGTTTGGATTACGGACAGTTTGAGCCAAGTAGTTTGTGGCATCTAGAAAATGTGGTTGTGTTGAATCTTTCTGGGCTTGATATGACAGGAGATGTGCTCCAGAGACTAATCGAGGTATGCAAGTTTCCCTCTAGTCTAATTTTCTCGTTCAATGAAGGTAAAAATCTGATGGATTTATGATCTAATTTTCTCATTGGTAGCCTAAATCCATATTTATTTCTCGTCTGTCCTGATGTTTCATTGGCTTTTGTAGGGGCAAGGAAATTGAAGGTTCTCACTCTTTGTTTTAATACGTTGTTACATGGGACACCAACTTTTTCCCGGAACCCAGGTTTAAAGGAGTTGACTATTTCTAAATTTTTTTCCTTGAAGGAAATTGATTGCTCTATTGGGAAACTGATGAAGTTGACTGACTTGAGTTTTGAGTTATGTGTCGAACTTGAAAAATTGCCTAAACAAATTGGAGAATTACGGAAACTGCAGCACCTCTCTCTTAGGAGTTGCGATAGCTTGAGGGAACTCCCTAATTCAGTTTTGAAATTAACTTCGTTAATGAAGCTGGATGTAGTAGGCACAAGAATTACAAGATTACCGGATTCCATTGATAGACTCTCAAGCTTGTTATCTGTCAATGTATCATTCACATCGATTGAAAAACTGCCCAGTACAATGAGCAAGCTTCTTTGCCCCCGAAAACTGCATTTGAATAATTGTGATCAGATACAAGAGCTGCCGGAGCTCCCTAGAAGTTTGACCACTCTACAGTTCACATCTACTTCGTTGGTAACTGTCCCTAACCTCTCATACCTTACTAATCTAGTTGAATTGGCCCTATCCGATGGCTCTGAATCTGTGGCCAAATCAGATATAATTCAAACTTGCGACATACAGTGGATTGAGAGTTTATCCAGTCTGAGCAAGCTGCAATTTTGCTTTTCAAATGTCTGCATCTCAACTATAGAGTTGGGTTCCCTTTCTCTGCTGGAAGAACTTATGCTACATGGAGTAGACATGCCGGCTTTCAAACAACTTCCATCAAAGTTGATAGTTCTAGAGCTCTACGACACTCGAGGGAAACAAATACAGCTTCCTCCATTGGAAAAGGAGACTGCATTCGTCTCATCAAGTTCGAGAGAATTGGGGGAAAGCAAGGTGTTACGGCAAATTAAAATTAAATCCATCGAGGACCATAAATCGTCGGAGGGGTGGGTTCATCTGCGGGATGAGCCGGGGTGCAATGAGCTACAAGCTCCCGAGTTGATTGATCATTGGAGGGGAGCCTTTCATTTGCCAAGCTCCCTAAATATGCTTCGAAAATTCGTTCTGTGGGGGTGCCCAGGGGTTCAGGATATTCAATTTCTTTCTACCCGGGAATCATTGTTAGTATTTTCTATTGGAGGGTGTACTTCATTAAAAAGGTTAGGCGGTTTGTCAAACTTGAAGAACTTGATGGAGTTGACTCTTAACCGGTGTTGGAGCCTACTGGTTGTCGAGAGCATTGATGAATTAGAGTTTTTGCATCAGTTGAAAATTGATCGGTGTGGATCAGTGGGAAGGATTCTTGATCCATTGAACTCAAAAATACCAAACAAGTGCTCGATACTCATAACACGTAGTGGGGAGTTACCCGACTGTGGTCAAACTTACTACACTTGGGAGTCTTACAGAGAGAAGATTCTGCACGGAACAAAGCAAGCGTCGGGTCTTGAAGTTGAATCAATGGACTCTGAAACAGAAACAGGGGATCCTCTGTAGAAAAGGGTGCACCTTCTTTCTATTCATAGATCATCGCTGTTTCTTCTGCTTTACTTGCTTTGTATTTCTACTTTATTCTAGTGAAGATAGACAATAAACTGATTCTAAAACATGCAACGAAGGACAATCTTATTATAATTCCTCATCTTATTGGGAATGTCCACATGCTGTGTGTGTGCATGCACGTGTCAACTTCGGTGGTGAGGTTGGGGATATTACATTCTTCACCATCTATAACAAAAGGCCCTATCTTAAGAGAAATTTAGGCGCAAGTGACCTCAACTCACCTTATTATTTCTTTCTGCAGAACCAGGAAAATAAAGAGAAGAAAAGGAAGAGAAAGACAGAGTTGGCAAAATTATGAGGAAGAAGAAAGAGGAGAAAACTTCAAAAAAAAGCTTGGGTGCGTTCGTTTCACCTTATTATTTCCTTATGCAGAACCAGGAAAATGAAGAGAGAAGGAAAGAGAGAGCAAGACTGAGTTGGCAAAACAACAAGGACAAAGAAAGGTGAAAAAGGGCTTGAAGTGGATTTTAGGAATGAGGTGGCTAAATCAGTCTCAAATCGCGAATTGAATTGGGATTGAGGTTCTTCTTCCTCTCTTCTGCTGCTCAGGCAAATTGCTGTCGCTCGATCCTCATGACTCCGCGTGCAATCTTTGTTTGCTCCTTCCAAGTTTGTTGCTCACTGTCATCTCTCTTTTCCCAGGTTTCAGCGTCCACAAGTTTGAAGCTAGTCGTCCTCAAGCTTCAAGTTCAATGTCCATGAGCTTCAAGTCCTTCAATGCCTCTTTTCACTCTCGTGCACATTTTCTTCTTCAGTACCCGCTTAGCTGGAGGAATTTGGTGCCATGAGGCTCGAAAGGTTGCATTTATTAACTCCATTAGTGGCGGGAGTCATGGACCTGAACTCAAGCTCTGGATCACCAGCTAATCGCTGAAGAGCAGGTGTGAGTGGTGGGGCAGTTGGTGTGTAGTTGAATGTAATCGTGTGATTTATCTTTGCGTACTTAAGCATGAGCTCGAGCTCTAGCTCTAGCTTCATATGGTAATAGTTGTATAAGGCTCTGCTTTCTTGCAATTGTTTGACTATTTGAATGCCTAGTCTAGTTATGTTGCTATGCTTATGTGGACTGCTCAATTGAGTGTAATCGTGTGCACAGAATATTGAGCATCTTCTCGTTAAAGAGTTTGTCTATAAGCATATTCTAAGGTTTGGATAATGGTTGCTTTAATGAGTATCCACCGTCTCTTCATTACCTGTGAGTGTAATTGTGAGATTTATCTTTTCATGTTGTGCATTTGTTAGTTTGGGTATTACAAGAATTATGTGTATTTGGGGAGCTGACTAAAGATTAGAAAGTTACAAATTATGGGAGACAAAGTTTATAGCTTTGATGGAGAACGGTGATGTAAATTTTTGCCGTCGACCATTAGTGCACAAAAATTTCTACACAGGATATTGAGTATCTTCTCATGAGGAGTTTGTCTGTAAGTATATTCTCAGGTTTGGGTAATGGTCGCTTTAATGAGTATATAGGGCCCGTTTGGTTCAGCTTTGGGGGAATGCATTTGGGAAAATGCAAATACCTCTGGCCTAAAGGAGTTTCTCGAAATGTAAATATTGTTTGGTAAATTTTGCATTGTGAAAAAACTTTGATCTAAATATTGTTTGGTTAATACCCCATTTTACTAAGGGGTTTTTGCGAAATTTTTTATTAAAAAAAATTGTAAATATTTTTTTTTTGCAAATTTACTTTCCTTTGGCCGTCGGCCACCCTCCAGCGACCAAAATTGGTCGCCGGCCTCCCTCCGATGGCCGGATCTAGTTGTCAAAAGGCCTCGCCCGAGGTCGCACGACCTTGGCGAGGCGGCTGAGGTCGGGTGACCTTAGGCGTCGGTCGCCTGTCGCCTGGGTTGCGAACCGGGCGACGGGCGGCGGTCGCGCGACCGCCCGACCGCTTGGGTTCACGACCCGGGTGGTGGGTCGCGCCTAAGGCGCGGCGGTCGCTTGGGTCGAGCGACCCAGCGGTTGCGCGACCACCGTCGGGTTCGTGACCCGGGCGGTCGCGCGACTTCCACCCGGTTCGTGACCTGGCGACGGGTGACCATCGCGCGACCGCTTGGGTCACCCGACCCAGGCGATGGGCGACCATCACGCCTCAGGCGGCGACCCAGGCACATGACTGCCTGGGTTGGGCGGGCGATCGCCACGCCTCAAATGGCGACCCAGGCGTGCGACCGCCTGAGGTTGCCTCCTTGGCCAGTGGTCGCCGGCGGTCGTCGGCGATCGTCGGCTTCTTTGGCCACGTGGAGAAGAAGATGAACAGTGCATCATGTTGCATTCCGAAAATGCAAGTTCCAAATGCACCTCTGGAGTAGCATTGGGCTAAGGGACTTTGAGGATACTTGGAAATGCAATTGCATCTTCCCAAAGTCCTTCCAAAGTTGAACCAAACGGGTTCGCATTTGGCCAAGGGGCTTTTAGGGTTGAAAGCCCCTTGTCAAAGTTGAACCAAACAGGGCCATACTCTCTTTATTACCTGTCAAGAACTCTTGATGATTGAAAATGAAGCAAACGGTGCTTTTGTTCTTGGTTCATCATGTGGAATTATGATGGATAACCATGTTTTTTTTAAACATATTAGGGTAGTTGTGATTTCCATTGGTAATTTGAGGTTTGCTGCATATGGTTGGGGATTCCACAGGTCAATTTTACTCCATGACCGACTAGACAATTGACTAGAAAAAGTACACACCGCTTTGTTATCTTTTGATGCTGACACACCGAATCTTGTCGCTTCATGATTACTCCCACGGTCCTGTTCCCCCTTTTGCAAATATCTTCTCATTTGAATTGAGATGAGAGAAAAATGAGCCACTTTATAGCAGGTGCTTGGTCAGGCTCTTGGGCATCTCAATTTACTTCCTTGGTGCTTCATCGTTTTATGCCTAATTCTCCTTTGGAATAAGCAATTCCTTCCAACTTTCTAACGTCTAATATGAGTTCTAAGGATTGTCTTAAATTTGTCGTGACTCAGTTTTATCCTTTGGATGTGTTCGTTGGAACATAATTAGAAGACCATATATTTTAAGCAAGTGCATGACTTACTAAGGTTATGACATACTTTGCCTTGCATGAGACTCTACACCGGGAATGCAACCTAACCCGCCATCCAAAATTTTGCAGCTCACTATATATGTGACTGCATTCTCCACATTCATCGAATCCAATGTTTTTAGTATGGCAAGACAGCATGAAGCAAACAAAATAAGAGAACCTTGAAGGGAAAAAAAGGGGTGAAAGGGATGTCAATTAGTTAAGAAACATCCTCATGAAGCATCAAAAATTATAATTGATCGAAGATGAGGACAAGACCCGAGTATCGACTTCTTTCCATATATCCCTGGAGAATGATTCATTTTCGTTTTGCACTGCTCTGGTATTTGAATCATTTTTCGGGCACAACAATGTATAAGATTTGATACCAGAAATCACCCAACATTAGCAATTTCAATCTCCAAGAAAGAACCCCCCTCGTCGATGTTTGGCTAGAATTATACACAATTTACAAAATGCAAAATCGAGTCTGACTTGAGTATATCGCTCTCCTGATGTTGAAAACTTGGAAACCAAAAACAACACCAAGGAACTTGCATCAATGGTAAGAGTTTGGAAATCTAGGACCCATTATTCTAGAGGATCCAATCTGTGACCTTTTTTATGTCAAGAAAATCTAACTTTTCGAAAAGGGCCAAAACTTGCACGACATTGAGGGTATAGAGCAGATGTGGATCATGTTCAGTATTCCCACCAAAGCCGCTTGCACGAGCAGCCCTAAGTGTCATTCACATTTTGTTCTTTAGAGTCGAGTTTTAGAAAATGAATAAATAAAGCAACGATAATCACTCCCAAGATGCGGCCATTATTGTAATAGATGGAATTTTTTAATCCCAAGGTAAAATTTTAATCATACTGTCAAATAAGAAATATTAGATTGAATGTGGAGTGGAGGTTCTGCCAGGCGCATGTTTTGCGTGGGTAATCGCGAAAAGGAAGCCAAGAGACAAACAAGTACAAATCAAACCCATGCTGGCATTGCAGGATCCAAGAAACAACTTCATTACAGTGCCAAGTTTTCCAATAAGATCTAGAGTAGTCTATCCCCAATATGCTCCATTCAATCTCAAGTGCTGCATAAGGACCCAACTCAAAACTATCTATTTTCTGAGTGCAGATGAACCCAAAAACTCAAATCAGTGAACTCCAACATGCTGAATGGCAGATCTAGATAACCAAGTCATTTACAAGTTGTTGAAATTATATACGTACTTTTCTACGGACAATATGTACTTGACATGGTTATCGTTAGCAAGCTCCCAAATTAGTCAATAAGGGGTTGTATGGCAACGTTTCTATTCCTCTATTCATCTATTCATTTGTTCTTTTGTTTCTCGGAATAGAAAAATAATATAAATCCGTTTGGTAATGCCAATTGATTTTTCTACTTTTTGGAATAGAAAGTTGTTCCCAGGAATAGATTTGGAATAGAAATGAGAAGTAGAAAAAAGTAGCTTCTTGTTCTTGGGAACAATTTCTAGAAACTTATTATTTGGGGATTACTCACCGTCCATAGCACATCGCCGCCTGTTACTGCTTGCCGCCTGCCCTCGGCCATTGGTTGTCGCCGCCGCCCTTCGTTCGGCGGCCAGCGACCCGACGCGACCAGTGACCCGGTGTGACTAGTGACCCAGCGTGACTAGCGACCGACGACCTGGCGTGATTGGCGATGGGTGACCCAGTGCAACGGGCAACGATCGGCGACCCGACGCGATCGACGACAATGACTTGGTGACCTAGCGTGATGGGTGACAACTAGTGACCTGACATGACCTTGTCACCCGTTGCGACTGGCGGTAGCGACCTAGTGACCCAGCGCGGCGGGTGACGACCAGTGACTGGCAGCAACGACGGGTAGCGATTGGCGGCTAGTGGTGGCTGCTCTCAACTCGCTGGCCATCGGTCGTCGCCACCATCGGGGAAAAAAGAAATAAATTTTTATTGTCGGTACCAAACGTATTTCTATTTCTTTTCTATTCTAAAAATAAGAAATTTTTATAGTTACCAAACGTCTAATTTTACTCAGAAATTGTTCTAAGGAGTAGAAATAGAAAAGAATTATTTCTCAAAAGAAATTGTTCCCAGTAGTAAAAATGTTACCAAACGCACCCTAAGAGACTGCATATCAATGAACATGGAATCAAATCTTACACATGCCACGTGAGAACTCAGCAACCCAAACGCAAAAAGCATACAACTATGAAATTTTGTGAGGTCATCAAGGATTTTAACGATCCTATAAATTCAACAACAGATTGTGTTCAACTTTGGTTTGAACAATCACGTGCATGTTAACATGGAGAAAAGGGAATGAAGCACATCTCTTTCCAAATGGACAAGATGGGTCCATGCTCCAATTGTTCACATTGCCAATTTCCGACTCAAGCATAAAATAATCTCCAGTTTAAAGGAAGCACCGCCATTTAGTCAATCAAACACGTCCAACAGAAGTAATTCCCCGGACACCCATCAGCAATTAAGGCTCGAACACAACTTCAGCACAGCATTTCAGAAATCTTCATCTCACCTTCTTACACGACTCTTTATCTCGATCACCACAAGGGATCTCCATTATTTTCTTTCTACTAGAGCTAGAAACCATCCGGCCCTAGGTCAAAGACCATCTAACCGGCAAAAACAGTCGTGACATCAACGAAAATTAGCTTAAAAACGCAAAATGGATATCGAACTGAAGAACAGAAGCAGCTGCGTAATGATTAGTAATGAAAAACGCTTGCAGAAGCTTCCCCAAGACCTTACCAGTCGATCTCTCAAAGATGAATTAGAGCAAAAACGAGGGTTTGAGCTCGATTTGTTTTCGCTCGATTCAGAACCCAAAATGCTCTTCAAGTTGACTGAAAAATGAGACTTTCTTTCGTTATTTTGAGGAATGAAGGTTTTGTTAAGCCCCAGAAGATTTTTGGGCCGACGAAAATCGGGCCCAATTGTCCATTTTCTTTGGCTGTTTTTTTTTTTTTGCTTATGCTCAGTTTGTTTCGTGACAAAATTACCGAGTTGAAAAATATTTTTCAAAAAAATATTACTTATATTGCTTACAAAAATGAATGATTAAAATATATTTTTATCGTTTACCAAAATGTTTAGACATAAATTGTTATCAACAATGAAAACATTTTTCATTGATTAATTATTTCCAATGATCCAAAATATCATTTTCTGAAATTTTTTTTTCCAGATTATCTATTTTTCGTGAAATAAGCGGAGCATAATTATTTTCAAATGCTTCACCTAAATTTGATCAGCTGCATTTTGTCATCAGGAAATAATATCTAACATAATATGATTAAGTGAAACTTTATATTATTATTAGGCCCGCCGTTAGTATGTGTAAAAAAAATGGAGAGAGCTTCGGCTAAATTTCTTAATCGACAAGTCTCTACCTGGCAGTATTTCTTAAGAGCCTAGCATTTGGTTGCATTGCACTTTAATTTAGTCGGTCAATATTTCGTTAAATATCCTTTAAGCTATGTACTAGTATAGTCTAGGACAAACACAACACTAATAGAACTTAATATTATTGCTGTAGAAGTGCCTTTGATGTTAGTTTTAGTAAAATGCTCTATCAAAATGACAAATTAGATAATAAAAGAGACGATACTATAACGCACATGTTTTAGTGGCTTGGAACTTAGACTTGTCAGGTCACTCCATTGATCTCAACTTCCACCATTTATGGTTTGCGGGCACCCTCTTGGCATTTCTAGAGGGTGTTTACTTCTCTAGATATATCAACTCTCTGGTAGCTGCAGTTGCTAGCTAGAGATGAGTTGGTCATGCCTCCACCGAGATCAGATCTATTGGTGCAAATACAAGACAGCTTTATGCGGGAAGCTTTATCCCTATCATATTGCTGAATTAGAAATGCATATGGTTGCTTTACCCATACTGATACTTTATCCTTGACATTGGATCCAAGATAAATTAACAAACAAATTTTTCTTACTTGAGAAAGTCTACACTGATGATAATGGATCTGATATGATGAGCAAAACATTGCCAATGGTGAAACTTGATTCATAGATAAAGCGGGTATGATAGAACTTTCCTTGTGAGGCGGAGGAGGAGATTTGTTGGGTTGGGTCCACCTCTTGTGGAGTCCATCTCATCATCTTAAATTAAAAGGAAAAAGAAAAGGATAGGGCTGAATGTTCTTGATTTAGAAGAGAGAGAAGAGCAATTTGTTGTTATAGAGAAAAAGAGGCAGCTTAGCTTTGAAGAAGAGACGAGGTAGTCTAGATTCAATAGTGAAACTCTTGTGGAATTGGCAGAAATTTTAGTGTATTGTTCATGAGCCCAGGATCTATAAGTTGATCGATTTTGTTTGTTATCCTCTCCAAATTGTCTCTTAATTTTCTCTGGCGACAGTTAGAGCTTTCTTTCTTCTTTGTGTTAATCCTCTTTTGCGATGATGATATTTTGCTAATTTGAAGAGCCTCTAGCTATGCTATTAAAGATGACCTACTTTGTATCTTGATATTCTTGGTGATTAGTAGAAGCTTTTGGGTGGCTTCGCCATTTTTCCTATATTGAGCTTTTCACGTAAAATATGTGGGTGTTGGTCTTGCCTTGCTTTAATAGTCAGCACTATTTTCAATACTTCAAGGTTAATATTGCTAGAATATTGTGACTAGTTGCTATTGGGGTTAATTTAATTTAATTTTTTTATCAGTCCTACTCTAACTGTCACTTTAAGATTTTTGCCCTGACTTGTTGTAAGGCATGGGAATCGAAACCCATGTCACCTGAAGTTAAATCGTCTCCATCCCAATCCTCTTAAAAATGTGGGGATTTGAACTCCCCACCCCCTTTCCTATATGGGAAGGGTAATCATTGGGGCAAATCTTAACAGTTTGATTACTTTAATATTAGGTAGTTGATTTTTGGGGATAATATTGGTCGTGAACAGGCATAAACAATTGCTTGTTGCCAGAATAGGAATGCTTGTTTGCCTACTGCAGATGAAGAATGGTGTAGCAAGAGGCATATCATGATGTGAGTTCGTGAGTTCCTTTGGTGTCTAGTAATTGGAAGGATAGTTGCAAATGGGTGGCTTTTTTATTGGAAGCATATCAACTTCAGGCCCGGTTAAAAGGCTCAGGGCAAAGGCTCGGACCTAAACAAGTCCTCGTGGATTAGCTTTAATTTTATGTTGGGCTGGGTAAGGCCTGAAATGTTAGTGACCTAAAAAAATGAGAGAAAAAGACGCGAAGAATTTCCAGTCATCTCAGATCTCCACAAAGCTGTTGGAAGTCGACGCAACGCCGTTGAGAAAGCCATGGGAGACCGAAGGCGAGCCTCCCAATTCCAAGCCATCACCATCTCACACTAGATGTCACCGCCTCCACTTCAAAAGTTGAAGCCGATTGGGCGGGCTTCTATTAAAAAGGGTTCTGACCTTTGTCCTCACTCCACTATCAAACTCGAACACTATCGACAAATTGCCAGTGGGCTTGGGCTCACGGTGGTGTTGTCGCTCCAATTTTTCCTGGATGAAGAAGATTTTATTTTTGTATTTCTTTAATATTTCTAATAAAGACGTAGGAGCCACGTGGAGTCAACTTGGCATTTAACGGTCACATAAGCATTTTTTTTTGTCTTTTAATGGAAGGTCCAATGTGAACAAATATATCATAGTTCAAGAATTTGACTGCAAAATATATATATAATCAAAGATGATATTGCACAAACCAATAAAATTAAGGGTTTGCAGTAGCGTTATCCCATATCAAGATGATAACTTGCAAAAGAAAAGTGGGAAGTTTTTGACATTTGTCATCTAAACTTTAGCATTGCCGTGAAACATTTCTCTCGATGCCTAAGAGATCGATTATATCTCACGTACAATAATGTCATTTTACTACGTGGAGGGCACAATCATGGGTCTGATTATGTCAATAATACAAAAGTTTAGGCAAAGCAATAATTAGAGACATTTTAGGAATCGAATAGAACGTAATGATTAAGCACCACCTTCGGGAGAATTGAACTTGGAATTAACCTCAATACTGAATTAGTGGGGCAAACTTGAAAGTTGATTTTATGAATTTTGGAGAAATGTGATGATCAACATCAACAAATTTTTGATTTTCCCATTTTCGGCCTTGAGCTCCTCGGGTTACTGTTCATCTTCTCTCAACTTCTGGTCTCGAGCTACTGTGCACGCTGATCTTTGAGCTGCTGCCCCGGCCACATCAGGACTCCGTTTGGGCCCATTTTCGGAGGGATTACTCCTCTCCCCAAGGACAACAAACTCACCGAAGCTTTTGGGCCAGGTATGTCCCAATCAACCACAATGTTAGATATGGGATAGGGTTTTTTCTTCTGCTGTTCGGTTCTGGTCTGTTCTGGCCTGGGTAGTATACTAGATGGATAGATCTCGTCCATCCTTTACTTATACCTCAAAAGGGGCGGGAAGTAGTCAACAGAGGAGCCCCAGCAGGCCGCCATTTCGTCGCTCGGTATCTCGAGGACGTCAGGGAGGAAACAGGGGCGGACACGCTCCCAGGGCTCCTGATTCTGTGCGTCCATTAAGTCCACCGAATGAGGGGGTTCAAGTGGGAACTCAACCTGGTTCATTTGAACCCCGTAATGGCCTGCCTCCTCAGCGAAGTGGTGCCCAACTTCCGCAGGTCCAGCCTGCACAGATGCAGAACAGGAAGGAATCTGTTGGACCCCGATCCTGGGCGAGTGTAGCCAGGACAGCGGTAAGAGGATATACCTTATCTTATGTTGACCCCGTTGAAATAGAAGGGGAAGAAATGGCTGTTGTTGGTGATGAAACACTAAATGCTATGGATCCCATGTGGGAACAATGTCTTGTTGGTTATCTTGTGGGTAAGCGGCTTCCGTTCCAGCTAGTTGAAGCTGCCCTCAAACATGCTTGGGGCACTAAGCTGATTGAAGTGAAGGCGGACGATAAGGGATTCTTTTTCTTCCGAATTCCTGATGTGGAATATAGAAGAAGAGTCTTGGACAGCGGCCCTATCACGGTTGCCCGAGTGCCGCTGATATTGCAGCAATGGGAGCCACTCCTGGAACTCAAGAAAGACAGCCACTCGAAGGTTCCGGTATGGATACGATTGCGAGACATACCATTAGCCTTATGGTCAGCTAAAGGCATTAGTAGTGTGGCTAGTTTGGTCGGCAAACCACTCTTTGTAGACCAAAATACAGAGGAGTTAAAAATGTTGGCCTATGCTCGAGTTTGTGTGGAGCTGTCAGCTTCTGATGCTAGGAAGGAGACTGTGAAAGTGATGATGAAGGGGGCAATCAGAGTAGTGTCTGTTGAGTACGAATGGAGGCCGGTGTCATGTATGCGATGTGGCACATTTGGCCACAGATGTAGCCCTGCAGAGATGGCTCCTGATGTAACATCCTGAAATTCGAGTCCTTTTAGGGAGGAACGAGCGTTAATTTCGTCAATGCATTGTTGGTTGATCTCACTCGGAACTGATCACTCCTGAGATACTGACCTTGAGGGGAAAGGCTAATGAGGACAGAATTCGTGCGACTAAAGAACTTGACCTGGGAAAACGACTAGACCGTGAGACTTGCGTAAGGACGATCCTGTGGATATGCAGGCCGATTTTAGGGACGACTAGAAGTCGATTCGTGGGCAGAACATAATGGGACGACGGGTGATTCCGTCTACTATTATCGAACCCGCGAACGGCCCTATGTCGATCCTTGATAATCGTGTACTTTGAAATAAGAATCGATCCTTCGCAATTTCATATAGTCAAGGACGTCCATGTGTCGAGAAGTCTTGAACGTGAATTGGCACGAGTCGGTTATGCGTGAATCCTCAAAGCCGCCCGTCGCCCGAGCAAAGCACCAAAATGGCATTCGGGCGAAATTGACATGGCATGAGAATCCAAGTATTGGACTTCGAATTTTCAGGAATGTTTGAGAAGGACTTTTGGACGATGCTTCTTAGTTAGTCAACGGTGTCAGTTAAGCCGAGTATTTGGAAAAAGGATTTTCGGACCAAGAAAACGAGCCTACGAGGACGTGGGCCGGGCAAGAACAGTGTGGGCCTCACGCCCAAGGTGGGACAGCCACCATGGAAGGCCCGAGGCAAGCAAGTGAGCCCGTTGGGCCAAACCGACCCTTTACCCTTCCGAGCCCATTGTCTAAAACCGAGCCGATTCAAGCCCAATAAATTCCCGAGCCCGTTCCTATTCATTTTCAAGCCATTTCCTAGGCCCGCCCTTCCATTTTCAGCCCAAGGACAGATTAGGAAATGTGCAAGGTGGAAATGACCAAAATGCCCTTGGATATTTTGAAGAAAAGTCAAAAAGGAAGAGAGATAAGATGAGGTCATTGTTTGGCAAGTGGGGCAAGCCTTGATGGCTTGGATAAGGCTTATCCTTCAGCCTTCACTTCACTCTCTCTCTCCTCTTCATCTTCTCCAAAACCGCACACTTCTCTCCCATGGTTTTCCTTCCTTCCTTCTGTTTTTCAGTTTGACCTTTCACCGAAATCTGAGTTGTTCATTACCTTCTCGTTGGAATCTTGTCTCGTGCCACCCGCCGTTGTGTTCAGAAGAGAAATTCCGTTCAAATAGCGTCGGCCGATCGCCGGAAGGAGCTTCCGGTCAACCCGTATTCCGGCCGAAAGCCACCGCCGGCTGGACCGTTTTCTGACCGCCTGCTGCTGTTCTGTTTTGCTGTTTCGGCCATTTTCCTCCCTTTCCGACCCAATCTCCGCCCATACCAGCCACAAGTGGTTCCCCCTCGACCCCCAGGTGCCGTTGGTCGCTGGCCCGCCGCTCGCCGGAGCTCCGGGCAGCCCGTTCAACTCCGATCAGCTTCTTCCTCCTGTGCAGTGCAGTTTTCAGAGTTGCAGAGGGATTTCGAGTTTGTTGCTGCTGTTCTCAGCCCCAGGACCGCCTTGGATCGCTGTGGTAGAGGTCCCCAGGTGTCGGGTTCGTCGCCGCCGCCGCATCCGTGTCGCCGGCCCGCTTAACGGGTGAGTTTAGCTCCTAATCCCTATTTAGTGCCTAAACTTGCTTAGGGTTGGTTAGTTAGTGTTAATCTTGGTTTAAGGGGTTTAATTAAGTTTTATTAGCCCTAAGATAGGTGGTTAGATAGATTATTAAGATTAGATTAGTTTAATTTTGCTTATTTAGCTTAATTGTGCTTAATTTGGTATTAATTGTGTTTATGTGTTTAATTAAGCATGATTTGCTTTAATTGAATTGATTAATTGTTTTAATTAATGTTTTGTTTAATTTCTGGATTAAATGTTTTAATTAATTGAATTTCGGAAAAATCACTGTTCATAATTACTGTTCACGAGCACTGTTCATCCGGAAGCTAATTTTTGTCTGAATTTAATGTGCTATTGATTGTTATGATTAATTGAAGTGCTGATTGTTAATTATGCTCGTGAATATTGATGAAATGCGTGATCGAGTGTTGGTTGGATTTTGGATTTTGGAATTGTCGAGTGAGATCGCATGACATATTGCGTGGGTTATCTGAAATGGCATATCGTATGAGCATGGGTGATGTTGCATTCACGACGAGCAAAGATATAAATGGATTGTTTGATGATGTGTTGCATGATCACATTAAGAGAGGGAACCCGGCGTTGCCGGAAGACCGCCAATCCTTATGGGGTTGTGCCGTGGCCGTTTGGTCGCCTGACTTCGGTCGGATGCCTGACGGGGGACATGTGACGGGACTGCGGTAGTGGGCGGGTCCTATGTTCCTGTCAGTTTCGGGACTGCGGTAGTGGGCGGGTCCCGTGCTCCTTCGGGAATGCCGTCGAGGGAAGGGATGACCCCGACGTCGCCGTGCCTCGAGGTAAAGAGGACGAAGCTGGTTTAGCCAGAACCGCCAACTATAAGGTTGTGCCGTTGGCCCAGAGGGGGCGTTAATAATCGGAGCATGTGTGAGTGTGAGACATGAGAAAGTTGTGTGAGATGCTCGATTATTCGCATGCTCTTAATGTCGTGATGATTTGTGGTACGCACGCATGAGTTGACAATCGTGCGGGTGTGGCAATGGCCGGGTGAGATCGCTTGTGACGCGATTTGCATGTGAGTGATGAATGTATCATCTAACGGCCATGTGCCTTGTTTGCATTGTATGAGATTTGACGCGGGGTATGGCAGACCGGGTAAGGTTGCATGCGAACCGAATAGTGTTTATTGGTTGACCCTGGTGGTTGTTTGAATGTGGGTTGTCTGTTGTTGGTTGTTTGATTGCGGGTTGTCTGTTGTCTGTTGTGGGGTTGAGTGAGGGGTGGTTCTGGAGAGATACCCCGGGTTGAGTTGGCGTACTAACCGGGGCTTAGGGGGAAGAACTCGCTGAGATTTTATCTCAACCCGTCGTGGTTAAACATTTTCAGGTCTTTAGAATGGCGTACCCGCAGTGGAGAATCCTGCCCCCGCTTCTCCAGTGATCGACTCGACGGAGCTTGAGTCCGATGGGTCCGAGTGACCGTGGTGTTGAACCTGAGGGTTCTTCTTGTTTAATTGGATTAGCCTAGTTTCTTTGTGATTTGGCTTAGAGGATGGATCGGCCCTTTTTGTCGGGCTTGTAATTCGGAAAACGATCCTCCGTTGGTTAATCCAATGAAGATGTATAAATGAGTAGTTACTGTTGTTCTTGCTGTTCATCCCTCTATCCCCTGTTTGATTGTATGTTTGTCCGGGGATGGTTCGTCTTCGCTTGCGCATAATCAAAGATAAAATGAATGGTCGTCGATGGGTCCTGGGACGTCGCTTTCAATCGACCATGGAAAAGGGGTTGCCGCGAGCTCGAGAGTCGGGGCGTGACACCTGACCAGGTGGCCCCAGCCCCTGTATCAAATCCTCAGCCTAGTGGACTGACTGAACTGCAGCAGAATATTGAGCATGCACCAAATGCTCAAGTTGCTGTACCGCAGAAGCCTACCGTCCAAAGTGTTATCAATGCTGCAACAGCTGGAGACCTTGAACCAGCCCCTGAGGACTCCGGACAGTGGCAAGTCCAAACGTCCAGCAAACGTTCCAGCCGAACCAAGGTAGTGTCACAAGAACCCCACGATCCACCCGCCTAACGCCTCCTCGCCTAGGCTGGATCCAAGGGGACGTAACAAGGGAGTAATCCGGGTTGATGATGCCTTGCAGCAGATGGCCATCTCGGGTAATGCATCCTTCTCAACTGATGATGATTTGGATGATGTGGAGGATACGACCAGCATTTCGGAGGCTTCAAATCAGGCGGCGGTGCCCCTTGTAACTGTCCAGGATACTCCTTTTGATTCAGGGGCCAAGGAGGACTTAGTGTTGGATGTCCAACCGTCTCAACAGAATATGCAAACCCAGGAGCCGGACAAGGCAAACACACCCACCAATAAGAAGACCCCTCCCAAAAAACCGACGGCAAGCAAGCGTCGGACCGGAAAACGCAAGTAAGCATTTACTCTCCTTCTCACTTTTTGACTATAAGTATGTTTTTTGGTTTTTGGAATACTCGGGGTATTATGGGTCCGGTTAGACAATCGGAAGTGAGGCATTTTGTTCGGTCACACGACATTTGTTGTCTTGGACTTATGGAGACTAAAGTCCCGCCTCACCTTTTTGGTTCTATCTCATCTAGTCTACTCCCCGGGTGGCTTTGGCTTGCCAATTATGATTTTTCTACTAGAGGTCGCATTTGGGTAGGTTGGAACCCAATGTTGGTGGAATTTTCAAGTCTATGTGTTTCTAGCCAAATGATCCATGGCCTTATCAAGATTTTGCACTCGGGCTCTACCCTCCATCTCTCGGCAATCTATGGGGAACATACCTTCACTACTCGTAGATCCCTTTGGTCGGAGCTAATTCGCTTGAGTACTAGTATCTTGGACAGTCCCTGGATTGTGGGAGGGGATTTTAATGCTATAAGGGATCCCTCGGACCGCCTTGGTAGCCCAGATATTTGGCACCCATCCTTTGACGAGTTTAAGGAGTGCCTACTTCAGGCTGGACTTGATGACCTTAGATATGTTGGTTTTCGATTCACTTGGTCCTCATACTCAGGTGAAAATAGAAAACAACGGAAGATTGATCGGGTCTTAGTAAACAACATTTGGAGCTCGGAGTACTCTTATTCAGAGGCTGCCTTTCTCCCCCCGGGTATTTCGGATCATACCCCGATTTTAGTTCGTATTCTGGCCAATCGGCCCCATAAAAAGCCGTTCAAGTTCTTCAATTTTTGGATGTCACATCCAAATTTTAAGACCATAGTTGCTCAGGTGTGGGAGGACCAACCTATTGGTACTCCTATGTTCAAGCTATGTACTAGACTCAAACTCCTGAAAGGAAAATTGAAACAGCTGAACAGGGAGGAATATTCTGACATTTCCATGCGGGCAAATGCTGCTAAGCAAATTCTACACTCTACCCAAGAGGCACTTCTCCAGGATCCCCATAATAGTGTGTTGGCCGAAGCCGAGAAGGCTCAAACTCGGGACTATTACACACTTAGGTCCGTTGAGGAGTCATTCTTCAAACAGAAATCAAGAATCAAGTGGCTTAAGGAGGGGGACCAGAATACAAGGTTCTTTCACCACTCGGTTAACCATCATCACTTGCGCAACCGAATTATCACAATTCAGGATGGTGCAGGTCACACAACCTCGGAGCCGAGGGAGGTTCAGCAGGCGTTCATAGCTTATTTTCAGGATCTCTTGGCCCCGTCAAATATGGCCGTATGCCCAACTACTGATGATGTCAAAGAAGTTCTGAAACAGAGGCTGAATGATGATCAGGTTAGATCCCTATCCAAACCTGTTCTTTCTCAGGATATTAGAGATGCTATGTTCTCTCTAGCGGGGGGTAAAGCCCCGGGCCCTGATGGTTTTAATGCTGAATTTTTTAAAAAGAACTGGGATATTGTGGGACATTCTGTCATAGAGGCGGTTCAGGATTTCTTCCAATCGGGGAGATTGCTTCGTCAGATTAACTGCACAATCATAGCTTTGGTTCCCAAAATACCAAATGCCTCATCGGTAAGCGAATTTCGGCCCATCGCCTTGCTGCAACACTATTTACAAGTGTATCACGAAGATTTTAGCAAGTAGAATCGCTGCAATTCTCCCTGATATTATCAGCCCCGCCCAGACAGCTTTTGTTAGAGGTAGGCGTATCACTGATAACATCCTCCTGGCCCAAGAATTATTCAGCGGGTTCCATGCTCCTACTTATTCTCCTAAGTGCGCCATCAAGGTGGACTTTAGGAAAGCCTATGACACAGTGGATTGGAACTTCTTGGAGACTACTTTGGCGGCGTTTGGGTTTCCGGAGCATCTTGTGCGACTAATAATGGTATGTGTTCGTACCCCTAAGTTCTCCATATCTATTAATGGTGAGCTTCATGGTTTCTTCAATAGCGGTAGAGGACTTCGGCAGGGAGACCCAATATCCCCATATTTATTTACTTTGGTGATGGAAGTCCTTACTGGCATTTTAGAGTTGCATTCCCGCCGGCCTCAATTCCGGTTCTACTGGAGGTGCAAGGCCTCCCGTCTATCGCACCTATTCTTCGCAGATGATGTCTTCATATTCAGTCAAGGCAATGTTGATTCGGTCACTTGCATGAAGGAGGGTCTCCACCTATTCTCTCAATGGAGTGGACTTATCCCTAACAACAGCAAAAGTGAAGTATTCCTCTCGGGAGGTTCGGAGGCCTTGCGAAATCAGCTCTTGCAAATTATGAACTTCAGATTGGGGACTCTTCCGGTGCGTTACCTAGGCGTTCCTATCATAACCATGCGACTAAGCAAAACAGACTGTAATGCCCTGGTAAGTCTCCTAATGGCTAGAATCCAATCTTGGACTCATCGTTTTTTATCCTTTGCGGGTAGATTACAATTGATCAAATCGGTTCTACATGCAATCCAAGCATATTGGTCGTCCATCTTTTGGCTTCCTACTTCTATAATTGATAGGCTAGAACAGATTTGTCGTCAATTTTTGTGGAAAGGCCCAGGTCTTGGTGTGGGAGGAGCCAAGGTCTCTTGGGACGATATTTGTCTTCCAAAAAACGAGGGAGGACTGGGGATCCGTCGGATACGAGATAGTAATAAAGTGGCCATGATTAAGCACATTTGGATCCTATTTACTGACAAAGAATCCCTTTGGTGTAAATGGATTCACATGACTCACCTTAAAGGTCAATATTTCTGGTCCACAAAGCCTCCGACCTTTTGCTCATGGACCTGGCGGAAAATACTGGCCCTGAGGGAAGAGGTCCAAGGATATTTCAGGTGGAAAATTGGGGATGGTACATCTACTTCTCTATGGTTTGACCCGTGGTTGGATTTCGGCCCTCTCGTTTGGTCTTTCCAAATACGGAGATATACCATTCGGCGCTTCAGAGACATTCAACTGTTGCTAATTTATTTACCCCGATAGGCCAAGGCATATTACAGATGATTATCTCAATGCAGATTGCGGTTCCTAGCTTGTCACAGGTTTAGACTCCTTCTATTGGAATATGCACCCTTCTGGTATATTTTCTTCTGCGTCTGCTTGGGCAACTATTAAGAGGCGAGCTCTACCGGTTCCATGGGCACCGTTGGTGTGGAGCAAACCGATAGTTCCCCGACACCAATTCCTTCTATGGCTCATCTCCAGGAATAGGCTCTCCACCCAGGTACTCCTGATGTCCTATGGTAGATTGGCACCGGTGTATTGCGCCTTCTGTAATACACGACCAGACTCCATAGATCATTTATTTTTTGAATGTCATATTCCCAACTGCTTAGCTTCTTTTTGGGCTGCGAAATGTAATCTAGTGTGGATTAATCGGCCATGGATGGAGAATATGCAATGGATCATCACCACACTTTCGGGGACTGGATTCTACGTGGATATAGTTAGGTTCTCATTTGGTGCACTATGTTACGTCATATGGAAAACTAGAAATGACCTTACCTTCCGGTCATCCAGCTTGTTTTTGCCATCGATGAAGCAGCACCTCATCAAAGCAGTCAAAGATAAAGCCTTAACCTTCAGTGTGGTTCCTGATTCTCCAAGAAACAGGAGGTTACAAAGAAGTTGGGGCATAGATCCTATCATATTTGGGTAGCTGGTGTAGTTAGAGATTTCCTTTTGTTGTATTTATTTTGTGTGATCTCGGTCCCCCCCAACCAGTGACGTGTTGTCCCGTTTGAGTGTGGGTGGGAACTTTGTATCACATCTTGTATATTCGTATGCTGAAAATCGTCTATAATACTTACTTTTACCAAAAAAAAAAAAAAAAAAAAAAAAAAAAAAAAAAACATCAACAAATTTTGGGCTACTAACAAAATGAAAACCATTTGGGCATAAGATATCGCATCTGTTTTGTGTAAGTTACAAATATATACTTCTTTTATTTTATATATGCATATATTTGTTATTCTCTTATTTAAATAGACTATAAGAGAAGGGAACATAATGGTATGGTTAATCATTGGGAAAATTACCCAACTAGACTTAGATCTATTGTACAAATATCAATTCAATAATAACTTTTTCAATTTTACTAATTTAATCCTAAGCGTTTACTTGAAATTCCAATATACTCATTCTGGTCAATTTTCATTAAAAATCATTGACGTAATTGAAAGGACTATATTAGAATTTCATGCAGATGTTTAAAACTAAATTGGCAATATTGAAAAGTTAGGCATGAACTAGCATCCATAATTTTAGACCCCAATCTTAGGGTACGTGACAACCTCTATTCACTTATAGTCAAATGAATGCAACGTCCCAAGACGAGTCGCTAACCATTCTTTTTGTCTTTTAATTTTGCGCATGTGGAAGCGAAACATTAATCACCCAATCAAATAACAATAGCAGGGATAGCTAGAAGGACCAACAGCCATAAAAGCAACCTCACCATTTTATTTATTTACTAGACTAACCCTTGGGAACATACATATATACAACCCTACTATGGACACTATTTTGATTGCCATAAAAAAAGATATAAGGGGGCAAAGGGTCAATCTACTTTGCTTCAGAAAGGCCAGACTCTGGTTAGTCAAAAAGTCAGTAGGTCAGGCGCGCCTGTTAGGGGTTTTCAATGTAGATGGATAGCAACTTTACGGCGTGCTTCGATAGGTCATAGTCTGACGGGTATGTTGGGTTCGACAAGGGGTTGGGATCCTCTATTGCTCAATCAAGAAGATCAACATCCATTGGGTCTTAGATCTTGTGACTAGGGCCATTGTTAGGTGGGCTCTCAAAATCGCGCAAGGGACCGAACAAGGCCTCTCCATCTTGGATGAACCAAGCCTGGAACATATGAGGCACCCACCAGGTTAGCCCCTCAACCATCCAAAGTGTGGACAAGTGGCGCACAGTGATGCGTAACCATGATGTCCCAATTCCTCGAGACTCCAAAACGCATTAGGTGTTGCACCATGCTAAGGACCTGAAATGGTTAAACAATAACAAGTGAGATAAAATCTTAGTGAGTCAAGGCCTTAAGTCTTGGTTAGGATATCAACTAGCCTCGGGGGTATCTAAAACATGCAACTATCATAATGACAACTGACAATCAAATTGATTCACAAGCAACCTTACCTTTCTCCACTCATACCCTATACAATACAAATTTACACATACTGGAAATAGTGCAATCAAGCATTTACATAATCAAAACACAACTTCGGATGTCTCATGCCCAATGCAACTGTGTGTGTTCCAATTATTATAGCCCTTAGGGTCACGATACAACCAAGGGCTGATGGTCTTTCGGTTGATCAAGCATTGTCTCAGCCCATCGGGCACAATATCGTCTAGAACCACTGCCATAGATGGCATTCCTATACGGACCCCTGTCGAGCATCCAATAAATCAAGCATCGTCTCCCTAAATTCTCGCTGAATGTTCATTTAATGTGACACGCAAGCACCTCAGACCACGCAATCATTTTATTTCTCGATAGTTAACCAATGCAGCGTGGTAAGTGCTACCAACAATAAACAATTGACATTTTCACACTTAAAAAAATGTAGTAAACTAGTCACAGTGGTCATGAGGAAATTTTTAACCCGTCAAAATTTGCATGCAATCCTTTTAAATCATACTTGTCCCAATTAAATTATAAAACCCGACATATAAAAACCCAACATATAAACCTAACACCTCAAGGTTTATTAATTATATGACATAAAACCTCCTCCATAAATTAATCCATTAACTTTCACGCGAGGCAAGCATTTTTCATAACAAGGTAGGCACCCAACAATATAATACGTGCAAGAATTTCACATATAACTCAGGCATAAAGCACATATTAAACTACACTTATCACTCTAATTGAGATAGCCTATCAAAATTTTTCCGATAACTTATCGCTAATGTGACAATGGCTTATCATTAAAATCCTAATAGCTTATTGTTCCTTGGATGATAGGTTATCACCAAATATTCCGATAACTTATTGTCTATTTGGTGATAGCTTATCAATTTTTTTGATGACCTATCATGATAGCTTATCATTACCCTCGATAACCTATTGCGATAGCTTATCATGTTAAGTAGAATTAATTAATCTAACCAAAATTAACCTTAATTAATCCATTCCTAATCATGATTAACTATAATTAAATTTCCCCTAATTGTGATTAGCCATAAATCAAGATTAACCAACTAATCATGTTTAACTATAAACTAAATATTCCCTAAGCTAGTTTAATGGACTAATCTAGGGATTAGAATGTTAACTCATCGGTTTGTGACAGCAATGGCCTAGGTGCAACAGTAGCGGTGAGGGCAACATGCGATTACCACCGACACGTCGAGACGAGGCGATGCAAAAATGGGTCTTCGACGGCGAGCGATAGCTTACGGGCTGTCATGCCCCAACTCTCAAGCTCGCGGTAACCCCATTTTACTTGAGGTCTAGTTGTACGACATCTCAGGTACTGTTGTCGATCAATTCATTTTATCTTGTAATTAAACACATGCAGAAATGAATAGAACTCCCAACCAACAATTAGAAACAACAAGGATGGCAGCAGAGACATAGAGGAAAGACAAAACACCATTTTTATTTATTTGCAAGGTTAGCTCGAACTACAGTACATATAAACACGCCTTGCTATAGGCGAAAAGCTGAGGCCTTCTAAAAAAGGAATTAGCCTAGCTAACCTAACATTGTACAGCTATCTACTCTCTGGCCTCAGAGGGATTGCTCTCCTCAGAGGGATCACTCTCTTCGATCCTCGGGTACTGTGTCATCTAGGGCATGAAAAGGTTAATTATGACGGGTTGAGATAAACTTAGCAAGTTAAAGTTCTAAGCCCTGGTTAGGAACTTCGCTCGCCTCAAGAGTTTAACATACAACCTAATTTAGCAATCATCAATCACCAAACCTCAAAGAAACGAAAGCGGGAGATAGTTTAATAAGCAGACATAACTACAGGTGATCCTACTTGGCCTTGGCACACGTGACCTGCAGGAATTGTCAATCACCACACTAGAGTAATAGGAGACATGCAAATAATCTGAGCATTGCACAAAATATTCTCATATCTCAAAATTCACACACATGCTCTGATTATTATGACCTTCAAAGCCATGACACAACCTTATGGTTGGCGGTCAACTAGTCATAGACTAGGCATCGTCCTCTCACATGAGGCATGGCGATGTCGTGGGCTCTCCCCCACCGACGGCATACCCTAAGGAGCATGGGCTCAGTCTCAACCGCGACTCTGCATCTGACCACTGTCAAGAAACCCAATGGTCACGGCACAATCTCGAAGGATTGGTAGTCATCTGGCTATATCGGGCTATCGACTTTAATCTAACCATGCAACACATCAACAAACAGTTCATTCTTGTCTTTTCTTTTACTTGGTTGTGAATGCAACATAATTCGCGCTCACACAACATGCTATTGCAGTTAACATACATATCATGTCATGTAGTAATAATCGAAAATCACATACAATAGTGCAATCCGATTACTCACGAAGAAATTCAATAAACCAATCCATTTTGATTCCAATCAGTATTCGATCAGGCATTTCCTCATTATACACAGGTATAACTAACAACTGGCACCTTAATAAATCATAACAATCAAGAACAAATCCAATTCTAAATATTTTTAGCTTTCGTATGGATAGTGTCATGAACAGTAAATTCGTCCGAAATTAAATAAATAAATAAAAATAATTAAACCTAACCATGGTTAATCAATTAACCCAACCATAGTTAATTTAACATAACCATGATTAAAATTATAACCTTGGTTACTTTAAGAACTAACCTTAGTTACTTTAATTAATTAACCCTAGTCACTTTAACACTAACTATGGTCAATTAATCTAACCCTAGTCAACTTAATTAACCAACCTAATCAACCAATCAACCTTAATTAATCACAAGCACACAAATACACTAATTAACCCCTAAACAAGGATTAGGAAATTAACTTACTTGGGTCAGAAATCTGGCGACACCGACACGTAGAGAGGGACGGGGGCTATGAAGGGTAAACTCGGGGGCAACAACATATGACAAACGGTGGCCAAAATGGGCCAAAACAACCTCGGGTTACTGTTCACACGGAATAGAGGAACATTGGTGGAAACGACAGTACAAGCGGCTAGTAGCAACCAGGGGCGGCCAGCGGTGTGCAGCTAGCTCACTGACTCTGGGGACTACACTTTGGGCGGTGGTAGCGGCTCCAGCGACAGCGGCAAGGCTGTTTTCTGGCTAGAAAATAGTAAAGACAGCAAGAAAGGAAGAGAAAAGGAAGAGAAAAAGGCAGAGAGAGAGGGGCTGGGTTGCTGCAGCTGGAAGGGGGCTTGGAGGAGAGAGAAAGAGGGCTGAAGAACAAGGATAAGAGCCAAGGCAAGTGGGCTTGCCACCTGCTTCAAGGACCAATCAAAACAAAGCAAGAACAAACATAAACAAAGCCCACTTGGGCACAAAAGGAAAATGCCAAAAGAGAGAAACCCATAAGTTGAGGAGGGAGAGGAAAATGGGCCAGCTTGGGCCCCTTTTGGACTGAGCTAGATGGGCGCAAGGCCCATTAGGCTGCCGGTCTTGGGTTGGCCCACCCAAGGGCCCAAAACTCGGTCCAATTTCCCCTTTTCTGACACTTCCGTGTCCAACGGAAAATTTCAAAATAAATGAGGCGATGTCCAAATATTTTGTCCTGACATCATTGAGAAGTTAGTTTCCAAAATCGGATTAAAAATCAGGGCTAAATTGAGTTGATTGCGACCGTAGTACAATTTGGATTATCGGGCGCTCCTTTAGGACTTTCCTCACATTTGACCTTTGGTCAACCAATCTTTGATTCACGTTTATGCCAATTCTCAAGTCAGGCACGTCCCTCGATTATCGTGAGATCTCGGGGGCTCAATTGATAATCTCGAGTACCAGATGAAAATGATTCGGTTTAATGTCGTTCGTTGTTCGTAACGAAGTCGTAAGGAAATCATCTGCAGTCTAACTTCGTACTTTTGCCGAATCAATTTATTTTTGTTTCATTAATAGTCTAGTACTTAGAGAATATTGTTCCCTCCCAGGTCCTCATGGTCGAAGGGTTCGTTCCTAATCGAAATTGCAAGTTGAACGCGCAATGTTTTCTAATGGTGCCTCTCTGTAATTCGTTATCCCACGAACAAACAGTTTGGAATATTTGTACTGACCAGGCCTTCGATTGACATTGCCACTTTATAAAATCCCAAAATGGGGTCGATTTTCAAGATGTTACATGAGCGGTCCTCTAGCAGTGGCATAAGGCGAATGGACAGTGTGAGGTGGCCAAGGATGGTCTGTCTCAACGAGGATGAGGATAAGAGAGAGAGAGGAGCTGCTAGGATGCGGTTCGTGGGCGGCCAGATAGGCAATACGGTGGCTTTGGCTTTGGCTTTGGCTCGATGAGAGGTGGCTGTGGTAGTTGGTTTGGTGGCTTGGGGACATTGGGCAGCACAACAGTAGCTAGAAAATGAAGAGAAGAAGAGGAAGAAGGAGAAGAGAAGAGCCGAAATGAGAGGGGAGTGAGCGTGTGTGAAGAGGGAAGAAGAATAAGAGAGAGAGAGTGAGAGAGAGATAGAAAACATGTTAATTAGTGCCCACCATCATCATCATGCATGGTTTTCACCCCCCATTTGTCTTTTGTGAATAAATGCCAAGATGGCACTTTGGCCATTTCACTTTTGTTAAACACAAATTTCCCAAATTGCCCTTGGGTCTAAAATTAAGAAGTGGGCTTAGGAATCAGGCTCAATGAATAGTAACTAGTTCACCAAGTTATCGTGCTCAAAATGGTTTAGAATTGGAATCAGGCTTGAAAATGGGCTAGGAAATTGATTTGGGCTTGATGGGCCTAATTGGGCCCATTTTAGGCTTGCTTGGCCCTTGTGGCCATCCTCTTGGGCATGGGGCCTAATGGGCCTTGTCGGCCCACTCCCTTGTGGGCTCCAATTTTAGCCCATTAAATCCTTTTTCCATTGCTCCCGAGTGAATCGCAACTTTTGGGATTTAATGAGGCAATGTTCAATCTTATAGTAATGAAGTCCTTTGAAAGTTCGATATCTAAAATCGGATTAAATTCATGGCTAACTTTGATCAATTGCAACTTTAGTACATCTCAAACTAACGGACGGCTTTTAGGAGTTACACATATTCGACCCATGGTTGAAATAATATCAATCCACGTTTAAGTCCCCTCAGTTTATTGATGACCTCGGTTGTCATGTAATTGTGAGGAATAGATTGCTTGACCCTCGTCAATCCTTATGGTCGAATTTCATCTAGGGTCGAGTTTTTCTAGTAGCGGGCGCACTTGAATCCTTGATAGCCTTTCCCATTTGGTTAGTATCTCATGAATGATCAAGTCAAAGTGAAATTTAATTAATAGTGCATTGATGAAATAATCATTTATATAATCCAAAATAGGTCAAAAATTTGAGACGTCGCAACTTTTCCTCTCTTACAAAAATTTCATCCTTGAAATTTACATTACTACTCAATTCCTCAAAAAGATAAGGGTATTGACGCCTCATTATTTACTTGCTTTTCCACATGGCTCATTCTATTCCGTGATGCTACCAAACCACTTTGTCAAAGGGAATCGTCTTGTTTTGCAGTACCTGCTCCTTTCAATCTACTATCCGAATTGACCTTTCCACATATGTCATCCTGTCATCCATATCTATCTCCTCGAAATTTAGCACGTGGGTCAAATCTGGTTCATACTTCCTCAACATTGAGATATGAAAGATGTCATGCACTTGAGCAAATCTCGGTGGTAACATGAGACAACAGGCCAAGGTTTCAATCCTTTTGAAAATTTCAAAGGGTTCCACGTACCATGGACTCAACTTTCCCTCTTTGCCGAATCATGAAGTACCTTGCATTGGCGATACCTTAAAGAACACGTGGTTGCCAACTTGGAACTCCAATGGCTGTGCCGCTTATCTGCATAACTTTTCTGGTGTCATACAATGCTTTAAATGGTGCCATCTTCATACTTTCCTAATAGCTATTGTTTTAGTCAAATTCAACCAGATGAAGTTGTTCCTTCTAATTTCCTTTAAAATCTAAAATGTAAGCTCGTAGTATATTTTTGAGCATCTGAATTGTCCTTTTCGACTAACCATCTGTTTGTGGGTGATATGCCATGCTATATTGCAACTTTGTTCCCATGGTAGTTTGCAAACTTTTCTAGAATGCTACTATAAACTTCGGGTCTTGATCTGACGTAATCGTTACTAGCACTCCGTGTAAACAAACAATCTGTGGCACGTACAATTCCACATACCTTTTCAAAGTGAAGTCCTTTTGTGACATATTAAATTTCGACCAATTTCGGGATATATAAAATAGTTATTTCATCAATGCATTGTTAGTTACGTTTACTTTGAGCTGGCCTCTCATGAGTTAACTAACTATTCGAAAAGGCAATTAATGATCGATATGTGTACGACCAGTGAATTCAATTAAGGATAGGCCACTCGACCATAAGGATAAAGAAGAATGATACCATGTTGTTGTAGGCCAATTAGCAAATGGAAATAAATCGATTCGGTAGAAGTACGAGATCGGATTATGGGTGATTCCACATGACTTCGATACTAACTACGAAAAACGTTAAACTGATTTCCTTTTGGCTTTATACTCAGGGTGAGCAATCAACCCCTCATGATTACGTAACAACTAAGGATCGCCTTGATTTGAATAAGCACGATCATGGATTGAAAAGTTATTAGCCACGGGTCAAATGCGTGGAAACCCCTAACGTTGCTCGATAGTTAAGTCATACTAAAATCGCGATTGATTGATTTTAACCATGAATTTCAATCTGATTTCAGGTATCGAACTTGCAAGGATGTCGAGACTAAAATATTGGATGTCGTTTTATTGATTGTCAAATTTATTGATAAGCCTGAAAACTTATCGGAAAAGGGTGAAGGGCCGAGAATTTGAGCTGAAAAAGGAGTCGGGTTGATTGAAGGCCCAATGGGCCTCATGGCCATTGTGGGTCAGTCAAGTGGGCCCTAACCAAGCCCACCAAGCCCAAGTGGGCCCAAGCAAGCCCATTGGAGTCCAATAACATTTTCTAGCCCGTTTCTCATCCTTTTGAGCCCAAACCAATTTTATTTATGTCAGTATACGTGTATAGTACGGTATACTATACTTTGTGAAATTACCATTTTACCCCTTCTAGAAGCTTGCATTAAATTTTGAGGACAAGAAAGGCAAGAAAGTCAAGGGAAATGATGGGAACTTTGGGAAATTCAACTTGGCTTCTTGAAGGGCCAATTAAGAGAGATATTTTCTCTTTCTCCTCCCTCTCTTTCCCCCTTGGGCATCAGCCCCTTCCTCCCCCTTTTCTCTTACATTTTCTCTCTTTTCCTCTTATTTTCTTCTTGTTTCTTCCCCTTGGACACCCCCTTGCTGTCTGGACCACCACTGCTTGCCATCCTTGTTGCCTTGCCACTGCTTTGGAGCCGTCCAAGCCACTATGCAAGCCCACCATTTGCCCACTTGCCCATGCCATTTGCCAGTCTCCCTCTCTCTTGGTTTCACCAAACCGAAACTGCCACCGCCGAGACCCCTTTTTGCCGAGCACCTCCATGACGTTTTGGAGGTAGTCGTGCCTTGCCACCGTCGTTGCGCTCATATTGTCGGAATCGTCGCCAGGTGAAGTTACGTTCTAATCCCTTGATTAGTCCGTTAAACTTGCTTAGGGTTAGTTTGATTATCAGTTAATCATGATTAGGAGATTGGTTAGGTTAATTAACCTTGGTTAGATAAAGTAATCATGGTTGATCGACGATTAGGTTAATTAACTTGGGTCAAATAAAGTAATCATGGTTGATAGACGATTATGTTAATTAATTACAGTTAGTTAATTAACCATGATTTTTATGTGGTTAAGTTAGCTGACCATGGTTAAGTTTAATTAATTTAATTAACCATGATTAATTATAATTAATTATAATTATGTTAATTAATCATAATTAAGGCGATAAGCTATCGCAATAGGCAATTAGAAAAGTGATAAGCTATCGTAAAAAAGGCAATAAGCTATTGGGCAATTAAGTAATTAAGTGATAAAGCTATCACCAAAGGGGTGATAAACTATCGAGAATTTAAGGATAAGCTATTGCCAAGTAGGCAATAAGTTATTGGGAAATAATTGACAGGCTATCGCTAAGGGGCGATAAGTGCTACTTGTTATGTACTTTTAGCCTAAATTTTATGATGTTTTTCTGCATGTGCCATACTGTGTAATGCCTGCTTTGCCTTGAAAAATGTTTGCCTCATGTAAAACTCAGTGTGGTAATTTTAACAAGGCTTTTTATGGACATAAAAAAAGGAAAACCTCAAGGTGTTGGGTGTATATGTCAAGTTTGGCAATTTAAATAAGGCTAGTATGTTTAAAAAGTAAGGCATGCAAAGTTTGACTAGTTTTCGATAATTATGTGGCAACGTACGAATATTTTCCTACATTTTTACTTGAAAAATATGCAATGATTTATTATGTTGAGCACATACCACGTTTGCATTGGTTAATGCATAATGTAGTGTGCTCGTGTGGTCACATAAATAACCTATCACCCCGGCGGGAGTTCGGGGGACGAAGTCCGATTTGTCGGAATACCTGGTGGGAGTCCAGATGCAGATCGTGGTAGAGGCTGGGCTTATGCTCCTTCAAGAATGCCACCTGGGTGGGAGTTCTAAATGAAGCCATGCTCGATGGGGCAGGACGATGGTTGGCTAAGCTAGAAGACACCGACGGGAGTTTGGTTGTATACACTTGTGGAAGTTCGGTTGTGGCCCTATTGAAGTCATAATAATTGGAATACGTGTGAATGCAGAGGTGCATGTGAAACATATTGTTATGTGTTTTGATTATACTTGTGCTTGTTTGCACTGACCATGGCATGTGTGAATTGATATCGTACAGGGTATGACAATAGTCAAGTAAGATTGCCTGCGAGTCATTTCGATTGTGATTGATCACTGTGGTGATAAATATGCTGGTTACATTATTTATAGCATGCATGAATGTTTATACCATGTAGGGTATGGCTATAGCAAAGTAGGAATGCTTGTGAGTCGAATTGATTGATGATTGTTGGTTGTGGGGTTTGTTATGGGGTTTAGTGATATATCATGTGTATAGTTAAGGCAAAGTGGGGGTCACTTTGCAATTAATATACCGTCGTTTATAAGGAATTTGCTTGTTAGGAATCCTAAGGCGAGTGATATCTTAACCAAGACTTAAAACTGTAACTCATTGAGATTTATATCTCATTGGTTGCCGTTAACAATTTTTTAGGTCCATAGTTATTGTCACACCCCGACCCTCGAGCTTGTGACAACCCCAATTTACTTAAGGTCTAAAACATACGACGTCCCAGGTACTATCGCCAACCAATTTGTTTTATCTTATTGTTAAGCACATGCGGAAGAGAAATAAACACCCAACCAACAACCAAGAAGGATAGTAGCATACATACAATAGAAGAAACACAAGAACACCATTTTATTTATCTGTAATGTTAGCCTAGAACATCAGCATATATATACACGCCTCACTATAGGCGATATGCTAAGGCCTACACAAAAAGGGATTGGCCTGGCTAACCTATTACTGCAAAAGTAAAGGAGAGTTCATAAAAAAGAGACTAGGATACATATGCCTAATCGTTGTCCTCAGAAGGATCAGTCTCTCCAGTCGTATGGTTGGAGATCTCACCATCAGGGGGATCGGGGTCCATGGGATCCTAGATCTCGTCGGTTGGCCCCATGGGCGGTACCGTCTCGTCAAAACCCCTCATAGGACCATACAACATGTCCCCTAGCCTGATGTACCATGCTTTGAAGACGTGTGGCACATAATGATCCCTTGCTTCTTTGTCCACCCATACTATCGTCGCATGGTGCTCATAAACAAAATCGCGACTCGGGATGAGCCGCGTGGTAACAGTGGTGCTCATATCGATTGGGACACCGAACCTCACCAGGTATGGTGTCATACTAAGGACTTGAAAATGTTAACCACGATGGGGTAAGATAAACTTAGTAAGTCAAAATCATAAACCTCAGTTAGGAACTCTGCTCACCTCGAGGATAGTCTAAACATACATCCTAATAACGACAACCGACCAATTGCCATGCAACCCTGTTCTTGCCCTCTCTAATTGCATCTCAAGGAAGCATTATCAAAAAGCAGTTCAATCACCAAGTGCAACCATATGCAATCTTACCTTGTCTTAGCACATGCACCCTATAGAAGAATATCATTTAAATCATGATAAGATCATAATGCAAGCATATAATCATAGTACTTCTCACGGCTTTCTCATGCCTCACTACTCACACGCACTCCAATTATTACGACTCCCTAGGCCACGGTACAACCTTATAATTGATGGTCTACTGGTCCAAAACTAGACATCGTTCCCTTTGTGGGCATGGCTACATCATGGGCCTTCCCCTAGATGACATTCCTAAAGGAGCATAGGTCCGACCTTTACTGCAATTGGACACTGCAATTGGACACTATCAAACGACCAAAGGGCCATGGCACAACCCTGAGGGATTGGCAGTCATCCGGCAATGTCAGGCTCTCCTCTTAATGTGATTATGCAGCACAACATCAATCAATTCATTCATTCTTTTCTCTATCGTCAATGCAAACATGGTTCATGCTCAAGCGACATGCCCTTGCAGTTGTCATACGTATAATGTAATGCGGCAATAATTGACAGTCATGCAAAATAGTAACAGTGCAACTATTCTAGATATAATCATTCAACAATAGTTTAGATTGCAATGCAACAATCAATTCTAGTCAATGGAAGCCACGGTACTCACGTAGCGTGGTTACAGATAACACCCAACTACTCATTTCAAGAATCAGCAATTATCAACCACGTGCTTCTATGACCGATGATAATCCATTAATCTTACCAGATATCCAATTGTCAACACCCAAGGATAAACCAAGCTTATCCCCAAAACACTCACATAAAAGGATATATAATCCAACAATTCATTACTCAAGTAAGCCCCGTGATTCCCATAATCTACTTATCATTTTACAACAATAATAAAATCAATTAATCCACCCAATTAATCTCATTTCCGAAAGCTCTTTAATAAACTCATGTCCCTTAAAAAAAAGGTAATTAATTACAACTAACTTTAGAAAATAGGCCCTAGTAATTTTTCCTACAAAATTACTCAATTAAAATCCATTTCCAATAAATAATCATAATTAATTATTTTCCCCAAAAATAATTAATATTCAGAAATAAACAAATAATAATTCGAAATTATAAAATAAAATAATTAATTAATTCCAAAATAATAAATAATTATTATTTATTTAAAAAATAATAAAATTTTATTTATTACTAACCATAGTTACTATTAACTAAACTACTGTTAACTAACCCAATTAGGGTTACTTTATTCAACCACAGTTACTTTGTTACAACTACAGTCAATTAATCTAACCATAGTTACTTTAATCAGCTACATTTACTTTAATTTAACCACGGTAACTTTAATCTAGCCAAGGTAATTTAATTTAACCATGGTTAACACTAAACAAGGTTATCCAATTAATAACATGCTAATCACCCACATTAAAAGCATAAACCAAGATTAAACTAATTAAACTACTCCTAAGCAAGATTAACCCCTAACTAAGGGATTAGAAAATCGACTCACGGGTTCAAAGATTCTAGCGACATCAGAGCGATGGCGAGGGCGAGGGCTACGCGGGGTTAGCTTGGGGATGGCGATGGACGACGAACGGCAACCATTTCCGACAAAATAGCACCGGGGCTACTTTCTAAGGAAAAGGGTAGCAACGGTTGCCGGCGGTGAAACAGGCAATCGGTGGTGACAAGCAACGACCGGCGGTGGACGGCTAGACTCCGGACAGCGACGGCTGCACGCTGGATGGTGGAAGCAACTTTGGTGAACAATAGCAAGGTGGCGGTCGGTGGTGAACAGCAATGGTAGAGGAAATGTGAGGGGAAAAGGGAAGAGAAAAGAGAGAGAGTGGGATGAGGAGTGGGGGTGGCAATAAGGCAGGATTGAGGAGAGAGAATGGTTGATCAACGCTTGCTCAAGAAGCTAAGGCAAGTTGCAAGACCACTTGCTTCAAAACTAATGACAATTAAGCAAAAACAAGCAATTGGGACCACATAATAAAAGTTCTAGAAGAGAAGGCCCATGGGCTGAGGAGAGGAAAGGAAAAGGCCAGCTTGGGCCCACATTGGCCTAGACTAGATGGGCACAAGACCCATTGTGTAACATCCTCGAAAACTAACCCCATGAAATCGGCAATAAGGTCATGAATGAGTTGACCATGGGCTGTTAGCCATGAATCAATTGGTTTGATCGGCAAGGATCAGGGATCGGTCATGGTCCGATTGACCGACCAGTCACGAACTGGTCGAGACGTCGGCCATGAAAGGCATACCGACCATACCAATGGGAACGGACTACTAGCTCATAAGACGACTTTTTGGTCATGAGAATTGATCGTGGGACGATTTTGGATCGACGGATGGTCATGGGTCGATTCGACTGGTCATAGTGCCTGGCCGCGGGTGATTACACCCGGCTATGCACCGATGTGGATGGACCGGGCGCTGACCAAAATGAGCCTCGTTATAGACCCGGCTATTTTGTCATAATTCCTAAGGTCCATAAGTGCCTTGGCTTAGTGCTAGGCTATGGGTAGCCTTGGAATTAGCCTTGAACCGATCCGAGGACCAAGGACCAAATTATGAGGGAAAGTCGCACTAGGTTCGGCAAGAGGCCTAGGGACCGGCCCGAGGGCTAATTCCAAAGCCGCCCAGAGCCGACTGTGCCAACCCAAAGGCCGACTATTGTGCCGACTGTAGGGCCGACCCTCAAGGCCAACCAACCGCCTAAGGAAGCGGTTTAGGCGAAATTGGGGTATGTGGCCCGGACCTCGGGCACGTGTAAATTTGTTTTTTTAGACATGTCATATGATCCATTTTCCGGTCCCGAAACCGACTCGGATGGTGGAATTCTCTGGACCGCCTTCTTGATTAAGAAAAGGACAAAAGAAGAAGAATTTTCTAGAAAACCTCATTAATGTTATTGGATAAGGCTTATCCTTTACTTTTCAAAGGTTATGATGGTGGTAAAAAATATCTTGGGGGCTATGATGGAGATGGATTACACATGGCCCAATTGGAAGGCGACACCCGAACCCTCATCATGAGCCTATAGAATTTTAGAGACTTAGTTGGCAAGTTAGACATCTTTCTAGTCAAACTTCCATAAATGCCAATAAATGAGGGGAAACAAGTGGACCAATAGGAAAGTGAAAGGCGGGCCATCGTTGATGATGTCTACTTACTTGACTGTCAAGTAGAACCTTTAGCCTTGCCTAGTCATCCCTTAGGTGCAATTATTGAAGAAATAGGCTTGCCACTTAAGGATTCTAGGGGGGCCACTTGGAAAGAGAGGATTGGATGGTTAGAAATGCAATGATGAGCTCGGGGACTATAAATAGGAGAAGCCTCTCCTCCTCCCTCACCATTTGCACCATTTTCCTCATTCCTCCTCTCTTGGTCGCCCTCTCCTCATTCTCACGTTTCTCTCTCTTTTCGGCCACAAGCAAGCCGCCCTCCTTCTCAAGTCGATTTCTCTAGTTTCGTGAGGTTCGTCCAGGTAAGTAGAATCTCTTACTTCTCCCTAGTACGATCATTTCTATCTTGAGGACTAGACGGTCTTCTCTTGTTGAACCGTGATTGTATGGAAGATTATGTGTACGTTGGTTCATACGTGAATCTTATGCACATGCATGATTATTTCACGACCGAGATGATGCCATGGTTCGTCATTGGTGTTCAACGTAAGTTGGGAATGCCCAAAGCCATAAAGCTTGAGTCGGCAATGAAGTGTCGGAACTCAAGTCTTGCGCGGTACGAGGATCGCCCAAGGCCACGAGGTCTTGGATCAACATCAAGATATGTCGATTCCTAGTCTCGTTTGGGTACGGGGATCGCTCAAGCCCACAAGGTCTTGGTTGGCATCGAAGTATGCTGAGCTCATGTCTTGGATTTGGGGCGAGATCCTTATTACTTAGCGGTTGAGCCAAACCTCAGACTTAGAGTTATTCATGGCATCACTAGACTCGAGTCGTAGAAGGCACGACACGCATGATTCTGTATGAACATGGTGTTGTCGTTGAGTCATGAATGAGTCGGCTTAATAAAAGGATAAGAACCGGCATAAGTGATGCATTTGTGAGATCACCCCATGAAAGATGGGAAAGATGATGATACCCCCGCAGCCGGATGTCCCGGGTAATACCCGGAAGCCTTGGGAATCTGGCCCCTAGAAGCCTCGGCAAGAGTCAAGAGGGCCTGGTTGAGCCAGGACAACATCAACTGGTACCCCCGCAACGGGATGTCCCGGGTAACCCCCGGAAGCCTCGAGAAGCTGGACTCGAGAAGCCTCGGCAAGAGTCGAGAGGGCCTGGTTGAGCAAGGACGATGTAAAGTGATCTACACAAATGCCGGTTATGCTCAAGTATGGATAATATTGATTTATGTGTTAGCCGACACGTGAGTAAGTGAAACCCTTGTATATATGCTTGAGTGTGGAAGATATATGTTTATGTGTTAGTCGATGGGTGAGTAAGTAGAGCCCTTGCATTAGTCATGACATTGTATGTGAGTTGCAATTGATCTGCCATCGACACTGTCTACATGAGTTGCTCTGACTAGTCGTTAATGAAAGGATGTCGTGCTAGTCGAGGGAAGATGTTTTACTTACTGAGTTTCCCCAAAACTCACCCATTTACCTTTATAGGTTGATAAGATGGCTAATCCTCCTCCTGTACGTTTTGGTCTACCGATGAGAATAGAAGGGTCGACTGTAGATGTCGTACACATCGAAGTAGGGATAACGTATCAGAGATATACCTCAACCGTGTGGGTTCACGAGGGACAGGACGAATTGGTCCCTCACCGTTACGAGGCATGGTATGTTTGGTCGGACGGTGAAATGATTGGGCCTATTTGTGGCTTTAGAGGCCCGATGAACCCAAGTGGAGGGTCCACGTCCGATGGGACAAATTCTAATCAGTGATACTGGCCCGTAACGAAAAAAGGGTTCCCAATTTGGAAATCGCTGTGGTAGTGGGGATAGGGATACCCGAGCCCTTTGATATTATGTAATATGAAAGTTAGTTGTACACGAGCTACTAATGAAAATAGTAGTATTATATACTTGCGTCCTATGTTCTTCTAGTGATGTTTGTTGGGGATGTGGTTATTGTGTTTATGCTTCCGCATGTGCATATAAACAAGATAAAATGAATCGGGATGGCGACAAGCCTGGGATGTTGTGAAAATAACCCGCAGCTCGGATCTTGGAAGGGGGTCGTGATAGTTAATGGTATCAGAGCGGGGTTATTAATTACCGGGAGTCATAAGGTACGCTGGGAGTCATGGGATAGAAAGTTAGGAAGACCATATGTGCATGTGATTGCTTGTATGATTGGTCTTTCTCTTGTGATTGTCGTGAACACTAACCTCTGGTTGTGTTTGTAAAAGGAATTTTTCCTTAGGATTCTGTAGTTGTGTTCCCTAGTAGCCAATATGAGTACTCAGGACTAGGTGACCACGAGAGGGAAATCGACTCAAGGCCAGTCAAGTTGCAAAGGAAAATCGAAAGAGGACCCTCGACTAGATGGGATTCTACAAGCTCTTACTACCATTGGAAGCCTAATGGAATAGCAAGTTCAATAGCATCGAGCCTCTGCTTCCACTACTGCCTCAATGTCTGCAAATGGAAATGGGAATGAAGACCGTCCAAAGTGTGGAATGGTCGAACAGTTCTTGAAACTAAAGCCTCCAAAGTTTGCTGGAACTGGGAACCTCGAAGAAGCTGAGTCTTGGATTGAAGGGATCGAAAAGATTTTTTCTCTAATGAGGTGTACAGATGAGGATGAGGTAACATTGGCAGAATACCAACTTCAAGGTAACGCCAATCATTGGTGGAGAGCAACCAAAAGAATTGTGTTTCCTGAGGGTACTCCCATAATTTGGGACATTTTCATCCAAGCCTTTAATGGCAAATATTTTTCGGAATGTGCCCGAGACAAGAAGATAACAGAGTTTCTGCAATTACAGCAAAAGAGTATGACAATCGATCAATATGAGACAAAATTTGCTGAGTTGTCAAGGTATGCTCCTCGATTGATCGAAGATCCGATCGATCGAGCCAAAAGATTTTGAGACGGTTTGAAACCTGAGATTCGAAGTCAATTGGTACCATTGAATCTTAAGGATTACAATGAGTTGTATCAACGAGCCCAATTGGTAGAGAAGGATTTTTTGGAACGAGCTACAGCAACAACTTTTCAAGGGAAACTTCCTTATTCAAATTCTCAAGACAATCGACATCATAACAAGAGACCAATACAGGAAGAAAAACATCTCGACAAGAAGAACAAGAAACAAAGGCTGCAATTTGCCCCAAATAAGGTATGTCGTCATTGTGGAAAGCGGCATGGCAACACCCCGTGCTTAACTCGAACTGGAGCTTGTTACGGTTGCGGTCAGCAAGGTCATATACTAAGAAATTGTCCACAAAGGTAACAGCTGATATCGTCTCAACAACCACAAGTGATGCCACAAAATGGAACTCTCCCGCAAGGTAATCGTCCTCTAGCTCAAGGAAAAGTATATGCATTTACTTAAGAGGAACCAGGAAATTCCAAGACCACTGTTACAGAGTGAAGTACTAGTTACCATAGGGTACTAAGAATGTAAGATTATATGAGTAAGCCAAAATGATGGACCAGTCATGTTGGATATGTACAACTTCGATATTACAATAAAAGTGTAGTGGTTATCAGAGTGCGCAACGGAAACATGATCCAGGGAAAATGGCCATAGAAAGATTTGAGCATTACCATATGTAGAAGGTCAGACAAAAGGAACTATACAAAGCATTGGACGAACTACTATGATCTTACATGACAAATTTCAATGAAAGTTGGAAAGAGTATATTCATCTTGTCAAATTTGCTCATAGCAACAGTTGCTGGCGAATCAAATGGTATGGATTTATACAAGGCAGAGTATGAATGAGCTTGCAGAAATTCCAGTCGAATGGAAATGGGGTCGAAGAAAGAAGGTCACTGGTCCCGAGTCGGCTCAATGTGGAAAGCATCATTCAGGTAAGTAAGACTAGGACCTAAGATGGCCCAAAAGTATTATGTAGACTAGAGATGGAAGCCTCTAGAATCCCTTGTATGAGATTGTGTTCTTTAAGATGTCTCCATAGGAAGGTCTATTTTGTCTTGGAGAAAAGGTAAGTTCATGGTGCATATGACTCTTTGAAATCCTAAGAAGGATAGGGGTTATGGCTTATCAGTTGGCATTGCCACCGAAACTTGCTCAAGTATATAATGTGTTTCACATCTCTATGTTAAGATAGTATGAGCCAGATTCGGCACATGTGCTAAACTTTGAAGAGATCGAGGTTGACGACCAAGGGTTGTATGTTGAGGAGCCGATGTGGATCATGGACAGACATGAGCAAGTAATCAGAAATAGGGTCATTCCCTAATCAAGGTCCTATGGAGACACCATGGATCGGAAAATGCGACCTGGGAAAGTCGACAAGCCTGGGATGTTACGAAAATAACCCGCATCTCGGACCCTGGAAGGGGGTCGTGACACATTGTTTCATGCCCCGACCCTCGAGCACGTGGCAACCCCTATTCTCTCGCGATCATTTAGATGCGATGTCCCAGGACGCATCACCGACCATTATTTTTATCTTGTAATTATGCATATGTGAAAGCGAATCACAAACCCCCAATCAATTACAAAAGCAGGGATATCAGGAAAACCTAATGAGAACACATTGAAAAATATTGCTTTATTTATCTACTAATTCACCCTAGAAAATTTACAAGCACAAGCCATTACTACATGTATCATCCTAATGAGCCAATGAAACCAACAAGCCAGGGTTAATCTAAAAATGGTTATGGCCACGAGCCATAACATGTGTCGATCCTCCATCCTATGGACTTGAAAATGGTTATTCAATAAACAGTGAGATAAAATCTCAATAAGTCAAAATCCTAAGCCTCGGTTAAGAATTTCGCTCGCCTCGAGGGTAGTCTAATCATGCAACCTAGTTCCGGCAAACAACACATACCACACCTTAAGCAGCATTATCAAACAACATTTCAATAAGCAGATGCAAACACAAGCAACCTTAGCTAGCCTTGGCACACGCAACCTGTAGAAACTGTCATTTCAATCATTATGACATTAAGAGGCATGCAAATAATCAGAGCATCATACACAACTTTCTCAGGTCTCAACATCCACATATACTCTGATTATTATCACCCCTCCCCTCTGGGCTATGGCACAACCTTATGGTTGGCGGTTCTTGGCCAAGCCAACTTCGTCCTCTTTAACTTGAGGCATGGCCACGTCAATGGCTCACTCCCAAGACGGTATTCTCGAAGAAGCATAGGACCCGTCCACTATTGCAGTCTCGCAATTGACAGAGGGCCGGGACCCACCCACTACCGTAGTCCCACAAGTAACCCTTCCCTGTTAGGCATCCGACCGAAGTCAGGCGACTAAACGGCCATGGCATAATCCCATAAAGATTAGCGGTCTTCTGGCAACACCGGGTTCTCCTCTTAATGTGACCATGCAACACATCATCGATCAATTCTTTCTTTTCTTTGCTTTGTCGTGAATGCACATACAATTCGTGCTCACGCGATATGCTATTGCAATTAACACACGTATAATGTCATGCGGCAGTATCTAGTAGTCACGTACAATAGTAATAGTCCAATCATTCACGAAAGTTGCAACAATCAACAGTTCAAGTCACAGTCTGACAATCAATTCCAACAAATCAACATCACAGTACTTACATACTTTTTTAAAATAATCACGTACCTCAATAATTACCGGTACCCAACCACGCATCTCAATATTCAATAAATAAGCACGTGTCCTCACTACTACAACAATCAACCATTCCCATAAATACTCAATTATCCCAAAATAAGTATAAACTATGATTATAGTCAAAGATACTCATTTAAGAAGCACATAATACTATAGTCGATTGTTCCAATAAAATAATTTAAATCCCACAAAATACTTATAATTATTTTCCAATCCCATAATTAATTATCCAACCCAAATAATTTCATTTAATAAAACCATTCTTTAATAAACCAATGTCATTTGATAATGTAGTATACAAATACTATTGACATTAGAAAATTAGACCATAGTAATTTTCCCACAAAATTACTCAATTAAAACCATTTCCCATAAATACTCACAATTAATTATTTTTCCCAAAAATAAAATTTTCAGAAGTGAATAGTAATAACAATAATAATAATTCGAAATTATAAAATAAATAATTAATTAATTAATAATTCCGAAAATAATAATAATATTTATTAATACTAACCATGGTTACTATTCTAACCCGACTACGGTTAACTAACCCAACCACGATTACTTTAATCTAACCTCAGTTATTTTAATCTAACCGCGGTTACTTTATTCTAACCATGATTAACACTAAGCAAGCTTAATCAAATAATATTTTAATGCTAATCAATCATCATCCAAAGCATTAATCAAAGTCTAAACTAATTAAACTAGTCCTAAGAAAGATTAACCCCTAACTAAGGGATTAGAAAATCGACTCACGGTTTAGCGATTCTGACGACATAGGTGTGACGGCGATGGCGAGGGCGATGCGCGGCTACGTCTGAAACACCGGGACAAGTGGTGACGAAAATGGGTCTCAGCGATGGGGTGGTTCTGATTTGGTGAGAAAGAAAGACGACGGGCGCGGCTCACGGACGGGCAATGCTGGGATGCGGCTTGGACTCTCCGACGGCGTATGGCGGCTCCAACATGTGGCAAGGGTAGCTAATTTAGGGTCAACACAGCAGCCCATGCTGCTGTTTTGGAAGAGAAAAACCCAAAAGAACTAAGGAGAGAGAGAGAGAGAGAGAGAGAGAGAGAGAGAGAGAGAGAGAGAGAATGCCGGTTTGATTGGTGAGGGAAGAGAGAGAAATGAAAAGTGGGTGGGGGAGAGAGAACGTGGAGAAGAAGTTGGGAGGAGAGAGAAAAAAGAAAAAGAAAAAGAAAAAAAGAAAATACTAAACAAGCTTCTAGAAAGGGCATTTTGGTCTTTTTGCCCCCAAAGCACAAATTCCCAAATATTTGGCTCCAAAACTCAGCCCGTTGAATCCTTTTTCGATAATTTTGGGCTTGATAAATTCGAGAATCAATGGGGCAACGTCCAATATTTTAGTCTCGACATCCTTAAAAGTTCAATACCTAATATCGGATTGAAATTCGTGGTTAAAATCGATCAATTGCGACTTTAGTACGACTTAACTTTCAGGCAGCGTTTAAGGGTTCTCACGCGTTTGACCCATGGTTGATAGCTTTTCAATCCACGATCATGCATATTCAAATCAGGACGATCCTCGATTGTCATGTAGTCACGAGGGGTTAATTGCTCACGCTAAGTACATGGCCAAAAGAAAATCGGTTTAATATTGTTCATAGTCAATATCGAAGTCGTGCGGAATCACCTGCAATCCGACCTCGTACTTTTGCTGAATTGATTTATTTCCATTCGCTAATTGGCCTGCAATAGTGTGGTATTATTCTTCTTTGATCCCTATGGTCGAGTGGCCTATCCTTGATTAAATTCACTAGTCGTACGAATATCGATCCTTAATTGTCTTTTCAAACAGTTAGTTAACTCATGAGGGGCCAATTCAGAGTAAACATTACTAACAACGCATTGATAAAATAATCATTTCATATATCCCGGAATGGGTCGAAATTCAGGATGTTACACATTGGGCCACCGTTCTTGGGTCAGCCCTCTCGTGGGCCCAAATTCCAGGTCCAAAATTTCCTTTTCCGACACTTTAAAACCCCTTGAAAAACTCGAGAATAAATGAGGTGATGTCCAAATATCTAGTCATGACATCACTGGGAAGTTGGTACCACAATCGGATTAAAATTAGGACTAAATTGAATCAATTGCGACTACAATACATTTAGACTAAAGGGCGCCCCTTTAGGATTTTTCCACACGTTTGACTCGTGGTCGATAGTTCTTCGATCCACGTTTAAGCAATTTCTTGAGCCAAGGATGACCTTCAATTGTTATGTCATCCCGAGGGCTGAATTGATAATCCCAAATATAAGACAAAAAGGAATTGATTTAGCATCATTCGTAGCTCACACTGAAGTCGTGCGGAATCACCCGCAACCCGGCTTTGTACTTCTGCCGAATCGATTTATTTCCGTTTCCCTAATAGTCTAATACTAGAGGGTATCATTCCTACCTAGGCTCTTATGGTCGAATGGTTCGTTCTTGATCAAAACTACGAGTTGTATGCGTATCGTTTCCTATTGGCACCTTCTTTAGTCCGGTATTCCACAAATGTTTAGTTCAAATATTTGTACAGACCAGACATTCGATCAACATCGCCATTTTATAAAATCCCAAAATAAGGTTGATTTTCCAGGATGTTACAGTTATGTCGTCTTTATCGCCATGGATCGGATAGGGTTGGAGCACATCGTTGAGGCCAGCAAGATTATGTGCTCGATGGTTTAAGTAAGTAGATTAACCCTACCTAGTACCTTTAGGTAACTACTGAGGAAGTTGCCCGACCGAGGGGCTTATGTATAAACTTTCTAGGGTTAATCAGTACAAAAATAAAAATGACGTTGCTGTTGTTATTGGTCTTTCTTTTATCCTTGCTATTTGATTGATTGAGTGTTGATTCGTTTCCACATGCGTTTAATTACAAGATAAAAAGAATGGTCAGTGACGCGTTCTCAGACGTTGCATTCATTTGACCAAAGTGAAGGGGTTGTCATGTACTAGAGGTTTAGGGTGTGACACATTTCGTATGGCGATAAAGTGTATAGATTTCATTAGTTAGTCAACCATAACCCAAATCAAATCATTATCTTGTTGACTCCTTGTTAATCCTATCACAAAGTACATTATGATATGTTCCTACTTCCATTCGGGAATTGTAGCAATCCTGTAGGCTTGCAGTGCTACGCTTTCACTTATTGGCATGTTAAGCACTTAGCTATGTACTTGGAAATGTCCTACTTCATGCCATTCCACTAGTAATGTTGTCGCAGGTTTTGGTATATCTTTGTGTTGGCTGGATATATGTTATAATTGCTACAATGGGCCTTCGACAAAATTTCCTCTTTAAGCTCCATTTTGTTGGGATGCATAGTTGTCTATGAAATTTCAAGATTCAATCTTCGAATATTTGAAAATCAAGTTTCCTTTTAGTTGCATCCATTCGCAAAATCTTTTGAATTGTAGGGTCCATTGCTTGCCTAATTTCAACCCTGGTTTGCATTTTAGGCTCAATTATGAGGGTAGTCATAAGACTTGAAAGGTGGCTTACATCAAAGTTGAAATCCGAACCTTGAATTCCTTCATGCAGGATCCATTCTTGAGCCATCATATGCGCAATCAATGACTTTCAACTAAGCACATCTGCTACCTTGTTGGCTTTGCCCGGATGGTACAAAATGTCACAGTCATAATCCTTGAGAAGTTCCATCCATCAATATTGTCTCACATTTAATTTCTATTGGGAAAACAAATACTTTAGACTATGATGGTCTGTATAAATTTGAAACATTTCTCCGCATAAATAATGCCTCCAAATCTTCAGTGCAAAGATGATTGCTGCCAATTCCAAATCATCCGTCGGATAATTCAACTCATAGGGTCTTAACTGTCGGCATGCGTATGCAACCACCCTTCTACATTGTAGCAACCTGGTCATTCATAAGATGCATCACTATAAATATCGTATCCTCTTAGACCATACGGTATCGCCAACACAAGTGTAGTAGTTAGCTTATGCTTAAGCTCTTAAAAGTTACGCTTGTTCTTATCCGTCCATTCAAACTTTTCATCATTTTTCAGCACTCAAGTCAAAGGCATAACTATCATAGAAAACCCTTATACAAATTGTTTGCAATAGCCAGTCAATTCTAAGAAACTCCTTTGGTCATTGTTATTGGTCTCGGCTAATCTATGACCACTTTAATCTTAGTCGGATTGTCAGAAATCACGTGACCAAGGACTGCTACTCAAGTTAACCAAAACTCACACTTATTGAACTTGGCGTATAGTTTATGTTCTTGAAGAGTCTACAACACTCTCCTCAAGTGCTGTTCGTGTTCTTCTGAACTCTTCGAGTATCACTAGAATATCATCAATGAACACGATCACAAATTGGTACAAATACTCTTTGAATACGTGGTTCATCAAATCCAAAAAAGTTACAAGGGCGTTTATTAGACTAAACGACATTATGTTAAACTCATAATGAACATATCATGTATGAAATGCCGTCTTCGGTATCTCTATTGGATGTATGCCCTAAAGCTACCATGTAATAGTTACATATTAGGGATTTCAGTTGTACTATCATTACTATTATTTAATTAATGGTAGTGACATATTCATTCATTTATCCAATTATTTTATATTTACGAATAATTTCATAAGATCAGTTACAACTAAACCTATTCTTGAAACGTTAAGAATTTATGTGACGAGTTTATAGTTAGATTGAATCTTTAAACCGTTCTCGGTCAATGGATTATTGAGTGGATATTAATAATCTTGTTGAGAGCAGTGTGTTCTTAACTTCACCATTAAGTATTTGCCCTTAAAGGAATACTTTGATGAGAGTGGTCAAACATTTGGATATGAGATATCTAAGGCATTGTACCATATGAGGATGTCTGAAGGATCATCAGTTAATGATCATGCTTTGAAAATGATATGGCACATTGAAGAATTGGCTAGGCTGAATCTCGTTATGGACAATGAGTTAGTTGTGGATTTGATCCTTCAATCTTTGCTTGATTCCTTGTCTGGTTTTGTCCAAAACTTTCACATGCATAAGATGGAGAAAACTCTCACTGAGTTACATAACATACTTGTTTATGAAAAGGAAATGCACAACATGAGGCCAACTGTAGTGGCTATGGCTAAGGCTTCTTCTTTAAAGAGTAAGATTGTTTTAAAGAAAAAGGAATGGAAGAGGCTTGTCAAACCTGTTGTGCAACTAAAACCCAAGATTGAAAAAGAGAAATGTCATTACCGTGGTGTCAAAAGGCACTGGGGGAGGAATTGTAAGAAGTACCTCATGAGCTTGAAGGTCAAGCCAAAGGACTAACCTTATGAAGGTATGGTGTCTATACTTATTGAAACTAATCTTATGGTTAGTGCTGAATCCAGCTCATGGGTTCTAGATTCTTAAAAAGCTGAAAATGGAAAAATTGGAGGCAAGATCTGAACAAGGTTGTTTCATTGGATATCCAAAGCAAATTCTTGTATATTATTTCTATTTTCATTCAGACCGAAGAATTTTGGTGAGCAAGCATGCTTCTTTTTTGGAGAATCAGTTTGTCTAAGAAGGTGGTGTTAGGCGGAAAATAGTCTTACAAGAAGAAAATAATGAAGTACCAAGCAACCAAGTTCAGATACTAATCTCTGATTTAGTGGGAGCTTCTGATGCACAACTTCTTAGGAGAAGTGCGAGAACGTCTCGTCCATCTGCTCGTTATAGACACTCAGTTGAACATATTGAACCATTATTCATTGTGAATGATAGTGATAAACTTGGTGATCCTAAAACCTATGAGGAGCCGATGTTAGACATTGATTCTGGTAAATGACTAGAAGCCATGAAATTCGAAATGGATTCATTGTGTTCTAATGATGTTTGCACCTTAGTTGACCTACCTGATGGTATTGTACCAATTAGCTATAAATGGATATTCAAGAGGAAGATGAATGTTGAAGGTCAAATTGGAACTTACAAAACACAGCTGGTGGCAAAAGGATATTGTCAAAAAGAAAGAATTGATTATGACGAAACTTTCTCACTTGTGGCTATGCTAAAATCCATTTAAATTATGTTGGCTATAGCCGCACACTTTGATTATTAGATATTCCAGATGGATGTTAAATTGGATTTTCTAAATGGTTTTCTCGAGGATATCTATATGGAACAACCATGGAGTTTTGAATCCAATAGTGAAAATCGGAAGGCGTGTAAGCTTAAGAGATCTATTTATGTACTCAAACAAGCTTCCAGAAGTCGGAATATCAATTTTGATGGGGTAGTCAAATCGTTTGGCTTCATAAAAAATCCAGATGAGCCTTGTGTATACAAGAAGATAAGTAGGAATGCAATTGCGTTTCTAGTTTTGTATGTCAATGATATACTTTTGAATGGAAATGATGTATTGATGATATCATCGAAAAAACTATTCTTGTCATAATAACTCTCCATGAAAGATTTAGGAGAGGCAACCTACATTTTAGGTATCAAGATCTATAAAGATAGATCAAGACGATTGATTGGCCTCTCACGGTTTACATACATAGACAAAGTGTTAACACGTTTTAACATGCAATGTTCTAAAAGAGGATGGCAAAGATACCATATGCATTTGCTATTGGAAGCATAATGTATGCTATGCTATGTATTAGACCTGATATTACGCATACTGTAAGTATTACTAGCAGATATCAGTCTGATCCAAGAGAAGAGCACTAAATAGCAGTCAAGAATATTCTTAAGTACTTGCGAAGGACTAAGGATTTATTCTTGATATATGGAGAAGGAGAATTTAAAGTTGTAGCTTATACTGATTATAATTTTCAATCGGATCATAATGATTATAAGTCTACGCCTGGGTTTGTCTTTACATTCAACAGTGATGCAGTTAGTTGGAAGAGTTCCAAACAAAGCAAAATTGCCAATTTCACCGCCGAGGCAAAGTATATAGCTGCTTCTGAAGTAGCAAAGGCAGCCGCTTGGATGAAGAAGTTCATTTATGAACTTGGAGTCATTTCTTCAATTAAGCAATCGATTACATTGTTTTGTGACAACAATGGGGTGATACCTCAAGCTAAGGAACCAATGTCTCACCAGAAGTCTAAGCACATTGAGAGACGCTTCCATCTCATCAGAGAAATTGTTAGGAGATGTGATATTGCCTTGCAAAAAATTGCCTCAGCGGAAAATGTGGGAGATCCCTTCACTAAGGCCTTACCTCAGTCTTCTTTTTGAAAGGCATATTGACAAAATGAGTTTGAGGTACCAAACAAGTTGGCTTTAGTGCAAGTGGGAGATTGTTGGATGTATGTTGTAAAGCTACCATATAATAGTTACATATTAGGGATTTTAGTTGTACTATCATTATTTTTATTTGATTAATGGCAGTGATGAATTCATTCATTTGTCCAATTATTTTATATTTACAAATGATTCCATATGATCAGTTACAACTAGACATATTCTTGAGATATTAAGAATATATGTGACAGGTTCATAATTAGATTGAATCTTTAAACCATTCCTGGTCAATGGATTATTGAGTGGATATTAATAATCTTGTTGAGTCCGGTGTGTTCTTAACTTCACAATTAAAAATTAGATATTTAAGGGAATGATGAGTTACAAGTTATTGGGTATTGTGATACTCGAGTTAGAACACAAGTGTTTGTATTTATTGTGTTTATGTTATTATGCATGTTAAACGGGATAACGTGGAACAAGAGAGAAATAATGTTGCAAATGTATTTGCAGTTACTACAATTGAATTGAGTCGACCTGAAATTAAATTAAATGGGATTTAATTTAATTTGTGTTATAGTCTTGAGCCTATGTGCATATGATGCACACGCATACCCAAAATGGATACATGTTAATGTACCCCAAATGCGCACATAAAGATAGTTCACTATATATATAGCTATATGTTCTATTTATCATAATAGTAGATGTGTTGGTTCTTGCTTATTAACCAAACTTTCGTTGAGTTACATAGCATGTTGGTAGTTTACTTGATGGTCATAGTTTGTTCATATACAAAGTTGCACATGTACACAATATGGAATCTGTTTCCTTGTTACATACAAGGTATAATAATGATGTCCTATGCGATATGATTATGACAATGTATTGAAATCTTCGATTGAGGTTGTAATTGAGAATAAATTGTTGATGTCTCGAATAAAATGCATGTCAATTAGATTTGACAAATATTCCATGGTCTTTGTTCGATCGGGACATAGTAAGATAGAGGGATTGAATTACACTATAGCCAAAGCTGACAAGTTCATTATGTTCTTAAAGAATTCACACTATCTAGGTAGCCATGACATATTGCTAGATGTCAATCATGACTTGTAGGACCCAAAAATTAATCAGGACAATTAATTCTTTTGGGAGTACTAATGTGTTAGTACAAGTCTTACTACATGCTTAGTGATGAACCTAGAGATGTCACACATGATAACTAATTAGGATAATGTGGAACATGAGAGAAATAATGTTGCAAATGTATTTGCAATTACTGCCATTGAATTGAGTCGACATGAAATTAAATTCAATGGGATTTAATTTAATTTGTATTATAGTCATGAGCCTACGTGCATATGATGCACATGCATACCAAAAGTGGATACATGTTAATGTACCCCAAATGCATACATAAAAATTATGTCCTTTTTATTTTTTATTTATAAAATTAAAAAAAGGATTGATTGATTAATTAATTAAAATGTGCACACGGTTAGCACAATTGCTGACCATGTTCAATGCACATCACATATGCGTCTTTTTAATTTTTTTAAAAAAAGTGCATGGCATGACGGTTCGCAACCGTTGCTAACCATCATGCATGAACCATCAACAATAGTTGTTGATTGTGGGATGGTTTCCCACACATAGCAGCGGTTACTGATTGTCACGATCAGTAATTGTTGCTAATTGTAGGGCATTTTTAGATACATCATAAAAAGAGGGCATAAGCAATGTTTGCAAAGTGTGTGTGTGTTTTTTGTTTGTGTGTTGGCGTGTGTGAAAGAGAAAAGGGATTTTGTCTTATTCGAGTCATGGCTAAAACATCAAGGATATGGAGGATTTTCTCCACGAGATTGATAGCACAATCATAGTGGTGATTATTTGTAAGTTCTCTCTTCCATTCTACATACATTGGTGGTGTGTCTAAACTGGAGGTCCAACGTTTGTGGGGCTTGAACTGAAGAACATTCGAACACATTCATATAAAGCGTGCTTCAAGAGGTAATTCATTTAACTCCATTTTTATATTCAGATTTTTGATTAAAACGCACGAACAATGCCTTTGGAGATACATGTATAGAAATATTTCATTTTGTTTCTACTGTGTTTATGTTAATTTGCCTATACATGATTCATGAAACCCCAACAATATCCTCCTTTTTAATCCTCAACTGATGATAGCCTTTCCTTAGGTTTATCTTAGAAAATACTGAAATTCCTTGAAGTTGGTGAAAGAATTCATCTATCCTTGGCAATAGATACTTATTCTTAATCATTACATAGTTGAGTTACCAATAGTCGATGCAGAGACGCAATGATCTATCTCCTCACAAACAAAACTGGCGCTTCCCATGGAGACACTAGGATGAATAAATCATTTGTCCAATAATTCTTCCGTTCCTTTAGTTCTAACCATGCCATACGGGAAGGTACCTTCCGTTCTAAGGGCTAACTCAATCACAAAGTTTAATTCTCTTTTGGGGGGTAATCTAGTTAATTCCTCTGGAAAAACATTAGAAAACTCCCACACTACAGTGATGTCTTCAATTCTTGGCTTCTCAACTATCGTATTTACCACGGCCGCCAAATAACCTTGGTAACTTTCATCCAGCAAATGAGTCACTTCTAGTGATGAGATCAAAGGAATTGAGGCCCCCCCCTCAATTTCCGATGAACTCAAAGCTATGACTCATGATTAGATTAAACTAGATTATCTTTCCATGACAATGCACCATAGCTCGTTGCTTGGTAAGTCAGTCTATGCCAATGATGACATCGAAATCATACACTCCTAACACAATCAAGTGTATGCTTTCCTCTTGACCACCAAAAGCTAGCTTACAACCTACCGCAGACAACACATTATCCTTGAACGGAATAGAAATACTAAAAATCACTCCCAACAGTTTCGGACTTAACCCCACTAACTTAACGAATTGCTCAACCATAAAGAATGCGTAGGCCAGGGTTAAACAATGCATGAGCAGCATCATTGTGCAAGGATATCGTCCCTGTAACCATTGCAGGCGAATCATTTGCCTCCTTTTTGGTGATGGCATACACCTTTCCTTGCACCAGGGGTCTGCTCAAGTTGTTCTGCAAATCCTTCTCTACAAGTTGTCCTACTTGCATTGGTGGCACTTGCACTTCCGTGGACTTGCGGGAGTAATTCTTCACATGATGGCCTTGTTGGCCACATCTAAAATGAGCTCTCGTCCTAACAGGACACAAGGCATTTCCATGCTCCCTTCCATAGAGTCGACCACCACATTTGAGCTGGTTGCTAGTTTTCCTACACCGTTCCTCTAGTTTGGCAGGATATGATGCTTTCTTCTAGTTATCGGCCTTTTCCCAAACCAATAATTATCCTTATTTGGCACAAACTGTGGTCCAAATGCGGTTGCCCTTTCTTCATGTGCTTTTCGATCATCTAAGCCCTCTCATATTGCTCATTGTAATTCCTTAGATTCAGGGGTATCAACTTGATGTATACTTTGATAGTTCAGCAAACTTCTCTTCGTACTAATCCACTAACAATTGATTATGCCGAAGCTGCTAAAACTCAGCCATCTTTTGCTCCTGAGCACATTTCGAGAAATACTTGCCATTAAAAGCTTTCACGAAGACACCCTACACCAGAGTCGTACCTTGGGGAAAAATCCTTCTTTGGGTAGCTTCTCATCATGTACTAGCATTGCCTTACAACCAGTAAATAGCCAGTGTCACTTTGTCCTCCTTCGAACACTTTAGTAGCACAAAAGTCTTTTCTAGCTCTTTGACCTAGAGGGTTACAATCTCAGAGTCACTTGTACTAATGAACTTTGGCGGCTTCAATTTCAGAAACTTCTTGACTAGCTTGAGCATAAGTCATTCGTAAGGCTCATTTTTCACCAATAGGAACTTCAATGTGAGTGGCAACAGCAGCCGCGACTGTAATAGCTATAGTAGCTACAGCAGCTTGGGCTTTAACTTATTGCCCAATCATGTTACCTAAGATTTCTGACGCCTGCAGGATCTAATCAACCTGGGATCCCTTTGTGCCCATCCTTTAGCACCAGCCTGCCTTGCAATTGCTTGCTTCCTAGGGTTCTTTGTTCAGGATTGCTCATCTCGTAAGATTTTCACTAAACCTACTTTTCAATTCCAACAAGGAATTATAAACTATAAAAAACCCGCTTATGATAAAATATCCTATAAACAATCATAGGCGCATAAAAGAAAGTGTCTTTCCTAACCAACTATCCCAAACACCTATCGCACCAACCAAGTATTGACTAAGCTCTAATACCAAGTCCAATGGGGATGTTACACCCTAACCCTAGGGTATGCGACAATGCCTATTCACTTATGGTCAAAGGCATACAATGTCCCAAGACGCATTGCCAACTATTCTTTTAATTTTTTAATTGTGCGCATACGAAAGTGAAACATTAATCACCCAATCAAATAACAATAGCAAGGATAGCTAGAAGGACCAAAAACCATAAAAGTAACCTCGTTATTTTATTTATCTACTAGATTGACCCTTTGGAACATACATATATACAACCCTACAGATGGGCACTGTTATGATTGCCATAAAAAAGATATAAGAAGGCAAAGGGTTAATCTACTTTGCTTCAAAATGGCCAAGGTCTAGTTAGTCAAAAAGTCGGGGGTCAAGCACGCCAGTCAAGGGCCATCGATATAGATGGATGATGACTCCATGGCATGCTTTGATGGCTTGTAGTCTGACGGGTACAATGAGTCCGATAGGGGTTGGGGTCCTCTATTGCTCCATCAAGAGGGCGACATCTATCAGGTCCTAAATCTTGTAACCAAGGCTGTTGTTAGGCGGGCTATCAAAACCGTGTAAAGGACCAGTTAGGGCCTCTCCATCTTGGATGAACCAGGCTTGGAACATATGAGGTCAGCCCCTCATCCACCCAAAGTGCAGACACGTAGTGCTTAAATAAATGGGCACTGCTAAGAAAGCGGTGATACATAGCTATGGTATCCCAATCCCTTGGGATCCCGAAACGTATTGAGTGTTGTGCCATGCTAAGGACTTGAAATGATTAAGCAACAATGGGTACGATAAAATCTCAAGGAGTCAATGCCCCAAGCCTCTGTTAGGATATCAACTTGCCTCAGGGGTACCTCAGACATGCAACCATCATAACGACAAATGACAGTCAAATCAATTTGCAGGTAGCCTTATCTAGCATTGACTCATACCGTGCACGATTTTAATTCACACATGCCGGAAATAGTGCAATCAAGCATTCACATAATTAGAACACAACTCCGGATGTCTCATGCATAATGTAGCCATGCGTGTTTCAATTATTATAGCCTCTAGGGCCATGGCACAACTTGAAGGTTAGCAATCTTCCGATATGATTGGGCATTGTCCTACCCTATCGGGCACATCATCGTTTGAAACCCTCGCCATAAATGGCATTCTTATATGGAGCATTGGTTTGGCCTCAACCACAACTTGGCATCCAAGCCCTTGCCGGGTATCCGATAAATCAAGTATTGTCTCCCCAAACTCTCGTTGGGTGACGGGTTCATTTAATGTGACACACAAGCATTCAAACCATGCAATCATTTTATTTTTCTATAGTTAACTAATGTAGGCATGGTAAGTGCTACCAATAATAAACAACTAACATTTTCACATGTAAAAAAATGCAGTAGACTACTCACATGTGGTCACGTACACATTTTTAACCCGTCAAACTTTGCATGTAGTCCTTTTAAACAATGCTTGTCCCAATTAAATTATCAAACCCAACATATAAACCCAGCACCTCAAGATTTATTAATTATGTGCCATAAAACCTCCTCCATAAATTATTCCATTAAAATTCACATAAGACAAGCATTTTTCATAAAAAGATAGACACCCAACAATATAATACGTGCAAGGATTTCACATTCAACTCAGGCAGAAATCAGATATTAAACTATACTTATTGCCCTGGCAATAGGTTATCACTAAATATTCTAATAACTTATCGTCTATTTGATGATAGGTTATTAACTTTTCTGATGACCTATCACGATAGGGTATCGCGTTAATTATTATTAATTAAGCTAAGAAAAATTAACTTTAATTAAGCCACTCCTAATCACGATTAACCATAATTAAATTTCCCCAATTGTGATAAGCTATAAACCAAGATTAATGAACTAATTATGTTTAACTATAAACTAACTATTTTCTAAGCAAGTTTAATGGACTAATCGAGGGATTATAATGTTAACTTGTCAGTTTGTAACGGCATCGACATGCGCATGATAGTGGCGCTAAGGGTGACAAGCGGCTACCATTAGCATGTCGAGATGAGGCAGTGTGAAAATAGATTTTCGTGGGGGTGGCTTTAGTGAGGAAGAACTCGAGAGGGAGAGGTGTAGATGGGGGGACTCGGCTCCTCAGAGGTGAGTGGCAGCTCACCTGTGGTCCTTCACCAATGGCACAAGACGAATGGATGGTGTGAGGCAGCTAGGGCTGGTCTATCTCGGTAAGGACTTGAGAGAGAGAACTTGAGAGAGAGAGAGAGAGAGAGAGAGGAGTGGGTGGGGTATAGTTCGTGGGCGGTTGGACAGGGGGTACGGCGGCTCTGGCTTGATGAGGGGCGGCTGTGGTGGCTATTTTGGTGGCTTAGTGATGTCAATTGACACAACGGCAAGTAGAAAATGAAGAGAAGGAGAGGAAGAAGAAGAGAAGAGCCGAAGGGGGAGAGGAGTGAGCGGGCATGAGGAGGGAAGAAGAAGAAGAGAGAGAGAGAGTGAGAGAGAGAGCATGTTAAATTAGTGCCCACCATCATCATTATGCATGGTTTTCACCCCCCCATTTGTCTTTTGTGAATAAATGCCAAGAGGGCATTTTGGCCATTTCACTTTTTTTGATCAAAAATTTCCCAAATTGCCCTTGGTTTAGAAATCAAGAAGCAAGCCTAGGAATCGGGTTTAATGAATAGTAATGAATTCACAAAGTTGTGGGGGTCAAAATGGGCTAGAATTGGAATCGGGCTTGAAAATGGGCTAGTAAATTGATTTGGACTTGGTGGGCCTAATTGGGCCCACTTTGGACTTCCTTGGTTCTTGTGGCCATCCCCTTGGGCATGGGGCCCAATGGGCCTTGCCTAGCTCACTCCCTTGTGGGCTTCAATTTTGGCCCATTAAATCCCTTTTCCATCCCTCCTAAGCGAACCGCAACTTTTGGAATTTAATGAGGCAATGTCCAACCTTATAGTTCTGAAGTCCTTTAAAAATTCGATACCCAAAATCAGATTAAATTTATGCTAACTTTGATCAATAACAACTTTAGTATATTTCAGACTAACGGATGACTTTTAGGAGTTACGCATCTTCGACCCATGGATGAAAAAAATATCAATCTACGTTTAAGTCCTCTCGATTCGTGGATGACCTCGGTTGTCATGTAACTACGAGGAATTGATTGCTCGACCCTCATCAATTCTTATAGTCGAATCGTCATTTAGGATCAAGTTCTTTAATCGTGTGTGCACTTTAATCCCTAATAGCCTTTCTACTTTGGTTAGTATTTCATGAATGATCAATTCATAGTGACATTAAACTAGTGGTGCATTGATGAAATAATCATTCATATAATCCAAAATGGATCGAAAATTCAGGACATCATATGTAAAATAGGTTTAGGACCGATCGGATAATTTTTTCTGTTAATCCTTTTATTCGCGCTTCCGATGTGAACAATGTTACGCCCCAAACCTCAAGCACATGATAACCCCTTCACTTTGGCCAAATGAATGTGACGTCCTAAGATGCGTTGCCGGCCATTCTTTTTATCTTGCTATTAAATGCATGTGGAAGTGAATCCACAGAACACCTAGTCAATCAAAGCAGGGATAGTAGAAAGACTAATACAATAGCAGCAGCAACGTCATTTTTTATTCTTGTACTAATTATCCTAGGAAGTTTATACAAAAGCCCTTCAATCGAGCGACTACCTCTATAGTCATCTAAAGATACTAAGCAAAGTTAATCTACTTCCTTCAACCATCGGGCACACAATTCTGCTGCCCTCAACGACTTGCTCTAGCACTATCCGATCCATAGTGATAAAGGTGCCATAACTATGGACCTGAAAATGTTTAACAACGATGAGTGAGATATAATCTTAGTGAGTTATCTCCCTAAGCCCTAATTAGGATGTCAACTTGCCTCGGGGTACCTATCGCACAATTAATTCACTTAGGCAGATCAATAGCAAAATGATTCTTGTTTGTCTTAACCACCACTCGATCTACCTAGTATCCTCGGTATAACAACCAACAAGCAATCGACTCGTAGGCAACCTTACCCTGCATGGTAAATACACATGCATGCCACAATTAATGCATCATGCACTCTTAGCATTACATTAATCAATCACAATTGAGTCATTTCATATGCGATCTCACCTGGCCATTGCCACACCCTGCACGGTACCAATTCAGGCATACCAAAATCAATGCAACTAGCACATGCATAATCAGAACACATGACAACTTGTTTCTCATGCACTCTTGCATTCATGCGTGTTTCGATTATTAATGCCTCTAACAGCCACAACCGAACTCCCGCCGGTATGTACAATCGAACTCCCACTAGTATGTATAACCGAACTCCCGCCGGTGTCTTCTAGCTTTGCCAGGCATCGCCTCGTCCCATCGGGTATGGCTACATCTGGAACTCCTACCAAGACAACATTCTCAAAAGAGAATAAGCCGACCTCTATTACAACCTGTATCTGGAATCCCGTCGTGTATTCCGATAAATCAAACTTCATCCCCCGAATTCCCGCAGGATGGCGGATTATATTATGTGACCACATGAGCACACCACTTTAATTGATTTCAATTCATTTTCATGTACTCACCAATGCAAACGTGGTACATGCTCAACATAATCACTGCACATTTTTTTCATGTAAAAATTGCAAGAAAAAATTGCATGTGGTCTTATTTTATTTCAAAACCCATCCAACTCTTATGCCTTATCATTTAAACATGTCATTCTCATTTTCATTGCAAAACTTGACATATATACACCCGACACCTTGGGGTTTTCCTTTTATGTGTTATGCAATAGTACACAAACACCAAGGCATAATTATCAAACAATCAAGCACTTAACAATTTTAATTACACGATTAATACCTTATTGATCCAAGTAGCAATTTAACATGCTTTAATAAATACAGACTCATCAAATTAGTCTCATAATTTAATTATAAATAATTAATATTATTCATAATTAAATTTAATTAATTATTATTTAAATAATTAATAATAATAAACGAATTTATTAATAATTAAAAAGAAATTAATTCTTCTTAATAAAATAATACTAATTAGGATTATTCCACTAATCCTCGATTATCCTAATTAACCATAGTTAATTAGCATTAAGCATAATTAACAACTTAATTAAAGTTAACCATAGTTAACTAACCTAACCATGATTCCATCATAGTTAATTAACCCAACCATAGGTCAACTCTAGTTAATTAACCCAACCTTGGTTAATTAACTTTACTATAAGTCAACCTTAGTTAATTAACCCCGCTTTGGTTAATTAACTAACCATAGTCCACTTTTTGACAAACCCAACCATGGTCATCTTTGTAACCACTCATCCTAACCATAGTTAATCTTAATTAATCTCCTAACTAAGATTAACTATAAATTAATCTATTCCTAAGCAAGTTTAACAGACTAATCAAAGGATTAGAGTGTAAATTCATCGGCGACGATTCCGATGACACGAGCACGACGGTGGCGGTGAGGGCTATGCATGGTTATGTCCAAAACGTCGAGACAAGGCAGCTCGGAAATGGGTCTCTCTACGGGGTGGTTAATCGGTTTGGTGAGAATGCCGAAAGAGAGAGAGAGAGAGTAGCAAATGGTGGGGCATGGCTCACGGACGGCTTGGACGGTGAGACGGTGGTGCATAGTGGTTCGGATGGTGGCAAGGTAGTGATGGCAAGGGGGAGGCTGTTTAATGTGATGGCAAAGGCAAGAAATAAGAGGAAAATGAAGAGGAAAGAGTGAAAAATGAGGGAGAAACTTAGAGGGGGAGGGGCTAGATGCCCAAGGGGAAAGAAAGGGAGGAGAGAGAGGAAAGAGAGAGAAAAAATGAAGACATCTCCCCTTGAAGCCTTTTCCAAGTGGCTTCATCAATTTTCCCAAAAAATTCATCATTTCCCTTGACTTTCTTGCCTTTTGTCCTCCAAAATTAAATGCCACTTCTAGAAGGGGTAACATGGTAATTTCTCAAAGTATAGTATACTGTACTATATGCATATACTGGCCGAAATTTTATACGAGCTTGAATAAAATTGGTTTGGGCTCAAAAGGAAGTGAAACGGGCTCAAAAATGCTAATGGGCTTACTTGGGCCCACTTAGGCTTGGTGGGCTTGGTTGGGGCCCACTTGGCCGACCCACATTGTGTAACATCCTAAATTTCGACCCATTTCAGGATATATGAAATGGTTATTTTATCAATGCACTATTAGTTACGTTTACTCTGAGTTGGCCCCTATGAGTTAACTAATTATTCGAAAAGGCAATTAAGGATCGATATGCGTATGACCTGCGAATTCAATCAGGGATAAGCCGCTTGACTATAAGGATCAAAGAGAAATAATACCACACTATTGTAAAACAATTAGTGAATGGAAATAAATCGATTCAACAGAAATATGAAGTCAAATTGTGGATGATTCCACACAACTTCAATATTAACTGCGAATGATGTTAAACCAATTTCTTTTTGGCCTTGTACTCAGTGTGAGCAATTAACCCCTCATGATTACATGATAATTGAGGATCGCTCTTATTCAAATAGGCATGATCGTGGATTGAAAAGCTATCAACCACGGGTCAAATGCGCAAGAACCCCTAAACGCCGTTCGATAGTTAGGTCATACTAAAGTCATAATTGATTGATTTTAATCATGAATTTCAATCCTGTTTCGGGGTATCAAACTTTCAAGGATGTCTAGACTAAATTATTAGATGTTGCCTCATTGATTCTAGAATTTATTGGTAAGCCCAAAGATTATCGGAAAATGATTCAAAGGGCCAAAAAATAGGAACCAAGAAGAATTGGACCAACTGAAGGCCCAATGGGCCTTGCGCCTATTAGGGGTCGGCCATGTGGGCCCCAAGCTAGCCCAAGTGGGCCCAATTAGGCCCACCAAGCCAACTTCTAGCCTTTGAGCCCAATTGCGTTTTCTAGCCCATTTCTCCATAATTTGAGCCCAAACCAATTTTATTCAAGCTTGTATAAATTTTTGGCCTGTGTATGCATATAGTATAGTATACTATACTTTGGGAATTTATCAAATTACCCCTTCTAGATCTTGCATTAAATGGGAGAGGACAAAAGGGAGGAAAAGTTAAGGAAATGATGGAAATTTTTGGGGAAATGGATGAAGCTTATTGGAGAAGGCTTCAAAGGGGAAAGTCTTCATCTTTTCTCTCTCTTTCCTCTCTCTCTCCTCCCTCTCTCTCCCCCTTGGGCATCTGGCCCACTGTCCTCTCTCTTTTCTCCATCGTTTTCTCTCTTTTCCTCTTGTTTTCTTCTTGTTTCTTCCCCATGGATGCCCCTTGGCCATCCGGACCACCATCACCTGCCATCCTCGCTACCTTGCCATTGTTTTGGAGCCGTCCAAGCCGCCGTGCCGCTGTGGTGCCGTGACGTCCTGAAATTCGAACCCTTTGAGGGATGAATGAATGTGAATTTTGTCAATGTGTTATTGGTTAATCTCACTTGGAATTGATCACTCCTAAGATACTAACCTTGAGAGGAAAGGCTAATTAGAACAAAACTCATGCGGCTAAAGAATTTGACCTGGGAAAACGACTTGACCGTGAGACTTGCGTAAGGATGATCCTGTGTTTATGTAGGCCGATTTCAAGGATGACTAGAAGTCAATTCATGGGCAAAGTATAATGGAACGATGGGTGAATCCATTTATTGTTATCGAGACCGCAAATGGCCTTATGTCAATTCTCGGTAATCATGTACTTTGTAATAAAAATCTATTCTTCGCAATTTCATGTTAGTCAAGGACGTCCATGTGTCGAGAAAACTTGAACGTGGTTTAATACTGATTTAAGCACGAGTCGGTTATGCATGAATCCTCGAAATCACCTATTAGTCCGAGACATACCAAAATGTCATTCGATTGAAATTGGCAACACATGAGAATCCAATATTGGACAACGAATCTTCGGGAACGTCTGAAACAGACTTTTGGACAATGTTTCTTTGACCTTCGACATTGCCAGTGAGCTCAAATCGTTGGAAAAAGAATTAACAAACCGAAGAATTGAGCCCACAAGGAAGTGGGCTGGGTGTCACGACCTGATCCTCGAGTCCACGACAACCCCTATTATCTTGCGGTCACTTGATTTGCGACTCTGCAGGATCCGTCGCCGACCGTTATTTTTATCTTTAAATTAAACGCATGCGGAAGCGAAACATAATCCTCGGTCAATTACAAAAGTAGGGATAGTAAGAAAACCCAATAAGAACATATTCCAAAGTATTGCTTTATTTATCTACTGATTAACCCTAGGAAGTTTACAAGTACAAGCCATTACCACGGGCATCTTCCTATTGAGCCAACGAAATCAATAAGCTGAGGTTAATCTACTCCCTTCAAAAACGGTAACGAGCCGTAACACGCGTCGATCCTTCATCCTATGGACCTAAAAATGGTCATTCAATAACCAGTGAGATAAAATCTCAGTAAGTCAAAATCCTAAGCCTCGGTTAGGAGACCTACTCACCTCGAGTGTGCCCTGACGTGCAATGTTTCTATCGCTCACAACTCAACAACAGAATAATATCCATTCAACCATTAACAGACGCACGATTAGGACAAGGCTCATATACAATTATTAACAATTAACAATTGCAATCACAGGCATCCTTATCTCGCTTTTACCACATGCAACCTACATGATACAGTTTATCATATGCTCACCTCGATGCAGCAATTATAATAAATAATCAGAACACCTTTCAAATTGTCTCATGCATCATGCACTTTCTCGTGTTTCATTTATTAACAACACCTTGGGGGAATTTCCTTCCAACACACGAGTTGGTAGTCTACCGGCCTAACTGGGCATCGTCCCACTGCATTGGGCACGGCTACGTCTGGCGCCTAGACGGCATTCACAATGAGCATGGGTTCGGCCTCTACCGCGACCCGCATTCGGACCCCGCCCGGGCATTCCGATAATACAGACTTCGTCCACCACAGATCCCCCACTGGGTGACGGGCTCTTAAGTGACAACGCAAGCACACCAATTAATCATGCTCATTTTATTCTCTTTCAGGACAGCCAATGCAGACATGATTCGTGCTTGTACATATTAATTCATCGCAAACTCTATATGTAATGCGATAATATTTCACACATGGTCACGCAAATACAAATGTCTTTCACATGTAGTCACACGAATATGCTGAATATAATCAACCCTAATTCACAATCGCAGTCCATGAATTTACTCCACCGAGTACATATTAAACAATATCATTAAAAGCAGCATATACGTATGTATTCAATATATAATCCACGTGAGAAAAGTACGAACAATAATCCATTGAAATTAATCGATACTAGCACAATTAATTAATCAAGTGCTTCCCAAAAATATTCCATTAATAATTATCCAACAATCAATAATCAACATCCAAGAATTAAATCAATCATCTATAACTAATTAATTAATTATTCTCCAAAAAAAATAATTAATTATTACCCAAAAATAATAACATTCAATTTCGAAATTAATAATAAATTAACTAATTCCGAAAATAATAAATAGTAATTCCGAAATTAATAAATTATTATTATTTTATTCCAAAAATAATAATAATATTTATTAACACTAACTATGGTTACTAATTTAACCCAACTACGGTTAATTAACCCAACCACGGTTAATTAACCAAACCAAGGTTATTTTAATCTAATCGCGATTACTTTATTCTAACCACAATTAACACTAAGCAAGCTTAATCAACAATAATCAAACACTAATAATCAACATTAACAAAGCTTAATATTAAACTAATCACCCCTAATGGAGTTTAGCACCCTAAGCAAGGTTTAGAAAATCAACTCACGCGTTTAGCGATTCCAACCACACGAGCGCGACGGTGGCGACAAGGGGAACATTCGAGAACTTTCGACGCATCGAGACGAGGCGGCTGTCCACGTGGCAAAGAGCTGCGAAACGGAGGAACCAGTGGGGTTGGCTAGTGGGCGGTCTGGCAACTCCGGACGGCGGCTGTGGCGACACGGGGCTAGTTGGTGGGCAGTTCGGTAACTTCGGACGGTGGCCAGCAACTCCGGCGACAAAGCGGCGGCTCTGGCGAAAGCTAGACAAAACCAAGAGAGGGAAAGGAGAGGCGGTGCAACAGCTGGTTCGTGGGTGGCAGCTGGCTAGGGTGGCTTCGGCGAAGTCTGGACGGACGGCGAGCGGCGGCTAGGGCGGAGGGATGACGGCGAGGCGGCAGAGGTCGGGCCAAGGATGGCAGCTTGCCGGATCTGGTTCGGCTAGGTCAGGTCCCAAGGGGAGCAGTAGAGGCTCGGTCCAGGGTGGTCAGGCGAAAGGCGGTGGTGGTCGAGCGACGACGAGGCGGCAGCTCGCTGCTTCGACGACCAGAACTAGAACAGGGCAGCAACAGCACTCGGACAGAGGAGAGAGAGGAGAGGAGCGGTGCAGCTGGGTGGGGCCGGTTCAGCTCACGGCTGGCGGACGGCGACCGGCGGCGAGCTGGTGGGACGGTGGAGCTGCGGCGGTGATGGGTGGTGGTTACCAACAGTGGCGGCAGCAGCAGCAAGCAAGCGTCGGCCGAAGGAAGAAGAAGAAGAAGTTGCAGGGGAAGGGAGCCTAGCGTGTAAGGGAAGCTGCCCGAAGAGAGAGAGAGAGAGAGACGCCCACATGGGTGTCAAACAAATGGGAAAAGAAGAGAGAGAGTTGACAAGTCAAAGGGGGAAAAAGTGAGAAAAGATGGGGCAATTGGGGGCTGTCGCAAAGAGAGGAAACGTGAGGGAGAAGAGAGAGAAAAGGGAGAGGGGAGAGAAACGTTCGGGAGAAGTTGGGGGAAAAGAAAAGAAAAACACAAAAGAAAAGAGAACAAGACAAATCCTATTCAAGCCTCTAGAAAAGGGTATTTCGGTCTTTATACCCCTAAAGCACAAATTCCCACATATTTGGCTCCAAAACTCGGCCCGTTGAATCTTTTTCCAATAATTTCGGCCTTACCGATAAATTCGAGAATCAATGAGACAATGTCCAATATTTTAGTCTCGACATCTTTAAAAGTTCGATACCCGATACCGGATTGAAATTCGTGGTTAACATCGATCAATCGCGACTTTAGTACAGCCTAACTTTCGGGAGGCATATAGGGGCTCTCGCGCGTTTGACCCGTGGTTGATAGCTTTTCAATCTATGATCGTGCATTCAAATCAGGGTGATCCTTGACTGTCATGTAATCATGAGGTTAATTGCTCACACTAAGTATAGGGCCTAAAAGGAAATCAGTTTAATGTCGTTCGCAATTAATATCGAAGTCGTGCGGAATTACCCGCAATCCGACCTCGCACTTTTGCCAAATCGATTTATTTCCGTTGGCTAATTAGCCTGCAATGGTGTAGTATTATTCCTCTTTGGTCTTTTTGGTTGAGCGGCCTATCCCTGATTAAATTCACTAGTCATACGCGTATCAATCCTTAATTGCCTTGCCGAACAGTTAGTTAACTCGTAAGGGGCCAACTCAGAGTAAATGTAACTAACTGCGCATTGATAAAATAATCATTTCATCTATCCTGGAATGGGTCGAAATTCAGGATGTTACACTGGGCAAGATCCAAGTAGCCCTCATGCCCAAGGAGAGGTGGCCACAATGGTGGGCCCAAGATAGCAAGTGAGCCTATTGTACCCAACTAGCCACTTAATTATTCTTAGGCCATTGTCTAGCCTTGAGCCACTTTGAGCCCAACCAATTCCCGAACCCGTTCCTATTCATTTCGTAGCCCATTTCTTAGGCTCGCTCATCATCTCAGCCCAAGGGCAGATTGGTAATTATGCTAAGGTGGAAATGACCATTTTGCCCCTCTAGATATTATTGAGAAAGAGACAAAAGATGAGAGAGAAGATGATGTCATTGCATGGGGATGGAGCAAGCATTTATGAGCCTTAATGAGGTTGGACAACTAGCCCTCCCATCTCTCTCTCTTCCCTATTCAGTCGCCCAACCCCCCTTGTTTCCTCTTCTTCTTCCTTTCCTCCTTTCCTTGTGTTTTTCATTGCTTGTTCGGCCTGATCACTGCCCACACCACCAACCACCATGACTAGGAGCCTCTATCCATGCCATTTGTCATCGTTGTTCACCAGTCTAGGTCACCAACCAAAAGCCACTGCTTTCTTGTCCGCCTAGTTCCAGCCGCTGTATCGCTTGGAAAAGTTCCCCCGCCTCTGTTTCAACCTAGCCGCCATCCAAACCAGCCACCAGCCAGTCCCCCTTGAACCCTTGGAGCTGTTAGTCACCGGCTAGCCAGTTGTCGGAGTCTCGGTTAGTCCAACTAGCTACTTTTCCGCTTGGGCAGTTCGAGTTTCCAGCTTGCAAAGAGAGAGACAGACTTGGTTGCTGCTGTTTTTGTCCCGAGACAACCTTGGATCATCCTAGTTGAGGTCCCCATGCATAACCTCCATCGTCGCCACCGCGGCCGTGTCTCCGGCCCGCTTAGAGAGATGTTGGTAAGCAAGTTTGGAGGCTTTCACAATCACGTACCATTCTATGGAGTAGACCTTTGAAGGGCATATACTACCCATGGAGAAATTTCTAGATTGCAAGGAAAGGAATAGCATCATCTTGGGGATGGTAAAGCTTAATGTTGGAAAAGGATTCAATTGCATTGGATGTTAAGTGGTCAATGGGAAATGGAAAATCTATCAATATAGGGGAGGACACTCGATTATTAGTTGGTGCACTAGGGGGACTAGCCAACCAAGGAGTCCCTCAAAGAGTGCAGGGGCTGATTAACCATAACCAGATGGTGTGGAATTAATAGTTGCTAAATAGTTTGTGTGAAAAGTGTATTGTGGAGGAAATTGTGGCCATTCCTTTGAGTAGGAATGCTGAGGAAGGAACACTTGTGTGGATAGTACATAAAGGCAGAAGTTTCATGGTTAAAAGTGCCTATAACAAGCTACAATCCACAGCCCAGCAAAAGAGTACTGATCAACCATCATCCTCCAATCAACCATCTGCAACCTTATGGACAAATATATGGAAACTTAAAGCCTATCCCAAGATTCAACTATTTCTATGGAGTGTAAGCTAGAATGCAATCCCTACTGAGGAGAATCTGTACAAGAGGAAAGCTACACCTGATCTACTTTGTTCCCTATGTTGCTAAATGCTCGAAATAGCAGAACATTTACTTCTCTTCTGCCCTTGGACGAAAGAGGTTTGGTCTAATCAGAGGCTCCGGATTACAATTTAGCAACAAAATATTGTGTGAATGGACAAATTAGTTCAATTGCTGCTTGAATCAAAGAATCTCTTACCAACAAAAGAATAGCTTGCTAGAATCCTATGGTCAATTTGGAATGCCCGAAATGCCTATGTTTTTGGATCAAGACAGTGCAAGCTACTATGGTGAGAATGAGGCTTTTTCAGCATAGAAAAGCTACTTATAGGTGGAACCCAGAGGCAAAATCGAAAATCAAGAGAGGTGGAAATTAACCTGCGAAGTGGATCCCACTAATGTATGGAATGTTGAAATTTAACTCAATGGCTTATGGGTGGAAGGGAAAATAGACGGAGCTAATGTTAAAGTGTGGCAAGATTCTAATGGTGTTGCAGTGGACGATTTCATCAAATCGATTCGAGCTTCATCGGTAATTGAAGTTGAAAGTTTGTTCTTGCATCGAACACTTGAAAGGGTAAAGATTCTCTTTGATGTACACCAAGAAACTGATCTACAGGTTGTTGTGGAGAGTGATAACTTATCACTTGTGCGCTATGTGATGGGACTTGAGCAGAGCCCATGGGGCATCCGACCTTGGATTGAAGACTGTAGATTTCGGCTAGGCCAACTTACAGGTGTCCAGCTAGCCCATTGTCTCAGAAATACAAATCAAGTCATGGACTGGATTGTGAAGGCCCATCACAAGAAGATTCTCCTTGTAGTTGGCTTGCGAACCCTCCACAAGCTCTTTTAGATTTATTATGCTCAGATGTTGCACAAACTTTGATTTAGTATCTAATGAAATACGCAATTTTTTTGACTAAAAAAAAATGATCCATTTAATGCTATTCATAAGTTTTCATGATTACAATATTATCAGGATTTTGGAACGTCTTTTCATTTCAATCATTTTCCTAAATCAATAGCAAATATGCTATCTTTTTATTACATTATTTTTTTAATCTTTACAACTATTACGATAGTTCAATTAAAGTAAAAGTAGAACCTCATCGAGAGTTGAACCGGATGGATAATAAAATACTAAAGGCGCCTTGAAATATGTCAATCTATGTTTTCTGTCACAAGTAAGATTCAGTAGCTCGGAGAATGTCATATTTGGGGCTTTGAGTACATGACTGTTTAGCAGCCAAATTTTGATGTAGATACTGGTTATTGAACGGACTGTGGTAATCTGATTGCAAAGCATATTGAGCTTATTGACATGGGGATGTTGCAAATGTTTATTTTGCAGTCTTTGTTGATACTTTTTGGTAAGCTCCCCTCTGACTTGGATTTTGCAGCCTCTCTCCCTAACGGACTAAGAGATTTACTGTTTCTGGTAAGAAAAAAAAGGAGCCAAATAAGCCAGTATACTTCCACCCGATGTCCCTCTTTTGAGGAATCTAGATTTAGATGAGCATCGTGAGACGTGCTAAAAAGATACTGGCATGGCAAGCCATGCTTTCTGCAATATCGAATGTTGGTGTTTGACACTAGCTCTACATTCAAGCTTCCTGATTGTAAAGATAGCTTCGACTGAACAATGGCTTGAAAGGGCATGGTCTAAAGATGATAATCAATCGTATTCCATATGGTTTCTTTTGTTGCTGAATGCGACAGACAATGGACAAGATCTTGTCCATTCAAGCGATTAAGAATCTCGCCTTGTACATTAAGGCAGATGGCCACAGAGGTTACACAGCATCCTGAGAATTCACTAGGACTCCTCATGGTGATCCGTATGGCAGACAACAACCAAGAAGTTTGAGCGACTTGTTTTGCTCTTATAGGTGTACCGTCAATTTAACTTATTTTAGAGTAGTCCGAGAGTGCAAAGAGTGATATACCAAATTGATTTACAAAATAATCTGACAAACTAAAGCCACATATTTAACAAATGAACAATATTTAACTTCTCGACTAGGGTCGCATTACTTTGAGTCAGTTCTATATTCTCAGCATTGGTCATTTCGCATATAGCCACACAAGGCTCGTGTGGTTTTAAGCGATGGGCACATTGAAGTTATCTTTCAATTCATCAGTACAGAGGGAAGCAAACCCCGCAAATCAGGTTCGAAGAGGGTGTGCATTCATTTAAAGATATTCATTCTGAAAGTCATAAGAGCTATAAAAATTCTCTCACAGCATTCATCAACCCACATGGTGGTGGATCAAAATGGACACAATTGAGCAAAAGAAAGCAGTACATGGTCCAAGGACCACATCGAAGGATAAAATCAAGTCACCACAGTTTTAAGAAATTTCTCAGGACTCATCTTAGATGTGAGAAAGTAGGAATGTATCAAAAAGTGGATACTCATTAAAGCGAGTCACCACAGCTTAGGCACATTCTATGCAACCAACCCACAATCTTCCAGTCCTTTCAATCATATGCAGCAGACCTCAAATTACTAATGGAAAATACAACTGCCCAAAATATGAAAGAATAAAAAAGAGAGCTGGATATCCCATTTAATTAGGTACGATGAACCAAGAAGAGAACCATTGTTTGCTTCATTGTCAATCGTTGAGAGCTCCTCACAGGTAATAAAGGGACAGTGGATACTCATTAAAGCGACCATTATTCAGACCTTAGAATATAATTGCAGAGAAACTCTTCATGAGAACATGCTCAACATCCTGTGTAGAAAGTTTTGCGTCCTCTGCAATAACATTCATGGGAATGGTTTGATCCTTAGATGATTGACTGCAAACATTTACATTGCCGTTCTCCATCGAATCTGTTTCCTGAATTTCGAAGCTTTCTAATCTGAAGTCAGCTCACCAAATGCACGAAATTCTTGTAATACCCCAACTAACAATCGAGCAGTGCACAAAAGCATAGCAACATGACTAGGCATTCAAATAGTCAAACAACTGCAAAAAAGCAGACCCTCATACAACTATTTCTATATGAAGCTACAGCTAGAGATAGAGCTCATGTTCAACCACGCAAAGATAAATCACACGATTACATTCAATTAAACACCAACTGCAACACCACTCTTACCCGTTCTTCATTGATTAGTTAGTGATCCAGAGCTTGAGTCCAGGGCCATGACTCCCACCACTGATGGAGTTAATGAGTGCACCAAATTCCTCCAGCTGAGAGGCACTGAAGAAGAAAATGTGCACTAGAGTGAAAAGTGGCACTGGAGAAGGACTTGAAGCTCATGGACATGGAAATTGAAGCTTGCAAAGGACTTGCAGCTTGCAGATGACAAACTAGAAGCTGGCGGACGAAAAAACCTGGGAAAGAAGAGACGATGGTGACTGACGTGGCGAACGACAGACTGTAGCTTGTGAGGAGCAAGTGAGTAGCTTCATAGATTGGGTGACAGCGATTTGCTTGAGCAGCGGGAGAGAGGAAGAAGAAAACGTGGAAAAGAACCCTAATCCCAGTTCAATCCATCGTTCAAAATTAAAAATCAAACCCTTCCTGCAGAGGGAAACGATAAGGTGAGTTGAGGTGAAGTCTCTTGAACCTAAAAATTTCTCCTGAATGGTGAGGGATGTAAATCCCTAACCTCTCCACCGAAGTGGACACACACAACACATGGAGATTCCAGTAAGATGGGGAATTTTAATAAGATTGTCCTTGGTTGCACGTTTTAGAATCAGTTCATTGTCTCTCTTCACTAGAATAAAGCAGAAAATGAAAGCAAGTAAAGCAGAAGAAATAGCAATGGTCTATGAATAGAAAAAAAGCGCACCCTTTCCTCTGTTTCTGTTTCTGTTTCTGTTTCAGAGTCCGTTCTTTCAATTTCAATGTCTGTTTCTGTTTCTGTTTCAGAGTCCGTTCTTTCAATTTCAATCTCGGAGGCTTGTCTTGTTCCATTCATAATGTTCTCTCTGTAAGACTCCCCAACAATTATTTCTATGCTGCACTCCTTTGGTATTTTTGAGCGTGATGAATCAAATGTCCTCTTCATTGATCTGCACTCATAAATTTTCAACTTATGCAAAAACTCCAATTTGTAAATGCCCTCAACAACCTGCAAGTTCTCGCACCATTCAATATGTAACTGCTTCAAGTTCTTCACTTTTGACAGACCGCCTATCCTTTTTAATGAAATGCACCGACTAACAGAAAATTCTTCCAAAGAATCCAACTTAGAAACAAACTGAATATCCCTCACCTCTGAACACTTCAACAGGTGGAATTCTCGGAGCATCTTTAGGGAGCTTGGGTTGAGGAACACTCCTCTCCAACCATAAGTCAACTCGGGAGATCCTAGCTCATTGCGCCCTGGCTTCTTTGACAGACAAACCAACCCCTCGGAAGATTTGCAGTCCTCAATACGTGGCCTCTTCATTGATTTAAAGTCACCGACAGTTTGATCTTCAAATTGCTCGTAGCAATCATCCCCCTTGGCTTCTTTCCGTTTTATCAAAATTGATGGAATGGCTAATGTCTTGAAATCATTCCGTCTGCCAGTCAGTTGTTCTAAAGAGTTTGATGGAAGTTGGTCAAAAGTTTGCAAGTCTAGTCCATATAGAGTTAGTTCCTTCAGCATAGAAAGGGAACTCAACTCACTAGCTGGTGCGCAGCCATTTAAAAAGCAAAGGTGCAGCTTGCTTAGTTTGGATAACCTCCCAATCCACTGCAAATCGCAAGTTTGAATTACATATGATGTGCGTGTGGCTTCAGTCTCATCAGATAGCAGCAATTCAACTAAATTAGTAAGGTATGAGAGGTTAGGGACATTAAAAAGGGAAGCAGATCTAAGCCGGAGAGCAGTCAAACTTGTGGGGAGCATTGACAACTCTCGTATTCCATGACAATGATCCATGTCCAGTCTTTGGAGGTGAAGAAACTTGCTCATTGTAATGGGCATTTCTGCAATTGGTGTGAATGATACATCTAAAGATGATAGCCTTGGTAGTGTCCCGACGGAATCTGGCAATCTTGTAATTCTTGTACATGACACATCCAACTTTGTTAACGACACTAACTGCGAAATTGAGTCGGGTAGTTCAGTCAAGTTAAGACAATTCATAATAGAGAGGTGCCGCAGGTTTCGTAGCTCCCCAATTTGTTCAGGCAAATTTCTAAGAGCCGGACATGACTCAACACTCAAATCAATCAGCTGCCACAAGTTCCCAACAGAGCAGTCAATTTCCATCAAAGATCGACATCCAGAAATAGTCAACTTCTCTAAAACTGAGTCTCTGGGAAAGGTTGGGGTCCTAGGTATTGACTGATTATACTTAAGAGTGAAAATCTTCAATTTCCTTGCCCCCTAAAAAAGCCAATGAAACATCAGGACAGACAAGAAATAAATATGTATTTAGGCGACCATTTTGGATAACATCTCATATGATTCTCTCACTAAATTTGAAAATTAGATTATAAATCCATCAGAAAGGGAAACTGGCATACCTTGATTAGGCTGTCGAGTGCATCTATTGTGAAATCAAGCCAATAAAGGTTCGCCACAACCACTTTATGTAGATGCAATAAACCGGTTGCTTCAGGCCATTGCCAAGGAGGGTAATGCAAATTGATCCATTTCAACTCAGAAAGACAGCCCATTAATTCGCCTTGGCAGATTACATCATCTAGCCAAAGAAGCCGCATATGTGGGAACAGTTTGATTTGCTCCGAAGTGACAGTCCTAGAAACCCTTGATGGCAAACGGAGTGCTTGAACGCTTCCCTTGATGTGTCAATGACATTGAGGAGAAGAAGTAGAAATTTGTCAATATCCCACAATTTCATTTCGTAGAAAAAAGAAAAAATGAAGTAGAAGTAGCTCCCAAATAAAAAACGTGAATCCTTAATTAAGAAGAGGGTAAGCAATTTTCTGTTCAAGCCATAGTTTACCTCTGTTGATAGTAATTCGTCAATGATGTCATCTTTATCCCACAATCTGGTACGCTCTACTTTTGCAATCGCACTTCCAAGATCTCTAAACTGATCGTGCATCTGAAATCTATCATCATCTAAAACCTTTATCATGCACCTCTTAATAAGGATTGTGATGGCATGCTCTGGGTAAAACTCACAATCTTCTTTCCACACGTACATTGGATTAGTCTTATTCTCACCAATGAAAAGGTATGCAATATCAAGAAATATCTGTTTTTCACCCGGATTTAAGGCATCATAGCTAATCCTTAGCTTACCCCAGACATCCTCACGAGGTGTTTTGCTTAGCTTCACTAGTGTCTCTTTCCATATTGGTTCCTCTTTAGAATAAAAAAGCATTGAACCTATTGCTTCAAGAGCTAAAGGTAGTCTATCTGTTGTAGAGACCATGCTTTTTGAAAAAGTGTAGTAATCAGCTGGAGGAAAGCTGTCATTGAAGGCATGCCTACAAAAAAGTTTAAGTGTGTCTTTGTTGCTTAATCCCACCATTTCATAATCCTCGAATTTATATTTAAATCCCCTAATTTTTAGAATGGCCTGATCCCTAGTAGTAACAAGTATTCTAGTACTAGGATACAAAGATTTCTCTCCAATTAGATTTTGGATTTGGCTGGCCTTATCAACATCATCCAATACAATCAGTGTCTTCTTGTTGCAAATTGTTTCTTCAATCTTCTTGATCCCACATTCAATGTTAGTAATGTCAGGAGCCACTCTAGAATAAGAGATATCAGACAATAATTTCTTTTGCAGCTCAAATAACCCCTTGGTTTTTTTTGTTTCCCTCACGTCGTCAAGAAAGCCGTAGCTTCTCCCAAAGCGAGGACTTAGTTGGTTGAAGATAATCTTGGCGAGTGTTGATTTACCAATGCCACCCATCCCATAGATTCCAATGAGCCGTACACCACTAGAATCAATGTCTAATAAATTATTTATGGCTATTATTTGGTCCTCCATTCTAACTAACTCTTTGGTTACTTGTCTTTCTCTTGTCTCGAGCCTGAATACAACCTCGTGAACAACTGCCTGGATAAGTTTTGCATGGCTGCCATAAAGTTGAACTGTTTCAATTGAGAAAGATGACAAATTTGCACATTGACCATCCATCTACTAAGCAACTATGTGGGAATGTGATCATGTTTAGGACATATCAAAATTCAACATTACCCCCAAAGCTTTGGGAAGATGATGAATTACAAACTTGAACATCCATTACAAGTTTAAGGAATAGTGGAAGTGAAATGTTTGATCTTTATATGAAGTAGAAGAATCACAATTTCTAGGATAGACAAGATAGAAGAATCAAAACATAAACATCCGATAAATTACTATAATAGAAGATTTACTTATTTCTTTTGACATGGAAAATAACTTTGCAGAGGCAACAAATCCTTAATCAAGTTCTCTAGCACACACAACAGGAGTCTTAATACATACATGGATCAAATTAATATAAAAAAGATGAAGCAAAGCTGACTTTTTAATACAATGAAAAATAGATGAAAAACAAAATTATAATAACCCTTATTAGGTCTCCTGATTTTAAAAAAATAAAAGAAGAATTCAAAACTTTCTATTGAAATTTAGGTAATTAGAGTTGGAATATAATTAACGAATTTTTATAATAATTATGGCCTGATTGTACAAAATAATTTTCAGAATCTTGGTTAGATTGTTACCTTAGATATTTCTCTAGCTCCCATCCCTGGATGCCATTGACTTCCTTGAGAGCTCCCCGCCATGTCTTTATATCGTCGGAGCTGAACTTCTTCTCCTCACCCTCCATCTTTTGCTCCAAATTCAATATGGTCTCATTGTACAACTTGGTTTTTAGCTTCACATCATCAGGTTTCACGTCATAGAAGATGGGCAACATGACCTTCTTCTCATCTTCTCTAGATTTACAGGTATTCTCCACCATCCTTGCAAGCTCGCGGAGGCACCAGTGACTTGAAGCGTAGGTTTTGGAGAAGATGGGTATATAGAGCTTGGAATTATCAATTGCTCGCTCAAGATTGCCACTAATTCTTTCACCTAGTTGAAGCTCTTCATCATCGATGAAAACACAAATCCCGGCATCTACCAAGGCTTGGTGGAGGATATCGGTGAATCCATGACGTGTATCAGGTCCTCTATAACTCAAGAAGACCTGGTACTCACCTCCCAAGGTATTGATGGTGCTCATTCCTATCTCTGAGTTCGCCATAGGAGTTCTTCACACTTAGCAATGTCAGCCCTCTTTCCTCTCTAATAGACACCGTTAAAATACTTCTTCTAGGCGAATCCGCACGAAGCCAGGCGGTCCTCGAATGTGAAAAGCCTTTATTACATTCAGAAAATGAAAAGCTTTCTCTACCAGATCATCCTCCATCCGAAATTTACCAAAATAAAATAAAATCTGTGCGTTACATTAGAAAAGGACAAAAGGATGCGTATTATGAGAACGTTTGTATTGCGTAGCTCACGAAATTTAATTGAAAGTTAAACGTCTGCAGGCAACTTCGGTGCAGCTTCCAATTTTTAGTCAATAAAGTTGGTGCGTTGGCAGACAATTATTGAGGTGTACCTTTTAATATGCCAAATTTCCTTCGAGTTTCCTTTTCATGCTTTTCACTACGCGCTTTTGACCTTTCGAATTAAAAAATATTTCATTCTCAAACATTTAAATCATTTGTGATTATTATATAGCTATATCCATAAGTGGACATATTTAAAATCCCAATCCAATATCGTAAAATCACAATTCATTTATATAAAATAAGAAAATATTCCTAAAGTATTAAAGCGGGTTTTGCTGCATTTAATTTTTTGGATAATTAGAAAAATTTACTCCATACTACAGAGATTAGATTTGCTGCATTCTCTATAACAAATGGTCCACATAAGCACTACCTGAGCATATATGAAATTATTTGATTTAATCTCTTTGCTTTAAAGGCTAAGCTTTAATTACAATTAATTACCTCTAACAACTTAAATATTCTCATAAAATGTGTCTTTCTATTAAAAGAAAATGACTGCAAATCTTTTACAAAACGTTGTTTCTTATTAACAGCTATTAGAATGCGTGAGCATGGTGTAGTTGGTGCAGTTTGCCCGTCAAATCAAACTAAACTAATGATAGGATATGTTTCGCGTTTGGATGATCCATGTGAATTATGAGCACTCAACCACCATTCAAGAGTGGCGAGAGGAAATGCAATGATAGGCTATCAATGGCATGATGCCACTCTATCATGATGGTCTTGACCATAAGAGGAGACTTTGCTCAGATGAAGAAAGAGAAAATAAGATTAATGATGGCCATTCCCGACATGGGCCAAAGGGGAAAAGGACGAGGAAAGTCCCAAGGACCGTGTCTTTTCATGTTCGTCACTCATTATTTCCTTTCTTGTTCTTTAATTGCTCTTTAATTACACCACACGAGCCGCCCACCTGTCCAAGGATATTCCGTTAATGGGATGTTTAGTACTATATTTTTTATTTTAATGCATTAATTTCCGCACACCCTAGCTTTCTAATTTTCCTGTATGTATTTATCTTCTCCAGGAGGAAAAAATACCCTCTAAGTTTTTTTTTTTTTTTTTGATGACCCAGGAAACCTCGCACCCCGTCGACAGCTAGGGGAGTAAACCCTAGGGGTCGCACGTGCTAGCCACCACACACATGCAACCAGGTAAGTCACCCTATGACGAAGCTGTGATTCGAACTCTCGACTTTTTGCAAGAGGAAGAGAGCGCGAACCAGCAACGCCACCCAGGTGGGTGGTCTCTAAGTTTCTTTATATTAGAGAGATGCTAAGGTCTTCACAAGACATTTGATAAAGCAATTTTAGGTCATACGTAGGACTATAAGAGGAAGAGATCTTAATGTCAAAGAAAGCTCTGAAGGCTGTAAAAAGCATTTTGAAAAGCATGCTGAGAGTTCTTACGTTGAAACCAATTAAATCTTTATTAAGATTATTTTGAAAAGAATTATTAGAATTATATATTGTGTAAATTATTAAGTGTAATTAGAAATTGTGACACAAGAGTATTTGAGTGATTTGAGTGATTTGAATATAGCTGTAATTTTTATTATATCGTTTAATTCATAATGCAATATTGTCATGCGCTCCCTCCTGTTCACATGACTAAACAATGTAAATTTAATGCCCAATTCATTTCATTATACTATGCATTTTATTTGATAGTTTTTCTTTTCTTTTCTTTTTCGCCAAGGAATATAAAAGATATTAAATATGACCAGCATGAGGCATTCATGAATAAGTGCAGAAAAATGTATCTTTTATTTTCTTAAGATATCAATGGATATTTACATGCTTAAACTCATAATTGATGATAAAATTTGTTCCATCACCTGCTCAACATTAACTCCCATCATAAAGGTGAAATTCAATTTCTTCTGTGATCCCTCTGACAATATACAGTGACGTCCTTTATTGCCATTTTTTCCTTCAAATCATGTCAACGGTACGTATCTTCCACTTTCCTTTATTTTTTCGTGATTTTTGTGATCGCATATATTTTATTTATTTAGTTTTAAACACAACATATTAAGAAAACCGTGAATTTGCATCTACAATCTTGACATTTCAAATTAGTCAAGTTTCGTACAATTTGACATAGAGTTTCAAGACATTTAGTGATACATTTTTTTTATTGGCATGATTTAACATAAATCATTTTCATATTTCATCTCTTAATAAAATTTTCATGAGAAATTGAAAATCATATGAATATTAGAACAAATTTCATGAAAGGCTCCATTGTAGTATTCAAACCTAACCATAATTTTAATTGCAAAGTGATGAGAACAATGGAACCTATGAATAAATAAGATTCTATTGAAAAATGAATCTTAATAATTCATTAGGTGGGATGGCAGAATGAATCGGGACCAATTCATTTATTCCAAGAATTCATGAGCTAACTCTGCAACTGAAATAGATATTGAAAGAGTAAACATTTGCCCATGAAGGTTTTTATTCTTTTACATTACTCAATCTTGTTCAATCCAACATGATAACATGATCAAAGGTAAAACAAAATAAAGATTCGTTATAAAAAAATCACATTATTTCATTATCTAGAAATAATAGAAGTAATGAAGATTAGATACAGCCCAGCGGCAATAATTTATCTTTGGCATGTTTTATTTATATATACTTTCCTTGGCCTTATTCGATGCCTTGATTTGTTGACTAAATTGGTGGGGTGTACGAGGTCTTCGAAAGGATGATTTGTTGACATTCTTTTCCTATCTCATTTACAACGCTAGTGTCCAAATCATTCGTCTCAATTAACACCGGCTTTTATACATGAACCGCTCCATCTATGTGCATTGAGTTAGCTCCATCACAAGATGGCTAGTGAGATACTCCAGGGTAATGAAAAGAAATTACCATGATCAAATATGAACAAAATGTTGTTTGCAAAATAGCATTCAAAATACATAACACATTCATGAGGATGTTCATCACCATGATATAATTGAATTTCATAACCATGGTCATCTTCAATACACTACGTTACACAAATTATGGAAATGCTATGAGGATGTTCATCCTATGCTTTCAAGCCATTACCTCAAACGATTCGAATGCATAAAAATGTTAATGCTTACTTTTTAGTAATATTGAAATAATAGTTAGTGGAAGAAACGACTAACCTCTTCAATGCACAACAAACAAATTACCTCAAAACATATGTTGAATCACTAGTGAACGATGAATGATATGACTTCACATTGGTTCGAATACAATCATGAAGATGGTATTCTCTTGTCATAACGTTAATATTGATATTCTTCTCAAAGTAGATAATGGAACTCTATGTGTGTTTTCTTTGATAGAGAGAGGGAGGGAACGTTCATTTTTTCAAAACATTATGTTTTTCTATCAATTGTATTAGTTGCAATTATTTTCAGAAGTTATCTTTTATTCTTCTCTCGAAAGAGAGTTTATACTCTTTCAAAGGGTACCTCTCTAAAACACACCCCATCATGGATGATAAGTGTAACATCTTGAAAATCGACCCCATTTTGGAATTTTATAAAATGGTAATGTTGGTCAAATGCCTAGTCAGTACAAATATTCCGAACTAATTGTTCGAGAGATAACGGATTATAGAGATGTGCCAATAGGAAACGATACGTGTACAACTTGCAATTTCGAATAGGAACGAACCCTTCGACCATAAGGACTTGGGCGGGAACAATATCTTCTAGTACTAGAATATTAGAAAAATGGAAATAAATCGATTCGGCAAAAGTATGAAGTTGGGTTGCGGGTGATTTCTGCATGATTTCGATACGAACTACGAACAACATTAAATCGAATCCTTTTCATTTTGTATTTGGGATTATCAATTGAGCACTCGGGATCATATGAAAATCAAGGGACATCTCTGACTCAAGAATTAGGGTAAACATGGATCAAAGAATGGTTGACCACGGGTCAAATGTGAGGAAAAGTCCTAAAGGGGTGCCTAGTAGTCCAAATTGTACTATGGTCGCAATCGACTCAATTTAGCCCCGATTTTTAATCAGATTTTGAGAATTGACTTCTTAGTGATGTTAGGACTAAATATTGGACGTCGCCTCATTTATACTCGATTTTTCTGTTGGGCTTTAAAGTGTAGGAAAATGAAAATTTGGACTGGGTTTCGGGCCCGCAAGTGGGCCGGCCCAAGACCGGCTGCCCATTGGGCCTTGCGCCCATCTAGCCTAGCCCAAGAGGGGCCCAAGCTAGCCCATTCTCCATTTTCTCTTCAGCCCATGGGCTTCTCTTCTTGGTCTTTTCTTTTCATGGCCCAAATGGGCTTTGTTTGGTTTTGTTTTGCTTGTTTCTCATTAATTCTTGAAGCAAGTGGACTAGCCACTTGCCTTGGCTTCTTGGACAAGTTTAGAAGCCCTCTCTCTCTCATCCATTTCCTCCATCTCAGTCACCCATCTCAGCTCTCTCTCTCTCTCTCTCTGTCATGCCCCGACTCTCGAGCTCGCGGCAACCCCATTTCACTTGAGATCTAACTATACGATGTCCCAGGTACTGTTGTCGACCAATTCATTTTATCTTGTAATTAAGCACATGCGGAAACAAATAACTCCCAAACCATACAATAGGGATAGCAACAATAGTAGTAGATGAAGACAAACACCATTTTATAAGTTTGAAGGTTAGTTAGCAGACCAACAAATACATACACGCCTTACTATATGTGATAAGCTAAGGCCTACTCAAAAAGGGACCGGCCTAACTAACCTAACACTGTACAAGTGTCTATTCGTTGGCCTCGGAGGGATCACTCTCTTCGATCCTCGGGTACTGCATCATCTAGGGGCTGAAAAGGTTAACCACGACAGGTTGAGATAAACTCAGCAAGTTAAAGTCTTAAGCCCCGGTTAGGAACTTCGCTCACCTCGGGAGTTTAACATACAAGCTAATTCATCAAATCATCCAATACCACCTCAGAGAATAACCACAGAAGACAGTTTAAATAAACAGGTACAATCATAGGCGACCCTACCTGGTTTTGGCACACGCAACCTGCAAAAACTGTCATTTAATTCATCATGACATTGAGAGATATGCGAATAATCAGAGCAATGTACACAGCTTTCTCATATTTCACATCCACACATATGCTCCGATTATTACGACACTCTAGGCCACGGCACAACCTTATGGTTGGTGGTCAAATGGTCATGGACCAGGCATCGTCCTCCCCCATGAGGCACGGCGATGTTACGGGCTTTTCCCTATCGATGGCATTCCCTAATGAGCATGGGCCCAGCCTCAACTACGACTCTGCATCTGAACACTGTCAGGTGACCCAATGGTCACGGCACAACCTCAAAGGATTGGCGGTCATCCGGCTCAACCAGACTATCAACTTTAATCTGACCATGCAGCACATCAGCAAATAGTTCATTCTTGTCTTTGTTTTTGCTTGGTCGTGAATGCAACATTGCTCATGTGCTCATGTTCATGCGACATGCCATTTCAGATAACCCACGTAATATGTCATGCGGTATCACTCGACAATTTCAAAATTCCAAATGCAACCAATCAACAATCACGTACATTCCCTAATTCTCGGGAATAACTCAATAAATCAAACACTTTCATTATTCATGCATATAATTAACAATCGGCACTTCAAGAAAGCATAACCAAGAACATATCAATTTGAAACCAAAATTTGCTTATGTATGAATAGTGCCGTGAACAGTAATCGTGAACATTAATTATGAACAGTAAATTCGTCCAAAATTAAATAAATAAATAAAAATAAATAAACTTAACCATGGTTAATCAATTAACTCAACCCTAGTTAATCTAACCTAACCATGATTAACTTTTAACATTGGTTACTTTTAAAACAAACCATAGTTACTTTAATTAATTAACCTTAGTTACTTTAACACTAACTATGGTCAATTAACTAACCCTAGTCAGCCTTAACTAACCAGCTTAATTAACCAATCAACCTTAATTAAACACAAACGCACAAATACACTAATTAACCCCTAAGCAATATTAACCCCTAAACAAGGATTTGGAAGTTAACTTATTTGGATCGGAAATCTGGTGACATGGCGCGTAGAGGGGGACGAGGACTACGAGGGGTAAGCTTAGGGATGGCAACGAGTGACAAACAGTGGCCAAAATGGGCCAAAATAGCCTGAAATCATTGTTCACGCGGAAGCAGTGCAGCTAGGCGAAAAAGGCTGAAACGGGCGGTTCGGGGCGACCAGGGGTGACCAGGGGTGTGCGGCTGCTTCCTAACTTCCGGGACTACACTTTAGATGGTGGTGGTGGCTCCGGTGACGGCGGCAAGGCCGTTTTCCGGCTGGAAAATAGCAAAGACAGCAAGAAACAGCAAAAATGGAAGAGAAAAGGAAGAGAAAAAGGGAGAGAGAGAGAGGTTGGGCTGGTGCATCAATTTTGGGGAGAAAGGAGGAGAGAGAAGGCTGCTGAAAACTTGAAAGAGAAGCCAAGACAAGTGGGCTTGCCACTTGCTTCAAGAACCAATTAAAAACAAGCAAAAACAATTATAAACTAAGCCCACTTGGGCAAACAGGAAAAGGCCAAAAGAGAGAAGCCCATGGGTTGAGGAGGGAGAGGAGAATGGGCCAGCTTGGGCCCCCTTTGGGTTGGGTTGGATGGGCGTAAGGCCCATTGGGCCGCCAGTCTTGGGCCGGCCTACTCGCGGGCCTGAAACCCGGTCTAATTTTTCTTTTTCCGACACTTCCGCGTCCAACGGAAAATTCCAAAATAAATGAGGTGACGTTCAAATGTTTAGTCTTGACATCACTGAGAAGTCGGTTCCCAAAATCAGATTAAAAGTCGGGGCTGAATTGAGTTGATTGCGACCGTAGTACAATTTGGATTATCGGGCGCCCTTTTAGGACTTTCCTCACGTTTGACCCGTGGTCAATCATTCTTTGATCCACGTTTACGCCAATTCTTGAGTCAAGGATGTCTCTCGATTGTTGTGTGATCCCGAGAGCTCAATTGATAATCTCGAGTACTAGATGAAAATGATTCGGTTTAAAGTCGTTCGTAGTTCGTATCGAACCCGCAGTTCAACTTCGTACTTCTACCGAATTGATTTATTTCCATTTCCTTAATAGTCTAGTACTTAGAGGATATCATTCCCGCCCAGATCCTCATGGTCGAAGGGTTCGTTCCTGATTGAAATTGTGAATCGAATGCGTATCATTTCCTATTGGCGCCTCTCTGTAATCCATTATCCCATGAACACATATTTCAGAATATTTGTACTGACCAGGCCTTAGACTAACATTGCCCTTTTATAAAATTCGAAATCGGGTCGATTTTCAGGATGTTACACTCTCTCTCTCCATTTTCTCTTCCTTTTTTCTGCCCTTGCTGTTCACCGCCGGTTGTTGCCCTTACTGCCATCGCCAAAGCTACTGCCACCATCCAACGTAGAGCCGCCAATGTTCGGAGGCTAGCCGCTCACTGCCGGCCGCCCCTAGTCCCCATTGGCTGTCCGTCCGGCCATCTAACTGCCGCTGCTTTCCTTCCGCCTGAACATCCCTTCCGACCCTATTTTGGTCGGATTCGACTATCGTTCATCGTTTGTCGCCTTCCCCAAGCTAGCCCCGTGTAGCCCTCGCTCTTACGTTCGCGCCGGTGTTGCCGAATTCCTGAACCAAGTGAGTTAATTTCACAATCCTTAGTTAGGGGTTAATCTGCTTAGGTTAGTTTAATTAGCTTAATGCTTGGAATGTGCTTGGTTAATGATGGATTAGTGTTGACTATGGTTAGTATAAAGTAACTATGGTTAATATTAAAGTAACCTTGGTTAGGGATTAAAGTAACTAAGGTTAGTTTAGTTAACCATGGTTGCGTTAATTAACCCTAATTGGGTTAAGTTTAGTAATCATGGTTAATATGAATTATAATTATTTATTTAATTTCTGAATAGTTACTGTTTATGAGTACTGTTCATGAAGCATTGTTCACGAGTTATTGTTCACACGACACTATTCATGTAGAAGTGAATTAGTCTTAATTCGATACGTTCCTGATTGTTAAGGCATGTTGAATTGCCGATTGTCGAATTTTCATGAATGCTTAGACTATTACTATTATATGTGACTACTGAATATTGTTGTATTTCATTACACATGTTAATTGCAATAGCATGTCGCGTGAGAACGAGTTATGTTGCATTCATGAAAGAGCAAAGATAAGAATAAATAGCTTAATGATGTATTGCATAGTCATATTAAAATGAGAGCCTAGTATTGCCGGACGACTGCCAATCCTTTAGGTTGTGTCGTGGCCGTTTGATCGCCTGACAGTGGTTAGATGTAGAGTCGCGGTAGAGGCCGGGCCTATGCTCCTTCGGGAATGCTGTCGGTGGGGGGATAGCCCATGACGTCACCATGCCTCAAGGAGGAGGACAATGCCTAGGTTAGACTAGTTGACCACCAACCATAAGGTTGTGCCATGGCCTAGAGGGTCGTAATAATCGGAGCACGTGTGGACATTGAGCTATGTAAAAGTTATGTGCAATGCTTTGATTATTTGCATGCCTCTTACTATTGTTATGAGGTGATTTACAGTTTTTGTAGGTTGTGTGTGCCAAGGCCAGGTAGGGTTGCCTATGATTGTGTCTGTTTATTAAACTGTCTTCTCTTATCATTTCTCTAAGGTGTGATGTTTGATAGTTTGACGGGTTAGGTTGTATGTTAGACTATCCCAAGGGGAGAGAAGTTCCTAACTGAGCCTTAGGACTTTAACTTGCTGAGTTTATCTCAACCCGTCGTGGTTAACAATTTTCAAGACCCTAGATGACACGGTACCCAGTGCAGTTGGTGTCCCCGTGGAGGTGAACACCACTATTACCATGTAGCCCGCCCTGTAACATCTTGAAAATCGACCCTATTTTGGGATTTTATAAAATGACGATGTTAGTTAAATGCCTGGTCAATACAAATGTTCCAAGCAATTTGTTCTTGGGATAAAGGATTTTAGAGAGGCACCGATAGGAAGTGATACGCATATAACTCGCAATTTCGATCGGGAACGAACCCTTTGACCACGAGGACCTGGGTGGAAACAATATCCTCTAGTATTAGACTATTAGGGAAACAGAAACAAATCAATTTGGCATAAGTATGAAGTCGAATTGCGAGTGATTTCCGCACGACTTCGATATGAACTACGAACAACGCTAAATCGAATCATTTTCATCTGATACTCGGGATTATCAATTGAACCCCCAGGATCACACAACAATCGAGGGACGTCCATGACTTGAGAATTGGCATAAACCAGGATCAAAGAAAGGTTGACCATAGGTCAAATGTGTGGATAAGTCCTAAAGGGGCATCCGATAATCCAAATTATACTACGGTCGCTACCGGCTTAATTTAGCCTCGAATTTAATACGATTTTTGGGAATCAACTTCTCAATGATGTCAGGACTAAACATTTGGATGTCGCCTCATTTATTTTAAGATTTTCTGTTGGACTCAGAAGTGTTGGAAAAAGGAAATTTAGACCGGGTTTCAAGCTCGTGGGTGGGCCAGCCTAAGCCGGTGGCCCAATGGACCATGTGCCCATCCAGCTAAGCCCATGAGGGGCCCAAGCTGGCCCAATTCCTTCCCCCTCCTCAGCCCTTAGGCTTCTCTTATTGGCCCTTTTCTCTTTTGGCACAAGTGAGCTTTGTTTGTGGCTTGTCTTGCTTGTTTTTGATTGGTTCTTGAACAAGTGCGCTAGCCCACTTGTCTTAGCTTCTTGTCCAAGCTCAGCAGCCCTCTCTCTCCTCCTTTCTCCCCAGCGCATTTGCACCATCCCAATCTCTCTCTCTCTCTCTCTCTCTCTCTCTCTTCCTTTTCTCTTCCTTTCTTGCTGTCCTTGTTGTTTTCCCACCAGAATTTGCATTTGCCGCCGCCACCGCCGCCCAACGTGGAGCCATTGGAGTCAGGAAGCTAGTCGCTCACCGCTGGCTGCCTATCTGGCCATTTCCGCCCGGCTACTTTGCTTCCGCGTGAACAGTGTTCCGACATTATTTTGGTTGGTTTCGACCACCAATCGTTGTCTGTTGCCATCCTCGAGCTAACCCCTTGTAGCCCTCATTCTCCCCTTTGCGCCAGTGTCACCAGATTCCCAACCTAAGTGAGTTAATTTCCTAATCGTTATTTAGGGGTAATTTTTGCTTCAGGGTTAATTAGTTAAATTTTTGTGCTTGGTTAATTATGGTTTAGTTTGTTAATTATGGCTGGTTAATTAAGCTAACTAGGGTTAGATTAATTGACCATTATTAGTAATAAAGTAACCTTGGTTAATCAATAAAGTAAATAAGGTTAGTTTTAAAGTAACCAAGGTTAGAAATTTAGTCATGGTTAGGTTAAGTTGACTCTAGTTAGGTTAATTTATTAACCATGGTTAGGTTATTTATTTTTATTAAATTAATTAATTTCGGATGAATTATTGTTCACGAGTTACTGTTCATGCGGCACTATTCACACGCAAGCGAAAAAATTTTACAATTTGATTTTTTCTTGATTGTTATGATTTCTTGAAGTATCGATTGTTAGTTATACCCGCGTATAATGGGGAAATGCGTGATCGAAGACTGATTGGAATTGAAATTGCTTGGTTTATTGAATTTCTCCATGAGTAATTTGATTGCACTGTTGTATGTGATGGTTATTTGTTGCCGCATTTCATTATTTGTGTGCAATTGTAATAGTATGTTGCGTGAGTACAATTTATGTTACATTCACGACCAAACAAAAACAAATACTAAAATGAATTGCTTAATGATGTGTTGTATGGTCAAATTAAAGCTGATAGCCCGGTTTAGCCGGATGACCGCCAATCTCCATTGGGGTTGTGCCATGACCATTGGGTCACTTGACAATGGTCAGTTGCGGGGTTGCGGTAGTGGGCAGGCCCTATGCTCCTTCGGGAATGCCATCGATGGGAGATAGCCCATGATGTCACCGTGCCTTAGGGAAGAAGACGATGCTTGGTCTACGACCAGTTGACTGCCAACTATAAGGTTATGCCGTGGCCTTGAGGCTCATAATAATTGGAGTACGTGTGGACATTGAGATACGTGAATGTTGTGCAGTGCTCTGATTATTTGCATGCCTTCCAATATTATTATGAAATGATTGACAATTTCTATAGGTCATGTGTGCCAAGGCTAGGTAGGATTGCCTGTGGATGTTTGTATATCGAATTGTCCTCTATTTTTGGTTTCTCTCTATATTATGACTAATGGATTATGTTGTATGTTAGACTCTCGAGGCGAGCGAAGTTCCTAACCGGGGCTTAGGTCTTTAACTTGCTGAGTGTATCTCAACCCGTCGTGGTTAACTTTTCAGGCCTTAGATGACGTAGTACTCGGTACGCTTCAGTGTCCCGGTGGACATGAGTACCATCGTCACCACACGGCTAGCCCCAGGCCGCAATTTTGTTTACTAGCACCATGTCACCACGGTCTAGGTGGACGAGGGGTTGAGAGACTACTATGCGCCCCACGTCTTTAAGGCGTGGTTTATTAAGATGGGAGAGATCCTATATGGTCCTCTCCATGGCTTCGACAGACCGATCCTTCCTATGGGGCCGACATATGAGGTTTGGGATCTTATGGATATGGATCCCCCTGATGGCGAGCTTTTAGATTCAACGATTGGAGAGACCAACCCTTCGGAGGACAACAAGTAGGCAGCTGTGGCTTGCCTCCCTTTTTGGTGAACCCCTCCCCCACTTGTGCAGTAATAAGTTAGCTAGGCCGGTCTTCTATTGAGTAGGCTTTAGTGTATCGCCTATAGTGAAGCGTGTATGTATTTGCTGGTGTACATACTAACTTTTAGATATATCTAATATGATGTTGTCTTTCCTCTACTATTGTTGTTGTTATCCCTATTGTTTTTGTTTTGGAAGTTATTCGTTTTCGCATGTGCTTAACTATCAGATAAAATGAATTAATCAACGTCAGTACTTGGAATGTTGTAAGTTAGACCTCAAGTAAAATGGGGTTGCCGCAAGCTCGAGAGTCGGGGCATGACATGCCTTGGGCCACAATTTTGTGTATGAGCACTATGTTACAATGGTATTGGTGGACGAGGGGTCGAGAGACCATTATGCGCCTCACGTCTTTAAGGCGTGGTTCATCTGGATGGGAGGCATTCTGTACAGTCCCCTCCAAGGTTTTGATGGACCGGTCCCTCCTATAGGGCTGATCGAGGAGGTCTGGGATCCCATGGACTTAGATCCCCCTAATGGCAAGATCTCTGACCTGGCGATTGGAGAAACTGATCCTTTTGACAACAGCAAGTAGGCAGCTATGGTCTATTCCCTTTTTGACGAGGCCCTCCCCCACTTGTGTAGAGATAGGTTAGCCAGGCTGGTCCATTTTTTAGTAGGTCTTAGCATATTGCCTATAGTAAGGCATGTATATATATGCCGTTGTTCAGGCTAACCTTGCAAATAAATAAAATAGTGTTTTGTCTTTCCTCTGCTGTTATTTCTACTATCCCAATTGTTTATGATTGGGGAGTTTTGTTCTCTTCCGCATGTACTTAATTATAAGATAAAAAGAATTGGTCAACGATAGTACCTGGGATGTCGTGCAGTTAAACCTTAAGTGAATTGGGGTTGTCGTGAACTCGAGGGTCAATGCATGACAAGAAGTGCCTCTTGGACACACTCTATCATGGATGTACCAATAAAATATAACATCTCCCACTCGGACATGATGGGCTTGATAATTCTCCATCAATGAAATAAGACATTTAATATTCATCTACTTTGGAAACAATTCATACTGGTAAGAAAGCCATGTGATCAGTGAGTACACCTACACTTGGGAGTTCAAATTATGCACCTATTAGGGATAACATAATGGTCACAACCCTAAAACAAAAAAAAAAGGATTGATGTTTCACAGTGCCCCAAACCTATTTTGTTGCATCAATCGAAGTATACTTATCATTTAAAGGCTATACTTGACTATTCTCAAAACACCGTGTATTTACAATTATATCTAAAACCATTGAAGGCAATATAATTGGTTGACCAATAAATACATGTGATAGATGTAAAATAACAATAGTCTTCCTTCTCATTCATGTTCCTCTCCATTTTAGAACAATTGCTTTTCTAGACATGTCCCATAAAGCCATATATATTCGTAACCACCGATGACATACTAAAATAGAAACATTGATCTTTTACTTTGAGAACATAGTCAGAAGTAACATATGGCACAAAATAAGGTAAATTATAAATTACCCCAAGGACTCACGATGAGTAAATATGGATAAATTTTACCCATATTCCTTAATGGTCATACAATGCACATGTAGTTTGAATTACATGTTATAGTGGATTTCTTTTTCTATGAGAATGCATATCATTTATTAAACATATCCACTATACGGATCTTAGCCTAAACGCAGTCAAGTACTTCTCACGTACTCATATTTAGCCCGAGTGCTATATCAGGTTGCTTTCTATAGCGTTCAATTAAGTATTCGCATGTGGCTTTCTTAAGGCATACATGATTGTAGGACTATCATGTTTGGTCTTATCATATATAAATCACATACCTCATCTTGATCCAATCAAGGTCACGTAAAATTATTTTATATACTAAATTTGCTCTTCCAACATTTATAATACATAACGTCTCATCTTAATACTATTTGTAGCACTTGAACCGATTGCTCATGTAAGTGAGCCAATCATTGCCTATTGACATACTTTTCAACAATATATGTGTGTTTATGATAATAGAGTCGTACTTACCAATGAAACATCAATTCATTAAAAAATAAACAAGCATATATATATGTTCACATATACATAAACCAATGATCCTCAATAATTTTAGATATCACATTCTACGTAATCCTAGAGACATCCTAAGGATCAAAAACATGTCTTTAGGAATAGCCTTTGTAAATTGATCAACAACCATCTTGTTGGTTGAAACATATTGTAGGACCACTTCCTTTTACGCTATTATATCTTTGATGAAGTTATTCTTTATGTCAATGTGCTTGTCCTACCATGATACTTAGATTTTTCACATAGGCAATGGTTGCTCGACTATCACTAGTCTTGTAACCTTGGTAAAGATGGATAAATTTTCCAATAAATGTTTTAGCCATATAGCTTCTTGCATTGCTGCAGAATATGCAATAAATTTTGCCTCCATCGTAGATAGGGCAGTGTTTGTCTATTTCCTACTATTCCAAGAAATTGCACATTCATTAAGCAAGAACACATAGCCAGACATAGATTTATGCTCATTTAGGGCTCATTCCCGATCAACATCGGAGTAGCCTAATCAGCGTAAATCATTCCCTTAATAATAAAGTTGATAGTTCATAATGACTTTCAAGTATCTCAAGATCCTCTTAATTGTTTTCCAATGTGCTTGACCAAGATTTGATTGGTATTGGCTTACTAACCCCATAGCATGACATATGTCAAATTGAGTACACATCATAGCATATATCAAACTTCCAACTACACTAGCATAAGGAATAGTTTCCATTTCTTTACTTTCCTCTAAAGTCTTAGGACACATCTTAATACTTAGGCCTTCGCCTTATATAACAGGGGTATTAGTGGAATTACATTGCTGCATATTGAAGCGTTCAAAAATCTTTATTATATAAGACTCTCGTGAGATAGTAAGGAGTTTCTTTGATCGATCTCTTTTAATCTTAACTCCCAATATATAAGTAGCTTCTCCCATGTCCATCATTTCAAAATTGGAGGACAACCATTCTTTTATGGTTATAACAAAACTCTTGTCATTCATAGGCAATAGAATATCATCCACATAAAGTGATAAAATCACAAATTTATCCTCGGACTATTTGATATACACACAATGATCTTTTTTGATCATCGTGAACCCAAAATAATTTATGGCTTGACGAAAATGAAATTACCACTATTTAGATTATTGCTTAAGGCCATCTATTAAGCGATTAAGCGTGCAAACTTTTTGTTCCTGACCTTCAACTGTGAAACCTATTGGTTGCTTCATATAAATTTCTTTATCTAGCTCTACATTGAGAAATGTTGTTTTTACATCCATTTGATGTAATTCTAAGTCCAAATGTGCGACAATGGCTAGGATAAGGCGTATAGAGGCAAACCTCACAATAAGTAAAAAGGTTTCCTCATAGTCTATACCCTACTGTTGGGTATAACCTTTCGCCATAAGGTGAGCCTTATATTTTTCAATGGATATATCAGCCCTTCATTTGATTTTGAAAATCTATTTATTTGCAATAGCCTTGCGATTGGGTGGTAGATCGACCAAGTCCAAAACGTGGTTTGCCCTCATTGACTCCATTTCGTCTTCCAAAGCTTTTCTCTATTCTTTCTTGTCAGGAGATGAAAGAGCCTCTTGAATTGTCTTAGGCTCTGCATCGTCTTATGGAGCAATTATAAATGCTTCCCTTTCAATCTCAAAATGATGATGAGGAATACTTTTACGATTACTTTTACACAACTAAACTTCTTATAAATTCAATTCACTATGCGATGTAGCACTCCCACTAAATTTTGTTTGTAGAGGTAAATCTTCATTTCCCTCGACAACATAGTGGGTGTGTTATCAGGATCTTCCATTTCTTATAATTGGAAGTCCTTATTGATCTCACCTCTACTAGGAAAAGTTTTCTCCAAGAACATGACATTTCGTAACTCCATTTAATAACACTTCCACCAGCTTGTTTACCTATGAGCATGTAACCTTTGGAGTGTTCAGAGTATCTTATAAAGATACATTTCTTCCCTCTAAGGCCTAATTTGCCATATTTATGGGAAGAATCATGAACATGTGCTGCACACCCCCAAGATCATAGATTACTCAAGTCTGATTTTCTACTAGTCCATAATTCATAAGAGGTGAAAGTGACTAACTTAGAGGGTACGCAATTAAGTACATAGGCAACAGGTAATAATATATGAGACAAGTAGATTTGTTTGTGCCATCATAGACCTAACCATTTCCAATAGAGTTCTATTCCTTCTCTTAGCAACCTTATTTTTTCGCGGAGTACCAAGAATAGTCAATTATCTTACAATTCCCTTTTCATCACAAAGAGTCTTGAATTGCTCAGAAAGATACTGACACTCACGATCAGTTCTCAATACCTTTATTGTTTTGTTCAATTGATTATCTATCAAAGCTATATATCATCTAAAGCAATCAAATACTTTGGACTTATGGGAGATCAGAAAAACATAACCAAAGCACGTGAACTCATCTATAAAAGTGATGAAATATGAGGCTCTATACCTCATCCTCACATTCAATAGACGACAAATATCAGAATGTATGAGTTGCAATGGAAGTTCAGCTCCTATTCCTTTACCGAATGGTTTTCTAGTTACTTTTCCTACTAGACACTATTCACAAATGAGTAGATCAACATTAGCAAGTGACCCTAAAATGCCTTCTTTTGCTAATTGTTTCATTCTTTATAACCCAATGTGACCTAGTCTAGCATGCCAAGTACTTGCATCAATCTTCATATTATTAGAAGATGCAATTAAAGAAAAACAAGCATTAACATTAACATTGTATATATCATAATCAATGCCTAACACCATAAAACCATTCAATACATAACCATAATCGTAATAAACTGTTCTAAACAAAATGTCAACACAATTATCATGGAAATTCAAAACATAACCTAAGCTTAGAAGAACAACTTTAGAGATCAAGTTCTGCCGAATATCTAAAGCATAGAGGACATCATGTAGGAATAGGTTTCAACCACTATGTAAGGTTAATTTACATGTGCCAATACCCTTCACTTCAATTATTGAGTTGTTTCCAACATATTTCCATCTTTTTTTTTAGGTTGTATCCAACAATACTCCACAAATGCTCATTGGTCTCTAGTTATGTGGTCTATTGCTCCCGAGTCTATAGTCCACATAGGATAAGATTTAGCAATCATTACAGTGCTAGAAACAAAAATATTACTTAAAGTAATGGAGTAATGTAGTACCTCTTTTGGCTTAGTGCATTCATGAGCAAAGTAACCGAGTTTACCACAATTGTAGCATTTCATTTTGGCTTTGTCCTATTTCCCACCTCGCTACTTGCATTGGAGGGTCTTAGTTCTCTTCGGTGCCTAATTAGTCTCCTTCCCTTTGTTGTTGAATGTATGGCTCCTCTTGCACTTGAAGTTGAAACTTTACCCAAACTTGATTCAGCAACATGTATTAAACCTTTCGATGCCAAATATAATAATTGTCATCGTTCAACTTCTCACCCTTATTGAGGTTAGCCACAATGGTCATGGATGCTGAAGCCATAATAAATTACTACTACACATTGACATAACAAACATGGAATTAATATTAGCACAATTTTCCACATAAACACACATATTGAATTTGCAGCAAAGATAAACAAATTATTGATAATTAACAAAGACAACGAAATGAAAGTTCACTATGTTTGCAATCAGCTTCAGCACACAATTGTTCTACTATCATTAACTTATTTAATTTGAGTAAATTTTTTAAGTTCAAGATGAGAACTTTTTTGAATTCTACGAACCTACAAACTCCCACTAAAAAAATATTTACATGACCTCATGTAATTATCACATTTTTCTCTTAAATATCAAAAGGCATAGCAAGATGTGAACCAACATACAAAACAATCATGCAACAACTATTATCAAAAGTAGAATTAAAGACGTGTTGAAAAAATCTGGGATCTTTAGCCATTGTTCGAAATTACTCATAACCTAAAAATTGCTAGCATGTTAAATCATGAACATGCTATCATTGAACCAAGCTCTACACAACTCATATGTGGTAATTTTCATGTTGGTTAACTTCTGTATTTCCAAAACCATAAGAAAATACAAGTTAAAGGAATAAACAATGCACCTATACCCCCAAAAATACGTGTTTTTAGGGTTCTGTACACATTTTTATACCTTTAAAGTGTTTTTAGGGTTCTGTACACATTTTTATACCTTTAAAAATCTCAAACATATAAAATAACAATACTACAATGTAAAGCACTTTAATACGAATGCATTGACACCAAGCACGCTCCAAATGGAGCACGGATGCACCTAGGCCAGTCCAGGCAACTGGACTAGTTTGATTGGCTCGACCAGTCAACTAGATCGGGTCATGGGTCGGGCCACCAGGTCAGGTCGTCGGTTGGGTCAATAGGTTGGGCCATTGGTCAAGTCGGGTAGATGACGTCGTTACCGACAGTTCGCTAATGTCATCAATGATGTCATCCGCAGTGCTAGCTGAACCCACGCGTGGCATTTATGCACTAGGCAATCTTGTGCGCGGGGCGTGTCGTTGATGACGCCGCGACTTCTGGGCATGTGTGGTAGCGCATCCGACGTTGGATGGCGGCATTCAACCCATCATTTGACTCCACTTGATGAGATCTTTGACATCGTATATACAAAAATTTATTTTCACTGAGAACTTTTTTGGAATTCGGTTAGATAGAACGATTGCCCACAACCGTTAAATCCGTTCTTTGTTTTGATTTGTATTTGATGATTCACGTTGCAATTTCCGAGCAATGAACATCCAGATGATATGAAGTTCTTCCTCTTGATCCTTATATAAAATAGCAAGTGATAAAACTCGACGAAAAACAAGGTAGAGATCATAACATAGGCTTCAATACCAATGTTAGAATAATAGTCGACGGAAGAAACAACTAACCTCTTTGATGTGCAACCAACAACTTACCCCAGAACGTACGTTGAATCACTAGCGAACAATGGACGTTACGACTTCACGTTGGTCGGAATACAATCACGAGAAAGCTATTATCTTTCCACAACGTTAATGCCGATTGTCTTCTTAAAGTAGATAATGGAACACTATGTGCATTTTCTTTGATGGAGAGAGAGAGGAAATGTTCATTTCTTCATAAAGTTATGTTTTTATATAAATTGCGTTAGTGGTAGTTATTTTCAGAAGTTATCTTTTATTCTTCTCTCGAAAGATAACTGCTTATACCCTTTCAAAGGGTACCTCTCTAAAACACACCCAATCATAGACAATAAGTGTTTCTTGGACACACCTCATCATGGACGTACCAACAAAATATAACAAGTAAATTAGAAGATCATGTGATACCATATTACAAGATCCCAAAAGATGTTAAAATGCCATTCATCAAAATCATGTTTTTACCTTTTAATTGATCATGAGTGCTGCTTTCAACTTTAATAAATCGAAACGTTTTAGGCATGTGGAAATCAATGTTTTCCGACAATTAGTTTTTTCCTATTGCTTCAAGAGCTAAAAGTTGTCCATCTGTGGGAGAGACAATGCCTTTTGAAAGAGTGGAGTAATTGGCCAGAGGAAAGTTGTGATCAAAGGCATGCCTACCAAAAAGTTTAAGTGTGTTGATTTTGAGTGCTTGGCTCCTTGTTTGTCAAATTTCAGCCGTTGTTTTGGATTGGATATTTTAGCAACAATAATATTACATTCATTAATGGAAAGACTCTATGTTACATTATTAACGTGAAAAGCTTCTCCACCAGATTATCCTATTTCAAAAATTGACAAAAAAGAAGCGCGTCACATTAGAAAAGGAGAAAAGGTTGTTAATCATAATATATAACGACAAAATTCTTGATTTGAATGTCCAAAGTCTAAAACCACTTCAATTAGTGAGAGACATCAATTTGGACAGTTGTATTGCATGACTCATGGTATTTCATTGAAAGTTTGGACAAACGACTTGACAAAAGTTGCATCTTTCAATTTATAGTGAATAAAGTTGATGGCTTTAAAAAAAAAAAATTAGATGGAGGGCAATTATGGAGGTGTACCTTTTCACATGTCCAATTTCTTTGGAGTTTCTTCTTGATGCCATTTGAACTTTCAAAATATAAAAAAATCTGATTTTCAAGTGTTTAAATCATTTATTATTATTCTCTAGCTATATTTGTGGCTAAACATAGTTATATAGATATAATCACAATTTATCTATATAAATGCATAATAATAATATATTCCTAAAGAATCCCTCTCATTATGACCTATGGGACTATGGATAATTAGAAGATTTTCCTTCATAAGATTGAATTTGTTGCATTATGAGGTGAGATCCCGAGGAAGTTGTTGAATTACCAAGCAAGTGCAAATGGTCCCTATTGCAAGGTGGTGCTTGCTCTTGGCACAATATCTCAACTTGGTTTCTATTAATTATGTCATTTAATTAAGAGTTACCACTATTTTTTTATGAACCAACTAGGAGTCAAGTATAACGCTGGATCCCATCTTACTTCAGTAAAGTAGAGATTTGTGGGTTTGGGTACTTGATTAGGTAGGATATATCTAACACTGAATTTGGTATATTTTCTCTTTTTGTGAAAATATTTATTCATGCAGTCTTCCCAATCTTAGTTACCCATTTTATTCTTAATGTTGAGCAAGGTTGGTGATCATGCATAAATTCACTCAAGCAAACACACATAAAATCCAATAATACCAAAACAAATAGAGCAAATAAAAGGTAGGAAAATAAATAACTCAAGCCATATCGGGGAAAAAAGTCAATACAAAGCCTTGTTATTAAGTTCCTGGATAGGACCCCTTGAGCAATAAATAGAGACTCAACGTAAAAATTTTAAAACAAACTATGGCTCAAAACCAAAAAGCAAATAAATGGTAATTCAGGAATATTTAGTATATAAACTACTTTTCGAAAATCAACTATTACATCTACAAGTAAAATCTACTTAATGCAACCTAAAGTGCAACGCAATGTTAAGAAAACAAAAATATGTTTATAATGTGCATGATTGCTAAAATATTTTTTTTCCGCATTTCCCCCTGAGATTAAACTAAAAATTAACTAAGTGCTGAAATAATATGAACTAGAATCTATATGCCAAAATAATATGTAATATAAACCCCAATTTTCATGAAAATTTGCACTATGTTCACTTGGAATTTCAGCCGTTGTTTTGGATTGCACAATGTAGAAACAATAACATTACATTCATTAATGGGAAGAGCTTTATTACATTCTTACTGTGAAGCTTCTCGACTAGATCACCCTCCTTCATAAATTTATAAAAGAAGAACAAGTGCTTTTAATTAGAAAAGGAGAAAAAGAGATAGAAAAACACCCCAAGTGCCATAACTTGACACGGGGGGACACATAAGTGCCAAAACTTTCAAAAGGTGTACTTTAGCACCACTTTTTTTTTTTATTTTATAAAATTGGACAATTAAGTGCCAACTTTGGCAAGGCTTGTAGGAAATCCGACGTCTCATTATTTTATTAATAAAACTTATCTACATAGTTTATCGGAATGTCCACTTAGCAATCCTTATCAAAAATGATGTTGTCCTCCATGTTCCCCCAAATTAAAAACCCTAAATTGGCCAAAATCCTCTATCGAAGCCCTAATTGGCTCCTCCTCAAGAATGCACCAAACCCTAGCCAAGATTGGGAAAGCTCAACCCCGATCGATCCGACTCAATGATCTTTGAGAATTTGGGGAGGAGGAGAAGGATACTTGTTACTGTGGAGGTGATGGAGGTGGATGATGATGTCCTCCTCGGCATGAGCGATCTGGTCGTGCTTAACGAACGAGCAGAGGTAGTTCATCTAGCAAAGGCAACAGCTCTTGCAGTAGTAGAGGAGGCCAGCTTGCTTGAGGAGCGTGCGCTACCAACCTTGGTCTTTGCGGTTGATGTAACTGGTGAGGAGCTCATCCTCTTTCGACATCCAAGGCCCCCTCCTCAGCCCCACCTTACTGCAATATAGGGTCTCCACGTAGGCTAAGTGAATCACACCAAAATGAGGTCGTTTATGTCTGCCATATGAATACATTTTTTTTAAAGAAATACCATATCATTTAAAATTCTCATCATAAAAAGCCACGTCAACTGTTTGGCTAGAAATTCTTGTCATTGGCACTAAGTGTTCCTTCTTTTTTTCTGATTTTGGCACATAAGTATACCTTTTGGAAGTTTTGGTACTTATATATCTTCCATGCTAAGTTGTAGCACTTGGGGTATTCTTCTATAGAGAAAAGGATGTTTATTGTAGTATAGTGATGAGTATTCCTGCCTGTCATGCGGGTGACCCAGGTTCAATCCCCGACAACGGCGCCAAAAACTTGTTAGGTGAATTACAAGTGCACAATATCAACAAGTAATAAAGTGATGAGTGAGTATCGTTCCCACAAGAACTGTTTTATTTATTTTATCAAATTACTTACCGAAAGGGATCAATCCAAAAATTTAGCTAACAAAATCGAAAAGACGAGTAAAAAGTAAACTAAACTAATTAAAAGACTAAAATATAAAAGAGTAAAAAAAATTAAATGATTCAAAAGCTAATTAAAATTGTAAAATAAAAATAATCTAAAACAAACTAAAAATTAACAATTATCAAGATCACAAAATGTTAGAGTATCTAACTTCACTTAACCATTCATAATTAATTTTCTGAACTTTTCATGCAACAAATTAATTTTCAATTGTGTTGGCGAAATTTCCCTAAGATGAATTAAAAGCCAACCTTGGTCTAATAATCCTTAATTAGGTATGTTAACCCACACTAACCTTAGGTGAATTTAAACTACCTAAAAGCATTAAGTTCTTGTGGAAATTCCCAGATTTAATCTAAGTAGTCTCAATCTAAATCTACTACCGTAGCCACATAAATAACCTAGTGTACCTTGACCTAGATTTAATTTATGGTTCAATATCACTAATGCGCATGCACACAATCTCCACCCGGTATCATGTATACATAAAAAATCATTCAAAAGTTGGCTAGACTTCTAAAAGCATTAAGATCATGATAAAGAAAGACACAATCAAAACAATTATATTGCATGAAAGTCTTTGAAAATCAATCAATCATGATTAAGATCCATTGTAGCTCTAACAAAAGAAATTTAGAACATAGTAAAAACTAAACTAACAAGAATTAAAGAAAACATAATACTAAATAAAAATAAATTCACCGAATTGAGATACAAGGAGCTTCAGGTTTGTCTCCTCCTTCTTTCCTTGACACGCACCAACTCCACTAAAATTGAATAACAAAATCTAAGAAAACTCAAAATCATCTACAAAGATGGTGTCTCCTAGATTCTCCCCTCTCTGTTTTTTTTTATGTGTGGCACAAGAGCGGTATTTATAGCCTCCAAAAATCTGCCCTAAGTTAACTCCTACTAGGATTTAGAAAAGATTCCTCCTTGATTTTCTTTGAACTTTATCTTCAATCATGGTCAAATTCTCCAAATATCTGATTTGGGTTGGTTTTTTCTTCAAGATGAAATATTCTGAAAGATATTGCAATATTCTTGAAAGATCTGAAAATATTTCATACAAAATAAAATTGCGCGAGTAACAATTAAATTCACCCAAAATTTATCAAAATATAGCAAATATCAAGTCTAAATAAGCAATAATACTCTATTAAAAATAGAGTTATCAAAGATACAAATGACGAAATTCTTGATTTGAATGCCTGAAGTCTGATGTTGGTTTTGTTAAAGAGAGAAATCATTTGGAAGTTTTCATTACGTGACTTTCAAGATTTGATTGAGAGATGGGCACCTTCACAATAGCTTGTTGATATCTAATTTTTAGTCGATGCCTCAATAAAGGTGGAATAATCGAAATTGGGATTTCCGATCACAACGGGACCCTTTTTCGAACAAAAAGTGTCGTTTTTCAATTCTATTTGTTGGCCTAGCTTTAGAGGGCAATTTCCTATCCATTTCACATAAAAAAAAGTTGGCTCTGATACCATGGAGGGGCCTATAATCTAACTCACGAGCATGAGTTGGTCTCTTATGGCAGGTATGCTATCCCACACATACTTCTAACCTTAATAAGGACTGCCTTTTAGCCATCAAGTTACCTTCAAGCCATAAACTTAGAGTATAGAAAACTCAAGGATATTGAAAATTCTGATGCATAGGATCCCATTATGAGCAAGTGTAGAGTGTACTTCCAAGATTTTCCCAAATCACAATGTTTGTTCAAAACCATAGTGTCAAACTAGAAGAGTAGAAGAGTTTAGAAGATTATGCTGATAGAATACACAACTCAATTCTTATTTGTACCTTGGATTCTAGTCTTACAATACATAGGTTCTTGCTTATATAGGCAAATTACGGCACAAATGACAAACACTCACAGGTTGATCTTAGCGACTTTTATAGTCAACAAAGGACAATATTTCAAAAGACAACAAACCCTCATGAGTCGACTTTTAAAGTCAACAAAGGACAATAATTCAAAAGACGACAAACACTCTCGGGTCGACTTTCAACAAAGGACAATAAGTTCTTCCATATTTTCTTTCGAGCTAGAACTTCCATCTCTTTCTCTTTTGAAGGTTTGATCATGGCCTCAATCTCTAATGTAGAAAGATCAGTTTCACTAGATGAGCTAGCACCAAAAGGATTTGGGTAAGAACCAAAGTCTTCAGAAAAGGGTCCTCCCTAAGGGTCCTAAGACAAGGGTCCCCCCAAAGGGTCATGAGGAGTAAATGATTCTGGATGGTTTTGCTGAATGACTTCTAGGGCTTCTTGAATGCTTTCTCTAGTTGAATCCCATCCTTATGAGTAATCGCGTGACATGTTGGCAATATCTGGGGGCCATGTTTTTGGTGGGATGGTATAATTTTCTTAGCAATGAATTCTTTGGAGCTCCTGATATTCTCTTGAGTTGAATGCAATACATCGAGGAAATGGCAAGTGGATTCACGCAACTTCCTAGGAAACTTGTGGCTTATAAGATGTGGTTCCTACCAAAGAAGGCTCCTTGGAGAGATATCCTATTTGGTAGATAAATGTCCACAGCCTGTGAAATAAAATAATGGTATGCCTTTCTAGTTTTGTTCTTCCTTGATGGTTCTCCTTTATGAAAAGTTCTTTCCAATAATCGAGTGGTTTGAACCACATAAAAACATCCATAAGATGATTTTGGTTAGAATATTCTTGCACCAGTGCCTTAATGAGGACCTTGAGCATCTTCTCTATGACGGCTTGAAATTCAAAACCCTTTTGAGAGGGAATAATCGTAAATCCTCAAAACGGCTGGTCAGTGGGGGTCATAGCAAAATGGCATCAGGGAGAAATTAACAAGGCATGAAGACCCAAGATTGGACTTAGAATTGTTGGGAATGTTCGAGATGGGCTTTCGAACGATGCTTCCTTGACAGTCGATGGAGCCGGTTGAGCCGAGTTTTTGAGAAAGGGATTTTGGACCGAGAAACTGAGCCTATGAGGACGTGGGCCGGGTAAGTACAATGAGGGCCCCACACCCAAGGTAGGATGGCCACCGTGGAAGACTGAGACAGCGAGCAAGCCCGTTGGACTGAACCGACCCCTCACCCATCCTAGCCTGTCATTCAAACTTGAGCCAATTCGAGCCCAACAAATTTCCGAGCCCGTTCCTACCCCTTTCTCAACCCGTTTCCTAGGCCCGCCTTTCATTTTTAGGCCAAGGACATTTTGGGAATTGTGCAAGATGGAAATGACCATTTTGCCCCTAGATATTTTGGGAAGAGACAAAAAGGAAGAGAGAAATGATGAGGTCATGTGCTTGGGAACTTGGAGCAGCCATTAATGGCATTGATGAAGGACTTTGAGCTCAAAAATATCTCTCTCTCACTCAGCTGAATCAGAAGAAAATCGCAGCCCTCTCCCCCTTGCTCCTCATTGCATTTTCTGCAGTTTCTACTTTGGACCTCTCACCGAAATTGGAGTTGTTCATTGCCTTTCCGGTGGAATCTCAGGCCGAGCTACCTATCAACTTGATCATAACAAGAAATCCATACCAGCCACGATGGCCGATCATCGAAATCAGTCGCTGGCCGTCCCGTACGGCGGCCTGAAGTCGGCGGTCCTCCGTCCGTCACTGTGCAGTGCCCCCTATGCAGCTTCACTTTTTCTTCCGTTTCTCTCCATTTTTGGCCTACCCACTACTCACACCAGCCACACATACCTCCCCCTTGACCCCCTGGGACCACCAGCCACTCGCTTGCCGGAGCTCCGGCCAGCTCGTTTTTGCTCCGACCAGCAGCCTCCTTCCACTGCAGTGCTGTCCTTTAGAGTTTGGGGTTTGAGCAGAAGTTGCTACTGTGATTTCTTGCCTGGGACCGCCTTGGAGGGTTGTGTTCGAGGTCCTCAAGTGTGGCCCTCACCGTCGCCGCCGCGTCCGCGTCTCCGGCCCGTTTAACGGGTGAGTTTAGCTCATAAACCCTATTTAGTGCCTAAACTAGCTTAGGGTTGGATTAATTAGTGCTAAGGGCTGATTAAGGTGTTTAATTAAATGTATTAGCCCTAAGATAGGTGGTTAGATAGTGGATTAAGATTAGCTTAGCTTAATCTTGCTTATTTGTGCTTAATTGTGCTTAATTAGGCCTAATTGTGTATTTTGTGCTAATTAATCATGTTTTCCCTTAATTTCTTGATTAATGTGATTAATTGATTAATTTATTGATTAAAATAATTTCTGCATTTAATTAAATAATTAAATAATTATTTAATTTTCGGAATATATTTATTTAATTATTTTAATTTTTGAATTTAATTATTTATTTATTAAATTCTGAAATTACTGTTCATCCGAAAATTAAATTACGTAATTTCATGTGTCTTGATTTATGAATTGAATTGAATGTGTAATTGTATGAGCATTCGCATGAATTGTAGGATTTTCATAAAAATGGGCAAAAGTGAATTGTCCGAGAGACACTGGAATTAAATCGTTTTATGAGGAGTGGGTTGTGACAGTGTACTAGTGTGATCGTTAAATTGAACCCTCCGTCTCAGGAGAGTATCCCTTGACATGTTTTGGAAAGTGCCGTCTTAGGAGAGTATTACTTGACGTTATTTGGGCATGTCGTTTCGGGAGAGTATCCTTTGACATTCTGTGAGCATGCAGTCTCGGGAGAGTATCCCTTGACATCCCTTGAGGAGAGCCGTCTTGGGAGAGTATCCCCTGACGTAGTTGCACTAATAGACACCGGTGGGAGTTCAGTTGTCGCCCGATAGGGCAGTAATAATCGAGATTTGTGTGAATGCCAGAGTGCATGAGGTGATCACATCATTATTTATAGCACGCACACATGAACTGACAACGTGCAGGGTGTGGCAATGGCCAGGTGAGATCGCTTGTGACGCGACTCGTATGTGCTTGGTGAACTACATCATCTAACGGCCATGTGCATTGCGTGTATTGTGCTGATAAATAACGTGCAGGGTATGGCATACCGGGTAAGGTTGCATGTGAATTGACTTTTGATTGTTGGTTGACCCTGCTTGTTATTTTATTGCTGATTGCCGATTGTTGTGATTGGGTTGTATGAGGGGTGGTTCCGGAGAGATACCCTAGGTTTAGTTGGTGTACTAACCGGGGCTTAGGGGTAGAACTCGCTGAGATTTTATCTCAACCTGTCGTGGTTAAACTTTTTCAGGCCCTTAGGATGGTGCCGCCAGTGCGGTTTGGGGCCCCCCAGGATTGGGAGACCATTGTGTCGCACCACCAATTCCCCAGTCGGGTGCATTTGTATGAGAAGTACATCACCACCATCTGGGTGGATGAAGGACCGGGGCAATGAGTGCCCCATCGGTTCATAGCGTGGTACATTCGGCAGCATGATATGCTACTCGGTCCCCTTCAAGATTTTGATGGACCGCCCGACAGGGGCCCTGAAGATGACGATTGGGATCTTATGGAGCTGGACCCTCCAAACGGTGCAGTGGAGAACCTGGCCCCTGCTCCTCCTCCAGTTACTGGCCCAAATTACGACGATCCGGACTACAATCCTACGGAGCCCGAGTCCGACAGGTTAGAGTGATAGTAGTTGAGAACCGATGGTTCTTTTTTGTATAGGTGGATTAGCCGAGCCTAGTTTCTTTTTTGTCAGGCTTAGTGGATGGATCAGCCCCCGTAGTTAGGCTTGTAAATCGGAAAACGATCATCCGTGGGTTAATCCAGTATGAATGTATATATGAGTAGTTATGTTATTTTGTTGTTCATCCCTCTATCCCTGTGTGATTATTTTTATTGTTTGTTGGACTGGGGATGATTCGCCTTCCACTTACGTTTAATGAAAGACTAAAAATGAATGGTCATCGACGAGTCCTAGGACGTCGCTTTCAATGGACCATGGTGTAACATTCTGAAAATCGACCCCATTTTAGGATTTTATAAATGGGAATGTTAGTCGAAGGCCTGGTCAATACAAATTTTCCGAACTGTGTGTTCGTGGGATAATGGATTACAGAGAGGCGCCATTAGGAAGCGATACGTGTTCGAATTGCAATTTCGATCAGGAACGAACCCTTTGACCATCAGGACCTGGGAGGGAATGATATCCTCTAAGTATTAGACTATTAAGGAAATTGAAATAAATCGATTCGGCAAAAGTACGAAGTCGAACTATGGGTGATTTCCGCACGACTTCGATACAAACTACGAACGATGTTAAACTGAATCCTTTTCATCTAGTACTCGGGATTATCAATTGAGCCCCCGGGATCACACGACAATCGAGGGACGTCCCTGACTTGAGAATTTGCATAAACGTGGATCAAAGAATGGATGACCACGGGTAAAATGTGAGAAAAAGTCCTAAAGGGGTGCCTAATAATCCAAATTGTACTATGGTCGCAGTCGACTTAATTTAGCCCCGATTTTTAATCCGATTTTGGGAACCGACTTCTCAGTGATATCAAGACTAAATATTTGGACATTGCCTCATTTATTTTGGGATTTTCCGTTGGACACGGAAGCGTCGGAAAAAGGAAAAATTGGACCGGGTTTCGGGCCCACGGGTGGGCCGGCCCAAGACCGGCGGCCCAATGGGCCTTGTGCCCATCCGGCCCAGCCCAAAGGGGACCCAAGCTGGCCCAAGGTCCCCTCCCTTTCCAGCCCATGGGCTTCTCTCTTTTGGCCTTTTGCTTTTGTGCCCAAGTGAGCTTTGTTTATGCAAGTCTTTAGCAGTCCCTTCTCTCTCCTCTTTCTCCCCCAAAATTCGTGCACTAGCCCAGCCACTCTCTCTCTCCCTTTTTCTCTTCCTTTTCTCTTCCATTTCTACTGTTTCTTGCTGTCCATGCTGTTTTCCAGCCGCAAAATGGCCTTGCCGCCGTCATCGGAGCCGCCACCACCACCCAAAGTGTAGTCCTGGAAGTTAGGAAGCTAGCCGCGCACCCCCAGTCACCCCTGGTCGCCCCGGACTGCCTGTTTTGGCCATTTCCGCTCAGCTGCACTGCTTCCGCGTGAACAGTAATTCCAGGCTGTTTTGGCCCGTTTCGGCCACCGTTCGTCGTCCGTTGCCATCCCCGAGCTTATCCCTCATAGCCCTCGTTCCCCTCTGTGCGCCGGTGTCGCCGGATTTCCGATCCAAGTAAGTTAACTTCCTAATCCTTGTTTAGGGGTTAATCTTGCTTAGGGGTTAATTAGTGTATTTGTGTGTTTGTGATTAATTAAGGTTGATTGGTTAATTAGGCTGGTTAGTTAAGACTGATGAGGATTAGTTAATTGACCATGGTTAGTGTTAAAGTAACCTAGGTCAATTAATTAAAGTAACTAAGGTTAGTTTATAAAGTAACTATGGTTAATTATTAATCATGGTTGAGTTAATTAACCCTAGTTATGTTAAATTTAGTAACCATAGTTAAGTTTAATTATTTTTATTTATTTATTTAATTTCGGACGAATTTACTGTTCACGGATTACTGTTCATAGATTACTGTTCACGGATTACTGTTCATGCAGAAGCTAATTTTTGGCTTATTTCGATTTGTTCTTGGTTGTTATGATTTATTGAAGTGCCGATTGTTAATTTTACTTGTGAATATTGATAAAATGCATGATCGAAAACCGAGTGGAAGTGAAAGTGTTTGATTTATTGAGTTATTCCTGAGAATTGGGGAATGTACGTGATTGTTGATTGGTTGAATTTGGAATTTGGAATTTTGGAAATTGTCGAGTGAGATTGCATGACATATTGCATGGGTTATTTGATATGGCATGTCGCATGAGCATGAGCATGAGCGATGTTGCATTCACGACAGAGCAAAGATATAAATGGATTGCTTGATGATGTGTTGCATGATCACATTAAATGAGAGAACCCGGTGTTGCCGGAAGATCGCCAATCCCTATGGGGTTGTGCCGTGGCCAGTGGGTCGTTTGACTTCGGTCGGATGCCTGATAGGGAGGGGTTAACTTTGTGGAACTGCGGTATGGGGGCGGGTCCCGGGCTTCTGTCAGTTGCGGGGCTGCGGTAGTGGGCGGGTCCCGTGCTCTTTTGGGAATGCCGTCTTGGGAGTGAGCCATTGACGTCGCCGTGCCTCGAGGTAAAGAGGACGAAGCTGGTTTAGCCAGGAACCGCCAATCATAAGGTTGTGCCGTTGGCCCAGGAGGGGGCGTAATAATTGGAGCATGTGTGAGTGTGAGACATGAGAAAGTTGTGTGAGATGCTCTGATTATTCGCATGCTCTTAATGTCGTGATGATTTAAATGACAGTTTTGCAGGTTGCGTGTGCCAAGGCCAGGTAGGGCAGCATGTGATTGCACCTATTTATTAAACTGCCTTCTGTGGTTATCTCTCTGAGGTGGTATTGCATTGATTGCTGTATTAGGTTGTATGTTAAACTCCCGAGGCAAGCGAAGTTCCTAACCGGGGCTTAGGACTTTAACTTGCTGAGTTTATCTCAACCCGTCGTGGTTAACCTTTTCAGGCCCTAGATGATGCAGTACCCGAGGATCGAAGAAAGCGATCCCACCGAGACCATCAAGTAGGCACTGGTGCAGTGTTAGGTTAGCTAGGCCGGTTCCTTTTTTTTAGTAGGCCTTAGCTTGTCGCCTATAGTAAGGCGTGTATGTATTTGCTGCTGTGCTGACTAACCTTCAGATATATAAAAATGGTGTTGCCTTTCCTCTATTGCTATTGTTGCTATCCCTGTTGTTTGGTTTGGGAGTTGTTTGTTTCCGCATCTACATAATTACAAGATAAAATGAATTGGTCGACGACAGTACCTGGGACGTCGTACAGTTAGACCTCAAGTGAAATAGGGTTGCCGCGAGCTCGAGAGTCGGGGCGTGACAACCCCGTCGATTTTGGTATCAGAGCCTGGTTGGCTAATGGAGTGATAAGGTGCAATGGGTCTTGTGTTGGTGCGTGGGGATAGTTAGTAGTAAAGACAATTTCGTTGCTTGCATGTGATTGATTACAGGATCCTTTGTGGTCCTTTGTTTTAGGGTTGTCTCATTTTCTAATTCCGTTTGGGGGAATTAGAGCACAGGCTAGGAGAGTCCTGTAAAATGAACAGTCCAAATCCGAGTTCCCCTGGTTTGAGGACTCTAGGTCAGAAGGGTCAGCGGAGGAGGACAGTGCAAGCAAGGAGCTTAATCCGATTGGAGCTAGTAGTGTCCAGTTTGTAGGGAGCCGAGGAGGGTCCTCGATTCCCTTGATTTCTTCTTTGGAAGTAACCAGGTTGTTGGGGGTCAGGATGTCGAGGTTATTTGGTGTCAGTGACTGATACGTTGAATGAAGGACCGAGCCTGGAGGACATCGTGGTAGTACAAGATTATCCTGATGTCTTTCCAAAGAAATTACCAAGACTACCCCCGGCCAGAGAGATAGAGTTCGTAATCGAGTTGGCTCCTAGGATGGAACCAATCTCGAAAGCACCGTACATGATGGCATTGTCAGAATTGAAGAAATTGAAAGTGCAAATGTAGGAATTATTGGATAAGGGTTTTATTTGCCTAAGTGCATCGCCTTAGGAAGCGCCTGTCTTATTTGTTAAGAAAAAGGAGAATGAGCAGTTGCATCTTATATGGTTAATCGTTGGCCTAGGAAAAAGCTGATGATAGGAGGAATGGTATTTGGGAAGATCAGTATATAATTGGAATGCTAGGTGTTGGATTCGAAGGCTGTGACTATTGATACAACTTCCAGTGTGATCATGTTGCTTATGCGTTAATTGGTTTTTGGAACTACGCATTTGTGTATAGCAGAACACCTCGTTAAGTTGGTGAAGGTTAAGACCAAAACCTTTTGAAGCGGTTCTTAGTATTTTAGACCCAGTTAGAGGATCGTACGATGTTATGGCAGAACATCCTATCGCATGTTCAGATTGTATGATGGTCATTGGCGATCAAGAGGAATTGATCGTTTTGATTGTTTTGGCAATGTACGATTTCGGTGTGATTGTTGGAAGGAATTATTAAGTATCGAGTTACAATGGATTGCTATTGGAAGGTAATCCAGTTTAACCCATTAGGTAGGGTTTGTTTCGAGTTTACTGGAATCAATGAGGACTCTCGATCCCTTTGAATTCGTCATTGGAAGTAACTTGTTTATTGGATGAAGGTTCCTGAGGTTATAAGACGATTGTGGTTAATTTGTCAGTTGAGGAATTAAGGATGGATCGTTGCATTTATGCATTAATTATTGGCAGTTTAACCAAGGGACGGTCATGAGCAAGTATCCATTACCAAGGATGGATGATTTGTTTGACCCACTCCAAGGAGTTTCGATATGTTCCAAGATAGACCCAAGGACGAGCTATTAGTAGTTGAGGATTTAAGAAGGAGGATAAACTGAAGATGACATATTGTGTGCGATGTGATCATTACATAATTACCATACTGTCGTTTGGATTAACTAATGCGCCAATTGTTTTTATGGATTTGATGGATTGACTGATTAAGGCGTATTTGGATTGATTCGTAATTGTGTTCGTGAATGATATTGGGATATTCGAGGAATTAAGAGAAACACGAACATCACTTGAGGATGGTGCTATAGACTAATTGAGAGCATAAATAGTATGCCAAGTTTAATACGTGCGAGTTTTGGTTTGCTCGCGTTGTTTTGTTGGTCGTATGATTTTGGACGAGGGAGTTTGTATGGATCCATCAAGATCAAGGCAATTGTGAATTGGCCAAGACTTATGACAATGATAGAGGTTCGAAGTTTTCTAAGTTGGACAGATTATTACAGATGATTCGTAGAAAGGTTCTCTACGATAGCTACGCCTTTAATACAAAGGTTAATGAAGGACGTAAGAATTTGAGTGGACGGATAAGTGTGAGCGTAGTTTCCAAGAGCTTAAGTATAAGCTGACTGGATGTTTAAGGAATGGATTCTATTGGAGGGAATCCGTGATTCAAAATTCAGGCTCGAGGTATGTCATCTTTCAAGTTTAATGGCTACCATTAGGATCGAACTTGAAATTCAAACCAACATTAAGGCAATGCAACCTTTGGACGTTGAGATCCAAAAGATTCTGCAAATGGACGCGACCAAGAGAAAGTCGGATTTTCAAGTATCTGAGGATGGGATCTTGAAATTCTGTAGACGGTTATGTGTATCAAGCGACACCGAAATTAAGGAGAGGTTGTTATCCGAAGTGTATCGCAACGACTACAATGTGCATCCCGCCAGTACGAAGATGTATCAGAATCTACGACAGTATTATTGGTGGAACGGCATGAAGCTAGACATCGCCAAGCATGTGGCGAAGTGTTTAACTTGCCAACAAGTGAAAGCGTAGCATTGCAAGCCAAGAGGGTTACTGCAACCTCTTGAAATCCCCGAATGGAAATGGGAGCACATCACGATGGACTTCGTGACAGGATTACCAAGAAGTCAGCGGGGTAATGATGCGATTTAGGTCATAGTGGACCGATTGACGAAGTCAGCTCTCTTCATCGCCATACACAAGGATTTCGCTTTGGAAAAGTATGCAGAATTGTACGTGCGACAGATTATTCGTCTGCATGGGGTGCCAGTAAGGATTACTTCAGATTGAGACCCCAGATTTATGGTTGCATTGTGGAAGAGTCTACAGACTTCAATGGGGACAAAGCTGCAGTTTAGTACGGCCTACCATCCTCAGACAGACGGTCAATCAGAGAGAACGATTCAAACTTTAGAGGATATGTTGAGAGCCTGTGTATTGGATTTTAAAGGAAGTTAGGAGGAACAACTTTATCTTGTGGAATTCGTGTATAATAACAGTTATTAGCAGAGTATCAAAATGGCACCATCCGAAGCTTTGTACAGTAGACCGTGTAAGACTCCAATTTGTTGGGACGAAGTCGGCGAGCGGAAAATTACAGGGCCAAAGTTAGTGCAGCAATCTTTAGACATAGTAAAGATGATTCGAGAGAGGTTAAAGACGGCTCTGAGCAGACAGAAAAGTTACGGGGACAGACGACGTAGGCCATTGGAATTTCAAGTGGGCAATCATGTGTTCCTTAAAGTATTGCTGATGCGAGGTACATCGCGATTTGGAAAGAAAGGAAAACTGAGCCCGAGGTACGTCGGACCGTTTGAGATTCTGGAAAGGATTGGGAATTTAGCTTATCATCTTGCGCTACCGCCTCGACTTGCTCAAGTGCATGACATATTCCACGTGTCGATGTTAAGGAAATACGAGCCAGACCCGACGCAAGTGTTGAATTTTGAGGAGATAGAAGTGGACGACAAGGTGTCATATGTGGAGAGACCGATTCAGATTGAGGATCGAAAAGAACAAGTGATGAAAAACAAGACAGTCTCCTTGGTTAAAGTCAGTTGGCAGCATCATGGTACGGAGGGAGCTACGTGGGAAAGCGAATAAGTCATGAGGCGTCAGCACCCCTATCTTTTTGAGGATTAGTGTATCAGTTCAAATTTCGATGATGAAATTTCTTTAAGAGGGGAAGAGTTGTAACATCCTGAAAATTGACCCCATTTTAGGATTTTATAAAATGGGAATGTTAGTCGAAGGCCTGTTCAGTACAAATTTTCTGAACTGTGTGTTCGTGGGATAATGGACTACAGAGAGGTGCCATTAGGAAGCGATACGCGTTCGACTCGCAATTTCGATCAGGAACAAACCCTTCGACCATGAGGACCTAGGAGGGAATGATATCCTTTAAGTACTAGACTATTAAGGAAATGGAAATAAATCGATTCGGCAGAAGTACGAAGTCGAACTGCGGGTAATTTCCGCACGACTTCGATATGAACTACGAATGACGTTAAACTGAATCCTTTTCATCTAGTACTTGGGATTATCAATTGAGCCCCCAGGATCACACGACAATCAAGGGATGTCCCTGACTCGAGAATTGGCATAAACGTGGATCAAAGAATGGATGACCACGGGTCAAATGTGAGAAAAAGTCCTAAAGGGGCGCCTGATAATCCAAATTGTACTACGGTCGTAGTCGACTTAATTTAGCCTCGATTTTTAATCCGATTTTGGGAACCGACTTCTCAGTGATATTAGGACTAAATATTTGGACATTGCCTCATTTATTTTGGGATTTTCCGTTGGACACGGAAGCGTCGGAAAAAGGAAAAATTGGACCGGGTTTCGGGCCCGCGGGTGGGCTGGCCCAAGACTGGCGGCTCAATGGGCCTTGTGCCCATCCAGCCCAGCCCAAAGGGGGCCCAAGCTGGCCAAAGTTCCCCTCCCTTTCCAGCCCATGGGCTTATCTCTTTTGGTCTTTTACTTTTGTGTCCAAGTGGGCTTTGTTTATGCTTGTTTTGTGCTTGTTTTTTATTGGCTCTTCAACAAGTGGCAAGCGCACTTGCCTTGGCCTTACCTTGGCCTTACCTTGGCCTTATCCAAGTCTTCAGTAACCCCTTCTCTCTCCTCTTTCTCCCCCAAAATTCGTGCACCAGCCCAGCCACTCTCTCTCTCCCTTTTTCTCTTCCTTTTCTCTTCCATTTCTGCTGTTTCTTGCTGTCCATGCTGTTTTCCAGCCGCAAAACGGCCTTGCCGTCGTCACTAGAGCCGTCACCACCGCCCAAAGTGTAGTCCTAGAAGTTAGGAAGCTAGCCGCGCAACCCCGGTCACCCCTGGTCGCCCCGGACCGCCCGTTTCAGCCATTTCTGCTCAGCTGCACTGCTTCCGTGTGAACAGTAATTCCGGGCTGTTTTGGCCCGTTTCGGCCACCGTTCGTCGTCCGTTGCCATCCCCGAGCTTACCCCTCGTAGCCCTCGTTCCCCTCTACGCGCCGGTGTCGCCGGATTTCCGATCCAAGTAAGTTAACTTCCTAATCCTTGTTTAGGGGTTAATCTGACTTAGGGGTTAATTAGTGTATTTGTGTGTTTGTGATTAATTAAGGTTGATTGGTTAATTAGGCTGGTTAGTTAAGACTGATGAGGATTAGTTAATTGACATGGTTAGTGTTAAAGTAACCTAGGTTAATTAATTAAAGTAACAATAATAATTCATGGTTGAGTTAATTAACCCTAGTTAGGTTAAATTTAGTAACCATGGTTAAGTTTAATTATTTTTATTTATTTATTTAATTTCAGACGAATTTACTGTTCACGAATCACTGCTCGCGGATTACTGTTCACGGCACTGTTCATGCAGAAGCTAATTTTTGGCTTATTTTGATGTGTTCTTGGTTGTTATGATTTATTAAAGTGCCGATTGTTAATTTTACTTGTGAATATTGATAAAATGCATGATCGAAAACCGAGTGGAAGTGAAAGTGTTTGATTTATTGAGTTATTCCCGAGAATTGGGGAATGTACGTGATTGTTGATTGGTTGAATTTGGAATTTGGAATTTTGGAAATTGTTGAGTGAGATTGCATGACATATTGCGTGGGTTATTTGAAATGGCATGTTGCATGAGCATGAGCGATGTTGCATTCACGACAGAGCAATGATATAAATGGATTGCTTGATGATGTGTTGCATGATCACATTAAATGAGAGAACCCGGCGTTGCCGGAAGATCGCCAATCCCTATGGGGTTGTACCGTGGCCAGTGGGTCGTTTGACTTCGGTTGGATGCCTGACAGGGAGGGGTTAACTTTGTGGGACTGCGGTATGGGGGCGGGTCCCGGGCCTCGTCGATTCGGGGCTGCGGTAGTGGGCGGGTCCTGTGCTCCTTCGGGAATGCCGTCTTGGGAGTGAGCCCTTGACGTCGCCGTGCCTCGAGGTAAAGAGGACGAAGCTGGTTTAGCCAGGAACCACCAACCATAAAGTTATGCCGTTGGCCTAGGGGGGGCGTAATAATCGGAGCATGTGTGAGTGTGAGACATGAGAAAGTTGTGTGAGATGCTCTGATTATTCGCATGCTCTTAATGTCGTAATGATTTAAATGACAGTTTTGCAGGTTGCGTGTGCCAAGGCCAAGTAGGGTCGCATGTGATTGCACCTGTTTATTAAACTGTCTTCTGTGGTTATCTCTCTGAGGTGGTATTGCATTGATTGCTGTATTAGGTTGTATGTTAAACTCCCGAGGCGAGCAAAGTTCCTAACCGGGGCTTAGGACTTTAACTTGTTGAGTTTATCTCAACCCGTCGTGGTTAACCTTTTAAGGCCCTAGATGATGCAATACCTGAGGATCGAAGAAAGCGATCCCACCGAGACCAGCGATAGGCAACCGGTGCAGTGTTAGGTTAGCTAAGCTGGTTCCTTTTTTTTAGTAGGCCTTAGCTTGTCGCCTATAGTAAGGCGTGTATGTATTTGCTGATGTGCTAGCTAACCTTCAGATATATAAAAATGGTGTTGTCTTTCCTCTGTTGCTATTGTTGCTATCCCTGTTGTTTGGTTTGGGAGTTGTTCGTTTCCGCATGTGCATAATTACAAGATAAAATGAATTGGTCGACGACAGTACCTGGGACGTCGTACAGTTAGACTTCAAGTGAAATGGGGTTGCCGCGAGCTCGAGAGTCGGGGCGTGACACATGGTAAGGGGCTGTTGCGTGCCTAGGGTTCGGGGTGTGACATTCTCAATAGGAAATTCTACGCCTATTGTGTACAAATTGAACATATATCAAAATAACCATTTGAGTTTTTCTAGGAAGTTATGATCGGAAAACCAATGTCATGGATGAATGAATGGATATCCTGGGTGAAGACCATCGGGTTTTAGTATTAATCCTCTATAATCTCGGAAAATCCTAAGGTGATATGTCCATAGGAAATCTTTGAGTTTTTCCATCAAGACATTGTTTCTAATTGCATCTGGAATCTTAGGAGGATATTTGAGGCTTGGCCAGCCACAATTTATGTCAACAGTTCGGTATGTTTCTAGGAGAGGTTCCTTTTGAACATACATATTGATTGCATCCAAAGGTTCTTTTAGTTTGGACAAGAAATTTGCAAGGACACTCTTCTTTCCTACAATATATTTGGTTTCAAAAGAATACTTTGAGAATCATTCTGCCCATCTTAGGAGTTGGGTATGGGGAACTTGCTTCTGTTTGAATTTCAGCATTTGTAGGAAAGAAGACATGTCCATTTCAATGGGGAAATGGTGTCTGATGAGATGGAATTCAAACTTTTTGATTCCATTCTTGAAGGAGACCCTAGATTTTCATTTGCCACTCTCTGTTATGCCATTTGGAAGTCTCGAAATGAAGTGCTTTTTTGGGGTAAGGCTATCAGCATTCCTTCGGTGAAGCATCATATTATTAAGGCTGTCAAGGACAAGGTATTGGCTAGCTCGCCTGTTCAAGACAATCCTGTTAATAGAAGACTTCAAAGATCATTGGGTCTAGATGTCTCTATCTTTGCTGCTTAAAGGGTTGTTTTTAGTGTTGCTGTTTTGTGGTAGCTGTGTTCCTGTTTTAGTATCTTTCGGAGTTCGGTACCATTCCACTCATTAGCTATTTGAGTGTAAATGGGTCCTGTTTTCCGTTAATTTGTACAGTTGAGGGTTGATTATTACACAAGTTTACCTTACCAAAAAAAAAACAAGAAAGTGACTTTATTTTGAAGGCATGCAAAACGAACCGCTTGAATTGAAAATCGCTTAGATTGGACTGAACCAACTGGTTAAGTTCAGTTCAATCCAGTTCTTGAGAGTATTCATTTGATTCATGATTCTTAAGAATGGAAATCGGACAAGAATAGATCAAGTACATATGCTTTTTTACTTTTTTAAAAGAATTTGTCAAATGTGGTGTCATGACTTTTCACTTATCATCACTTCTATTAATATTTTGAGATTTATTACTCTCTCATTATGTACAAACACTTTTTAGTGGTAAAAAAAAGAAAAAGTGATAAGTAACATTAGATTGGACTAGAAATTGATCACCCCTACTTTATTTTATTTGCCAAAGTTCACTATTATTCAGAGCATATAAAAAACATTAGCTATGAATTTATGTTTCACAATAAAAACAAAAATTATCATCCTCAACCCATATTCGATATATTCCATTTCAATGTTTCATCTTCTATGAGTGGCGAAATATTTTTCACATTATTGATCTTAACTTTTTTGTATGCAGCATATAGGAAATTGTTTAGATTTCGTGCTTATTCAATTCATTGTGTCCCCAGAAAAATGAATCATGAATTAGATATTATAAAGCGTACTGGATACAATTTTGTTTTTTCCCGATTAATTGATTTTCATATCTTTAAGTACCATCTTTTGTTTAAAAATGGAATGGGGGAGCCATGCGCATGTTTACATTATTCAACTCACCGTATCCCCATAAAATTCTCTTTTCTATTTTATTTTATTATTATTTATAAAAAAAAAGGAGATATGTTAAGGGGTTGATTTATGCACGTTCTCTGTCATTTACACATGATACATATGGAAGATTCGAGCTTGGAAAATACAAGTAGCGTTGTTTGAAATCAAGGCTTTTACCTTTTCCATTCATTTTGACAGCGACCCCTTTGAACAATTTTTTTTTATCAAAAAGAAATTTCCATTCATTACCAAATTGATACATGAAAGTGAATCTCCAAAGTCGTAGTGACAAAGTAAACCTATAGAGTTCCAAAATAAACAAAAAACTAGAAATTAAAGCATTTCATCAACGCATGCTTGGCAAAGATAATCACAGGCCCGTCCTTTAACAATAGATCTGAAATTGGATCCAAGCAACACTTTGAACAATGTAAGAAGCTGTGATTTCAACCGAATATTTTTTTATTAATTCCTTTGGAGAGCTTTCTCAAACAAGCCCCAAATGCCAGTTTCACTTATCTGGCCGCAAAATAATTAACACAATCAATTTCTTTTGCAGGACTTAAATAAAATTTGGGCATTTTTAACTAGGTAATGAAACACTAGGCCGATTTACCTTTGAACATCCAGCTCCTGCAGTTATGGATTTGTTCGCCCGAATCAGCGTGTGTCCAAGTGATTCTTTGCTAGGTACCCAGAAATCTCAACGGTAAAATTATTAACCATTTGAAGTGCTATTAACAGCTAGATGATTTTGTTCTTTTTCCCTATAAATAGAATAACTCAGTGCCTTGGGTAATTATGCAAAATCCCTCTTGCATACACCTTGCAATCAAATTCTCAAGAGATCAATGGGAGAGCATTTCTTGGTAAAAGAGTGCATCGTGTTTATAAATGAATGTTGACTCAATTGCGAACTAATCTTTGTACGAGGTTTCCTATATAGTTGATTAGGAATAACTCTCTAACATCTCTGGAAATGGAGTTGGCACTCATTTTGACCAAACCGCTATAAAATGGTACAACATTAGTCTCTTGCTACTCCTATTTATTTACGAGCATATAATGTCTTGTAACAAATTGCTTGACTTATATTTGTGCGTGAATACTTGATACTATGGAGCACATTCTATATTAGGGAAAAAAATGGCTCGTGTTTACTTGAATTTTTAGAGCTAAATATCATGGCATAATATGTTGATAAATTTAGAGAGTTTGTGATACATTTTCATCACAATACATAATTAAAAATTAGTATGATCAACAAGTGTTAGAGGAGGAATATGTTACGTTTACATGCCAATTGCAAAGAAGCACATGCATCCTATCACCCTTTTCCCCACATTTCATAAAGCAATAGTTGTTAGGCAATTTTCTAAGATTTGGTAATGGATAAGGATTACGCTTTTCTTTCATAGCACGAGCATGAAAATAGATCAAACTTTATGTTCAGTTGAAAATAATGCAGTTGGTTTTAATGTATAAATTCAAAGAAATGAGAAATTTCCAAGAAGAACACCTTTAAATGATTAATCGGTACGCCAATAGCATATTTTCAATTACTATGGAGTGAATGATCTTTCACTTAGGTAGGGCCATTTTCTTTGGATGCTTTTTTGGAATTCACTTGCTTTGTGGTGTTGTTTCCAATCAAACCAAAGTGCAAGTCATTTTCAAAAGACTTGGATGTTTCATGCAAAAGTTCATAAAAAAGACTTTATTTTGGTGTGAAAGAATGCATCAGATCATTTAGTGCAAAAGAGGATTTCCACGTATGGACTTTAAGCAAGACTGGCACTTCAGAAGCTTAAAAGCTTCCACTAACGTTGAATGTTCCATGTGTTTTGATGAAATCTCTCCTTCTTTTTTCTGTCGTTTTGCTTAGTCAAAAGTGCAATGGAGTATTTGCTCATCACTTTTGTGTTGGCTTCATTCCACGCAACTTCGCTTTGGAAAGAAAAATTATGAAAGTTGATTTTGACCGGCAGGTGGCCCCACCACCCGGTTCCTTCTTCACGCTTGCATCTAGAGCGAATCAAAGCTTGAGTCCAATGGCTCATTTTCATTTCATTTTCTATTCCCCTATTCTTTTTGCTATTAATAGAAACGGCTTGATGGTTATTGTTTGGAAAAATTCTAGATAAGGACATGCAATAAGGCTATTTTATAAAAAATGGACCTAAAATGGATATTATTTTAAATAATCACTTAAAGTAGCTAAATTAGTTTCACATAGAAGCCTAAACTCACCGATCGGCTTAACGTCTTCTAGCCCAACATTCATTCATGTGATGTTTCCACCAGCCAAAATATGAGAACTTTTGTCCAAGAAAAATTGGAGAAATAATTAGAAGCCCCCTAAAAAAGAAAACCAAACACTTCTTCCTTCGTTTCTTTACATATTCTTCCTCCTCTTCCAGTCTTCGTTTCTTTTGAGAGAAGAAAACAAATCTCGAGCAAGACTCACCTCTCATTAGTCAAATATTAACACATAACACAAGGGTCTTGATTCTTCATTATCTTTTCCGAAGTTTGTGATTTATTTTGATCTCCACTTACGTTTAACTAAGGACAATTTTATTCAAATTAGTGCAGCCGATCCTTCATTCATCCAAGAGAAAGCAATTGCATTTTCTTGAAGCAATATGTCGATAAGGTAGGGCATGTAGTAGAATATCACACCAATAGGAGTGACGACAATGGTAGGAGAAATTTTTTGTTTTTTAAGTATTGTTTTTTCTTGTTTTGTTAGATTTGTTGATGCATTATGTCTCCTTTCGTCCAAATTAATGCATATCAGTTGCATCTTCTGCATATTTTTAAATTGGATTGGCTGCTGTCATGGTCCTACATGTTGGCAGTGGTCCCTATTTTGCAAATTAGTTAATGCTTGCATTTTGTTTTATTTTTTATAGCGTATGTTTTGTCATTAATGACCAAAACTCATGAGCATGGCATGGAATTTAAGTGTTTTTTAAAATGGTTTTTGAGTTATAGCACGTTGACCATGCCAAGGATAAGATCCCTCACCTTAGCAGCAGAAATTGTTGGTTTTTGATGATGTTCCCTCATAAACATAATGATTGAGCTTATTGACCATAACAAAGATAAGAGCCCTCAGTTACGAATGCATCTATTTCATAAATAAAGAAGTAGAATAGCATAATTTGATTATTATGTCCAGAATTGTGATGTCCTGGCCACACTAACTCGAGCATCATTTAAAATGAAAAACAACCAATAAGAAGAGCTAGCAACTATATGGAGACTGAGGATATTTTGCTTATAGGAAGTCTGGGCTGTCCAAGAAGAAATATGGAACTGCCGCGTTCTCACAGTCAATGATCCTCCACTTTTTTACTCAAGTTTCTTCCATCTCCCAAGCAACCACGTCATGACATTTCACTTCTGCTTCCTCTATCCACATGTCTAAGGTCTATGTCGGCTATTTGCACTTTTATTTTTTGAATAAGCTTCTCCAAGTGGTTTATGCTTGGTTGGTTGGTCATCCAGTACAACTTGTAAGTTCTCAAGAGTGCAGGTATGGCTCAGAGAAGGGTTGATGATTTCTTTTCTCTGCGAAGAAATCTGGGCGAGAGCAAAGTTCATTTTTAATAAGGGGGATGGCATGCATGAGTAATAACTAAGCAGTGTGAAAGAGATTCTAATTCTAAGGTCCCTTTACCATATAGAAGCTACAAAGAGAGAATGCATATCAAAGTACAACACAGGACTGAACATACCCTCTCTTCATAAGCTATAGACATCATTGATGTTAACATATATAAGTATAAGTGATCAGAACAATTGAGCGCACACAAAGAACGTCCATGAGAGCTATTGAGATTTGAAGAATCATATATAATACTAGACTAGTTGCATCTGTTGGCTTGCTCATGCATCCTTTCCTAAGCTCAAAACTCATCCTTTCTCCTAAAATCCCTCCCTTCAGCAGCGATGGCTTCTTCTATTCCTAATATCCCTCACTCGGTAGCTTGTCCCCAGCCTTAAATCATGTTTTCTAGAAGGCAAAAAGGAGGTAATTACCTGCTGCTTCAATTTCTCATATTTGCTCAGCGATTCTCGTCGCACAACTTCAATGTTCCATTCTTCGAGTAAGTCCTCTATGGTTCTGGCCAAATATGGTGGCGACAGTGGTTGTTGTGCTCCGACGGCAATGACGGTGGCTGGGATTCGCCGGCGACAGTGGTTGTTGCACTCCGACGGCAATAACGATGGCTGGGATTTGCCGGTGATAGTGGTGAGGGCCTCATCATCGCTGATTGAGAGAGGAGAGAGAATGGGGAGATCGGCAGTCGGCACTTGCAATAGAGAGGGGAAAAAAAAAGAAATATGTTTTGATTTGGGTAATGTGTAATGGGTAGGGTTATTATTTGACCCAACCCAACCCTAATAATACCCAAACAAAAAAACCCCACCCAAACAAAATTGAGCCCAAACCCCAAAATATCCATAATTTCCAAGTTGGGTTGGGTTGGGTCGGTTCAGTTTGGGCTAGGCTGGGCATTTTTGCCACCCCTACTTGTCAACACTTGAACTTTTGTCGACCTTTTAAATATTCACTTATTTGCAAAATATAAAATGTCAAAATAAATGAAATGATCAAAAAATAAAATGAAATCTTGTGGGCTGGTGCGTCCGACTCGCTTATTAATTTTCGGCACTTTAAATGATAGACACAACTTCTCATTTTTTTTCTTTCTCTGGGTCCATTTTTCTTCCCTTTCTTTGGGCCCATCAAAACTAAAATGAAAATGAAAAGCCCGGCCCTTCCTTCCTTGTTTTTTTTTCTTCTCACTTTGCCCTCTAGAACTACTAGCTGGCGTATGGAGAAAAAAAAGGGGCTCTAGTCGGGAGTAAAACAGAGAGAGAGAGCAAGACGGAAACTGGTGTTAAGAAAACTCCTAGTTTGATGCTAACAAATCCTTTCACGCATGAATACATCTCAAGAATATGTCAAGTTGCAATTGATCTTATGGAATCATTAATAAAATAATTGGACAAATGAATGAATACATCATTGCCATTAATTAAATAATAATAATGATAGTACAATTGAAATCCCTAATATGTAACTATTACATAGTAGCTTTAGGGCATACATCCAACAATCTCCCACTTGCACTCAAGCCAACTTGTTTGGTACCTCAAACCCATTTTGTCAATATGCCTTTAAAGAGAAGACTGAGGTAAGGCTTTAGTGAACGGATCTGCCACGTTTGCCATTGAGACAATTTTTTGCAAGGCGATATCACCTCTCCCAACAATTTCTCTGATGAGATGGAAGCGTCTCTTAATGTGCTTGGACTTCTGGTGAGGCCTTGGTTCCTTAGCTTGAACTATCGCCCCATTGTTGTCACAAAACAATGTAATCGGTTGCTCAATTGAAGGAACGACTCCAAATTCGGAAATAAACTTCTTCATCCAAGCGGCTTCCTTTGCTACTTTAGAAGCAGCTACATACTCTGCCTCAATGGTGGAATCAGCAGTGATGCTTTGTTTGGAACTTTTCCAACTAACTGCGCCACCATTGAATGTAAAGGCAAACCGAGACGTAGACTTATAATTATTAGGATTTGATTGAAAATCGGAATCCGTATAAGTTATATCTTTAAATTCTCCTTCTCCATATATCAAGAATAAATCCTTAATCCTTCGCAAGTACTTAAGAATATTTTTGACTGCTATCCAGTGCTTTTGTCTTGGATCAGACTGATATATGTTAGTGATACTTACAACATGCGCAATATCAGGTCTACTACATAGCATAGCATACATTATGCTTCCAATAGTAGATGCATATGGTATCTTTGCCATCCACTCTCTTTCTTCAGAAGTGTTAGGACACATCTCCTTGGAAAGACAGATCCCTTGCCTAAAAGGTAATAATCCTCTCTTGGAACATTGCATGTTAAAACGTGTTAACACTTTGTCTATGTACGTAGACTATGAGAGGCCAATCAATCGTCTCGATCTATCTCTATAGATCTTAATACCTAAAATGGAAGTTGCCTCTCCTAAATCTTTTATGGAGAATTTCTGTGACAAGAATAGTTTTATCGATGATATCATCAGTATATCATTCCCAATTAAAAGTATATCATCAACATACAAAACTAGAAACACAATTGCATTCCCACTGATCTTCTTGTATACACAAGGTTCATCTAGATTTTTGATGAAATCAAACGATTTGACTATCTCATCAAAACGGACATTCCAACTTCTAGAGGCTTGTTTAAGTCCATAAATGGTTCTTTTAAGCCTACACACCTTCTAATTTTCACTATTGGATTCAAAACCCCGTGGTTGTTCCATATAGATGTCCTCCTAGAGAAAACCATTTAGAAAAGCCGTTTTAACATCCATTTAGAATATCTCATAATCAAGGTGTGTAGCTATAGCCAACAGAATTCGAATGGATTTTAGCATGGCCACAAGTGAGAAAGTTTCATCATAATAGATTCCTTCTTTCTTACGATATCCTTTCGCCACTAGCCGTGCTTTGTAAGTTCCAATTTGACCTTCAACATTCATCTTTCTCTTAAAAATCCATTTACAACCAATTGGTATAATACTATCAGGCAGGTCAACTAAGGTCCAAACATCATTAGAATACATTGAATCCATTTTAGATTTCGTGGCTTCTAGCCATTTACCAGAATTGATGTTCGACATCCCTCCTCATAGCTTTTAGGATCACCGGGTTAATCACTATCATTCACAATGAATAATGGTTCAATAAGATCAACCGAATGTCTATAACGAGCAGGTGGGCAAGACGTTCTCGCACTTCTCCTAAGAGGTTGTATATCAGAATCTCCCACTGAATCAGAGATTGGTATATGAACTCGATTGTTTGGTACTTCATTATTTTCTTCTTATAAGACTATTTTCCACCCAGCACTACCTTCTTGGACGAACTAATTCTCTAGAAAAGAAGCGTGCCTACTCACCAAAATTCTTTGGCTTGAATGAAAATAGAAATAATATCCAAGAGTTTCCTTTGGATATCCAATGAAGTGACCTTGTTCAGATCTTGCCTCCAATTTGTCCATTTTTAGCTTTTTAACAAAAGCTGGATAACCCCAAATCTTAATATGAGTAATACTTGGTTTCCTATTATGCCATATCTCATAGGACGTAATTGGTATAGATTTGGACGGCACTCTATTCAGTATATATGCAGCTATCTCAAGGGCATATTCCCAAAGGGATATAAGTAAATCGATATAACTCATCATAGATCGAACCATATCTAATAAAGTATGATTTCTTCGTTCAGATACACTATTATGTTCTAGAGTTCCAGGCAGTGTCCATTGTGATAAAATGCCATTCTCTTTAAGATAGTTCAAAATTTCAATACTAAGGTATTCACCTCCTCGATCCGATCGAAGAGCCTTAATACATTTTTCTGCTTGTTTATCAACTTCAACCTTGAATTCCTTGAACTTTTCAAAGGATTTAGATTTATACTTCATTAGGTATAAATAATCATACTGTGACTGATCATTGGTGAAGGTAATGAAGTAAGAATAACCACCTCTAGCAATTTCATTAATTGGTCCACATACATCTATATGTATTAATCTCAATATGTCAGCAGCTTGTGCACTATGTCCCACAAAGGGCGCTTTGGTCATTTTTCCCAGAAGACATGCCTCAGAAGTCGAGTATGACTCAAACATTAATAGATTAATGTACCCATCATTACTTAACTTGTTAATTCTATCTTCTCCAATATTACCTAATTGGAGATGCCAAACATACTTTTTATTTGGACTGTCTCTAGGGCGTTTATTAGTTATGGCATTTATATCAATTATATTTTGCTTATTGACATTGGTAATCGCATTACTGGACATTGTAATGGTATAAAGATTATTGATTAATAAGCCAGAACCAACACATCTTCTATTATAATAAATAGAACATACATCATCAACAAAAGAAAATTCATAATTCTCTTTACCTAAATGAGTTATAGAGATGATGTTCCTAACAACATTCTTATAATGCAAATAGTTCTTTAAAACCAATACATGTCCAGAAGGCAAACATAAAAGAAAAGTCTCTATAGTTAACATAGCAACTCTTGTTCCATTGGTAAATGTCAAGACAATCTCATTTCTCCTTAGTATCCTGCTTGTTTCCAGATTCTATAAAGACATACAAATATATGAAGTTGTAGTAGAATTTAGAATCCATGAGCTAGATTCAGCACTAACCATAAGATTAGTTTCAATAAGCATAGACACCATACCTTTATAAGATTGGTCTTTGGGCTTGACCTTCAAGTGCGCGAGGTACTTCTTACAATTTCTCCTCCAGTGCCCCTTGACACCACAGTAATGACATTTCCCTTTTTCAATCTTGGGTTTTGGTTGCACAACAGGTTTGATAGGCTTTTTCTAGTTCTTTTTCTTCAAAACAGTCTTACTCTTTGAAGAAGAAGCCTTAGCCATATGTAACTTAGCAAGAGTCTTCTCCATCTTATGCATGTGAAAGTTTTGGACAAAACCAGATAAGGAATCGGGCAAAGATTAGAGGATGAAATCCACCGCTAACTCGTTGTCCGTAACGAGATTCAGCCTAGCCAATTCTTCAATGTGCCACATCATTTTCAAAGTATGATCATTAACTGATGATCCTTCAGCCATCCTCATACAGTACAATGCCTTAAATATCTTATATCTAGAGGTTCGACTATTCTCATCAAAGTATTCCTTTAAGTGTAAAATGATCAACCTAGCATCTTCCATAGATTCATACTTCTTCTGTAATTTGTTATTCATCGAAGCAAACATATATGACCTAACTTTTAAGTCATCATCATGCCACTTATCATAAGTGACACGCTCCTCTTGAGTCCCACCCTTAGGAAAGGAGTTTGGCATCTTTTTATCAAGCACATACCTAATTTTTTCTAAATTGAGAACAATTCTCAAATTCCTTACCCAGTCGGTGAAATTGGGTCCAGTCAAACAATTCTTGTCAAGTATAGAAGCGAGTGGGTTTGTATTCACCATTTTCAAAGTAATAATATATCTATTGCAGAAAATAAATTGTTAGCCGTTATACCTTTCAAAATAACTATTTCATTTTGGCCTTTAAATGAAATAGATCCTCCCACTAAATTTATATTCAAATCCCATACTCCTTAAGATGGGAAGCAGTAATCTTTGTTGGGTAAATATTACTAGTGGGGATTGGAGTCCCACCAGCCCAAAGCCCACCTAACCTAATAGTAATTGGTGTCTTATGAACTTAGTGAGTGAACTAACTTGTTCAACGCATCATATGCAAGTCCCAATCATAACTTTGGCCTCTAGACCATGAAAGCCTCACCTAACAGTTGTTGGCATTATGATCATAATTAAGTCTAACCCATCGTCTCATGCAAGTATTGAAAGCACAAACGATTCCCTCACCTAACAGTTATTAGAAATCATTTGGCTCCAACCTCACAACATCACATGCATAATAGAGTGGTCTAATATTATGAATGGTAATTAACCCCTATGTATCCATAGCCAATCAATTAACCACCATAATATTGGATCAAACCACGACGATGGAAGGCCATGAGTTCGAAACCCGTTTTGACTTAATATTATTAATAAGGAGATTTGGGTCGTTATTAATGGTCTCACTTTGCACATTAACCAGTTTAATATGCACGATAACATAAACACAAAATAAATAGATATCATATAAACATCTATCCTACGTGGTGATCATGGAATTATGGTTCAATGTGTCTCGAGCCAATGAGACCCATTTAGCCATTTTAATGTTTTATTAATAGGCACCTGCTCTTCACTTCTTTTTCAATCTTTGAACTCTTCAAAGACCGAGCCCATAGAGCTCTTCGGCTTAATGGCTCCTCTCAAACTCGTAGCATTTACATCAACAATTGATAAAACAAACTATGCTAAAATTACATTTCATAAAATATTAAAATAAAATAAAAGAAAGGATGTAGCCTCCATTTAATAATTACAACCCAAAAATGAATACCTGTAATCATCATACATTCATCCATACAACAATCATAATGATTAGGGATTTTTCCATGATCACCACCTTTCCTTGCGAGCAATAAATTCAAAATTTAAAGCTCCACAAGGCATAAATAAAATTATGCATTTAATCAAATCTAAAGTTGAACAACGCAAATTACGTTAGGAAGTCAAATCAATGAAACAAAGTTCACGAGTGTGATTCCAAATGGAAGTTGCATCGTCATCTTTAAATTCACAATTGCGAATCATATGTAAAATATAAATGCAAAGTATAACAAGTTACGGATTTTTGATTCAAAATTGATTTAGTTTCAATTTTGCATAGTTGATTAAATTTATCACATAAATTAATCAACGTCTATGCAAAAATCTATGAACTATAAATCAATTAAACACATGAAAAATGCCTAAGGTTGGCTCTGATACCACTGTTGGGGTTTCATGAATCATGTATAAGCAAATTAATATAAACACAGTAGAAACAAAATGAAATATTTCTATACATGTATCTCCAAAGGCGTTGTTCATGCGTTTTAATCAAAAATCTGAAAATAAAAGGAAGTTAAACGAATTACCTCTCGAAGTGCGCTTTAAACGAATTGGTCCAAATGTTCTTCAGTTCAAGCCCCACAAACGTCGGACCTCTAGTTCAAACACACCACCAATGGACGTCGAATGAAGAGAGAACTTGTGGGTAATCACCACTACAATTGTGCTAGTAACTTCGTGGAGATAATCCTTCGTATTCTTGATATTTTAGCCACAACCCAAAATGAGAGAATCCTTCTTTTCTCTTTTTTGTTTCTGTATGTGCACTCACAAAAAACGCACACTCACCCTTTTTTATAAGAACCATTCTACAAGTGGGAAACTACCCACGATCAGCAACTGTTACCAATTGTGGGACGACTAGCAACCGTTGCTGATTGTGTTATTCATGCCCATGATCAGCAACCGTTGCTGATTGTGTCTTTTATGCCCACGATCAGCAGCCGTTGTTGCTGATCGTGTCTTGCATGCATGATGGTTAGCAACGGTTGCTGACCATCATGCCATGCATATTTATTTTTTATTAGAAAGGAAACCACGCACATGATGTGCGTCGCACACAGTCAACAATGTGCATAATATAATTAATTAATTAATCAATTCCCAAAAAAAAAAAGAACATAATTTATTGAGTGCGCATATAGGGTACATTAACATGTATCCACTTTGGGCATGCGCGTGCATCATATGCACGTAAGCTCATGACTATAATACAAATTAAATTAAATCTCATTTAATTTAATTTCATGTCGACTCAATGTGACTGTAATAATTGCAAACATATTTGTAAAATTATTTCTCTCTTGTTCCACGTTATCCTAATTGGTTATGGTGTGTGACATCCCTAGGTTCATCACTAAACTGGTAATAAGACTTGTACTAACACATTAATACTCCCAAAAGAATTAATACTCCCAATTAATCTTTGGGTCCTACGAGTCATAATTGACATCTAGCAATATGTCAAGGCTACCTAGATAGTGTAAATGTTTTAAGAACATAATGAACCTGTCAGTTTTGGCTACAGTGTAATTCAATCACTATCTTACTATGCCCTGATCAAACAAAGACCATGGAATATTTGTCAAGTCACCAATTCAATCATATGCACAAATCTAATTGACGTGCATTTTATTCGAGACATAAACAATTTATTCTCAGTTACAACCCCGGCTGAGGATTTCAATGCATTGTCATAATTAGATTGCATAGGACATCATTATTATACCTTGCATCTAACAAAGAGACAAATTCCATATTGCGTACATGTGCAACTTTGTATATCAACAAACTATGACCATCAAGTATAAAGACGGATCAATGACCCGGCATTATGTGCACCCGTGAACCATAATTGTTCGACACACAAGTTAACACTGTGCCTCAGGTTTAAGGATTATTTACACAAGACCAAAGCATGAACAATTAGACATTGACCATGCTAAAAGCTTCCATGATGAACGTTCAGTGAATTTGTCTAATATAAACACTTGTGTTCTAACTCGAGTATTATAATACCTAATGACTTGTGACTCATCATTCCCTTAAGTATCCAATTCTTAATGGTGAAGTTAAGAACACACTAGTCTCAACAACATTATAAATATTCATTCAATAATCCATTGACCAGGAACGGTTTAAAGATTCAGTCTAACTATGAACCCGTCACATATATTCTTGACGTCTCAAGAATAGGTTTAGTTGCAACTGATCTTATGGAATCATTCATAAAATAATTGGACAAATGAATGAATACGTCATTGCCATTAATTAAATAATAATAATGATAGTACAACTGAAATCCCTAATATGTAACTATTACATAGTAGCTTTAGGGCATACATCCAACAAATCTATGTTTTCTATCACAAGTAAGATTCAGTAGCCCAGAGAATGTCATATTTGGGGCTTTGAGTACGTAACCGTTTAGCATCCAAATTTTGATATAGATACTGGTTGTTGAATGGACTGTGGCAATCTGATTGCAAAGTATGTTGAACTTATTGATATGGAGATGTTGCAAATGTTTATTTTGCAATCCTTGTTGATATTTTTCGGTAAGCTCCCCTCTGACTTGGATTTTGCAGCCTCTCTCCCTAACGGACTAAGAGATTTACTGTCAGTGGTAAGAAGGAAAAGGAGCCAAATAAGCCAGTATACTTCCATCCGACGTCCCTATTTTGAGGAATCTAGATTTAGATGAGCATCGTGAGACGTGTTAAAAGGATACTGGCACGGCAAGCCATGCTTTCTGCAATATCGAATGTTGGTGTTTGAACTAACTCTACATTCAAGCTTCCTGATTGTAAAGATAGCTTCGACTGAACAATGGCTTGAAAGGGCATGGTCTAAAGATGGTAATCAACCGTATTCCATATGGTTTCTTTTGTTGCTGAATACAACAGACAATGGACAAGATCTTGTCCATTCAAGCAATTAAGAATCTCACCTTGAACATTAAGGCAGATGGCTACAGAGGTTACACAGCATCCTGAGAAATTGCTGGGACTCCTCACAGTGATCCGTATGGCAGACAACAACCAAGAAGTTTAAGCAACTTATTTTGTTCTTATATGGGTACCGTCATTTTAACTTATTTTACAGTAGTCTGAGAGTTCAAAGAGTGATATACCAAATTGATTTGCAAATTAATCTGACAAACTAAAGCCGCATATTTAACAAATGAGCAATATTTAACTACTCGACTAGGGTCACATTACTTTGAGTCAGTTCTATATTCTCAGCATTGGTCATTTCTCATATAGCCACACAAGGCTTGTATGGTTTTAAGCGATGGGCACATTGAAGTTATCTTTCAATGCATCAGTCAGACAACGACCAAGAAGTTTGAGCGACTTATTTTGTTCTTATAGGGGTACCGCCCATTCAACTTATTTTACAGTAGTCTGAGAGTGCAAAGAGTGATGTACCAAATTGATTTGCAAAATAATCTGACAAACTAAAGCCGCATATTTAACAAATGAACAATATTTAACTACTCGACTAGAGTCACGTTACTTTGAGTTGGTTCTATATTCTCAGCATTGGTCATTTCTCATATAGCCACACAAGGCTTGTATGGTTCTAAGCGATGGGCAAATTGAAGTTACCTTTCAATGCATTAGTACACAGGGAAGCGACCCCCACAAATCAGCTTCGAAGAGGGTGTGCATTCATTTAAAGATATTCATTCCGAAAGTCGTAAAAGCTACAAAAATTCTCCTACAGCATTCGTCAATCCACATGGTGGTGGATCGAAACGTACACAATTGAGCAACAGAAAGCAGTACATGTTCCAAGGACCACATTCAAGGATAAAACCAAGTCTTTAGTCATTTCTCAGGACTCATCTTAGACGTGAGAAAGTAGGAACGTATCAAAAAGTGGATACCCATTAAAGCCAGTCGCCACAGTTTAGGCACATTCTGTGCAACCAACCACAAACTTCTAGTCCTTTCAATCATATGCAGCAGACCTCAAATTACCAATGGAAAATACAACTGCCCAAAATATGAAAGAATAAAAAAGAGAGCTGGATATGCCATTTAATTAGGTACGATGAACCAAGAAGAGAAGCATTGTTTGCTTCATTTTCAATCATTGAGAGATCCTCACAGGTAATAAACAGACAGTGGATACTCATTAAAACGACTATTATTCAGACCTTAGAATATACTTGCAGAGAAACTCTTCATGAGAAGATGCTCAACATCCTGTGTAGAAAGTTTTGCGTGCTCTGCAACAACATTCACATCACTGTTCTCCATCAAATCCGTTTCCCGAATTTCGAAGCTTTCTAATCTTAAGTCAGCTCATCAAATGCATGAAATTCCTGTAATACCCCAACTAACAATCGAGCAGTCCACAAAAGCATGGCAACATAACTAGACTAGGCATTCAAATAATCAAACAACTGCAAGAAAGCAGACCCTTGTACAACTATTACCATATGAAGCTAGAGCTAGAGCTAGAGCTCATGTTTAACTATGCAAAGATAAATGACACGATTACATTCAACTAAACGCCACTGCCACCGCACTCTTACCTGTTCTTCAGTGATTAGTTAGTGATCCAGAGCTTGAGTCCATGGCCATGACTCCTGCCACTGATGGAGTTAATGAATGCACCAAATTCCTCCAACTGAGCGGCAGTGAAGAAGATGTACCCTAGAGTGAAAAGTGGCACCAGAGAAGGACTTGAAGCTCACGGACATGGAAATTGAAGCTTGCGAAGAAGGATTTACAGCTTGCAGATGACGAACTTGAAGCTGAAGGATGACGGAACCTGGGAAAGAAGAGATGATGGCGACTGACACAGCGAATGATGGACTGAAGCTTGCGAGGAGCAATGAGTAGCTTCATGGATTGGGCGACAGTGATTTGCTTGAGCAGCGGGAGAGAGGGAGAAGGAAACATGGAAAAGAACCTTAATCCCAGTTCAATCCATCGCTCAAAAATAAAAATCGAAGGCTTCCTGCAGAAGGAAACGATAAGGTGAGTTGAGGTGAGGCCTCGAGCCTAAAATTTTTTCCTAAATGGTGAGGTATGTAAATCCCTAACCTTGCCACCGAAGTGGACACACACAGCATATGGAGATTCCCAGTAAGATGGGGAATTTTAATAAGATTGTCCTTAGTTGCACGTTTTATAATCAGTTGATTGCCTCTCTTCACTAGAATAAAGCAGAAAAGGAAAGCAAGTAAAGCAGAAGAAACAGCAATGATCTATGAATAGAAAGAAAGCGCACCCCTTCCTCTGTTTCTGTTTCTGTTTCTGTTTCTGTTTCAGAGTCCGTTGTTTCAATTTCAATGTCTGAGGCTTGTCTTGTTCCATTCATAATGTTCTCTCTGTAAGACTCCCCAACAATTATTTCTATGCTGCACTCCTTTGGTAATTTTGAGTGCGATGCATCAAATATCTTCTTCATTGATCTACACTCATAAATTTTCAACTTATGCAAAAACTCCAATTTGTAAATGCTATCAACAACCTGCAAGTTCTCGCACCATTCAATATGCAACTGCTTCAAGTTCTTCACTTTTGACAAATCGCCAATCCTTTTTAATGAAATGCACCAACTAACGGAAAATTCTTCCAAAGATTCCAATGTAGAAACAAATTGAATATCCCGTACCTCTGAACACTTTGACAGATGGAACTCTCGAAGCATCTTTAGGGAGCTTGGGATGAGGAACACTCCTCTCCTACCATAAGTCAACTCGGGAGACTGTAGCTCATTGCGCCTTGGCTCCACTGACAGACAAACCGACCCCCCAGAAGATTTGCAGTCCTCAATAAGTGGCCTCTTCATTGATTTAAAGGCACCGACAGTTTGATCTTCAAATTGCTCATCCCCCTTGGCTTCTTTCCCTAATGTCTTGAAATCATTCCGTTTGCCAGTCACTTTTTCTGAAGAGTTTGATGGAAGTTGTTCAAAAGTTTGCAAGTCTAGTCCATATAGAGTAAGTTCTTTCAGCATAGAAAGGGAACTCAACTCAGTAGCTGGTGCGCAGCCATTTGAAAAACAAAGGTGCAGCTTGCTCAGTTTGGATATCCTCCCAATCCACCGCAAATCACAAGTTTGAATTACATTTGATGTGCGTGTGGCTTCAGTCTCATCAGATAGGAGCAACTCAACTAAATTAGTAAGGTATGAGAGGTTAGGGACATTAAGAAACGAAGTAGATTTAAGCCGGAGAGTGGTCAAACTTGTGGGGAGCATTGGCAACTCTCGTATCCCATGACAAGGATACATGTCCAGTCTTTGGAGGTGAAGAAACTTGCTCATTGTACTGGGCATTTCTGCAATTGGTGTTAATGATACATCTAAAGATGATAGCCTTGGTAGTGTACCTATGGAATCCGGTAATCTTGTAATTCTTGTACATGATACATCCAACTTTGTTAATGACACTAACTTTGAAATTGAGTCGGGGAGTGCAGTCAAGTTAAAACAACTCATAAGAGAGAGCTGCTGCAGATTTTGTAGCTCCCCAATTTGTTCAGGCAAATTTCTAAGAGCCGGACATGACTCAACACTCAAGTCAATCAACCGCCGCAAGTTCCCAATAGAGCAGTCAATTTCCATCAAAGACTGACATCCAGAAATAGTCAACTTCTCTAAAACCGAGTTTCTGGGAAAGGTTGGTGTCCTATGTATCGACTCATTATACTTAAGAGTGAAAACCTTCAATTTCCTTGCTCCCTACAAAAGCCAATGAAACATCAGGACAGACAAGAAATAAATATGGATTTAGGCGACCAATTTGGATCATATGTCTATGATCCTCTCACTAAATGTTAAAATTAGCTTATAAATCCATCCAATTTTGTGCTTCTTTAGATGAAAAAATTAGACAACGAGGGAAACTGGCATACCTTGATTAGGCTGTCGAATGCATCTATTGCAAAATCAAGCCAATAAAGATTCGCCACAACCACTTTATGTAGATGCAACAAAGCGGTTGCTTCAGGTAATTGCCGAGGAGGGTAATGCAAATCGATCCATTTCAACTCAGAAAGACAGCCCGTAAAGTCGCCTTGGCAGCTTACATCATCTAACCAAAGAAACCGCAAATGTGGGAACTGTTTAATTTGCTCCGAAGTGATAGTTATAGAATCCCCTGATGGCAAATGGAGTCCTTGAACGCTTCCATTGATCTGCCAATGACATTGAGGAGAAGAAGTAGAAATTTGTTAATATCCCACAATTTCATTTCATAGAAGAAAAGAAAAAATGAAGTAGAAGAGTAGCTCCCAAATCAAAACGTGAATCCTTAATTAAGAAGAGGGTAAGCAATTTTCTGTTCAAATTTGGCCATACTTTACCTCTGTTGATAGTAATACGTCAATGATGTCGTCTTTATCCCACAATCTGGTACATTCTTCTTTTGCAATTGCCCTTCCAAGATCTCTAAACTGATCATGTATTCTAAATCTATCATCATCTAAAACCTTTATCATGCATCTCTTAATAAGGACTGCGATGGCATGCTCTGGGTAAAACTCACAATCTTTCCACAAGTATATTGGATTAGTCTTATTCTCACCAATGAAAAAACAAGCAATATCAAGAAATATCTGTCTTTCACCCAAATTTAAGGCATCATAACTAATCCTTAGCTTTCCCAAGACATCCTCATGAGGCATTTTTCTTAGCTTTTCTAGTGTCTCTTCCCATATTGGTTCCTCTTCAAAATTAAAAAGCATTGAACCTATTGCTTCAAGAGCTAAAGGCAGTCCATCTGTCGTAGAGACAATGCTTTCTGAAAGACTATAGTAATTAGTTGGAGGAGAGCTATCATTGAAGGCATGCCTACAAAAAAGTTTAAGTGCGTCTACGTTGCTCAACCCCACCATTTCATAATCCATGAATTTATATTTAAATCCCCTAATTTTCAAAACAGTTTGATCCCTAGTAGTAACAAGTATTCTAGTACCAGGATACAAAGATTTCTCTCCAATTAGATTTTTGATCTGGCTGGCCTTATCAACATCATCCAATACAATCAGTGTTTTCTTGCTGCAAATTACTTCTTCAATCTTCTTGATCCCACGTTCAATGTTAGTAATGTAAGGTTCCACTCTAGAATAAGAGATATCGGACAATAATCTTTTTTGTAGCTCGACTAAGCCCTTGCTTTTTTCCATTTCCCTCACGTCGTCAAGAAAGCTGCAGTTTCTCCCAAAGTGATGACTTAGTTCGTTGAAGATAATCTTGGCAAGTGTTGATTTACCGATGCCGCCCATCCCATAAATTCCAATGAGCTGCACACCACCAGAATCAATGTCTAATAAATTATATATGGCTGCTATTCGGTCCTCCATTCCAACTAAATCTTTGGTTACTTGTCTTTCTCTTGTCTTGAGCCTGACCACAACCTCTTGAACAACTGCCTGGATAAGTTTCACGTAGCTGCCACAAAGTTGAACTGTTTCAATTGAGAAAAGATGACAAATTTGCATGTTGACCAACCATCTACTAAGCAACTATGTGGGAACGTGATCATGTTTAGGATATATCAAAATTCAACGTTACCCCCAAAACCTTGGGAAGACGATGGATTACAAACTTATACATCTATTACAAGCTTAAGTTAAAGGAATAGAGGAAGTGAAATGTTTGATCTTTATATCAAGTAGAAGAATCACAATTTCTAGCAAAGATCGGACATAACAATAAAAAAATAAACATCCAATGAATTACTATAACAGAAGATTTACTTATTTCTTTCGACGTGGGAAAGAACTTTGCAAAGGCACAGTTCCTTAATCAAGTTCTCTAGCACACAATAGGGATCTTAATACATACATGGATCAAATTAATATAAAAAAGATGAAGCAAAGCTGAATTTTTTATACGATGGAAAATAGGTGAAAAAACGAAATTATAATAACCCTTATTAGGTCTTGTGATTTAAAAAAGAAGAAGAAGAAGAATTTGAAATTTTCTATTTAAATTTAGGTAATTAGAGTTCAAATATAATTAATGAATTTTTATAAGAAATATGGCCTGATTGTACAAAATAATTTTCACATACTTGGTTAGATTGTTACCCTAGATATTTCTCCAGCTCCCAACCCTTGATGCCGCCGACTTCTTTGAGAGCCTGCCGCCACGTCTCTATATCGTCGGAGCTAAACTTCTTCTCCTGACCCTCCATCTTTTGCTCCAAATTTGATATGGCCTCATTGTACAACTTGGTTTTCAGCTTCACGTCAGCGGGTTTCACATCGTAGAAGATGGGCAATATGACCTTCTCATCTTCTTTAGATTTACAGGTATTCTCCACCATCCTTGCAAGCTCGTAGAGACACCAGTGACTTGAAGCATAGTTTTTGGAGAAGATGGGTATATAGAGCTTGGAATTGTCAATTGCTCGCTCAAGGTTGCTACTAATTCTTTCACCTGGTTGAAGCTCTTCATCATCGATGAAAACACAAATCCCGGCATCTACCAAGTGTTGGTGGAGGATATTGGTGAATCCACAACGTGTATCAGGTCCTCTAAAACTCAAGAAGACCTGGTATTCAACTCCTAATGTATTGATGGTGCTCGTTCCTATCTCCGAGTTCGCCATAGGAGTTCTTCGCACTTAGCAGTGTCAGGTCTCTCTCCTCTCAAATAGACACCGTTAAAGAGAAAAGGATGCGTATTATGAGAACGTTTGTATTGCGTGGCTCATGAAAATTTAACTGAAAGTTAAACGTCTACAGGCAACTTCGGTGCAGCTTCCAATTTTTAGTCAATAAAGAGAAAAGGATGCGTATTATGAGAACGTTTGTATTGCGTGGCTCACGAAATTTAATTGAAAGTTAAACGTCTACAGGCAACTTCGGTGCAGCTTCCAATTTTTAGTCAATAAAGTTGGTGCGTTGGCGGGCAATAATGGAGGTGAACCTTTTAACATGCCCAATTTCTTTCAAGTTTCTTTTTCGTACTTTTCACCAGGTGCTTTTGAACTTTCGGATTAAAAAATATTTAATTCTCAAACTTTTAAATCATTTCTGATTATTATATAGCTGTATCTATAAGTGGACATATTTAAAATTCCAATCCAATATCGTGAAATCACAATTCATTTATATAAAGTAAGTAAATATTCCTAAAGAATTAAAGCGGCTTTTGCTGCATTCAATTTTTTGGATAATTAGAAAAATTTCCGCCATACTACAGAGAATAGATTTGCTGCATTCTCCACAACAAATGCTCCACATAAGCACTGCTTGAGCATATATGAAATTATTTGATTTGATCTCTTTGCTTTAAAGGCTAATCTTTAATTATAATTAATTACCTCTAACAACTCAAAAATTCTCATAAAATGTGTTTTGTATTTAAAGCAAATGACTGCAAATCTTTTACAACACGTTGTTTCTGATTAACAACTGTTAGAATGGGTGAGCATCATGTCGTTGGTGTAGATTGCACGTCAAATCACACCAAACTAAACGTTAGGATATGTTTCACGTTTGGATGATCCTATGAGAATTATGGGCACTCGACCACCGTTCAAGGATGGTGAGAGGAAATGCGGTGATGGTCATGATGGTCTTGACCATAAGAGGGGACTTTACTCAGATGAAGAAAGAGAAAAGAAGATTCATGATGCCCATTGCCGACATGAGCCAAAGGGAAAAAGGACAAGGAAAGTTGCAAGGACGGTGTTTTCATGTTGGTCACTCATTATTTCCTTTCTTCTTCTTTATTTGCTTTTTAATTATGCCTAGTGGACTGCCCACCTATCCAATGGATATTCCACAAGCAAGCTATTCCGTTAATGGGCTAATAGTCATGCATTTCTTATTTTAATATATCAACACTCACACGTCCTAGCCTCCTAATTTTCCCCTAAATGTTTATCTTCCCCGGGAGAAAAGAATACCCTCTAAGTTTCTTTGTGTCAGAGAGATGCCGAGGTCCGAACAAGGTCTTTAACGAAGCAATTTTAGGTCATACTTAGCACTATAAGAGGAAGAGCTCTTAATGTCAAAGAAAGCTCTAAAGGTTGTTTATCATAATATATGATGATGAAATTCTTGATTTGAATTTCTGAAGTCCAATGCCACTTCCGTTAGTGAGATACATCATTTTAGACATTTGTATTGAGTGACTCATGGGATTTAATTGAAAGTTACGGATAGATAACTTGATAGAAGTTGCAGCTTTCAATTTACAATGAATAAAGTTGAAGGCTTTAAAAAAAATCAGATGGAGGACAATTATGGAGGTGTAACTTTTCACATGCCCAATTTCTTTCGAGTTTCTTCTTGATGCTATTTGAACTTTTGAAATATAAAAATAAATAAAATCTGATTTTCGAATGTTTAAATCATTTATAATTATTCTATAGCTATATCTATGGTTAAACATATGTATATAGATAAAATCACAATTTATCTATATAAATGCATAATAATAATATAATCCTAAAGAATCCCTCTCATTATGACACATGGGACTATGGATAATTAGAAGATTTTCCTTCATAAGATTGAATTTGTTGCATTCCGAGGCGAGATCCCCAAGGAAGTTGTTGGATTACCAAGCAATCGCAAATGGTCCCTATTGCAAGGTGATACTTGCTCTTGGCACAATTGATCTCAACTTGGTTTCTATTAATTGTGTCATTTGATTAAGAGTAACCACTAATTTTTTATGAACCAATTAGGAGTCAAGTGTAATGCTGGATCCAGTCTTACTTCAGTAAACTAGAGATTTGTGGGTTTGGGGACTTGATTTAGGATATATCTAACATCGGATTTGGTATATTTTCTCTTTTTATGAAAATAATTATTCATGCAGTCTTCCCAATCTTAGTTACCAATTTTATTCTTAATGTTGAGCTAGGCAGGTGATCATGCATGAATTCACTCAAGCAAACACATATAAAATCCAATAATACCGAAACAAATAGAGCAAGCAAAAGGTAGGAAAATAAATAACTTAAGCCATATTGGGGAAAAAAATCAATACAAGTTGTTAAGTTCTCGGACAGGACCCCTTAAGCAATAAATAGAGACTCAATGTAAAATTTTCAAAATAAACTATGGCTCAAAACCAGAAAGTAAATAAATGGTAATTCATGAATATTTAGTATATAAACTACTTTTCTAAAATCAACTATTACCTACTTAATGCAATCTAAAGTGCAGTGCAATGTTAAGAAAACAAAAATCTGTCTATAATATGCATGATTGCTAAAATACACTGTTAGGTGTCCTTTTTTTTTTTATTTATGAAAATCCAGTTTATCTTTTTAATTTTTCCGCATTTCCCCATTCTTTATATGTATACACACCCGAGATTAAACTAAAAGTTAACTAATGCTGAAATAAATTTGAACTAGAATCTATATGCCAAAATAATATGAAATATAAACCTGATTTTCATGAAAATTTGCACTACGTTCACTTGGAATGTTTTTCATGTTGATACCCGATTTTTATATGACACATCGATAAAGATAAAAAAATTGAAATTGGGGTTTCCAATCATGACTCGAGGCCGTTTTCAAACAAAAAAATATCATTTTTTTTAATTCTATTTGTTGGCTTAGTCTTAGAAAATAATTTCCTATTCATTTCATATAAAAACCTGAAAAGTAAAATAGTTGTTTTTGGGTCGATTTTTTGGTCAAGTCTTTGACAAAAAGTCAACTCCAGTTCAAATTTTGGTTTTTTGTATTAAAAGATTCCTTTCAAGCTTAATTTCACTTTCAAAGTGAAAATTTTGGAAAAATTCAAATATTTGACCATAAAATCAAACTCTTAGTAAAAAGTCAACTAGGGTTTGACTTTTGGTCAAACCATTGATAAAAAAATGGAAAAAAATACAAAAATCACAAAATCAATTCATTTTAGATTCAATTTGATTTTAACATCAAGAATTTTACGAAAATCAATTAAGAACCTAATTTTCCAAATTTTTCAGTTTTAGGTTTGAAATCAACCAAAAATAAAATTACCTTTGCTTTAGTCAAAATTAGGATTAGTTTCTTTTACGTCATTTGATTTAGAGATAATTATCCATCAATTGATTCTATCAATTTCAAGATTGGGAGGTCATATGTGAATTGACATTTTTATCCTTAATTAAGGGTCCGAATCCATTCTACATGATTTGTGAATGAATGCTTCCATTCTGCTCAATTTTATGAGTTAAATTCGAATTCGGGGTTAATTTTGGGAAATTCACTTACCAACTTGTCAATTTAGGGAATTTAGCTCACTTGACTTGAAGAAAATAGGGCTATTGAGCTTCAATTTGTGAAATTCAAGTTGATCCATTCATGATTAAGGTTTAATTTAACAAATTGAGGTTTAATTTTGACATTGATCCTCAATTTAATTTCGACGTAAAAGTCATGCCATCTATTTAAGGTCAATTTGAATGCAATAGGTCCCTCTAGGCATGGGCAATTAAGTTAATAAGTGTCTTGCAATTTTAATTAAATCCAATTTCAATTAATTTGCAAATTTTGGCAACAATTAGGTGAAATTGTCCAATTTGGCTTAGAAAGTCCAATTAAGTGCACTTATGGCATAGGTCCAATATTTTTTCATATTACTTAGATAATTAAACCAATATAAATCATTGAAATGTATTTATATGGTTTAATTAGCCTAATTAGATCAAAATTGGATCATTTCTTTTATAATTGGACCATGAACTTTCATGATTAGCAAGATTTCTTTATAATTTAGTCCCTTAAGTATAAATTACAAAGATTCAAGGGAAAAAAGGATTGAATCGTCCCATGGGAGTTTGAATCGGTGTAAACCAGTCTAACTAGCCACTCATGGATTTGGTCTTCCTCTAACCGATTCTCTGATGCTAGTGACCACCATGAGGTGGCCCACCTCATATTCAAACCTCCCATGCCCTTGGTTTTTGAAAATTGCAAATTCAGCCTAAAGTTTTTGAATTTTTGCAAAATTAACCCTAAAGTTTAACAAATTTGCAAAAAAGCCCTAATCTCACAATTAAATCTCATCCATTCCCCAAGAATGTATCTTAGCCCTTAAAAATATTCAACATGTGATTAACTCAATAGATGAGATTAGATCTAGGGGTACGATTAGATCTTAACCCTTGGATTGAACTAAGGGTTAGATTTAGTCTCAAGAGGGGGTATATAAGCATTTTTCCCTCCAAAAACTAGGGGGCAAATCATTTTTGTAGCTCATTTCTCTCTCTAAATTTCCAAATTCTCTCTAATCTCTCTTCTTTCTCTAGCTTTTGTTCCATTTTTCCTCCTCTTCTCTAACCGCCCAAACTACTACACCTCCACTGCCCTTGCGGACCTCCATTGGCAACACCATGGCCACCGCCACTCCCTCCGAGCTCCCTCTCCTCCTCCCTGGTCCAGTGGTGGTTGAAGCTTGTAACATCCTGAAATTCGAGGCCTTTAAGGGATGAATCAATGTTAATTTCGCCAATGCATTGTTGGTTGATCTCACTCGGAACTGATCACTCTTGAGATACTGACCTTGAGGGGAAAGGCTAATGGGGACAGAACTCTTTCGACTAAGGAACTTCACTTGGGAAAATGACTCGACCGTGAGACTTGCGTAAAGATGATCCTGTAGTCATGCAGGCCGATTTCAGGGAAAACTAGAAGTCGATTTGCAAACAAAAATAGTGAGATGACGAGTGATTCCGTCTACTATTATCGAACCCACGAACGGCCTTATGTTGATCCTTGATAATCATGTACTTTGAAATAAAAATCGATCCTTCATAATTTCATGCAGTCTTGAACGTGAATTTGCACGAGTCAGTTACGCGTGAGTCCTCGAAACCGCTTGTCAATCTGAGTAGTACCAAAATGGCATTTGGGCAAAATTGACAAGGCATGTGAATCCAAGATTGGACTTCAAATTTTTAGGAACGTCCAAGATGGACTTTTGGATGATACTTCATTGACAGTCGACAGTGTCGATTGAGCCGAGTTTTTGGGAAAGGGATTTTTGGACTGAGGAAGCGAGCCTATGACAACATGGGCCAGGCGAGAACAATGGGGACCTCATGCCCAAGGTGGGATAGTCACCGTGGAAGACCGAGACAAACGAGCAAGCCCATTGGACCCAACCGACCCCTCACCCTTCCTAACCAGTTATCCAAACTTGATCCAATTCGAGCCCAACAAATTCCCGAGCCTAGTCTCATTCATTTTCTTAGGCTGTTTCCGAGGCCCGCCTTTCATTTTCAGCCCAAGGGCAGTATGGGAATTGTGCAAGGTGAAAATGACCATTTTGCCCTTAGATATTTTGAAGAAAATTCAAAAGAAGAGAGAGAAGATGATGTCATCTTGCCTTGGGAGTTGAAGCTTGCATTAATGGCCTTAATGAGGCCTATCTCTAGCCCTCACTTCACTCTCTCTCTCTCTCCCCTTCATATCCTCCAAAAACAGCACACACTTTCTCCTTTATTTCCCTTCCTTCTTGAAATTTCAATTTCTGAACTTTCATCGAAAATCGAGTTATTCATGGCCTTCCCGTGTGAATGTCAGGCCATGCCACCTACTGTTGTGTTCAGAAGATGAAAATAGTTCAAACAACGTTGGCCGTTTGCCGAACGGAGTCGCCTGCCGTCCCGTACAGCCGCTGGAAGTTGCTGCTCGCCGGACCGCCACTATTCCGCCTACAGCAATTTTGTTCCGCTTTTTAACCTGTTTTTCTTCCTTTCCAACCAAATCAACGCCCATACCAGCCACCAACAGTTCCCCCTCGACCCCCAGGTGCCACTGGTTGCCTGCTCGCCACTCGCCGGAGCTTCGGTTAGCTCCGTCCAGCCAATTTCCTCCTGTGCAGTTAGTTTTTCAGAGTTGCTGAGAGATTCCAAGTTTGTTGCTACTGTTCTCAGCCCCGGGACCGCCTTGGATCATCGTGGTAGAGGTCTCCCAGTTTCAAGTTTGTTGCCGCTGCCGCGTCCATGTCGCTGGCCCGCTTAACGGGCGAGTTTAGCCCCTAATCTCTATTTAGTGCCTAAACTTGCTTAGGGTTGGGTTAATTAGTGGTAATGTTGGTTTAGGAAATTTAATTAAGTTGTATTAGCCCTAAGATAGGTGGTTAAGATTAGATTAGCTTAATTTTGCTTATTAAGCTTAATTGTGTTTAATTTGGGATTAATTGTGCTTATGTGTTTAATTAAGCATGATTTGCTTAAATTAGTTGATTAATTGTTTTAAATAATGTTTTTTTAATTTCTGGATTAAAATTTTTAATTAATTGAATATCAAAAAAATTATTGCTCATAATTACTGTTCACGAGCACTGTTCATGATTACTGCTCACGGCACTGTTCATGTAGAAGCTAATTTTTGTCTTAATTTGATGTTTTTTTGGTTGCTATGATTTATTGAAGTGCCGATTGTTAATTATACTCGTGAATATTGATGAAATGCGTGATTGAGTGTTGGTTGGATTTGGATTTTGGAATTGTCGAGTGAGATCGCATGACATATTGCGTGGGTTATCTGAAATAGCATATTGCATGCGCATGAGCGATGTTGCATTCACGACAGAGCAAAGATATAAATAAATTGCTTGATGATGTGTTGCATGATCACATTAAGAGAGGGAACTCGGCGTTGCCGGAAGACCGCCTATCCTTATGGAGTTGTGCCATGGCTAGTGGATCACCCGACTTCGGTCGGATGCCTGATAGGGAGGGGTTAACTTTGTGGGACTACGGTCTGGGGGCGGGTCCCGGGCCTCTATCAGTTGCGGGATTGCGGTAGTGGGCGGGTTCTATGCTCCTTCGGGAATGCCGTCTTGAGAGTGAGCCCTTGATGTCGCCGTGCCTCGAGGTAATGAGGACGAAGCTGGCTTGGCCAAGAACCGCCAACCATAAGGTTGTGTCGTGGGCCAGGATTAGGGGTCTTAATAATCGGAGCATGTGTGGGTGTGTGAGACATAAGAAAGTTGTGTGAGATGCTATGATTATTCGCATCCTCTTAATGTCGTGATGATTGCATTAATTATGGTATGCATGCATGAGTTGACGGTCGTGCAAGGTGTGGCAATGGCTAGGTGAGATCGCTTGTGACGCGATTTCCATGTGATTGATGAACTGTTTCATCTAACGGCCATGTGCCTTGCTTGCATTGTATGATATTCAACGTGCAGGGTAAGGTTGCATGCGAACCGAATTTGATTGTGGGTTACCCTGTCTGTTGTTTGGTCTGTTGTTTGTTGGCTATCTGTTGCTGGGTTGAGTAAGGGGTGGTTTTGGAGAGATACCCCAGGTTGAGTTGGCGTACTAATCGGGGCTTAGGGGGAGAACTTGTTGAGATTTTATCTCAACCCATCGTGGTTAACCATTTTCAAGCCCCTAGAATGGTGTACCCACAGTGGAGAATCCTGCCCCCGTTTCACCACTGATCGACCCGATGGGACTTGAGTCCGATGGGTCCAAGTGATCGTGGTGTTAAACCCGAGGGTTCTTTGTGTACTGTTAGATTAACCTAGTTTCTTTTTGGTTTGGCTTAGAGGAGGGATTGGCCCTTTTTGTTTGGCTTGTAATTCAGAAAACGATCTTCCATTGGTTAATCCAGTAAATTGAATAATTTAGTAGTTGCTATTGTTCTTGTTGTTCATCCCTCTATCCTTGTTTGATTGTTTGTTTGTTTGAAGATGATTCGTCTTCCGCTTGCGCTTAACGAAATATAAAATGAATGGTCGTCAATGGATTTTGAGACGTCGCTTTCAATTGACCATGGAAATAGGGTTGCTGTGAGCTCGAGAGTCGAGGCATGACAACCTCGTTGGTTTTGGTACCAAAGTAAGGTCAAAACTTGGAGTGATAAGGTGCATGGGATTTTCGGGATAGTGAGATAGGGATGGCTTTTATATTACGTGCCTGTGATTGCTTTTGTTGTTTGGTGTGGTGGCGGGTTGCTCATAGTCCAAAGTGATGAGAAATCCTGAGCAGAGATAACCCTTAGAAGTAGGGCAGTGTCTGGTCAGACCAGTGCTAGAGGTAGCATGTAAGTAGATCCTAGGTTAGACGAGATCCTGCTGGCACTAGAGACCTTATTAGAACAGTAAGCTGTGTGCTTTTGCTGTGGTCCTTATGGTTCCCCTAGTGAGAGGAGAGGCCTAAGAGAGACCGATGCCTAGACTGGTAAAGCAATTCCTGAGATTGAAGCCTCCGAGGTTCAGTGGCATGGGTGACTTTGAAGCTGCGACCCTTTAGATAAGGGATTTTGAGAGGACGTTCACAATGTTGAGATGTTCAGAGTTAGACAGAGTGCTTTCGACAGTTTATCAGCTTCAAGGTAATGCCATTAATGGGTGGGAAGCCACTCAAAGAAGAGTGTTCCCTAAAGGTACGGTTCAGACATGGGGTGCCTTTCGTGAAGCGTTCAATGGGAAGTGCTTCTTGGATAGTGTGAGAAAGTCAAAGATGGCAGAGTTCCAATAGTTTCATCAAAATCAGATGTCAATAGATCAATATGAGGTGAAGTTCACTGAGTTGGCCAAGTATGCGTCGAGGTTAGTGGAGGACCCTTTGGATAGGGTGAGACGTTTCAGAAATGGCTTGAATCCAAAATTGAAAGCCCAGCTAGTGCCCTTGAACTTGAAAAGTTTTGATGAGATGTACGAGAGGGCCTAGATGATAGGAAAGAACATGATCAAGAGAATGATCACATCTGGCTTGCGGTTCGTGCCTAATAGGGATAATCATCGGTTTGGAAAGGGACCAATGATAGGGAGAAGGAATCCCATCCCACCCAACAGAATGTGGATTGTCATGGAAAGACAATTCAATTTAACCTAATAGTAGGTGATAGTTTTGAGTTTGTGAGAAATCGAGGAGGACCCTCGACCCCTTTGAAATTCGTCGTTGGAAGTAACTCGTTTATTGGACGAAGGTTGTTAAGGTCATTGGACGGCTGAGGTTAATTGGTTAGTTGAAGAATCAAGGATGGATCATTGCACTTATGCATCGCTTATCAATAGCTCAACCAAGGGACGGTCATGAGCAGGTATCCATTACCAAAGATGGATGACTTGTTTGACCCATTTCAAGGAGTTTCAATATGTTCCAAGATAGACCCAATGGTGGGCTATCAGTAGTTGAGGATTTAAAAAGGAGGATATACGGTGGGGTTATTGATGCCTCATTGCATCCTGTTTTTCCCAAGTCGTTCATTCTATCTCATAATGCTGTCAAACACTTTCAGTGCTGCCAAAACTTCCAATCCTGCCCAAACTGTCTTTGGTTCCAAAAAGGCTAAGCACTTGTCGATTTTTGCAAAAAAGAAAGTTGCAAAAAGTTGGTTCTTCTTCTTTCTTTTTTTTCTACGTGGCTACTGCCGCTTTCGGGATTCGAACTCCCGTTTTCGGACCAGCGGCTTCATCCCGTGATACCACTCGGCTATAAGCGCCGACGATGCTCAAACTTGCTTTCTTTATCCATTTAAGGCCAAAAATCTTTATTTGCTCCAAATTTCGAAAGGTTCGATATTTTTAGGGCTTAGCTTTCCTTTCTTAACCAATCAAGATGTCCCTATCATAGGCGACACCTTAAGGAAAACATGGTTCCCTACTTGAAATTCCAAAGGCCTTAGTCCTTTACTCGCATCACCTTTTTAACGACTTTGCACTGTCCCTAATATTTTCACAACATCCATTAACTGCAAAACCATCTCTGAACCAGTGATCATCCTTTCTCTGACCTTGTTCCAATAGACTGGAGTTCCACAAACTTGACCATATTTTTGCTATGCCATTCTGATAAAATCTTATCTCACAAGCACTCTCTTTTTGCACAGTGCGTAGCTCAGTTCATTTCTGCCCCTTTCGACATCCTAGAAGCCTGCCAAGAGTTGCTCCTTGCTCAGGCACTCTGGCCCCGACGACCACTCCCCACCCTCGTCGGATCAGTCGTTACGGGCATCTTCGAACTACATCACTACTAACAAAAGTCCATTTTAGACATGCACCATCTCATAGAGGTATTATCCGCTTTGGCCCGTCCCATACCAAGCCTCATGGTTTTAACCTCGTCTGAGCACTTCAAAGTACAAAACTTCCTCCAGCTCGTCAACCCATGAGCTTGTTTCCATGGGGTCACTTATCGACACTTGAATTCCGATTCATTGAATTTTCGTCAAATCGCTGTCCGAATTCCACAAACCACCGATTTTTCTTTCAACATTCCTTTTACGTCCATTTAATACTTAGTCCAAAATATCACCTCAATCACTTGAAAATTAGTGCAAACCAAATGTCATTTATCGCACTAAAGGTTTTCATGTACTTCTTGAAATCCTTACTAATACCTCAAGAAGAAAATTATCGATAATGCTACTTCACCATTTATCCACCTAACATCAAGGGATAATTAATTCTTAATCCACCGAAGACAAAAATCCATTCCTCAAATCCCTATCTTATTTATCTCCCGAAATAATCCACCTTGGGTAAATTCATATCTTAATCGAATCTAAGACTTCCGAGCAATAAATCATCCACTGAAAATCTTATCAAAGATTATCACCATTTAATAGATCATCACTTATGATCCCATACCTACAACTCCTCAAATCATCAAAATAGAACTTATCTGACTTTCATTTAAATCCAATGGCCTCAATTGTCGTGACGCGTAAGCAACCATTTTTCCTTGTTGCCTTACCACATAGTCAAATCCCTTATACGACACCTCACTGTAAATCTTATAATCTCCAATACTAGACTAAATCCTCAAAACTGGAATGGTAATCAGCTTATACTTAAGCTCTTAAAAATTGTGCTCGCACTTATTCGTCCATTCAAATCTTATGTCCTTCTTTAACAGTTCTCTCAGAGACGTAACTATCGTAGCAAACCTTTCTACGAATCATCTATAATAATCTGTCCAACTTAGAAAACTTCGAACCTCTGTTATTGTCATAAGTCTGGCCAATTCATGACTGTCTTCATCTTGATGGATCCACAGAAATTCCTTCGTCCAAAATCACCCGACCAACAAAACAACGCGAGTAAACCCAAACTCGCACGTACTAAACTTGGCACACTGTTTATGCTCTCGAATGGTCTATAGCACCACCCTCAAGTGTTGTTCGTGTCCCTCTAAATTCCTCAAATATTCCAATATATCGTTCATGACCACAATTGCAATTTGCTCCAAATATGCCTTAATCACTCAATCCATCGAATCCATAAAAACAACTGGCGTATTAGTTAATCCAAACAACAGTACAGCAATTTTGTAGCGATCACATCGCACACAATATGTCATATTTAGTCTATCCTCCTTTTTAAATCCTCAACTACTAATAGCCCGTCCTTGGGTCTATCTTGGAACATATCGAAGCTCCTTGGAGTGGGTCAAACAAATCATCCATCCTTGGTAATGGATATTTGCTCATGACTGTTCCTTAGTTAAATTGCCGCTAATCGATGCATAAGTGCAACGATCTATCCTTGATTCATCAACTAACAAATTAACCACAATCGTCCTATAACCTTAGGAACCTTCATCCAATACACAAGTTACTTCCAACGACGAATTCAAAGGGATCGAGAGTCCTCCTTGATTCCAGTAAACTCGAAATGAACCCCACCTAATGGGTTAAACTGGATTACCTTCCAATAGCAATCCATTGTAACTCAATACTTAGTAAGCAAATCCATTCCAACGATCACATCAAAATTGTATATTTCCAACACAATCAAATCGATCAATTCATTTTGATCGCTAATGACCATTGTACAATCTGAATATCCTACCGCATACAACCTTGTCTTTTAATTAGGTCAACCTGTTAAGAATTTCTTCCAATGATTTTGGTCTTAACCTTACCAACTTAACAAAGTGTTCTACTATACACAAATGCATAGTTCCAAAAACCAATTAACGCATGATCACACTGGAAATTGTACCAATAGTCACAGCCTTCGAATCCAACACCTAGCATTCCAATTATATACTGATCTTCCCTAATACCATTCCTTCTATCATCAGCTTTTTCCTAAACCAATGATTAACCATATAAGATGCAAACCATGACCCAGATGCAGCTATTCATTCTGCCACGTCCTTTTTCTTAACAAACAGGATTGGCGCTTAAAACCCTTATCCAATAATTCCTACATCTGTACTTTCAATTCCTTCAATTCTGACAATGCCATCCTGTATGGTGCTTTTGAGATTGGTTCCATCCTAGGAGCCAACTTGATCACGAACTCTATCTCTCTGGCTAGGGGTAATTCTAGTAATTCCTTTTGAAAGGCATCAGGATAGTCTCGTACTACCACGATGTCCTCCAGGCTCGGTCCTTCATTCAACGTATCACTCACTGACACCAAATAACCTCGACATCTTGACCCCCAACAACCTGGCTACTACCAAAAAAGAAATCAAGGGAATTGAGGACCCTCCTCGGCTCCCTACAAACTGGAAACTACTAGCTCCAATTGGATTCTCTTCTCCCGACAATCCCTAGTAGCTCATTGCTTGCACTGTCCTCCTCCTCAGACTACTCTGACCTGGAGTCCTCAAACCAGGGGTACTCTGATCTGGACTGCTCATTTTGCAAGACTCTCCTAGCCTGCGTTCCAATTCCCCCCACATGGAATTAGAAAATGAGACAACCCTACAACAAAGGACTGCGAAGGATCCTGCAGTCAATCACATGCAAGCAAAGAAATTGTCTTTCCTACTAACTATCCCTACGCACCAACACAAGACTCATCGCACCTTATCACTCCATCAGCCAACCAGGCTCTAATACCAAAATCGACGGGTTGTCACACCCCGACTCTCGAGCTCGCGGCAACCCCATTTCACTTGAGGTCTAACTATACGACGTCCCAGGTACTGTCATCGACCAATTCATTTTATCTTGTAATTAAGCACATGCGGAAACGAACAACTCCCAAACCAAACAATAGGGATAGCAACAACAACAGCAGGGGAAAGACAACACCATTTTTATATATCTGAAGGTTAGCCAGCACACTAGCAAATACATACACGCCTTACTACAGGTGGCAAGCTAAGGCCTACTAAAAAAGGAACCGGCCTAGCTAACCTAACACTGCACCAGTGCCTACTCGCTGGTCTCAGTGGGATCGCTTTCTTTGATCCTCAGGTACTACATCATCTAGGGCCTAAAAAGGTTAACCACGACGGGTTGAGATAAACTTAGCAAGTTAAAGTCCTAAGCCCCGGTTAGGAACTTCGCTCACCTCGGGAGTTTAACATACAACCTAATACAGCAATCAATGCAATACCACCTTAGAGAGATAACTACAGAAGACAGTTTAATAAACAGGTGCAATAATCAGAGCAACTCACACAACTTTCTCATGCCTTGGCACACGCAACCTGCAAAAATGTCATTTAAATCATCACGACATTAAGAGCATGCAAATAATCAGAGTATCTCACACAACTTTCTCATTCCTCACATCCACACATATGCTCCGATTATTACGACCCTCTAGGCCACGGCACAACCTTATGGTTGTCGGTCAACTGGTCGTAAACCAGGCATCGTCCTCCCCCGTGAGGCATGGCGATGTCATGGGCTCTCCCTCACCGACGATATTCCATAAGGAGCATGAGTCCGGCCTCAACCGCGACTCTACATCTGACCACTGTCAGGCAACCCAATGGTCACGGCACAACCCCAAAGGATTGGCGGTCATCCGGCTCAACCGTGCTATCAACTTTAATCTGACCATGCAACACATCAGCAAATAGTTCATTCTTGTCTTTGCTTTTGCTTGGTCGTGAATGCAACATCGCTCATGCACTCATGCTCATATGACATGCCATTTTAGATAACCCACATAATATGTCATGCGGTATCACTCGACAATTCCAAAATTCCAAATTCCAATCACGGCACTTCAATAAATCATAACAACCAAGAACACATCAAAATAAGCCAAAAATTAGCTTCTACATGAACAGTGTTGTGAACAGTAATTTGTGAACAATAAATTCGTCCGAAATTAAATAAATAAATAAAAATAAATAAACTTAATCATGGTTAACAAATTAACCTAACCATGGTCAAATTAACCTAACCATAGTTAAATTCTAACCTTGGTTACTTTAAAACTAACCTTAGTTACTTTAATTAATTAACCTTAGTTACTTTAATACTAACTATGGTCAATTAACTAACCCTAGTCAGAATTAATTAACCAGACTAATTAACCAATCAACCTTAATTAATCACAAACATACAAATTACACTAATTATGACCCCTCCATAAATAATGCGTGCATGCCATAAATAATTAGAGCATACAATTGTCAATTTATGCGTGCATGCCATAAATAATGCTATCATCATGACATTATGACCATGCGAATAATTAGAGCATGCATATAGCTTTCTCATGTGTCACATCCACACATGCTCTGATTATTATGACCCCTCCTCCTGGGCCACGACACAACCTTATGGTTGTGGTTCCTAGCCAAGCTAGCTTCGTCCTCTTTACCTCAAGTCACGGCGACGTCAAGGGCTCACTCCCAAGACGGCATTCCTGAAGGAGCATAGGATCCGCCCACTACTGCAGTCTCGCAATTGATAGGATTCCACAACTGACCCCTCCATGTCAGACAACTGATCAAAGTCAAGATGACCAAATGGCCATAGCACAACCCCATAAAGATTGGCGATCTTTCAGCAATGCCGAGTTCCTTCTCTTAATGTGATCGCACAACACATCATCAAGCAATTTATTTATATCTTTGCTTTGTCATGAATGCAATATCGTTTATGCTCATGCGACATGCCATTGCAGATAACCCACGCATAATGTCATGCGATATCAATCAATAATTCCAACCAATCAACAATCACGTACATTCTCTAATTCTCGAGAATAATTTAATAAACCAAACACTTTCAATTCCACTCAATCTTCGATTATGCATTTCATCATTATTCACGAGTAGAATTAACAATTGGCACTTCAAGAAAGCATAACAATCAAGAACACATCAAATTAAGACTAAACTTAGCTTCCGTATGAACAATGCTATGAATAATAATCGTGAACAATAATTTTTAGAATTCAATTAATTAAAACATTAAATTCACAAATTAAACAAAACATTAATTAAAATAATTAATCAATCAATTAAAGCAAATCATCCTTAATTAAACACATAAAACACACATAAGTAACAATTAAGCTCAATAAGCAAAATTAAGCTAATATAATCTTAACCATCTATCTAAGCACCTATCTAACCACCTATCTTAGGGCTAATACAACTTAATTAAACCCCTTAAACCAAAATTACCACTAACTAAGCCAACCCTAAGCAAGTTTAGGCACTAATAAGGGATTAGGAGCTAAACTCACTCGTTTAGCAGGCCAGCAACATGAACGCGGTGGCGGCGACGAAGGCGACACTGGGAGACCTCGACCACAGCAATCCAAGGTGGTCTTGGGGTCAAAACAACAGCAACAAACTCAAACCCCCTCTGCAACTTCTGAAAAACTGACTGTTGGAGGAGAAAATGGCTAACTAGAGCTAAAACAGACTGGTTGGAGCTCCGGTGAGCGGCGGCACCTGGGGGTGAGGGGGAACGGCTGGTGGTTGGTATAGGCAGAGATCGGGTTGGTATGGGTGGAAACTAGATTAAAAGGCGGAACGGGACAAAACTGCCGTTACAGTAGGTGGTCTGGCAACAATCGGCTTCCGGCCAGCCGACGGGTGGGTCGGCGATTCTGACCGGTGAACAACAGAATTGGGTGGTACGGATTCTCTCTCCTAAGCACAGTGTTGGGTGTCATGGGTGGTGATTTACACGAGAAGGGCATGAACAACTCAATTTTTCGGAGGAAGGTCAGAAGGAAAAACAGAAAGAAGGAAGGGAAACTAGGGAGAGAAGTGTGCGGTTTTTGGAGGGCATGAAGGGGAGAGAGAGAGAGAGAGAGTGAAATGAGGGCTAAAGATAAGCCTCATCAAGGCCATTAGATGGCTTGCCCCAACTCCCAAGAAAATGACATCATCTTCTCTCTCTTTCTTTTTTTCTTTTCTTCAAAATATCTAGGGGCAAAATGGTCATTTCCACCTTACACATTTTCCAATTTGTCCTTAGGCTGAAAATCAAGGGCGGGTCCTAAGAAAATGGCTTGGGAATTTGTTGGGCTCGGAACGACTCAAGATTAGACAACGGGCTTGAAAGGGTAAATGGTCGGTTTGGTCCAATGGGCTCACTTGCTTGCCTCGGGTCTACCACGATGGCTATCCCACCTTGGGCGTGACGCCCACACTATTCTTGCTTGGCCCACGTCCTTGTAGGCTCGTTTTCTCAGTCCACAAACCCTTTTTCCAAACACTCGGCTCATCTGACACTGTCAACTGTCGAATAAACATTGTCCAAAAGTCCATCTCGGACATTCCCGAAAATTCGAAGTCCAATCTTGGATTCTCATGCCGTGTCAATTTTGCCTAAATGCCATTTTAGTACAACTCAAACCGACAGGCGACTTCGAGGATTCACACGAAACCGACTCGTGCCAAATCACAATTAAGACTTCTCGACACATGGACGTCCTTGACTAAGTGAAATTGCAAAGGATAGATTCTTATTTCAAAGTATAGGATTACCAAGGATCGACATAGGGTCGTTCGTGGGCTCGATAACAATAAATAGAATCACCCATCGTCCGATTATGTTCTGTCCGTGAATCGAATTCTATTCGTCCCTAGAATCGGCCTGCATATCACAAGATCATCCTTACGCAAGTCTCATGGTCGAGTCATTTTCCCAAGTCAAGTTTTTTAGTCACACGAGTTCTATCATCATTAGCCTTTCCTCTCAAAGTCAGTATCTCAAGAGTAATCAATTCCGAGTGAGATCAACCAACAATGCATTGACGAAATTCACATTCATTCCTCCTTCAAAGGGCTCGAATTTTGGAATGTCACAATTCTTCCCCTCTTATAAAAATTTCATCTTCGAAATTTGTAACTGCTGACAAATCCTCAAAAAGATGGGGGTGCTGATGCTTCATCACTTCCTCAGTTTCCCATGTAGCTCCCTCTATTTCGTGATACTGCCAGATCACCATAACCAAGGCGATAGTCTTGTTTCGAAGCACTTGCTCTTTACGATCCTCTATTTGTATCGGCCTCTTCACGTACGACACCCTGTCGTTTACATCCAGTTCCTCAAAATTCAACACATGAGTCGGGTTCGGTTCATACTTTCTCAACATGGACACATGGAAAACATCATGTACTTAAGCAAGCTTTGGTGGCAATGCAAGACGATACGCTAATACCTCGATCATTTCCAAAATTTCAAAGGGTCCAACGTACCTTGAACTTAACTTTCCTTTCTTGCCAAATCTGGAAGTACCCTTCATCGATGATACTTTTAGAAATACAAGATCGCCCACCTTAAACTCCAACGGTCTACGACACTTGTCTACATAACTCTATTGATGACTTTGAGCAGTCTTTAGTCTGTCTCTGATAATCTGAACTACACTCAAAGATTGTTGTACCAACTCTGGCCCCGTAATCTTACGCTTGCCTACCTCGTCCCAACAAAGCTGAGTTCTGCAAGGTTTCTCGTACAAAATCCATCGTAATGTGTTCCCACTTCCATTCGGGAATTTCAAGAGGTTGTAGCAGTTACTAGGCTTACAATGTTGAGCCTTTACTTGCTGGCACATCAAACACTTAGCCATGTGCTTTGCAATGTCCAACTTCATACCATTCCACCAGAAGTGCTGCTTCAAATTCTGATGCATTTTCGTGTTGCCAGGGTGGATGCTATAGTTACTACGATGAGCTTCCGACAAGATCCTTCCTTAAGTTTGGCATCTTTCGGAATGCACAATCGTCCCTTAAATCTCAATGTCCCATCCTCGGACACTTGAAAGTTTGCTTTCCTCTTTGCCCGATCCATTTGCAGGATCTTAAAAATTTCAAGATCCATCGCTTGATTACTCTTAATCCTACTTTGCATCTTAGGTTAGCAAAATGGCCGACCTCAATTTTTAAAATCCGAGTCCTTGACTCCCTCCAAAAGAATCCATTCTCGTATCATCATCTGTGCAATCGTCGACTTTCAACTTAGCGCATCTGCCACTTTGTTTGCTTTCCCCGGATGATACAAAATCTCATAATCGTAGTCCTTAAAAAGTTCCATCCATCGTCGTTGAACATGAGGCAAAGATAATCACTGCTAATTCTAAATCATGCGTCAGGTAGTTAAGCTCGTAAGGTCTTAACTGTCCGGATGCGTATGCAATCACCTTGTGATGTTGCATTAACATGCAACTTAGTCCTTTATACGACGCATCACTATAGATCTCGTACCCACCAAGACCAGACGGTATTGTCAAGACAGGTGCGGTAGTCAATTTACTCTTGAGCTCTTGGAAACTACGCTTGTACTTGTCTGTCCAATCAAACTTCTCTTCCTTCTTTAACAACCTCGTCAATAGCATGGCTATCATCGAAAACTTCTCCACGAAATGTTCATAATATCTAGCCAATCGAAGTTTCTTGGGATTGTGACATCATGTCAATAGAGATCCCTTCACCTGAAATTACATGACCTAAAAATGCCACGCGAGATAATCAAAACTCTCACTTGCTAAACTTAGCATAAAGTTCATGCTCCCTCAAGGTCTACAATACTGATCTCAAGTGTCTATCATGATCCTCTAGACTCCTCGAGTACACCAAAATATCATCAATGAACACAATCGTGTATTGGTCCAAACACTTATTGAACACTCGGTTCATCAAGTCCATGAAGGTTGCAAGGGCATTTGTCAATCCAAATGGCATTGTCGTGAACTCATTATGACCATAGCATGTCCTAAACAATGTTTTTGGTATATTCTCCTTTTTGATCCTCAACTGATGATAACCTGTACTTAGGTCTATCTTGAAAAATACCAAGGCTCCTTGAAGTTTGTCAAAGAAATCATCAATCCTTGGCAACGGATACTTGTTCTTGATAGTTACATGATTGAGCTGCTGATAGTCAATGCAGAAACGCAAAGACCCGTCCTTTTTCCTTACAAACAGTACTGGTGCTCCCCAAGGAGATGCATTAGGATGAATGAATCTTTTATCTAGTAGCTCTTGTATCTATACCTTTAGTTCTTTCAATTTTGACAAGGCTATCTTATCGGTTCAGTCCTAGGGGCTAACTCAGTCACAAACTCAATTTCTTCCACCGTTAAACCTTTCACCATCGTGTCTGCCACAAATGCCAAATACCCTTGGCATCTAGAGTCCAATAACCGAGTTACCTCAAGTGACGAAATCAGAGGAACGGAGGGTCCCCCTCGATTTCCCACAAACTCAAAACTATTACCCACTACTGGGTTAAACTGAATTGTCTTTCCATGAAAATTCACCGTAGTTCGTTGCTTGGTGAGCCAATCCATGCCAACTATGACATCAAAGTCATACATTGCTATTGCAATCAAATCAATGACTCCCTTACGACATCGATGGACAAGTGAGATTTCCATGTCTCCTCCCACACACCTGGCAGACTCTCATGATATTGGGTGTCGGCTTTCCCACATAGTTCTTTCTGTTGGGTGGGATGGGATTCCTTCTCCCCATCATCAGTCCCTTCCCGAACCGATGATTATCTCTATTAGGCACGAACCGCAAGCCAGCTACGGTCATCCTCTCGATCATATTCTTCTCGATCATCTGGGACCTCTTGTACATCTCATCAAAACTCTTCAAGTTCGAGGGCACTAGCTAGGTTTTCAATTCTGGCTTCAAGCCATCTCTGAACCATCTCGCCCTATCTAAGGTCCTCCACTAATCTCAGTGCATACTTGGCCAACTCAGCGAACTTCGTCTAATACTGATCCACTAACATTTGATTTTGATGAAATTGTTGGAACTTTGCCATATTTGACTCTCTCGCACTATTCAAAAAGTACTTCCCATTGAATGCTTCATGAAAGGCACCCCAAGTTTGAGCAATGCCTTTAGGGAATACTCTTCCTTGAGTGGCTTCCCACCAAGTAAAGGCATTACCTTAAAGCTGATAAGCTGCTAGAAGTACCCTATCTTCCTTTGAACAAAGTTGGTGTTCTCTTGTACCAACAACATCTTTGGTATGAAGCTTGCATTCTTGGCTTGCAATTAGCTGCTAACATGAAAGTCAAGAGATTACAAGCCTATGGTGATTCTGCACTTATCATTCTTTAAATGGAAGGTGAATGACAAACATACAATTTGAAATTGATTCCTTACCATGAGTACCTTGAAGACTTGATGAAGGAATTTGAAAAAATCTCTTTCGAGTATTTGTTGAGATCTCAAAATCAATTTGCCGATGCTTTGATGACCCTATCATCAATGCTCAAAGTATCTGATGGGTTATACATCGATCCACTAAAGATCGATATATTAGAAAAGCCTACTTATTGAATGCTTGTCAAAGAAGACTTGATGGATATCTATGGTATTAAGGTCAATTTCTCGAAGGGAGTAAAGTCATGGATAGAAAATATCTAACCAAATTAGCTTCTAAAATTTTCCTTAGTGGAGATGCCCTATACAATAGATCTTTCAATTCCGTCTTGTTGAAGTGTATAGACGCTAAAGAAGCCAATCAATTGATGAAGGAGATTCATGAAGGAGAATGTGGTCTTCACATGAATGGCCATCTTCTCACAAGAAAAATTATGAAACTAGGTTACTATTGGTTAATCGTGGAAGCCGATTGTATACAACACGTGCATTGATGTCATCAATGTTAAGTTTATGGAAACAAGATCAATGCTCCTCTTAACGAGTTGAGTAAAAAATGTCCAAGGTATGGCCATTTTCAATGTGGTGCATTAATAGTAGTAGTCCAATCAACCCTAAAGCATCCAATGGACATTGTTTAATATTAGTAGCCATTGATTTTTTTACCAAATGGATTGAAGCCAATTCTTATGCTGACGTTACTACTAAGAACATGGTGAAGTTTATCCATTGTGACATCATCGCTCGATATGGAGTCTCCAATGCAATAGTCATTGATAACAGATCAAGTTTGAACAACAAGATAGTGGGCAAATTGCTTGATGAGTTTCACTTTCATCACTTGAACTCTTCTCCCTACTGGCCACAAATGAATGAAGCTGTGGAAGCGGCAAATAAGAATATCAAGAAGATCGTATCCAAGACTGCTAAAAATTATCGTGATTGGCATGAATAGTTGATATATGCATTAATGGTGTACCAAACATCTATCCGCACTTTGACTGGGGCAACACCATTCTCATTGGTGTATGGAATGGAAGATGTTCTATCCGTGAAAGTAGAAATCCCGTCACTAAGGTACTTTCTCAAGTAAAGCTCACCGAGGCTGAGTGGGTTCAACAAAGGTTTGAACAGTTAAACATGATTGATGAAAAAAGGCTCAAAGCCATATGTCATGGACAAAGCTACCAAAAATGGGTAGCCAAGTCATTCAACTGCAAGGTTCGACCAAGATATTTTGAAGTTGAAGACCTTGTACTTCAAAAAGTTTTACCAATCATCTTTGATCCTCATGGAAAGTTCACTCCAAACTATGGAGGACCATATATTGTCAAGAAGGTGTTGCTTGGTGGAGCACTTATTCTTGTAGAAATGGATGGCTGTGAGTTGCCAAAACCTATAAATGCCGACGCTATCTAGAAATATTTCCCATGAATAAAGTGAAAGGCTGAATCCGAGCCACTTTAGGACATTTGCATCATGCATTTCATGCATCTCATGCATATTATTCACATGTTTGTTCATTTTATAGGTATTAAAATTCCCTAAGGACGATAACTTCAATCAGCAATGAATCAACTTCAAGAAAATAACCACTCAAGATCAACCACCTTTACTAGAGTTTAGGTGTCTAGGTGCACTCTTGTCAAGTGCATTTTTTCGCAAAAAGCAAGTTTTTATTCAAAAGGGTTTTCAATTTGGAAATCTTATCTCAAAAAAAAAAAAAAATTCCCAAAAAGAGTACATGAAGATTTTCAATTCTCAATTTTCCATGGATGGGAGTTTTAACCAAATGATGATTTGAAAAACCTAAAAAGTGAATTTCGAAAAAAGAGCCAAATGGTGATGCCTAAGATGATGAAAGGCAAAATCTTGACCAAACATGTCCCTATATACTCCTTGAGTGAAATGAGCAAAAAAACTATGTCTTAGGATGTAGGATTTGTTCCCATTGAATACATGGATTAAATTGATAAAAGGCATTTCTTTCTCAATTATAAACATTGATTTTACCCCTTGCAAGCCACTTTTTAGCCTAATATGGAGATTTTTCTCAAAACACCCCTATCAAGAACAATCTCACAATGAGAAATCTTGGGAGGTTTTGGATGAAAATTGGAGTAAAAGATCAAGAAAGATTTTGTTGCTTTCACTTGCATTAATCTTCTTGTGATAGTCCCGAGTGGATTCTGGCGGAAGCTTGGAACATCTCAAAGTGAGGAAAAAGCATTCATTTCACTACCCTAAACACAATTATTCTTTACTTAGCCAATTTGAGCCTAATGCAATTCTTTCCGAAATCCGAGTGGTGATTATCTCCCCACAATGGTGCAATGCACGTAATTTACCGAAAGTGGTGGAAAAATTCATAAGACATCTTGAGAGTCTTAGATACTCAAAAGAGAATAAAAATAAAAAGGGCTAACAAAAGTAGTGTGCTTGGTAAAAGCAAAATCAAAGCCCATTAAAAACAAGATAATTTGTGCTACAAAAACACTTATTATAAGCACAATTTATCATTTAAGAAGAGCAAAGCTCTCATGTTAGAAACATATAGCAAAAGACTCTCGAGATAAGTCAAATTTTAAGAGTCAAATCATTGAAAAGGTTGTGTGATGGTAATGATGCCAAGATAATCATCAACTCTTCGAAAATCGTATTGTTCATAATATTCCAAGCCTTTTGAGCCTTACCCAAACCAACATTACAACCTATATCCAAAACCTCTTTTGATTGGGATGGTTTGAATCAAAATCAGAATCTTACATAGGAGCTACCACTAGAAGAAGTAGAAGCAATCCTATCTTATCTTATCTTCAAGGTTCTTGACTTGTAGACCCGATGAAAATATCAACGAAATATTATTTTCTTGGCCACAAAGTGAGTATCCTTTGTGTAAGTCAATGACCAAACCTATATTACAATCCTTGCAAAAGGCATTTTTGATAAATCAATTTGTATTCACTATAAACATTTCCGGAAACCTCTAACATAGTTTATGTGAGACTTCAAAGTGAAAATATGCATCTTTCTCATATCAATGGATAGGAACGAAAGCCTTTTATGAGATTTTGTGAGAAAGACCTTTTTGATTGGGTTATTTTCTATTTGGCTTATTTGACTTAACCTTTAACTAGTTAATCAAGAATTATTTTGTTAAAACCTCCTCTTAAGGAGATTGATGATTGTTGTAAAACGATCCCAAACCCCTTTTAAAAATAATATTTCCCCAAGTAAGTCGGTTCTTGATCTACCTTAAACCTTGTCTTAGGTTCGCGATATTCCTTAAACCTCATCTTAGGTTATTGGTCCACCTTAAATCTCATCTTAGATTCCTAGTTTACCTTAAACCTCGCATTAGGTTCCTAGTCTACCTTAAACCTTGCCTTAGGTACCTGGTCCACTTAAACCTCATCCATGGTTCCTAGTTAGCCAAAACCTCGTCTTTGGTTACTCATTGACTAAAATCTTGTCTCTAGGTTAGTGGTCATCCTTAAACCATGTCTTTAGGTTTTAGGTAATCCTTAAACCTTGTCCTTAGGTTAGTGGTTATCCCTAAACCATATTTTCTTCCTAAAATTTCTTTCTTTCATTCCTTTGTTCCATTCCATTCCATTTCTTCTCTCCTCCACCCCATTTCATGAGAGAGTTGAAGAGAGGAATCATCATTCAGTGAGCCAAGCTTTTCTACGAACAATGGTAAGTATGCAGGTATGATTATGATCATATGCCATTTCCTTCATTTGTTCTTTATTTTTCTAAATGGAATTGACTAAAAATTGTAGGTATCAATTTATCTTTGAGCAGAATCTCTTCAAACTCCCACTTAAAGAGGGGTAGCTGTTGATACTTGATTTTTAGTTGACGCATCAATAAAGGTAGAAAAATCAAATTAGAAGTTTCCGATCATGACGGAACTTGTCTTTCAAACAAAAAAAGTGTCGTTTTTCAATTATATTTGTTGGCCTAGCTTTTGAAGGTAATTTCCTATCAATTTCATATAAAAACCCAAAAAGTCAAAAAGTTGATTTTTGGGTTGACTATTTAGTCAAACCTTTTGTTAGGTGAATTGCAAGTGCACAATATCAACAAGTAATAAAGTGATAAGTGAGTGTCATTCCCTCAAGGATTATTATTATTTTTTCCAAATTATCCAATTACTTACCGAAAGTGATCAATCCCAAAATTCTTGCTAACCAAATCGAAAAGACAAGTAAAAAGTGAACTAAACCAATTAAAATACTAAAATATAAAAGAGTCAAAACTTAAAGAATTCAAAATCTAATTAAAATTGTAAAGTAAAAATAATCTAAAGCAAAATAATTATCAAGACCACAAAGCGTTAGAGCATCCAACTTCACTTAACCATTCACAATCAATTTTCTTAACTTGTCATGCAATAAATTAATTTCCAATTATGTTGGCAAAACTTACCTAAGTTGAATTACAAGCCAACCTCAGTCTAATAATCCCTAATTAGGTATGTTAACCCACACTAACCTTAGGTGAATTTAAACTACCAAAAAGCATTAAGTTCTTGTGGAAATTCCCGGATTTAATCTAAGTAATCTCAACCTAAATCTACTACCGCAGCCACATAAATAATCTAGTGTACCTTGACCTAGATTTAATTTATGGTTCAATATCCCTAATGCGCATGCACACAATCTCCACCCGGTATCATGCATACATCAAAAATCATTCAAAAGTTGGCCAAACTTCTAAAAACATTAAGATCATGATAAATAATGACACAATCAAAACAATTCTATTGCATGAGAAAGTATTTGAAAATCAATCAATTATGATTAAGATCCATTGTAGTTCAAACAAAAGAAATTTAGAACATAGTAAAAACTAAACTAACAAAAATTAAAGAAAACATAATACTAAATAAAAACAAATTCACCAATCTGAGATACAAGGAGCTTTGGATTTGTCTACTCCATCTCTCCTTGACACGCGCCAACTCCACTAATAAAATAGAAGAATAAATCTAAGTAAGAAAACCTAAAATCTTCTACAAAGATAGTGTCTCCAAGGATTCACTCTTCCTCCCTCATATGCAACACAAGAGCGGTTTATATAGCCTCTAAAAATCTGTCCTAGGTCAACTCCCACTAGGATTTGGAAAAGATTCCTCCATATGTCTTTGATTTTCTTTGAACCTTATCCTCAATTATGGTCAAATTCTCCAAACTTCTGATTTAGGCTAACTTTTTCTTCAAGATGAAATATTCTAAAAGATATTGCAATAATTTGGAAGATTGGAAAATATTTCCTTCAAAATAAAATTACATGAGCAGCAATTAAATTCACAAAAAATTCATCAAAATTTAGCAAATATCAAGTCTAAATTAGCAAGAATACTCTATTAAAAATAGAGTTATCACCTTTAACCAAAAGTCAACCTCGAGTCAAATTTTGGCCTTTTGTACTAAAATGTTCCTTTCAAGTATAATTTTACTTTAGAATTATGGAAAATTTTGGAAAAATTCAAAGATTTAACCATAAAATCAAACTCTTAGTGAAAAGTCAATTAGGACTTAACTTCTGGTCAAACCTTTGAACAAAAAAATTGAAAATGACAAAAATCACCAAATCATTTCATTTTAACTTCAATTTGACTTTAGTATCAAGAATTTTGTGAAAATTGATTAAGAACCTCATTTTCCAAAATTTTCAATTTTAGGTTCAAAATTGACCAAAAATAAAATTACTTTTGTTCTAGTCATAGTTAGGCTTAATTCCTTTTATGACATTTGATCTAGAGATAATTATACATTCACTCGTTCAATCATTTTTGAGATCAAGCAAAGCGAAATGTGAATTGACATTTTTGCCCCTAATTAGGGGTTTGTACCCATTTGTCATGATTTGCAAATGAATATTTCCATTCTGCTCAATTTTGTGAGTTAAATCCAAATTCAAAGTTGATTTTAGCAAATTCATTTGCCAACTCATTAATTTGGGAGATATAAATTACTTGGCATTAAGGAAATAGGGTTATTGAATTTCGATTCGAGAAATTGGAGTTGATTCATTCGACTAAGGTTTAATTTGATGAATTAAAGTTCAATTTTGACATTAGCTCTCAATTTAATTTTGAGGAAAAGGTTGTGTCACCAATTGAAGGTCAATTTGAATACAATAGGTTTCCTAAGCATGGGGAATTAGGTTAATAAGTGTCTCGCAATTTTAATTGAGTTCAATCTCAATAAATTTTTTATTTTTGATCAACTATTAAGTAAAATTTTCCAATTTAAAGGCTAAAAAGTCCAATTCGATGCACCCATGGCATAGGTCCATTATATTTTATACTTAGGTAATTAAACTAATATAATTGAAATGCATTTATATGTTTAATTGACCTAATTAAGGCAAAATTGGACTGTTTCTCTTCAAAATTGGACCGTTTTCTTTCTAATTAGGCAAATTTTCTTTTCAATTTAGTCCATGAGGGATTAAATCGCATAAACCAAAAAATAATGGGACTAAACCGACCAAGAACCGGTTGAATTGATCAAATCAATGTAAGACCGATCCAACTGGTCAGACCAGCTAACGATGGAGGAGGCCAGTCCGGCCTAGGCTGGTTCTTGGCTAGCAGCCACCATCATATGGTGGCTTACCTCAAAGCCGAACCCCATATGCCTTCATGCGAGTTGCATCACAAGCAATCTCACTTGGCCATTGCCACACCCTACATGATTGTCAACTCATGCATGCATACCATAAATAATGCGATCATCACGACATTAAGAGCATGTGAATAATCAGAGCATCTCACACAACTTTCTCATGCCTCACATTCACACATATGCTCCGATTATTATGACCTTCTAGGCCACGGCACAATCTTATGGTTGGCGGTCCACTGGTCGTAGACCAGGCATCGTCCTCCCCCATGAGGCACGACGACGTTAAGGGCTTTCCCCCATCGATGACATTCCCTAAAGAGAATGGGCCCGGCCTCAACAGCGACTCAATATCTTACCACTGTCAGGCGACCCAATGGTCACGGCACAACCCTGAAGGATTGGCGCTCATCAGGCTCAACTAGGCTATCAACTTTAATATGACCATGCAACACATCAGCAAACAGTTCATTCTTGTCTTTACTTTTGCTTAGTCGTGAATGCAACATTGCTCATGCACTCATGCTCATGCGACATGCCATTTCAGATAACCCACACAATATGTCATGCCGTATCACTTGACAATTCCAAAATTCCAAATTCAACCAATCAACAATCACATACATTCCCTAATTCTCGAGAATAACTCAATAAATCAAAAATTTCACTTCCACTCGATCTTCGATCATGCATTTCATCATCAATCACGAGTATAATTAACAATCGGCACTTCAATTAATCATAACAATTAAGAGCACATCAAAATAAGACAAAATTTAGCTTCCACATGAATAGTGCCATGAACAATAATCGTGAACAGTGATTTTTTCGAAATTCAATTAATTAAAACATCAAATTCAGAAATTAAACAAAAAATTAATTAAAACAGTTAATCTATCAATTTAAGCAAAACATGCTTAATTAATCACATAAAACACAATTTATGCAATAATTAAGCACAATTAGCAAAATTAAGCTAATCTAATCTTAACTATCTATCTAACTACCTATCTTAGGGCTAATACAACTTAATTGAATCATCTAAACCAACATTAACACTAACTAACCCAACCCTAAGCAAGTATAGGTAATAAATAGGGATTAGGGACTAAACTCATTCGTTAAGTAGGCCAGCAACATGAACACGGCGACGGTGATAAACCCAACACCCAGGGACCTCTACCACAGCGATCCGAGGTGGTCTTGGGGCTGAAAATAGCGACAACAAACTCGGATTCCCTTTGAAATTCTGAAATGAGCATTGCTTGAAGGAGATAGGGGCTGAATGTAACTAACTGAAGGAAAACGGATTGCCCGGAGCTCCGACGAGCAGTGGGCCAGCGACCAGTGGCAACTAGGGGTCAAGGGGGAACTGTTGGTGGCTGAAATGGGTGGTGGTTGGGTTGAAATTGAAGGAAAATGGCTGAAAAGGCAAAACTGAACAGAGCTACTGCTATAGTAGACGATCATGCAACTAGGGGTCGAGGGGGAACTATTAGTGGCTGGAATGGGTGGTGGTTGGGTCAAAACCGAATGAAAATGGCTGAAAAGGCAAAACTAAACAAAGCTACCGCTATAGTAGACGATTGGCAACAAGCTGGCTTTCGATTGGCCAGCGAGTTAGCCGGCGGCTCCGACTGGCGAACTACTGAAGCCATCTGAACAGATTTTCTGTTCTGAACATACTGGCGGGTGGCATGGGACGTGATTCACATGGGAAGGCTATGAACAACTCGATTTTTCGAAGGAAGGTCAGATTAAAAAACAGAATGAAGGAAGGGAAACAAGAGAGAGAAGTGGTGTGCAGTTTTGGAGAAGATGAAAGGGAGAGAGAGAGAGTGAAGTGAGGCTGAAGTCAAGGCCTCATCAAGGCCAATTAATGGCTTGCTCAACTCCCCAAGCAAATGACATCATTTTCTCTCTCTTCTTTTGTCCTTTCTTCAAAATATCCAAGGGCAAAATAGTCATTTCCACTTTGCACATTTCCGAATCTACCCTTGGGCTAAAAATGAAGGGCAGGCCTAAGAAACGGGCTAGAAAATGAATAGGAATGGGGTCGGGAATTTGTTGTGCTCGAAACGGCTCAAGGTTAGACAATGGGCTTGGAAGGGTAAATTGGTCGGTTGGGTCCAATGGGCTCATTTGCTTGCCTTGGGCCTTCCATGGCGGCTGTCCCACCTTGGGCATGAGGCCCACACTGATCTTACCCGGCCCACGTCCTCGTAGGTTTGTTTCCTCGATTTGGAAGCCCCTTTTTCCAAATACTCGACTCAACTGCATTGTCGACTGTCTAAGAAGTATCGTCCAAAAATCTGTCCCAGACATTCTTGAAAATTTGAAATCTAATCTTGAATTCTAATGCCATATCAATTTCACCTGAATGCCATTTTGGTACAACTCAAACTGATAGGCGGCTTCAAGGACTCATGCGTAACCGACTCATGCCAAATCACGTTCAAGACTTCTCGATACATGGACGTCCTTGACTACGTGAAATTGTGAAGGATAGATTCTTATTTCAAAGTACACAATTACCAAGGATCGACATAGGGTCGTTCGCGGGCTCGATAACAGTAAACGAAATCACCCGTCATCCCATTATGTTTAGTCCGCGAATCGACTTCTAGTCATCCTTAGAATCAGCCTACATAACTACAGGATTGTCCTTACGCAAATCTCATAGTCGAGTCATTTTCCCAGGTCAAGATCTTTAGTTGCATGAGTTATGTCCTCATTAGCCTTTCCCCTCAAGGTCAGTATCTCAGGAGTGATTAGTTCCAAGTGAGATCAACCAACAATGCATTGATGGAATTAACATTCATTCATCCCTCAGAGAGCTCAAATTTCAGGATGTTACAAAAACCCTAAATCGGCCTAATTGAAACCCTAATTGGCTCCTCCTCGAGAATGCACAAAACCCTAGCCAAGATCAGGAAAGCTCAACCTTGATCGATTCGACTTGATGATCTTCGAGAATTCGAGGAGGAAGAGAAAGGTACTTGTTGTCCAGGAGGTGATAGAGACAAAGGATGAGGTACTCCTCAATAGGGATGATCTAGCTGTGCTTAACGAACGGGCAGAGGTAATTCATTTAGGAAAGGCGACAGCTCTTGCTGTAGTAGAGGAGGCCAGCTTGCTTGGAGAGTATGCCACCAGCCTTCACCCTTGCGATTGATGTAGCTAGTGGGGAACTCATCCTCCTTCGGCGTCCATTTTTAGCCCCACCTTACTGCAGTGTGGTGTCTTCACATGGTTTACATGGACTACACCAAAACGGCATTGCTAAGTGTCGTCTTGTGTAGTTTACATGGATAGTGCGATGTCATTCATCCTATAAATACATTTAAAAAATAAATAAATACCATATCATTTAAAAATTCTAATAATAAAAAACCATGTTAACTGTTTGGTTGGAAATTTTCGCCGTTGGCACTTAGTTGCTCCTTTCTTTTCCGATTTTGACATGTAAGTGTACCTTTTGGAAATTTTGGCACTTATATATCTCTCATGCTAAGTTGTAGCACTTCAGGTGTTCTTCAATAGAGAAAGGATGTTTATGGTAAAATATAAATGACAAAATTCTTGATTTGAATGCCTAAAGTCTGATGCCAATTTCGTTAGTGAGAGACATCATGTTGGACATTTGTATTGCATGATTCACGAGATTTGATTGAGAAACAAGCAACTTCACAATGGCTTGTTGACACTTGATTTTTAGTCGACACATCAATAAAGGTAGAGAAACCAAAATTGGGGTTTCCGATCATAATGAAGCCCTTTCTCAAAGAAAAAGTGTCATTTTTCAATTCTATTTGTCGGCTTAGCTTTAAAAGGCAATTTCCTATCCATTTCAAATAAAAAAGTTGCCTTTGATACAAGGGAAGGGCCTATCACAAGCATGAGTCAATCTCTTATGGTAGGTACACTATCTCACATACAATGGCACTCCTCGCCTTAATAGGGACTGCCTTTTAGCCATCAAATTACTTTCTCAAGCCATGAACTTATAGTATAGAAAACTCAAGGATATCGAAAACTCTAATGAACAGGGTCCCATTATGGGCAAGTATAGAGCACACTTCTATGGTTTTCCTAAATCATAATGTTTGTTTAGAACCATAGTCATGAACTAGAAGAGTGGAAGAGTTTAGAGGATCATATCGATAAAATGCACAACACACTTCTTATTCTCCCCCGGATTCCTGTCTTTACAATATAGAGGTCATTGCTTACATAGGCGAAGGATAGTACAAATGACAAACAAATAGCAAACACTCACGGGTCGACTTTTAAAGTCAACAAAGGACAACAATTCAAAAGATGACAAACATTCTCGAGTCGACTTTTACAATCAACAAAGGACAATAATTCAACGATTGCCGCGGTTGAAAGGTTCTTCTATACTTTTTGTCACAACCCCCTTATCTCGGGGCGTCGAGCTGTAGGTTATTTTGAGACATCCCAGGTTTTGTCGCCATCCCAAATTCATTTGTCTCATGATAATGCACAAGCGGAATGCATAACATCATAATTTTTCCCCGACACACAATTAATATGGGAATGTAAGATACACACCATAACTTCTACTATATTATACACGTGGGAAAGAGTACACGGCTAGTCTTAGCCTCATATTCTACATCAGAACTTGGGCCATTTTACAACATCACAAACTAGGGTTTCCCTAGCTCCGCTATGGAGGTACTAGTCCAAAATTTGGGAACCCTATCGCCACTACTTAGTCGGTATACATAAAAGCCTAATTCGAGTCATCGGATGGGTCGTCCTCCTCGTCATGGCCGAGAATGTTGAGTTCGTGGAGCGGTCCAACCCAAGCTCCATCATACCACCTATACTAGGCCTCAAAGAACATAGGGATTAACTCACTATATCCCTTTTCGACCCAAACCGTTGACGTGACTTTCCGATATGTGATGTCCGTTTCTACATCTATTATGTCCATATATGATGCATCAATTTTCACAGGACACCCAAAGTAAATTGCCATTCTTGCTAAGTACCTGTAAGAAAATAGGGGTGAGTACTTGGAATACTCAATAAGCATAGTCCTTACCTTCGACTAGCACATCACAAAATCATCTTTCCAGTCAAGCATCTCATGCAAACCATGTCAAAGGTAAACCAATATCAAAGATGTAAACATGCTTTTTGGTACATGAAATGGCATCTCTTGCTATGATTCGTGAACATGATGCATGCCATGAGCTTATGTACTTCTAGCTTTTCTTTCTTACTCATGCATGTCATATTAATTCATCTTTTCTCTTGTGCTCGGGACTCGAACCCAAGTCTTCCCGGTGCCATCTTGGGACTCAAACCCAATTTATTTCGGACTTTCTAACCGGGCTCCTAGCTAGTTGGCGGCCTCTGGGACTCAAACCCAGTTAATATGCTTGGGACTCGAACCCAAGTCTCTAGCCAGATTTTCTTAAATTTTCTTATCTTTGCTCAAGTACCTATCCCTGTGCGAGGGTGGACTTGAGCCTCATGCACATGCCATGAATCATGCTTCTCATGCTTGAACATAATGCACGTGTCATGAAATTATGCTTCTCATGCTCAAACATATTGTACGTGTCATAAAATCATGAATTCTTTTGGCAATAATAACACGAATGAGCCAAAGCCCAAGGTTTCACTCAAATAGCAAGTATGGAGGAACCCCGCACCAATCCAAGACGTAATCTCGGTACGCCTCAATACCGAATCACATCTTATGGCTATGGGCGAACCTCGACTTGTACTGAACAAAAGCAATGAACCATGACTTTATTCCATTCATACAAGAATCCAAAGACATGAACAAAGCATATAATACATCCTTTTCAATTGACCTACCCTCGGCTTGTTTGAGAGAGTTTCCTAGGTTCAACGACATCATGAACGATACTAGAAAAAGGAAGAAACTATACTTACCTTGATGACCCTCGAACTAAGAACACAACTAGGGAGTGGCGGTTTGGCTTGTGAGCCGAAGAGGAGAGAGCGAGAGGCGTGGGATGAGGGGCGGCCAAGAGAGTGGAGGAGGAGGAAAATGGATGGCAAAGGATGAGAAGTAAAGAGCTCCCCTCCTATTTATACTACCCGGTGTCATAATTACCGGTCCAAGTGGTCCATTCCGAAGCTTCCAAGTGGCCCACCTAAGAATCTTAAGTGGCAAGCCTACCCCACCAATAATTGAGCCTAAAGTGCTTAGGTGGCCTAGAAAGGAATTATTTGATGATCTAGGCTCTTAGGTGTAATTATTGGCGGCCCGCTTTGCACTTTCCCATTGGTCCACGTGTAATCCGCCCTCATCATTTCCCCCTAGAGATTTTTGACTGCAATTATTAGCTTTGAATGGTAAGAGATAAGGCTTATCCAAAGCATTTAATGAGGGTTCTAGAGAATTCTCTCTCTTTTGTCTTTTTCTTAATCAAGAAGGTGGTCCGGAGAATTCTACCATCCGAGTCGGTTTCGGGGCCGGAAAAGGGATCATATGACATGTCTCGAAAAATCAATTTACACGTGCCCGGGGTCCGGGCCACATACCCCAAATTTGCTCGAACCGCTTCCTTGGCCGGTGGGTCGACCATGAGGTTAGGTTTCCCTCATAATTCGGATCGGTTCAAGGTCAATTTCCAAGGCTACCCGTGGCCTAGCACTAAGCCAAGGCACTTATGGACCTTAGGAATTACGATGGAATAGCTGGGTCTATCCCGAGGCTCATTCCGATCGGTGCTCAATCCATTCGTATGGTTCATGGTCGGTGCATTACCGATCCATGATCAGACTTCATCAATTCAAGATTCCTTTCCGGTCACTAAGAATTAAATAGGGAATTATGCATTTTTAGTTAGAAGATGGTCGCTTTTGGTCAAGTTGGATCATCCGTGGATCGGTACATAGCTGGGCAAACTCACCCGAGGCCAGGCGCTATGATCGGTTGGATTGACCCATGACCATCCGCCGATCCAAAATCGTCCCATGACCAATTCGCATGACCAAAAAGTCGTCTTATGAGCTAGTAGTCCGTTCCCATCGGTGTGGTCAGTATACTTTTCACAGCCGACGTTTGACCAGTTCATGACTGGTCGGTCAATCGGACCATGACCGATCCTTGATCCTTGCTGATCGAACCAATTGATCTATGGCCAACGGCCCATGGTCGACTCATTTAGGACCTTATGGCCAATTCTTATGGGGTCGGTTTTCGAGGATGTTACACTTTTCTTCTGAGTTTGAAATTCCGTCTCTTTCTCTTTTGAAGACTTTGATCAAAGCCTCAATCTCTAATGCAGAAAAATCAGATTCACTTGATGAGCTAGCACCAAAAGGATCTGCAAAAGGATAAAAGACTTCAAAGAATGGTCCTCCCCAAGGGTCTTAAGATAGGGGTCCACCTTAAGGGTCATGAAGAGTGGATGACTCTGGATGGTTTTGCTAAAAGACTTCTAGGGCTTCTTGGATGCTTTCTCTAGTAGAATCCCAGGCTTCTAAGTAATCCCATGACATGTTGGTAGTATCTGGGGGCCATATTTCTAGTAGGATGGTACGGTTTTCCTGGCAAAGAATTCTCTAGAGCTCTCGGTATTCTCTTGGGTTGGATGCAATGCATCAAGAAAATGTCTAGTGGATTCATGCAACTTCCTAGAAAACTTGCAGCTTGTATGACGTAGTTCCTACTAAAGAAGGCTCCTCGGGGAGATATCTTGTTGTGTGGATGAATGTCCATGGCCTATGGAACAAAACAATAGTGTGCCTTTTTGGTTATGTTCTTCCTTGATGGTTCTCCCTTATGAAATGTTCTTTCCGATAACCGACTGGTTTGAACCACATAAAAACATCCATAAAATTTTCTTGGTTAGAATAATCCTGCGTTAGTGTCGTAGTGAGGACCTTGAGGATCTTCTTAATAGGAAATTCTATGGCTATTGTGTACAGATTGAACATATACCAAAATAACCATTTGAGTTCTTCTGGAAAGTCATGATCGGGAGACCAATGTAATGGATGAATGAACAGATATTCTAGATGAAGACCATTAGGTTTTAGTATTAATCCTCTATAATCTTTGAAAATCCTAAGGTAATACGTCCATAGGAAATCTTTGACTTTTTCCATCAAGACATTGTTTCTGATTGCATTTGGAATCTTAGAAGAATATTTGAGGCTTGGTCAGCCACAATTCATGTCAACAATTCAGTATGTTTCGAATAGAAGTTCCTTTCGAACATATATGTTGATTGCTTCCAAAGGTCCTTTTGGTCTAGACAAGAAATTTGCAAGTACATTCTTCTTTCCTACGATATGTTTGGTTTCAAATAAATATTTGAGAACCATTATGCCCATCTTAGGAGTTGGGGATGGGGAATTTGCTTCTATTTGAATTTCAGCATTTGAAGGAAAGAAGACATGTCTTTTTCAACAAGGAAATAGTGTCTAATGAGATGGAATTCGAACTTTTTGATTCCATTCTTGATAGCAAGAATCTCCTTAAAAGTGGAATGATAATATCTATCACGCCCCGAACCCCAAGCACGCAACAACCCCTTACCATGGTCAATTGAAAGCGACGTCCCATGACTTGTCGACCACCATTCATTTTAATCTTTCATTAAGCACATGCAAAAGATGAACCATCCCCAGTCCAACAGACAATAAAACAATTAAACAGGGATAGAGGGATGAACAACAAGATAACATAAATTACTCATTTATACATTCTTACTGGATTAACCAACGGATGATGATTTTCCAATTTGCAAGCCCAACTAAGGGGGCTGATCCATCCACTAAGCCAGACCAAAAAGAAACTAGGCTCGGCTAATCCATCTATACAAAAAGAACACTCGGGTTCTGAACTACCATCACTTTGACTCGTCGAACTCAGGCTCCATAGGGTCATAGTACAGGTCGTCCAGGTCGATCACTGGAGGAGTGGGGGTGGGGTTCTCCACTGCACCGTCAGGAGGGTCCAGCTCCATTAGACCCCAGTCATCGTCTTTAGGGCCCTTACTGGGCAGTCCATCGAAACCTCGCAAGGGACCGATCAACAAATCGTCTTGTTGGATGTACCACGCTAGGAACCGATAGGGTATCTATTGCCCCAATCCCTCATCCACCAAAATGGTGGTGACGTACTTCTCGTTTAAGTGCACCTGACCTGGGAACTTTTAGTGCATCACAGTGGTCTCCCAATCTTGAGGGACCCCAAACTGCACCGGCGAATGCGCCATTCTAACGGCCTAAAAGTGGTTATACAATAATCAGTAAGATAAAATCTCAGCGAGTTCTCCCCCTGAGCCCCGGTTAGTACACCAACTCAACCCGGGGTATCTCTCTAGAATCACCCCTCACACCACCCAACCACAAACAACTAGCAGTCAACAATTAAACAATAAACAGGGTCAACTAATAATCAAAAGCTAGTTCATATGCAACCTTACCCGGTATGCCATACCCTGCACATTATATATATCAGCATAATACACACAATGCACATGGCCGTTAGATGATGCAATTCACCAGTCACATACGAGTCATGTCACAAGCGATCTCACTTGGCCATTACCACACCCTACACGTTATCAATTCATATGTGCATGCTATAAATAATGTGATCACCTTATGCACAATCGGAACCAATGATGCCATGTTTCTCATACACTCTTGCATCCACACGTATTCCGATTATTATTGCCCCACAAGACTACAATCGAACTCTCACTGGTGTCTACTGGCATCGCCTTCCCCCATGAGGCACAGCGACGTCAAGGGACCCTCGCCCAAGACTACATTCCCTAAGGAGTAAGGGCCTGACCTCTACCACGACTCCGCATCCAGACCCCCGTTGGGTTTCCGATAAATCGAACTATCACCCCCCCAAACTATGGCCAGGGCGGCAGGTTCAACTTAGTGATCACGTAAGTATACCATCACAACCCATTTATTATCTTTGAGCATTAGCCTATGCACACATGCTTGCATATAAAACCTCAAATTATTTCTCATAAAAATGATCCATTTCCGATGTCCCTCGAACAAATCATTTTTCCCCTTTTTGTGAAAATCACGCGATTCAAGCGGATGTTCATACAATGCCGCATCCAATTCACCTCATAAAATCAAGACACATGAAATTATGTACAATTTCACTTCTGGATGAATAGTGCACGTGAACAGTAAAATTTCGAAATTAAATAATTAAATAATTAAATTCCGAAATTAAATAATTTAAACATTAAATATATAAATTAAATAAATCATTAATTAAAACAATTAATCAAATTAATCAAGCAATTAAGGCAAAACACGCTTAATTAACACATAATACACAATCAAGTACAATTAAGCATAATTAAGCAAGATTAAGCTAAGTTAATCTTAACCATCTATCTAACCACCTATCTTAGGGCTAATACAACTAAATTAAACTTCGTAATCCAACATTAACACTAATTAATCCAACCCTAAGCAAGTTTAGGCACTACCTAAGGGACTAGGGGCTAAACTCACCCGTTAAGCGGGCCAGCGACACAGACGTGGCAGCGGCGATGAACTCAACACTCAGGGACCTCTCCCATGGTACTCCAAGGTGGTCCCAGACTAAACAAAGCAGCAACAACCTCTGAACACCCACTGAACTTCAAAAAATAGTAGGAGGAGGACAGGAACTGATCAAAGCAAAACGGCTTGGCCAAAGCTCCGGGGAGCTATTAGCCGATGACCGGTAGCACAAGGAGATCAAGGGATAACTACTAGTGGCTGATATGGGTGGTGATTTGGTCAGAATGGAAGAGAAACAGAGGAAAAGGCAAAACTTCTGACCGACATACGGGTTGGCCAGCGGCTCCTTTCGATGATTGGCCAACGTAGACCATACAGATTCTCTCTCTTAAGCAAATTGGTGGATGGTATGGGCCATGTTTCACATGAGAAGGCAATGAACAACTCAATTTTCAGAAGAAGGTCAGAAGCAGAAACAGCAAGAAGGAAAGGGAAGCAAGGGGAGAGAGGTGTGTGATTTTGTGAGCTAATATTCAAAGCTCATTAAGGCCATTCAATGCCTTCTCCAATTCCCCAAGTAGGTGACCTCATCTTCTCTCTCTTATTTTTATCTTTTTTAAATAATATGTAGAGGCAAAATGGTCATTTCCACCTTGCACAATTTCCAAATTGCCCTTGGGCTGAAAATGAAAGGCAAGCCTATGAAACGGGCTAGAAAATGAATAAGAATGAACTCGGGAATTTGTTGGGCTCAAATTTAAACAACGGGATTGGAAGGGTAATTGGGTCGGTTGGATCCAACGGGCTCACTTGCTTGTCTCTGTCTTCCACGGTGGCTATCTCACCTTAGGCGTGAGACCCACACTGTTCTTGCTCAGCCCACGTCCTCGTAAGCTTGTTTCCTCGGTCCGAAAACCCCTTTCCCAAAAACTTGGCTCAACCGACACTGTCAACTATCGAGGAAGCATCGTCCAAAAGTCTGTCCCGAACGTTCCCATAAATTCGAAGTCCAAACTTGGATTCTCATGCCTTGTCAATTTTACCCGAATGTCATTTTGGTATAATTCAGATTGACAGGTGGCATCAAGGATTCACGCATAACCGACTCGTGCCAAACCACGTTCAAGACTTCTCGACATATAGATGTCCATGACTACATGAAATTATGAAGGATAGATTCTTATTTCGAAGTACACGGTTACCAAGGATTGACATATGGTCGTTCACAGGCTCGATAACAGTAAACGGAATAACCCATCATCCTATTATGTTATGTCCGCAAATCAACTTCTAGTCATCCTTGAAATCGGCCTGCATATCTATAGGATCATCCTTACGCAAGTCTCATGGTCGAGTCGTTTTCCCAGGTCAAGTTCTTTAGTCGTACGAGTTCTATCCTCAGTAGCCTTTCCCTTCAAAGTCAGTATCTCGGAAATAATTGGGTCCGAGTGAGATCAACCAACAATGCATTGACGAAATTTATGTTCATTCATCCCTCAAAGGGCTCGAATTTCCGGACGTCACAATATATTTCTACTTGAGTGAATCTACCACTATTATAGGCACATATGTGCCTAGTTCTATGGAGTTCTTCAAGGAGGATAGCTGCTTAGTATTTGTCATTGGTATCAATTTAAAGGATCCATTTTCTAGTGGAGGGAATCTTCAAAGAAGGAAGCTATTGTAGGACATTTTTTAGGTTAGCAACTGCTTTAGTCTACTTCGGTCCCCATGGAAGGGCATTCTTTTTCAACATCCGATAGAGTGGACGAAGCATTTTGAAGATTTTTGGCACTAAGTCTTGCAAATAGCTCACAATTCTGAGGAGCTATTGAACTTGTTTGACCATAAAGTCCTTTTCAAGGAACTTGTTAAGTTCTTCAGCAATGTGAGAATCTAGGCAATAAGTTCCGTCTTTCAAGTGTATTCCAAGGAACTCTATTTTCTTTTGTGCAAGAATCATTTTTTTCCGAAATAGTATGATCTAATGCTTTTTGATAATGTCAACAAATTGAGCTAGAAGGTAGTAGTGCTATTCTTCATCAGGATTATATAGGAGGATATCATCAATGTATATTTGGTAGTTAGTTAAAATTGGTTCAAAAATTTTGTACATGGCCTTATGAAAAAGAGATGGTGCGATTTTGAGTCCAAAATGAACTACTGTCCACTGAAAGTATTGGTTTGGGATGCAAAACTTGGTTGCCGAAAGCTTGCTTTGAGATCAAATTTTGAAAAAAATTTGGCCAAGGCTAGGCTAAGGAAAAGAGAATTTCTATGAAGTAAGGGAAACTTATCATCCTGAAGGAACTGGTTTAGTGGTTGGTAATTGATGACTAATCTCATATTGCCATGGTTTTGTGAAGCACATTTGTTGACATAGAATGCTTCACATACCCATTGGGAACTTGACGGCTCAATGAAACCATGAGCCATTAATTTTGAACATTCCTATTGAGCAAGGGCGTGATGTTCTAGGCTCATGCCTGAATGACTGGCCTTGGTGGGGTTTATGTCTTCATTCCTCTTAAAAGGAAGTTTGACATAGAAAGCTGAATTTTTCCATAAGAGTTGATCACAAGTTTAGGAAAACTAGGAATAAGAATCAGCACAACGAGAGAGAAGAGTTTAGATTATTGGCTCAAAGCCTATCAGGTTGGAGAGCATATAATCATTTGATGTCCACAAATTCTCGAAATTGATTTTTAAAACAAAGACCATTGAACAAGATTCTAAACTTCGGGAGTTGGGTTAAAATGTCCCAACCGATGATGATATCCTTGTCTAGAGAGCTAGATCTAAGGATTTTAGCTGTAAAAGAAAACCGAGGAAAGAATTGAATGGTAATGGGTCTGCTACGAAATTTGGTAGCAAAGGTATCTCCAAAAAGAGAATTGAAATACCTAGTGTAACGCTTCCAAAATTCTTCCGGCAAAGGTATCTCCATAATGGTGGAGCTGGCACTAGTGTCTATGAGAGCTATAAGAGAGATGGGTTTGTGGTATTTTGACAAAAGGATTTGGATGGGTATGTTGGGATGATGAACTAGTTCAAAAATCTGAACTATAGGTTTGAATAGCACATAGAGTACCTCTAGAGGGTTGCTTTTCCAAGGAGAAGACTAATTCAACATCAAAATCTCCGAGAGATATCCCTATACTTTTTACGATTTTGTCAATTAGATGCCTTCCATAGTGTTTCGCCTTTGTTGCAGACATGGCGTCTATCCTTGCTTCACTTTTTTGAAGACCAATGGCAGCTCTTGCGAAGGAATTTCCATTTTCCTTTTCTTTTTCTCATTTTCTTAAAAGAGAATTGTTTGAAATGCTATTTTTTCTTGCAACCTTTGTAGCACAAATCACTATAGTCTTTAGGGTATTTGATCTTCAAAGTTTCAAGCATGTCTTATCAAGACCTTGTTTTCTTGATGATAGCTCTTGAAAGCCTCTCTTCGAAGGAAAAGTTCTTCTAAGGCAATATGGACTACTTATTGAATTTCAATTAGATTAGCGTCTGATATGCTCTTCTATTTGGCTTGCAGGATTTTTTCTGTACCTTAGCTGACTTCTTTTTTGGGTATGGATGCCAAGAAGATTGGTTTTAGATTCCAATTTGCTCCCAATAGAAATTTTTTTTTTTATCATCGCTTGGAAGTGTCGATCAAGATCTTTTCTTTTCAAGAAACAACATTTCCTTTTGAAGAACTCCTTTCTCTTGAGTTCTTTATAATCTTCTGGCTTTGCAACGAAGTACATATGAATAATTTGGATAGCATTATTCAGAGGCTAAGCTAGCAAATGCAACTGATCTTGCTTTGATGCAACATTCCACCAATCCTTGAGTGCTCCTATAATACGACTAGCGAATTCCAATAATATGTTATAAGTGTTGGTTTCTATAATATCCATAGTAGTGAGCCAAGCATGAAAATCTTGGAGTTGTTCAGGCCACTTATGATATGGAAGGTCATCTAAAGTAAAATATGCTTTAGATGTTGATGCTGTAAAGGAATGAGCTGCGTTGGGCTAATCTTGTTGGAATACTTCAAGTTGAAAAGGCATTTCTTCCTCAGGTACATTGTCCGCCATCATCAAGTATTCTTCTGAAAAGGATGATTCAATAAGGAAGTTGGAATTAGAATTAGAAGAAGGCTCAATAGGGTGACCTTTTGAAGGCTTTATGGCAGCTATTGAAGGGATCTAATTTTTGAGGAAAGTCTCGAGTAGATTTGAGATAGTCAAAGTACCATGGGGTATTCTGGTGTTCCCGGAGATGATACCAAGGATTTAGTGGGAGTTGGAGACTTTTTTTCTTTTGTTTCTACTTTGCAACTCTTATAGTTTGTCTTGGAAGGCTAGAAAATTATTTTGAGGAGGAGGTGTTGTTGTACATAGTTGCAAATGAGGAAGATGATCCCAAATGGGATGATTAATTAAGCTCTCTTACTTATGTACCTAATTGACGATCTTGATGATTTATATTATCATCTTTTGCTTTGCTGTAATAGTATGGGTGTTAGAATATTTAAATATTAAACCACGTCTTCATCTAATAGTTTAAGCTTTTAAAACAATTGACAGTGGTCCCGCGCTTCCTGAACTTTTCCCTATTTTTCAATGTTGCCCAAAAAAATTTTGGCAATACAATGGTACTTGTACTTTATTAATTTGATTCAATATGGTCATTCATTAAGTAGGTTAACAAAAATTGTTGATGTCGCAGTTAATACTATTAACTAGCCATTTAATATGTCAATGAGGCCACCAACGTAGACAATGTAAACTAGCTAATTCAATTTAGAATGGATATCAAGACAAGTTGTGCGACCCAGATATGAGCCGGAGCACCTTTATCAATGGAGGTCATATGTCTAGTTTGTGACGTCCTAGATTTTGACTCATCTCGGGATATACGAAATGGTTATTTTATCAATGCGTTGTTAGTTACGTTTACTCTAAGCTAGCTCCTCATGAGTTAACTAACTAATCGGAAAGGCAATTAAGGATCAATATGTGTATGACTAGTAAATTCAATTAGGGATAAGCTGCTCAACCACAAGGATCAAGTATAGTCTAAGACCGAAAGGTGAAGGTCAGTTGGTGCCCCTACACTTAAATGATTTTGATGAATGGTACAAAGGGGCCCAGCTTATTGAAGAAAACATGACAAAATGAGTAGCTGCATCTGGATCGTGGTTTACGTCTCATAGAGAAAATCATTGGCTTGGGAAAAGGTCGATGATGGGAGGAAAACGTCCCATCCCACCCAACAAGAGGAATAGCATTAATATAATGGCATACAATTCGAATAACAGGTGTTGATTATGTGGGAAACGACACAAGACAGCTATGTATCCTATTAAGAGAGGAACATGTTTTGAATGTAGTCAATAAGGTGATGTCATGAGAAAGTGTTCTCATTGATAGTCGAAGAAGCAACCTCAACAACCGCAAGTAGTAATTGGCTAGAAATGCCCCGTGTCCTCCTAAAACAAGAGTCGGCTATGGATGTGGTCAGTGCAGCCACCAAGTGAGGAACTACCTGTGTAGGCCTACGAGAGCACAAGTGTCATAGTCACAAGGAGGATAACTTGCAAGAAACACTCCGCAGAACAACCTCAATCGCCCGTTGGCAAAAGGATAGGCGTACGTGTCACGAGAAAGGAAGTGAAGGGTTCATAGGCCATAATTATGAGTACAATCTCTTTATGCGATCAAATTGCTTATGCGTTAGTTGATTGGGAACTACACATATGTGTATGATTGACTTGCTTGTTAAGTCAGTGGAGTTAAGACTGAAACCATTGGAAAAGGTTATTAGTATTTCTACCCCGATTACAAGTGAGATGTTGTATGTGGTAAGATGTTCAGGTTGTAAGATAGCCATTACTGATTGAGAGGAGTTTATGAATTTGACTATCTTAGTGATGTATAACTTGATATCATCATCAGGAGAGAGAATGGCTCACCAACTAATGGGCTACAACGGATTGCTATCGAAAAGTAATCTAGTTTAACCCGTTAGGAATGGTTAGTTATGAGTTTTTTAGAAATCAAAGAGGATCCTCGATTCATTTGATTTTGTCACCTCAAGTAACTGGGTTATTGGATGCGGGTTGCCAAGGTTGATTAGGCGACTGCATTTAATACTTGGTTGACGAACCAAGGATGGAAACATTGCCGTGATACAAGATTATTCTGATTTTTTTTCCAAAGGAATTGCTTGGATTACCCCAAAGCGAGAAATGGAAATTGTGATTGAGTTGGCCCCTAGAATGGAGCTGAAGTTCAAGGTCTTACCGAGTTGTGTCGTCAGAAGTAAAGGAATTCAATGTGCAGATGCAAGGTTTAATGAACAAAGGATCTAATTGTCCTAGTGCATCTCCATGGGGAGCGCCTGTTTTGTTTGTAAGGAAAAGGGCTAGACGGTTGCACCTTTGCATTGATTGTTGGTAGTTTAGCCAAGGCATGGTCATGAACAAGTATCCTTTGCTGAAGATAGACGACTTGTTTGACCCATTTCAAGAGCCTTGGTATTTTTCGAGATACACCCAAGGAGCAATGTTTGGTTGATAATTTAAGAATGAGAATATACCGAAGCCGGCGTTTCATGTGCAATATGGTCGCTATGAAGTTTACTACAATATCGTTTGGATTGACCAATGTATCAACAGTTTTACGGATTTGATGAATTGGATTTCTAAGGCGTACTTGGATTAGTTTGCAATCATGTTCATAAGCAGCATATTGATATGTTTGAGGAATTCGGAGGAACATGAATAACACTTGTGGATGGTGCTCCAAATCCCTTGAGATTACGCGCTATGCGTTAAATTTAGTAAGTGCAAGTTTAGGTTACTCGCATAGCTTTTCTCGGTCATGTAATTCCTGGGAGAAGGAATATCTATGGACCCGACTAAGATAGAGGCAGTTAAGGATTGGCTAAGGCCTATGATAGTGACAAAGGTTCAGAGATTTTGAGGCTTGGTTGGCTATTATAGATGATTCATAGAAAAATTTTCTACAATAGTTACACCTCTGAGATAACTATTAAAGAAGAACATAAAGATGAATGGATGGATAAGTGTAAACATAGTTTTCAAGAGTTTAAGTTTAAGCTAACTACCACATATGTATTGAATAATACTGTCTGGTCCTGCAGGATACGAAATTTATAGCGATGCGTCGTACAAAGGAATTAGACTGCGTTGCAAGGCAACAAAGAAGAGTGGTTGCATACGCGTCTTGATTGTTAAGACCTCATGAGTTGAATTATCTGACGCATGATTTGGAATTAGCGGCAATCATTTTTGTGCTAAAAATTTGGAGGCACTATTTGTGCAGAGAAAAATTCCAAATTTTCACGAACCATCAAAGTCTAAGATACCTGTTCTCTCCGAAGAAATTGAACATGAGACAATGTCGATGGATGAAACTTCTGAATGATTATGAGTGCAGAATTTTGTGCCATCCTAGAAAGGCTAATAAAGTAATAAGTGTGCTTAGTTGAAACATTGCGTAAATGATGGTACAAGAATAGATCCTACTCGAAGGAGTTCGAGATTCAGATTTCAAGTTTGAGGTAGGCCACATTTCAAGTCTATGGCTACTCTCAAAATAGAGCTCAAAATGCAAACTAGGATTAAAGCAGTGCAGTCTACGAACCCTACAGTGAAAAAGGTTCTACAAATGGATGTAGATAAGAGGAAACCCAACTTTTAAGTATCCAAGGATAGGATCTTGAAGTTTCGGGGACAATTGTGCGTGCCCAATGATGTCGAGCTTAAGGGGAAAATCTTGTTGGAAGCTCATCATGGTAGTAATAGTATCCACCCGAGTAGTACAAAAATGTACCAGAATGTCCAATTGCATGATGGAATGGCATGCAATTGGACATTGCCAAGCACATAGGTAAGTGCTTAACAAGTCAGTAAGTGAAAGCGCATCATTACAAGTATGGTGGATTGTTTCAGGAGACAATTCAGAATGGGATCTGAGGAAATGAATTTTTGTCCTTGGTAGATTAAGAATAAATTATCCCTTGACGCTAGACGGACAGGTGGTGAAATAGCATTGTCAAAAACTTCTTCTTGAGGTGTTAGTAAAGACCTAAAGAAGTACCTGAAAGCTTTTGGTGTAATAAAAAAGATTGGGTTGCATTAATCTTCAAGCAGTTGAAGAGAATTGAGGACTTGAGAAAATCATATGATGATTAGATGGAAAATTCGTTCTAATGAATTTCAAGTGTTGATGAGTGATCTTGTAGAAATGACCTTATGGATTGACAAGTTGAAGAAAACTTTGCACATTGAGGTGCTCAGACAAGGTTAAGACCATGAGGCTTGATATGGGACGAGTTAGGGCGGATAATACCTCTATCAGTTAATGCTTGTCAAAAAGGGAATTTTGCTAGTTGATGTACAATTCGATGATGCCTATAATGATTGATCGGACGAGGGCGAAGAGTGGCCATCATGGCTAGAGGGCCTTAGCAAGGAACAACTCTAGGTAGGCTTCTAGGATGTCGAATGAGGCAAGAATGAGCTGACCTATTGTACTGAATCAGAAGAGAGTACTTTTGGGATAAAATCTAATCCAAGTGTTGAAGCAAAAGTATGATCAAACTTGAAGAACTCCAATTTAGAACAAGGTCAAAGAACTAGGGATCACTAGTTCAGAGATAGTTTGGCAGCTAATGGATGTGATTAAGACTATTAGATAGGCTAAGGACAGGGCAAAGCCGCTAAAAAGGTTGTGCGCATAAAGGACTAAGGCCTTTGAAATTTCAAGTAGGGAAACAAGTTTTCCTTAGGTGTCGCCTATGGGAGGGACATCCTGATTTGGTAAGAAAGGAAAGCTGAGACTTAGATATATCGAACCTTTCAAAGTTTGGAACGGATAAGGATTTTTTCCTTAAATGGATAAAGAAGGTATTTTTGGACATCACCAGCACCTTTAGCCAAGCAGTACCCAGGAGAGCAAGCAATATGGTCCAAATGGGGGTTTGAACCCCTGAAGCGATAGTTCGCCACGTAGTTGTTAAAAAAAAAGGACCAAAATTTTGCAACTTTCATTTTTGCAAAAATGGACAATTACTTAGCCTTTTGTAACCAAAAATGGTATGGGCAAGATTGGAAGTGATTTGTCAGAAAGTGTTGGATAGCATTATAATGCAGAATGAATAACTTGAGAAAATGAGGATGCAATGAAGCGCCAATACCCTTATCAGTTTAAAGATGCAGAAAGTTCTGCAAATTTCGATGACGAATTTTTTTTTAAGGAAAGAAGAATTGTGACATCCTGAATTTTGGCCCATCTCGTGATATATGAAATAGTTATTTTATCAATGCGATGTTAATTATGTTTACTCTAAGCTAGCCCTTCATGAGTTAAATAACTAATTGAAAAGGCAATTAAGGATCAATACACATACGACTAGTGAATTCAATCGAGGATAGGCCGCTCGACCATAAGGGTCAAAGAGGGACGATATTACACTATTGTAGGCCAATTAGCGAATAGAAATAAATCAATTTAGTAGAAGTACGAGATTGGATTGTAGGTGATTCCGCATGACTTCGATATTAACTGTGAACGATGTTAAATCAATTTATTTTTGGCTCTGTACTTAATGTGAGCAATTAACACTCATGATTGCGTGATAATTGAGGATGACCCTGATTTGAATAGGCATGATCGTAGATTCAAAAGCTATCAACCACGGGTCAAACACGCGAGAATCCCTAAACGCCACCCGATAGTGAGGTCGTACTAAAGTCGCGATTAATTGATTTTAACCACGAATTTCAATCCGATTTTGGGAATCGAAGCTACAAGGATGTGAAGACTAATATATTAGACAATGTCTCATTGATTCTCAAATTTATCAGTAAGCTTGAGAATTATCGGAAAAGGATTCAATGGGCCGAAAAATTGGAACCAATAGGAGATGGACCGACCAAAGGCCCTTGTGCCCATTAGGGGTTGGCCATGTGGGCCCCAAGCTAGCTCAAGTGGGCCTAATTAGACCCACCAAGCCAACTTCTAGCCTTTGAGTCCAAGAGCATTTTCTAACCCATTTCTCTATAATTTGAGCCTAAAAAAATTTTATTCAAGCCTGCATAAAATTCAGGCCTGTATACGTGTATAGCATGGTATACTATACTTTGAGAAATTACCATTTTGCCCCTTCTAGAAACTTGCAATAAATGGAAGAGAAAAAAAGGGAAGAAAAGTCAAGGAAATGATGAAATTTTGGGAAACGGATGAAGCTTCTTGGAGAAGGCTTCAAGGGGGAAATTCTCTTCATCTTTTCTCTCTCTCTCCTCCCTCTCTTTCCCCTTGGGCATTCAGCCCCTTCCCCTCTAAGTTTCTCTCTCATTTTTCACTCTCTCCTTCATTTTCCTCTTGTTTCTTGCCCTTTCCCGCCCCTTTGCAATCCAGACCACCACCGCCCACCATTCTTGTCACCATCATCATCACTATGCTACCATGGTGCTATCCATCTGTGAGCCACCCAAGCCACCATATGCTTGTGTGTGTGTGTCTCTCTCTTGGATGTTCTCATCAGAACTGCCCCGCCGAGACCCATTTTGCTAGCATCACTTCTTGATGTGTCGGAGGTAGCTACGTATTCTCCTCACCACCACCGTTGTGACCGTGTCATTAGAATCGTTGCCGGGTGAGTTTACATTCTAATCCCTTGATTAGTTCGTTAAACTTGCTTCGGATTAGTTTAAATTATTAGTTAATCTTGATTAGGAGATTAGTTAGGTTAATTAACCTTGGTTAGATAATGTAACCATGATTACCTAAAGTAACCATGGTTAATAAATCCCGGTTAGAAAAAGTAACCATGGTTGATAGGTGGTTAGGTTAACTAACTACGGATAGTTAATTAATCACGGTTGTTGTGTGGTTAAGTTTAGTTAACCATGGTTGAGTTAATTAATTTAATTAACCCGGATTATTTATAATTAATTATGTTTAGGTTAATTGATTATAATTAAGATGATAAGTTATCATGATAAGCTATTGGAAGAGGTGGTAAGCTATCACGATTGGCAATCAGAAAAGGTGATAAGCTATCATCAAAAAGATGATAAGTTATCGAGAGATTAAGTGATAAGCTATCACCAAATGGGTGATAAGCTATCGAGAATTTGAGGATGAGCTATCGTCAAGTAGGCAATAAGTTATTGGGAAATAATTGATAGACTATTGCCAATGGGCAATAAGTGGTGTTTGTTATGTGCTTTTGATTTGAATTATATGATATTTTCTTGCACATGCCATGCTATTTGATGCTTGCATTGCCTTGAAAAATATTTGCCTCATGTAAAACCCACAGTGGTAATTTTTACAAGGGTTTTATGGACATATAAAAGAAAAACCCCAAGGTGTCAAGTGTATATGTCGAGTGTTGTGATTTAAATGAGGCCAACATGTTTAAAAAGTAAGGCATGCAAAGTTTGACAGGTTTTCAATAATTATGTGACAATGTATGAATATTTTCCTGCATTTTAACATGAAAAATATGCAATGATTTATTATGTTGAGCACATACCACGTTTACATTGGTAAATGCATGAAAATGAATTGAAATTAATTATTGCAATGCGCTCGTGTGGTCACATAATATAACACGTCACCCCGGCGGAAGTTTGAGAGATGAAGTCCGATTTATCGAAATATCTAGCAGGAGTCCGAATGTGGGTCGCGGTAGGGGCTAGGCTTATGTTCCTTCAGGAATGCCGTATGGGCAGGAGTTCCAAACATAGCCATGCCCGATAGGGCAGGACGATGCCTAGCTAAGCCAAAAGACACCAGCAAGAGTTCGATTGTACACACTGGCGGGAGTTCGGTTGTGGCCCTGGTGAGGGTATTAATAATCAAAACATGTATGAATGCAGGGGTGCATGAGAAACATATAATTCTATAGACTAATTATGCATGTGCTTATTTGTATTGACCATGACATGCATGAGTTTATACCATGCAGGGTATGGCTATGGTAAGATAAGATTGCCTACAAGTCGATTCGATTGTGATTGATCACTACAGTAATGAAAATGCTAATTGCATTATTTATGGCACACATGAATATTTATACCATGTAAGGTATGGCAATGGCAAGATAAGGTTGCCTGCAAGTCAATTGACTGCTACTTGTACATTGCGAGTTTTACTGGGTAGATCACGTTTATAATTAAAGCAAGCGAAGGTCACTTTGCAATTGATTAGTCGTAGTAATACGGATTATGCCTGTTAAGAACCCCGAGGCGAGTTGATGTCCTAACCGAGGCTTATGACTATAACTCACTGAGATTTATATCTTACTTGTTGTTGTTAACCATTTTTCAAATCCGTAGTTATGACATCTCTATCACCATGGATCTGGTGGTGAAGAAGCATGTCGTTGGAGGGCAGCAGGATTGTGTGCCTGGTGGTTGAAGGAAATAGATGAACCCTACCTAGTACCATTGGGTAACTATAAAGGAAGTCGTCCAACTGAGGGGCTTGTGTATAAACTTTCTAGGGTTAATCAGTATAAAAATAAAAATGACGTTGCCGTTATTATTAGTCTTTCTTCTATCCCTATTGTATGATTGACTAGGTGTTAGTGAGTCACTTCCGCATACGTTTAATCTCAAGATAAAAAGAATGGTTGGCGACACATCCTGAGACATCACATTCATTTGACCAAAATGAAGGGGTTGTCGTGTGCTCGGGGTTCCGCACGTGACATAGTCCCAACCTCCATTGGAGGTCACACACATATGAATAGAAAGAGAGAAGGTTGAGCTAGGCAAGAAGGTTCAGCATGGAGAGTGATGATGGTGAGGCATGACAAGGCCACACCGAGGATGACGCTAGTAGTGATGGCCAGCCTTAAGGAGTGGCCAATGATGGCGACAGTTAAAAGAGCATAGTAGAAGAATTAAAAAGAAAAGAGAAAAGTTCTTCTAATAAGAAGAATAAATTTAATTGAGCTAGCCAATCCACGTCAATGATGAATTACCCATGGCATTAACTTTAATTAAAGGAAGAATCCCATTTTAGTTGATTTTAAAAAGGGTTAATACCATGAAAAGCTTCAAATTAGTACATCTATGACATATTTATTTCAAATTAATATTTTTAATCACGAAAAACCTCAAACCGGTACATTTGTGATAAATTTACCCCAAACTAATATTTTAACAACAAAAAACCTCAAACTGATATATATATGTGACAGATATACCTTCCATTAAATTGGATTATTACCACAAAAAATACGAAACTAATATAACTATGATAAACGAATAGTAAAATCCCATATCGGTACACTACAATTGTCACATGTCATCCATATCCAACTAAGCAATTTGAAAGTAAAATTTAACGAAAACTAACATAGAATAAATTTGTTACAAGTATACCAGTTTAAAATTTTTTGTGGTAAAAAATTAATTTTGGGAAATTTGTCACATATGTACTAGTTTATGATTTTTTGTGATATTAATCCATTTAAAATTTTAGAGATTCATTTAAATAAAAAATATTTCAATATTATAAACACTTAGAAAAAATTTTAGACTGCTACAACCTTTTTCTAAGCTAGGGATGATGATTTGCATTATCTGCGACCAACATCAATAGACCCCCAAAAGACATGACACGATGTCCATGTCCAACAACAAATTCCACCATAATTCAATCAAACATAGAGTTAATGGTGTGCACGAGCCAAAGCAAATGACAGCGGTACGGCACCTCCTTTTTGATCATCCAACTTAAAAAAGGTCAATTATATTTTCATTACCTAACTATATGATGCAGTCCCTCAATATCTTAATTGAAAGAGCTTTCGAAATAAATTACGCTATGCAACAGAAACAATATAAACACAGATAACTCGATTCGTAAGTATGCGATGCGTACGGATGCAAACACTCTCGCACATGCAAATTCCAAAAAGAAAGAAGAAGAAGAAAGATCTTTCATAATTCTTTCATTAATTCGAACAAATATTAATCTAAAAAACCCTAAAATCTGGTGAATATTTTCTAGGATTACAATTAAGTTTATTTGCATATATTTTCTGTATTTTAGAAATTTTGTTGGGATTTAAGGTGATTCATTTCAACTCTTTAGTAACTATCTAGTTAGATGTTTTTGAACCATGAGAACCATGTGGTATGATTTTTTCTAAGAACCGACTATTTGTATCAACTAAACATTTTTGTTGATTTTTCCATTGATTCTAGGATCATTATTAGGCAATATATATTTCAAATTCTTCATTTTTCACAAAACAAGCCCCCTAAATTTTTGTTTGCTAATTAGTCCTTCTACCAGCATGAATCACATTTGAGTTATGTTTCTTTCAATGTTTTAAACTAAACTCATATGTAGCCAACAAAGTGTTGTCCATCGATAAGAGGTCAATAGAAGGTACACTTCTTTTTATTTGTATCAACATCTGGTTTTTTGGAATGTACTGAACGAATTTATCTGTTTTGCTCCGTTTCTTGTTTTTCTATGGGCTAGGATTCTTTCATCTCAATGATTTCCCCGGTGTAGTCACACTAATATATACGGTGCTCGCTGCAATTCTGCGACTATGTTAAATGAAATAAACAAGTTGCTTTCACAGAGAGAGAGAGATTAAGAGATGAATAGAACAGGGCTAATACTCCTCCATCCCATAATCCAAAAGCAATCATCATCTTCACACACCAATCGCGTGTGGCTCATCTTCATCATCACCTTCTTCACCACCGCCTTCACTCTAACCCTAATCACCACCACCACCACCACCACCACAACCACCCCCACCTACGTGACGTCCATCGAGCTTGCCACCATAACTGCCGCAATTACCCGGTGTGCTGCTCCTGCAACCTCCCACTGCAACCTCCTAGTGGCAATGGTCTGACAATAGGCAATTTGTCCAAAAAGTTCTAAACGTATTATATGATGTCTAATTCAATTCTGGAGTTTTCAATTTGACAAATTTAGTTGAAAACCATTACACGAAATTTTAGTATAGTCCATCTGCTTAATTTGGATCGAAAACCACTGACATGGTTGTCTACTTATCACCAGTCACACATTATGTGGCACAGTCGATACTAACATGGATCATGATCGAAATTACATCATTTTTAGAATTTTTTTATTTTCGTTTCCCCGTTCCTCATTGTTTACCTACTTAGAAAGACTGATAGGGTCGCTAGTTCCTCGATGATGGCTGGTGAGGGCAAGGGCATGGCAGCCCTCACCCAAATCAAAGCAATGGCAATGACTCTTGCCTATGGCCAGCAAGGGCCACGACGCTCTCGTGCAAATTTAGGCTAGAGTTGGGGAAGAAGCTACAAGCAAGCGGAGCTTCGTAGTATTTTTGTTAAGAGTGTTGGGGAAGAAGCAAGCATCAACCATGAAAGCTCTCCAAAAGTCGGTTCAAAGTCTTACACCTCCAGTTGACTCAATGGCTTGGGACTACGTTGTCATCTGGAAGCTACCCAGCGAACCCTCTATGTACTCACTTTCGACCTTGTTTCAATTCTAAACGAATGCTCTTTGTTCTCGCTTTGCGGCTCGCATCACTCTCTACCAATTCATCTTAAATGGTAATGTTTTTCTTTCCTTTTTCTTTTAGATTTTTTGCAGGTTCATTGAATAAGTGGGTGCTGTTACTATGGAGGAATGAACTTCTATGGTGTCAAAGAGTAAAAGCACGAAAGTTAAGAGCGAGTTAGTCTTGCAAAAAGTAAAAATGAGTAAATTTTTTCTTTAAAATGATCAGTTGTAGTGTCTACAAAAGTAAAGAATAAAAAAAATATTATCATCATTTACAAGGGATAAGAACACCAGGAATGCTAAAACTTTTGTATAGGGCTTTCTTTGATGCCAAAACCTTGTTTTGTTCATTTGAGTGCCATAAATTTGAAAAACCAATTACTTGAATATCACTTCTGACGTGGCTGTTGGAAAAGCTGACGCGACCGTTGGTCGTCCGATGTGGCCACTGGTTCATGTCATTTTTTCCAACGGCCATGCTAGACGATTGGTAGCCATGTCGACTTTTGCGGCAGCCATGTCAAAATTGGCTATCGAGTAATCGATTTTTCAAACTTATGACATTCAAGTGAGTGTTGTAGAAAGTTTTGACATTCCTAGTGTCTCAATCCCCATTTACAAAAAT